>CM068714.1:4893715-6316215 GCA_035079005.1 Fraxinus americana | reverse complement strand
CTCAAGCAAGCACCTCGTGCTTGGTTTGATCGATTTAGTGTTTTCCTTCTTAAATATGGATTTTTTTGTAGTCTAGCCGATCCATCTTTGTTTATTTTTCATTCTAACTTTGGAACACTAATTCTTCTTCTCTATGTAGACGATATACTTCTCACAGGTTCCTCAACAGCTCTTGTATCATCCTTCATTCAACTCTTAAACTCAGAATTTGCGATGAAGGATTTGGGACAAATTCATCACTTCCTTGGCATCGAGATCTCTCAAACAGCTGATGGTCTTCACCTGTCTCAATCTCACTATGCACTCACCATTCTTGAAAGAGCCAACATGGTCAATTGCAAGCCTATGAGCACACCACTCGAAGCCAAAACCAAGTCCTCATCAAATGATGTCCTGCTCGAGGATCCGAGTTATTTTAGAGGCCTCGTTGGTGCTTTACAATATCTCACTCTCACAAGACCAGATCTTTCATACAGTGTGAATTATGCATCACAATTCATGCATGCTCCTACTGTCATGCATCTAAAAATGGTTCGCCGTATCTTAAGATATGTTAAAGGCACAATTGACTTAGGTTTACACTTTTCTTCCAATACCACACTTGATCTTTATGCTTTCTCTGATGCAGATTGGGCAGGGTGTCCTACCACAAGGCGATCCACCACTGGATACTGTACATTCCTTGGACGAAATCTCATCTCTTGGTGTGCAAAAAAACAACATACTATCTCTCGGTCGAGCACCGAAGCGGAGTATCGAGCCATGGCAAACACCACAGCCGAACTCACATGGTTGTCATTTCTCCTTAAAGATCTTCAAATTCCATTGGCATCAACACCAACTCTCTACTGCGACAACATAAGTGCCCTTCATATGACTATAAATCCGGTGTTTCACGCTCGTAGCAAACACATTGAGTTAGATTACCATTTTGTGCGCGAAAGAGTTGCACTTGGACTTCTCATCACTCAACATATCTCCACTTCCAATCAAGTGGCAGACCTCTTCACCAAACCCATGTCAAAGGCTGCACTCAATAGTTTTCTACCCAAACTTTGCCTCCAACCCCGGCACAGTTTGAGGGAGGGTATTGGCGCAATCCAGCTGCTCAACGTAATTTGTGGGAGTCAAAGAAGTGATAAGGAAACCCAGCAACTCACCATGATTTGTGGGACTGATGAAGGAGACTCAAAGGCAACAACTTCAACCCAAAATGGTAACCAGCAGCTCAGCATGATTTGTGGGATGGATGAAGGAGATTCAATGGCATGATTGAGCTAATCTCGGATTCAAACAGAGGAATGATTGATACAGATTTTATGCTACCTACCTTTTATGTAATCTATTCATTGTGTTTAAATAGAGGACGTGGTCCTCAGTATTTTATAACCCAGAAATATAAGAAAAACATTCTGCTGTGTTTACGAATAATAACTGGCTGATTTCTTCCATCTTCCTCCTTCTTTCAGTTTTTTTCTCTGTAAGTAGGTGTATGGTGTGGAAGTGAGTCAATGTGCAGTTTTGGATAATTGGATTGGCCAATTGTGGATACTATATTATGTTGGGAATGGTCAATTTTCAGCTTCTTTTGGTTTCTCAAAAGAAGAGGGCCAGTGAATCACAATAAAATTATTTCCTTTACCTTACACTATTGCTATTTATCACCGCTAGAGTTTTAAGTATATCCATTTACGTGATAATTACATAATATTAAAAGATAAATTTATTTAAACACAAAGTTATATGACTCATTTAATTGACCCATAAAATGTAGCTACTTAAATTGACACTCTTTAATTGAACCTATTTAATTGAGAAATGCTATTCTAATTATTTATTATCATTCCCCGGTAATTGAGGATAGCAAAAAACAAATTAAAAGCCAGCTGCATCGAAACAAATTGAGATATGTTGTTCAAAATTGACTGTCCAACTTGGTATCCATTTAATGATTCATTGACACATTATTTTACACCTATTTTTAAGCACAAGTGTCAGTGAGAGTAAATTTGGACATGTTAATTTAAAGTTGTATCATGAATCATTGAGTGGACAGCAAGTTGAACAGTTAATTTTGGACAGCAGATCTCAACTCGTATCGAAATTGCACGTGGTTTTATCTCACCTACCTCGCGTATTGCTATAATTCATGGAACAACTTATTTGTATAACTTCAATTAATTTTAAGAAGCTTCAATCAATGCCATTAAATTTCTTGGACAATTTCATTAATACAAATCACTCCATCTTAAAAGTAATTAATTTTATTATATTCAACGTGTGAATGTCTGAATAACCTTTTTCATTAAAAGTCCAATACCAACAAACTTTTTATCAATAAGTCATGGATACACTTAAACTCAATTGAATCAATTGTTATGAATATTAAATATGAGATAATGTGCAAGATGAAAATAACAATCACAAGAACACGAGATTTACTTGAAAATCCAAGACGGAAAACATCGAGCAGGAAAATTCACTATAATCCAATAGAGAATGCTTACAAAGGATTTCTCTTGACCAAACTAATAGATTGGACAATTCATCAATCCCAATATGTATCATACACCACAAATTATAATTAAAAAAATCTCTAACATACTAGGAGAAATAAAACATTAAAAGTCTAACACGACTAAGTCCTATTACGATGGGTAAAATCAATAGTGGAGTATTTGAGTTAAAATATGAATCCAAAAATTGTCAAATATATCTTTGACTTTTTCAAGACTTATTTAAGACATACTCCCAACTCCCAATAGAATTTGGATCAAGATCGGACTTTAACAAATCTTTACCTCGACGCGAATTCTACTTCAAAGAATAAAACTTTTAACTCCCCAACTCCAACAAAATTCTCCAAACAAAAAACTCCACTAAATTACTCAACTTCCTCCACAAAGCCCAACTAGGACAAACTCAACAACTGCCGACTGAATCAAACACTGTTTATCTGCGGGATTACCTTGAGTACCAAATTTGCTTGAATTGTCACAACGAGCAACAAAATTATCAAGATCATAACTAACTCTACATAAGCTAGTAACAAGTTCTTCAATACCAAATTTGCTCGAAATATCACCACGATCAACCAATCACAACCAACTCTATTTGAGTCAATTTTTATCAAACCATAAGCAACCAAGTTAGCCTCATCGAACCTATCTTGAGGTCTAATATTTCTTTTTTTTATTTATTTAGTGACAACTGAATCAAACGTGATCGTCGAACCTTCCAAAATATATATTTGGGACCTTCTCTGTCCGTTTATCAAAATTCGATCATTATGTTGTTTTTCCTTCAACGTCTAAACAAAAATCTACCATAACAAAAATTCGGTGTTGCAATCCAAAAGTAGAATATCAAACTTCATACTTGCCATCCTAAAACAATTAAATCTCATTCTAAGTTGATCAAACTTCACTCTAATACGAAATCAAACTCGATCGCTCTCCCAGGAACTGCGATCCTTGGCTTTGATACCATTTGTTCGTAATAAAGCAGATATTAGTTTGCTCTGATACTACTTGTTAAAAATTGAGTTAATTGTTTTGAATATTAAAAACGAAATAATGTGCAAGATGAAAATAACAATCATGGAGTATAAGATTTACTTAAAAATTCAAGACGGGAAAAATTACGGACAGTGACGGAGAATTCACTATAAATCATTAATGGATGATTAAAAATGATCTCTCTAGACCAAACTAATAGGTTGGACAATTGGTCAATCTTGATGTGTTGTACACCACATATTTAAAATCAAAGAATCTCTAACACACTAGGAGAATTAATACATGAAGAGTCTAACACAGTGAAATCCTATTACAATGGTTAAAACCAATAATGGAATATTTGAGTTAAAATAGAAGTCCAAAAACTGTCAAATCCATCTTTTACTTGTTCAAGATTTCTTCAAGACATACTACCAATTCGGTGTAACAACCTAACCATAACAAAACATGCAAAATTTGTGGTCAAATTGGGAAAGAGTCTACGCTCTTGAATGCTTGGCAATTTACTGTAATTCCTTTCATTCGGTTTGTAATTCAATAGAGTAATTCATAATCTGTTTTAGTACTAATCAAATGTCTGCATGAGTTCCTACAGCTTATTAGTTCTTACGATACTACAGATTTCATGCTTCCCTTCTCTTGTTTTAGGTTGTGCAAGTTCGTCTTACGATTACTCTGCTAACATTGAAGTAAGAAAAATAAATTTCCTCTCTAATTGGTTTGTTATTAATTAATTCAAAAGTCATTTTATGTTTCCATGTTTTCTATTAATTGATATGAATACGTCTTAAAATTTGTTGTGTTTTCAGTGCTTGGCTGTGCCTTTGGCTCCTCAGTATAGCGGTGGGATTGTGGAAAACCCGACATTTGACTCAGGTTTACAAGGATGGACTGTATTTGGAAAGGGGCAAATTGGAATTGAGAAATCTAATGGGAACATATTCATAGTAGCAACTAGCAGAAGCCTGCCAAAATGATAGTTTCTCGCAAAACTTTCATATAAAGAAAGACCTTCCGCATACTTTTTCTGGTAAATATTTATGAACTACAAGATTTTCCATTTATATTGTAATAACTAAATGTATTGATCATTCAAAATTATTTTACAGCTTGGGTACAGATCAGTGAAGGAAAAGAGACCGTAGCAGCATTCCTGAAAACCCCAGATCAAGAAAGTATAATTGTTGGTTCAGTGATAGCTAAATCTGGCTGCTGGTCCATGCTTAAAGGAGGATTCACAGTTGATCAAAATATGAAAGCCCAACTCTATTTTCTGGTATTCCTTGAATTATCCCTTACATATTGGGTAGTGTATCATCTTAAATTCTTCTCCGTTTCCTTTTTATATTTTTTGGTATGAAATTACCTTTCCTTTTGTTATTCTATCTCCTGTTGTACCCGTGTTGGATTATGGTTAGAAAATGTTTATTTGAAACCATTTACAAAAGAACAGTGGAGTGAGCAGCAAAAGAAAATCATCGAAGAGGTACATAATTGTATGCCTTTGTATTCACTGATTGATCATTACTCTGTATCCAATGTTGTTATTTTATATCCCCTGCTTGATAAGTTTCTTATTTTGGTGCAGGTTCGAAAGAGAAAAATGAGGATCCATGTTCATAGCCATGAAGGAAAGAAGCTCCAAGATATAAAAATCACCATAAACCAAACAAGGCCTCTCTTTCTGCTTGGTTGTGCGACTGCGTAACCTCTTATAGATATCAAGGCTTATCAAGAATCGTTCACTCCCCGGTTCACTGCATCATCATTTAACAATGAAATGAAATGGTACTACACGGAGGAGTTTCAAAATCAGGAAAACTACACAGTCCTGGATGCCATGATTTCTTTCTTAAAAGACCATGGGATTTCAATTCGTGGCCACAACATTCTTTGGGATAAACCAAACATGAATGCGGATTGGGTACGAAACTTGACCCGTCAAGAGCTTCTTGCTGCAGCCATTCGGCGAATGGGATCTTTAATGTCCAGATATTCCGGCGATATCCTTCAGTGGGATGTTATGAATGAGAATTTACACTTCTCCTATTATGAAGATAGGCTTGGGCCAAACGCTTCAGCAATGTTTTACAAGATTGCTCAAGCAATAGATCCCCAAGTTACTATGTTTCTCAATGAGTATTGTACTCTGGAAAAGCCTTTGGATATGGAGGCCATCCCATCCAAGATGCCCATATGGCTCAACTTTCCATCGAACTCTTGTTGAAATACCAGTCCCGAGTTGCTTATATACTTCGACATCAAATGGAAATTTACAGAGCAGTGAATGAAATCGACCCAATTCATACTAATCTGTTTTCTTAATGACAGGTTATTCAGTTTGAAGAGATTTTGAGGGAGGCCTACTCACATCCTGCTGTTGAAGGAATAATTCTCTGGTCTGGTTGGAATTTTGGTTGTAGTGAAGAATGCATAAAGGGAAGCAAGAAAATTACGCATTAATTCAACAATAATTGCTTATTGCTTTCAACAATTGGAGATCTAATAATAATTTACTTTTATTACTTTTCATTTCTTTCGTGGTGTGGTGTCTTAATTATTGAATTCATGAAGGTTCAAGTTATAATCCACGCTATATTAATTAATAACGGCTTAATTGTATTGTTTTTCATGAAATACTATTAAATTAACAACTTGAACACACCCAATAAGATAAAATATTTAATTTCCAATTCTCTTTCCCTCAATAAATATTTTATTCAACAATGATTGCTGGCTCTTCTGACGATATGTGATTGACCAATTAAGCTAAAACAAGAACCAATTTTTTTATATATAATAATAATAATAATAAGATCTCTAGTTGGCGGGAAATAAATATGAATTCACCCCTGCATGCAATGCTCTAAAAAGCGTAAAGTGTGACGAAACGTGGAGGTCGAGGTCTAGACGTTAAAAAGTGTAAAAAAAGTGTTTTCTTATTTTAATATTATTTAAAAATTTTAATCAATTTAAAATTTATTTAATATTTAAAAGAGAAAAAGCGTGAAAAAGCTTTGAAAGGCGTAGAAAAGCGCACGCTAGGCATGCCTAGGCGTAAAAAAAATTACAAAGATAAAAAAGCGCAAAAAAACACGAAGCAAGGTGTTTTGCTTCTCTAGACACCGCTTTTAGAACACTGACCGACTATTTAATGATAAAAAATATAAATATTGATTATTATATTATTTACACCATGTTTGATACTCATTCTTCTAAAATACATTTTTCTCTCTCTTATTTTCAACCACACATTTTTCAATAAAATAATATTACACACAAAATCAGAACTTTTCTTATTTTTTAACCACATATTTTCCATCAAAATACTATTTAAAATACATTCTTGGGAGAATAATGTGGCTCAAACATGGGGTTAATAGTCATGGTTGGTTTATAAATATGTATGCATCTGCAAAGAGTATAGAACTCTACTAGTCGATAATCAAAGACTTCAATAACCATGAAGCTTCATGCTGTAGTAATTCCATACCCTGCACAAGGCCACATAGCCCCAGTTCTAAAATTGGCCAAACTCCTTCACTACAAGGGATTCTTCATCACTTTTGTCAACACAGAGTACAACCACAATCGCCTCGTTCGATCCCGGGGACCGGATTCCGTTAAGGGCCTAGAGGATTTCCAGTTCAAAACCATCCCTGATGGTCTCCCTTCCTCAGATAGAGATGCTACACAAGATATACCCGCACTTTGTGATTCAGTTAAGAATAATTGTTTGCCTTTCTTTTTGGACCTCATCAACAACCTTAATGAATCGCCCGATTGTCCGAATGTTAGTTGCATAGTTTCTGATGGGGTCATGAGTTTTACTTTGGGTGCTGCTGAACAACTCAATATTCCTGAAGTCGTGTTTTTCACTACAAGTGCTTGTGGCTTCATGGCATATTGTCACTATGCTGAACTTGTAACAAGAGGGTACTTTCCAATTAAAGGTATCTGTATAATATAGATATCTATATAATATCAAGATCTGTACATTTTCAGGGTATGTTTAGTATGCAATATTTTACGGTATTAAGTCTTGCAAGGCTAATTTGAATTTTGATTTGCAGATGAGAGCTGCATAACCAATGGCTATCTTGATACAAAGCTGGATTGGGTTTCGGGGATGAGAGATATTCGACTAAGAGACTTTCCAAGTTTCATTCGAACAACTGATCCAAAAGATATTATGGTCAACTACAACATTCTGCAAACCAAGAATGCATCGAGGGCCAAGGCCGTGATAATTAATACTTATGATGACTTAGAGAAAGAAGTTCTTGAGGCCATTCGAGAAAAATTTGAACGTGTTTGCACCATTGGTCCACTTCAATTGCTCGAGCACGAAATAGAAAATACTAAACTCAAATCCAATGGCTCGAGCCTGTGGAAAGAAGACGAATCCTGCATCGAGTGGCTTGATCAAAAACCACCAAATTCTGTTCTTTATGTTAACTTTGGCAGCATTGCAGTTTTATCAGCCAAACAGCTGCTGGAATTTGCATGGGGACTTGCCAATAGCAATCAGCACTTTTTATGGATCATTAGGCCGGATTTGGTAAGTGGTGAAAGCGCAATTTTGCCAGAAGAGTACTGGAGAGAAGTTGAAGGAAGAGCCCTCTTGGTGGAGTGGTGTAATCAAGAACAAGTTTTGGCCCATCCTTCTGTTGGAGGGTTCTTGACACATTCTGGATGGAATTCGACTATAGAGTGCATATCGGAAGGGGTGCCGATGATTTGCTGGCCATTTTTCGCTGAACAACAAACGAATTGTCGATATGCATGCACCGAGTGGGAGATCGGGTTAGAAATCGAGGGAGACGTGACGAGAGAAAAAGTGGCAAAATTGGTGAAAGTTTTGATGGAGGGAGAGAAAGGAAAGGAAATGGGGAAAAAGGCCTTGGAATGGAAAGAGAAGGCTCGATTGGCAGTTAAGCCTGGTGGCTCTTCTTACCAGAATTTGGAGTATTTGATTAATGAGATTCTTCTTAAGAATTAGTTGTTTGATTTCATGTTTTTTATGTTTCCAACTTTTGTATCCAATAATAAGTACTACTTTCTGTACCCGAGGCATTATCTCTTTTCCAGTTTATGTTAAATTGCAACTCAAGTCACACGTTTGATAAGATAAAATTAGACGAGCTTTGCTATATAAGCATAATGCTTGACACAGGAGATGACACAACACACACACATATGGAGAGGTCGGCATTATTTAATTCCGGTCGGAGCCCACATCCAATGTGAGTGGTCGGTCTAGCCCTATGTCAAGCATTACGTTCATTTACCTTAATTCAAATTAGACATAGTTAGATGTAATAATAGCTAGATTAAACATTATTTTTATTTCTCATTCATTTATTACTTCATAAATTAACATTCAGTTGAGTCCTCTTACTGTATTATATACATAATTTTTTTACTTCTATTTTTCACACAAAATTATATATTTTCATTAGTTATATTTATAGATTATTCTCTTCTATGTAGCTTTCTCACAGAAATTAAAAAACAATGTTAGTTAAAATAAAAAAATTAATATTGTTGAAAAAATTTAACGGCCTTATGGTTCCGATGGAGAAAAAAACATGAAAATGTATTCCTCTTTAATAATAAATGAACTCTTTAATGGCAATTGTGAACTCTTTGGAGAATCGATGGCTGCATCTTTAATAATAAATGAAAAATCAATAATTAAAAAATAATATGTAAAAAGTTATTTTCTAATTGGAGAATGGAACATTTTTATGTTCTTTATCTCTATCCCCATTTCCCAATGGGAGAATGGAACATTTTTATGTTCTTCATCCCCACCCCCCAATTTCGGAACATTTTTTTGCTACCCCAATTTCGGAACATTTTTATGCTACCGCAATTTCGGAACATTTTTTTGTTCTTCATCCCTATCCCAATTTCCCAATGGGAGAATGGAACATTTTTGCTATCATTATCTCCTCTTCCAATTGAGTAAGCAAGTCATATTCATAGCCATTTTTTTCGATTTTTTTTCTTTTTTTTTTTTTTTTCCCTGGTGAGACACCTTGGCATTTAACAAATAAATAATCTGCTAACTACTTCCAATTCCACCCTCCTTTTCTTTTGCAAATCCTCAACTACTCTTCAACGAAACAGATTTTGACCCTAAAAAAGGCTCTCAAATGATAATTATTTTCAAACCATAGGCTCATCGCTTTTACTTATTGGACAATTATTTGTTATTTGATAATTGCACTTAGTCGACAGTCGTCACCTTTTTTCTCCAGAAATGACGTATTTATATAAATTCACCTTGTTCACAGTATTTTAATGACTTGTTGCAATCAAAATATAAATGATTGTTGGGCAAATTGTTGTCGAACGACCTCTCGAACTATGATGCTAAGTCATTATTTATTCAGTCGGCATTGACCAATGATTGAAGTGAAATATCGACACTACAAATATAACGACTTAAACCTACAACCTATTTGGGTCATTTGAAGTAACATAATTTAATTATAACTACTCATGGCCCAACACATTATTCCTTGGATGGCTTCTGGTTTGGCCCACTTATTAGTTACCTATTATTTTTGGGCCAAATCACTATTTACCCTAAAAAGCCTACCTATACTATATATAGGATGTTTCTGATGCTTTGTGTTTCTGGAATGTTATTGCTAAGCCTCCCTTTCTTGAGAGATATTGGATTCGTCTTTTGCTTTGTGGTCTTCTTTGTAATGTGTTCTCGTCTCTCCTTTCTCTTAACCTTTGTGTCTATTATGTGGCTGTAATAATCCCTTACTTGTGTCCTTAGTGAGCATGCCAAATAGCAACCGATTTTGGGTGGGTTGTGGTTTGAATTTTGCGACTTTGTGGTGTTGATTTCGGTATGATATACTGAGCCTAGAATCCTTTGGTGGTCCATTTTTCAATCAACATTTTGGTATCAGAGCCGTAGTGTGTTTGTACTGCGACGAGAAATCGATCAGAAACAGGCTGGAAGACATATCAAAAATTTGTCCAATTTTTCTTTCATTAAACCCGAACCTGCAATTCCATTTTTCGCCCAAACCAATGGCCGATTGAAGAATCCAACACTATAGGAAGGTTCTGCAGGCTGAGGCACAGCCGGCATTGGTGTGCGTGGTGGTGACGATCGTCGGCGACGACGACGAGTGGAGATTTCAGCAAGGCGTGTGGAGGCGCATCCGGGATCTGTTTGGAAAGTTTTCTTCGAGTAGAATTATTTTAACGAGATTTCTAACTTTTGTGGTGTTAGTTTTCTGTTTCAGGTGATACGATAAAATCTGGGCAATTTTTGGGCGAATGGTGATGGCTACGTTTTTGCATTCGATTGATTGCTACGGTTGTTGGAGATTTTAGGGCGAATAGTGATGACCCTAAGTTTGCATCTCTCGTTATTTACGGACTCAGATAGGTCATCTCTGGTAAATTGATTAATCATGTTTAATTTCTAGCACTAGCATGTTATCATGTGAGGTGACAATATGATTGGGGTTATCGTGTAGGGTAACAATTTCCTGTGCTAGAAATTAGGAACTACTTGCCTTTTAGTTGCTACACGACTAAATTGCTTATTTGATAAACTTCAGTATATTATCTCTGTGATATATTGTGCGTGAAACTGTTTGGTTGACATATCGTTTGTTGCACCGTTAAGTTACTAGAATATTTATAACTTACTCGTTTGAACATCGCCTTGATCTAAGATCAGAATCTTACGAAATCCCGAGAATCTAAAACGGTTTATAGTGTTTACAACCCTAGGTTTACTTTGTGTGGCTTAATTGTGATTTTATATTTTTGATTGATTATTAAAAAATGACAACTCGCAATTTTGATTTGAGAACTTTTAACGGAAAATGTGATTTTTCAATCTGGCAACAAAAAATAAAAGGTATTTTGGTTCAACAAAAGGTTTCAAAAGCCATTAATGGAAAATTTCCTGCTAATTTTTCAAATGAACCAAAAAAAGAAGCCGACGAGCTTGCTTATACTTAAATTATTTTATACTTTTCTGACATCGTTTTGAAAAAAGTGGGTAAATTGAAAATCACTAAAGAACTTTGGAAAAAGTTGGAATACTTGTATTTGCTCAAATTTACTCCAAACAGGCTTTACTTACTTGAGCTTTTTTTCAACTTTAAAATGGATTATTTGAAAGATCTTGATGACAATTTAGATGTATTTAACAAACTTGTACAAGATATTGTTAACTGTAAAAAGCCAGTGTCTGACACCTGTAAGGCTATTATCTTGCTGAATATCATACCTGATACCTATAAGGAAGTTAAGAATGCTATTAAGTATAGATGGATACTTTGACGCATGAAATTGTCATTGACTCCTTTATAAGTAAACAGATAGAGATTAGAGCTGAAAAATATGATAAGAAAAGCGGTGAGATTCACATGATGAGGGGTAGAATTCAATTTAGGCAAAACAATCATGATGGTTATCAGAGTAGTAAAAAAAATCGAGTAATAATGGAGGTAGAAAGAAGGGCAAGGGTAGGTCTAGATCCAAATCTAGGAACAAGGTTAAGAAATGTTATGGCTGTGAGAATAAGGGGTATTTTATAAAGGATTGCTATAAAGAGAAAGGTAAGCTAAAGGGTAAGGAGAGAGATGAAGTAAATTTATTTATTTTTTTATTTCTAATAGTAGTGATGGTGAGGTTTATATGATTACAAGTTCTTTTGCTTATCCTGTTGAATTGAATTTAATTGCCAATTTTTGTTTGCATGAGTGCATATTTGATTCTGGTGCATCTTTTAATGTGACATCACAAAAAGAATGCTTCGAAAATTTGCATGAATCAAATGATGGACATGTTGTGCTGTGTGACAATTCTACTTGTACTGTTGAAATTGGTGATATTATCTTAAAATTTGACACTAGTTTTGTGTATACTTTAAAAGATGTTAGATACATCCTTGAATTGTCTAGAAATTTAATTTCAGTAGGAAGACTTGAGAAAGTTGACTTCACTGGTAAAATTGGAAATGAGATTTTAAAATTGGTTAAAGATGCAATTATCTCTATTAAGGAAATTAGGAAAAATTATATTTATATCACTATTGGGGAAGTGATAAAAGGCTTAGATTCCTCTATCTTTTCTGTAAAGCCGATCACACACATAAATGGCACAATAGACATATGATAAAAGGTTTAGATTCATCTATCTCTTCTGGTGGAGGTTTGTTCGGCAAATTATTATCAAACGACCTCTCAAGCTATGATAAGTCATTGTTTATTCAGTCGGCATCAATCAATGATTGAAGTGAAATATCGACACCATAAATGTTACGACCTAAACCTATAACCTATTTAAGCCATTTGAAGTAGCATAATTTAATTAGAGCTATTCATGGCCCGACCCATTATTTCTTGGTGGCCTTGGTATTTGGCCCACTTATTAGTTACCTATGATTTTTGGGCCCAATCACTATTTACCCTAAAAAGCATACCTATACTATTTTCGCTGCTTTGTGTTTCTGGAACATTATTGCTGAGCCTCCCTTTCTTGAGAGATATTGGTTGCGTCTTTTGCTTTGTGCTCACCTTTGTAATGTGTTCTCGTCTCTCCTTTCTCTTGACCTTTGTGACTATTGTGTGGCTGCAATAATCTCTTACTTATGTCCTTAGTGGGATTTATAATCCCTGCAAAATCACATGGCACATTTGTTTTTATTCAATCTCTAAAATACAACCCTTTTTATGGCTTTTTATTTTATGTTTATATCAAGAAACGTAGGGTCTCAAAATGTATATATTCTAGTCATGATGACAAAACTTCTGTTGGGTTTAAGTCCATTTGATGTGGGCTTAGGCTTTAATAAAAGCCCAAAACAACCAACTAAGCCCAAAACAAAACAAGATAATGGATTGTGTATAAGTGGAGCAGCTTGAAGTCGGTTGAAACACACAAAAAAACACACACAAGCAGAAAAACGACAGAAGAAAAATAGAGAAGAACAGGGGAGAAGAGAAAAGGGAGGAAGAGAGGTTGTTTGCAAGATTCAACAGTGGATTCTCCTCCGATCTTTCTCAAATTTTAGTATATCGTTGGTGATGACTCAAGCTACGTATCTATCGGTTTGGATCGTCGATTCCCTTTCTTTTATTGCTTCGAACTGTAGGGAGTTCCAAGCTTTAAGTTTGATTTTTTTTGTTAAATCCATTTTTTGTGTGGAGCTTGTGTTTTTTGGATGTACCTCTAGTATTATCTAGAGAGAATCTTGTGTAACCCATTATTTTATAGTGGAGGTTTGAGTGTGGGTGGTTTACTGTCACCTCGCGGATTTTCCCTTCGCCTTGGAGGGTTTTCCATGTCAAAAATCGGTGTGTTGATTTTTCTGTGATTGCTTGGTGCATATTGGTGTATTTGTTTACTGGCTTGTTATTATCCTATTTTGACACACAAAGAGGGAAAATTAATATTCCGATGTGGTTGGCTTTTGATTATAGAGGTCAGGTTATTTGTAGTAGTTTTTCCCAACAACTTCAACTACTCCTGTCGTAATAGAATTATGTGGGCGAAGATATCAATTTTTTTATTTTTTATTTGTACATGCAGAGAGCAATTCACGCACAGCATACGAAAATTAATTTTATAGGTAGGTTGTAAAAAAATTATTGCATGATCGAAATCAAACGAACTCCTTTATTCAAAACAATTATACACTGAAAAAAAATTATGGTACGTTCTAAATGGTAAAGATGTATGAAGAGATATTAACGAGCTCACTAAGAGCATAAAGATTTCACGAGAAAAAAAATGCAAAATTCTCTTTATTTTTTCATGAATCTCGACGTGCTAATGTGATATTTGATAATATTATAAGATTCATGACTCTGAAAGTAAGATTACCATTAGAGACATGTCATATTTCTTCTTTTAAAATTGTAAATTTAATCTTTTAATAAATTTAAGGTTCACCAAACAAATCCTTTTGTTGTTGTATCCATAATGCCACCTACTAGAGCACCAAAGCAATAAAGTTGAGATAAAATCGCATTATTGGTCCTCACACTATTAATTAGAATAGCAATGTAGCTCAGTCTTTGAAGGAAGCGACTCAATATCAATTTGTCATCATAGTTGCATAATTAGTTTTCGTTAATGGGAAACCTTTCAATTATGTGCTAAATCGTTGTGTGGCCTATGCATGTCTAACTATCTCAAATTATGTTTATCTGCAAACTTATGATGCAAACTTATGTACATTTCTATTGGGTCGTGACAATTC
Source organism: Fraxinus americana (assembly GCA_035079005.1). NCBI lineage: Eukaryota > Viridiplantae > Streptophyta > Magnoliopsida > Lamiales > Oleaceae > Fraxinus > Fraxinus americana. The sequence continues at coordinate 6,301,440 of CM068714.1, read as the reverse complement.
TATAAAATTGGACAGTCTGTCATTTGAGATTGGTTTCTCGACTACATTATAAGGTTGAGAATCAACTTGGTACCAAACTAATAGATAAAGAATGAACAATTCAATTTTTCTAAAAAGGGGGTTATGGGGGGATTTGATTAAAATGCTTAGTCAAGCAAATTTTTTGTTAAATAGCCTCCACTTAATGTTAAAAATTCTAAAGACCTATAATCCTAATTACCCTTTACTTGAAATGTCCAAAAAGTCCCACTGAAAAGTCCTAAATCCTTTAAATTCATTCACTATTTCCTTCATTCTTCAAAATCATTGTGAACCTTACTTTCTTCTTTTTCTTTTCATTTCTTTTATTACCCACCCAAGTGACCAAGATGGATTACTTCTATTTTTCATTATGCAATGTTATTTAATGTTAGTTTATTTTTAAACAACATATTACTTCTTGTCTAAATATAATAGGCACGTGACAAAAATGACACACTACTATTTTAAATGGGTAAGTATCAATTTATACACAGTTACAGTTTCATTAAAAACATCATCGCTTGTCTTTGTGAAAAATATTAAAAAAGATGGCAGGGATGAGCGGAAGTTGTGGCATAAGTTATTGGTAAGTCTTCGAGTGCTCTCCTCTCCATTTTCAGGCTGAGAACGATAATTTGGTTTGTGTTGTCATATTTTGTTTTGAGAATATTTTGCAAAATTATTTTATTTATAACATTATGGTCAAATGGGTATTTTCATAAATTCACTTTGTAAAGAGTCTAGCTACCTCACCTAATTCTCACTCGGGTTTTCTCCTTCCTCACGGCTCACACTAAATAAAATCTAACTGTGTTTCTAGAGCAGGTGAGAAATCAACAGAGTTTTCATTTCTTGAGGCAGCCAAAAGGCCATGAAGCCACATGCTGTAGTAATCCCATTCCCTGCACAAGGCCACATAGCCCCAGTGCTAAAATTGGCCAAACTACTTCACTACAAAGGATTCTTCATCACCTTCGTCAACACAGAGTTCAATCACGATCGCCTTGTTCGGGCCCGAGGCCCGGACGCAGTTAAGGGCCTCGAAGATTTCCAGTTCAAAACCATCCCAGATGGCCTGCCACCTTCCAACAGTGATGCTACACAAGATATCCCTGCACTTTGTGAGTCGATTTCGAGAAATTGTTTGGCCCCCTTTTTGGAACTCATCAAGAATCTTAATGAATCATCGGATTGTCCGAATGTTAGTTGCATAGTCTCTGATGGGGTCATGAGTTTTAGTTTGGATGCTGCTGAACAACTCAATATTCCTGAAGTCGTGTTTTACACTACAAGTGCTTGTGGCTTCATGGGGTACCTTCACTATGGTGAACTTGTTGCTCGAGGATATGTCCCTCTTAAAGGTATGATTTATGTCTAAATTATTTATGAACGTGTTTTTTTAGTAATATTTGAAATGTTTATAAGCTTTGATTTGGACAGATGAAAGTTGCTTTACAAATGGATATTTAGAGAGAGAGATTGATTGGATACCGGGGATGAAAGGCATTCGACTTAAGGACATTCCATCATTTATTCGAACCACTGATCCGAATGATATCATGCTGAATTACAACATCGTGCAGCACGAAAATGCATCAAGGGCTAAGGCCATCCTTTTCAATACATATGATGAATTGGAAGAAGAAGTTCTTGAAGCAATTCGAGCCAAATACAATCGGGTATACACTATAGGTCCAATCCAGTTGCTCGAAAAAGAAATTTACGGGCAAAGCCTTAAATCCATTGGATCAAACCTTTGGAAAGAAGACATGGAATGTTTAAATTGGCTTGATCAGAGGGAAAGCAATTCTGTTCTGTACATTAATTTTGGTAGCATCACACCATTGTCACCTGATCAAAAGGTTGAATTTGCCTGGGGACTTGCTAAAAGCAATCACCATTTCTTGTGGATCATGAGGCCTGATTTGATGAATGGGAAAGGATCAATTTTACCAGAAGGGTTCTTGGAGGAGACTAAAGGGAGAGGTTTAATGGTGGGTTGGTGTCCACAGGAACAAGTTTTAGCCCACCCTGCAATTGGTGGATTCTTAACACATTGTGGCTGGAATTCAACAATTGAGACTATATCAGAAGGGGTGCCAATGGTTTGCTGGCCATTTTTCGCCGAACAGCAAACGAATTGTCGATACGCGTGTAAGAATTGGGATATTGGAGTGGAGATTGAAGGGGATGTTACCATGGGGAAAGTGGAGGAAATGGTGAGAGTGATGATGGAGGGGGAAAAGGGGAAGGAAATGAGAAAGAAGGCATTGGAATGGAAAGAAAAGGCTCAGTTGGCAGCTAAACATGGTGGCTCTTCCTACCAGAACTTAGAGAAATTAATCCTTGACACTCTTCTCAACAACCACTAGTGATATGCAGTGTTAAACAGTCTTATTAAACAAAGTAACCAACATCTTCTTTTCATATTGTGCCATTAAAGTTCTTGCCTTCTGTTTGTTTCACTGGATCCCATTTTTATGTCCTTCTTGTAAGCAAAAATCTGTCTTATATTATTCAGTTATTTTACTTCTTGCATTGGAGAGTAGAATTTGGACATTGATTCTCGTGTGTAGAACCACCTACCACCTTCTGTCTGAATACACGGTTGGCGTACGTAGGTAGGTAGGTGTATGGTGTGGAAGTTAGTCAATGTGCAGTTTTGGATTGGCCAATTGTGGATACGATTTTATGTTGGGAATAGTCAATTTTCAGCATCTTTTGGTTTCTGAAAAGAAGAGGGCCAGTGAATCACAATAAAATCATTCCCCTTCGTAAGTATCAATTTAGGTGAAAATTACCTAACATTAAAAAAATAAATTTATTTAAATATAAAGTCGTGTGACTTATTTAATTGACTCATAAAACGTAGCTACTTAAATTGATACTCTTTAATTGAACCTATTTAATTGAGAAATGCTATTCTAATTATTTCTTATCATTCCCCGGTAATTGAGGGTAGCAAAAAAGAAATTAAAAGCCAGCTGCATCGAAAAGAATGGAGATATATTGTTCAAAATTGACTGTCCAACTTGATGTCCATTCAATGATTCATTGACACATTACTTTACACCTATTTTTAAGCACGAGTGTCAGTGAGAGAAAATTTGGACGTGTTAATTTAAAGTGATGCGTCATGAATCATTGGGTGGACAGCAAGTTAAACAGTCAATTTTGGACGACAAATCTCAACTCGTATCGGAACTTCACGTGATTTTATCTCATTGGGTGGACAACGAGTTGAACCACCAATTTTGGACAACTTATTTGTATAACTTCAATTAATTTTATTATATTCAACGTGTGAATGTCTGAATAACCTTTTTCATTAAAAGTCTAATACATACAAACTTTTTATCAATAAGTAATGGATACACTTAAAACTCTATTTTAAGATAAGACTTGGTCATACTTTAATTTTAATTTTAGCTGATTAAACATATTATTTACTTATTGCAAACGCTACTAAACCAAGTCAAACATTTAATACAGAACTCAATTTGAAATTTGATGTTTGAACTCTAAACAAAGCACACGCGTGTGCTGATTTGGTTTGGTTTGGTTTGTGATTTCGAATTTAGGGTCATTTTTGTTCTAAGAACGGAAAAATCAGAAGAAAAATTGGGAAATTTCGCTGCACGATATAGGGGAGCAGGTGTTGGGTAGGACGTGGATGGGTTAGCTGAAGAAGAAATAGATTTTGTTTTTATTTTTTATTTTTTTCTAATTGGGACTCGTTTGTAATTTTTTAAAAATTTGATACTTTGACTACGATTAATTCTTTATTTATTTTATTTTTTTCTCGTTTTCTTTTTGTTTATTTAAAAGGACGATAAATTCGTCATTTACGAGGCTTTACTGAGAAAAATGATGGAAACGTTAAATTTAGCAAGGTTCGGTTCATTTGGAGAGTATTGCACCAACCTGAAAAATTAATATTGATTGCACAAAATATGTGAATGTCAGGTTAGTGTGCCCATTACCATTATTTTATTAACATAAAGCAAATAATAATGTTATCTAACACTAATTTAGGTGACCCCATTCTATAAATTCAATTAAATGAGTCATGTGATTTTGTATTAAAGGAACATACCATTTAATGTTGTGTAATTGTCATCTAAACTGACTCTTAACACCAGTGATAATGAATAACATTATTCGAGTAATAATGCATGTTACCCACTACTAGGGTTTTTTATAATTCACTAGTTGTCAAGGCCTAACTAGATATAATTTGATAATAAAATTCGTTAAACTCGATACTTGAAGGGGATTTCTTCTGTAATATTGTACTCAGGATTGGGCGGGGTCGGGTGAGGTTTGTTTCCTCGAGACGAGATGGGTAACGAGTACGAGGAACATAGTCTACGTTCCCGTTTAAAATTCATTTCAAGGTATAAGTTTGTGATTACCAAAGAAAAAAGAATCATCACCTTTCTAAAGGAAACATGAACTATTTTACAAATTGGAAAAAAAATGTAATAATTTTGACCAATTAAAGACATAAAAAAATAAAAATATATATAATTAAGAGTCCGTTTGATTCTCATTATTCTAGAATGAGAATGAAAAGTAAAGCCGTTATTGGACCCCATACAAGAGATAGAAATTCAAAATTGATGGTTTGATGTGATGAATAACGGTGATATTTTTCATTTTTATGGATGAAAAATGAGAAACAAACAGAGGCTAAATAAAATGGGCACGATAAGGGGTAAAAAAATCCAAATGGAATGGAGGACGGAAATGACATAATCACAAAACCTTTTTCATTTTTCAATTACATGTTCTCAAAAAATACTAATATGGAATCTATTATTTAAAAATAGGGCTATAAGTTTCTTAATACTACCATAAGCATCAAGGGGTGGTGGCGCAGTTGGCTAGCGCGTAGGTCTCATAGCTTTCTGAGTGATCCTGAGGTCGAGAGTTCGAGCCTCTCTCACCCCATTTCTTTTTATTTTTCCATTTCATTCTAATGACTTTCTTTTCTTTTTCATTTTTGGGCATGTGGTTTGCGTATTTCGTGGGTCCTCTGTTTAAAAATTTATGGGGCATTTCTAACTATTTTCAGTATCTTATCCAAAAAGTTGTACTCCAAGAGCAGAATTTATCAAGTGTTTTTTCTCTAGAACCGGTGCTGAATAGTTGTTTGCTCTGTCCAGTAAATATGCAACCTATAGGAAGAGAATTGGTGCCTTTTGTTAAGTTAAAACACTAAACCGAAAATATACAATAAGAAACATAGAAGGCAAATGAAGGGTAGACTTACCAGCTCGTAAAGCTCCTTCCCAGGTTCATCTACATATTCTTAACATACCTGGTGAGAAACGCGGAGAAATTAGCTACATTTTGTCGAAATAAATAAATCCAATGAACGAAAATACTCACTGTTGGAATTAATTAAATTTATGTGTGTTAAATCATTAAATGTGATATTTAATAATGTGAGTCATTGCAACTAATTTGGGTGAATTGGAAAAGTCTCCAATATAAGCTCATAAGTTGATAAGCTCAATTTTAAGTGTCTTATATATGGTAAAGAATTTCACATCGAAAGTTCACAAAAAAAAAGACTTGTTTATATAGTGGGATGTGTGTACAAGTTATAATTTAATAAGTTATCTACAACTTAGCTAACTTTGGCTAGCCAAAGGCTAGCAAACTAGCCACCACTAGCATGGTGCTTCGCCCCCGCCCCCGCCCGGTCCCTATCCCGATTCGGGTCAGCGCACGTCGCAAAGTTCACATTACGCATTGGGCACTCTAGAGGCACACTTTTCATTTATGCATCGTCGCGAGGAGTTTGGGAGCCATATAGTTTTCGGAAATGGACTCATGGTTCGATGACATGGCAACAGGAGGCTCGATGAGTTGGCATCCTAGGTGGTACACACGTAACATGTGGCATCACTTCGTCCTACATGGAAGTTGGTTCAATTGGATGTACGCATGACATCTGCATGGCTGGTGAATAGATATGATGAAAGGATACTACACTTCATGGTTTAATCTAGACCGTCAGATCATAAAATGGTGCTATCCAATGGCTAAGACGAATCAGACTAAGTGGTGCATCAGTTCATGAAATGTCACACACCCATTCAATGAGACACTTCAATCTCTATAAATAGAGACCTCTAGATTCGTTTTTCACCACTCCAAATCTATTAAAAATACTATTGATTTCTAAATTCATTCCCTCTCCATATTTTGCAAAACTTCCTTCAAATATATTCGTGGTTATTCTGTTCGAGTACGATCATTCTTTAATTCAACCGACAAGGTTGGTATTGTGCAGTATCGACTTTAGAAGGAGCGTTGTATCTTGGGAGACAGACGTCCATAATCATGTTTGCACTTTATTGGGGAGCGAAATCTGTCTTAAAGAGAGCTGCTTTGGTATACCTCGTTTCATCTACTACATTTCATTTTCTGCTCATTTTATTTTTATTCTTTCGATTAAGATAGTCTAATTTTCGACAACACTCGTATCGAAGCTTTTGTTTCTTGTTTCATCATGCAATGCTTTCACACAGATGCTCAGGGACCATGTCTAATGATGGTGTACCCAAGGCCTGATCTTGTAATGATCCAACTTCGCGCCGGAGTCGTCATCATATCGTACATATTGTCAGCTTTGGGAGGGCCTAGGCCCATCTTACCCCTCACGAATTTCTGACGTGTCCCCCAAGATTCAACTTAAGTCTCCCATATGATGGAGATCTTGGATTCGAATCCTGGGGGACGCATCAGAAATCCGTGAGGGGTAAGATAACATAGGCCCTCCCAAAGCGGACAGTACGTACGATATGATGACGGTTCCGGCGCGAGGTCGAGTCGTTACAAAAAAGTCCAATTGGTACCAGGATTCAACTTAAGTCTCCCATATGATTGAGGTCTTAGGTTTGAATCTTGAGGGACGCGTCAGAAAGCCGTGAAAGCTAAGATGTGCATTGGCTCTCCCAAAGCGGACACTACGTATGATATGATAACGGCTCTGGCGCGAGGTCGGGTCATTACAGATCTTCTCAATGAATCTTCTCCAGCCTACAGGATTTCAACATAATGAAATCAGAAAGAATATCGGAAAATTAAATGCAACACAAGAAATATGAAGAAAGAGAGAACCTTCTTAGCTTTCAGAACCTGCTCCTTTCAAGAAAGCTCTATTCCTAATCTTGCACATGAAACTAAGATAATATTCGTTTCTTGCCCCCCGTCTGCAACCATCAGAATCGATCCAATGATAAGAACAACATAAAATATATAATTTATCTTAATGAGGATTCACTACGAAACTGAGATCTTCCGTAGAGGAGCTCGTCAAAATGATCGTGAAAGTAAATGTAACATTCTCTGAGTTTAGATGTGTGTGCAAGCAACTTTATAAGACAAGTCTTGAGAGGTAACAGGCAGTAACTTTTCATTCAACAAGATATTGATGAAACATAGAACAAAAATTCACTGGTAAAGCTTTTGACATATTCCAAAATCAATTGAAAGCTTCTCAAGTCTTGTTTCATTACTTTAGGACCTTCAATGGGTTTCTGCAGTTAAGAAATATAATGATTATCCAAATCAAGTTCAAATTGTAAGGATTTTTAATCTAGGGGTTATATGTGAATTATTATGTATTAAATTAAAAGCTATCAATTTTGGTTAAGCCCGTTTAAAGTGATCTAATAAGGTTTCGGTATTTTGAGTTTTGAAGTATCTAATTAAAGTACGCGCCTTTATGTGTAAGACCAGGTCTATTCCTAATTTATGATGGGCAGAATTAAGTTAATAGACTGTTAATATATAAATATGGTTATGGTCCCCGGATCACGGGGTGATTGTTTATTCTGTTCTGACTCCCATCATCAGAGAGAAATAAAGGAACAACGTGTTGATCTGGAAGATTAAAATTGCATGATTCATAATAGCATTAACAATGTTGATTCAAGTACGCTTCCATTTTGGTTTATGAATTCTTGATGGTCCAACATGAATGATCATTATGACGGTATTTTCCCAATATAAATTGGTATAATCATCAAACGCTATCAATCAAACTCATTCCGGTGAGCTACTCAATTTCATTAAAGAAAGAATAAACCCAAATAAATATAAGGTGAAGTATGCCACTCTAACACAGACCCGTCATTTCAAAGCATATTGTCGAGGCATTTACAAGAAATGGATGTAATCGTGGGTCATCTGGCTTCACTGGTCTATAGGATGAAAATGGCACTCTCACATGATTAAAGTACACATATGACAAGTGTGGAATTAACACATGTATATTCTTAAGATTAAATAAAAATATAGATGATCATGTAAAAATAATTTTGGTTTTGCCAACATTTTTTTCCCTTTTCAGAAGGTCAATCTTAACCCACCCTGCAAAAACCAACTTTTTTGCTAATCCTGGCAAAGTACATTTTACTCTGTGATGCGTCTGCTGAAGGACCCTTTTTTGAGAATTACAACATAAGATCTTCCTTTTACACCAACAGAGAACACGAGAGCCTCATATCTAAACTTACAAAGTCACAGAAATGATTCAAAATTCTTGTGGAATGGATGTACAAGTAGCAGTAATACCCGGAAAATCATGAGAAATGCTATTAGGTACTTCATACCTGTCTAGAATTTAACCCAAAGTGAGTGGAAGTTTTTTTGAGAGTTCAACATAGCTTCCTCTAGTGAAAACATATCCTATTTTTCAAACAAATGGAACAATGCAAAAGTAAGAAGCTACTGAGACGTTCTCCAACAAAAGATATGGATAACTAAAAGTATTCTTGAAAGTGTTTATAAAAGTTAGACTTGGTGCAATTTGTTTTGCCTGATTGCACTTTTTCGTGCCTTAACAAACAGTACCTCCATTCCCAGTGAACTCGAATTTAACATCCATTCCTCTATCATACTTGGCGACAAATAAATCTTGAAATTATGTTCCTCGATGGACTTCCCATCCATTCAATGAATATACAGACTCCAATTTGGTAAACAAAAGCTTGCTCTTGCTAACAAAAAGAAAGGAGAGTTCATTACCAACACGGTGAACCTCATAATTGAATTGCATTCATTGTTTTAAAATACAAGCAGAGAGCCTTACAATACAAATTAGATCTTGAAAATTAAGGATTATTTATGACAACGGACTAAACATAACAACTATGGGCCTAGCAATACAGCTACTTTCTTTCCTTCCAAGAGGTTCTATTTTGGTAAAACAACCACTCTATTTCTTCATTTACAGAGCTATGTCTCCTCCTTTGGAGGAGGAAAACAGTTAATTTCAAAACCTGCAGGCAGCTCCTCTTGTTCCAATGGTCCATATTTTTTGCTACATTTAATTCTAATAACTATCTCATTACTCCCCCTCAAAATGAAGATGCAACTGAATAAATCCCCATCTTGCCTAATAGATATTGGAACTTCTTTGAACCAATTGCCTTTGTCATCACGTCTGCAACTTGTAAATTTGTTGAGATGTGAAATGTCTTTATCAAATCGGCCTGTATTTTCTCCCTCACGATGTGACAATCAATCTCTAAGTGTTTTGTTCTCTCATGATAAATTGGAAGCAATATGAATAGCTGCTTGATTATCAAGGATTAATTGTATTGGTTTCTCAACAGATATGCCAAAATCAATCAATAAACTTTTAAATCGTACCAACTCACATGTTGTTGCAGCCATTGATCGATATTCTGCCTCAACAGAGGAACTAGACATAGTCCTTTGTTTCTTTGTCCTCGATGATATTAAACCATCTCCAAAGAAGATGCAGAACCTATAATGGACCTCCTAGTTTCTAGACAATTACCCCAATCTACATCACAGAAGGCAGTCAGCTTTGTCTCACTTTTTGCTGGATAAATCAACCATTTCAAATATCTTACTACCCTTAATGCTGTCTTCCAATGCACATCTTTCAACTGACTAAGATATTGACTTAAGACCTGTACCAAGTATGATATATCAGGCCTAGTTATTGTTAGATAAAACAACCTTCCTTTAGTCTTCTATATCGTCTAGGATCAGCCAAGGATTGCTATTCTTTCCCATTGAGTTTCAAATTCTGTTCCATGGAAAATTGGACAGATTTAGCACCAAGAAGTCCATAGTCTTGTAGAATTTCTAGCGTGTATTTCTTTTGGCAGATGAAAATCCCTTCCTTGGATCGGGCGACTTTTATGCCTAAAAAATATGTCAACTTTCCGAGGTCCTTTAGCTTAGAATGGTCTGTCAAATATTGCTTTAGTTTCTATTTTTCTTCTTCATTATCTCCTGTAATCACCATATCATCAATGTATACAAGCATTACGGTAAAAGATGAATCGATTTTCTTAGTAAAGAGTGAATAATCGGCTTTAGATTGGATAATAGAGGTGAGTTTTTGATTCCATGGACGAAAGGCTTGCTTCAAGCCATAAAGAGAACTCTTAAGCCTACATGTTCATTGTTCCCCCTCTCTACCATACCCTGGAAGTAGATTCATGTATACTTCCTCATCAAATTCTCCATAAAAGGAAAGCATTATTAACATCAAGATGATGGAGAGACCAATTTTTACATGTAGCAATAGACAGAAGGCATCTCACAGTTGGCATCTTCGCAAATGGGGATAAGGTTTCAAAAAAATCTTCTCATTCTCTTTGAGTGTAGCTCTTCGCCACCAATATAGCCTTGTATTGTTCAATTCTGCCATCTACCTTATTTTTGGTCTTGTAGACCCATTTGAAACCGACTGGCTTCTTCCCCGGAGGCAAGTTGGTCAGTTCCCATGTCTCGTTATCTTCGAGAGCTTGAATTTCAGCATTCATGGCACTCCTCCAATGTAAGAATTGTTGGGCCTCTTCAAAGGTGTGAGGCTCTAGCTTAAAGGTGATGGATAGAGTATATTTCAAGTATGTGGGTGAGAGTTTAGAGTAATTGAGAACTGAAGCAAGAGAATAATTGTTAGCTCTAGGAATTGTTACATCAAAAGGAAGAGTGATTGAAGTTGTCGAGAAAGTTGCGAATTTGCAATGAAAATATTCGAGGTATTCGGGTCTAAGGATAGAGAGTGGTTCAAAAAATGGGAGAAGGGATGATTCAATAGCTTCTACAGTAAGAGATTCCTCATGATTATGATTATCAATTTCAAGTGTCGGTTCCCTAAGTTGGGAGAATATCCATGGATTTCCTAGCACATGTCCACGTTATGGTTAGTCCTCCCACACTTTCTATATGATGCCTTAATCTTTGATATAGGTGATTTGGTGTTTCCCTTCTGGTTTTGTTTGATTGCTCTCCTTGGTCCATAAAATTTTCCTCCATAAGCAAGCATATCCGAGGCCTTAGGGACCTTTTGAGTGTTGTCTGATAAGGTATTTTGTACATCTATCTATGTCATTAAATTAGAGTATTTGTTAGCTATTTGGATGAGTTATAGTTTAATTTTGTATTAATTATGTTTGTTAGGTTGAACTCAATGCAAATTGGTGGATTTGAAAAAAATAGACAAAAAAACGTGCGAAAATGAAGGAAAACCAAAGTTTGGGGACCAAAGTAAAACATCTCATAGTTGATTCAGACCACAAAACAATGATTGAAGATCATATAGGATCAATTGCATGCAATTAGAGGTCAAATGAGTGAAATGTAGTGGAATTACTTTCACAAATCGATTAACAGTCGAAGAAGTTATGCTTCGAATGTTTAGCCTCAACTTGAGACCCATTTTTTGGATAGCAAATGTTCAGATTGAAAAAATTGTTTTTCTAAAAGAATTATAGCCCTTTGAATTACATTTTCAACGCATTTTGAATCACCTCAATCGGATATATGTAGAAATAGTTATGGTCAAAATACTAAAAAGTGCTTAGGGATGAACCAAAGAGCGGGCAATTCATGGCGCGCGTGGTACCCTATTTTTCCCAACCCGAGAGCCATTTGGCTCAATGGCGCGTGCATAATGGTTATGAATGAGCACACACTAGCCATGTCTGAGCCTGAACGGCCCAACTTCCTAATTTGATCCAAATTCTTATAGAAATCAAAATTGTGCCTATTATTTAACCTACAAGCATTGTTCTAAAAAAAGGCGAAAATGCGCCGCCTAGGCGCGACGCGCGACCAAAACGCGTCGAATTCGGGAAATGCGGGAAAAATGCGTTTTCCAACTAAAAGGCGCGACTAGGCGCGCATTAGGCGAGCATTAGTCCGTCTAATCCCCTTTTTTTAAAAAAAAAAAAAAATCTTTTTTTTTTATATATTAAAAAATCTGTTTTTTTTATATAAAAATATATTTAATGCTTTAAAAATACAAAACGCATTATGACGCTTATTCTTCGCATTGACACGCCTAAACTTGTGATTCTTGATTCTCGGCATCGACACTTCGCTACGCATTACGCATTTTAGAACACTGCTTACAAGGGAACGACCAGAACAGAACACATATCAAAACCCTATTTTCACCACAAGAAGGAGGCTAGCACAAGATTGAAAGGCAATTAATACAAGAAATTGAAGATTCAAAGTCCGGATTAAAAATAAACGAAGAAGAAATTGATTTTCGCTTTCCAATTATTGTTTTTCATTCTGGGTGAATTTTTTTCAAATCTTTTTGTGTAATTTACATAACAACATGATAGACTAGTTCTTCTCATGTATTGGATGAAGATGAAACATTTTATTATTTATTTTTAATTTGAGACAAGTAGTTAGTTAAATTCTCATTTTTCTTGATTAATCTTACATGGGTAATTTTATTATTTGATTATTTGATAATCAATTAAATATATAGTTGCTTGTTGTTGTGTTGGGAGGCTCATAATAGGTCTAGAACACTGCTTGATATTCATTCGAATTTGGACTAGGAATAGATTCTGATCGTGATTAGAATAGATTTAATTTGTCTTGAAAATGAGAATTAATTGCAATAGAATTATCAATTGTCTAAAATGCATGAGTGATACTAGCTACATAATTGAGAATTGAAATAAATAATAATAGGTATATTCAAAACATAATACACTCATTTCATATACATATAAAATTCGAATTTTACAAGTTTTGTAGATTAATTTAGATTAGTCACAAGTCTTTTTTGTTTGCTTACTTTGAATATGATTAGAAACTAATACATTTAAATTGAATTTATTCCCCGTGGGACGATAACTCTTGACTCGTCACGTATTACTTGTCAATGATCATGTACACTTGTGGGTTTCGCACGAACACTCTCAATTAGCTCATGGTTGGATTCCTCTTGCAGCACCAAGTGAAGATGTTATCAAGTGATGGCAGTGGATCCTTGAGGAAGATTTGATTCCTTAATCCGGTATAGATCTCATCTATGCCCATCGAGAATTGCATTATCTGTCTTTTTCGTGTTGTTTATTGATAATACTAATGGCACCATAGTTAGTTCCAGAGCAACTAAAAGGATCTTCATATCTGGAGATCTCTTCCCATATCAGTTTCATTTTGGAGAAATAAACACTTACTGGTTTCTTTTCTTATTTGGTGGCTGTCAGTTGTTGCTCTGACAAGAAGATGCGATTATTGCTTGATTTGGTGAATCGTTTCTTCCGTTCTTCCCATATTTGTACTGCACAATCTGAGTACATCTCATAGCCACTATTTCGAGTGATAGGCTGTTTGTGATCCATGTTAAAATCATGTGATTGCATCTTTTCCATTGGGGTTATTGAGAGCTTGTTTCGGCTGGTTGCTTAACCGTGCCATCCACAAATCCAAGCTTGTTTTTGGCAGACAAGGTCACATACATGGTTCTACTCTAAGCATGATAGTTGGGTAAGAGGTTGTGACACCAATACCAGTCTAGGACTCTTTCCATGGTGAAGAAAGAGAGGGTTGGAAGCAGGATCTTCCTGGGAGTTGAATGGGGTGGTTGGATTTATAGATTCATTATCTGAATCAATCATGATGGGAGTAATGTATGTTGGTTGAGTGGTTGGAAGTGGGTGGAGAATCAGGATCGACAGGGATTTAAGACTCTTGTCCTGATACCATAACAAAAAGAGATGGTTACCAACACGGTGAACCTCAGAATTGAATTGCATTCATTGTTTTAAAATAAACAAGGAGAGATCTCTACATATACACCAAGTCAGATCTTGAAAATCAGGGATTATTTATGACTACAGACTAAACATAATAGCTATAGGCCTAACAACACAGCTGCTTTCTTTCACTCCAGCAGGTTCCATTTTGGTAAAACATCCACTCTATTTCTTCAATTGCGGTGCTATATCTCCTCCGTTGTAAGAGGTCGACAGTTAATTTCAAAACTTACAGGCAGCTTATCTTGTTCCAATAGTCCGTGTTTTCTGCTGCATTTAATTTCAATATCTATCTCATTACTTGCTGTTTTTGCCTATCCATAGTTGTGCCAGTTTGTTGTTGTAGTCCTACATTCAGGGAATTAAAACAAATCAAAGTCTTTTTTTAAATGTATGAGAGTACAAGGTTAGTCATCTGGGTTATTATCGAAATTTTCGGTTTCAACTTCCAATGGTAGCATCCAATGGCATTATTATCATGCATCATGTAGGCTGTAGCTCAAGGATCTTAAATTGAATAGTAAATAGATCCACATGCTAATTAAATCATTGAATATTATTGACAGTGTATACTTCATAATTTAAGAATCAGAGGCATATGATGAGTCATGACAATTAACAGGCCATCCAAGTAAAAGAACATGTTCTTTCTGATTCTTCAAGCGGTGCTCATGTTTATCGATGTATTATGAACAGGGTATTGGAGAATATAGAAAAGAGACCTCGATTTGATATCATTTGTGTAGCACCATCAATATGGACTAATACTAAAGGTTTATATATGTAATTATGAACACAAACTCTGTTGAGATCCCCAGTGATCGATGAACGAGCTGTTTCACAATAGATAATCTTGCCGCAACCTTCTATAGCAGTTTTGGGAATGGAGGATTCACCAACATCCCCTATCACTACATTTACGAATGTTGGAAACATATCCACCACTTATCGGTCTGTGTTTGTTTCTAATCCCCCGTTTGATTCCCATTTTGGGGTAAAAATGTATTATGGAATAGTGATTTTTTGGAGAATGCGTGATTAAAAAGTAAGAATTTTTTTTTTTGAAATACATGTATAGTTATTTTATGGGAGAATGTGAGATTGAAAATGAGTTTTGAAAAAATGTATTCTTGAAAAAATTGGGCTCAAGCAGGGGCTAATTATGCTACATTACATAAGAACCCTAATTGTTGTAGCCAACATTTCACCATCACAGTATCTAATTCTCATATTCAATTGGATTTTGTTCAACATTGGTAAAATATCAAATGTAAATATGCAAATTTCTATCGATGTTGGAAGGGAAAAAATACAAATTCTTCAAATTTGATAAGATATTGTGCAGATGAAGGAAGGGAAGACCTTCATAATATTACCGCTAAGCATAAGCTTGTGAACAACAATGTCGTCACTATCAACTTGCATTAAAGAGGTAATTTTTAAATACCTTCTATTTTGTTTATTTCGTACATTTTTTAAAGCAATTCACGTTTGCATTGAAGATGCTCTTATGAATAAATGTTTTGGGCTGTGATGTCAAAATCCAATCCAATTGGGCTATGATGATAAGGGGCATTTTATTAAGGCCCAATCGGTTAGTTGCTATTGCCCAATAACCTAAATGATCAGCCCAAAACTCAGACCCAGTCATTAGCCTTAAGTAGCATTTTTGATACATGCTTTTAGCTGTGTGCAAATTGGATAAGTTGTTAGTTGCTTTGGGCCTTTAATATCAATACAAGATCTATGGTGATGATTGAGGGTATAAATATAATACATTAGGATTTGATTATTCATTCCACATGTTTTCTATGTAAGGCCAGGGTTTGTTCTTTCCTTATGGCTTTTGTTCGTCTTCTCCTTCGTTTTCAACTTCTGGTTGTGCGATTCTTGTGATTTTTTGAATGAATCTAGTGAGAATCTTTGTGATTCTAAGTGTATTGTTTGGGGTCTGAGTTGAGTGTCTAGGTCCATTGAAGCAACTTCAACGTGCTTCTGGTTTGGGTATGGGTTTTTGTGGCCTCTATGGTTCAGATGTGTACAATATAATCTAAGCCCGTTCGATAAGATCTTGATGCCTTTGATAAATCTGTAGATCGAATTGTAACATTTGGTTTTATATTGTTGTTCTTGTGTCTGTAATTTTTACATAACAAAATGATTTGTAGGATGATGAATTTTCTTTATGTCCTATTTTAAAATTTTACTTTTCTACTTATTTTATTTATGTAAAAGTAAAGGAAATTAGGTTTTTTTTTTTTCAAAAGTCTGGCCTTTTTTAACTGTCAATTGGTTGAAATTTGAAAACCATCAAAAAGACCAATTTCGTTCATTAAGTGTAAGGTTAGAAATATCGTGTCAGGATTTGAAAGTCGGGAACCATTTGCTCAACAATCCCATAAATAAGGGACCATTTGTGCCAATTCCCTCAACTTTAATTCTATTGGGAAATTTTAGAGCTGAGAAGTGAAATCGTAACACTAAACAGCGACTTTAGTAAAATTGTTGAAGTTGTAAGAAGTAATACTGAAATCGCCCGCCCGCTTCAAAACCCTAGCCTTTGCTTCCGAATTCCTCCCTCCGCCCATGGAAACCACCGTGTCACCACCAGAGTCCACCGCCAATGTCTCAACGAACGTTGATCCTCTCGAACTCTCCGCCACAAACAACCCTGCGAACGATACGACAACTGATGCCGCCGTTTCGTACGTGCCGTCTGACCCCAAGGAAACTGAACCCATCTCCGAGTCACACGAACCCCAAACCCAACCTCCGCCTGGATCCCAACCTGGGCCCTCACCACAGAAGAAACGGCGCCGTCGTAGGAAAATATTCACCGATATGATATCAACATCCGCCTCTCGCCTCCGTGTCCTCCGCCCGCACCCAAAACAAACCACCGCCTACTCCCACTCTGAGACTGAACTCCCCGACTCACCTTCCTACCAGCACCAACGCAAACGCAAGTCCCCTCCCGACCTCGACAAGGAGGTCGACATAGAGGCCCTCATTGCCATCTCCGTTGGATTCCCTGTGGACTCCCTTACTGAGGAGGAGATCGAGGCGAATGTTGTATCCCAAATTGGTGGCGTCGAGCAGGCTAATTACATTATTGTGCGTAACCACATCCTTGCGCGGTGGCGATCTAACGTGTCCCTCTGGCTCACCAAGGACCACGCCCTTGAGTCCATCCGCGCCGAGCATAAGAACCTAGTGAATTCCGCCTATAATTTCCTTCTCCACCATGGTTACATAAATTTCGGGGTTACCCCTGCAATCAAGGAAGTGAAGATTAAGCCAGTGGATGGAATGCCAAAAGGCAGCGTGATTGTTATAGGTGCGGGGCTCTCCGGTTTGGTTGCAGCCAGGCAATTAATTTTTCTGGGCTTTAAGGTTGTAGTGCTCGAGGGTCGGGCCCGGCCAGGAGGGAGAGTCCGCACTAAGAAAATGACTGGAGGTGATAGCAAGACCTTGGCGGCTGCGGACCTTGGCGGGAGCGTCTTGACGGGAATTAATGGGAATCCGTTAGGGGTTTTGGTTCGACAGCTTGGATTCCCGCTGCATAAGGTGAGGGATATTTGCCCTTTATATTTACCTAATGGGAGGATGGTGAATTCAGATATCGATTCAAAGGTTGAGGTCTCCTTTAATGAGTTGTTGGATAAGGTTTGTAAGCTTAGGCAGGGAATCATGGAGGAAGTTAAGAGCGTGGATGTTTCACTTGGGACTGCTTTGGAGGCATTTAGGTCTGTGTACAAGGTGGCCGAGGATCCAATGGAGCGGATGTTATTAGATTGGCATTTGGCCAATTTGGAGTACGCCAACGCGACATTGATGTCCAATTTGTCCATGGCATTTTGGGATCAGGACGATCCATATGAAATGGGTGGTGATCATTGTTTTATTCCGGGAGGAAATGAGAGGCTTGTTAGGGCTTTAGCAGAGGACCTTCCAATTTTTAGTGATCGACCTGTGGAGAGAGTGATATATGGAAGTGATGGGGTGTTAGTTCATGCAGGAGGTCAGGAGTATCGTGGTGATATGGTGCTGTGCACAGTGCCATTGGGGGTGCTCAAGAGGGGAGTAATTCAGTTTGTACCAGAGCTACCACAACGGAAGCAAGACGCAATTGAGAGATTAGGGTTTGGATTGTTAAATAAGGTTGCCATTTTGTTTCCGTATGATTTTTGGGGTGGAGAGATAGATACATTTGGACATTTAACAGAGGACCCGAATATGAGAGGGGAGTTCTTCCTGTTCTATAGTTATTCTTCAGTAGCCGGTGGACCACTGCTGGTTGCTCTTGTGGCTGGTGAGGCTGCGGTCAAGTTTGAAAGTATGTCTCCCGTGGAATCTGTGAGCAGAGTTTTGGAGATTTTGAAAGGCATTTTCAGCCCGAAGGGAATTGCAGTTCCAGATCCGCTTCAGGCTGTTTGTACTCGTTGGGGTCAAGATCAGTTCTCATATGGGTCATATTCTTATGTTGCAATAGGCGCTTCGGGAGATGATTATGATATCCTTGCTGAGAGTGTTGCAGATCGAGTTTTCTTTGCTGGAGAAGCCACTAATAAACAGTATCCAGCAACAATGCACGGTGCTTTTCTTAGTGGGATGAGAGAGGCTGCTCATATAAATAGGGTTGTTAAGAGGAGATCAATGCCTTCCCCTGAGAAATTGAATAATCTTGATCAAGAAAGCAGTGATTTGGATATCCTATTCGAGACCCCTGACCTTGCATTTGGCAAATTTTCTGTTCTGTTTGATCCCCGATCAGCGGATTTAGAATCCAATGCTTTGTTACGAGTTGCATTCCAGGGCGAGAAGTTGAACTCTGATTTTCTTTATCTATATGGCTTGGTCCAGAGGAAGCAGGTTATTGAGCTGAATAAGGTGGAAGAAGATCTAAGCAGGATAAAGATGTTAAATTGTGACTTTCAGGTGAGGTTGGTTGGGAGGAAAGATCTATGTAATTCTGCCGAGTCTATCATCACCTGCATCAAATCGAGTATACTATCTTCGAATTAGAATTTGTCAATGATGATGGAAGAAAAACTTGATGCTTGCAAAGTCTGCAAAATATGCACTATATGGATTCAAGTAAATCAAGGCTCATTCTTTGGGAGAAAGTGCTCGCTCGCAGCGGAAGCTGCTCTTCATGTTGTATAGTGTTAACTTGTCCTGGCGATTTGATTCAGATAGCAGCTTAAATTGATTAAAAGTAGGGTAATGGTATCTTGATTTTTGACTTCAAGAGGGTCAGCCAAGATATCAGCAAGTATTGGTGTATTTTAGGGAACCTCATTGATGTTACTTTGTTCTCGTTCAATCAGTAGCCATCAAAATTTAACCTATTTTTTTCTTTGTATTCAATCGATCATTTTTTCAGATGCTAGCAGTTGATTTTTACTTCTTCCATTGTTCCATGGTATGGATTTTCAACATTACTGCTGGTTGTATTTCTCGAAAACTAAGCCTGGAAAAACCTCTGCTCTAAACATTGAAAATAATGTCAATTTGTAAACTTGGAAATTCGATGAAGGTTGTAGAGCTCGAATCTTATTATCACAAGCAATTCAGAACTCAAACTAGTTATATAATTTTATAGACATATCTCATAAAGCCGACCTTAGCTCAGTTGGTAGAGCGGAGGACTGTAGTAGTTGCTGAGATCCTTAGGTCGCTGGTTCGAATCCGGCAGGTCGGATTAATTTTTTATCTATTTTCCTGCCTCTCCATTTGAACAACAAAGATATTAATCGAAAAAATATGTATATAATAAATCTGCTTAGACCGTCCTTTTGGTTTTCCAATTTTTGGTTTTAAATTTTTCATTGATTGGATTGAACAATTCAAGAGATGAAAGACTGCATATCCTTACTTTTACGGTAGTTTATAATTTCTCTCTTCTGTTTGTTGTGCTCAAAGAAGGGTGCAATCAATGGAAACAGTCTCTTATAGACAAATTTATAGAAAGGAATAATTGTGAATCCTACAAAATGTATAAATAATAATGATGAATAGTTATAAATAAAATATAAGATTGAAATTAATTAAAAATGCACGACATAAAAAGTATTACATGCAAATGGATTCCTAAAGATGGACGATATCTTGAGCACATATTGAACGTTTATTAGTCATCCTAAACTACAATAGATCAACTACGATAGTTAATGCTTGCGGGCGTGTCCGTTCTAGTCAACTTGGAAATTGTGTTATTTGCTAATTCTGCATAAAAATAAATGAAGAAAATTAGTCCATCTTTGACCCCAAATTCAAACTCATTTTTAATTATACATTTAATGGAATTTACAACTTGTATCTATTTTTTAACCATATTTTCTCAAAAAAAAAAAAATTCAAAATCTACTAAAAAATTTAGGCCCTGTTTTCTTTACTGTTTTCAAGCCGTTTTCTGTTTTCGATTTTTCGAAACAGTGAAAACGCATTCTCTTTCCCATTTTCAAAAATGAATTTTTGAAAACAAGGAAAAATTTAAAGCTGAAAACAGAATATGGTAAAAACGTCGTTTTGTAAATTTTGAAGCAAAAAACTCGAAACACCTAAAACGCGCAAAACGAGTGGAAAAAAACTGAAACAAGGACTACCAAAGTGTGCCCCCCTCTCTCTCACAAAACCTAACACCTCTCTCTCCGTAAGACCAGAGCCATTTTCGAAAAGGGTTCGCTCTACCTTCCAGTCGCCGACGGAGTAGAGGGCTTATCCACTACTCATGGCGATGGAATCGCCGACTGAGGTAATGGCGTCTTTGATGGAGAAGTTGAAGCTCGATGACCCATGGATACCGCCTAGATCGTAGGACTCTATTCCTTCTCAAACTGGCGCGTCCTCTCACTCTTCTCAATTTGTGTACCCCACTTCCATTGTCTCTGTAAGAACCCTCCCCCTACCTCTCTTTCTCTCTATCTATATATAAATTCGCGTTGTACTACGATTTGTTAGAGAATCAGAATTTTCGTTTCATACTAAATGAACAATGCGTAATTACTATTGCTGAAGTAATGTGGGACTCTGTGTTATGTTTAATTTTTTGGTGCGCCGGAGATTGTACAACGTGGCGGGATTGCAGTACCATGAGATGATTTGTTGGTCGAAAACATAATCTGGTTTTTGTAAATGGTTAATTGATTGATACGCTTGTTTCTTATGAAAAAAAAAAGTTTAATAAATCAATTTTTTTTGTTCATTTAATAATTTGTATATTTTGTGAATCTTTTACTGTTCATGTTTTGATTGGCAAACTAATTGCGAGTTTGAACTTGAGTTCTGAAACTTATTATATATGTCTCAGTAAAATTAGTAACTCTTTCTCCATGTTCTTTTGATGGAAACCCATTTGGCTAATTGAATTCAGGGAAAACAGTGAACGTTGGCCATATATAGGACAGTGAGGATTAATAGCTTATGGTTTTGTGAATAAGAACACAAATTTAAGGGGTAAGGTTGGGGTGACCACCAAAAATGATTGAGTATTCACATATTGAGATTAAACATCAACATAATACCCTCCTTTCCACATTTAAGTATAGACGTCATTGTGGACAAGAAATGGATGAATTGAGTCTCTTTCTATCAATTCTAGTACCTTAGCCAAATATTATCCTTAATTTACCTAAGGTTATGTTGACATTGTGTGTCAAATATGACCAAGAGCTTTTTAGGAGTCTAACCCCTCCTCTATGATCTTTGGAGCCATACGAGATATTCCCATCTCTTTTGCTAGCTTTTATGCTCTGATAGTAAGGCTTTTCGATCTTACTCTGATTATTTCTTAAAAGAAGGAAGATGGGCAGAAGCTTACTAACTATAAGGGGACTCTTCCATGAAGTTTTTGCTGTTATGAGAGCCCTAAAGTTTTCCATCAGCTTCTGGCTCAACTAGGAGCATGCCTACCTAGTTATTGTATGTTTGGTTATGCATAAAAGTTACTTAAATTTATAGTTCAATAATTCTCTTTTTATTTCTAAACAAGTTAATTATTTTGCTTCTAGGGGTTAGTTTAGTGACTAAGTAATATCTAACTTCGACCTTCAAAAGAATCATCTATTTTAAGATTTTACATATTTACTTATAACTAAATTTATTGGGAATTTGCTTGGCTTATTCACGTCAATAAGTAAATCTTGTAGCTATTGTAGCTTGTGAAAACTTCCAAACAAACACCAGTGACGAGCTCACGTCACTCAGCCATCGGAAACTTTTGAGAGGCTCTCTACATTGCTTACATGAGCTCGACCCTCTTACAGTCACTCATTTCTTGCATGCGGCTTAGACTTGGATAATTTTTTATTGATACAAGTATAGCAATTTATCTCCATGAAATCTGACATGAGGTTTTTGCTTCACTTGGTTAAGCTAGATTCTACATTCTTCCCTTTACTGGTTTAATTTTGATTAGGGTTGTGGACGTTCATTATCGGTCATCGGTTATATTTGAGATTTTGGAGTCAAATCTTAGCAAATTCACTTCTTTTTAAGTACAAATGTCTTACCAATTAGCTTTTTCCTTTTATGCAGATTCAGTCATCTATGATCTCAAGCTCACAATCCAGCTAAGGTATCATCCAGTTAAAGACCAAGGAATTGTGCAATTGTTAAAATAGCAGAAAATTTTAAACAGAGATGTATAGTGACGATGCGTGGAAGAACCTGTAAGAAACTGATTTTGTTCATTCATTTTTTGAGTTTTTTGTTGAAGAAAAGTGGAAATGTATCAACTGTTTTGTTGTTAATTGATCAGAATTGTTATCATACTGTTGTAATATTAACTACAAAAGAAAATGTATAGAAATGTGAAAGCAATATTGTTATTTCCTTGTATGAACTTCTATAAGTACCATCTATTTGGTAAACTCTATCCATTTTTGCTTGTCATTTTCATTAGTTTCTTTTAATGATGACATAATTTTAGGATATTCTCCTCCTAAAGACTAACGACAAATTGACACCTTTTAAAATGAAATTTTAAAGTCTTAATACAATACTAGAGTCCATTAAAGTGTACTTCGTTCCGACTAGCACTTAGATGTTAAAATTTGTCTATCTAGACGAGCCACTTGGATGTTAAAATTTAGGTTGTGTTTTTGATACGTGGAAAAAATATTTCAAAATTTAAAAACTTCAAAATTATCATTATTATTTAATACATATTAATATTAAACTATTAAAATTTATTGAATAATCAGATTTCTTGAATAAAATATTATAAAAAAAAATTTTCAAAATTTTAAAGTAAACGCGTTTTCTAGTTTTATGTTTTCAGAAATACTTGTCCAAAACAACAAACAGAACGCATTTTCAACAATTTCAAAACAGACACTCAAAACAAAAAATACAAAACGAATCCAAAACTCAAAACTGAAAACTGAAATACAAAGAGAATGACCCCTTAATTTTTATTAAAACTAAACAGGGATAGTGTGTGTTCGATTCGAAGTATATTTATTTTTAAGTGGATCGTTAATGAAATGCATGGTTTACGAATATGCATTAAATTTGAAACAAATCAGGGCTTGAATCGAGGCTTAACATGTCATTGATATGTGAAGAAGCAATTGTTTACATGAAGAAGGTCCAAGCTCGATAATAGCTCCTTTCTCTTATGTATTGTCATTGTAGTCTTTTCTCATGCCGATTCTTAGCAAGTATGATGGAAGAGTGATCGCAGATCACTCCATAGGCCGTCCACAATCCATCTTGAATTTGTGAGCTATCTTTCAAATGTATGACTAAACACTTCAGTGGTACAGAGTGCAATCATTAATGATGTGACATCTCTAAAAGAAATAATGTTTAAAGTCGAGAAAGCTATAGACTGCCAACCTAGATGATAGCGTGATCGAAGCCGAGTTTGGAGGATATGTTATAACTTCTAACTTTTTCGCTCCAAAATTGATTGACAAAGCATCCATAGTCCATCCAATCAAACCTACATCGAGTAAATCCTTAACCATTCCCCCTCTGGCTAAGACTAAAGAATATTCTTGTGAATTATGGCTACTACCGAGGTGCATAAGCAATGATTTCAAATTCAAACCATGTACAGAGGCTAATGCCTTCCCGTTGTCGAGAAGTTAAGGAAGTTGATAACTTAATGCCATGTTAAGAGCATGAGATGAGCTTCAGGTCGCGAATATTGATGAAATGCCATTTAAAAGTTGTGAATCTCCAACATATATGATATAAATTAATTATTAACTTTAACTTAAAATTTTATTTCAATTTTAATCTCAAATTAACATGGGATGTATAAAAATTGTCATTTGCTCCAAGTAAGCTCACATAACACCCAGAGTTTTGCTATGTGCATAAGGCAGTTTGACATGATTTTGTACAGAAAAATATTTGACAAATTTTCAATGGAATTGACAAAAAATAAAATAAAAAATTACAGTTATACAAGTGCTTCCATCTCAGCTCCTGTAAATTTCTGTGTCAATAACCCATGTACAAACAGATTAACCCTAATACCCATTTGCTCAAACTTTGCCACATCTAATTAGATATAATATTTGGAACGATGAAATACCGCCTTTGTTTGTCTCCATTTTTAAAGAGTTTTTGGAGGAAGATGATTTTTTAATAGTAATTTTTTTAAAAATGTGTGATTAAAAAGTAAAAAAAAAATAATTAAATTTACATGCAAAATGTTTCATTGTGTGAATGTTTAGTGAAAAATGAGTTTGAGAAAAAAAGAATTCTAAAAAAATTTAGACAACATGGACATAATAAACTACAAGGCGATTGAATAGACTAATTGAGCTATTTTGCACGTTTTTGCAAATTGATAACATGACTTTGATCTAAGATCGTGAAAATTTCGATGTCAAAGGGAGCTAAGCCTCTGTTTGAGCCACATTCTCAATTTCATTCTCATTATTCTACTCATTTTCAACCACATATTTTTCAATAAAATAATATTTTACATCACATCAATAACTTTTCTTTCTTTCTCAACCACATATTTTCCATCACATCACATCACATCAAAACAATGTATTCTCTTCTAAAAAAATGTGCACCAAACACACTCTAAATGGTTGAATCACACTATAGGTAAAGGAGAAATTGTACGGGGTCAATATGGGGGAAAGTGTCCCCTTATAATTGGCTAAGGTAGAAAACCAATTACAGAGGAACAAGTGTCTCCCCTATGGTTATTGTGCAATTTTCTCTATACGTAGGGATTTTAGGCCTGTTTGGTTTAGTTAAAAAATAATAATTATATTTTAGTAGATTTTGATAAAAATTGATTAAAAAATGTGTATCACGAAATAAATGATGAAAAATTAATTTAAAAACAAGTTCAAACAGTACCTAACCTACTTCGTAACTGGGCATATTAACACAAAATGTCCATACGTTTCGTTCTTAGTATGCAAAACGTCATCACGTTTCAATTTTTTGCATTTTCACTCATATTTCAACTTTTCATTGTGGAAAATATCTTTTTCATCATTTTTATCCAATTTCTCAATTAAAAATTGTAAAATGACAAATGTACTCTCCTATTTAAATAAAACAAAAGAATAATAAATAAATTGCAATCATACTCCCATTTTTTTTAAAAGAAGTACAAATAAATTAAATAAATAAATAAATAAGTCATCTTCTTCTTCTTCTTTCCCCTCTCCCTCTCTAACCCACTCTCATCCCTACCCCTCACCCTCACCACGAAACGAAACCAGAAAATAGACTGAAAAATATTATATGAGGTAGAAATACTAAAAATCAATCTCTCATATTTATTACTAAATGATGTAGAAATACTTAAATCGATTTTAGGACTAAACAAAAGAGGGTCTTTCTTGTCATTATTGGCAGTGGCACTGTTCTTGACTTCTACAAGCTTTCTTGAATGGTGACGACTTTTTTGTAAGTGACACTCAGAGTACTTGTGATGGGACACTACATCTCTTGAAAACCTTCATTTCTTGCCATTCGTTCGCTTGCACCTTTTTAGATAACCAGTCACTGTACTTAAACATCAATACCAAGAAACATCTGTTTAAAATCCACATCTAATCGAGTACCAAAAGTGTGAAAAGAAAAATCATCGAGGAAAAAGAAAATCAGTAGGCACAGGGGTGAAAAATCCAAAAGTTTGAAACGTATGGACATTTTGCACACTAAAGACCAAATGTATAGACGTTTTGTGCTAATAAGCATTATAGATCAAGGCTTGTCTTTCAAGCTCCTTCCTTTGAACAGATGTGAAAGAATTCCCTTTATTTACGGTCAATTCATTCCCTCTTGGACTCACACAACAAAGCAAAATCAACTTTTGATTTACATAGCAAGAACAAAGAAATAGTGATTTAATTATTTGAGGATTTGAAGGCGGTGGCTGTGGCAATGCTATTAGGTAAGGGTGAGGGATAGGTGTGGGGATGAGAGTGCGTGAGAGAAGGAGAGGGAGAGGAGAAAGAAAAAGAAGAAGAAGACGACTTTTCTTTTCTTATTTGAAATACCTAAAAGCAGTATTCTAAAAGGCGTAATGCGTGGAAACCAAGCCCAAGGCTAGGCGAGGCATATACGTAAAAAGCATAAAAAAACGTTTTCTTATTTTAATATTATTTTAATTTTTAATCAATTAAAAATAATACTTACTAAACATTTAAAACAGATTTATAGAAACTTTATATATTTTTTCAAAGTTTCCAACAAAAATATAAATTTCAAATTTAAATACAAAATAGTAAGTAAATAGTAAGAAATTATCTACCGTAAATAAGATTCGTTGGTCACTTGACTTTTGGATTCAAATGGTTGTTTTAATTTTAAATTAGGGCAAAATGAATAAATTAGCATTTAATAATTTTTAATTTCAAAAGAATTGTAAAAAAAAAGCATGCCTACACGCGCATTAGGCTTTGCGTTTTGGCCTCGCCTCACGCCTAGGCGGCCGCCTAAGCGCACCTTTTAGAAAACTGCCTAAAAGTACTATTTTCAGTTATCGGTAAAGGTGGGAAGAAGAAGAAGACGACTTTTCTTTTCTCTTTTCATTTTTTAATTTATTTTATTTGTACTTCTTTTAAAAAAATGAGAGTATGATTGAATTTATTTTTTATTTTTATTTTGTTTTATTTAAATATGAGGGTATATTTGTTATTTTATAATTGATTAATTAGATGAAAATGACGTTTTTCTCAACGAAAAGTTGAAATAGGGTTAAAATACAAAAAATCGAAACGTCATGATGTTTTGCACACTATGAGCGAAATGTATGAACGTTTTGTTTAGTGGTGGCAATGGGTCGAGCCGGCATGGGCCCACACGAGCTCGGCTAGTGCTCGAGCCAGTGTTCTAAAAGGCGGCAAAATGCGCTGCCTAGGCACGCCTACGCGCGAAGCGTGGTCAAAACATGTCGCATTCGATATATGCGTGTAAAAATGCGGTCAACGCCTACGTTGACCACTAAAACGCGCGCAAAGGCGCGATAATGCGTACAAAGGCACGCATTTTTTTATTTTTTTTTAATTTACCATTTATTAATATTATATAATATAAATATAAATTATAAACACTCCAACTTCCAACCTACCAATTGACAGGCCCAGGAAGCTTATGAAAATGAAGAATTCGTTGGCCCATTTATTAATAGGCAAAAGTTCTTGGCCTTCATCTATAGGATTCTGATGTGGGATAACTTTGTTGTTTTACTGTGCAAGCAAGCATTGAACTTGAAAGAGGCTTCTTGAATTTCCACTTTCCACCCTCCTCTTTTTCTTCTTCCCGACGGCAGTGGCACCCTCATGTTACTGTGATTGGCTCGACAGCAATGGGGGTGGCGAAGGTGGTGGTGGTTGGAGCTCCATTGCTTCTCTCTCCTCTCTACAAGAGAAACAGAGAGATTAGAGATTTGGGGAAATTCTCTCAGGTCTTCAGGTGGGGAAGATGAACGGTTTGGGTGGATCTTGTAATTAGGGTTTGGTTGTTTGTATTTGATCTGTTTTTGAATTGTTGATTGGGGTTTGGCGGAATGATTATGGTTTGTGAATTGTTTGGTGGATCTTATTTGAATTGTTTTTGAATCTTGTTAATTGGGGTTTGGAGAAATGATTGGTTGTTTTTATTTGATCTTGTTTGATCGTGGTTTGTGAATTGTTAATTGGGGTTTTTGAATTGTTAATGGCAGTGTTGGGTGAACCCATTAGGAGCACCACCATACCCCTCCTGAATGTTATTGCCTTCAGAAAACGATCCATCAGTACAAATTATCAACAATGGGCGACTATCGGCAAACTTGTCTCTGGATTCCTTCGATGCTGTTGGGTTGGGTCTGTGTGTTTGGGGATGGGTTGTGGATAAATGGGCTTTGATTTTCTTATATGGGCTAAGAGAATAGAAGGTATATAATATGTGGGTTGATATAAATTTTTTTGATTGATTAAAAATAATTAAAATAACATTAAAAATACGAAACGCATTATGGCGCTTATTCTTCGCGTTGACACGCTTAAACTTGTGATTCTTGATTATTGGCCTCGACGCATCGCAACGCATTATGCATTTTAGAACATTGGCCCGAGCTCACCCAAAACGAGCCGCTCGGCTCGCCGCTCGTCTTTTTTAATTTACTACACTACTAAACTAAACCTGAAATTCAAAAAATATATATAATTATATATACACACTTTCTAATTTTTTTTTGAAATATACATTTTTCAAAACATTTATAATTTTTAAAATAATAAGAAAAACATTTTATTTGTTAAGTTTTGCTTTTTGTTTACCCTTTTATACTATATTAAAGATTTAAACCTATATATATATATATAAACACATTTTGTAAACATTTTTTTAAATATACATTTTCCAAAATATAAATATTTTTTTAAAAAAGATATAAACCTCCTCATTTATTCGAGTTTGGGACCGACTACTTCAATTTCGAGTAGGCGGAGTTAAAAATTGTACACGAACAACTTGTTACGTGTACAATTTTTTTAAAAAAATTATAAAGGTATAAAAATAAAATTTTGTGATGAATGCAGTAAAATTAAATATCACGTGCTTGATTACATATAATTTCGGCATATTTATCTTGAATTCGACAATTAGCATCTTCCCAATCCTTCACACACATTAACGCTTCCAAAATATCTTCTTTTAGCCTACTCCTAACCTCAGAGAGAACCCTCTTCACTGCACTAAAAGCAGGCTCCGAAGTTACAGTGCTAACTGAAAGTGTTAATAGATCTTTTGCAATTGCAGAAACTATTGGTCATCGGCGTTCGTTATTTCGCCAGAATTCAATGACCTCTTCTGAACTTTTCCTAACTGATTTGTTATTAGGCAAAGTATGACTAAAGTAATCAATTAATTCAGATGACAACGTATTTGGACTATTACTCGAAATTTGAGTACATACAGTGGAAGTACTAATACTACTATTAGAGGAACCACATGCATATGCAGTTGAATCATATTTATATGAGTTCATGTTTTTCGAATAAATTTAAAACTTCAGCGTCGTCATCTGTTACATTAATTGGAGGAGCAGTTGTAGGTACACGAGTAATATGTGTATCCATTCGTGAAGCATATAATTCATACATTTCACTTAACGTTTGTTCCAAATTCTTATAAGTAATAGATATATTAAAAGTTAAAGTATTTGAAATTTGATCAATTACAAATTTAGTACCCGATAAATTATATCGGGGGTCCATGATGCATGCTAAAAGAAATAACATCGGTAATTCTTCCCAATATTTTCTAAATTTTAATTCCATAAAATATATAATCGCATGAAATGGAGATCATTTTGAAATCTCTTAAAAGTCCTAACAATTATATAAAGACGTTCAAGAACCATACAAGATAATAAACACCAGACAATATATTTATAGACTCATAAAAATTTGCCAAATTTTTTTTAATTTTAAAAACTACATTCCAATTGGATTCATTCAAGATAGTATCGTTTTTGTCTCTAACATATCTATTGTTATAAAATTTAGTAATAAACGCTTCAAAACCTTCACATAATTTTAATAATAAGTAAGTTGAGTTCCATCTATAACCTACATCAGTAATAAAGGTTTTTGTATGCGTCTTCCCACATTGCTTACAAAATTCCTCAAATACTTGTTTTCTACTAGGTGTAATCATGATATATATAAGTGCATTCCTAATTCGGTTAATTTCATCTTAACATGTTTTAAACCGTCTTATACTATTAAATTAAAAATATGGCACACACATCAAATATGAAATAAATAACCACCGAAATCAGGTTGAAGTACTCTATGCAATTTATCGATAACAACCTTATTTACAATAGCGTTGTCGAACGTAAAAGAACGAATTTTACTCTCGTATTTATATTCTCTAATTATTAACATAATA
Source organism: Fraxinus americana (assembly GCA_035079005.1). Taxonomy (NCBI): domain Eukaryota; kingdom Viridiplantae; phylum Streptophyta; class Magnoliopsida; order Lamiales; family Oleaceae; genus Fraxinus; species Fraxinus americana. The sequence continues at coordinate 6,270,973 of CM068714.1, read as the reverse complement.
GCATTAAATATAGTTTGAACGTTGTGTGAGTACTCAAAAATTTTAAAGGCAATAATTTTTTTTTATGACCCAAACTGGGTCTATATAGTGTGCAGTTGCAGCTATATAACCTCTCTTATTAATCCATTCCCACATCTGAAGTTAAAGATATCACACCCCCATATTTTTCTAAATCCGCAAGCAATAGTTTCTTTGAATTAAGAAAATATTCAATTGTATCAGACCGAAGAGTATTTCGACTTACCCCAACGTACCTCGATTGAAGATATTGTTTGACGTAGTTGACGAAATGTTGGTTGTCCACTATTGCTAGTGGCAACTCCGCCGCGGCAACGAACTTCACCATTCCCGTTCGAGCGTGCTCCTCCGAATACATCCACGTAGAAAGTGGCGTAGTAGTAGCACCAGCGCCTGGAGTACCAAACTGTAGTTGAATTTGACTAGCTGGAAGAAGCCCATGTTTGGCCGCACAATTTTTGTAGTGACAGTTGAGGTGGGTAATTCCAATGCCTTTTTGCCATGCCAATCGTTGTTGGCAATATTTACATACTGCTTTAGTTTCTGGAAGTCCATCGACCACACGACCAGTGTAAACCAATGTGAAATGGTCCTAACATTTTGCCTGCTTTTTCTCCTTTCTCTTTCCTCTTGCATCAGAAATATTTAATATAGGTTCTTCATCTTGTTCCAAATCAATTGGAACACTAGGATCAACATCAACATCATCTAAATCAATTGGATGACTACCTTCACGAATGTTGAAATCTTGAATGTTTTCTGGAATTGGTAATCATTGAGACCGACGAATTCATTCCCAATTTGATTTTGGGCAGGTGTTTCGCCTTCCATACCGAACAAGTTTTCAACAAATGCTCGTGGATCCATTTGTTAATAATAGAAATTGAATGTTGAAAATTTGAAGTAGAATGTAGAAAATAGAAATGTATAATTGAGAAGTGAATGAAAATTATATAGTAGTGTATAAAATGAATTGTAAATGTAAAATCAAGATAATAATGTAAAAAAAATGTAGAAGATGAAGATGATAATAGAATAAAATGAATTGATATTGTTGAATGTTGATAATTTGTAAATTGTAGAGAGTAGAGTAGAGAATGAGAAGATTGGTGAGAAAAAATGTTGATTAGGGGTAGGTATTTATAAAGAAAAAAATAAAAAATAATTTCGATGACCAAAACGGTCACTGAATTTCAAAGTGACCAAAACGGACACTGAATTTATTCCGTGACCGTTCTGATCACTGAATTTATGGCTTTTTGCCATTATTTTTATTTATTTTTTTAAAAACGAGCCTACGAGTCAGCGGCTCGTCTGCAGTGCGAGCCGAGCTAGAAGAGTCGGTCTACTCAGCTCGTGCTAGGGCTCGTCTTTTGACGAGCCCGTGCGGCTCGTGGGCCGTTACAGTATGAGCCGAGTGGTTGAGCCGACGAGCAGTTCGGCTCGATTGACACCACTAATTTTGTTTTGTGCTAATAACCCTTGTTAACCGCCAGTAAACAGTAATTTCCCCCCTGTCAGTCCTTCAGACACCTGTCCCTCACAAGTCACACCCTTCTATTATTTTAATTTTATGTAACACCGCACCTACCCATAGATATTATCAAGAAATGGGAAGCGCCGCCGCCACCACAACCACTATCACTACGCCGCCACCGCCACGGCCACCATCACCATGTGGAAGTGGTGGGGCAAAGGCGGAAGCTTTAACGTACATAGACATCACCCAGCTTTCCCAATCGGAATTGCAAGCCCTCTCTTTGTGCTCCGAATCTGCATTCGACCTTCACAACACCGACGACCTTGTGACCCCCGACATCGATCGCTCCCTATTTAATGAGTCTGCTGGGAGTCGACGGCAGGCTTATTCAGGCCTCCGCCACCCCCACCACCGCTCTCATTCCCGCCTTCCAGGCCTACATCCTGCCCTTAAAACCCACCACCATTCCCACCCCTCCGATGATCCTGTTAATCACTCTATTATCCACTTCCTCAAACACTTCCTCAATGGCAACCACGATCCTCCCCCACCACCTCCTCCTCCACCTTTGCCATCTCAGGCAGAGGTGTCGCCACTTCCTGTTAATGGCCCAGGGTTAGGGTTATTAAGACTTCAAGAAAAAATAAAAAATAAGCTGCACGGAGGAGAAAACAAGCGGAAAAAAGTGCGAAGAAACAGGAATTCAAATAAAAAGAGGCTCTTGGAAAATGGTGTTGGAATGGAATTACAGAAGGTCAATGTGAAGGGTGAGGTGGTGGATTTCGAGAAATTGGAGAAGAATGGAGACGAATTGTTTAGCGAAGCATTGAAGACGAGGACAATGGGGTTGGACACTGAGGAGGGTGTTCTCGGGTTTTTGTCGAGCTTGGAAGGGCAGTGGTGTAGCAGGAGGAAAAAGAGGAAATATGTGGATGCAGGTGCGTTTGGAGATGCATTGCCCATCGGCTGGAAGCTTTTGCTTGGCCTTAGAAGGCGGGATTTTCGCGTCTCTGTTTATTGCAGGAGATGTATAAGGTTGTTGATTTCAAGTACTTTAATTAATTATTCTAGCTATTGTATACATTGTTAAAAAGGCTTCCTTTATTGTGTTTTGTTACAGTGCAACGTAGTTGTATCTCTTTATACACGTGGGAAAGACAGAGGAGAGAAACCCTATTAAGGTCTATCTGGGGATTTTTTAATTAGGGCTAATTGGAAGAGAAATTGGAGCACATTTTGAAATGCTTCTCTCAACTCTGATAAGAAGCTTCGAATTGGAAGCAATGGATCTTTTCTCGTACATTTGGTTAGGAATGTCCTTTATCATATATGTTTAATACAAACCAGGGCAATCTTATGAAGTACCTCCTTTTTTAGGTCCCAAATGAAAAGTGGCCTTCTTTGGTTTTTCCTTATTGGAAGGCCTTATTGCAAACAGCCTATTAATCCTTCAAATTTACTCGATATCAGTTGAATTTGAAGAAAACAGGTCAAGTAGAAAGAACTTGAAATAGATTTTTGGGATAGATTACTCAATCTGTTAGGTCAAGTTGCCTTCTCTGGGTAGTCAGTTTTTAAATGTTGAACCTCAATCTTGGTACCTAGTTGTTCTCTTCAATGCACTTCCTGCTCAAACCCTATGCTCGTGAACAAGAGAATATAATCACTCCAAACCTCATTCATTTCTAACAAATAAAACCATTTAACTTTTTTAATGCCATGGCTTGCAGTAGATAACTGAATTAGAAGGATTTAAAGGCTTGATTTTGTCGCTGTTGAGTTGAAAAAGAGCTTTGTCAAATGATTGAATAGCTTTCTGTATGTTTTTTCTGTTCATGTGAGTTAAAAGGCATTTGGGGGATATTAAATAAATTACTGACTAGGCACATGGGACCCTTTTCTTTCGTAAGTAAAAAAGAGGGCCTTTATCACTTTTCCATCCAACACAGGCCTATATATGTGCGCGCGCGTGCGTGCGTGTGTGATTATGTAGCTTCTAATGTCATAAAATTTACTCAACATTAGTCATTTAGAATTGCTGCATCCTTCATCAATAGTGTAATACCCCTTTCTAGAAAAAAATTGTAGCTTGTAAACACGTTCGCCCTTTCTCAACGTTTTGTCATGATTTTAGACATTTACTGAACATGATTCAGCAATTCTTATTGTTCTGACCTGCCTCTTATACATGTATATTGCATTACTGTCGTTATACATTATAGAACATCCTTTTTTCATCAGCCTTTTTTGGTTTTTGTTTCTTTAGATAAAACATCTAATTTTGGTCTCATTTCTGCAAAAAGGGAAGTTCATGACATATAATGTGTTTGTGTGACTTGTAATGGCTGTAATTAAAGCATTGAAAAGGATTTACGAAGTGAAAAACAGGTTTCTTCATTTGCATGGTCTTTGGAGCCTTACCAATTGCATGCTACACACATTTTCCACTTGTCAGTTCATTTCTGATTTGAAATTGCTGCAGTTATGATCTTAATCTTACTCGGTCCTTTTGTTATTCCAGCCCTACTGGACAACAATTTATATCATGCAAAGAGGCTGCTTCCTTTTTGCGTTCCTATTTTGAGGGTAATGATGCAGACCAACCAAGGGATCAGAAGACTTGCAGCATTCAGCAGGCGTATGGTGTGGCTATTGAGGTTGTAAGTTTACTTTTATCTCTTTATCAGTTTTTTCAGCAGTTTTTGCTAAAATGATAATAATTATGCAACAGAATCCATGTCCTACCGACAAGATTGATGGCTTAAAGCCTGACATGCTGGCTCTTTCAACATTGGTGAGTTCAACTCCATCTGATGCTCATGAGAATGATGGTTGCTTGGTGGGAATAGATAACCTCCCTGAAGTTCGTGTTCAGGACATCTTTGAATGTGTCAAATGCAACCTGACTTTTGGTGAGAAGAAAGTGTTCTTGGAGCATCTATTCTCATTCCACCAGAAGACTACCAAAAGGTACAGATTTGGGACACCAGTTGGTGAAGGCGTGATAATTAGAGATGGAAAATATGAATGCCAATTCTGTCACAAGGTTTTTGACGAAAGGCGAAGTTATAATGGTCATGTAGGCGTCCATGTAAGGAACTCTGGTAAAGGGTCTGATGAACTGGTTACTCCCGTCACTGTCCAGGAGAACTCTCAATCTCCAGTACAAGAGGCTTTGCCCTCAAGGACATCGAAAATGGATGCTTTAATAGAAATTGCTCAAAATTCTATTTTTGAAAATTCGAAGGGTGGAACTAGTGAACAAGCCACAAGAGATCAAAATCCCAGTATGATGAGCTTAGAAGATGCTCAGGCTCCAAGCATTGACTTTCAAATGAATTTGGGATCTGATCCTATTGAAATTAAGACAAAAGATTTTGAGCCGGACAAAGCTTCTAATGAAGGATTGAATACACATGATGGCCAAGCCAAGATGGAGGATGGGAATTTGGTAAGGAATGATAACACACAGAACATAAATGTTGCAGTCGGTTCCAATTGCGCAAATGATTTTGGGCATGTTGAGTTGAATGAAATTGAAAGTTATGAAAACAGTGAGTTAGAGACTGGTTTTGAAGATGGAGGTTCAAACCCAAGCAAAGATCACATAGAAGATACACCTGGGCTCATTGTAGAAGAAATTAGTTTTCACAATGTACCTTCTGCCTCTTCAGTGCCCCTTGCCCCATCATTTCAGTTTTTTCCTTCCTTTGATTCAATGTCATCTAAGGTAAACATTTGGTTATTAACTTTTAGGTGAAAGTATTTATTAAATGTTGATGATGTTTCTGTACTTGTGTTTCTATTTGGAAATTATAGTAATGCAAAGCTTTTTGGATCTGGGTTCCCTTGAGTTAATTCTATGAAATTAGCTGACGTAAAGGATCTTGTATGTGATACTATAACATCCCATGAATCACTTTGATTAAAGTCACTTGAATCACATTCATCATTAGAATGTGCATAGAACACACATTATTCAAGTAGTTTGTTACGATCTTGAGACTTATCCATCAAGTCTCCATCTGGCCTCCAATATTTTAGTTCAGGATAGTCTCCGCTAACATGAGATACCGGTTCAAGGTCTTGGTTCTTAATTCTTTTAGGTCTCTTGTAGAGATGCATTTTGTGTTTGGTAAATTTACAAATGTGTGGTTAGCTTAAAATATTTTCTTAACAATGTATATTTACCGCAATATTTACCCCATCATGATATTCACAACTACCCCTCGCAACCATGGAATGGCATCCTTACATGTGTATTTTCTTTTCTTAGGCATGCCTAGCGTCTTGGGGTTTTCTCAATATCCCCTTTTTATGTATCTTTTGAACAATCTCGACTTCTGTGCATGCCAATATTAGTCTATCGTGCTATTATGTGTATGCACACGCATATGCTCAAGTTATGCTACATGCGTTCTTAGTCCATTCCAAATTTTTGTCCATATAAAGAGTACGAATAATGTATATTTATTTTGTGTCATAGTTGACACAAACATTTACTTACCTTGGTCTATAGACAATTTTTGTAAGTTAAAGGTGCTGAGTTCCTGCTTTTTGGCTCGAGTTGCAAAAGTTGTCTGTTCAAGACCTTGAAATCATCGTAAAATCACAATAATAGCTGTTTGAGATCGTTGTAAAATCACAATTAATAGCTGTCATGCTTTCGGTATTGAATTCCCCAAATATACAACTGAATATTATTCTTTCGGGGCTTAGAGGATTACAGGTGTCAATACCTGACCTTGGAGGTATGGATACCAGGGCCTGATGGGTTGGAGAAGTTTTGATTTTTTATTTAACCTGTATGGAAATGTGAGGACACTTGCCCTTATTTTTTATTCTAACTTATTAACATTGTTCGCTTTTTAGACAGTGCATAATATTCTAATATGCTTACTTGCAGGTGGACCAGGGATTCTCTGTGATTGATCAGAAGCTTGAGAATGTTACAGGTTTTGAGGAGCTGAGATTTGATGATATAGAACCTTTCAGATATGGTTTTGTGAGTGGACAAGAATCACCATCTTTGCCAGGGGGTTCAATAGATTTGAGAAACAATTCTGGGATAGAAGATGGGTTTAATTCCTCTATTAGATTTGGTTCGGAGGAAGTTGCATTGAATGCTGCAGACATAAATCAGCTGACAACTGTGTGTGTATGGTGCAGAACAGAGTTCAAACTCGACGGTGTTGAATCAGAATCTCCATCAGATTCGATTGGCTATATGTGTCCAACTTGCAAGGATAATATCTCTGGGCATTTGAATGGCAGTCTGTCCATGGATCCTGGTGGTTTCTGATTGTTGCACTATCTTGTGTTGCTCGAGGATTACTACTCTCATGTGGTACATGGTAATTCATGCTTACTAATTGTTGTGATCTTTCTACATCCATTAGGTTTCCCCGAACTTCAATATTTATTGAAATTTAAGTGAACACGAAGAGTGGCTAACATTGTTATTCAGAGTAGCTAACATTGTTCTGCTGTGAGAGTTTGTGCTCTTTAGAGTTGGACTGACTGCAATGATGCCCCGAATTGAGCTGAATCAATGTCAGTCACCTTTTTTTTTTTTAATAAAAATTGAACTGCTTCTCTCTTCATGTTTCTTTCGTAATGTAAAGAATTTCTAGAAGGGCCACATATGTAACTATATTTTTAGTGGAAGGCATACATGGCTCCTTTATAATAGGACTAGCATATACTTGCAACTTTTGGTAGATATGATGTCCATAGACATATTTGTTGGTTGAACGTTGGACAGAACAATTCCTAAAGTCTATACTGATAATTTCCTACTGTCTACTCTCTCTTTAGCAGCAATATGGTGATGATTCTGGTGGCAGACTATTCCAGCTATTGTGGAGTAATGCGTTTTTGTTCTTGTGGAAGTAATCGGCCTTTCTTTTATGTATGGATTGTACATGCAGTTTAACAAGTCATGGAGATCAGCCAAGTGTTTGCTTAGTTTGCTTGCTATATATTTCTTCACATCACTTTCTTGTATTTAATCCTTTCTTCTAATGACCTAGTTCTAAAGAAGAAACTCGATTTCTTGTGTTCAATGTAACTAGTATTGTGTATTTGTTCATCTATGGGCTTTTTCTTTTTGTTTATCCCACATTTTATATTGTGTAAATATGTGTTAATTATGTCTACTGCTGTCATGTTGGTTTTGATATCTTCAAGCCTGATTGGCATTGTGCTTTGAAATTGACCTGCTTGCTCAAAATTACTTGAATTGCAGACAGGGGAATAGCTTTTGAGACTGGAATTTTTTCCATGACACCTATCAATTTGGCATTTCTTTACCTAATTATGCATATGTTTTATTTTATGCTGTAGAACTAGATTAGTGTAATGAGTTGACCTTGTGACTTTATTAAATTTCAGGCCAAGATTGTAGGGTACCGTTATTTCCATCCACAATTTTATATATCCATCCACTTTTTTTTTTTTTTAATATATATATATATATATAGATAAGAATAATATTAAATAAATTTTATCACTTTAAATTCATCCACTAATATTTAGGAATAATTGCAGTTGTGTCCCAATTTTTTTTTTTTTTTGGCACGATTATGTTAAATTTTACATGAGAAATAGAAATCATCGTACACAATGCATAAACACGACTATCCATACTTTCTAATGGAAATTTAACAACTATTCTAGTAAAATCAATTACTTTCTACATCATACAACATTGCATTAGTATTTTATTATTTATAATCATGTTCAGACATTCTGGTATTTGTTGTTTCATGGCAATTCTTATTAGTCTGTCGAGGCAGAGTTGGGATAGGTTGATAGCTAGAGCAAAACTTTGTCAAAATTTATTACGCGAATATGAATAAATTTAGTTGGCCCTAAATTTAACACAAAAAAGGGTTGCTGGTACCCTTTTGACTCCTTGTAATTTAACATTTTAACTTGGAGCCTTTTTAATTTCTGAGAAATTCAATCTCAAAACACTCTCTTATATGTATTCTGATGTAAGGAAGTTTCTAATGCATGTAAATCTCTTCAATTCTGAATATTACTCCATTCTTTTTGTACATTCAACAGATTTTTGATAGTACTTCTGAAATAAATAAATAGAATCTTGAAAGCCTACCTTTGATCTAGAAAAGAAGAAAAAATGCGTTTCTAGTACTTCCAAGGACATAAATATGACCTAGCGGAACTTACAAAATTTGACAACTTCGATTGGAAGATATTACAAGAAAAATTGATTCTAGGATCTGATTCTTGGAGACGAAGAAAAAAAAATTTCTTTTCCAATATGTTTTGAGTACCGTTCACCATTTATTTTTTTGAATTTGGATTTTATCTGGGACCTACTCAATTATGGATTCTTGGGTTTCAATTTGGATTTTCTTGATTTCAAAAAGAGGTAGGAAAGAAATAAAGAAATGAATATATTACTTTTTAATGGGAATATTCGAGTGATTAAAACAAGGTTGAAGTATTGGGGATAAATTTAATAATTTTTAAAACTATGATAGGGATAGATTTAGAGTGTGATGAATATATACAGTGTTAAATGGATAAATTTAGTAAGGTTAATTAACCCATCCCACCTTCACCACCCTACCGCTCCGGCGACCGTTCCGATCACCGCCCTACTCAGGCGAACTTTCGATGACCGTTCCGGCAACTACTCCGATTCCGTCGACCGCTCCGGTGACTATTTCGGCGACCGTTCCGGCGACTGCTCCGATTCCGACGACTCAGGTCACGAGTCACAGCCCAGGTCACAGTCCATGTCACAACTCAGATCACAAGTCACAACTCAGATCACAGTCCAAAACTTTTGTAGGTTACAATTTGTATATCGGTCACAGATCAAATTTTTTGGAGGTCACAGATTATTTTATGGTCACAAATCAATAATTTTAAAGGTCATAGATTATTTTATTGGTCACGGATTAAAAAATTACAGGTCACAGATTAATTTTTAGTGACAAATTGTCGAATTTTAAGGTCACAGATTAATTTTTAGTCACAAATTGTAGAATTTTAAGGTCACGGATAGTTCAACACAAACACCAAACCCTCCGCCACCGTCCACCACACCTTCACTGCAAATACTACCACCATTACACACATCGTCATTGATCCCACCCCACAATCGCCAGCTCCAACCACCACCACCACCTCTACCTACAACTCTAACCAACCACAACTACACAAACATCGAATTAGGGCTGCGCCGCTGCTAATTTGCAGCAGCGACATTGCTGCTAATTAGCAACAACCCACGCTGCTGCAAATTAGGGCAGCATCGCGCGACATGAGAAGGGGGAGAGGAGGAGGAGAAGGGAGGAGAAACCGCCGGAGAAGGGAGGAGAAGATACCGCCGGGGACGGGAGGAGAAGATACTGTCAGCGACGGCGCAACAGCGGTGCTCACTGCAGCACCTCAACGCGATCGCACCACCGGCATCGAGCGACATCGACTGCGGCGCCTCAACGCGGTAGCGGCTGCAGCATCGAGCGATGGCGACTGCAGCGCCTCAATGAGGTCGCGCCACCGGCTGTAGCATCGAGCGACGCCAACTCCAGTGCCTCAATGCCGGAGCTGTGTCGCCGGCGACGGGGTGGTGTAGGGTTTGCTTAGAGAGAGAGAAATGTAGATCTGTGAAATGGAGAGAAATATGAAATGGGTTTGAAATATTGTATATTTAATTATAATAAATTTTAACTATAAAATATCTGATTTTGGAAATATAAAACATCCAATCTGATTTTAGAAATTTAAAAACTTAAAGTATGGTTTTATGTAATTACCACTATTTAAAAATTCCAATCCGGTTCTCTTCCCAGAAAAAGTCCAACTTTATCTGAACCTTCAAAACTGTTCTTGGTAATTTTTATGGCTTTATGCATGTAGCATAAACTATATTATAAAGAAATAATCTATGAATTTAATTATGCATGATGCTGAATCTGTCCAACAATTTGATTTTTGAAATAGTCCAAACTGAACCTCGGCTCCTATAATTATAAGAATAAGATTTGTTGCCTACTAAGTATTATTCATATATAAGCAGCATAAAATTGGTCCTAGTTCTGATATGTTACTAGGATACAATTGATCGAATTTCAAGAATCAAAAAATACGGTAAGAAAAAAAAAATTGCTAATACGCCAATAAACTCAGCAAAATAAAAAATAGAGAAAATGCACTATCGTCACTCTCTTTAAGTCTTAACCTCTCTACACAATTAAAACGCACAAGAACGCTCCTTGTATTAAGCTTCCTGTTGTATCTCAACTCTCAGTAATCAGGCAAAAGCAAGAGATATGAGAACAAGGAAACTTAGGAAAGATATATGCAATGCAGGCACTGTGGGGTGAAGTTGCTGGTGTCTCTTGAGGCACGAACTTTATGCTGTCCAATGTGGAGCTACTACAATACTTTAAAAATACCACAGCAGCTGGTTCCTCCTCCTGCACATGGACAGAAACGAGCTGTTTTGTGTGGCGTTACCTACAAGGGATATACAAAGATTATCAAGGGTAGCATCAATGACGTGTGATTGATGAAAAATCTTCGGGTTAAGAAGTTGGGTTTTCCCAATTCTTCCATCCATCTGCTCACAGGTACCACCAGCTTTCTCCAAAATCTGTCCTGCCAAAATAGTCTTTCTATATTGCCTAGACAGCTCGAAACTAGTAATGTTATCTACAGTCCCCCTTAAGCAAATAAGACCTTTATAATAACCAAACCACAACTTTATAGTTCAATAGTAGTACAATATAGTTCAAGATATGCTAGCTTATATATTGGATGATTCAAAAATTTATATTCAACGCGTCTTCTATTACCTTTTCGTGGATGGCCTAGTCCAGCTGAGCAAATTATTATTATGAGCTCTTTAGGATGACTGTTCTTTTCTGAGTAATTTTTAAATCAAACAACTTTCTTCTCTAGCATAAACTTGTAATTTATTATACAAAACATAAATCTCGAATATATTCCCATCTAGTTTCTTAATACATTTATTAGTTATCATAGAATTCCAATTAAAACTATTAGATTAATTTATCCAAGAACACCAGAAGAGCAAGGACAAAAAAGGAAAACTTACTACTGATATGAATTTTTATAGAGTATTACAGGTGAGTTTTATGTGTCATGATTTGGTTTGACACTTTATTTAATCTGGGAAATTTTTGTTTAGTAACTCAAGATTTCAGATCGAGATTTGTTTAGACACAAGTGATGAACTTTGTCTCCCTAACCTTCTCGCATGAGATTATGAAGCCAAACTGTTGGCTAAACTGTGTCTGCACCTCTGTATCATGACTGTTGAAGTTTGATGGACTGCTTCGATGAAGTAAATCCATATCATCAGAATCTGCTCAGATTATGAATGAGGATTGAACGATGAATATCTATACAGTCAACGGGGGTTGAAGCAGGTGTGGATTAAGAAACATAGAAAAATGAGAATAGGCACAATATCGTTATTGGATCAAAAGATTAAATTCTTCTCGTGCATTAGCTTCCATGTTTTCATACTGCTTCCTTGGAAATTCTGGTTGTCATTTCAACATTCTTTCACATTTCAGTAAAAATACCATTTTATTCAAGTAATGTGGCTAATAGAATGGATATTCATCACCTGTACAACATATAATCTGATTGGATAAATTTGTCTCGACTACTATCATACATTGGAAGCATGCAAGACAGAAGTATTAGGGAACTCAAAAGTGTCAAGGACTGAACATCAACTACATTGATCTAAAGACACCTACTGTACCATGGGAAACCAAATTTTATTTACTTAGGTACCTTAAGGATCTACACTTCATAAGTGATCAATGTTTCAATTTACATGTTTGTGCAGGCTTCACAGGTTTTGCAACTGGTGCCCTAACTTACAGCTTTGTTCAAACTTTAGAACAAGAACCAGGACTAACTTATGGACGTCTACTGATTGCTATGCATGAAAAGATAAGTAAAGCACAAGGAGAAGGAAGCTTGAAAGAGGCCCATTCATCACAGGTATGCTTTTATTAGTTTGGCGTGGTTATTTTTACATGGATGCAGCATCATTAAACAATTATAGCATAGTGTAGTAAGTAGTGACTGTCGTTGGAGCAAATATGGTACTAGTACAAGACAAATGTGGTCTTCAAATCAAATGACTCTCAAGGAAGGAATAAGTTCATTCAGTCAGAAAAAAATAAACTAATGCATAGTGAGCTATTGTAATGTTAAAAGAAGGAACATAGAGATGCCAACCACAAAATCCTATATTACTTGGAAAAAAAGGGGGGGGAGGGGGGGGGGGGGGTGAGTGTGTCTCAGCTTCCTAGACATGTTATTACAATCCTACTTCAAGGATGATGCAAAACAAGTTTCAGTTTCCAGATGATCTTTGCAGTCCAAACCACTCACATTTTTAAGCAAAAGTGTGGCCTTTACTCTAGTTTTCAGAAAATTAAACGTTACATCCAAGCAAGGAAGAAGAATAGGCTTTTGTCCTACAAACTACTGTTGTTCTGTTGAATCTGGATGAACGTCAATATCTAATTTCAGTAGCAATTACATTGTTAATACGAGAACAAAACCAGTCAAATGTATATACATAATACATGCATAAATTACAGAGTCCAACAGAGAACCCAAAAGGAAGCACAGTGATCCTAATTGTCTAGCACTCACGTCTCATGTTTGAAGAGAAAACCCATTGCACATAAGAGATTAAAAATTAATGCATTAAACTAGATAAGGGAGTTCAATTGTGCTTATCATTTGGCTGCTTATTATTTTCAAGTGACTGTGATATGTGTAATATCCCTAGTTTGTTAACAATTTGTAATACAAACTATAAATCTTTCTTTTACTTGAAGTCCATTAAAGCTATCCCGTCAAAGGTAATAAGTTATGTTCTTGGTGTTTTGTAGGAACCTCAACTATCTACTTCTCAAATGTTTAACATTCACTCAAGGCCCTTCACTTTATGAAGTGTACAGGCTGTCAATTTCCCTGGCTGATCTATGACCACTAATGAGAAGAACTGTCTTTGAAAGCTTGGCCTCGTTAAATACTAGAATGGATACCTCAATTCAACGTTGGCAAACTATGTACCATGAAGCATCAAAGTCAGAAACGAAATAATAATCTTAGTTTCTTTGTGATAATTGTAATTGGTATTGCTGTTACCAATATATTTCAACAAGATCCATAATGTTTACATAAGCTAGAGGATCTTATCTCTTTCTTGTGCTTTATTTAATGTATCGCTATTATCACATATTTTCAATTTTTCATGTTCTTGAATACCAGGAAACACAGGGAACCAAGACCTGGACAGGCTAACACAACAATTTCTAAGTTGAACACAACAAACTAGGAACACATTTTATTATGACTTTATATTTGATTTACCATCCATAAAATTTTGAAAATGAACAAAAAATACATAACGATGCTTCCAATGACAGAGGGGTTAACGGTTGTAGGTTTTGAATTAGTTTGCTGAAGAGCATAAGAAAGAACAGTCAGTGGAACTCGACAAAGCACATGATACCCCCAATGAACAATAAATACAAGGATCAGATTCCTATATAAAAAAGATATTGTTGTATATATGATATAGGATTTGCAATTCCTTAGAACAATCAGGTCCCTAAATAAAAAATATGTTGTACTTCACAGATGCTTTAGGTTGAACAGCAGTAGATGCTTTAGGTTGAATAGCAGATGACACATTATTGTCACATCATAACATATGCTCATTCACCATAGCAGCATCCTCCTGTGTGAAGCCATTTCAGACTACTTTCCTCCCATTGGTATCCAAAGATGTCCTGCAACAGAGAATTATTCTGACAGCAAACATTGCCATTTTGCTTCAACATGGCCATAGAATTTCTTGCCCGTCCCTCCTAGGGAGGCTTATATTTCATAAATGCGAAGGTACCTCCTTCAATTGTTATGATGGTAGGACCAGACAAAAATGACAGAGAGATTCCCCTCTTAGTAAGCACTCCCCTAGTTTTGACCTAATGAGCTTCATCTTCTAGAAATATTCTAATGTAGCCGAACCTCTGTTTCTCGCTCACTCGCTCTCTCACACATGGACTTGCATCCCACACATATAATTCACCTCAAATGTGAGCCGCACTTTCTGATTCTTGATGCTAAACATCCCGAAAAAATTGAAACTGCACAAGTCTCAACCAAATTAAAGTCAAGCAAAGTGGTGGGGCATTTATCAACTCAGCAAAAGCAAAGAATCTAATTCCCAGCCCTTTTCTCTTAAGTGGAATAAAGCTAATATTCTAAGGACAATTTTTACGAAGTTAACTTCTGATTTATATCAGTAATTTCAACATCCATATATTATCTTGACCTTAAGGGAGTGCAGAAATGGAAATGACAGGCAAGAGGATGAGATGCAGACGTTGCGGTGTGCAACTAATGGTTCCCCCTAACACATATACAGTTCAATGTGCAACATGTCTAACTGTAATCCAGGTTCAACCTAACAATCCTCTAGACCAAGCTCATGACTCAATACGCCACACAGCTAGCAGGATGAAGGATTTGCTCTATACGGTATCTAGTAACATAAATGCAAGGGTATTTTCAGGGAACAGCTATCCTTGGTCATGGGCATCAGGTAATTCTCATCATTCACAATCAATTGCACCTTCCTTGCCACTTTCAGCACTCGGAAGGAAGCGAGCAGTGTTATGTGGAGTAAGCTACTATGGGCAGAAATACAGGCTAAAGGGAACTGTCAATGATGTAAAGTGTATGAGATATTTTCTGATTCAGAAGTTGGGTTTTCCAAGTGACTCCATACTTGTCCTCACTGGTATGAGTATTATTAAAATATCTTTCTAGCTTTCCCTCTCTCAACTCATTGTCACTACAAACAGTTCAGCTATATCCACTCAGCTTAATGTTAGCTCACATCCATCCAGCAACTTGTACCAAAAATATAATAGTTTGTCCATCTTAAACTTAACAAGATCTCCGTTGAACACACCTGTAGATGAAACTTTAAGGAAATAGATTGGACTCTGCAAAACCCTGCGATACAGAGCTGACAGCTGACCTAATAAAATTGCTGCTCTGATGGAAACTAGTTCTCACAAGAAGCTATAAATTTGACTGTAATTTATAACCAATGTTAAGTTAAATCTTTCGCGCCCTTTTTGCTCCCCTTTTCCTCTTGCAGATCTAAAGTTCAAATGGTAAGTTAAGAAATAACCTGAGATAACTTGTTTTGGCCAACTTCGGGTAACTTAAAAAACAATATTTATGACTGGTTTCTAAGAAAGGAAAAAAAAAAAAGTCTTAACTGATGGATACAAATCACCATGCAGAAGAAGAGCCTGACCCTTGCCTGATCCCAACAAAGCATAATATCCGGAGTGCCTTGCATTGGCTTGTTCACGGATGCCGATCAGGGGACTCGTTGGTATTTCACTACTCAGGTCATGGCTCACTACAACTTGACTTCAACATGGATGAGGTAGATGGGTATGATGAGATGTTGTGGCCTGTAGATCACCAGACGGCCGGAAAAATATCAGATGACGATATTAATGCCACCATTGTGAGACCACTGCCCCAAGGAACCAAACTTCATGCGATCGTTGATGCATGCCACAGTGGCACAATTCTTGATCTGCCATTTGTATGCCGAATGAATAGGTCGGTGTTGTCCATTCTTTGTTTGACCAACCCAAACTGCCAATTTTGAAAAGTCTTTCTTCATTTTTAGAGCAAGGGTTACTATATTATAGAAATTATTATGATTATAGAAAATAAATTGCCAATCTATGATCTGAAAGGCAGATCTGTCATTAATATCAAAATGATCACTATGGTCTCCAGGGAAGGATACTATCATTGGAAAGATCATGGTATCCAGTCACCCATTTACAAAGGTACAAATGGCGGGCTAGCTGTCTCTATAAGTGCATGTGATGATCATCAAGTTTCAGTAGATACTACAGTCAGTAACTATTCTTTCCTTTCTTCCTGTTCAATAAATTACATTTTATCTTTCTAAAAGCTATGGACACAGCCATATTGTTTTCTCATTTTTAATATCACGAGCACTTGGGAGCATGAATGTTAATTTTGGTGCAACCTTGACACAAATGTCTAGCAATAAAAGTCATTGCATGAAACTCAAAAATTGAAGAGAATAGCACCAAATAAGTTAAGAGTAGGACATAATTGATGAGAGGAAAAATATACTTTCGGAATTGTTTTTTGTACTAGTACCAATATACTTTTAGGTGCATTGCCAGATGCAACTACGATATCTTGCATAGGGATTTGAATGAGTCATATTGGCCATTCAAGCAACCACATATTGAACATCAGTACTCCAGGAGTACTAGAAAAATTTCCCTGTAAAAGATAGTTTGCATTGTCCATATTTAACTCAACAGAATAGAAGAGAATGGTTTTCCTCGTCAATCTACTTACATCTGCAGTTCTTATTACATGTACAGGCTCTATCTGGTGACACTGCAACTGGTGCCATGACATATAGCTTTATCCAAGCTGTACAAAATGAACCCGGGATATCATATGGTCGATTACTAAATGCCATGAGCAAGACAATTCACGATGCCAAAACAAGAAAACTCCTAAATGGTTCTATTGCATCCCTTGCCAAGAAGTTACTCTTCTCAAAGTCATCACAGGTAAGCATTCTTTTTATGCCAATTCTGAATGATGGATTTTATGTGCAGAATAGGTGTATCCAACTTCCAAAATATAAAGGGGAATGTAGGTTTCTAGCAAATACCTATACAGTAGAAAGCAAATAGGAAAAATAATAACTGATACGACAAATTTCTCACTCTTTAAGCAAAGTGTAAGAAGAAGAAACTTCCTCGCTTGTCAGAAAATGTAAGAATACTGAATATACTATCTTAAATTTCTTCAGTGATTAATTTATTTCAAAGTAAACATGAAAAAGAATGAAGTTTAGTCAGAGAATTACTGTAAAAATTCGTTTACCTTTATCACCATCTTCACGTGGTTGATGTCAATTGTAATTTTTTGATTTGTTGGTGTGTTTTCAGGACCCTCAACTATCATCATCTGAGAAATTTGATATTTACTCAACACCGTTCACTCTGTAAGACTGTATTGTCCATTTAGAAAGTCGAACTTCTTTATCAAAATTAAACTGGGAAAAACATGAGATTGTAGTTAATTCAAGAAATCGAATTTCTGAAACCTAATGCAATGAAACATCATCAATTATTCTAGTTCTCCGCCTATCCCCCCAGGCAAAAGAAACGTTCCAGGTACATAATTTTTCCTTTTCCATCCTCAATCTCAAGTCATACATAATTTTCCTTTTTCCATATGTAACCTCCTGTCCTTCTCTTATGTTCTGTGCGGACTAGTTGAGCATACATGTACTTGTGATTGAACAATGTTATTGTATTTTATTTAACATAAAAATAAATTTACAGATTATGCATTCTTTATTTTGGTTATCAAATGATATAAAATACAGGCTTTGGAAGCCTCATCATCGACCATTGTAGTTACGTGCATGAAGATTCACCCTAAGACTATTGTCCATCGCTCTAGGCTAGTTATAACTCCAAGGAACTAGAGAGGGTACTTCAGTCCAAACCTGCCTTGATGTAATCGAGGGGCAAGATGTTGCTAGGCCTAGTGGGAGGGGGGGCACAGAAGAAGGGACAAGTAGAAAAGCCCATAGATGAATCCTTAGATGAGTTTGTGGATTAGAAGGTGGACAAAACTTTGAGGGAGTCTAAGGTTCCAGCTCCGGCCAAAAAGGGAGAAATTGAGTGTGAGGAGGAAGAGATGAGGAAAGAGGGGATTGAAGTGGGAGAGCAAGAGTTTGGGCTTCGACCATGTGAAGCCAGGTGAATGAACGACAATTGATTGACTTTAGGGAGAGTTTTCAAATTCCCAACCACATCGAACTTCTCCATCTCCAGTGGGCTGACAACCCTCCTGAGAGCTGCATCACCATAAACAACACTTCCTATAGGCCAGCCTTCGGCTACCTCTTCACTCATTTTTCAGAGATTTCCTAAGACTAGATAAGCTGGTTCCGACTAGCATTATATATAACCACCTTCTCTATATAATATTGTTGGTGGCAATGTATAGGCGATGAATGCAAGATAATTAACTAGTCAATGAAGTTAAACCACCATAAATCCAGTATAGGAAAGAATTTCATTATAAGCTAATCATATTCTTCAACAATTGCTATAATTTTCCAGATATTAATCAGTTTACTTTGAGCTAATAATATGTTTACACGGTCCTTTCCTTCACTCAAAATTCTTGCATCAATGTCCGGTGATACACACACAAAGCTGCATTCATTGGCGTATCAGAAGACTTCGTGAAGAATTGAGCCAGCGAGAGTAGCAACCATTGAGTTTAGGCCAATCAGAGGATGGACAACACGTGAAATGATGGAGCCACAAGGACACACTCTTTCTTGCTCGTCTTCTCGTTCCATTGTCTCAATTATCTCTTCTCTATCGTTAATGCTGAGGACCGGTGCATCTGTGCCATTGCTTGCACGGCATAGCAACGGCAGCCACGAAATGAGCAGTTTCATTTTGTTTGCCTTCGTTGCTCTGATATGTTTCTGTCATCTATAACTTTGTTCACGTCTTTCGATTGCTTGATCAAGAATGCTACAAATATAGTTAGGAATTAAGAAAAACTTTGTTATCAATACAAGTGATGCAAAAAAGTGAAAATTGATGCATTGATCATCAATTTCTTCGTCTACTGGTTAACCAAACAGAATTTGCACCACGGAACAATACAACGAACATAGTTTCATACTTCTTTTCTTAGTATTGGACGTGATAACAAGTCATGTCATCGAAGTCAGGATTCTGCAGCTATTCTGCAGTTATTTTGGACCAAATCTAAATAACTGTTCCTAATAATATGCCTATCTACTGCTTAACTAACAAGGAATTAGGAAAAATAGTTATGTGCCAAGTAGTTACGTACCCGAGACCTTGACTAAGGATCCTTGAAGCTGTGGCTCAGCCGAAACAGAGAGCCGAGCCAAGTTAGAAGCTGAAGCCCATTTACAAACCGCTTCTTCCGAAGCGCCACAAGCTGCCATCTTCTGAGCCAGCCATAGAACTTCAGCCGCCAGCTTCCCAACCTGCTTAGCCAGTTCCTTGATTTCACATATTGGAGTTTGACCACAAAATTGTACAGAATCGAAAAACACTTGCAAATTGTACTATCTCACGAAAATCTGACACCTGAGCTGAAAGTTACGCGCATTTTCGTAGACCCTCCTTATTTCTCCTCTTTTTCAACTAGTTTATGATCTTCTCTTCTAACTATTCTGCATCAGACACCATCACTGGAGAGAGACAGTGCATGACTGTCAACCCTTTAGTCTTCAAAGAGTAGTTGTAGGATTTGACAGAAGAATTCAAACCGGGAAATAAAGAGGGCAAAAGTCGAAGAAAGAAAAGAAAAGTCGAGAAGAAAACAACGTAGAAGTTCAAGAAGTCTATATTTTCCTGCTAACTGCTAAGAATACAAGGGGTTTGTCTGCATAGAAAAACAGAGAAGTGAATTCCTGAGTAGTAAATGAGCTATGGCAGTCGGTGACCTCTCCATTATAGGCCCTTGTTTTTTAACTTCTCTTTTTTGTGAGACTTTTAATATGAAGACGTTTGATATGTTATGAAAGATATAACATTATACAGAGAGAAATGGCTATTCATGGAATAAGAATCAATGCATGTACGAGGAAAGAGGATATGAGTGTTACACGGGATGCAAACCGTCTCACAAGTCGCTCGTGCATGGTCAACTTTTTTTATTGGAATTGTAAAAACTCATTATGACAAGTCAGCTCACTCGACCCATAAATCAACTCGTGTCAGTTGACGAGCAACTCGTCCTACTTAACATCCCTACAAGAGGTCCTAATGAATGAAATTTTCTTGGTAAGCAGATTATCTCCACAGTTGAAATGTTGTTTGGGCAGGAAAAAAGTGGTTGACAGGACAATTGTTTCATTAGATTTATGTGACCTGTGAGTGAGACAAAGACCAGCGTATTTAATTGGCCTTCACACATCCGGATTGGAATTTTCGAAATGATTACATCAACAAAAAGTTAGAACCTTTCGTTGAAAACTATATACACAAATAATAATGAAACGTGAAATTTCAAAAACAAAAAAATATAGAAAAAGAATCATTAATATACAACAAATGGGATAAAATAAAATAAAATAAAGATATTGTTCCGTTTCTATGTCGAAAGTTTCAATATAGTTAGATGACACTCAAGAAGCGATACTTGGGATGTTGAGGTTGAGATGACTGAGAAATGGACGAGCTCTCAAGAAAAGATTTTAATTGTTTGGAGAATTCCTTTGGCTTTTCAATATTAACAGCATGCCCTGCATTTTTTATCACTACTAGCTTGGCCTTCTCCCCCATATGCCTGCAAATTTTAACTCGTAGATAAACACAAGAAGTGAAAATAACACATGACGTGCACGTTTGGTATGAAAGATTTTAAAAAGTTAATGATAAGAAATTTATTATTCTTACATTTGGAGTCTGTGTCCCAATTCTACTGGAAATATTCTGTCTTGCTCTCCCCAGATGATCAATGTAGACTGTTTCAAGAAACAAAATTTGAACACCAACAGTTCAAAACAGAATTAAGAATTTTATCTAATTCTTTTTGACAAGTAAAATTATTGTATGTGATTATATAGTAAACCTGTATTATTTTAGGAATATTAGAAATTTGTCTATCTTTGAGTATTGCTTGGATTAGTTCCTTCTTCTGTTTTATATGATCTGTGCAGAAAACCTGCCCAAGTAATTGAATATTAATTATAAGCTTGAAAAAATTGATTGAATGAGAAAAAAGAGAAAAAAAAAATACTTACATCGATATAATCAGAAAGGAAGCAAGAGGGCACGACTTTAACAGGCTTCACAAAAGCAAATTTCATCAATTCCCTTAATTTATCCGGCGTTTGTGGCATCAAAATGCTGGCGGCTTCATCCAAATCCGCCACCTGAAAAAGCCCATCTCTCATGTCTTTCTCCTCCAGGCACACGCCGGTGCAGCAAAGCACCACCTTCTCCACCGCCTGAGGAAATTGCGCCGCCATGCTGTACCCAACAAACCCACCATAACTTATCCCCACCAGGCTCAATTTTTGCACCCCATACCTCTCCATCAATCTCATAACACATTGTGCCTGAAACATCTCTGTTCTCTCCGGCCGCTTTGTGGTGGAGTCTCCGAAGAAGAGAAGATCCGGCACGTATATGTTGAACCGGGGCATGAAGTGGCGGAGAAGATCCCCGTATTGCCACATTGCGTTGGCTCCGAAGCCATGCACGAGGAGGAGATTAGGTTTTCTTGGCTTCACAGTTTTTGGTGCCCAACAATGCATGATGGTGCCGTCCTCTAAATCCGTCGTCACCGACCGTAGCCCGGAATACGAGAAAAAATTCCGGTACAGCCAATCTGCTGATCCTGTGAAACTCAGGCATCTGGCCATTCTTTATCCACTTTGATTATCAAAAAATTTCTATAAAATCATTTATAGAAATATCCTTCTTCAGTTGGTTGGTTTAAAATTTATAACTAAGAAAAAACAATGTTGAGGGAATTGGTGTGAGGCAAGGCAACGACGGACAAATATCTTTCTATATATAAAAAGTGCCTATTTAACGGAATTTGTTGGTTTAACGGAAAAACTAACGGAATTTGTTGTTTTAACGGATTATGTAATGGAATTTCTTGTTTTAAACAGGCAGCTGCACCTTCTTTCAGTGTTTTTATCATAACTTTGTATTCCGATGTTCGATTGAAACGATTCAAAATGCGTTGGAAAGCTAACTCATCTGGCTACAACTTTGATTCAGACATCATTATCCAATTCGATCACTTTTTATGCCAAAAATATGTCTCAATATAACGGACTATGTAACAGAATTTTTTGTTTTAAACAGGCAGCTGCACCTTCTTTCAGTGTTTTTATCATAACTTTGTATTTCGATGTCCGATTTAGGCGATTCAAAATGTGTTGGAAAGCTAACTCATATGGATACAACTTTGGTTCGACATCATTCTTCAATTGGATCACTTTCTATGCCAAAAATAGGTCTCAATATAACGGACTATGTAACGAAATTTCTTGTTTTAAACAGGCAGCTGCACCTTCTTTCAGTGTTTTTATTATAACTTTATATTCTGATATCCGATTGAGGCGATTCAAAATGAGTTGGAAAGCTAACTCATCTGGCTACAACTGTGATTCAGACATTATTCTCCAATTCGATCACTTTCTATGCCAAAAATATGTCTTAATATAACGGATTATGTAACAGAATTTCTTGTTTTAAACATGCAGCTGCACCTTCCTTCAGTATTTTTATCATAACTTTATATTCCGATATCCGATTGAGGTAATTCAAAATGCATTGGAAATCTAACTCATTTGGTTACAACTTCGGTTCAGACATTATTCTCTAATTCGACAACTTTTTATGCCAAAAATAGGTCTCAATATAACGGACTATTTAACAGAATTTCTTGTTTTAAACAGGCAGCTGCACCTTCTTTCAATATTTTTATCATACCTTTGTATTCCGATATCCTATTGAGGCGATGCAAAATGCGTTGGAAAGCTAACTCATCTGGCTACAACTTTAATTCAGACATCATTCTCTAATTCGATCACTTCCTATGCCAAAAATAAGTCTCAATATGAGACTAAAACACCGGAGCATAACTTTTCGGTTGGAAATTGATTTGTAATCATCTTTTGACTAAATTTGATCCACTTGACATCTTCCTTTATCCAATTGACTCCGAGCACTCTCAAATCTTCATCTTGAGATTCGGCACAACTTTTAATTATTTACATTTTAGCTCCCGAACTTTGGATTCCTTACAATTTAGCAATTTCTCCGAATTTGTCTACTTTGACTTATTTTTTTCAATCTCACCAACCTACATCACAATATCAAAATCACACATCTAATTATTTATCAATTATATAAATGTTACATCATTAATTATTTATAGAGTGTCCGTTTCTGCTTTTTAGTAGAAATCAAGCCGTTGGCAACACAATTCATGCAGTTGGGAGCCGCAATTTTGGACAAATTCTCTCACTGTAGGGCTGTAGGTTTGAAAAAAAAAATCGGTAACATAATCAATTTTCCTTCCTCCTCGCAGCGCGCCCAGATACGTCCTTAATTAACCAAAAAAAATTACATCTTTATCAATAACAAATTAATTATTAAACAAAAATATTAATATAAACTAAGCAAACGTGTACTGCACGTTGCTTGCACCTAGTATATATATATATATATATACATATATACATACGGTTTTCAAAGGAGAGATTGTTCACAAAACTACATTTGCTGGCGTTTGTTTCGGTTTACTTTCGGCAAATATTATTTATTTATTTTTCTAAAAAGAAGAATAATATGTATATAATATGAACATCGTGTTGCCCATTTAATTTAGGTAAAGGCCGGCAAAATATCATAGGAGGGTACAAAAAATCAGTAGAAACCTACGATCATGATGGAATATTGAACGGTTGGCGATCCATATCCTTGCACAAACACTGAAGCACAGCCAAAATGGCTCTCTTCTTGATGTAGAATAATGTTATTCATCCATACTGAAGTTGACCTCCAATCTATGTGGCAATTACATGACATCAAATGATAAGCTCAATTAAATGAATAATTTGACTTTGTATTTAAGAGCTTGTTTGGGAGAGATTTTTAGGGAAAGAATTGATTTTAAAATAGTGATATGATGGGAAATGTGTGGTTGAAAAAAAAAATTATTGATGTGATGGAAAATATTATTTTATTGAAAAATGTGTGATTGAAAATGAGAATTGATTTACTGTAGAAAAATTTAATCTCTTCCAAACAGGGCCTAAATGAATCTATCATTTAATAGCATATAATTACCACATAGATTAGGGCTCAACCCCAGTGGGGATAAATAACATTACTCCTTGATGTATGGCTGAAAGAAAGAACGCTTAACCTATTTTGATTATAACAAATGCAACCCGGCTTTGAATTATGAAAAAAATTATAGTGAAATTCTACTCTGAAGAAATCAACCAACAGTAAACTGGACAATAAGACAGTATCTTAATATAAGAGGAGACGAGACCATTTTCACAGACTTTAGGAATAAATTTGATTCTTGTACTGGATTCTTTGGGATTTCGAACATCTGCAGCCTACCAAATCATGTCTTCTGGTAACCGCATAATGTACAAAAGCTGCATGGAACGGTAAGATTGTGCATTTTACCCCTTGAAGCGGACAACAATGCAGGAGATATCATCTTTACTTTCTCTGTTCAATGCTTCCATTGCTAATTGTTTGGCTGCTTTCTGGGGGTCTTTGATCTTCTTTGCAATATCAATGGCCTCTTGATTCGACATTACCTGGAGCATCCACAACCAAGAGGGACCCGATATGGGGGTTGGTTATAAATCCAGAAGGAAAAGAAGGAGATGGGACAAGTAAAGGTGGGAGCAAGTACGCACCTTCCACAAACCGTCGCTAGCAAGGATAAGAAGTTCGGTGTAACCATCAATTTGAGCATTTTTAACGTCAGGGTCGGACCGCAGGTGAGTTTTCAAGTTTTTGTCTCCAAAAGCACGAGAAACGGCTAACTGGCCATTCACTCTTGCAACGTCTCCTGGTATAAGAAGCATCAGAACACGTTTTTATGACTTGAATACCTTGAGCAGTCCAAAATAATATGATTCTACACCAAGCAAAATATGCTCCATCTCAACATGAGTACAGCAATGATTTGATCTCATCCAAAAGTTCAGGAAGAACAAGATCGCAATCAAATGAAATAAACGTTTTAGCACAAGAGTGAGTCTTCTCCAGTAAATGAATTCTGTATGCATATTTATCAGTTGCAGGAGCAATTCTTGAAAAGTGAATAATTTGTGCGTAAAGTACAAAGATTGAAAAACTATTTTATCAACAAATCACCAAGATTGTTAGTAGAAGAATGGATGGGTGAAGTGGTTGTGCATATCCTATTTTATCAACAAATCATGCAAATCATCTACATATTCACCACCAAGCATGCTGTCTTCCGAAATTGCTTAACCTAAAACCACAGACAAGTTTATAGCATATAACACAGACGGATACCCCCCAATACACATATTCAAATGTCATTAATCAATTGCTAGTAGGTTCACTGCATATACCATTTGGACCTTGTCCACTTAACCTATCCTTTTCCAGAACCTTTCCCACTTCAACTAAATCCTTAAGACTTCACCTTTCAGACAGTGTTTATCAAATGCAATGTTCTAGCTCTAGCCAAGTGCTATCATTCAGCTTCTAAGGTTCAGAAACCACAAGGGAAAAAAAAATCAACATGCCAAGTATCATATAATTGCCTTTTGTCCAATCAGCTTTACTCAAAGTGAAACTTTCATCCATTATTTTGGTGAAAGTTACCAGTCATAATTCAGATCCAACATAGATTTAACTCTTTCCCAGAGAACAGAGAATGAACTATACATCCGTCAGAATTAAAAGACACCACACATATTTAAACCAAAAGAAATATTTTTGACATGACCATATAAAATCAGACCCCTGCATTGAGAAGTTGAGAGAAATAAGCATAGTTCAATCTTATGTTACGAGAATGGCACTAATTGGATTGCCCCAGGTTAGGTCACTATGCCTGGTTTCCGGTTGAGATAAGCTGTCTCAGAGCAGAGTCAACATGACACATGTGTTCTAGATAATCTGAAATGCTTATTTCAGCGATATACATGAGATAGCTATAACTCAATAACATCACATTATAAAATTCATGCAAATTTTTGAGGTTCCCGTTTTAGACAATGATAAGATCCTGGAATTGCACAACGCCACCCATTATTTGGTCTAAAGAATATATTTCTCAAGTCACTGAAGTCAACAGTGCATGCAGGATAGAGTAATATTTCTAATTTCTATCATCATTGTGCGACTCTTTTTATCTTTAGGGAGGTGTCGCACGTCTGCAATTGGTTCTTAAATTGGAAACTTGGGGTTAATCCACATCTTTTAGAAGAAATATCATTAAAACAGATTAGTGAATAATTGCAAGGACTAATACAAAATAATCTATATATCACAATACCTGGCATGTTAGAGACAAATCCACCTTTGTTTTCAATGCTACCCCGCTCCGTGTTGGGCTCATGGTCAACGGACATCTGCATAGCCTGCCCCTTTCTGGAAAGGACCGCTCGTGAATCTCCAACATTGGCTACCCACAGATGTCGACTATTTATAAGAATTGCAGTTACAGCAGTGGACCCACCTCGTCCCAGGTCAGGAGTATGCGAGAGAATTGCCTCATCGGTTCTTTCATAGGCTTTCGCAATAGAAGTATTTGGATCAGACCAAAAGTCGTCCTGTAATGATTCAATGCAGTGAAAAAACTAATTGGATACCTTTTTCCCAGCACTTAAAACAAATCATTTTTAACACACCATTTTTTTAAAGTTACAGGAGTAATTATATCAATTTTATCAAACAACACTATTCTTTTATAAAAATATACCACATAGTAGAAACGTGATTTTCATAGAGTGAGTAATCAACCTCCTTTAAAATATTGGAAAACAGATGCTTCTGTAAGTAAGCTGGAACACTATCACCTAGATGTCCATCATAAATAGCAAATAGTCCCAACTCACGACCATTCGTGTGTAAAAATTTAGCAACATGGTAATCCTCCATAGGATGACTTGCTTTTCCTTTTACTAAACTGAATCCATATTTGACAGGTCCCTGCTGGCTTCTTCCCTTCCCAGAGCCGCAAGAAGAACGTCCTCCTGAAAGCTAAAGGAAAAGAAGAACTTGAACTTTGAAATTCACCAGAATCTTATAGAAGAAATAAAGAATAACTGAAGCAAAAAAAATTCACATGTTGAAGAAGCAAATCTAGTTCCTTCCTTACTCAAGTTCCTCTCTCGGAATTAGAATAAAATAAACACAGAAATCAAAGGCCAATCTCCAAACAGGGAATTGTTGAACGGGACAAAGCTCTGCGACGAGTACTAGTGGTGCAGATATGAGTAGAAGGAAAAAACAAAAAATGATCTCTATGTTAATTGTTAACCCAATTATGAGTCTGTGCTTCTGTCGAAAACAGAATTCATATAGGTGGAGTCTCTTATTTGATTTTTAAACCACTCCAGATAAGTATCAAAGAGTTGAAGCATGAGGGCCTCTCTTCACCAATAATTTCATTTTCAAATCGAGCATCAAATCTCATACATGAAAACAAACTATTCTTCCCTCCTCGGTTTCTCTGTGATAGTTGTACCTCCACATATATCCTATGTAATAATAATTCGTAACTATACCAAAGACATATATCTGAACTCATAAGTCATTAACCCTCGTTCATACAGACATAACCCATGTAATAAGCACACTTTAAGGATTCCAAGGACATGTCAAGGAAATTATACCACAATCAAAATTGAACTTCCTCATAATTCAGCAAAAACCTCGAGAGAACTTGAAAAAAAAAATGCACAAACTATATATTGATAATCACAAATTCGTGTCAAAGCCTAAAAGAAATTTAAAATATGAATATGGCTGAACTGCAAAATCTCTCAATAACACAGCAGTCAACAATAATCTCACCTGAGGGAAACAGCATAAATTATCCATATAATTCAGAAGCCCCACCTCACTCTCCTCTACAATTCAACATCTACCTCGTACTACTTAAGTTGAAAATCCACAACCTGTAACTTAAAAGAAAAAAAAGAAGAAAGGTTCTTGATAATCAAAATCCAAATAAGAAACGTATTCAATATTCAATTTTTCTTCAAGAAACAAGAAAATAACCGAAATCACCACATGGAAATCCTAAAATAAAAAACGCACTTACCGATCCACCAATCCCCAAATCAAGAAAAAAAATCCGTGGGCTACTGATATGATTTGACTATGCTGCTAAAATAACCCATACGCAGACAACTATGGTTGTGTATAAATCAAACAAATATAAATATATGTAAAGATCACAAAAGGAGAAAATAACAAGAAAAAGGAAATAGTAACAGGTGTTATGGAGCCATGGGGTAATATATTCGTTGGTGCAGGCGAGAATGGGTGCCAAGAGACCAAAGGCATTGGGGTTTGGCCTCCCCTTGTTGACTTTGCTGTCTTTATTATTTCTTTATTGTTTTGTACTAAAGTAAAGGACACAACCAGTCAGAGGTAGTCTCTGTTTGTTTTATGTTATTACAGCTGTTTCATAACTTGACCATTCTTGTTCCAAAGGTGTCAGGCTTCTCACGAGACACAAGAAAAAGGGATTTATATTTATTTATTTTTAAGGAAAATTGAAGCAGCGAATCATAATTTTTTCAATTTTTGTAAACTTTACCCTAATTTTCAATTTGTGCCAACGAAGGTTTCTAACATTTCATAAATATGCATTTAGAGTCCAACTGGATAAAAACTATCCATTTGATCGATAGTTAACCAAGAAATTAGATTTTGACCAAATTAAAATGGGTAAAATGATAAATTTTTTATTTAATCCCATAAAATAATTAAAATAATTAAAAGAAAAGAAAACTATTTATCTCCTTCCTCCCAAACCAAAAATCAGAGCCCCACTATCACGGCCACAACCACCACAGCTTTCCCACCAGGAATCGAACTAGTTGGGCATCCAATTAGTACAAATTGAAGGTTATTGTAAAATTTATAAAAATTGAAAAGATTAGGTACCACTGCTGCAATTTTCCCTTTTTTGATTTTTGTACTTTGTTCTGATTTGACCCTCGTGTGGGGTCCCTATTTGTAGTCAGCCCATATACTTTTTTTTTTTTTTTTTTTTTCATATTTTTTTGTCAATTAACGGTCAAATGGATGGTTTCCATCCAGTTGGGTTCCAAATGCATATTTATGAAATGTTATGGATCTTTACTAGTACAAATTGAAGGTTATGGTAAAGTTTATAAAAATTGAAAATATTAGGTACTGCTACTGCAATTTTCCCTTGTTTGATTTTTGTACTTTGTTCTGATTTGATCCTTTGGGGGGGGATCCCTATTTGTAGTCAGCCCATATACTTTTTTTTTTTTTCAACTTGGAGTTTGCTTTTAACTGTTCGTTACCACCATTATCAGGTTCAATCTCCAAGCCTTTTTCAATTTATTATTCCTTGGTGCGCTGGAGAATTTTTTTAATCCCATGAAACTACCTTTCTTTATGAACTATTGTTCCATCCTTCCTTCCTCTCTCTCTCTCTCTCTCTCTCTCTCTCTCTCTCTCTCTCTCTTTTTCTTTTTTTCCTTCTAGGGTGCAGCATAATTAATAAAAAATAAATGGCACGAGAAAGTATAAAAATAGTCGACAGGAATAGAATCTTTGACCCTCTGAAGAAAATAACACTGGAACTTATCTGGTAAATTATTGAGGGAAAAAACATACGAAACATTTACTAAATGTATCGTGTCATCTTCTTAAGATCATTTTTAATCAATTGGACGTGATTTGGAGCTTAGTTATTATACTTGACCGATCGTTGTAGGCACTGAATCGATCAAGACATTGGTTGCTCACTTGTGGGACCGAGGTCCCTGCTTTTATTTTTTTCCTCTAACACTTGTTGGATATAATGTTGTAAATTAATTGGACTTCTTGTGTTGCTTTCCTGGTTGTATTAATTTAAAATTAAAACATTCAATTCCAATTCGAATCCTAGTGAATTTCAACTATCTAAACGTATTATAGTCGATCAAGAACTCAATTCTCTAGTAGAACATACTATATATTTAACACGTATTTTTTTTGACAATGGAATTTCAAGAAGTTAAACAGTCAGCTTTGCATTCAAGATTCAACGATGAAGAAAAGCAAATTCTTCGTTTTCTTGTTCCTTATTTGCATGTTCACGTGTTTCAATGGTGGATTAGCCATCCGTCCTCCGCCACGAATCCATCACAATCGTGATTGTTCGATGATTTTAATAAATGCAGATGGTTGCATAAGAGACCTGCTATCTTCTTTCTTTTCGAGATATATTGCATTGCATGGACATTGTTGCCATATTGCTTCAAAGCTCTCAGCGAATTGCTTCGAAAAAGCATTTATCGGCAGCCCTACTTTTCATAGCAAGATCTTAACTTTCTGCGCTCGCCATCGACGAGGGATCGATTAGTCAAATAATTTTGCTTTTGCAATTTTATGATCTATGCAAGTTAACAGTCGATTACGATAGGATTGTTTAATTCTTTTAATGTGTTTATTTCTCCTTTTTTAATGAATAATGAATGTTATCTCCAAACAGCAAAGAAAATACAGCTTCACAAAATTTTATGAAAACAAGGTAAAATACTCTACGAGGATGTTACTGGGATTCTGCACGCACAATACATATTAAGAAACAGTGAATCAATTACCTTGTCAAGTATACACCTGTTTTATTGTCAGTACTAACACTGATATTCCCTGTACATCGAAATTAAGTACTGAGGTAGTCCGGGATTTAAAGGCGAAAACGGAAAACAAACAAAAATAACACAGATGCCTTATGAAAAAAATGATTAAAATGTTCTAAGGTTAGACAACCTTTTGTTCAGCTCTTGGCAGCAGAAAGGCTCTCGTAGAAGAGAATATACCCGTGATCTGTGTTACTTGAGTATTCTTGAGCTGATCCGAAAAACGTCTGGACAGCAGATTCATCAATCATCTCCACGTTTTCATCGTCAAAGAACAACCAGTGGTTGTGGCTTTTGACAAGACTAACGTAATGTCCATGGTTTGGGCCGCTCCCGACATGAACTACCACAGCAAACAAAGAGTATTCAGAGTCGGTATCTTCCATAGTATTGCTCAGTTTCAGCTCCAGTGGGAACACTACACGATATGACAACTTTTTGTATCGACCAAGTTGCTCCATGTACTTGAAACGCTTAAGATGAATGACCAGGATACGTGGTGGTTTCTTTATCTTCATCCTCTTCTGGGCTTCTTGCAAACTGCATTACGGTAAGGGAAAAAAAAACTGAGTTTCTGTTTTGTCATTTAATGATTGATATTATGAATGGACAGAGACACCTGCCTACAGCATTTATCGCAGAAGAATTTATCCTCCGCATTCAGGGTCTCTGTAGAACTGAAGTTCTTGAGGCAGCTAGTAATTGAACTGTTTTGTTCAATATCAAGGCTCAAATCTAAGAATGTCTCGTCCCTTGCTGTAACTGTCTCACACCTAAGACACCTAGTCTCATTGGTGAGAATGCCCTGTATTTAGGTAAAAGTCGAGATCAACAGATGAGAAGCTAGTCTAACAAGCGAGCATCTTCCAAAACATTAGACAACCTCAGAGCTTCAAAAATTACTAAATGATTAAGACATATTAACAAGTTCAAGAATTTAGGCTCATTATTACACTGTTAACTGTCAAAACATTGAACTAGCATAACACAACAGGCTTGTGAAAAATAGAACATGAAAATCGAATAAATTTTTAAATTCGTACTACAATAGAACTTGCAACAACTTGCCTGAAAATACTTGTGCACCAAAGTAACCAATGGTTCCTTCTTAAAACCATTAACCTGAGCATTATTGAGCCCATTTGCAACAAGCTCAGCAGAGGAAGTTTGTGGTAAGTTTGTCGCTTTGTGGGATTCTTTCTCCAGTATGTCAACGAGTTCATTTAGTAAAAAGTTCAAAAATTCATGGGCATCCTGCACAACAGCATGAACATCACATCACTCAGATCTATTTTTGATCTTCAAAATCACAATAAATATGCATACAAAGTAAACTTGGCATTCTATCTTGGATTGACCCAACGATATAGAGACAGAATAAAGATACAACAGCATCTGCAGATTCCCTCTGATGCTGGTGACCAATAGACCTTTTAAATGAATCTCATCCCAGAATTATACAACAATTTCTTTTTAAAGATAAGAGGTATATCCAGAAGAAAGGATAAATCTACTCGTTAATCTGACCAGTCGAACTGTGTGCTAGCAAACCCATGTAAGACATTGTCACATACCCTCTGCAGAGTACAAGATACATTACGAATGAGAGAGAGAGAGAGAGAGAGAGAGAGAGAGAGAGAGAGAGAGAGAGTAATAGAATATGTCCAATTGATATATTCACAAAAAGTAAAGAAGGCTGGCACCGCACGGAGACATTTACAGAATTATCACTCCCACAAAAATAGTACGTGAAGACAGGACAGTTAAATGACTTGGGGGTATACTTCCATTTTCAGCATTTGGAATGAAATTTAAGCTCCTGAAGTAATAATAAACAACTTCAGTCAAGTCTGGAGGGTAATTCTGATGACTGAATATGCGTTTCAACTTTTTCTTAACCACTCTCCAATTGCAACCGAACTACCTACTTCAATATCAATAATGCATTCCCTCTGACCCTTTTGATCTTCTTATTTTATATTGCAAATAATTAAGAGAACGCAATGAATACAGTATATTTATATGTCCTATTTCAGTTTCCTAACAACTCACATCTAACCAAGGTAATTACCACGACGCTGCGCACAGAGTAAATTTTCGCCCATTTTAAATTAATAAGGGTATTTTTGGTATCAAGAAATTCTAATGATTTGAATTGGTAAAAAGATAAATTTTAGGGTAAAAAATATAGTAACTTGGAAGAACATAATTGGATGGAAGGAAAAGCAATAAAGTTATGCCTGGAAAGAAGTTCCGTTATTATTAATTTTTTGGAAACCAATTTCTGCATGAATGTTTCAACTTAAGAAAAAAAGATTTTTGATTTGATAAATGTTTTGATGATGCATATAAAATGTCCATATATTGGCAAATGATGGATTGGACTTTGCACTGCCAATAACAAGTAGAAAACAAATCACAATTACCTGATGCATATATCCACGGAAAAGCTCATTTTGTTTTCTCACTCTTTGTACAAAGCGTTTTGGAGCTATTACACCTGTTTTTTTCTTCTGTGAACTAATCTGCATAAATAACAACAGGTTGGTGCCTTCAACATCTCATGGAAATGGTACGTTGAACATGCATGTTGATGATCTTCAGTCTTCATTACCAACCAACAATATAATTTTGTGTAACACACTATGTTATGACAAGCAGGCATATTTCTCAGTTAAGTAAATCTATTTTAGCGAACAAGGCATAATTCAAGCCATTAAAAGCTCAATAGACAGATTTAGACAGACCATGAAAATTGTTGCAACGATTGTTACTATATACAAGACATAATGTGCAACCATGGGTAAAGAAAAGCCAAGGGCTGCATACGGACTAAATATTATGTATACAATCTTGATGAAGTCTACCACCAAGCAAGCAACTGGACTCATATAGTAAGTTTAAAAAAAACATTGAATTATTTAAACTTCAAGGCATTTTATTTGCAAAAAAATCTCTCATCTTCCACATGTTGGAAGGATGGCACGTGCCCCTTCCATTTTTACTTAATTTCCATAATAAATAGACATGGTAGACCCCCCCCCCCCCCCCCAAAACTGGGTCTAGGTGAAGATGTAAAAGCTCACTTAAGCTCTGATGGTGTTCTACTTCAGGGAAAAAAAAAAGGCTTATTTGTGATCCATAGTACAGTAGTACATAGTTTTATTGCCACCATGGTTATCAAAGATGAAATATATTACCTGTGAGAACAATTCTGCCAGACATGTCAAGAGATTCTCATCCCCTTCACTAGGAGTTTTGTTGCTTGAATAATACTCTAGCAGTTGTTCACGAAATGGCACACAGAAGTAAAGAGACTATAAAACACAATGACATTATTGGATTAGCATCATATAGCATCAAATGAATCTAAGAAATTCTCAGCATAATAACATAGAAGCCTAGTGCTTACCTTGTAAAATTAATTTGATTACAAATACACTAGTGCTTACCTTGTAAAATTAATTTGATTACAAATACACTCCCTTATTTTGACATGCGACTTTCTAGTCTGGAACAAACTTGTAAGAAATTTGTTTTCATTTGAAAATCTATTTTACAGTTTCCTCTTTGGTGTTTGTAAAATAATTTTCTTAAATAGTGTCCACTACCTCAACCATCATCACTTCTCTAGCCACCAACAGTATCAACATAGGGTTATATATTTATGCCGGGTGGAGTCAATAAAGTAGAAATAACAGTGGTGATTGGCACAGTGGTGCTAAGGTCCTAGGCAGAGGTCAAGCGAGCAGTTGGAAAATGACCTGCTTCCAAATTGCTTTGAACATGGAATAAATCTTTTTGTAAATTCTAAACAGAGAAAAACACAAAATCTTCCAGAAATTATCAGCTTATGCACAAACAAATGGATCCATCTAAAATTTTGTGGCAAACCCATCTAACGAAATTCATGAGAAGAATCACACAATTTTACAGTTAAACTTCACTCGGCCATCAGCATCACACAACAAAACCATTTTCCTTTCCTTATATGCTTTCTTTTCCATGTCCCCACATAAAGAACAGCAATAGAAGTCCCAAGATCACTATTTTACAACAAACAGAGAGACCCATCTAAAAATTGCCCAAGAAAACCTAGCAAAAAATAGCAAATAAATAGTTCTCCCATGGTGGTTCAGTGAATAACTCAACCATTTTTTCCCGTATCTGTGAACAGCATAAACAACTCTATAGAAAGTCAATCAACCCAACCGACCAAAACCTTGTTCCGCGATTCTAAGACGTAAATCCGATTACACTCCCCAAAATCATTAAAATCCAAATAGAAAGAAAGAAAGCAATGAATCGCAAACCCACAAATCAAATACCATAAAATAAATCTACAACTGATACCGCACATATTAAACAACGATAAATTAAACATATCTAGATAGCTACCTGGAGGACGCTGTTGCAATAGCAAGTGTTGCCGTAGTTCTCGAGACCGAAATAGCGTTCTCCTTCGGGAAAATGGTCGCCAAGAGCCTTCTCTAGCTTGGAACCCGCCACACCCATATTGAGCGTGACACCATCCACCATATACCAGAACTCCTCTATCCCTGTAATCCGATCACTTTGTATACTCTTAAAATTTCATCAATTAATAATATTAGTTTATAGCTTAGATTTCTGCTGAAGAATATTGCTATTACATTTATGAGATTTGTGTTGTTTTATAAAGTTATTTGTTTATGGAAGCCTTTTGTTGGGTTGACTCTTCTGGATCTGGTCTGGTAGAGATAGCTTTTGTGCATTGCTCGGTCGCTCCGCCTTGTCCTGTGGAGTTGTTTATTTTTGAAAACAATCATAAATATATAAAATAAAATAAAATTATTTTTGCCATTTTGAATATTCTCAGAATTTTTTTTTAAAATACTCAAAAAATAAATTTTAAAAAAATATTTAAATAAACACATATAAAAATATTGTCAGTCCTCATCATTAATTTTTATTTTTATTTTCTATATTTTAAACTCAATTTATTATTTATTTTTATTTTACTTTTGTAACGAGAAAAAATATTTTAAGATTCTTCAACTTTAAAATATATATATTACTTAAGAATATCATAAAATTGTTATATTTTAACTGAATAATAAAATTTCATAAAACATAACGTGTTTTCTAATTTTTAGCCTTGGGAAATAATTTTTTAAGATGACAAACCAAATGCATTTTTGGCAATCTTAAAATAGACCATTAAAACTGAAAACTGAAAATGAACTCGAAATTCAAATTGAAAACTGAAACACAAACTAAACGGTCACGATTGTTCTCTTCATGTTTCAATTTTTTATTTTATTTTGAGTTTTGAATTATTTTTGATTTTGTATTTTGAATGTCCATATTGAGATTGTTGAAAATGTGTTTTCTTTGTCATTTTGAAAAATTATTTTTAAAAATAAAAAATTGGAAAACACGTTATCTTTTTTCCCCTTTCCATGTCGCCTCTCTCTCCTCTTCCCCTCCTCTCTGTCGATGAGCAACGAGCGATGGTGTGTGGTGTGCGACGGTGGTTGGTTGTGGCTGTGATCGCTTGCGGCTTCATCTCTCTCTCTTTTTTTTTTAACTGTGACGGTGGTTGGTTGTGGTTGTGGCGGTGGTGTGTGGCGGTTTTGGGTGTGTGGTGTGTGATGGTGGTTGGATGTGGTTGCGATCGTCGACGGCTTTGTCTGTCTGTTTTTCTCTCTCTCTCTCTCTTTTTTTTTTTAACTGTAGCAGTGGTGCTTGGTTGCAGCTGTGGGTGTAACGGTGGTGTGGTGGTGGTTTTTCTTTTGTTGTTTGGTTGGGGCGGTGGCGGTGGGTCGCGACATCGTCAGCGGTGGTTTTGGATGTGCGACGGTGACGACGGTAGCGTGGTGCAGGCGACGATGGTGGTGTAAATGAAAATATCAAAAAACATATTTTCAAAATTTTGGCATTAAAAAACACCCAAAACTGCATTTTTGACGTTTTCGATATTCTTCGTAAATTTTAAACACATTTTCAAAAATTCGTTTTTGAAAATAGGTAAGTAAACGTATTTTTACTATTTTGGAAAATTGAAAACAGAAAAAAGATAAAAACGGTAAATAGAACAGTCCATTAGTTCTTCACAATTTTAACCCAACTACATTACAAATAATTTTAGAATTAATAAAATGAATCCTTTCCAGTTTCGCCAGCACAAACTTTATAAGTTTACTAAGTAATTTCAACACAAAGGCTTGAAAAAAAATTTCAAGTGTCGTAGACATATAAACCT
The DNA here is from genome assembly GCA_035079005.1 of Fraxinus americana. Taxonomy (NCBI): domain Eukaryota; kingdom Viridiplantae; phylum Streptophyta; class Magnoliopsida; order Lamiales; family Oleaceae; genus Fraxinus; species Fraxinus americana. Next base: position 6,233,662 of record CM068714.1, on the reverse strand, counting down.
CAAAACGTTCCGATTGGAAAGAATGGAAGGGAAGGGATAAATCGAAACGACAAAATGTTGAATCTCAACGGATCATTGTAGCAAGATCACTCTGCAGTTTACAATATTCTGTCACGTATTTCAATCATCTGCAAAGGATTCTAGTTGCAACTCGATGAAAATTGTACTTCAAGGCGACCAATGTAACACATCACTGTGAGGCTTGGCCAACGACATATGCCCTGAGAGCCGTAAGGCCCCTACTGCAGGTTAACAAGCGAATGACGGGTGCGTGCACCGCTTTTATCACGAATTTGGACTTAAAGGTATTCAATCATAATCCAACGCACGATAACTTCATATCATTGGCTTTTCAACTAAGGCCGATGAACAATTGTGCAAATCAACAATTCCTCTCGTACTAAGTTGAACTACCGTTGGTGGTTGGAGTGAGGGAGAAGAAGATACATTTTTCTTTTTCCTTTTTTGTTTGTTTTTTAATTATTTAGCACTTGTTCGGTGCAGCTTCTTTTCAAATTAAAATCCAAAATATTTCCGTTGGGAATGGTCAGTGGGTCCCACTCGTGAAAGAATGGGTCAAAAATGTCATGCTGCAACGGGCAAAAAATCAATTTTTTCCTCAGATTTATGGCGCCCAGACAGGGCCTTAATGTGATAAATAGATAGTTAGTTTACTATTTTGCCACATTTCAAAATGTATAAAATGTGGTCAAACTTAATGTCAACTGCTGGAAAAATGGATGGAATCTACCCATTGGAGCTTCAACTGCAATGGTTTGAAATGTTTACGGTGACGGTTGCGACGAATGAAAAATTAGGGAAAAATCTATTAGTGTTAAAAGGATTGAGGCTTCAGGTGCAATTGTCCTCTTTTTCACGAAGGATCATAGGTGTTATGGGTAGAATTTTATTCACATCTTGGATTTAGAAATTTACTCATCTGATAATGTATTTGAAGTAGTTGTTCGATTTTTGTAAATTGATAACCTTTACTCTTGCAAACTGATTTTGTTTGGATTGTTTAATTATTCTACTTTGTTTGCTCCTCCTTTTTTTTTTTTTTCCTTTTTTTTATACTTTTTTATTTTGCTTATAACATTTCTGTTAACGCGCCCGTTTAGATGTTACTGAAGACAATTATATTATAAACGGTCATTTTATTTAAATATGAAGAAAGAAGAAATCAATCCAGATTTTCTCTATTCCAAAAATATGCTCATTTGATTTACCCTTGCCAACAAGTCTTCGTACACTGCTCTAAAGTCTTTACTCGGAACAGAAGAATGTCTATACAATGCTAAAGAGTCTCGACCGAGTATCACAAGCCTGAGCCTGGTCTGTACGTATTTTGAACTCCACTGGACAAAAGTTAAACTATACAAGGATAACATTGTCCCACTGAATTATTTGGCTATTAACATAGACTAAATTGTTCATTCTTTGGGGTACTTTCGAGGCATGGATGGATGGAGGAATGCTTAATTTGAGACAATGTCTAAGTCGTGCTACTCAATCAAGAGTCTTGGACATTGTAGAAAGAACTGATAACTCAGAAGCATCATTGCACTCAGAATCAGCATTTTCTTTCCCACGGAGCTAGCTGCTAGTCTAAACCTCAATGCTAAATCTCTATGACCATCTACTGCAATTTCACACATAATGTGGCCTCAAGTTTGATGACTATATGCACTGAACTAGTGGAAGCTAGGAGCTGCAAAGTTGAAAATATGACATCATTCATTAATTACTGTCAAATTTCTCAGCTCAAGACACTGAATTTATCATTACATACTGTCTCCAAATTATGTAGCTTATTTAGAGAAGCTGAAGGAGTGAATTTCAAGGGTTAAGTCCAAGATTGAACAAGTCTTGATCTGGGAATTTCATGATATGCATCAAGAAGATCTAGCAACTAAAATACAATCAATACAGTCGACCAATTTGACAATGTGTACATTCAATTTCCTATGTAAAACATGAAAAACTCGTGATCATATTACACTAAATATACTTCCCATATCATTGCCATCAAGAGATATTCTTGTCAACTTCAGGAAATATTTTTGTTAATAATACATGCAGGAACAAGCTAACAATAACATGTAACATAAAAAGATCTACCGTTGGTGTCATGTGACAGACCTTTTCCCGCTTTCATTCTCGTTTTCATTGACAAGAATTCACTAAATGAAATGTCTTATCTACACACCTGCAACTCTTTCTCTATCAGACAATGGTACATAAGAAGAAAGTGAAGTGCAGCCTTTGATTATATGTTCTAACAGGGCTAAGTTTTCCTTATGATAATTTATTTGAAGCCGGGGTGGTTCCCTGCATACTAAAGCCAGAGATGAAGGGAACTCGGCCTTCAAAAACTTTTCAAACTTCCCTTTTGCACGATCATAAGAATAAACAGTCATTGGAGACTTGAGTCTGTAATCAGCAAGTAACAATTCTCCAGTAGGGAGGCTTCCAACAGGAAAACGACAGTCCTCTTCGCACAATTCTGTTGGCAACTTAACAATGCTTTTGGTCCAGAATTCCAACTCCCCTACTTGATCATCATCTAATTCCCATAAGATCAGTTTCCCATCATTAAATGAACATTCTTCGAACTGTGCCAAGGTAAGCCTTCCTCCAAGTTCCATAATATTAAGCCGGATACATTTGTTGGTCTCTGTCGGTATAGGATTAACCCGAAACTCCTCCTTCATTAGATCAAAAGCAACCACTGTGTAATTAGGGTGCAGATCCCGACCCCAATACAGAACTCCATCAATGCAAATGCTTTGTGTCTTTAAATCAAGAATTGCAGGTGGGGTAATCCTCCATGAGGAGTCAATCCCCAAAGTAAGAATCTCACAAGGATATTCATCATCGATTTTTTCTGAACGTATTTTCAGTAATTTGTACAAATCCTTAATTGGATCATACCCAAAATAATATTTAGCGCGACGAGTAGTATAATCCGGGGATGGAAGCTTCATAATTTCATGAGTGGATATATTGCACAAGAAGATGAGATCATCCGAATTAACATACAAACAAAAAAGGCCATTAATTGTCTGTGTTATGTTGAACTCTGCGAGTAAAACGCTTGCCTGGTGATGTAAGGTTTTATCAGGGGACATGTGAAGAACCCGCTGAACCGGTTGACCGGTTTGCGATGTAGCATCTTTGTCTGTAAAAGTGATGAGGAGAGCGCTGGAATTCGAGTGGTGGGCCACAACGAAATCGGAATCGGAAATAGTAGAGTACCAGAGCTTGGACACGCATTTGAATCGCATCAGTGTCTTAACAGGAAGACGCAAAAGCACTTCGGTTACTATGTCATGAGGGATCCGCTCCCCTGAATTAACGCCTCCGCCTCCGCAGCGAAGTAAACCTTTTTCCTTACCATGAATTGATGCAACCGCTTTCGATGATGACGATAATTCTTTTCCGCCTGTTAACTGATCCATTGATCTCTAAAGATTGAGTTATGATTGCAACTCGTATTCTCCACAAGTAAAGCTTGAGGAAGAATTAAAAGTTGACAAGTCTTCTCCGCCCTGACTGGAGTCAATGGACCGATTGTATTAAGTTTTTATTTTCCACTACGTAGATGAAGACATTGTAAAATAAAAGTTACTTGTTTGTGCTAAAACTAAAAAGAAGGTTTGCTATCATTGATTTACAATTTTCAAGCAATGTAGAGGCGTATTCATATAGAAGGAAAGAGTTCAAACTCCGATAAAAGATTTTCAACGTATAAATAACTAAGCGTCTAAAAGCATAATGGATGAATTTGGGGTTTCGCTTTCACGTTAATTAAGATCACAGAAGCAACACGATTCTAATGATATTTATGAGACGAGGTTCGATGTAATTCAATTTCACAAATTTCGGTCCCTCGATCGGACATTATTCTAGGGGTGTCCAAAAGTCCCGAACCGAACCGGACCGAACCGAACCCGAACCGAACCGAACCGAACCGAGCGGTTCTTCATAAATTAAATACCCGAACGGGTACCCGAATCGAGAACCGATGGGTTTGGGTCGGGTCTCGGGTCTAGACCAAGAACCGAAGAACCGAACAAGAACCGAAACTAAATAATTTTTTTTATTTTTTATATTGAATTAATTAAATTATTTTATTTTTTTCCTATACAAATTAGCAAATTAATTGAATAAATTAGATTATTTCATAATTTTAATTTTTAAGCCCAAATCATTTTAAAATCCATTAACTCATTTTAATTTGAAGCAAATGAATATATTTTATGTAGTTTTGCTGTAATATTAATATCTACTTTTTGGTATTTGTATGCATTGAATTAATCTTATTGGACGGCTAGTTTTGTATATTTTTTTGAATTGGGCTACGTTAATTTGTAAAAGTTACGAATGAAATGTTATTAATTGTATTTATGTAGTGTTGTTGAAAATATTAAAAAATTTAATTATGGTACGAAACCGAACAGAACCGAACCGACCCGAACCGAACCGAACGGAACCGAACCCGAACGGTTCCATAATTATATTTGGACCCGACGGGTCCATTTATTAAATACCCGAAAGTTTTGGGTCGGTTCGGGTATCTTCAGAACCGAACCGAACCGACCCACGGACAGCCCTACATTATTCCTAAAACTCATGATAAAAATTGTCGTATGTTGTCTCCCATATTCTTCGAAATATTCAACTCCACCATTTTGTCACGTGTTGTCTCTCAAATTCATAAAAATTCCTTTACTAACGGTAATACTTCAATAGATTTTCCACGTGACATACCAACTACCTATAATGTCACATCATAAAAATCTTTTTTAATCTAGAGGCGTTGCTACAATCCTCATTTACCATTGTCCATTTATAGTGGTTTAATAACGATTATGTGAAAAATTAGTTATGGTATGATTGTCTCGGCTAAGAAATTTACAACATTATAGGGGACAATAAGTGAGAAATGTAACATGATGGTGAAATTCGAAATTAAATTGAAGTTTAATGATTAAATAGAAATAAATCAAATTTTAGCGACTCAATTGAAATTTCTCTGAAAGCTCAGTGACTGCGTATGAAAATTTCCCTCCAACTTCCCCCTCAGGCCTCACCCAAAATCTTTAATCCAAAGGCACGCAGCTGAGAATAAAGAAGACACAAAAAATGGAGTCAACATTACTCTCTTCGAGTACTTTGTACCTCTCCAAGTGCTTCATTTCCCATTCTAACCCTCTCGCCCACCGGCGCTTTTCCACGAACCGTTCGGGTGCGATTGCTCACCTCCAGTTCAGGTGCAGCGAGTTCAACCGGATTCGTTCGGGTCCTGTGGTACGAGGTATAGGCACTGTGGACCCGCGCTGGACCCAATTGCAGTGCGCGGCTAGCTCTGCTTCCTCGTTTGCTTCCGATGGCGGAGGGTCTGATGGAATTGTTGGGAATGTCGGCGGCGGTGACAGTGATGGTGCGCAGGAGGGTGGTGAGGTGAAGTCGACGGAGGTGGCCGCCGGAGATGATAATGCTTCTGCTGCCAATCCTGATGTTATTGTTCTTCATGTTGGAGTAAGCTCTTTTTATTTCTCCTCAAAATTTATCTCCCTAAATGTAATGGTACAAAAAAATGAGCTACGCCGTCTTCGGTTTTTAAATCAAATATTTGGTTAGCCATAAATATAATTCTTCAAATTGAGAATTACTCACAAATCATCCAGTAGCTTTTTGGACGAGCTATTCTGATTCTGGAGTTGATGTGCTTTTAAATTAAATTTGCAAGGGTTTTAAATTTTTGAATTTTGATTAAAAAAATAAAAAATAGTAACTTCTCTTCCTAGCTTTAACACAAAAAGGATAATGTCTTGAGTATCATGAATTATACGTTCAGCAACAATGGGTAATTTGCCCTTTGATTGTCTGTTTGAATGATTTTTTTATTCTTTTGTTCTATATGATATCTTTTAATTAAATTTCTATAAAATTGCAGGGAATGACATGCGGGGGATGCTCAGCAAGTGTAAAAAAAATTTTAGAAAGTCAAGTAAGTGCATAAAATCATTCCTCTGCAAAGTGAAAAGAAAAATCACTCTCATGCAGAATGAAGGTGTAGAGCAGGGAAAAACAGTTTAATACAAGTATCGTGCTACCAATCTCAACTTATTATAACGCATAACCTACTGCTGCTGATAATTAGGATACTAATGAAAGTGCATCTAATATTTTGTGATTAACTTTACTTAGCAAAAAGCATAGTAACATTATTCAAAAGAAGATGTTGAGAATAAATTCTTACCTTTGCACCATGGATTTAGTTGACTATCTTGGAGAAAGAAAGCTACCAGATATTATAATTTTTTAGATGATTGTTTATGTGTCTCATGCACAATGTCTTACAATATGGGCATGTTTGCCACGATTGTTGTTTTAGGTCTTGGAGATTTTGTACTAGAAGCCTTGTAGCCATAATAGTTTAAGTAATGATTATTCTGTTAAATTTGTGAACAGCCACAGGTTTCTTCAGCTAATGTGGATCTCACAACTGAGTCTGCAATTATCTGGCCTGTATCCGAGGCCATGGCTGCAGTCAACTGGCGAAAGGATTTAGGAGAGGCTCTTGCAAAGCATTTGACAAGTTGTGGGTTCAAATCTGATCTTCAAGGTCAGTAATTTTCTGTTTATAATTTTGAAGGTTTCATTTGTCCTGCAATTCTTTGTGCCTCTTGTGAATGTGTGATTCTTTAAGAGAACGTGTACCAGTCCGTTTTTCAAATGCTACTGGACCAACCGTATGAGAAATTGGAAACAGGAACTAGCTTGAAAAGCAGTCCGTTGTCCAACTGTCATTATTCAGATATACAGGAAGTCCTGAAACAGTCCTTGATGTTGGAATAAGATGATTGTAATGCACTATAATGCAAGATGTTGTTTCCTCCTGTACTCTGACAAACATGAGTGTTCATGGATTCCTTGTGAAATTAGGAATTGACCAGAAAGTCAATGGTTGAATTCCAAGAATCCTTGGGTACCATTGTCTCCTGACCTCATTGATATCATTTTAGTAAGAGGGGTTACAGATTCTGGATAAATTAGGTTCACCAGTATCAGACCCATTGGAAGCTTTTCTTTATATAAAATTCAACAGGCCTCTGCACATATTATCTACATTAAAAGATTTGTCTACTGGGAACATGTCTGGTTATGAAGAGTTTCAAATATAATATATTAATAAAAACCGATGATATTCATTAAGAACGTTTGCTGCTCTAAGTTGATAGAGGTCAATAATCAGTTGTGATTTTACTAGAATAACTCAACACTTCAAAGATTTATGTTTTATCTGTTAGATTCCAAAATTGATGGAAATAAATGATGGCAACATATAAAAGTATACAATATGCATAGGAAAGATTTCATGAAGCTTATGTACTAATTTGGGATTATTCAGAGAATTACGAGCCTACCTTGGACACTTTCTTAAGGATTATAGCTCATAATAATCTTAGTTTTGTCATTATTTTATTGTTCATTTGATGAAGTCATGTTCTCTTATTTAGTCCCCTTTTGAGTCTCACTCTTACCTACTCATTTTTCTCCAAACTCAATTTTAACCACATATTCTCCTAGTAAAATAATGATCATGCTATATGTACATAAAAGTTGACACATTGATTTACATCTTGTTGAGTTGGCAGATTTTGATGAATTAATTTTAACAAGACATTTTTCAATGTATGGTCAGATTTTTGACACATAAGAGAGTGTAACCCAAAGTGTAGAGAATGTGTATGAGTAGATTAATCCGTAAATTAATTTTTGTGTATAAATTCAAAACTTTTTCCTACTTTTTAATCACACGTTTTCCAAACAATTCATTAATACAAAATCTGGTTCTTCCAAAAATGGGGCTCAAACAGAGCCTTAATTTCTACTGTGGGGGGTATTTTGGAAATTTGAGAATATTCTGGCAGGAAGTCATAACAGGTTAGCATGTCCTAGTCGAGTCTAATTATGGTTTTAGGTTGTCCCTTTTGATTGGGGATTTGTATTAATCGTGAATTTCTGGTTACTATTTTATTATATGGAAGTTCTGTTCTAATCGAGCTGGCATCAGCAAAATCTTTTGTTTTATTTAGAATTGAATAATATTTATCCTTGTACGATCTTTCTTTCATGAAGTTGTATTTCCCTGTCAACCGACGAAGAGTCCTCAAGAGTATCCATGCAATGTCATCAAAGTGGACTTCAGCCTATGAATCTAAGCCCCTTTTTAACATCATTTATTTCAAAACTTTTTATTGTGCATACTAATTTTCAACCACACATTTACACAATAAAATATTTTGCACGCAAACCCAGAACTTTTCCTTACTTTTTAATCACACATTCTCCAAAAACTTAACTATTCAAAACATTAACAGGGGCTAAATTGTTTCTACATTTTGTCCTCAAGCTTGTACCCAAATTTCCCTAATAATTAAGGTCCTAGAACTCACCTTTTACCCCTAGCTTGAGATATTGAAGAAGTTCAGACATCCAACCAGCATCACTCGTGGAGCCAGGATGGGTCCACTGGGGAAAGTTGTCCTCTCTGGGATTCGATTACACTTCTAATTTGATTAATTGTGTACAACATAGCAACAATGTTTAAGATTTGTGGAATACATGATTTACAGTAACCCACTTTATTAAGAGACTAAAATAGCATGAACAAGTGAATTTTTCATATGACCAGTGAATAGATCGGATCATGTATACGACTAATTAGCAAGGGCCATCATTATCATTGCATTGTTTTTGTAGTCATTATGCTTCTAACTTCTAAGCAAAGATAAAGTTGCTCTATAAATTGAAATGATTTGGACAATGAAATGTAACATTTTCTAATGATTTTGTACTAATATCGTGTTTCAAAATTTTCATTCTTAGTTAAGTCACGTAACTCATGCCCCCAACTGAATTACATTTCTGGCACTGCCCCTGACTAGAGTATACTTTCTGAGCTGTTCTGCATCAAAATTTACTATTGATTTATTGTGACTCTTTATTCCCCTTCCTCTAACTCCCACTTCTCAATCATAATGTCCACTTCTGAGTCATCACCTCTATAACTTGTCTGTATCAATATATTAGACAAAGTTTCTTTGTTCAAGTAATGTTACCTATTACCCAGCATCTGGTCACTCTTTAACTATCAAGTTGTAGGTAAATCATGTCATTCTAGGTCAGGAAAGCTTAAATAGAACAAACACGAGAAGAGAAAAAGAGGAAAAAAAAAATAAAAAAGTAAAGGAAATGTACACTGATATAAATTCTGGAAAGAACTTGAAATCAAGAAATGGAGGAAAATAATTACTGAAATTTTGTCCATATATTTGAGAATCAGAATTGAGATTATTCATATGTCGGCAATTTCAAATATCCATTTGTGGGTTGAATTGTAAAATTAATAGTTGTCCTACGTATTTTTTTTTTTTAACACGTACAATCCTTTTAATGTCCTGAAAGAGAAAAAGAGTGATATTAGCCTCTTATATCCTGGTTTTTTTGCTAAAGGAAGAGAAAAAGGGAAAATGCCGCTTCATATATTATTATCTCAATGAGCTTGTCCTTTACCGTTTTCGAGTTGGACAAGAAACTAAACAACACTAAATCACATTTGGTCTTTGCGTAACTTATGCATATTGTCATGGATGATTGGCAGATCAGGGAGCTCTTGAAGGGAAAATTTGAATATAGCACAATCTTGTAGCAATGACTATTCTTCTTCATGGTAATGTTATAACAGTATATTATTTTTGTACTTGTTCAAATAGTTTCGTGTGACTAATAAAATAGTTTTTCCATCAAATGATACTTCTCTTTAGCTGCTGCTGCTGCTGGATCTGGGAAAGGCAGGCTTATCTATTAATATTACTCCATGCAATTTCGAGGAAATTCATCCCTAAACACGAGTCAATTTTATACAAGTTTTCTACCTGTGTTGTCTTTCCTGCTGTAAGATCTGAAACATTTGATGTTTTGCATGCGGCCATTTGTGTGCAAGATAACAATTCATATAATATGTTGTGTTTTAGTGACATCTTCATTTCCTCATGCCTTGGTAATTGGGCAACAATTTGTGCTCGCAGGTATGTTTCTTTCACCCTTGCTAATGTTATACACAGGGATGCGAACAAAATTTTAGCTTGTTTTTCTGGTATATGTTATTTAGTGATCTTGTAGGGTCTCACGGATTCAAGAATGATAAAACGGGGATGTATGGAATGATGAAATCTAAATTCGAGCATAAGGGATTGCCATCGACTATTAATACTCTGAGGCCTACTACGTTAGGCCTCATTTGTCTCCCATTATTCAAAAACATTGTTTGCTATAGTAAGATTCTCCACCACACATTTATCTAATAAAATACTCAACACACAAATCAATAAAGTTACTTTAAATTTCAACCACACATTCTCTAAAATATACTATTCTTTACTCCATTTCTTCTACAATGATGGGACAAAATGCACATAATTCTGTTTCAGTGTGAAAATATCGAAAGGAGATTGAAGATTGGAAGAATTTCCAAGTATTCAATCACAAACCCACCAAATAAAACTGCAATTCATAAAATATTTAAGTCGAATAAATTAAGAAAAAGCACTCTGAACTTGTGTGTGGACCAATACTTTAAAGATCAAGGGTCATCGAACAGGTATCCACCCACCTGTGCGTTATCAGTTACCAAAATTAGCTGCTATATCATAAATTAATATTAGTAATTAAAATGGAAAATTTCCCAGATTAGTTAAATTCCACGTGTCTATACTCTATTGGATAACAGACTGAAGACAAAGACTGCTAACTGATTGCGCGTATACGAAGTAACAAAAAAAGGCAATTCCTTTATAGTTAAGGAATTGCACTGTCATACATGTTTACCCCTAACATAATATTTCAATTCCTATTGTATCCTATTTCTTTTTGCGTGAATGGATCAAATCAACGACCCACAATTTTTCCTCAGTTAGTTTTATACACGGACAGACAGCATGTAAATTTTGTTCATAATGTGAGTATTTTAGAAGACAAGTGGAGAATTAATGCTCGCTTGACTCGACTCTTTAAATGATAAATTCGTATTTACACTCATTCTCGAGATGTGAAATATGAAAATTAACTTAGAATTATTACTTTTAACGATTTATGAGATAGTGATCGTATCTCAAGAGATTATGTGACGATAATTTGGTCCGTGAAGTCCATAACTTACCTTATAAATGGAAATATCGCAAAGATAATCAACTATTAAAAGATTATTAACCTTATCTAAAAAGGGTCTGCACGACTAAGAACCCCGTTGCTACAAACAGAAAAGGTGAAAATTGCGATGTTTAGATGGAATGTTAAGGATCTAAATTTTGAGACTTCAGTAAAAAAAAGATCGATTATCGACTCGAAAGAGGGATTGACACCTCTTTTTGCATGGAATATAGAGAGCACTTTCGAGTAATTTATTCAGCTCTGTACCTATTTTTTTACAAGGGAACAAGCAAACATAAAAATTTATATCTTAATAACATTATCATTAATTTCTTGCTAAAATTTATGTGATGATAATAATGAGGTACCAAGTGAGAATGGTTTTTAAGCGTCAAAATCATATTCATAAATGATCGCCAACCGTTAAAAACGTGGACAGATTTGAAAAAGGTCAGTAATTAAATATAATTATAAAAATAAATTAATTTATCTACTAATTTTTTTATAATTAAAATAAAACGATCAAATTAATTTCTAGCATAATATCAAAATAACTTTTTCCACGCGCCACATGCACAAATTGTTTCGACATTGATTGAGTGGGACATGAAAAATTAGAAAAGAGGATGAATTTACGGCCATCATCCCCAATCTTTGACCCTTTTTATAAGTTTTGTCCCCAACATCAATCTTTATTTAATTAGCGGGTTAGTTTCCATAAAAAAATTCGTCCAAAAATACAATTAAAATGATATAAAAAATAAGATTACCCTTTATTTTAAATTAACAATTAAAAATAAAAAAAAAAACTTAAAATGAGCAAAGGGTTTTCCTGATTATGGACATCATAACCAGAAGTGCTAGAAAATGTGGACAATTTCCTTCCCAAAAAACATGATAATGTAACCTAGCGATGTCAAAAAAGCTCGACGGCCCGGGCTCGCTTTTTCCGGGCTGGCTCATGGCTCAGTGCCATTGAGCCTAAGCTCGGGCCGATCCCCATTTTGGGGGCGTCAACTTGAGCTCGAGCTAGCCTGTACTCATCATCGGCTCGTGATCAGAGCTTTTTTTTTTTTAGATGTATTTTTTTTATATATTAATATTTAGTTATTATTTATAATACGTATAAATTGCGCCAAATTTTAAATACATTATAAAAGTTATAGATTTATAACAAATATTCAAAAAAAAAAAAAAAAACTAGCCGGCTTGGCCCTTTAAGGCTTGAGCCGAAAGCTCGGGCCGGGCATCATTTTTTTGGCTGAGCGAAAGCTCAAAAAAGCTCGAACATGTTTTGCTCGAGTCGAGTCCGAGCTTTAAGTTTCAGCTCGTGGCTCAACTCGACTTTTTGACATGGCTAATCTAACCAAAGTAAATACAAAACCCTATAAACACGTGGTGAACAATAAAGACAAAAATACGTTAAGTGTATTTAAAGTTGTTAGAGAACACGCTCGTTGTTCGTATAAATGGATGATCTAAGCATTGACCCTCATAAATGGGATTTGTAGTGTCTTTTTATACATTATAATAGACTTTGGACAGAAACTTGCTAATTAATTAAAGATTAACACACAAGAATGAATTTATTAAAAGATTGTAAAAGAGGTCAAAGGTCAGGGACAAGATTGCTATAATTTATCACTAAAACTAATGGATATTAATATGAAAACATGATATGTTAAACCTTGTTCTATTGCCTTGACAGTATTTTGATCACCAATCTTCGAAAAAGAACAATTTAATCTTCAACATTTGATTATAGTTGCACAACCAACATTAATGATAGAAAGTCGAAATGTTCGACAAATTACTGCATTATTTCGAGTCTCGCTCGAAATTTCTAACACCAATTCAAGTCGTGAAGAAAACTCTGATTTTATAAAATTAGACAAACAAGGAACATATGGAAATTTTCTATTATTGTTGAAAGTGAAGAAATAAATTGCCACTAGAGTAATAAGTTGGGGGATCAATCGTGCAATCTTTCTTATTAAAAATGCATTTACTTAAGAATTAAATTGCTACTAAAATAATAAGTTGGGGACCAGTGATGCAATCTTCCCTAACTAAACGCACATATATTTACGTACAGCACCATTTCCAGCTCAGTATTTTTTACATTATTTTCTCACTCTAATATATACGTGTATGCATAGAGAGAGAAAAAGGGTGAGAGAGAGAGAGTCTGTTCATTTCCTCCTCCTTTAATGGCGTGAGACCGTACCAGACCAGAGAGTGTGTGCTTGTGTGTAATATACAGTATATATATGTATGTATCCTATGCGTTCATCTTGGCATGCTTCACCAACTCTTATATTCTGTAGAAATCCCAAATGAACTAAAAGAAAAGGAAAACTAATCTTTTTAAACAAAATGAAATTTCACCGTCAAAACCCCACTGCGTCTTTCCATTTTTATCAACTACACTTTGGGATTCTTAGACCCAGATGTTAAAAAGCGGTAATCTCTCATTGATTTTTATTGGGTTCTTTACTCTTGATCATTTCCTGTTGTGGGTCTTTTGATTCTTGTATTGTTTTGTTGTGAAATCTCGTGTTGTATAAATTTTTATTTTTATTTTTGTACGAGGGCGTGAAGATCGAGAAGAGAAGTGTAGAAAACATGAATGATGATGAACTCGAGATGTTACTGGGCGAGATCCCTCATGCAACATCATCATTGAATCTTCATCATACACATAGCAATGTCCATCATCATAGTCTTGTTGATCATACATCGCATATGACACAGAAAATGAATGTTCATCGTATGTATGATGATGAACTGTTGAGGCATACATATGCATGTGCATCTTCCCCTGCCAGTGGGTTCTCTTTACCATCTGACGGCTCATCCTCAAGCTTGTTCTCTGGTGGGCGTTCATTTTCTGACAATGGATCGCCAACTCCACCCCAGTTTGGAGAACTGAAGGCCCACCTGGTTTCTGGCAATGGATCCTGGTTAGATTTCAACAAGGCAAACGAAGCTATTACAGTTGAGGGACGGAGTTTGTCGAGCAATTTTAGTAAAATGTATATTAGCCATGAGCAGGAGGAAATTTCATTATCCCAAAATGGTTTTCAATTACGTGATCAGTCTGTGGATGTGCCTATTCGAATGAATTTTGAAAATTTTAGGAGGGGCTTTTCGGAATGTAGAGGATTTAATTCCTTTGTTCCAAGAAGTCCTATGTTTGATGGTGAGATGGATTCTGCATTGTTGGCAATGCCGTCTGACTCTAAAATAGGTAATTTATTTGGACACCGGTATTCCCCTGATGCATCTGAAGGATTGTTTGCTCGAACGGAGTGTGGGAATTCAGCTTCGAGTCCTCAATTTTATAAAAATAATGTGCCGGCTGGAAATTATTTTCCCTTGGGGATTTCGGCATCAAAGCCATCTTCTACTTTAAAAAGGCCTTCATTTGTTGATTCTTCATACTATGCTCCGCAAAATGGGACGAATCTGATCAAAGACGTAGATCCATTTCATTCACCCTATATGCTTCAATTGGCACAGCTAATGCCTCAATTTAATGTGGAAAATTTGCTCCATTATCAGCAACCCGTGCCTAATGGAAGGAATAGATTGCCTTCTCGTGTTAAAGTGCCTCATGGGGGTGTTGAAGCTTTTGCCGGAGAGGACAGTTTGATCCTTCAAGGGGACGGTTTAAATTATGCAATTCACAGAGGATGTGGACGTCCCAGTGTACAAAATGCTAAGGGTTTCATGCATGAGAGTGGCACTGGAAAGCCGCAAGAAATTGCAGGACTCCAAGAAAGTGGCCGGATTGCAAGGATGCATATCCCTTTCTCCTTACCATCAAAGTGTAGCTCTCTGACAGAAGCTCAAGGATATATATATCACATAGCGAAGGATCAGCATGGTTGCCGATTTTTGCAACGGATGTTTGATGAAGGGACTCCTCGAGATGTGCATATAATATTTAGTGAGATAGTTGATCATGCAGTTGAACTTATCACAAATCCGTTCGGGAATTACCTTATGCAAAAACTGTTGGATGTGTGCAATGAAGAACAGAGACTTCAGATTTTGCTTAGGGTGACTGAAGTCCCAGGGGAGCTTGTTAGGGTCTCTCTTAATACACACGGGTAAGTCGCCCACGTTTTGCTTTGCGCTTATCCCTCTTCGTGTTGGTTAACCATTTTATTCTTTTTGTATCAGAACTCGAGTGGTCCAAAAGTTGATTGAGACCCTCAAAACAAGGCAGCAAATTTCGCTAGTTATTTCAGCCCTTGAGCCAGGCTTTCTTGCCCTCATTAAGGACCTAAATGGTAATCACGTTGTGCAGAGATGCTTGCAATGTTTTACCAATGAAGATAGTAAGGTATTTGCTTTTCTTGTCAAAATTTCTTGACCTCAAAAATATTTAGAGGCTTGCGACATATCACTCCATCTACCATTTTGATGTCATGTGGCCATGTCACTCAATTTTCTGCTACATGTACTGACTATAAGCTCATAACTAAACTTTGTGTCTAGATTGAGCGTATCTCCATCGTGATTTGTAGGCTTTTTTTTCTGTTCATTTCCCTAGCATTCATCTTTTGTGTTCATTTTTGTCATCTGTATGTTTGTACGTTGATTTTAAAATAATAAAGTAGAAATTAATCGGGAGAAATTTCATCTTGCATTATGATTCAATATCTGTTGTCGTTTTTCATACAAAGGAACGTATATGCTTGATAATTGATATGGTTTGTCTTATAGTCATTTGCTTTACATCTCCCATCTTGTTCACTCACTATGAGATTGACACACCTTTGACAATTACATGGAATTTCTCAATTTAAATGTGGAATTATTTAGAAATAAAGCTTAGTTTGTTTTGAATGAAAAACAGAGGGATGGTTAGTTGTCATCCTCAGCCCTCAAACCAAGATATGGCTATTATTTGTTTGGTGCTATCAAGCCATCGGACACAAAACTCATCATTGAATGTGCGACACCTAGAATTTTAATCTTCTGTTAAATGTGACCATTGCTGAACGATGGATATACACTATATACCTAAGCTGGTTTCTGAGACCTCATAGAGAAGTTTTTAGGCAGTCAATGTTGAGAACATTATAACTGACAGTAATGTTTTATAACATGCTCAATCTTTTTCTCCCAGATCCCCACATAGATAATGTGTTAAGAACTGTTCTTCCTGCTCTGTCCAGTATTTCTTTGCACATTTTCCGTAACTAATTTAAAACTTGATGGCTTTCTCATCAGTTGTCTGATGCACTCTCATTTTAGAGTTCAACAGTGTAAATATGTGAGGGCGCATGCTAAAACTAATGTGATACTGTCACAAACTAAGTACATAAATCAGTCCTCTCCTCAAAGGAAAAAGAGAATAAGTAAGAAAGTATTACAGTTCCCTGATTTATCATGCGATACAATGAATCCAGTTGATAGCCCTGTGGTAAGCAGTCCTTCCCAATTGGTGCAAGTTAGAGTTATATTCTGTATCAATTTCCATTCCTTCCCCGAAACGACTGCTCAAACAGTAGGTAACTATGACAATTGGACTAGAGAGAAAATTTATTGATACAAATGTAACAGTGGGGTACTTGTATTGGTATGTTGGTAAGTGTATGTGTCCAGCTGGCAACATCAATTTTCTTTGAAGCCATGTCTTGTGAGTTCAGATTCTGGACTTCTTTATTTGTTTATGCATACACTGCTTCCTTTATCTTCTTCTGTGCATTTTGATAAGTCTGCACGATTCTTTTATGCATATTAGTTTAAGAAATAAAATGTGTAAACCTCTAGCTTATAATTCTTTTTAGAAAAGAAAAATTCTCCCTGTTTATTTCTGGCTTGGTTTTTCTCCATGATTGTCCTAGTTTTTCCTGAGAACCGTAGAAAAGCTGCATAGTTTCTTCTTCACAAAAGTACCAGGTCAAAAGCATGATTACCAAAATGGGTTGCAAAACCTTTTGCCTTGGAATGCTCAGAATCATTAGTCACATTATTTTAGTGTGACAAGTATTGTTTTCTGCGATAATTGTTTTTAAGCTGTATGCATCATCATCCCCACAAGGCTTCTTCTTGACTGACAAGTCAAATAAATGGAGTTCTGCCATTTCCTTAACTCGGTACGAACATTAGACTTGATAGTATTTTTTAAACGAATATATACCATCTTTTAAAAAGTTTGAAGTTGTCCAGGTCAGGAATGTCTCCAAATAATTAATCTAGAAGCTCTCTAAATGCCAGTGTTTCTGTCAAAAATGGTCAAAATGTTGGTTTCAGGGGAGCATATTGATAAGTTTAGAAGCTCGTTTCAGTTTTATATGATCCATGCAGTATAGGGGGTTTGACACCCATCTCATCTGTAATATGCACGCTAATAAATCTACTTATGACTTTCCATTATTTGCTAATTAATTAATAGCAAATGTTGATGTTTGATATTCTGGAAATTCATTCTGATGCTACAAACTGTCAAGTATGCGAAGTAGCATACCTGATGAAAACAGTCCAGTTGTGATGTGATATGAAAGTTAACGTTGTCAGTGACTAAAATGTAAACCAAAACTCCAAACCTAAGGGGCCATATCATATCCCTATTCTTAAATATGTTATATTAATAGCCTAAGTGAGTTACTTTACCATCCGGAAACTGAAAGCTCATCTACTCAGAAGTGGGGATGAAAGTCTACTATCTCCTGTTTGAAGTCAATATGAGTGGCTTGTAGCTTCAGTCATTTCTGGTCGGGAAAGAGAAAATAGTTTGATTGTGTTTTTCCACAAGCTCCACTTCAATAGCTTTAGACACTTCTGGCTGGAAAAGGGACTTGTTTGATCTTAATATCCTATAGAGGGTCATTTCTGGTTGGGAAACAAAAAATAGTTTGATTGTGTTTTTCCACAAGCTCCACTTCAATAGCTTCAGACACTTCTGGCTGGAAAAGGGACTTGTTTGATCTTAATATCCTATAGAGGGTTTAGTTGAAAGGGATTGTGTCGTCAATCAAAGGTGTCTTGGAAAACCCAAATGTTCACATTAATAAAAAATGGGATTCGTGTAAATGATTTTTTTTTTTGTTATCTTATATGGTTAATATGGTCACAAAATCAAATTCAGTTGGCTAACAAATGGAAACTTAGCATTGTGTGGTGACTAAAAAATTTGATTTTCTTAATGTAAACGTGAACTCCATAACTTAAGGGGTCATATCCCTTTGCTTAATCCACTATATTCATATCCCAAGTGAGTTAATTTACCTTCTGGAAACTGAAAGCTCATCGTCTCAGAAGTGAGGATGAAATTCTACTACTACTGTTTGAAGTCAACATGAGGGGCATGTCACTTCAGTCATTTCTGGCCAGGAAAGATAAAATAGTTTGATTGTGGTTTTCCACAAGCCACAAGCTCCACTTTTTATAACTTCAGACACTTCTGGCTGGAAAAGGGACTACAGTTTGATCTTGATTTCCCGTAGAGGATTAGTTGAAAGGGATTGTGTCATCAGTCAAAGGTGTCTTGGAAAACCCATATATTAACATTAATCAAAAACAGGACTTGATTGATTTTTTTTGTAATCTTATATGGTTATTGTCGTCAGAAAACCAAATTCAGTTGGCTAACCAATGGAAATTTAGCATTATGTGTTGATAGAGTTGATTTAACAGCTTCCTGTTAAGTTCTCACAGATGATTTTTCTATTTTACTTCAAGCAATCCAATTCTGAACTTACAGGTATCGTAATTGCATTTGCAGTTCATTTTTGTCGCTGCTGCAAAGTTCTGTGTTGATATTGCAACACATCAACATGGATGCTGTGTTTTGCAGCGCTGCATCAGCCATTCAACTGGAGAACATTGGGAGAACTTGGTTGCAGAAATTTCTGCAAATGGGCTTCTACTTGCTCAAGATGCATATGGGTAACTATATTCAAAATGGATACCAATAAAGCTGTTTTAGGTTTCATCCATTTACATTTGCTGGTGTAGTTTTTGCAGTTCTTGAAATAAAGCACGACAGTTTTTGTTTAAACTTTTTTCATTAGCTGGTGGATTATCATATATGTAATCAGAAAAACCAGAACCTTCAGTTATTTACCTTTAGATGCCCAACTCTTCGTCTACAAGTCTTGGTATTCTTATTGAAGATAGAAGTGTCAATTTGAAGTTTCAAGTGTTCTTGACACATCCTTGCCGATTTTGAGACAAGGTGGTTTTCAAATTTATTTTCTTTTCCAGATCCTTATTTTTGATGAAATGGTCAATCATCATTGAGAAGATTTGCTAACTATAAACCTTCATAAGTTCAGGTGTACTTTTAGCATTGGGTAATTTATATCATGTTCAGTGGATCAAGCTTGAAGTGACACTGAGGCCAAGTTTTCACTCCAGAGTCTATATTCTTTTGAGCGTAATAGCAAATTTTTTTTGTTAAAATCATCATTTAGGAATGGGTAATCGCTTAAATGTCACTTGCTTAATGGTCTTTTTAGCTCGTCTCTAGATAAATGTTCAATTAATTTTCTTATTTTCATCAAATTCTCATTAATGGCAAAAACTGTTTCTAGGTTTTCTCTGAGTTAAGCATTTCTTTCTCTACCAATATATATGTTGATTTTGTCACTCTTTCAATATATTTTTATCGTAAGGTGCGATTTAATGTTTACTGCAGAAATTATGTTGTTCAATTTATTTTGGAGCTCAAGATCCCATCTGTCACATCCAAATTGACATCTCAGTTTGAGGGTAACTATGTACATCTCTCTACCCAAAAGTTTAGTAGCCATGTTGTTGAGAAATGTCTTGTGGTATGTAATGATGAAGCCCGGTCAATGATCATCCATGAATTGCTCTCTGCAACTTATTTTGAGCAGTTGCTTCATGATCCACATGCAAATTATGTTGTTCAAACAGCTCTACGGGTTTCTGAGGTACTCTATCCATGGTCTATAGCAAAAAATCTTTTCAGAACTGCATCATATTGCAATTTTCAGTAATATCTAGAATCCTTAGTTGTGAAGCACACTAAAGGTTGCAATTAACCACTAAAACTGCCAATATATGGATCGGCTAAGATAATGTTTTTGCTTCTATGACCATATGATATTTTCACCAAAAACTTATTAAATTAAGAAATTGTTTTAGTCACTTGTAACACCCTTGCGATTTGAAAGTTGAGCACGTTATCCTTTAACGTAAGAATTTATTGCTAAAAGTTTGATCTCCTGACGGGAAACTTTCTTTATTTCTTCTGCAATCAGGGCCCCCTTCATAATTCTTTGGTTGATGCAATTGAGTCTCACAAGTCAATTTCAGGCCACAGTCCCTATTCCAAGAGGATTTTCTCTCACAAGCTTTTAAAGAAGTGACGCATTGTCTTCCTTCTGGTAAGAAATTATGTTGTTGTTCTCTGCTGACTCCGTCATTTCAACCTAGCACCATATGTCGAAGCTGGTTCGTCATCTGTTCACGAGTGCCGGTGAATGGATCTTTTGTCAATTTTGCTGAAAAATATTTGCTTAATCGGGGTTTACTTCCTTCCAGAGTGTAAAGGATAGGCAACTGTGCTTCTAGTTGATTGAAATAGAATTTTTGCTATCGATGTACCTTCTGGATCATTTTTTATCTCCTCTTGTGGGATGTTCACTGTGGATGTACATGATGTTCTTTTGCTGTACTGTGTCAAGGCAACTTGGATGTTTGTCTCATATTAGTCGTTTTTTTAGTACTTGGATGTGATAGGAGTGCATCGCTTTTGAGTTTTTCCTTTATCTTAGATATGTTGATTCAAGAAACTTGCTACTTTTTAAAGTTTCTCGTGCATGCTGGATATGTTTATAATGTGCATTAAGCGCTTGTTTGGTAGCCAATATTGAACATGACTGAAACAATATATGAATGATAATTTCATTTTCTTCCGTAGCACCTCCCATGCTATCCATTGTCATCTGATCACATGAGAACTCTTTACACTCTAGAAGGGAGGGTGCATAATAGGATTTTATCTTAAAATTTCATGTTCTAATTATGATATTAGTGTCGGGTGTTAACACATACTGACTAGGTGTGTGTGCTTGATTCTTAATACCGATTTTTCATTGTTCGTGTTTTAAGTTTGTTTCCTACCATCAGTGTTCTAAAAAGTGTAAAGCGTGACTAGACATGGAGACCAAACTTCAAGCTTTACGAGCCTAGGCCAAACTTAGGCGTAAAAAAAGTTTTTTATTTTTTATTTTTAATCATTGTAAAAAAATTCAAATAATACATACCAAACATCTAAAATTATAAAATACTGTATTTACTTAATAATACCTACATAAAGATAAGTTTCAAAATCATAATTATATAATGTAGATAACTTTTAGCTTAAATCTTATTTAATCTAACTTTTTATCGGACTCCAATTCAATATCTTCTTCTCATCTAATTCGTCATCCATATCATTTGATACAAAATCATCATTTTCGGGCTCCCTTATTTCATTTTGATCATTTCTTGTACCTCATGTAGGTTGTAAGATATCATTTTCCTCCTCGCCCTCATCATCACAACCCTCTACAATTCAAGATTGTGCATTAATAACATCACTTGCTAATAAAGTCTCTATTTTGGCCTTCATCTTCTTCTTGTTCATCAATCTTGCACTAAATTAGACATAAACAAGATTGTTCATCCTCATAGTGTCAAGTCTATTCATTTTCTTGGTGTATATCTACAAACAAACAAAAAAAAAAAAAAAAAAAAAAAAAGGAAAAAGGAAGGTACATTTAATGGAGCATAGCATATTCAAGTAATTATTTATTGGCCAAAAGAAAAGAGTTGTGTACAACCTAATTAGTACTCTGGAGTCTAGAGTTTTTGAAGTTTGAAGGGATAGTGGGCTACTGAGTCCGGGATGCGGATTTTATTTTTAAAAAAAAAGGAAAAAATTGGGCCACCTTAAAATCTGGACCTGAGGCGGAGGTGTGCCTAGACGTCCCTAATGCTCGCCTAGGAACGCCTAAGCGAGCATTAAGCGATCAACATTGTCGTTGACCGCTTAATTCCCGCTCAGGCTCAAGGCAAAGCGTTTTCATCTCGCTTCCCGTCGTCTAGACACGATTTTTAGAACACTGCCTACAATACTCCTATTTCAAGATTGTTTCCATCATTACTTGTATTTGCTATTCAAACTCTTTCAACTTCAGTTTTTTAATTTCCGAAACGCAAGAATGTATGTAAAAGTTTTATCTATTGAGAAACTCTTAGAGCTTGTTTGGGAGAGATTTTTGAGGGAAGAATTGATTTTGAATAGTGATATGATGGGAAATGTGTGGTTGAAAAAGAAGAAAAAATTATTGATGTGATGGAAAATATTATTTTATTGAAGAATGTGTGGTTGAAAATGAGAATTGATTTACTGTAGAAAAATATAGTCCCTTCCAAACAGGGCATTAGTCTAAAACTATAGTTACAAATTTAGCGTATGTTTGGTTTGTTGTTTTCACTTTTTAGCTTTGTGAAATACTGAAAACGTGTTTGGTCTGATATTTCTGAAAATGCATTTTTGAAAATAAGGTTAAACTTATAATATAAAACTTTAAGGTCCATTTGACTTGTATTTTAGTTTTTAGTTTTCTTTTTTTGAGGGTTTGTTTTAAGATTACTAAAAATGTGTTTGGTTTGTCATCTTGAAAAATTATTTCTCAAAGCAAAATATTAGAAAGCACTTTTGGTTAGAAACTTTGAAAAATTATTTTATGACGTTTTATTCTATAAAATTTTATTACTCAGTAAAAATATAACAATTTTATGTTAATATATTATCAAGCAATATATACATTTTAAAATTGATGAATCTTACATTATCTTTTCTCTTCAAAAGTGAAATAAAAATAAATCATAAATTGAGTTTAAAATAGGGCTGTAAGCAAAAACCGCCAAACCGGAAAATCGAACCGAAACCGCAATTTCGAAACCGGCGGTTTGGTGCCACGTGGACCCGTCAACGAAATGGTTTTGAACCAAACCAAACCAGTCAAAAACGGTTTGATTTAGGTTTGAGAATTTTAATTATGATTTGAAACCAAACCAGACCGGTGAAAAATATATAAAATAAAAAAATAAAAAATTGATTTTTTTTGAAAATTTATCCAAAATTTCAATTTTGTAAAATTGAATAATTTTGTTATTTTGTAGGTATTTTTGTCAATTTTTAATTTTCTATTAATTATTAAGATTTATGACCCACCCAAGCCTAATTATATATAAAAAAAAGGCCTAAATTTGAAAGAAGTAGCACTAAATAGCTCAACCCAAGTTCATATACTCACAAGTCACAACCCTAATCTTCCAATTTCCATTTCTCTCACTCGCTAGTTGCAGTCTCGCTCCCCGCGGCGCCTCCTAATTTCCCCCAAATCGTCAACGACCTCGAAATCTCGAACCTCCTAGTCGCCGGTAGTGTACGTTCGCCGGTATTATTGGACTATTTCAGGTTCTTACATATTTATTTGATCGTGAGTAAGACTTAAAATTGAAATTTTGTCACTTTCTAGTTGAAATTTGTTTACATATTTATTGATCGTGAGTAAGGCTTAAAGTTGAAATTCGAGCTATCAGGTGCGCAAAAGACATTTGTTTACATATGAGAGAATATGTATAATTCTGTGTTAAATTGCAGAAGATGAAGGTGGATATATATAGTGGAATGGAGGAGAAAAAATATTTGCAGCTTGTCTTTTGGAAGCCATTATTAGATGGATCCGTGTCTTAATTCTTTTTTTTTTTCCAATTTGCTAATTAAAATTTTTTTTGTGTATGAAGGACAAAATTGATCATGGGTTCTGTGACTTCTTGAGTATGTGAATGTTTCTTCCTTTTGCTAGTTATGTGAGTTCTGTGACAAAATTTGATGTTTCTTGAGTTATGTGACAAAATTAATTCGTTTATTCTTTTTACTAATTGAAAATGGACATGATTATGTTTTTTTGGATTTTATATTTATTTTAGTGAACTTGTATTGTATCTTTATCGTAAAGTATTATTCTAAAATGTCTAAAGGGCGAATAAAAAACTATACTTTAGTTTTTTGTGATTTTACTTTTATTTTGTTGGTATTTAAATTTATAGTAAATATATTTAGTTTGTTTTAGATCTATATCTAGTAAGATATAAATATATTGAATTAATGGCATAAAAGTAGATATTAGACAGGAAAAAAATATATGCGAAACAGCGGTTTAAAACCGGACCAAACCGTTAAGTTTAGGTTTGAGTTTTTTTCAAACCGGTCAAAACGGTTTGGTTTAGGTTTGAGCTTTTCTCAAACCGGTCAAAACGGTTTGGTTTGAAAATTTGTCAAAAACCGCAAAAATCGGACCGCTTACACCCCTAGTTTAAAATATATGAAATAAATATAAAAACTACTGACGTGGACTGAGAATATTTTATCCATGTTCATTTAAATATTTTTTTTAGAATTTTTATGCAAATAATTATTAAGAGTTTTAACTTTTTTTATTTTTTAGAATTTTTTAGAATTTTATTCTTTTTGAATTCTTATTTTTTATATTTTAGAATTTTATTTTCAAAATTTTTATTTTTAGAACTTATCATTTTTATTTTTTTAAATTTTAAATTTTATTTGTTAGATTTTATATTTTATTTTTTAAAATTTTATTTAAGAATCTGTCTGGTAGAATTTTTTTCCAGCTTTTCATCATTTTTTGGATCGTTAGGTGGGGCCCAGCCTCTCACAAGAATTCAACATTTGCGGCTCAACGGATGGAAAATGAATTAAAATCTTCCAAAAAATTTTTGCCAGACATCCTCTAAATGCTCGTTTTTCATGTTGAAAACACTCAAAACATCATAAATGCGTTTTGAGTTTTATGCTATAAACTAATCATTGTTTTTCAAAATGCATTTTCAGAAATAACAGATCAAACACATATTTTGCAAAACTGAAAACAACAAACCAAACGCACACTTAATTTCTTAATCTATGAAGTTCTTATTATTTGTCATAATTAAAATGGTGGAAACGAGTACCTATTTAAAACATATATATAAATACATCTTCTCGTGAAATCTGCATATTTATCAGAAATCATACTTGTAATATTTATATTCAATTCAATTAAAATTAGCATGCAATTTTAATATCTAAATTGACGATTTTCATCATGTAGTAATCAAATTCATATATTTAAATAGATTTTAAATTTTAAATCTCACTTTTAAAGAATGAGGGTCCCAAATCATACGAAGTGAAAAGTTAGGGATTTGCCTCTGTGACACTTGTGCAGGGAGAAATTCCATGTTTAACTTATAAGCAGTGTTTTAAAAGGCGTAACGCGTGGCGATGTGTGGAGTCCAAGCTATGGGCTAGGTGAGATTAGGCGAGGCATATGCGTAAAAATGCGTTTTCTTATGTTAATATTATTTCAAATTTTAGTCAATCAAAAAATCATTTAATAATTAAAAATAATGTATATCAAATATCTAAAACGGATTTATAGAAACTTTATACATTTTTTCAAAAGTTTCCGACAAGAAGATAAGTTTTAAATGTAAATCAACTTTTTTTAAGTTTTAACTTAAAAAATATAATAAAAAAAGATATTAATGCGCGCTCAAGCATTAGTAGTCAACGATTTCCGTTGACCACTAAATAAGGCCCCAAGCTACTTGGCTTGGCGTTTAAGACGCGTATCGCGCAAGGCGGCGCCTAAGCACGCATTTTAGAACACTAAGCGGAATTACACAAAACTATTCACATCCCTATAAATATTTATCTCCTTGAGCGCACATTTTAGGGGTCATTACATGTTCCTGGGAATAGGCATGTCCTTCAAGATAAGACGGGGCCTAACTTTCAGAACTTGATTTGGATGGACCCATCATATTACATGTTTACCTTTTAGCCCCTGTTTGGTATTTGATTCTTTAGATTTTTTTAAAAAATTATTTTCGAGAACATGTTCTTCCAATAAAATACTTTTGCACGATAACTTAATATCTTTTCATAAAATCTATTCTCAAAACCCTTAATCATGCTAACTCACACACACTTGGGTTAACAAATTTAGCTCCCTATTAAGAGGATGGGCTTTGCTACAAGTACATCAGGGTGTACATAAGGGTGTCCATAATGGACACCCGGCATCTTCTTATTGGATGGAGTACCAGTGGGGCCGACACTCCATCCAATAGGGGGTGCCGGTGTCCATTATGGACACCCTTATGTACACTCCAATGTACAACAAGAATAATCCTTAAGGGGATAGTAGTGAATTTCACGAAATATGCTCCATTGAATTCGACTCTTGTTGAAAACTACTACTACTACTAGATAGCATTACCCTTTCATTAGCCATTGTGCATTTACACTTTTTTCTTTCTAAATTGACTATGGGAGTTTGTGCATTTACACATTTCTTTACAAGTAATATAGTGGACATTTGAGTTCGGATTATCATTCCTATGATGACTATAATTTAGGTCTCAATCTAATTTTTCTTACTCATATTTGACAAAAGCAAATAAATAATTATGATGGTTGTAATTATTTTTTCTAACTATTTTTTAACTAATGGAAAATATAAAATAATTGCAAACAACGGATAATTAAAAAATTCAAATACGTGATGTATATTAGGGAATAACAATTTCATCTATTGATTACATTTATTCTTAATTCAAGATTTATAACCTAATGTAGTGTTCGATCGAATTCTTCTATTATATTCAATTTACCCATCTCGAGCTCTCATTGAACCTATTTAACTAATTCAATTCAATATTTTCATGCGAATCAATTTTAGTTAAACGAAACACTAGTTCTAAGAATTCATATTATGATCGCAATAATTAGTATGTGTATCTCTACACGTTATACTAATTTATCGAATGTTATTATATAGTCTAAACATCAAACTCACCTCTCGATTCGTAAGAAACTCACATAATCATCAAATTATTGATCAGATAATTTAATGTATTAAACTCATAATAAAACCAACACATAAATAAATAAATCACATGAATCTTGAATAAAAAATAAGGGATCACAAGTCGACTAAATTGTTTTCCCTAATATAAAAATTAATTATTCGTATTGTAAAAATAAAAAATCGCAAAAGTGAAAAAAAAAAATCACCAAAAATTAATAAAACGTGAAAATTTATGGTACTTACAGTTTGATCAATCACCAAAAATTGATTAAATTTTTGCATTCTTTTCTTCAATTCTTAATTAAACATAAAGATTTACCCACAAAACACAATATAACATAAATTAGGTAGAATTTAACCCAAAAGACAATAAAATATCTTAATTTATGGCCACGAATAAGTGTATAAACTACACTTATCATCCAAGCTGTAAAATTGAATTCCTCTCTTCAAATACCACATCAATTATGCTGTAAAAACATACTCTCCCATAGTAATCAAATGCACTAGTTGGTATACTCAGTTGTCCAATCAATTAATTAATTGAGATCTCGTCGGCCCTCACCAGATTTACCGACACGAGCATTATAAGTTTCCGCGTACTTTAATTTCAACACGGGTTTCAAATGCCATATTCGAAATTAAGACAACACATCTCAAAGAAAATTCTGTTCAAAAGAAAAACATTTTAAACTTAATGCCATGGTTGATAATTATTGATAGAACGTGGTTTGTTTGCTTTAGGAAACCAGCGAGGAGTCTGTATCCTAATATGCAACCAAAAGTTCCCTGTTTAGGATAAGAAAACATCACCACCACCCTCATTAATTTCATCGAAATGTCTTGTCAGGATTTAGTCATTTCAAGTTTGGTACCAATCTTGTGAAAAAGAACTGCAGACCAGAAACTCATTCACCAATCCTTTGTTGGCATGTAAGAAATTCTACTTAGCCTAAATACTGTGGCCGAGAGAGGAAGAGTGTCTAAAAATGTCTGCAGAATTATATGAGTGAGACTTAACAAGGTTTTACATTTGCATGTGAGTATTAATTCAAAGACCATTACCATCCAAATTCTCTTGTTCCCTACCCCCGCCACCCCCCCCCCCCCCCACCAGACAAACACATCCCTATTTCTTTTGATAAAATACCACGTTGTCAACATTTTCAGCTGGCTACTGTAATTTACTGTTCGAGTTTATGTTACATCTCATATTTTTAGTCAAAAGTCAATGGTTGAATTGTCAAGGTCAAGGTCAATATGAACTTAATTGGAATAATTTATTTTCTTGAGGCTTATTTTATATTTAAGATAATTAAGGGTTAAGATGGATTAGAATTGAAGTGGAGGACTTACTTATATATTATTGGAAGTTGGGGGACTAACTTTGCTATAATCTCAATCACTTCGGGGCCGTTCTCTTTGGCCGTTTTGGATCATTTTCTATTTTCTGTTTTTCAAAACAGTGAAAACGCGTTCTCTTTCCTATTTTCGAAAACGCGTTTTTGAAAACGAAAAAAAATTTGGACACAAAACACAAAACGAAAAAAACATCATTTTGGGCGTTTTGAAGCCAAACCCACGAAAAAATTGAAAACACGGGAAACAGCCACTTTCACTTTCCAACCCTCTTCTGCCAAAACAATGGAGTAGCCACTTCCAACCTTGTGAACTCCGGCCATCCTTCTCCACCACCACCGGAATTGCATACCATTGTGAAGCCCTCAATCCCTTCTTCAATAATCACACAAACTACTACCCAAACATATACCAAAATTAATCAAAAATCATCCTCAACAATTGAACTTGCGAAAACTGCTTCAGCCGAAATCTCTACCTCCTGCGACACCCAAGGTCGGGCACCACCACCGGTCGATTGCCCACCCCCAGACGTCTCCAGCCATAGCTCCAATTTATCCAAAATGTCAATCCAACGAAAACGCAAAATGGCGATCCAACCACTGCCAAAATCACCACAGCCACCTCCTGCACCAACCACCGGTCGATTGCCCACCCCCAGACGTCTCCAGCCATAGCTCCAATTTACCCAAAATGTCAACCCAACCACAGGCAAAATGGCGACCCAACCACAGGTAAAATGGTGACCCAACCACTGCCAAAATCGCCTACACCAACCACCTCCTGCACCAACCACCGCCTGCACCAACCACCCCATCGAAGAAAGAAAAAAAAAAGATGAAGAAGGAGATTGCAGGGAGAGCAGAGAGAGAACGGGGATAAAGAGGGAGAGAGAGGACAACCGAAAAGGAAATGGAAATGAAGAGAGAGAGAGAACGTGTTTTCGTTTTTTATTTTCGAAAACCATTTTTGAAAATGCCAAAAAGAACACATTTTCCAAAATCTCAAAATAGACACTCAAAACACAAAACGAATTCAAAACTCAAAACACAAAACTGAAACACAAAGAGAACGGCCCCTTAGCAATTTAACAACCCATTTCCCATTTTCATCCTTACCTGCACGCAGAGAGAGAAGCAGAGACCGAAAATAGAGAAAAAAAAAAGGGGAAAGAAGAAGAAAAGAAAAGGAAAAAGAGGAAGAAAAAGAGAAAGGAAGGAGAAGAAGGTAAGGTGGTTGTCAAGCTTGATTTCGATTTTTTATTTTAGCTATTTTCTTAGAAGTAGAGATATATTATGTTAATTTCTAGGGTTTTAATTGGGTTCGAAAATTTCAATTTTTAGGGGACAAATTATGATTTATAGTTCAAGCTCCTTGATTTGATAGCTTCCAAGTGAATCAAGGTAAGAAATGTTATTTTTGGGCAAACCCTAGATTTTCTATTGGATGCTTGAATAAGTATTGTTAGTGGGAATTATAGTGGTGATGTAATACTTACAAGATAGCATGATATTATGGAACAAGATGGTGATTTAATTGATTGAATGCTAGTTATTAGTTGTTACTTGATTGAAGTGGATAATTGCAATTATTCTTAGATTGAAGGGTTAGGTTGATTTACTGGGTATTAGTAAATGGACTCGAAAGTGTAATTGGTCCCATTTGATTAAAGGAATAATTTGGACATTCATTCAAGTATCGAGAAATTTGATTGAAGTAATATAACATTTCATATTAGAGGTTTTTTTTTTTTACTTGATGATGGTTGAATTAGTTATCTTGTATGATTTTTCAGGTGGTGACACCGAGATTGGAAAAGCCTACCGATCTTCATAGACAGTAGCTTGTTTTGAGTGAATGGAGAACATGTTTTTCCATAAAGAAGATTTCTTTTAAATTTATAATCTTATAATCATGATTATTTAATATTAAGGTTGAAATGATTCCAAATTTTTAAAGAAGCATATTAGTTACCTGAAATGTTTTATTTTCGAGAAATTAGTAAATGAGCATGATTATCTTGAGACCATCAGAAAATACCCGATGTAATCATCTTACTCTAGTGCACTGAGGGGCTACGGCCTTGTACTAGAGTCGTGTATTTGACTCCTATACACTGAGGGGCTACAACCTTGTATAAAGGTGACTCTTATCCACTGAGGGGCTACGGCCGTGTGTAAGGGTACCTATTATGCACTAAGGGGCTACAGCCGTGTATAAGGATGACTATGTTATTTCCACTTTATGCACTGAGAGGCTACGGCCGTGCATGCAGATGATTATGTTTATTTTCACTTCGTGTACTGAGGGGCTACGGCCGTGTACAGAAGTGTTGATCAGACAGTTTATGTGCATATGACTTTATAGCTTTTAGATCATCAGTAGATGATTACATGGGGTATAAGTTATGATGTGATTATCTAGTATATATGAGATTATTAGCTTGCAGCTTACATTTTCTAGCTTACCGTTCAACTTATTGAATTCAAATTATGTTATAGCTTACTGAATTCGACTTGTGTAGTTACTCATTTTGACGTATTAATTATTATCATTTCTAGATATCAGCTTGAGTATAATTTATGATTTAGCACCAGCATTATGAATTTATATGGTGTTATGATACAAATTTCAAGAATAATGAGTACAACAAGATAAGTGGAATATCAGTTTCATTTTTGTATAAATGTAGATACATATATAAAGGACAGAATAACTATCTTTGTAACACTCCACTCACTGGGATTATCATCTCATATATTTTCTTAATATCTTTTTTATACGAGGCAGTTGACTAAGCAGTGGTGAAGATTATTCTGATAGTTTTGCAGCCACTACCACCACCAATTGTAGGTTCTGTCGATTAGAACAGTGTAACCATCAAGTAAATCATTTACATCATATTTGGAGGATTTTTGTATTTAAATGTACCATTGGTCATAATGGAATATTGTAAACTAAACTGCGTCACTATTATTTTTTGGGAAGCAATTATGTTGCTTAGTGATATAGATGTTTTGGATGGATGTGTGACTGATATTATGGTGTTTATGTGTTTGTGTTTGGGAAAATGTTATGATTACATGATTGACTATGGTTCCATTTTCAAGGGAGATTCTGTCAAAATTTTCCAAAAGAAAAATAATAACGAAAAAGGGGTTTTTATTGGTCAAAGGAGACCATGCAATTGAAGTATAGTTATAGTTGCCTTGATGATAGGTCCAGTGCTAAGCTGGCACTTATCATCGGCGCACGTCACGTTTTGAGTCTAGTAAGGAGTTTGGGACAGGGCGTGACAGTTTATGTGCTAAACTTTCTTGAATTTGTATAAGTATGTGTATGGCTCAAACTCTTTTCGTCAAGTAACTACACACTTGTAGTCTTACTTTGAAGTTATAAGAAATTATGGGTAATTGCACAATACAGGCAAGGGAAGCTGAAGATAAAAGAACTCCAAAGATTTGTGATTCCCACATCGTATTTGAAGAATCCTAAGCTGCAGAGGTTTATGGATATCATACTCAGAAAGGCATCGCATTACCGTGCGACTTGTCAACTTTTCATCGAGTCGTAAATTTCAAAGGAAAGTGATTCCTAGATACATGATACTGTTTTTGAGCTTAAGATTGTCATTGATGCTGTTCTTGGAGTTGTCTTAAAGAAGAAGATTGGATTATATTAAAAGGACATTTGACCACACTTAAAAGGAGGTCAAAATTATTTTGAACTATTGACCCCAAAGTATTTAGGATAGCTATATCTTCAGTTTTCACTATTATTGTGAAAAACGTTCTTATCTTTCATTTTATGACATTTTCACTGTTATTTCCACATTTCATTACCCAAAATGTTATTTTCATTCATTTTCTCAATTAAAAGTTGTGAAATGATGAATATACCTTTCTATTTAAATAAAACATGTAGAAAAAGAAAGAATTAATTGTAACCATAATCACAATTTTTTTTTTAAAAAAAGTGTAAACAAATCCCAAATAAATTAATAAAATGGTAATTAACACATAATGTATGGACCTTTTATTATTATTGTAAAAAAGGTCAATGTCTTTCATTTTTTGACATTTTCGCCCATAATTACATATTTCATTGTGCAGACCGTCCTTTATATATATTTCCATCCAATTTCTCAATAAAAACTATAAAATGACGAATATACCCTCATATTTAAATAATAAAGAAAAATATTTTTTTAATAATATATTTGGGACATGTTTGAAATTTAAAAAAAAAATTAATTTCTAATTTTTACATAATTTATTTGGGACTCGTTTGCACTTTTAAGAAAAAAATAGTTGGAACTCGTTTGCACTTTTTAAAAAAAACATTGAGATTATGATTGCAATTAGTTATTTATTTTTTTATTTAAATAATGTAGTATATTCGTCATTTCACATCTTTTTATTAATAAATTGAATGAAAATGGATATAAATTATGGTTTGCGCGATCAAGTATATAATTAAGAGTGAAAATGCCAAAAAAATAAAAGGTATGAACATTTTTCATAATAATAGTAAAATATAGGGACATTATGTTCTAATTACCATTTTAATAATTTATTTGGGATTCATTTATACTTTTTTTAAAAAAAAAAAAAAAAATTGGATTATAATTACAATCAGTTCACTCTTTTTATTTTTGATTTATTTAAACATAATGATGTATTCGTCATTTCAGAGCTTTTAATCGAGAAAATTGATAAAAATGACTTTTTGGGCAATGAATAGTGAAAGTGCCAAAAACATTAAAGGTAACGATGTTTTCACAATAATAATGAAATGTAAGGACGTTATGCGTTAATTACCCAAATATTTACTTTTATCGGGATAATTACCTTATTAGCCACTAAACTTTACATAAAGTCTCTTGGGAGTCATTGAATTTCAAAAGTTTCCTTATTAGTCACTGAATTTCACAAAATGTAATAGCATCCTTCATTCAATGATGTATGAGATTATATTTTGTAAAGTTTAATGACTCGCAGGAAAAGTTTTAAAGTTTTCGGTGATGAATTTAATTACATTTTGGAAATTTCAGTGACTAATAGGAAAACACTTGAAGTTCTATGACCTTTTGAAAATACGTGAATAGTCAGGACCTTGACGAATATCCATCCAGAAAGGAACTTCGAGAATCGGTCTAATTCTATGTTTACATAAAGTTCAATGACTAATCAAGTAATTTGTAAATCTTTTAGTTTTTTTCTTTCTTTAATTTTAGAGAGGTCCGCGGCATCCTTGTTGGTTACCTTCGGAATATAAGGCTATTTTTTTTTCTAACTTTAACAATACTAGAGAGAATAAAATTGTGGGGGTAGAAAGTACATACAAAAAAAAAAAAAAAAGACTAAAAAACATAAAGATTGGTTAATTATCTAATTGGTCATTGAACCTTGTATAATTTTTCAAAAGGTCATTGAACTTTAAAAAATTCTCTATTAATCATTGAACTTTACAAAATGTAATCTCGTCTATCACTCAGTTGCTAACGAAGAAGCTTTTGAAATTCTCAGTGATGAACGATGTCACACTCTGTAAAATTCAGTGACTAATAGAGAAATTTTTGAAGTTGAATGACATTCGAAAACCTTTTACAAAGGTCAGGTAATTATTCATACTCTTATCAATTAAAAATTATTGTTTTATGACTAGCTCAAGCTCTAAAAACACTGGAAATATTTTTATTATAGCTAAACCAAATTATTAATTTTTAAGCATAGTGAAACGCGAACTAAATCTACGTTGAAGTGCTATAGAGAAGAACAAGATTGAAGACAAGTCGAACAATCGAAGCATCGTGATGTTGACTTTTGTAATTATTTTTTTGTAAGACAAATTCACGTCGCTTTTCAGGTTTCTCTTTCGGCTATTACATGACGAAATGATTATCAATAGCATATTAATACATGAATGTCTACGATTTATAAGAGCATTTCAATGGTGGTATAAAATAGAGATTTAAATTTTTAAAGTGGCCAAAAACATCTCAAATGACGCGATGCAAATTGATTTTTACTTCTATTTTTGCTTCTTAAGAACGCTATAATTCAGGGCTTGTGTGGGAGGGATTAAAATCAGATTAAAATTGAAAATATAGTCGTTATTGTTGACTTTTATTAGACGAGTGGGGCCCAATAACGGCCATATTTTCAATTTTAATTGGCTTTTAATCCCTCCCGAGCGGGGCCTCAATTTATTTTTTCTTATCAAAGTACAATACTTTAAGATTTCGAAGGTGTACCACAATCGAGAAGACAAAATTAGAAATTGGACTTGTGGAATACATTTCTTAGTATTTATTTTTAATAAAAAAGCTACTTTTTAAAAAGTATTTTCCTTAAAAAATTAAGAAAAAACGTCATTATATGTAAGAAGGTCCCTATTTAAAAATTGAATAAACCAAATTAGCACAATCATTAACCTTTGACGTCACAAATTAAAGCCCACCAAAGCCTAAACCAAATATCGACGGCCCAATTTAACCTTCCACTTCCGTACTACATGTTGCTCCAGAACCACGTGTCCATCTCTCAAAGCCCAAAGAAAACGTGGACCAATAAAATCGTGTAAACAGATCGTATCGCGACCCGTTCTCTCGTCCACGAATTTTGAACCCTACCGGTCGCCTCTTTATTTTGTATACACGTGGCAACACATCTCTGACTCTTTCTTCTTTTTCTTTTTTCAGTAAATCAATAAAATATTCCCAAAAAAAAAAAAAAAAATTATCTCATCCGAAGCTCGAAACAAAAGGTTTCTCTCTGTATCGGTCTCTCTAGAACCTCCGGGATTTGTCTCCCCCAAACCATTTGATTTAGGGCCTTTTTTGGTTGCTTTGTGAAGTGAACTCATTATTTTCAGTGAACTATTACGAATTTTTCAGTTTTTTCATATTCCCAAATTCTATCAAAAATTTATCAAAATCTACAAACCATCTGATTTAGTGTTTTTGGTTGCTTTGGGAAGTGAAATCATTTCCAGTGAGCTGTTAGGATTTTTCGGCGTTATCGTATTACCCGGTGAGTTTTAGTCAAGGTTTTGTTGTAAAGTATTGGATGTACTTTTAACTGCAAATGTTATGTTCTTTCTGTTTGTTTGTTTAGATTGATTGATTCATTTTCTGGATCAAGCTTTGTTTGATTCCTGGTAAACTGAAGTAAATGAAAAGATTAAATCGTGGAGATTATTTTTATTCATCGTAGATACTTGAAATTTAAATTTTTTGCTAAAATAAATTTTATATTTTGGGTCAATCGAGTGGAACCTTTTCTAATATTATTAACTTTCTGTGGAAAATCTTTTAATTTTTTGGTCGATTTCATCAAATTTTTAGGTCGTACCAGAAGATTAAAAATATGGAACCCTAATCTTGATTTAGTTTTTAGTTTTAGTTGAGGTTTCCTTTATAATTTTTTTAATTTTTGTGAGTGTTTTCTTAGATATCCCTTGTTCTTACATTTGGTGTGATTTTTGTTTTTGTTGACTTGGCGAATGAAAGAAAGATTTGGATTCTGAAAATGAAGGGAATTGCATACAGTTTCAGTGCAGGCTAAAGAAGAAGGAATGTCAGACTTGTGCATGTACGGGGTAAGATTTCTTTTCTGATTGCCTGCCCAGGCATTACTTTCTTCTTCTCTCTCCGTGGTATTGCTGCTGTTAAAATAAGCCCCTTTCCAAACCACCACCACAAGGAAAAAACTTGAAATTGTTTTGGTGCGTATTTATGTTTCTATAACAACAAATTCAGATGAAAAAATCATGCATTAAGCATATAAGAATTATTAGTGATATAACTAATAAAATGTATGGTTCTATCTATTGCTTAGTTTGAGAGAATTTATCAATTTGATTTTCTAGTAAGGATAAATAAGCAGATGGCTATAAAATATACCCTTAATCTATTATTTTAATTGGAAATAGGAAAAGGAGTTTGTAAGTGAATGTAAAATGTATATTGGAAGAATTTATGGCTCATATGTGTCCCATGCTTGACCATTAGATAAGAATTGAGGTGATCATGGACGCATAAAATTAGTTAGATATGTTGCCTTAACAAAAAAGAGTCTCTATTGTGCTACGGATTGGGTTTACACCAAAAAGAGTCTCTGTTGTGCTACTGATTGGGTTAACAGTGTCTAGGGTAGATATAGCTAAGAAATTGTACTATGCCAGGAATTTCATATTGGTCTTTTGATTAAATATTGAGCAGTGATTGTGCCCATGTATTATATTCATTGTAATGCACCAAACTCAGTCTACAAGAAGCAAGCAAGATTGCATAAGAGAGGGGGGGGGGGGGGGGGGGGGTTTTTTAATGAAGATTGAATGTTGCAAGAATACAAAATAAAACGCTTCAGACATAAAAATTGCACATAGCCCTCGATTCCTTGTGTTATTGTTGATTATTGGGGGATAGCTAAAGAACATGGAATATTAATCACTTTTATTATCTCAAATCTGTTCATAACTCTGAATAAAACTCAATATGTAGTAGAAATTTTTACTTTATCTGTTCCCTTCTTTGGTGAGATTAGAAGCTAAGGAATAAAAACATAGGAACATATTGATTGTTGTACAAGTCGTATGCTTTTCAGTTCATTTCTTCACTTAATTAATGTTTCCTTTCTTTTTAATTTTCGGAATATAGAAATGACTACACTCCGTTAATATTATTCTTTAAATTTGTCTTTTTGATGAAGATTTATGTCATTAGATTTTTTATGATGATACAGAGTTGGTCTCATTTGAGATGCGTACATGAATTATTTGCCAATGGAATAAATTAATCTTGCTCACTAATATCCGAATTAACATGACTTGACTTAGTTGACTCTGGTAGATTTAGTGTATAGTAGTTGCTCAACCACGTGTTTAAGTGAATAACACTATTATCTGTATCATCAATTTTTTTTTTTTCTATGGGAGGTTTTGAAAACCTTCGCAAGGACAAAAACTTTCTTCAAGTCGGTGCATTTGTGTTCAATAAGTTCCTTCCAGGACAGGCACTGGGGCACATGACTACATGTTGGACCCCTTGCGAAAAATCACGTTTTTTTATTCGAGGGTGTAATTTTGGACATTCAAGATGTGATGGGAATACATTGATGAGTTAGGACATGCTGAGGATACATTATGAACGTACTGCAGACATGCTCATGGACACTTTGGAATCGAAACATAATTATAAAAAATGAAAACATTTTATATTATATAATGAAAAAAATTGGGTCACAAGGAGAATATTGGGAAAAAGATATGGAGGAAAAGGAAAACTTAAGAGTGATCGTCTCTTATTTTTGTGCTTCCAGGAACCTATATCATCGTTGATCAAGCGTAACATGTTTAATGAATTCCACGCACTACTGTATTGTTCTCCAATATAGCAATCAAATTCAAATAATGAACCTATGCTACTGTTTTATAAATAAGTATTATTTTAACAAGGTTCGTCTTGTGCTTGAAGTTTTTCAATTTAATTAGTTATTTTTCTTCCTATCAAGAAAAGAAACAATTATGGTTAGCAGTTCGGTAATATATATTGAACTCAACATATACTAAGCTTTTAAATTCTGAAACTACTCGCCAAAAAAATATATGGTAAATGGAAAATTATTAATACCTATTTCAACGAGGTGTAATGTGAAGCATTTCATTTGCCTGGACTGTAATCGAAGGCTATTTATTACTTCTCGAAAACTGATTCCAAAAACTCAGGTTATCATCAGGCCTGAGAAAGCATTCTTGCATTTTCTTGAAACTAAAGGGCCTTTTTATTAGTAGCCTGTCAATTCTTTCACACATTCTTTATGCACGCTACTTTAGACTGACCTTCTAAGCTTTCATGTTTGTTCTTGTGAACATAAATCATCAACTACACGATAAATGCAGAAGTTCATCTTTTGTAACATACTTGAAATAGAAAAAATTGTCAGCTTAAACAATTGGATGATCTTACCATTAAACTTAGCTGTTTATAACAGAAAGGTTGCCTGAGAAAATGTGCTGAAGCAGTAGGTTATTCATCTTTACAGGAAATATTCTATACACCTGTTACATGTCTCCTTCTTTCCTGTTTCTCTCTCCTGTTTTTGGGTAAAGCAATCGGTCACTGCACGTTTCCCTAGTAAATTCATAACAGTCTCAGTAAAATTTTGAATTATTAAAATGGCTACTCATTTATGCTACAGATGAAAAGGCAAACCATAAATATCCCGTAACATGAAATGCGTTATAAATAGAGTGCAATAGATGCTCTAAGTTACATTTTATCATGCTGGATAGAATACATTCTGCAAATCATAGTAATGAAAGGATCATTTAAATTACACGTACGTGTATGATTTGAATTCTTTTGTTTGAGGTTTAAGTTTCCCATCTTTACTTGGTGCAAAAATGTTCTCCTGGAACTGTATTCATGGTTGATGTTTAGCTTCCAATGTACTCTTGATATCTTCATCTAGTATTTTCCATAAATCAAATACTATTTGCTTATTTTATTCAAGTATCGTCTGCAGTTAGCAGCTAAAATTCTCTAACTGCCGTAACAGTTCGAAGATATAGTTTGGGATGAATATTACCAGAACGAAGATCATATAGTGCCTCATCCCGGTGAACAGGCCAAAGAAATTTCCTTTCAGGGTGATAGTTGCAAGAAACCTCGCTGTGAAGTAACTGGTATTTCAAGAAGTTATGGAGATAAATCTGCTGCTAAACATGTAGGTCAGGAGAAAGAACAAGGAAATCTTTCAGCTTCTATTAGTAGAAAGAACACTATGTTGGAGAAGGATTCATGGTCTCGCACACCCCACAGTACATTCCTCTCTCCTACTGTTCGTGACACAATCAAAGAGGCTTCAAGTGCGGCATCTGACAATACCAGAATATCAAGTCATGGCTTCAACGGTAATAATTTAGATTCCAATGGTAGCGAAGCTTGTGCAAATGATCCCACTCTCAATGACGAGTGCACTGCGGTTGAGAACAACTCTTTTAGTTATCCGCTCGGAGACATTTCTCAAACAGATGATCTGAATTTCTTTGACAAAAATCCTGAGGATGAGGATTCTAGCGATCTCTTATGTTATGATTGGCCTGAAATAGGAAATTTTGACGATGTCAACGGGATGTTTAGGTAATTTCTACTTCATTGCAGATTAAATACTTTTGTCATTCTTATTGCATGTTTCTCATTATTACATTGCATTCTCCAGAAGTTGCAATTCAACATTCGGACTTGGGGTGGATCAAGAAGATGAATTAAGTTGGTTTTCATCAGATGATGCTATAGGAGGATCCAGTGATATTCTGAAGTCAGATTTTAAGTTTTTCTGTCCCGAGTCGAAGGCAATGGAAAATATTTCAGAAAACCATGACCCCTCAATGGTAAATGGAAGCTATCCTACTAATGATACTACCAGATCAACTGCATCCATTTTATGCTCAGAGAGAGATGAATCTGCTTCTTGTATGTCCTTTGTGAATGGATCCACTAGATCTGACAGAAAAGAAGAGGTCATGCCCACAGAAAAGGTCAGTGACTGCTACTAGAATTTGATGCCCTGCTTCTTTTCTTTTCAGATATATAAACTGTCTGAAACCATAATTCATCAATCCAAGGCAATTTTTTTTTGCAGGAAATAGGACAAAATGGTAAAATACAACCCAATATTTCAACGAAAAACTGCTACAAGACTGGAAGCAACAGAATGGTAATGCACAAATTTGATTAATTAGTCTTTTTAGGGCAAGTGGGTATAGTGAATCTTTATTTGGTCTCTAAAATTTCTTTATGTGACACTATTGAAAGACAGTGTACTGAACCAGTGTGACAATACAATAATTCGAGTTTAATACACTATGCAGATCAATGAGCATAAAAAGCAGTCAAAGCAACAGAACCGTTCTCAGAGGAAAAGAAAAGAACAATGCACTGGAAATGGTTGTTTTTATTATGTTTGCAACCTGCCAAATGAAGTTAGGCATCTTCCTTCTGGGGACACATCTGATGAAACTTTCCAATCTATGGCTAGTCAACATCAACAGAAGGCTCTGGTTCCAGATTCATGTGATTACCCACAGAATACTTTTCCTTACGTGCATTTAGATAGCAGTCATTTGCCAGATAAAACTTTGGTGCATGCAACGTCATCTGCTATCAGATCTGAGCATGATGACTTGGCATTCCTTTCACCAAGGGAGCCATCCTATGCCTCCAGTCAATTTGTGCAAAATTCCGGCGATCCTTCATTTCAGGTGGCTGCTACAGCGGGCTGTGAAAAAAAAGAAAAGCTAGATAATCATCAAGGTAGTCAGTCCACCATACTTGATCCCATTTCACTAGAAAAGAGAGTTCACCGTTCTGGAGATAAATTTGAAAATCAGAGTGATGTTGATGGAATCAGCATGGTGATTCCAGCAGAATTCTGCTCGTCAAATATACAAGAGAGCTCATCCATGAACTCAGCTTTGGATGATATTTCAATTGAAGCAGCTAGTTTCCAACATCTTCAGTTGGTCATGGAACAGGTATGACGTCCTTTTCAGAATTTTATAATTTGGTTTGATAATTGTTATGCTAAAAAGTATTTTTGATGTTGTAACCCGCTCCCGGGAGGTTTGACCTATTCATTTCATTGTCTTCTATCATTGGTGGGAGAGAATTTTTATATGTGAAGCATGTGGAAATGAATTGAACAATAATTGGTAGTGAGATTCTGACATAAAGGTTTGATTATTAGAATGGTATAGTTAAGAGATGTTGTGTGGAGTGATAAAGAGTCTCTTATTACATCCATTTTTATGTTGAAGCTATATACACGTGGTTAGTGCTAAGATCCTATAGGCAATACCCTGTACTAAAACTTTAATCCTGCGTATCTGTGAGCATATGTCAGCAAATTTAGTCAAAATATGAACAATTTTCTTAGAGCATGCCCCCAAACAGAGGTTGGAGGACTTTCTGCTACGCCCTGAATATATGTGTGACTGCCACCTTGATATGTGTGTCTGTGCTTTTGCGTCTGATAATTTTTTGTTAGAGACGGTGACAGATCTGGGTCACTTAAATTAGCAAGGAAAATACGAGTGTCTTCATCTCTCTTATACGTCATGATATCAATTTTACAGTGTTCACACTATGTTTACTTATTCAAGTGCCTTGAAACTGATGATGGTTAATATTTTCTTGGTTTAGTTGGACATGGGAACGAAATTATGCATACGGGACAGTTTATATCGTTTGGCTAGGAATGCTGAACAAAGATTTACCCATGCAAACACCAATGGTGGCTGCAAAGATGAGAAAGATGCGAGTGGAGCACTCATGGCAGAGGGATCAAACAAGTACGTTTAATCTTCATTTCTGTATCACTTAGTTGCATCTTTATTCTTGTATTCTGTACTGCACAAGTTCTAGCAAAACCAGATGTGTAACTGATTTTCTTCTTTGGAATCGTTTTGAAATAATGACACCTTTTGATACTCTGTTACAATTTTTCATCAGGTGCACTGGATTTATGGATATGGAAACTGACACAAATCCTATAGACCGGTCTATCGCTCACTTACTGTTTCACAGGCCTTCAGACTTGTCTTCTATACCTGTCAATGACTCATTTGCTTTCAGGTCACCAAGCATGGTAATTTTTCAATTCGTGTTTAGTTACATGTATATGAATATATGTCCAACAGTTTCCTGATGACATCTTATGGTGGGTTCGGCGATGAGGATTGAACACTAGTAGATGGTACGAAGTAAAAAAGGCTAAAATTCTTTTATGAACAGGTTCATGGACCCATCACCAGCATTCCTTTAACGGATGAGAAACCTATCAATAATGAAGAAACTGCTGTTGCTGAAACAGAGAAAATCGTTTCCTGATCGTTGCGACAAGTCTCTAGCTTTGGCGAAGTTCATATCATGTACAGAAACATATCAGTTGCCTCGAGCTTGGATGCTAAATTGGTAGATTCTGTAAATTTGAATCTGGTTTTTAACCTACTGTATGGCGACTAACCTTGTACGGCTTTCCATGATGAGAAGGTTTTTTTTGTTTTCCTTCACATTTTACTAATATCCCTGAAGTAAATATGAAATTATGCTCTACATATTGTAGTGTTTGATGCGAGACACAAACGACCAATGCTCCACGGTCGAACAAACATTTTTCTAAGCCAAAGCTGACCTCTTATTGCAGCAATTCAAAATAGTGCAGCATCTAAGGGAATTTATATACAATTTGTTATAGACAATATCTTGAACACGTACATCCCTTGATGGAGAAGAGGGTCTTTAGGAAGTTTTCATAAACTTGCTATTTTCGAGCTGTGTTAGGAGTGGGAAGTAAAATATGACCAACCGAATTCAGATTAAGTCCTAAATAAAGATCCAATATCTAAAATCCGAACGCTAACAAATATGCCTCTGCGTATGCTGTACCATGTATAGAATTGATCAAAAACGAACGGGGAGGAAATAGCATGCATGGATCATATCTTGG
This sequence comes from Fraxinus americana, assembly GCA_035079005.1. NCBI lineage: Eukaryota > Viridiplantae > Streptophyta > Magnoliopsida > Lamiales > Oleaceae > Fraxinus > Fraxinus americana. Next base: position 6,190,647 of record CM068714.1, on the reverse strand, counting down.
CTAAACGGTAAAGTCCACTGCTAATCAAACTGCTGTCGGAGTTGCATTTCTGTCTCACTTTTCCAAGTAGCATGTGAGGATTGACCCTTCATCCTCTTACTCTTTTCCTTATCCTTAATAGTAGATTCTTTCTTCTTGACAGGCTCGTCTGTGTCCATGGGAGGGCGGTCGCCACAGACAGGGCAGACAATTCCTCTTGAATGAGAGTATGTTTTGGGTATTCCACACCTAACACACATCCAACAAGCAAAGCATATATTATTACACAGCACATTTACCCACATCCCCCTTGGGACGAGATTTGGGAGTAAAACCATAGTAAGTGTTCTTTATAACAAGGGATGCTGATATACAGACCTCAGAAGTTCTGCTGCATCTTCTATATTTGGGTTGCCAGCAGTTGCCACGAGCTTTACACCATGTGAATTTCCTACAGAACCATTATTTTGACTCTGGGCAATGTTGCTTTCAACATCGCTTCTCACTCTTTCATGGATTCCAACTAATTGAGCTTTAGATTCCACCACAGCACCTATAAATAGCCGACAGAAACATTCATCCAAAGTATAAAAATGAGAAAAATTGTGCCATACTCTATCCAGTACACTGTAGAGAAGCCAAAACACACACACACACTCACACACACACACACACACACATATATATAATAATAAAGAAAAAACAATAAAAAAAATATGAATATTGGTAAAGGTTGGGTTGAACTTGAAGTCCATGTAAACAAAATATGCTCTCTCCTTTGCAGCACCCACAAATTGCAAAACATTCTGCTCTACCATATCTCATCCACCTATTGGAGAAGGCATAATGCTCTCGCACCAAATTGCAACAGACTACAAATATAATTGGCAGCCTTATTTAATAATATTTGACACTATGTATCCAATATAGTGATCGACGAACTTAAATAGCTATGTGACTTTGAGATGTCCAACCTTAGCACCTAACATCTCTGTAAATAAGCCTTCATTTGACAACTATTATTTTAAAACTTTTAAATTCTCATACTCATTTTCACCCCCACATTTACACAATAAAGTCCCTGTTTGATGGCCATTATTCTTAAAAAATATTGTTTTGAATAGTGAATTTTAGGAGAATGTATGGTTAAAAACAAGGGAAACGTTGTGAGTTTACGTCCAGAATGTTTTATTGTGTAAATGTGTGGTTGAAAATAAGTTTGCAGAAAAAAAAAGTTTTCAAATAATGGTTGTCAAACAGGGACAAAATAATCCGCAAACTCAATACTTTTTCCTATTTTTTAAACCGACATTCTCCGAAAAATTCACTATTCAAAACTTCATTTTCTCAAAATAACGATCATCAAACGGGGGCGAAGTAAAAATGATATCACAATGCATCAAGGAGGCTCAAAGTTGAATGTAGTCATAATATCACTTAAACACAATAGAGATAAAGAAGCAAAGGCTCAGATCTAACCTAACAAAACTCCAAATTCTCGTAACATCACTTTTTTCCCTTCCCTTCTTATTATACTACACTATCGACAAGCAACCCAGCTTTATGAGTTCTTCATGCCAAGTTAAATTTTAAACCCTTTGCGATCCATTCTCTTTCCCTTTCACTATATTCAACCTAGCCAAAAAAAAAATTTATAACCAAATTTTACCCTTTCTCTCGAGTCTTCACCATCCGCCCAAAAGTCAACTAAGAATATCCAAGCTTTTTGCCCCCCGGGGCACATCCGAGTTGGCAAAGGACGGGCATTGCTGGGCTTGCAACCTCAGGGTGGGGAGTTCGATTCTTGGATGGAGCAGCTGAGTATTGTAATACTCAATTTGGGTGGAGCAGTTGAGTATTGTAATACTCAATTTGGATGTAGCAGTTTGGTGATGTAATATCCATGGAGGAAGGCTCTTTGGGACCAGGAGTATAAAGGGTGCACGGACCTTGGTCAACTTGGACATATCCCGGTTAACCTCCACCCATCACTGAGGGGCCGGGGATGGATGGTCCAGGACATAGTCTGGTGTAAGTTGAGATATTTGGATATCAAAAAAAAAAAAAAAAGAATATCCAAGCTTCGCCCAGAACTTTTTACTTGCTTCCAATCATAAACCCCAAAATTTTCACCAAAATTCAATTCCCTTAACATTCAAATCATTGCCTAAGCAGTTGTAGACAGGAGGCACTGTAGCTCTAACTAGTCTTTTGTTTGCTTATTGTCTTACAATTTTGATCAACTGATTTATGGAAATGCTTAATTATTCTATTGAAAGATAGACATTAAGTTTTAAGCAAGCATACAAATTTGAAACCAATAGTAACCACTCAATTCAGTTCGATTCGGGTCTGATTCGATTCTGGAGTTTTGTCCAACCCTAGATATTTTAAAGGAATTTCTTTGCTCTTTCCCTTTTGTCAAAAGTGTCCTCAATACATATTTATAAAATAAAGAAATTTATTTATAAGTAAAAAGTTATCCAAAATAACATCGTAAACGTTCAAAATCAATATTTTAAAAACCCTCATAACAAGGCCTTCAGACTCGAGACTTGTACTTTTTCCTCCTTCAAAGAAAACACCTAGTGTTGTTTTGTTTACCAGCTCCATTCCATAAAAATATGTTTATTTTTATTTTCACACATATTAATAAAATATAGTAATTAACATTGTTGGAAATATAATTTTTTACTAATATATGCATATATTAAATAATGATTTAAATAAAAGTAGTTTATATTTATTGATAATAATGTACATTAAATATGAGCATATTTGAAAACTCAAAAATATTTATATATTTAATAAAGAAAATAATCTATAATTTGAGACGGACAAAAAATTGTAATCAAACATGTCTTTATGAAATTGATGGAGTATTAACTTTATATTTAATGTACAGAAAGTTATTTCACATATTTTATACAGGGAGACAGTAAAAAATCCCCCTATGTGTAGCATGGTTCAAGACTGATACTTGTTATCCTATTATGAGACATTGTGGACAAAACAAGGACACGGACAAGTTATAAACTCGACATTAAAGCAGGAGGAGAGAAAGGTAGATTAGACTGGTCCCATGAAAATCAGTTGAGGAACTACATATGCTAGGGTAAAGCCACTTAGCCAGGGTGAAAAACAGGGAAGGGAAAGACAGACTGATTTATCAGAAAATGATTGACTATTTTTGTTTTAAATTTTCAAATTGTCCAACCAGGTTTTGATACATGTCCCACCTAGATTTGAGCCTGGATTTGTAGCATGATTCTGCTATGGGAGAGAACATAATACATTCCTAGACCTGCCTACTGTCTTTTCAAGTCGAGATCACAAACCTGTCTTGGTCAATTCCAAATGGAACTCGATTCGAACCCTCTCAGGATCATCATACTCCCACAAATTTCATGCTATCCAATACTATTACTCCTAAAAAAATTACTAATTTTTTTTATTGATACTATATTAAAAGAATGAATCCGTCGATTACTGTTCATTTATGAAGCTTTTTTAATCTCAATTCATCTCTATCCATTATCTACTATTCATATAAGGCTTAAGGGTGATTTGAACTTCTTCCATCACATGCCCACAATTGTTGACTTTCTACCCTTTCCCAACAGTAAAAAAAAAAAATCCAAAAAATAAATAAATTTCCACAAATAATACTCCGCACTGCGCGGACCTTTTTTTTCATAGTAGAAACAATAATATACGATAAACACATAGCAAAAAAAAAAAAAAATCATTTATATCTCGTATATTTTAAAATTGTACAATACATTCAAAAATGACATTAATCAAATTTACGAACACTTATTTTTAAATTTAGGTGATAGCATTTGCTTACATTTTACACAAACTAAATACAATTTCACTTATTAATAATTTAATTCAAAAACATAAAAAAAATTTACAAAAACTCACAATTGTTTATAAATCAGAATTCTTTTCGAGGGTGCTGCCCCCTTAACCCTCACGACCTAACCGGTCGGTCGATCCCCGTCGGCCCCCGAACCCCAACGAGAAGCGCTGCCCCCTCAACTTTGAATATCTTATTGCTTGTTGGGCAATCCACCGTTTATTGTTCATTTGTGAAACTTTTTTCCCAGAAGCAATCCACTGTTTACTTAATTGGTGTTCAAAATAACTTTCTTCCTTATTCAGTGAAGCTCAAAACTTGAAGGATTCTCTTATTTGCGCAGAAGTCAAACCTACATTTGCATTTCCTTGGCATTATGATTATCAAATAATATTTTCACTCCTTTATTTTCCACTAAACTTTTTTCTTTATTCAGTGGGTATTATAAATATTTTGGTATAGAGCACAAATATGAGTTGTCAAACGTTAGAAATCTTAGAAAGATTAATATTGTCTCCATTAAATTCTTCCTTGGAAAAAATTTTGGCTACCAAAAACTTTTCATCTAAATCTTACTAGAATATTATCATCATGAAATTTTACTAATTATTATGTTACATAAAAACTTACTGAACTTTCACAATAATTTAGCTTTCCATTAATATTTGATACAACATTAGCTTAAAAATACCAAAGCCCGTACATTGTACGTGCATACCACTAGTATTGATAAAAGTTTAGAATAAGTAAACAAACTGATGTCATTTATCCATCAACACTTGAAAATCTGGGTGACCGTCTAACTGTGAAGAAGAATTACATGATGACGAATAAAATTTTTAGCTCTTTACGAAAATAAAATTAAAAGAACTATCTGAACATATCGAAAATGTATCACATTACTCTGAGAACTCTGTGAAAGGAGAGTTGCCCATAAATCCATGGATAAAAATACTCTTCTAGGCACTTTTGGCCACACGAACAAAGGAAAAAAAACTCCCGAGAAACTATTTACTTGCTGCACGAGCCTCCAACTCTGTTTGACTGATTGAAATATGGGAAAGCTCCAATTTTATAGCCTCAAACTCTGTGCTTTCTCTTTCTTCCTTTGACAGCCATGTCGATAAATATTGCTTTATGAAATCACTGGCAGAGGTGAAAGTTGGAATGCCCCTTGAAACCTTCGTCTGTCCAAAACTTGTAATAAGTTTCAAATTTGTGTCGGTGGGATCTTTTACGTAAGTTTCAAGGATTTCTTTGATGGCATTGTACCAGATTGGCCGAGCCACCTTAAGGAACTCGTGCACCACCATCACTGGAAGACTCACACTTCCCACCTCGGACTCGTGCTGACCACTTCTCCCATGATAATCCGATCCTCCAAGTTTCAAAAGATTTTGTGCGTCAGCTAAATCACTGTATACTGATATCGAAACAAAGGGTGAATCGAAATATCAACAGGAAACCTTACGAAGTAGAATTCTTCGCAGCTGAATTAAATAACAGCCAAGAAGAAATCATATTTCAATAACTCTCATGTAAAACAGCTAATCAGAATACGACCTATGCAGCCATATCTGCAGTAGGGTGTCATTTGAAAACCATTTCCTTTTTTCCCTTTGGACGGGCGGGGGCGGGGACATTATAATTCTAGAATCTCTAGTTGGAATGTCAATTAGTCCTCCGGTGATGGTACTTAATCTACCATTAACTAGTACAGCAATAAGCTGATAACTTCAATATTAAAATCTGTTAAGCTTAAAAAAAATATCATAAACGTTTTGTGTGAATTACATGAGAGGTAGAAGAATTCGATATAATGTACGTACCTTCTAGTTTTCCATCGCTTCTATAAACCTCTATCCCATGTAGTCCTGCTTCCTTCAGTCTCCTGATGATGGTGACAGGATTCTTCAGTGCCCATGGATGTGCCAACACTGCAACACCTCCCGTTTCACGTATCAATTCCACCGCTTCCTCAGACACTGGTTCACTTCCCCTGCACCAAAGAACAGGTAAAACTTTTACATTTGACGATTTGAAAACATAAAACCAGCTTTCAAAAAGGTAAGTTGAAGATGTCAAAAATATTACATAGAATATGCAGGTCCACCATCATAAAGATACTGAGTAAAAGCCTGTTTTAGATTTTCTACATGGCCAGCTTCAAGCAGAGCACGAGCAAGATGAAGCCTCCCAGGAGCAACACCCTTTCCTGCAATCTTGATTAGATTGTCCCATTTAAGAGGCATCTTGAGCTTGTTCAGTTTTGAGATCATGTTTTTCGCACGGATGAAGCGTCCATCCCTAATATTACCTAAGAACTTCTCGAATGCCTCAGATTTTTTTGGCCCGCAACTGCTGTAGTATGCGAGAATGTGAACAGGTTCTTTTGGTCCCAACTCCCCTCTGCTGGTCATTTGACAAAATTATTAAATAGTACAAGAACTAATTGCCACATTCTAGATAATCACTAACACGATGGTAAAAATTAAGCAAATGAATACAGAGCAAAACAATAACCTTGTGGAGAACATTGTACTAATTTCAACACCAGGTATAATCTTGATACCAAATCTGCGTGCTGCTTCCAGGGCCTCGGGGATGCCAGACATCGTATCGTGATCTGTTAAAGCAAGTACTTTGACCTGATAGGGACAGGCTTACAAATTAATAGCACTTCTAATTATGCTCTAAAAAGGATGATTCTAAGAAAATAATTTGTCCTCAAAGATAAAATTACACTGTTCTTGATAGAAACCAAAAAATGAAAGAAGAACAAACAAATGCAGGGTATATTATCTACATAATCACGATACAACCAGAATATACAGCATTAAAGATAAAGGATAGAACAACAACAACACATGATATATCTAATAATCACAAGAAACAGAATTATAGAAATCTTCTCTCAGATTTTTTTGTCGGACACAATCAAATTAGATTCATACAAATGGTATATATGTTAATCTACTCATTAACTTTCAGTCTCTCTCTACCTCTGTTCATTCATGTGATTATAGAGCTTCCTCGTTCACAAAAATTCCTCTGCATATTTTTTAAAATTCATTTTTATAGATGATGGTGAAGTTCCTCTCAGATCTCAATGTTGGTGAATGGCCTGTAGTTATTTTACAATTTCGTTATTGGTTTATTAGATTGTTCCAGAAGGTTGCAGGACCAACACCAAGAAGTCATTATTTAACGTGGAAGAAAAAACTACAGAACCCTCAATCCCAAACTCCTACCGACGCACCCCCCTTACTCCCATCCCTTCAGAGAGAAAAGGAAAAACAGGTTAACCTCTTTTTGTAACCACACACACACAAATAAAAACAAAGCCGCTCAATGAACACCAACAAATACATATTCTTGGAAAGTGGTAGTATCGAATTTTAGAAAGCTCTGACCTTGCGACGACGAGAATAGTATTTGCTTACATGTAAACTAATATACATTGACCTCCTTTTATTTCCATTCTTCTTGCCTTTTTGGTAGTACCTTTGCAATTAATTGCCAGTACGACCATTTGGTAGGCCTAAACAGTTGATTAACTATTAACATTTTTCTTCTTGCAATATTTTGCACATTTAGAATAAATGATCTGGAAGAATTGAAAAAGAAAGCAAAATGCTACTGAATGTATTGATGGGGTAGAAGATCTGCAAAGACGACACATCTATAAGACAAACAACTTGTATCCCGTGCTTCTATGACGACAACTTTGATGTTAAAGTTGAAAAAATGGCATATGGATAAGGAAAAAATGATATAAGTTTTACAACCTAACTCTGTCTCCTTCCCCTTCACAATGAAAAATTGAGCCAAAACAAAATTGCCCAAGGAGTGTCATAAACCTACAAAAAGGATCCTTCTTGGTAATTCTGAAAATTTCTATCCAATTCATACAACACAGCTGTCAAGTTTTCACCTACATTATCGTGTTCTGCACTTATGACATTTGAACTACAAGATCAGAATGCTCTGGTTTTGTCTAATGTGTGGAGACCAGAGACTTCAAACCTTAATTCCAACACTAATTGAGCACACAGGAATCATTGATGGTCTATGCACTATCCAATTTCCATTGACTTGTGTACTCAACTGACTCCAAAAGTTGAGCTTATACATAAGCACACCTTGGATTATAGAATTTTGACTTAAACAGAAAAGGCGTTAATTTTAACAGTACTTCAGCAGGGCAATAAATATAAGCAACTTTAAAAGGGAAGAATTCGTCACAATTCAATCAACTACCCAACTTATCCAAAAGAAGAAGCAAAAAACGGAGAACTTTGACAATCAGAATGGGAAAAATGTCAGATCCTTGATCCAAAAAATCATCAAATCCTTTCGTTTATAACTGAAACACCAATTGAATATGAACAGGGTGAAAAAAAAAAGAAAAAAAAGAAATAGCACATTCAAATGTATACCAAAACCAATTCAAAGGAAAACCCATCTTCCATCACTATAAACAAATCAAGAACGCCCCCACCCCCCAAAAAAAATGGTAAATGAAAGAAAAGCTCACCCCATTTTGATGAGCTCTCTCCACAAGCTTGGAAGGAGACAAGAATCCATCACTGCATGTTGTGTGACAGTGAAATTCAAAGATAAGTTTTTCCTTTGGCTGGTACCATTGCACCCCAAAATCATCCAAAACTGAATCAAAAAGACTCATTGAATTAAAGCTATTATCATTAGACCGGTCCAAGAAAACCCATTCACGGATTGATTTGTACGCCACTGTTTGTTCAAGGGTCATTTTCCTCTTGGCACCGCCTCTCTTCTTTTTCTTCTTTTTCTTAGAATTATTATTGTTGTTATTAACAATTGGCTTTTTGGAGCTTTCTTTATCAGCCATCATTTGATTTCGAGAGAAGAAGGAAATAAATGATAATGCAGAAGCAGGAGAAAAATTAAGGAGGAGGAGGAGAAAAGAATTGTTGGCTTTTTTGGACTGTTGAAGTCTAGCTGTAGGATCTGTGTGTAGGGTATATATCTATCTATGCGTTTTCATAGAAATTGGAGACGATACCTTTAGAGGGTTTCTCTGAATGGGACAATCTCTCAGGGAAATTTTATTTTCTTTTACTTCTCTTCAATTTTAACATGAAAATGTAGCATAGATTCCTTATCAAACAAACAAACCAATAAGTATAAATAAAAAGAAAAAGAGAAATTAAGATTCTTGATTGCAATGGTTGTATCAAAATGGACCTACTAACTTAGGACTTGTTTGGCATAGATTATTTGAAAATAATTTTTTCTTATACTTATTTCCAGTCCTATATTTTCGCAGATTAACAATTTGACACATACTTTTCCGTTACTTTTTAACACACTATCACTAAAACAATCAATTTTCACTTCGAATAAACAAAAAATGAGATTGAGATTTGCCATTCTACCAGGGTCAAAATAAAGTCCGATTCAATCCTAAACGAAATAGAAACACTCTACATAAGGCTAGCTTTAATAGCTGATTAAGATTTGGGCTCGATCTTCCCGTCAATTAACCATATATAGAACAATTTACAACTGCAAAAATAAGTGCACACTTTTTGCAACGACCCCTATCGCAAGACGTGATATAATTCATTTACATAAGCAAACTAGTTTCATCCATGTCTAATTCGACTTTTAGCGCACGTTTGACCCCATTATTCCATGTTATAATAAGAGGAATAATAAATTTTTTAGAGTATTTGTTGTTAAAAAGGGAGGAATTTTTTTATTTTGTTTACGTGTAATATTATTTTATTAAAAAATATATAGTTGATAAGAATGGGGAGAAATGAATTATAATTTAATAAAGAATAATGGGGCCAAATGGGGGCTAACGTGCTACCATTAATCTAAAAAATCACATACAATTTGAATTACTATGAATGTGTTTGGGATGTATTTATAAACATATTGATTTTCATTTTCCCTCTATTGTTACTTTTCTCATACAAAATCTATTAATTCTTGAAAAATGTTATGTATACACCTCATAGTTTACACACGATTTTACACCCCTCTCACATGGAGGGAGGCCCATGAATATTTTATTGTACGTGGACCCCTTTTCATTTGAGGGTAAAATCGTCTGTACATCATTATGCACAAGTAGCATCAACCTTAATCCTTTGGGTAATTTAACTTTTGTTCAATGGTTCTCTTCAAAAGCCTGCCACCCACTGACCCTAATCCTGCCACTCCTCTTTTTCACATTTCAATTTTCAGACACGACGTGACGTCGGCAATCTTCTTTTCCTCAATAAAGTTTTCAGAGAGAATATGACAATGACAAATTAACATCATTAAAGAATAAATTTCTGTTATTTAAGATTATGTATTTAACGCCGTTTGATCTACATTATTATCTCATTAAAATAAAAAATATGACCGTTATCTATCACATTAATATTAAATTCAAAATTTTTATCTCTTATGTGGACTCCAGTAATGACTATATTTTTCATTCTCGTTCTACAATAATTTCTTATTCTCTCGGATCAGCATGTCGTGATGAATATGTACTCAGGTCCTATACACACCGCTTGTCACACCCCTCCAGTACCAAGGGACGTACCCAAGCCAATCATTCATATAGTTCCTGAACAAAGACCACTCAAGGAGTTCTGGTCTTCAATTTTGGACTCTTTTATAGGTCCTACGAGGTAATCACTACTTGGAGCACCCTCCTAAAAGGAAAAAAAGATGTTTGTCTCAGGGGCACACATGTAGGTAACAATAACTACAAAAAGTTGCAGCCAAGAGTGGGAGTAGATCAAAGAGGAAAGATGAGATGGTTCGTTGTTCTTCACGGCTTTTTAATTACTTGAATTAAAACCTTCATTATTTATTCGGTATTTGAAAAAAAAAAAAGATAATTGGGTTGGAGTGGGGCGTAGGAAAATAAATGGTGGCTGAATGACAGATGGTCTAATCAGATGTAGAATGCAGAAGGCCCCCTCTATAGAAATGTCTTTGCTGATTTTACAAGAGACAGCATCAATGCAGTCTCTCTCTCTCTCTCTCTCTCTCTCTCTCTCTCTCCATTATGTAAGAGAGATACATACAGTGCATTTGTACATATTTTTAACTGTCCATAACCACCGACCAAACAGCTCCCAATTCAATTCGATTAATGAGTTGGCCCACTCCGTTTGTGTAGTTTCCTATTCAATCAATCTCAAAGTGTCTACTTGTCTATTTTTTTAAAAAAAAACATATTTGATACGAGTTTCCGAAGATTTTCGTGCATTTTCATTCTATTATTTAACGTTACGACCAGGTTATCTATTAGAATCATCGTTTTTAGAAGAAAAGGAACCAGAAAAGACTCGACGAATTATGATACAATTTTAATATTTGTGCAGAGTGTGGAAGAGAGAGCAAATTTTATAAAAGGTGGATAAATATTACATAACTGATTGCGAAAAACAAAGTTAATAGAAATTATGGTTCAATGACGGGGAGGTTGAAGGAATTTCGACGTGCTGTAGCCAGAACAGTCTTGTCAGCCACAATGAAATATGCCATTCCAGCCACTGTCATTTAAATCAAAATAAATCCTTTTAATTTAAATAAATATTACTGTAAGTCAAACTGAACAAATAATTTAGTAACCTGTGGAGACGATGAGAGCTTGAGCGGTGGGATTGAGATTGGCTCTTGCCCAAGGCACCATTCTTGCACTCGCCAACTTTTTCAATTAACACATTAAAAAGTAGATCCATAATAAGTTTAAATTCATCAAACACGCAACAAAGCCTGTAACCATTAATTTAATTGATGTACCGTAGGAATCGCAGTAGCAATGGAAGCCATGACAGCTGCTTTGGCTCCCGCCATTACACCTTCTGCACATACAGATATGTTCATTATACTGTTTGTTTAGTATTTGTATTGTACGAAGAAACAAAGACAGTTATGTACCATGAGAACAACGTTTGGCAATGGCTAGCTTCTGATCGAGGGAGGCCAAACTGGTCATTTCAGCAACATTCTTGGCCATTATATTGTGGTTTGGTTGGTGTATAGTTAATTTGAAGAGAGGGATATTGGTGGAGTTTATGGGGGTAATTGATTAAGTTAGGTATTTATAGAAAGCATTGATGGTCAGCCCCCTGAATCCTAGTACAACATTTGATGGTTTCATTGTCATTTCTAAGGTCGGATTCGGATTTACATTTTATTGTCGGTTGCCAACTTAAAATTACAACATAACCCTTCTGTCTCGTTACATATAGGTTGTCTTGAATTAAAATTTCTTTTCAAGAATAATTTAGAGGTGTCTGGTTCCTTTTCCATTTCCATTTCCAATCATCTATCCATATTCATGTCTGGTTTAGCTCAAAAAGTAAATTGAAATTTAAATCTTGATAGGATCTATAATTTTTCAATCACACATTTCATAAACTTTTATTGGAATGTATTAAAAATCTGATTTTTATGAAAAATATGAAATATAAATAAAAAAAAGTGACTAAAAAGGTGAGGGCAGAAGGGTAACTTGAGATCATGGGTGGCACTTACGGTAAAATAATTTCCAGTATTTTTATTGTATCTTTTCACCCACTGCCACTGGTTTGGAATCTAGAATAAAAGTTGGTGTCCAAAACCATGGGTAAAATTCACCTGGATTTGGACACACTTACACTTAAAAGTCCATCGGATTCAACTCATGTCAGCAAAAAACACATATATTACCGTATACCGCTATATGGAAAAGATGGATACCAAAATATTTGAGGATAATTCTACTTGTACATTATGCCATAATGGATGACATAATGTACAAGTGGAATTATCCTATTGGAGGGTGTGCCGGTGGACCAGCACACCCTCCAATAATGTACTGCCACTTGATGGATGCCATAATGTACAAGTAGCACAACCCAATATTTGAATTTGGGACTTCGGAACATATATACCAGAGCTCCAGTTTAATCTTACCATTAGAATTTGGTAAAGACTTATTTGAAGGGATCTATCAACTCTTCAAACAAAAATATTTCGCGTAGTTCTAAAAACCCATTTGAGTGTATGTTCAGTATAATGGATAAGCTATGATTGTGTTCCGTGTTGTCCAACACAACATAGGAAACACACTAAAAGATGTCAACCGGATAAGTCGACCATTCTAAACTGCTAGTGCTGTTTATCTAATAATATAAAAGAAAGGTAGCTATAGAGCGCTTAATACCGATGACTCTTCCCTAGCAATGCTTTTTATCCCTTGAACAAGAACAGATACATAAAACTTCACATCTCTACTCATTTTCCATATACAAAAGCGTCCAGTGTCTTGGCAACATGTACTTATCAATCAACTACTTGTTTCTCAGCCATGAAGTAAAACCTACATTCTCAAAAAACCTGTCCACACAAACCACTTAAAAAATTTAAAAGAAGAACCCCATAATGCAATAGGGAAATATGAGTGCAACTTTTAGGAAATAAGTACAAAAAGGTTCACAAATTTGTTAAAAATTATTTGATGAATGAACTCCCTCAATAAGAAGCTTTCAAAGCCTGGCTGCTGGTAGCGCTAACTAATAGATGAGATGAAGGTGAGAGAAACGTGCCATCAGTTTAGATGTACATTTCCATAGTCCAAGTTTAGTAGAAACTGTGACTTGTAGATATCACAATAACATAAATATTTGTACTCTGCAGAATTATTAGATAACAAGGTTGAAAAATGTCACAAACAACTTGTTAGAATCAAAGATAGAAAGAATCCAATTTGAAGCAATTCAAACTTAATTTGGATTTACCACCAAGAACAAATATTAGCAAGCAATAAACCTAAATATTGCAATCTGACAACTAATCTGTACAAAGTTAGTTCAATTTCCATCTAAATTCTTTTCCGTTAACATCAATCCATCGGACAAGACCAAATTCTTGGATTAACAGTTCTATATGACAAAAAATACTTCATTTCCTTTTTCTGGTGGGCTAATAGTGAAGGTGCTTATCAGGAAATTTGCTTTTATGTTTTGTGGACTTCTTGAATTCTACATTATGTAGTTGGGCAACAAAACCTGGCTAATGGTTAAAAAGGTTCTATAAGGTGCAAGATGTGGCAAGGTGACAAGATCAAGACTCGAGATGTTTCCTTATTTTTAATATCATTTCAATTATTCTAAGATTATTAATAATAATTTCTTTTATTTAATTAGTTTATTTAACTAAGAAAATGCAACAAATAAATAGGGTGTGTCTTTGACGCTTAGGACTGCATTAGTCGTGCCTTTTGGTGCTTAGGCCTGCATTATAGGCAGTCAAAAAAGGGTTAAATAACCACCATTTTCACACCTTTCCTTCCATATGCAGGTCACCTTTTCACGCCTCATGCTTATGCCCACCTAGGCCCTGCCTTTTCCCGTCTTTTATAACACTGGTTAAGAGATAAAACACAACAATTAACTTGATTCAGAAACTTCTTGATTTAGTGGTAATCAGGCCTCTAATCCAAGCTTTAGGATGTTCATGCTTGGCTTGATATCAAAAAAGAGCAAACAAATTGTTCATTTTTGAAGCAAAGTCTAATCAAACTATTGTCGAGCCAAAATTCAAATCAAGGTTGATTGACATTACACTTATAACTTAACAAACCGGGCTCGATCAGAATCCAAATTTTTTTACAAGCTAATAAGTATGCATTCAAGACTGTCCCTCCCAAGTCTCAAGACAATCTTCAACAAGATATAGAGAAAGTGAGCACAGACTGATACCTAGCCGCTTGAGCCTATATACAACTGTAGACACTCTGGGATTACATAATAGAATAGGTGTTCCCCTCTTACATGATTTCCATGACTGATTCAATCACATGACACTGGATACTATCAATTTCCCATTAATTTACCTACATGTCTTCATCTGACTATATTTAATCTCAACGTAGGATTGCACCCTAACAAACAGGTTTTCAGTTTCATTGTTGACGAAAAAGAAAGCACTGGTCATCCGCATAAATTGTGTTTCCAGTTTAGAAACTGATTGAATGCCCGTGTGCAGTTTTAACTATATACTAAATTTAACTTCAACAAAACACAGCATCACTAATCGGCAATCGTTTATGTCAGAATCTTCCCACTTTTGCCCCCATTTCAGAGCAGACAGCAGATATAATTTGCCCCATTTTACATGTACACGCTGCAACAGCGTTGCTGTCTCTTTTCACTCCACAATGTCAGCTGATCCGCTTCATATTCACCATAGAGGAAGCACAAGATTTGCGACTTAGTCATCTTCTTAAAACTTCATCAATCCCACCCACTTCCCAAAACACTCAATTTAACTGAAGTCAACTCAATAAAGCTTCTTCTCATGCTTGTTTGCGTAAGTGACATGGATCTGCTGTCTGGACCACTTCCGTAACGTAATAAAATGCTAACCCTTTTTCATTTATCAAAGTTCACGTATTTTTTATAAAAAAATCTCCTCTGCACTAACTCCCTTGTTTCTCCCGATGAGTGCATCTAACAGCCTTGGTGATTGACCAAACCGTCTTAATAAGTTCTCCATCAAACAGTTGCCAATTACATACCATAATATGTAAAATAATAATGTTGTATAGCACAACTAGTGTTATAACTTGAGTCTAGGTGGTGTTATGTGATAGACTCAATAAAAAGTGGAATTAAGTGACTCGTTTAATTGCACTTCTAATTTAGAGCATGTCTGACAACCATTAATTTTTATTGCCTGCTACATAATCATTTCCAACCACACATTTACAAAATAAAACATTCTACACATATAACAAAAGTTTCTTCCTCTTCTTTAACCACACATTCTTCTAAAAATCACTATTCAAAACTTTTTTTCTACAATAATAGTTGTCAAACAGGTTTTTAATGTAGCATTAGTGCCACCTAGAGTGGTATTTTAATATCAGTGGTGATAAATAGCATTACTCTATGTAAAAGCTACATTCATTTTTAACCAGTTTTAATTCTACAGAGCATGTTCAAGAGGCTTAGGCTACCCCATTAGTCAACTACTTATAGGAACCAATCAAACCAAATCATATAATTTTGATCAACAAGTACTGATGTGCGAAATTCAAGATATCACTAGTTCAGCGTGCTCCTAGCATGTTACATAACATCCGGTACTCCCATTGTTGTTCCACCCATTCATCAACAGTATGAGCAAGACTTACAATCTATAGCTATTTTTGGGTCAACAACAGCAGAGGTAAGAAAAGCAAACAAGCCAGTAGAAAAACACAAGTGATGTGCTACCAATCAGGTTATCAGGTATGCATCAAATTTAGTTAAATAAATGCCCTCGAAAAAGAAGCTAATTTAGTAACAATAATGCAGTTACAATATAGTGATGAAAGTTTGTGTGGGCAAGAAAAGGCATAATGATGGGATGGCTAACTCAAGTTCTTTATATGTCAATTTATCACTTTGCTCCCAAATAATGCATGCTTTACATACATATTTAAGCACCATTAAGTTCATCCCATTTCTTAAATGACGATATACATCACTCTTATAGCACAACAATAAAAGGAGGAATACATGCAACATGCACATTTCCTCTTCTATCTAATGGTAAAAACAGCAGTAATAGCCTAATACTCCCTCTATCTCACATACACAGTATGGGGTTCAGTTTTTATCTATTCCAAAATACATGTTCAAGTATTGATTCCTTTAATTTCCTGCCACCATCTTAGTTGAATGTATCAGAGGAGAAAGTAAAAGGGTGGAGAGTCATGCACAATAACCTCATCTATTTTTCTATATCAATTAGCTAGCTTCATGGGTCTAACTTTGATACATAAGTATTAGAGATCATTACTCTGATGTCCTAAATTTAGAACCACTCAAGCATATAATTCATCACCACATACAAAAGTTTTAAAGTTGAATTGATTATTGGACTTCTGATTTGTTGTAATTTACAAATTACGGGGGACACCGGAACCTAAGTAGAGTCAGCATATGATTCAATATGGTACTTCTAAGATATTTCAAATTTGACAGTGTTTACTTATGCTGACAAGTAAGTGCAGAGTTTTTTCTTAAAAAATAAAGAAACATAAGATGAGCTGTACTTCATCTCTTGTAGCAGTACGCTTAAGCCATTTGAATAAACCTAAAACAATATAGCTGCAAATAATTACTAACGAGAACTAAATCACTGCCAAGCAGTGTTAACACTTCGAACGCCTGTGAACACCCAAAGAAGTTTCAATTAGAGAGAAGTTGGTTACACAATTAATTTTCTTCACATGTTGGTTCAGCCATGTATTAAAGAATATGTAGAGATAGTCCATTAAGCACCAAAACGAAAATATTTTAAGCATAGGTATATACAAATACTTAACACCAAATTAGCGTCTACTAAAAGCATTGACAAGACAGGGAAATTCTAAATTGAAAATTATAATCTTATACAGGTTTTTACTCCTGTGAATTGTAACATCTATCACTTCAATCTAACATACTCATGGTAAAAAATACATATGATACACTCATATGAGCAGTTAAAAACTAAGATAGATAGAAAACACATACATTTTTGCAAAAATCAAAGTCGACGACAGGTTTAGAAGCCATATGCCTTCTACTATTATAATCACTTGGAAACCAAAAGGATCTCAGGCTTCTTAGCCTTACTTGGCGTATTTGCATTGGACCCAGGGGCACTGGCTGTTGCTGCCGCTGCTGCGGCCTTCACTGCTGCATCACGCTCCCTATTGTCCAGCTGAATTAAACTCCTGGTCGCCAAAATTGCCTGCGGTACCAGATCATGTGAAGCTCTAGCATACAGCCGCCGCAATGCCACTGATGCTGCATCCTTCACCTCCACTACATTCAGAGGACCCAACAAACAGTGGCCCAAAATTCTTAAAACTGGCTGCAGCAACTCCCATGGAAGCGGAATTCTAGCATCCGGCCTTGCATCCTTGGAATTATCATCCTCAAAATCCAAATCCTTGACCCTGCCCACCACGTTTTCAATCTCATTGAAATTAACCCTCTGATCTTCCTCAAACCCATTATTGTTCTCAAACCCGTGATTATTTTCCACAAAATTTTCAGGTTTTTTGTCAAAATCTGACGTACATGGGCAATCTTGACCGGCCCAGTCAGCTGTGAATTTACAAAAATCAAGCTTTGACCAACTGGGCATCTGCGAGATCTGCTTATAATAACAATCCAGAGCAACTCCAACAATGCAGGCGCGTTTAGTTGATTTCACTGCGATCTGTGGTTCCAAAGGCGGCGATAAAACCCCAAGCAAAGGCTTAACCTGAGAATTGGAAGAATTAGCGTTCGATTTAATAGGATTCCGAGGGGAGTGATAGAGTGAAGGCTGAGACAGATCCGGGATCGAAATAGTTAAGGGTTTGCCATTGCGTGCTTTGGTTTCGGAGGAATAGAGGGCCAAGAGCACGGCTTCAAAACCGGCCAGAGATACGGCGGTTGAAGAGATGGGGTGGTGAATGCGGTGAAGGTAGAGGGCCGTAAGAAGGGGAAGAAAGGAGAGAACGACAAGACGGAGATCTGGATCGGAAGAAAGGAAAGTATCATAAAGCCACTGGCAGAGGAGGTCAGCGCCGGAGCCGGAGGAAGGGAAAGAAAGGGCGGCGGAAATGGAGAAGTAGGCGTCAGAGGAGAGGAGGAGAGAGCGGGCAGGGCGATCGGTGTCAGCGAGAGATGAGAGGGAGAGAGAAGACTCTTCATCAGTGGGGAGGAGAGAGGATAGGATGTGGATGCGGGTACGGGCTTTGGAAATGGATTCCCACCAGGAGTGCATGGGGTCTGAGGTGGGGGAGGGGGAGGAGTAGGGATGTCCATTTTGGTGGTGAGGGGTGGAAGAGTTAGGGTGGTGGTGGTGGTCGGAGGAGGAAGTGGAGGAGGAAGGGGAGCCACGGGGGAGGTTAAAGTCCATGGCAGCGGCGTAACGGTGGAGCGAGGTCCGAGGAGATTAGTGGAGGGTGGTCCTCCTCTCGGATTATCTCGTCGCTGAGAGGGCCGTACAGTGGACTTACTTTCTCCGTGCTGATTATAAGTGATAATTTAATTCCTTTTTTGCCCCCGTCAGTTTCTGTATGTCGTGTTTATGATAAGAGCTATGCTACAGGAATCGCGGGTATGATCACGCCGGTGACTGCATACACACACACATGGGGGGTTGGGTGGGACCTGTGCCTTGGCTGTGAGGGCGCGATCATCCACGCGGGTCGTCTTGCATTTTTCTTATGATAAAAACAGCATCACCAAGTTAAAATCGAGATGCACTATATGTACAGACAAAAAAACACCAGAATTTATACAGATACACACATAGGAATGGGTCCCATTTTTTTTAAAACAATATTTAACTCACATGGGGTGGGGCCCATATGAGTATTCTGTATAAATTCTGGTAAATGATTTTCTGTACCTTCAGAAGATTTCATTAAAATCAAATCAAATTGATCGGTTGATTCGGTTCGATAATAAAAAAATTAAAGATTTTTATTTTTAGAATCGAGCCACCGTTTGTTGTAGATTAAAATCAGATTTTTAGTAGATTTTGATAATAAATGGTAAAATGTGTGGTTGAAAAGTTATGGACCTCATAAAATGTGTTGTTAAAATTAAGGACCTTGCTTGATGCACATAATTTTTATACATAAGGGTGTTATTTCTCTCACATGAGGTGGGACCCACAAAAATGTGGGTCTCATCCCATGTGAGGGTATGTACACTCTTATGTATACCAAGCATAATTCTAAAATTAATTATTAATTTTGATTTAAGATTAAAATCAAATTTTAATAAAAAACAAACAGGGTCGAGAATCATTTGATTCTAGCTCTGATTCTATAATCGAGAAATAACTAAATTTTATTATTATTTTTTTCTTTTTACAAATCAGTCAATCACGTCAAAATCATTCAAACTTGAAAATTTCTAGTGTGAAGTGAACAAAAAGGTACCATTATATTTTAGGAAAATTCCCTGAGTACAGAGAATTTTCCCAGAAAATTGATAGGATGCTGCTGTGGCAGCAACCTGTCGGTCTGTGTTTTTATATATTTTCCCAAACTTTGCATCTGTGCCGTCCATTTCAAAATTCTGTAAAATTTCTGTAAGTTTTTTCTGTACCTATAGACTAACTCTATATTTTATCTTATCACATAGCAGACAAAGCATTCAAGCCCTAAATCTAAATTCTAATTCATTTTTTCTCCTTTTTCCATTTTAGACACGCATTCGCACTCCTCCACTAAAGGGTCGGTCAAAATCAATTTAAACCGACCAATCCAATTCGAATTGACCGGTTTGGATTGATTTTTAAGCTCAATTGAGTTGGATTGGTTATGTTTAGAAAATCAAATTTGAGGTCGAGTCAGATTGGATCTTGGGTTATGAAATAAAACTCAATTCAACGCAACCTAACACAACCCAACCCAACCCGATGAATTAAAAAAAATTTAATATCTAAAATGAAAAAAAATCTAAATAGACACAATAGTAGAGACAAGATAAATATTTAGAATGTACAAACATCCCATTTTTTCACATAGGTTAATTGGTATGAATGTTATGTACAAATGCAAAATAATTTAACAACAAGCTAAAAATTAAAGGCGTGATAATGAAATGAATAAATTCCAAAAAAATTATAAAAAGAATATACTCCATAGTTTCAAACTTATTTATACATTAATTTTCAAAAAGAATTCCTCATACATGTTAAAAATAACGGAGGTTTTCAAATGGTTTCAAACTTAAAAGAATTGTTCAAATTCAACAAAAAATAATCGAATCTAATTTGAATTTGGCTAAAGCCCTAACCGACCAACCCAACTCAAACTTGATCGATTTGGGTTGGATTGGGTTTAAACTAATAATTGTGTTGGATTTGTTTGATTTTAGATCGAAGGGCCATGTTGTGTTAGATTTGGGTTTTGGGTTGGATAAAAACCAATCCAACCCACGCTCAGTCCTAGCTATTATTATATTGCTCAATGTTTAATGTTTATTTTTTTGATTTAGGTGTATGTTATTAAATTATGGATATAATGATAGATTTTAATTTACATTTATCATTTGAAAATTTAAGTAATAAAACCATAAACAAATCAAGCTAAACCAAACCAGAAACAAAATGGTTCAGTTCCGGTTTGATTCCACATTAAAAAAAAAATCACTAGTTTTATTATAAAAATGAGAGTTTTTTGTAACGACTCGGGTCTCTATACCCAAATCGTTAGCTTGCGTACTATCCACTTTGGGTGGACATATGCCCACTTATCCCTCACGACTTTCTAACGCATTCCCCAGGATTCGAACCCAAGACCTCCATCATATGAGAGACTTAAGTTGAATCCTGATATTAATTGAGCAACGTCTCCCAAAATTCGAACCCAAGACCTCAATTATATGGGAGACTTACTTAAGTTGAATCCTGATACCAATTGGGCAAGTTGCTCAATTGGTACCAGGATTCAACTTAAGTCTCCCATATGATGGAGGTCTTGAGTTCGAATCTTGGGGGACGCGTCAGAAAGTCGTGAGGGGTAAGATGGGTCTAGGCTCTCCCAAAGCGGATAGTACGTACGATATGATAACGGCTGTGGCGCAAGGTCGGGTCGTTACAACATCCCATCCCACCACCATTGCCACCATGACCACCACTGCCTTCAAACCAAAAAAAGAATATCGAATGATTTCAGTAATTGATCAGCTAATCACCAGTGAACTCACGAGAAAATGAGTTCTTATTTCAAGAAAACTCCACAAAATCCCCGTGCCACATACAATCTGGAGCTAATTTGGGGCAGCATAGCACTTACCGGAGAAAAAATGGAGGAAATAACCTCGATATACAGCGCCCCATGATCTGCGATGGCGGTGATGTTCTCACCGGCACAACGACGCCAGCAGTCTCACGCAACGCTACTATCACATCAGCGTCGCAGGTGGAGACGGGAGGGAGAGGAGTGGAGGGAGAACGCCGACAATCGGCAGTCACTGGATGGAGATGGAGGGAGTGGCGGAATAGGTGAGGTGACGAGAATGATAAATTAGGGTGGAGACGAGATTGATAAATTATGTTTTTAATATAGTACCTGAATTTTGCAAAAATAAACTTCAAATCTGATTTTTAAAAATGTATACCTGACTTTTAAAAAGGTCGAACT
This sequence comes from Fraxinus americana, assembly GCA_035079005.1. Taxonomy (NCBI): domain Eukaryota; kingdom Viridiplantae; phylum Streptophyta; class Magnoliopsida; order Lamiales; family Oleaceae; genus Fraxinus; species Fraxinus americana. Next base: position 6,168,634 of record CM068714.1, on the reverse strand, counting down.
AAACCCCTGTTTTATGTAATTTTCCCTTAAAATTTAGCATACAGGCATAAATTAGTCAATCCATGGTTGGTATAGTTAAAAGTTAGATTCTTAACGATTTTGATGAAAATTGATAAAAAGATTCTTAACGATTTTGATGAAAATTGATAAAATATAAGATTAAAAAATGAATAAAAGTTATGAAATTTGTAATTGAAAATAAGGGTAAAGAAAATAAATTTTATATTGAAGGTCAAATGTTGGCCTACCTAATAGCTAATTTGAACTAGATATGAATTGGGCAAAATAATTTTCACAATAATATCAGTTGGGGTGTGTGTCACTGTGCCTGCTTCGGTCTCTCCGCCGCCTCTTTCTCGCACTGCCCTCCCAACTTTCTACCAGCAGTTAATAGATAAAACAAGCCCAACTCCCTCTCCCTCGTTATTCTCGCCCCCATCTCCCCCTTATAGCATTCATTCATTCGTTCGTTCGTTCGTTCATCACTACCCCACTTTTCTTCCCAAAAAGACACATACTTTACATATACCATCAAGATTCAAAATGGCATCCACAACTCTCGCCCAATCGCTCTCCATTCTCAATTCGCACACCTCCATCTCCAAGAAAAGCATTGAGAATGCGACGCTGTTTTCCTTTTCCCCGAATCAAACCCTTAATTTTTCCAGATCCCGTATTGTTTCCACCCAATTTAAGAAGACCCACAAATTGTTTATTGCTGACTGTGTTTCCACTGGCAATGATATCACCTGTGCTGAAACCCCAATTGAACTGAGTACGTATCTGAGAATTGCATGTTGTGAATTTTTAATTTTATTTTTACCCTCCGATGTTAGAAGATTTACTGTTTTATTTTATTTTAATTTCTTAGAGTACCCGGCATTTCCTACTGTAATGGACATTGAGAAGATTCGCAAAATTTTGCCTCACCGGTCAGTGGAATTCATTCATTCCTGATTCTCTCGTTATTTTAGTGATTTACTTGTTCTTGTTTATGCGGTTGCTTGATAATTTGATGTGGTTGTGATGTTTTCATGCATTCATTTTCTCTTGTACCCTTTTAATGTTTTGTTAATATAATTGATTTTGATTTCTGTTTGTTTTTGCTTTGGGTTGTAGATTTCCATTTTTGCTGGTAGATAGAGTTGTTGAGTACAATCCTGGGGTGTCTGCTGTGGCTATAAAGAACGTGACTATAAATGATAATTTCTTTCCCGGGCATTTTCCTGAGAGGCCAATTATGCCAGGCGTGCTCATGGTCGAGGTAAATAATTTAAATTAGATAAAATTGCAATCATAGTACCAAACCTTTAATTTGGCAGTAGACTTTGCCAAAACCTTTCGTTTGTGTCACCCACGGTATCAAACCTTTCAAAATATCGCAACTGAAATCCAAATGGAGGGAACTGTTAGTCTGACCGTTAGTTGACCAAAGAATTAATATTGATCATAATTTTGACTAATTCTAAAATGATAAAATTGTAACTTTACATTTTTCAACAAAAAACACAGTTATAATCTATGAATAATTAAATAAATAAATAAAAAAAACACTATTCATCTTCTTCTCCAATAACCCCTCAAAATGGAACAATCAAAGTACATTTATGTAGTAAATTCGAACATAATTGAAAATAAAATATAAATTGACATAACAAAAAAAGATTCGTGTAATAAAGTTTTAATGTGTTAATTATAGAATTTTTTTTATTATGTATACAAGACTTCAATCTTGTGAAGAGAGTGCATTCTTACTTTTATGGTATGCTTGGAATGTACATCACGTGAAATGTCGAGGACATAGTTCAAAATTTATGCGACCACGAGTTCATTATATGCATGGACATAGTTAAAGATTTATGTGACCTAAAATAGATGTTTACTATTGTTGTTGTTGATGATGTCGGAAAGTTAATATAATGACTTTTGTTTCCCAACCAAAAAGCTAAAAGTACTTGTTATATGTTTATAATTTATGCTCCATGTTGAAACTAAGAGCTTGTTTGGGAGAGATTTTTGGGAGAATAATTGATTTTGAATAGTGATATGATGAGAAATGTGTAGTTGAAAAAGAAGAAAAAATTATTGATGTGATAGAAAATATTATTTTATTGAAGAATGTATGGTTGAAAATGAGAATTGATTTACTGTAGAAAAATTTAATTCCTCCCAAACAGGGCCTAAATATTTTTGTCTAGGTTGGCCTCATTCTTGATTGCACACAAGTTACCTCGCATTATTTAAAAAGACAAAGCACTATCCTATTGATGAAGAGTTAGTCTCTACATCCACGTCTGGAAAAAATTCCGCTTTGATGCTATTGCTTAGGAATTGAATTCTTTGGGGGAAAGATAAACAATTTTGATGATACTAACAAAAACTTATATAAATGACAGAAATGAAAGAATGAGAATAGCGAAAAAGTAATGGCAAGAAATTAGGATACACAAGGTTTACATGATTCGAAAATTTACCTAGCCCTTAGGTCCATGGAGGGGGAGACTTGAGTATTTCATCATCAAAGTACGGTGATTAAGATAAAGTATTTTTTAAAGCTCACAATTTTGACTTTTGCACAATTTGCTTTCTGATATAGATTTTGGAGCCATACCTCAAAAGCTAGCCGTTGAAATTTGAGAGCCGAAATCTATACAAACCACGCACTGAAAGTCCATATTTTCGATGCGGGATTCAAGTCTCATACCTTGCAATGGAACCATGACAATCCACCACGCTCCGCGGTACCCGCGCTCATGTCTGACTGGCCTTGCACTAGCTCATAATTAGCCCATGTTTGGTTTGGATTAAAATCCTTTTAAAATCTCAAGTCAAAATCAACAATTAATTTTAATCACACATTTCATGGGACCCACAACTTTTCAACCACACATTTCATCAACTTTTATCAAAATCTACTAAAAATCTGATTTTAATCTCTATCAAACAGGGACTTAGTCCAGGACGAACACTACTTTACCAGAGTCTCTATCTTCACTGCTTGATTACAATCGGGAGACGTGGTGCCTATTTTGATACCATTAATATAGATCGTGATAGAGCCACACCTCAAAAGCTAGCTGTTGAAGTTGGATAGCCTAATAAACCATACATTGAATATACTTTCGATGTAGGATTCAAGTCTCATACCTTGTAATGAGAATTATGAAAATCCACCACGCTCTGCGATCTTGCGTCCCTCGTCGAACTCTCTTTACACTAGACCATGACTAGTCCCAGACGAACACTGCTATGTTAGCGTCACCTCCATGCCGCTCGATTGCAAACGGGAGACGTTGTGCCTGCTCTGATACCATTGATATCAGGCCAATACCTCACCTTCAAATCATACAACCGCGGCCTCCAAGTTCTCCCAATTATAAAATTAAAATTGATTCATAGTGAAATATCTCTCTACTTTAAATATCCAGCTACTGGGATTCACACCGTAAAAAACTGGCATTTCAAGCCTACGACCGTGTGCCTTCGTCCTTGCTAGTTCCTTTTCCTTCCTATCACGTACCAGTTCATCCCACTTTTTCATCATCAGCACAAACTTCTCCATCATTATCGACATATCCCTCTAGATTTCAAATTTCACGGTTCCTATCCCTTCTCGTAATTCTGAATTTATTGCTTCCAAACTATGAACCCGGTCAGCAAGCATCACCTTCCCATGGTTGATGCTCTGATACCAATTTGATAGGAACTTGTTGCAAGATGGGAAGCACGGACATGCCCCTAAATCCGACGTATGGTGTCATACTCGTGTCGAACATCGACATGTCCTCGATACATGTCCCGGCAAGCCAGGTGGCATGTACCTTTATTTTTTTGGATGTTCGACGGCCAAAAAGATGAAAAAATAAAGAAGGAAAGGAAAAACTAACCCTATCATGTCGATTTAGCTGGGTTTTGGTGTCTATGGCCCTAAACTCTTATGGGATCTAGTAAATAATTTGACACTCATTGTGGATTGCAGTAACTTGATGGCGTCGCATGGGGGAAGAATTCTCTGTCGGAAACCTAATTTTGTGGAAGATGAGAGTTCTATTTTAGGTTTGGTAATTGAGTCAAATTGTTTAAAGTGGTCCAATTTTAAAGAGGGTCAAGTTTTTTTTTTTAAGTGGATTTACATTTTATTTAGTAATACAAGAATTGCATGTTAAGTCAAACACTGATTCCAATTAGTGAACAACTTTTTAACAACTGATTATTATTTTACCGATGCTTTGAAATACAAACTTAAATAAAAAGCAAACCCATTCCATTTATAGAAAGCTTTAGGCTCCATTTCAAGAGAAAACTCTTCTTGCTCAAATCCTTTGATTTTTTTCCTTGACATAAAAATAAATAAAAATTTTAATAAAAATTAAGTAAAAATAAATAAAACTAAAAACTAAAAATTTTATACAGCCGGAATGTCCATTTATCTTTATCTTTTTGTTATTGTTGATGGAATAACAGAAATAGAGTCTTATAGAGTGTTGTTATCTCCATCTTTATACAATTACAGTAGAACCATATTATTGAAACAAGGATCAGTATTCCGTTTCACAGCATCTTGTTCTGTTTTTATCTTAAATACAGTCTTTAATTCTGTGGAGTGAATATGTTCCTATCACTTTCCTCGGCCTCATGTCTGTTTTCCCTGAAGAAAGTTTTAATTTCTTGACTTGGCCATGTCTTCACACTTTTGTTATTCAACCTTGTTTTACGACAGAGAGAATCTCACACACAGAATTAAATGGCTAATAGCAATAACTGGTTCAGGCCAATCATGCTCTCTAATTTGTTAGAATACAATTAGGTTGCAACAATAACTCATTTTCTTTGACACATGCCTATTAGAATTCACAGGCCTTTCCTCATGTGGGCCAATACCTGGTGTGTAAAATAATTACTTGTTAGAATGAATGTTCTCTTTATGTATATATAGAGAAAACGCTGAATTTTTGTCTTGATATATTAATCTGACTTTGCAAAATGTCCAAGCATTTGGTAGGGAGACTTGTTGGATTTATACGCAATAATAGAGAAGTGAAAGAGAGAAATAAACACAAGGATTTAACGTGGTTTGATAATGTGCTTACGTCCATAAGGAACGAAGCGAAGATATTTTATTCAGTATAAATAATAGGATTACATCATCCGTATATATATACTAACCCTAGCCCTGACCCATATAATACTTTAGGGCCCTTTCAAGAAAAAACCTCCATACCTTCTAGTAAACCTATGTTCCACTCTATGTGAGCCACATACACAACAATACTCAACTGCTATATACAGCTGGAAAGTCTTATTTTGGATTGGTTTTCATCTGATCGCTATGTGGTTAAACTTACTTAAGAAAGCGCGTGATAAGTTCAAAATGAAGTGTTCATTATGAATTTTATGACTAGCAGATAATCATGTGAATTCTTCAATGCAAACAGCAATTTGTCTTGTCAACATGCGTACTTATCAATGTTTTATTTGTATTTTCTCGACACTGAATGCTCTTCAGGTATCAATCATTTCTCACACTAAAACATTTTTCTGCTTACTCTCACGCTCAGTTCTATAAATAAGTTCAAATAGAAGCTTTAGCTTTCTGCGAGGTCAGGGAGGACTGGCAGTAGCTAAGGTATGTGTACTAGATCCTGAAGGCAACAAAGTTCTCTATGTAAGTGGAGAGGGCACGGGTCGGGCATCTGTTAGAGTTTCTATTATACATTCTTATATTGATGCTTTCAGGTGTAATGCCAGAACATATTGTCAAAAAGTTAAAATTTAGATTTGGAAAGCAGTACGTTGAATTGAAATTAGAGGTGTGGACAGAATAAAGGAACACTGTCCAATTCTTGTAAGAGATGGTTTTGAGTTATGGTTCACTGCTGGTATCAACAGATCATATATAAGGATTCATATTAGTTTCTGGACAGTTTGTAAATTGGCCTTGGTTGTGAAGTGCAGCCATTGACCCATTTTTTATAGATCCAAGGGGTGATTGAGATGTCTAAGTGCAGAAGAGCTAAGATGAAATGAGGAGTTGATTCCCCTACCTGTTTTAAGTGCTTCCATGTGGTGGTAGTTTACGTAGCAAGGGTTCTGCAACCAGCCACACATATCAAAGCACTGGTTCAATAATAAAGAAGTCAAAAGTGAGAGCCAAGTTTGAAAACTCATTGATATGTGTGTCATTTTCACCATCTTGAGCCAAGAATAAGAGGGAAGACCCCTGGGAGGCGAATTAGTCACTATGTAAGATAAAGCATTGTAATATTGCTGAAATTCCCACTCTGATAAAGTAGTCTGTGCTCCAAGACCAGAAGCTTTTGAAGGCTATGGGATCGGTGGTAGGATTTAGTTCCAAAGTTGAGTTTGCAATTTTAGCTGTTGTTTACTTGATGGCTAATAGTTCTAGGGAATCCTTGTGAATTAGGTAGCACGAGTGCATACAACTCTTTATTTTTTTCCCTATGTGTAATACTTGTGTTACTTGTTCCTTTTTACCCTTCATTAATCGACTGTTCCTTACCCATACTGACCAGCTACCATTCTTGATAATTTTACAAATGAAAAAAAGTTGTTCACAGTTTCAACTTAAAGAAGTGGTTCCTTTGATTTGTGTTTGGAAATAATTGAGCTCCATTATCTCTTATTTTATTATCCTACCACACCTACTGTTTTTTTTAATGACTAAGTTCCCGTATGCCCACTTTTCTCAAAAGCATGTATTTTGCAAAAGAAGTAATGTATGTGTTACTACTGGATTTAGGCAATGGCTCAGGTTGGTGGCGTGGTTATGCTACAACCAGAAGTGGGAGGCTCGAGGGAAAATTTTTTCTTTGCTGGAATTGACAAAGTAAGATTCAGAAAGCCAGTCGTCGCAGGAGACACCCTAGTTATGAGAATGACACTTGTCAAGCTGCAGAAACGCTTTGGAATAGCAAAGATGGAAGGAAAAGCATACGTTGGCGGGGAAGTGGTCTGCGAAGGTGAATTTTTGATGGCTATGGGCAGTGAATGATTATTTCCCGCCAATATGGTTGTATTTTTTGCAGCACCAGTTGTTTTTTAATTTTCGTCTCTCTCCTTGTCTATCTTTCTATATTGGGAAAACATTGTCCGTCCCTTTTAATTTCTTTTCCGTTGGAAGAGTTATTTATGATTTTTCTTTTCTAGGAGTGAATTGGTAGAGACTAAATATTGCAAGCTTAAAGTAACTCCCAAGTTACTTTAAATTAAACTAAAACCGTGTCATGTTTGCGTGCTTGAAACCTTACTTTTAAGTCACTTATTTTATCGAACATGATCTTCAAAGTTAATTTTTTTACTCTGTATGCTGTTGAAAGAAGAATGGGTTTCTATTGAAAAATGAAAAAGGGAAAAGGAAAAAATGTACTGAGTTGCTTAACTCTTGTTTACATTCCAGTCCTGAGTGCTAAATAAAATGCTTTCACAGTAGAAATGCAATCTTCCAATTGAGATGGGAACGTTACTTCAGAGTTCTATTAGGTGATTTTATTATTAATTCTCAGTCGTCATCCGCGTTTAATTGTTAAAACTGTGTAGGTTATTGCTTGGTTTTCAACTTTCTTTGGTAGACTAGGAAATCCATTGATTTTTTATGCTCACGTAATGTTTGGCTAAGCTTTAAGTTGGAAATAAGCTACTTAATTGACATTAAGATTTGTTACTTTCACCTCGAGCATTCATTTTCTTTACCTTCAATGTGCAAATTACAGGCCAAGGGCACCAAGAGGCGTCTTCCCTTGCCCTGCCTCAAAATAGAAAACTAGCATAGCCAACATTGCAATTCTGGCATGCTTGATTTCTGCAAGCTTCAATCTCTCGAGCTTCTCTTTATCTGGAATGTAAACTCCATCTTTCAATGTACCGGCCAAACACAATGGATCGAAGAATTTGCCACCAGGGTAGCCTTGTTCACTAGTAGCATTGGCAAAGTTTTCTGCTGTTCTTGACCATGGAGTAGCCCATTTGACAGATTGGGACTCAGGGTTGAAGAAATCAACCCATCTTTTGCCCTCGACCCATCCCATAAGGAGGAGCTGAGTTCCGAGGAGACTGCCAAAAGAGAATGGGGCCACTGCACCAGGGGCTGCACCGGCTTCAAATCAAGGGATGCCGCTCCAGGCCTGGCCAACAAAGATGCCCACAACTGCAGCCATTGCCTATTGGCCATGGATAAGCTCGGCTTCTCTGTACCATTTCAAGAATGCTGGATCCTTTCCAAGGCCTAGTGGGTCGAATCCAAAGTCACCAGGGAACCTGTAATTCAATCCATCGTATAAAAGTTTACACTTCATCTAAAAGTTTAAGATAAAAGAAAATACATTTAAAGTTGAAGAAAATTTCATAGGAGACTTACGAGCCGTCAAGCCACTTGGTTCAATGAAGTTTCCACCACTTTTGACAGCAGGGATCCATGACTTCTTAGGAGCGGCAGCCACCACAACGAACCTCTTGGGAGCGACAGCACCGCCTACTCTGACCGTGACTGAGGCAGACAACAGGGCCTGGCTCTTGTTGCCACCAGTCAAGAATGTAGATCCCAATCCATTAACCAATGGAGCAGAGGTTGAAGCCATTTCTCTCCCACTTTCAATATATCTGAAGATTGATAGTGACATTCTACTAGATTGGAACCTCTGAGAGTTTCTTCTTGAATGCAGAATAGGCCATTAGTTACATGATTTCTTGTTGATGGAAATCAAAAGGAGAGCACTACGAAGAGCCACGTAGGACGAGTGAAATCTTGGAATCAGTCTAGGATTATATTGGATAGAGTTATAACCAATACGATCAAAAGCTCCATCCACAATTTCCATGTTGGACCCATCCACTTGGACAGTCTGCTCCTCTAGAATTGTTCATGTTCTTGGCTTCTTTCTACACAAGTCTAAAATTTTCGTGCGGTTTTTTTTTTCCTCCAAGAAATATTTTGATGGAAAGCCTAATGTATAACAAATGACGTGTAGAATGTAACTTTTCTAACTGTAATAAATGCAAAAACCATTTATAAATTTGCCGAATGGAGGCTAAAAATGTCTAATTTGAAACTTTTAAGCTCAAGAAATGTGTGATAAAGAAATTCCTTGAGAAATTGATGAAATTTTTAATAAGAGACACTCAATTTTAAATCGAGTAAGTTCAATCCTTTGGTGAATAGAGATTACAATACAAATGATCCAATTGAAGCAAGAACTTCCAAGAACATTTGGAATGTTTTGTTTATGAACAGAAACAACCATTTTGCAAGAAGTGTTCGATTATGTATTAAGCCTTTGAATTGGTTTTAGAGGGGAAATTTTTAGTGAAGACTGTAAAAATGGTCCTACCAATTTCCTCCGAACATAAAAATCTCCACGTGTCCATTTCTCTCCTCTCCTCTATCCACGGAGTAAAAACTCACTATCGAGTCTCGAGATTTCCATTAATTGCCATTATCTTTCTTTCCCCAAAATGTTCACGTAAATCAATTATCTTCAACGATGGCTGATTTCTTTTGCAGTTTCTTGGATTCTCGATCTTTTACCACCAACTTCCAAATATTCTTCCCTCCAAAGCCATTCGTCCCGACCATTCCTCACTCCCACAATCCAAGAACCACAAGGAGAAAAAGAAAACCACATCATATCACCCTGCTCTCCGAACCCAAATCTCCAACGCCCTCTTCCAGTCCAGACCCTGATGTCATTTCAATCCACGGTATGCCCTCGTCAAACTCAGTCTTTATTCATATTTTAATTTTTAGTATTCTGACTAATGTAGACTACTCCAAATCATTATGGATAAGGGTTTTGTTTTTTCTGTTGAGTTGAGAATATCAATAAGAACACATTGTTTTATAACTATCGTGGATTCATTTTCTTTATTGAACACTACTGACCATATTATAATATGAAAAAGGGTGAAGTGGGAAAGTAAAGCTATAATCTTTTAGGAGTTTTTGTTTAAATGAATATGAGATATTTGATCTTGAGGTAATTTTTATGATTATGTTGGCAGAGCTTTCTGATGGTAGCCTTTTGTTCCGGTTTGGAGACCCAAGTGAGATCGCAGAAAATGTGAAGCTGACGGAGCCCAGAATTTTGAAGGAGATTGAGGAAGAAAGTCAAGAGGGATTTAGTATGGTGAAAGTTTCTGATGGAGATATTGAGAGACAAGTGATCATAAAGAAACTAGATAAAAAAGTAAGGAGTGCTGGCTCAACCGAGGTGGCTAATAAAGGCAATGAAAGCACTAGTGTTGTTGAGACAGAGAGTAAATCCAGTGAGAAGTTATTAGAAGATTCAAAGAAAGTTGAATTAGAAATCGATATAGCTAATTCAATAGCTATCAGCAATGAAAGCATCAGTGTTGTTGAGAGAGAGAATGAATCGAGCGAGAAGTTATCAGAAGATTCAAAGGATCAGAAAGAGGGGGCTGAGAATGGAATGCCAAGTAATACCGTTGAAGATGGAAGTCAAAGTGATATGATTGAGGTAATGCCGGTATCTCAGTTGGAAGCTGAACCAATTCTTGATGAGGAAGCAGATAATGACTCCATGGAAGAATCTGCTGTGGCAGAGAGAAATGAGAGCATCACAGTGGTTAGTTAAGTTTCTTGAAGCACATCATAGTCAAGAATGAATTCCATTGCTTAATTGTCTTGTTACTTCGTGCATTCTATTTCCTGGATCATATCTATAGGAAAGATATATCAAAGTCTTCTTCATGAAACAACTCTTTGGGAGATTTCATTTTTCTTTGGGAAACTTGTATAGTATTGTTACTCCAAGTTACTATTTGTCCACGCCAATGGAAGGTTGACTTGCTTTACTTCCACTGGCACGTACACGGTGTTTGTCAATACCCAGAAATAAGCTTCTTAGTTCATGTCATTGGATTTGTATTGCTTCTCACTCACTGTAGTTTAGTCATTTTGGACCATCTTATGAAATTCGCAAAATAAAGGCTGAAGGGTGGATCACACTGCATTTAACTCCAGCCACCCCAACCTTAAACAAAAAGCAAACAAGAGAAATGAAGGAAGACTAGAAAGAAAATATCATGGAAAGTTAATGCTTCGAGGCAGGTGTAATCTTCGTATTATAATTCATTTAATCCTTCGTCATTTAAAATGAAAAAGATTCTCATCAAGAAAATTCTTGTGCCCTGACAATGATGTTTACATTCCTATTTCCTATAATTTGATCTTCTGTGATGTCTTTCTTTCCATTCTTGTTATGCAAAATCCGTTGGGATAAAATTTCACATTTTCCAGCTGTCAATTTTATGATCATGATATGCAGATTTTTGGTTCGAAGTGTATTTTGTTAACTCTCCTAATTTATTGCATCACAAATCTGGTGTGAGAATTTTGATTTTGAAAGCAAATAAAATTCAGTCCTTCCATTTGAAGAATCTGACTGTCATTAGATTTATGTTGTTACAGCTTAGCAATTCTCAGAAGTCACTTTTGGATCCAAGGAGGAATGATGATGATCACAGTGTGAGAAACAATGATTTTATAGAAGCATCAGGTTGTGAATTGACAGAGCCAAAATCTATTGAATCTGTTGCATGCAGGTCTCTCTCTCTCTCTCTCTCTCTCTCTCTCTCTCTCTCTCAGTATTTTCCTTCTTTGTTTTGCTGGCATTGTTATCTTTTAGTGTTTCCTTATGTTTCCCTAATGCGTTGACTGGACGTGAATACAATGTTTTACTTAGGTATAAAAAAAGACTTCTCTCCTTTTTACCGGAAAAGGACTTCAATATAAACATTCAGGTTCTTAAGTATTAAAATAGCATAAAACATTTATTTTCCCTCATGAAATGTATGCCTCCTATTTGCTCCTGCAATCAAACTTTTATTTCTCGAAACTTGACTATTTGAAGCTGGCCTCATAAACATCTTTGCATGCAGATCATATGATAAAATTATTGACAGGATGGATAATCTCCCTGATTTTCTCTTTTTATAGCTCGGTTATTTAATTTAGTACTATTGCCCTTCATTTGCGGCTTTATAATACTTTTGAAAGTTTGAACACGTCTAATGTATTTGTTTTATGCAGAACAAAAGCAGATTTTGTTCTATCTTCAGGTGCTGCTCTATTGCCACACCCTTCTAAGGTATCTCATGTATATATTTTCCTTTAGCATAGGCTGCACCTTATGTTGACCTTGTGATTTCTACAACTTAAACTTGTCTTAGTTATGGTCTATGTATAACTTCAAGTTTGGAAAGTATAGAACGAAAAAAATAAAATAAAAATTTAACTGTTGCAGTTTTCTCAACGATTAGTTCACATCTTACCATGTGGGAATTGAATTTGAATCCTTAGTGAAGTCTGTTAACCTTTTGGCATTGTAAGATTGCTGGGAAGTAATTCAAATAATAATAAATTCCAGGTGTTGACAGGTGGAGAAGATGCATATTTCATCAATGGCCAAACCTGGCTCGGTGTAGCTGATGGAGTTAGTCAGTGGTCACTAGAAGGTACTGTTCCTGATATAGACCTGGAGGCTGGAGTTGAGCAATGAGTACTTTTAAGATGATTTTATCCTGATAATAATATTTATTCGTAGTTGAATATTAACTGTCCAGGTGAACATGTAAATATTTTTTTTAGGGGTCAATCCAGGAGTTTATGCCCAAGAACTCATCAAAAATTGTGAAAACATCGTCTCTGATTGCACTGGAGATTCAGAAAACAGCCCTGTTGAAGTCCTTAAACTGAGTGTTGACAGAACACAGTCTCCAGGTTCCTCGACAGTTTTGATTGCTCACTTTGATGGTCAGGTATAATTTTTTCTAAACTTCTAGTGCCTCCTTTTGATTAGTGATGTTGTTTGTGGTGGTTTGATTATCAATGTGGTTCAGAATGATACAGAAATCATATATATCCGGCTATTTCCTAAGTGGTAGTAATATATGACTGTATGTTAAAATGCAAATTAATTAGCTATCTATCTAGCAATCTATCTATATATATATATATATATATATATATATTTTTTTTTTTTTTTGATAGGTAATCACGTAATTTTATAAATGAAAATCAAAAGATAATACACAAGGAGTGCATTATCAGTTTAAACAAGATAAGAACGATCAAAAATTCGGCAACCCTTCTATCGGACTAATGGTTACAGCCTTAAACCAACTATACAAAGTCAAGTAAAACAATTCCCTAAATTGCTCTAAACACACCAAACGATGCATCCGGGAATGAGATCCCAAACAAGCTTACTATTCTTATCTCGAAACTTTCTCTTCCATGCTCACACCACCTCCTTGATACACCTTGGCAACACCCAACTCATATGTTGCGAAGTCAGGATATCATTCCACATCCAACGAACACCGTCACAGTGAATGAACAAATGATCGATCGTCTCGCCTTTCCTCTTACACATATAGCACCACTCCGTAACACAATAGCCTTTTCTTCGAAAATTATCCGCCGTTAACACCTGTCTCTCACCACCGTCCACAGTAAAAAGGCGACCCTTGGAGGTAATTTACTTTGCCAATCTATCTATATATATATATATAGTAACTGTAACAATTTTAACCACAAAACCAAGTTCTCAACCACATATTACAAAGCCAATACACCTTAAATCTGTACACAAGGAACAATTGACATCAATGAGAATTAACAGTAAGCTGCCGCGTGCAAGAAGAACTGAAGAAGAGAGGCCGAGAGAGAGAAATCGAGAGAATGATAGTGAAGTGAGAGAATGGCTATGGTTTGCTCCTTTTATATGAGGACCCACGATCATTGATCAAGTTTTGATCCAAGGGTCACAGTTAATCCTCAAGAATAGAATAGGTCATTGAGCAACAACTTTAAAAGTTGTTACACCTCTAAATGACACTTTCACTTGGGCACGGGTCAATTTTGATGTGAAATAATTGGGCCTTAGAAACTCTTCAATTTTTGGCCAACTGTCCTATGTCCAATAAAGATACATTATTGCCCTAAGGTTGTTTGGCAACAAAAGCCCAACAACTACACACATGGAAATCATATATATGATATTGCTGACACTTCAACCAGCATTTTAACTTCCATTCGGGATGTCAAGATATGAGTAGCTAATAGCATGGTAAATGGACCGACTGTACACGAACTCTTATATGATTAATCTTTTATAAGATAAGATAAGAATCAATGTCGTATGTTATCAAGCTCTTCTAGGACTTGGCAGTAATATGAGTTATACTTTTGATCCTTTCAAACGACTGTACACGAACTCTTATATGATCGGCTCTTGTTGAAGTGTCAAGGCACAAGCTAAGTTCACATTGATTTTAACCGGCTTTCAATTTGCCAACAGGTTCTTCACGTGGCTAATATTGGAGACTCGGGATTTATAATACTGAGGAATGGTACTGTTTACAAAAAGTCTTCCCCTATGTTTCATGAATTTCATTTTCCGGTGCAAATTGAAAGAGGCGATGACCCCTTTTATCTCACAAAGGTATGTTTTACCAAAACAATTGCTCAATATTGAATCATCTTAGTATCTTCAAACCTTAACGATGGTTCTAAAAAAAATCTAATAGAAATGACTCCAAAAATAATCTGAGTATTATTGTATTTGCTTTTGTCTTCAGGAATACAAAGTTGATTTAGAAGAGGGGGACGTGATTATTGCTGCAACTGATGGGCTTTTTGACAATTTATATGACCAAGAAATTTCATCAATAGTCTTGGCATCATTAGACAATGATCAACAGCTGGAGGTGCTAAAACATCTTGTTTAATTTTCTTATAGAACAATGTTGTTACATGTGCATACATTCACACACGTATTTCAAGGCGCAAGTTTATAGGAACTCTAGTTCTTTGGAACATATCGTTCATTAAAGATCAATGGTACATTTTAACACTGCTTATTTTTTCGCTCTTTATTTAGGAAATTGCGGAGTTATTGGCAACACAGGCACAGGAAGTGGGTAGGTCTGCATCTGTCAGAAGTCCGTTTGTTGATGCAGCTCAAGCAGCTGGATATGTAGGTTACACTGGAGGCAAGCTTGATGATGTGGCTGTTATTGTATCAGTGGTTCGAAGACAATAGAACTCTTACACAACACAAGGTTTGTACATGTTTCATGTTTGATATAGAGTACTAAAGATGACTTTTTTCCCTTAATACTATCCCATGCCATTTAAAGGAACATGCCATTAGTTTTTCACTTTTTTCTGAGTATGCAGTAATATATAGTGGTCGCATGTTGGCTTATTTCTTTAACAAGTTCCAATTCGTCGTGCGTGAAATATAAGTTGAGGTCTATATGGAATAATCCTGTCATTTTTTACATTGGTGCATTTGTTCTCAAGAATATCTACATTAGCTAGAATCTATGCTTCTCAAATGTTTACCTGTCCAGCTACTGATGCCAATTATTGAAAGAACTTTTGAAAAAAGCTCTGCTTTTCCAGTTGAGTGAAATAGTTCTATGTGGAGTTCATGTTGTTATCATATGCATATATAATACAGGATAACAAATATAAAATGCCTTAAAAAGTTGAAACATTTGGCTAATAAAAGGGCATAACAATGATTAAACCATGTGCTAAGAACTCCGTTCAAAAGTTTAAGCTGTCAGCTATGGACCACGTTTATTTATTTAAAATTTAATCTTCCACGCTCTTCCTCACGTGCATAGATCGTATTTATTTATTTTTTATACGTGCCCTGTTTTTATAAAGAGTGGCTGATGAACTTGTGCTTTAATATCGTGTCGAAGGTTTTATCTAAAAGTTTAAAACTTTTAAGATGAGAAGCGATTATACGAATAATATATCGTCTTTCATTATTGTTTCTTATCTTCATCAGAAGATTTAAAGCAACTACGTTCCTTGGCAATTTACAATTGCACTGCTAACCTTTTAGGAATTTAAAATTTTCTGACTCGACTAGAAGAATATTACTGTTGGAATTAAGGAACAAAGAAAGGGGACCGTTGCAGTGAGAACATAAAACGTGTAGGGTATCCACCGAAAGGCGTTGGAGCATCGTGTTTGAGTGATTCCTACCCCACTTTCACTCGAATCTATTACTTTTCTCATCGTCTAATCAAATCGAAATTCCAACTTAATTAAGCTAACAGAGTAATTAGTTAAACGGGATCGTTCCTCCTACTCATTAATTTGACACACTTATTTGACAAATAATCGTGACCTTTAATTTAAGTCAATTCAACGGTCAATATGTATTTCATTAAGATCATGTGAGAGTTTGTTATAACTACTTGATATCTATAAAATATTGAGCGTTTGATTGACTTAAATTAAAGATCGCGATTATTTGTCAAATAAGTGTGTCAAATTAATGAGTAGGAGGAACGGTTCCGTTAATTAATAGCCTAATTTTATGATAATCACCTTTTTTTTTTATAACCGTGGTTGTTCGGGTCAGCTTGCATACACCTCGACTAATCCTACAAAGTCCTGAAGCTTACGATCATATACTCACCTCAGTGGTCGTGAGGGGATTCGAATTGGTGACCATTGAGGAGCAAATTCAATGACTAACCAATTGAGCAATCGTTTAAGGTTGATAATCACCTTTCTCAACAAAGCAGTGGAACTATATTTAAAGAGTTATTTTCTCCCAAAATAATAAAAAATTATTTGCATTTCGTGGTCAAATATAATAAATAGATTGTGAGAATTATATAGAATTAGTGGTGAGAAAGTAAACTGAAAAAAAGGGTATTGAAGACGGTAATGGATTCAACACTTTGATGAGAAAGGTGGAAATGTGAGATGGCACATTTGGCAAAGTGGAATTGAGAAAGTCTAATTCCACTCCCCACCTTTCGTGTTCAGATTAATTATAGCAAACTGGGTTTATTCCTATGATGAAAGTGTAGAAAAATGAAACTTGGAAGAATTGACCGGAGGGAATTTGGTAAAGATTCAACTTTCAACGCACTTCTTGAAAATTCATGATCAGCGTATTGACGACGTTTTCTAGAATATATGTTTAGACTCGATCTTCGACCGTCCTTCACATCCTAAGAATTATGAGAGTCTAAACCAGTAAGATAACAAATAAGATAGAGGGGCCAGCCAATCAATCATTCGCCAAGCTGCAAAACTAGCCTTTTAACAGCCTGATTCGATTGATCAATCGGCGTTAATTTTGGCCTAAAGTGACCCCATCTTTAATCAATTTCTCTCATGATTTAGGTTGCGTGTTTCCGGGTTTTCAATAGGAGCATGTTTGGCTAAAAGTTTAAAATCCAATTAAAATTGAAAATATAGTCGTTATTAAGTCTTACTCATTTAATAAAAGTCAACAATAACGGCTAATTTTTTAATTTTAATCCGATTTTAATCTCTACCGAACACGTCCCTAGGTATCAACTCTATAATTTTTTTTTTTGTAATGGAGATGCTTTTTCTAATATTACGTAAACTACGCTAGGCCTCCATTTGAGTTTCATCCCTATGAAAATTAAGGAGCTGTCTGGAGGAGCTAGTAATTGCTTTTGTGATCGTTGTCCGGCCAATTCCAGCTGCCTTTGTTGACCAAGCCTCTCTTATGTGGGTCCCAACTCATAGTGAAACGGTAAAAAAATTGCCATATAAACGGTCAAAATTCTGATTTTAAGTTCTCTCAGACATGACCTAAATGTCGGTGTTTGCTTTATTTTTTTAATGAATTAAATTTCAATACAAAATTCCAAACACAAAACATGAAAGTAATTTTAATTTATGGAAAAATTAGGGTTGGGTTAGGATGCGTGTTTATGGATCCTAACTTTAAAAAATGAGATTCTAAATTCTTAATTTGTTTAAATCTATAAATTTTGATCCTCAAGCAATTGAAATCATCAATTTAAAAGGGGTTTGTAATGGGTTTTAAATCCTCTTAAATTTAGGTATTTTCAATTAGGATATAGGTGTTCCTAACTGAAATTTTGATAAAACTCAATGAAATCCTTTAGAATTTAGGTATTCTCGATAAATGGTGATTTATAAAGATTTTACTAATACAGGGATTTAAAAAGATCTGGATGGATTTGATGAGATTCTTATGAAATTTATGGAAATGTATTCAAATTTATGAAATTCGTTAAGATTTGTAATCTTTTAAAATTCATCAAAATCTCAGTTGAGGACACTTCCGAAAACTTTAAAAATGCATACAATTTTTAATTGAGTTGAAAGAAACGTTAAATAGTTTGGTAGTTTAGTCGTCCAACTTCAAATAGTTTAAAAGTTGCATGTAATTTTAAAGTTCATATTAGCGGTTTCGATCACTTGAGAACCTTGATTCACATATTTAAATAGGACGAGAACTCAATACTTCATTTTTAAAGATTGAGGAGTCATAACTACACTATATAAAAGGTTGGGGAGATCTTTACTAATTTTCTCAAAATTCCCAAATTTCAAGAAAATCGTAACCCCATTCTTGAAAAGGATACCACAACTTCCGTCCTGACCTCCATGTGTCCCCAATTTCATTCTCATCATACCCCCACCAATTTTATATAACACATTTACACCTTAACAATTCCCAGGCCCTTTCATCCATCTTCATTTTTCGCTCTGCACTCTCTGCTTCTCCTCCTCTCTAAAATGGCACGGTTTTTGAGCGCCACCGTCCAAAGTTCTTTGAAACTTTCACTCTTCTTCGTGCTGTTTTTCTTTGCTGTTTTAACCAACGTCCAGTCTGCCTCAAACTCGGCGCCGGCCCCTGCCGCTGACTGCTCTAGTCTGGTATTAAGCTTGGCGGATTGCCTTTCATTTGTTACCAGTGGAAGCACTGCCAAGAAGCCTGAAGGTTCCTGCTGTTCTGGGCTTAAGACCGTGCTGAAAACAGACGCTGAGTGTCTCTGTGAAGCTTTTAAGAATAGCGCACAGTTGGGAGTCACGCTTAATGTCACCAAGGCCTTGACTCTGCCTGCTGCCTGCCATGTCTCTTCCCCTTCTGTTAGCAACTGTGGCCGTAAGTTACTCTGTTTTCTTTGGCTATATGTTCATTTTTTTCTGGGGCATTTTCCGGCGAAAATTTCTTCTGAGAATTTTTATGTTTTCCTCTATTGTTCCTCTGTATGTTTTGGAATACCTTTTTTAAGGGTTTCTTCAGTGTCAATCCCCCTTTTGTTGTGTCGAAAAATACTTCCTCAATAATTGAATTCTCCCCGTCTGCCAGTTTCTTTCCTCCCAAAACCCCTACTTCCTTATTATTGTTGTGAAATTATGCATTTGTTTGTACGAATTCAAAACTAACTTCTTTTCTTTTTCTTGCCTGTTTTGTTCAGTGACGGCCGATGGTGCTGCTCCAGGTATATACAGATCTAATTACCGTGCTTTTGACAGATTATAGATCACATTCCCAGTAATTAATTGAAAACGATCTAGGTTCATCTTTTTATCAACTCTTAACTTAGGATTAGGCATATTAGATTTGTTGCGTTTTAGCTGTTTTTATCACTTTTCAGTTGCATCAACTTCTGATTGATTGTACGATGTATGGGTAAATCGTTTCTTAGGCGATGACAGTTGTGAAATGGAGGTGGTTATCGTGATGAATAAATGGTGATACATTGAGCATGGGCCTGGACGATTTTCTTCCTCGACTTTTTGTATTATGAAACTCATCGAAGTTGTCTATAGTTAACTCTAGACAAAATTTTCAAGTTTCTTGACAAGTGCATATTTGGTTTCACTGCAGCTCTTCCTCCTACTGCATTATCACCTACTGCAATTCCAGGTGCTCCAACTACAAGTATAGTACCTAATGAAGTTGTACCTGCACCTGCTCCAGGAAGCTCTGGTTCTTCTGCACTTACCGTCTCTGTGTGGTTTCTCGTTCTTTCCATGGTAGCCGCCGTACCTTCAGCTTTATTCTGAGAGCTTATTGTACCATCTTCTTTTCTAGACGAGAATTGAGCATGTTGTTAGTAATTTAACCTTTAGTAATAGTAGGCTTTGTAGATGTGAGACGACGATTAGTAATATCCATTTTGAGCTGCTGCTATTTACTACCATCTTGTTTTGTTATTCAAGTTGGATGGATATTGGATTTGCCTTACCTTAAATTCATGGTTTCATCATGGTTCTGGAATTGAACACGTGATTTCCCTCTCTTACCATTAATGTCGGTTTTGATACCTGCAAAACGTGCAGTACTATAAGAGCTGGTATTAAATGAAAAAAGAAGTTAAAAATTGAGTAATGTTATCCATCCTTGCTGGAGTTACAAACACAGTCTAGGTGGCGTTAACGTGGTATTAATGAGTTCTACATTATTATCTTATTAAAATGAAAAATATGATCGTTTTCCAAATTTTCTATCTCATATGTGGGTTCCAATAATAGCTATATTTTTCATTCTCATTCTACAATAATTTGGATCAAACAGGGCTTGAATAAATTATTTACTTTCATTTTTCATTTAACCTATCATTTAGAATTACCTAGATTGTGTCCCTTCGGGGACATCCGATAAAATTGGAACGATACAGAGAAGATTAGCATGGCCCCTGCGCAAGAATGACACGCACAAATCGAGAAATGGTCCAAATTTTTTACTTATCAAAAAAAAAAAAAGAATTACCTAGATTGTGTTTGTAACTCCACTGGGGATGATGAATAACGTTACCCTAAAAATTTGATTAACGCTTAGATTGAATGCATAAAGAATGATTTGAGTCTTCACCGCGATTAATGATAACAGCGCTGCATATTGCTGTTGTTAATCATTGACAGATGTGTCATTGATGGTAATGCTATCAGTAATTTCCGAATCACCAATTGATATTTGATATTGTCGTACATTTGTGGTTCTGTCGGTGATAAATTTTTTGGTTTAGTTTTTATATTATTATTCTTTAAATGGTTCTATTAGGGTCCGTTTGATAAGTAAATGGGAAAACGAATTTTAATTTTATAAGAATTCATTTTTCATGAAAATAAAGAAAATTCAGTTTAAAGTAGTTGTAATTTGGAATTTAATTTTCATTTTCACATTGCAATTAGGGATGGCAAAAAAACCGCCCCGCCCCGAATGGGGCGAAAAAAACCGTCCCGACGGGGTTGGTGGGGCGGGGCGGGGGTGCCCCGTCGCGGGGCGGGGCACGGGGCGGGGTGGGGATGCCCCGCCCCGAACCCGGCCCGTGAAAGATTTAAAAAAAATAAATAAATATATATGTGGATTTTTTAAGGAAAAAAAAATAAAAAAATAAAAAAAAAATTAAATGGGACGGTTTAACGGGGCAAGCCCGCCCCGCCCCGTTTAAGGCGGGGCGGGGCGCGGGGTGGGGTGATGGCGTGGCGTGGCGGGGCGGGGCGGGGCGGGGCCCGCCCCGTTGCCATCCCTAGTTGCAATCAAACGGTTAAAGTGGAATTCTTTTTTCTCGGATGTGATATTTTCCATGGAAAAGTTTGCAATCAAACTGGGCTTTAAAGATTATGCCAAAGCCCCTCTTAGTTGTTTTTCTCCCTCTGCTTGAAAGCTCTAATTCTACACTAATGTTCTCTGTCGGTCTTTCCATGGAAGCTGCTGTATCTGCAACTTTATTCTGAGAGCATATGGTACTCTCTTCTTTTCGAGACGAGAATAAAAACAGGACGAATTGTTGGAATGATGGAATGTTACAATGTCCATAAGGGAGACAACTTTCAGTAACAAAACGACTATGTGCTGATGAATTTTGATTTGCAGCACTGAATATTCTAATTTTGTGAAATTAAAATGGGTGGTTTCTGATTTTGACGGAGGGTTTTGATATAATGATGAATTTTCGTTTTTTGAAGAAAGCATGAATTTTCACTAAAATTAATTTACACGTACAAATTCACATTTAAAATTCAAGTGAAATTCTTGTCTCTCAAGAGAGCCAAAACTCTGCTCTCTTCACCTTTGATATGCTCTCCAGTACACCAGATGGTGACAAGTGCCCCCTTACAGTTACCCTCTTGCTATCCAAATCGATGCTGAATGATGTTACCCCTGCAAACCCTAATATTAATTAGGCAGTTGAATTACATATCTATCTGTATTGGAATTAATTTCACGTCCTTCATGTCAGAAAACAACCGAACAAATGCAGATTAATACCCACCAGCGTCTGAACAACCAAAAACCGACCCGACCCCCAGTTTATTTGGCCGTGTTAGTTTTGTTAAGCAAACGCGGCTAAAATCTTGCTAGTTACATCAGTCTCAACATGCTCAATCTCGATACTTAATGAAAAGTTTAAAAGTTATGTGTCCTATGAAATGTATTGATGAAAATGAATTTTAGAAAATGGGGAACACACCGTGCTAATCGAACATTAATGATTATGTTCTTCTTTTCTGAAAATAGCTAAGTTTAGTGGGCCAGCATGAAAATTTTGTGCCAAAATAAAAAATAAAAAAAATAATAGTTTACATGCATGGTTCAACTTGGAAAATGAATACCTTCCATTTTGGATAGATGCTTCTTCACTTTACCAGCACAGCCTTGACAATGAAGAGAGACTCTCATTACCACCACCTGTCAACAGCATTATAATATGCAGGTAGGTGACTTTAGAAAAGGAATCCTTTAAAATACAAACCAAAGAAAAAGGGAGAAAAATAAAATAACCTGATACGATGCTGCTATTGAAGAAACTTCTTGATGCTCTTTTTCTTTATCTTTTTTCAAGGCAGAAACATCGATCGATCTCCTATGATCAGTTGTAGAAACTTTACACGGCTCCCCTAATCGAATGTATTTTGCATTGTTGATTAATTTTGCACGATCAACAATCTTCTTGTCCAGCCTTCTTGGCACGATCACAGACATGTAATCTTCATTCATGCACACTGCAGTAGAAAAAGGAGAATGGCACATGAATCCCTTCATTTTCTTTGCTGCCTTCAAGCTCTTGTTCATGGCTATACATAAGAAGTTTGTGTAGGGGTGGGTTGGAATGTTTTTGAGGATGTTCTGATATATAATATGGTAGGCAAAGTGTATTGAAGAGATAGAATGAACAGTATGTACTGTAGGGTGGGGGGTAGGGGCCAAAAATGCTATATTTATGAGTTAGCTAACAAAAGGAGATGATTTGGCAGTGTCAGCATATAGGCCATGTTTGGTACGGATTAAATTCAAATTTTAATCTAGGTCAAAGTGAAACAATCAATATTAACCACATCTTTCATGAGTCACACAGCTTTTCAACCACACATGTTAAAAACTTCTTTTACAATCTACTAAAAATCTAATTTTAATCTACACCAAACACCCTACAAATACCTAGTCGTTGATATACCCCTACCAGCTAGTCAAATTGATAAGTTTTTGAACTTAAATCAAATTATTGGCAAGTGAAAAGGACCTTATATTAAATTTCTGAGTTTGTTGACTAATCAAGATCAATGCATTGAATAATGCTATTTAGTGATTAATACCAATTTAGGTGACATCACTTATATCGTTAAATTATAGGTTCAATTAAATACAAGAATTTATAACTCATCTATTACGACATATCACGTACTTACATTTAGACGGGTGATCTAACACCACTAGTACTAGATAATATTATTTCAATGCATTAGTGTGATTAATCTTAGACAGGATAGTAATTAAATGTATGCATAATGTTTGGGGTGCAACAATGCCGCTTTAAATCAATCGGTTGGGTTGTTGAATGTCATAAAAGTTTAGCATGTTCTCATTAGACACCAATTGATTTTCAGATAAGATGACAAAAACATGATTCTACAAGTGATATCAGAATTAGGGTTATGAGTTCGAGTCACGAGCATTATGTTTGAGGCGTAACATCGCCATTTTTAAGTTCCTGGGTTGAGTCGCTCGAATGATAGTGATTGAATGCTAAAAAGGTTTAGCATGTTCTTATTGGACATCAATTGATTTTCGGGTGAGATAGAATAATTCTCATCTTCATAAGATTCGTTTATCTTTAATTTAATAGAATTTTTATCGAGTGCAATGGTACGAGTATGACAAGGAATATATATATATTTTTTTGTCCTGTGAATACAGCCAGCAATAACTGATAAATATACAAATTAAGAATATGATTTAAATTTAGGGGTGGCAAGGACCACCATGAAACAATGATACCTTCCCATTTTAATAAAAAGTTGCTGTAGCCCATAAAGTTTGACAAGAATACTTCAAATGCCCACACTACACCCTCTTTGATAGTGAGTCAGTACCACGTGCTGCCTATTATATCATGGTATTTCTAATGTAACTATTGGATGAATATTGATGTTCAAGACTAGTTAAGTGATAAGTGTGTTTTGCACACTTATTTAGGTCACAAAACATGAAAAATTGTTGGTATATATGTTGAAATATGACTTAATTCGATATAATATGTGTTTGTAGGATTACATTGATGGATAAAATGAAGAGTATGAGAAAAAGAACGAAAAAAGACCAAAATGGAAGAATATGAAACTCCGAGGACAAAAATGCAATTATTCAAAAGATAACCCGAATGGTGAGTCAAGCATGGAATTGAGCTAAGTAACACATTGTGACATCATGGGATGTTAGAAGAAGAAGGAGAAGGAAGCAATGCTAAAAGGTGGATGAAACAAACTTGAGGACCAAAGTGAATCAAAGAGTAGAAAGTCCATGCAGTCGCACAAGCATCTACAGGAGTTGAACAGTGAAAATTTTGTATAACCATGCAGTCGCATGGGTTTATACCATGTAGTCGCATGGTTCAATCTGGGCGCGAAAATTCTGGTTTCCTTATTTCGTTCCAACTCTTATGGAAACAAATCTTTTGGCAACTATATAAACTCTTAAGCCGTCCTCAAACCCTAGGCAGACCTGGAAGGAGATTTTTGAAGGTTTTCAGAGAGAAAAAGAGGCACAAACAAGAAGAATAACATCACGACACGAAGATTCAATTCAAGATTATTCGGGGTGATGTCGTTCTTTATCTATTTTTCTGATTTTCTTCTTTCCTCCATGCTAGGCTAGATTTATATGTGTTAGGTGAATGATGAACCTTGTGATGTGATATTTTAATTCCTAGTTTTACTTTGTTGACATTAAAACGCGTTTTGAATTATTGAATGATTTATATACATCGCTTTTTCTCTACAATTCTATGCGCAATAGTTGTATGGGTGGTGGCCTATTTCTGGCATTCGAAAGAAGGGGAATAGACTCGACAAGGTATAAATCATCGTAGGGTCCGATAGGGGATAGAAATATACCGCTATGCTCTACGTGAATCTCTAAATGTTTACAAAACGTCGTGCATTCTTGTATATTGCATTTGTCATAGAAATATAGTCAAATGGTATGCGAGAATATGTTCAATTCTACTCGAAAGAGATTATTGAATATGTTAGAAACATTGATTCTTCATCAATTCAAACATGTTGTCAATTTTGTAGAACTAGAATTAAAATGGATCATTACATGGGGATTCGCGAACCTAGTACGTTTCTTTTCTATGAGTTGCCTCAATTTGCATTCAATCATATAATTTGCATTTAGTTTAATTAATTCATCAACTATTACTATCATTTAGTTTAGCTACAATTTGTTACCAAACTCAACCATATTTCACGTTTCGGTTAAGATCAGAATAGATAAAATCGTACTAGTAAATCTCTGTGGGAACGATACTTGGACTCTAAAATCCATTTTATTACTTGAACGATCTGTACACTTGCGGTAATTTTTATTGAAAACATATTTTCGATGAACAAGTTTTTGGTGTCGTTGCCAGGGATTTAATTTAGTTTGATTTTATTTACTTTGACACTAATTCGAACTTTTATTTTATTTTATTTATTATTATTTATTATTATTTTTATTTTTTTGGGCTAACCCCGTACTATTAATCTGTCTCGTGTTTACACTTCTTCCCTACATTTTTCAGATATTTCATGATTCTGACTTGGTAAGGTAATGAAACTTTTGCAATGGATAATCTTTACACAGATGATGAAGATATGTTTGGAGAATACCCGAGTTGTTATAATTGCTACGCGATGGATTGTACTGGACAATGTTTGCCCTCGTACTCTTGTTTTGACACTCCAAAACTTATGATATTTAGAGAATATTTAAAGTGTCGGAAGCGAGCAATTGACGAAAACCATGAGGGGTACATGCTGTTCTTTGGAGTTGTTACGCCTGACAATTGGGATGACGACTTCAAACTGGTAGGAGAAGGTCCTCCTCTATTTCATGAAAAAGTAATTGCAAAGTATTTTGAAAAATTGGTCAAGTTGGATGAAGGCGAGATGCTTTTGGGAGATTGCATGTACTGTGACGAATTTCGTTATTGGAGGTACAATCCACTTGAAAAGGTCGTCGAGACCGACTTTTCGTTGCCCATGGATTTAGATTGCGGACCAATCATTCCATCCTATGAGAATTCAACAATTGAAGAATAGCCAAAAATGAGTGAAATTTTAATCACAATGGAGCTAAACGTGGATAAGGCGATCAATAAGGGGGAAATCAACTCACATTTTTCCGACTTTATTGATTGTCCAAAAATTGATTTTGTGATTAAACCTGACGAGGAGATACAAATCTACATAGTTGAAGTTGAGTCAGATGGAATAGACAAGTCCTATTATTTTGAAAATTGCAAGGAAGAGGTGTGGAGATCAAATGAAAAGTGGATCAAAGACAAAAAAAGAAAGATGGACAAGGCATCAAAAGCCTTCTTTAGGTGTCCATGATCAACTGCCATATAGTCGAGTTATAGACTATAAACAAGCGCTTGTTGGGAGGCAACCCAACAGTTCTTTTCATTTTTATTTATTTATTCTATCTATGATATTAATTTAGGAACTATGTTTAATTTCTCTAATTTTGATAATTGCAGGTCATCGATCATCTAATTAGATCACAAAGACTTCTCTTGAGCAAAAGTTACATCCACTTCCAGCCAATGACACTTCAACTGCAATTTCTGCCATCATCTGCATCACCACTATCTCCATATTTATTAGGGGAGTATTCGTTAACCACTTACGTGCTAAGTTTATTTTGTCACTCTAGTTTGCACTACACAATTTTCATTGATGGCAATGTTTTATCTAAGTTTGGGGGTGGCTGACAGGGTATTCTCGAATAATTATGGATTGTTTATCATTTTTTTTATCTTTTTATTTTCCGTGTGACTGTGTGATTAAAAAAAAAAATGCAATGTTTTGTTCGTCAATTGTTTATCATTTTTTTTATGTGACTGATGAAAAAAAAAAAGAAAAGAAAATCCCGTGTTTTGTTTATTGCTTCATGTGCTTGTGTGAGTTTGATAATTTTGCCGACTATGATGTTAAATATTGGACTATGTATGAACTACGAATAATGAAAATAGTGCATTATTAGATTAATCAATACATGTTTGTGTGAGACTTGACATAATTCGCGCACGACACTCATGTTTACATATTGAGTTGATGACTTGGTTCATTAGTTAGAAATAGTTAAACATAGTGAAAAACCTCTTTTGTACTAAATCATGACCAATTTTTAGAATAGTTTGGAGGTGGTTGAACTGTTGCAAGGGAACATTGAGATGAGTAGGGATTCCGCGCATGATATTATTTTGTATGGATTATCTTAGACCAATGAGATGAACACAAGGTGAAAGTTTTAAGTTAGAAATTAGTTTTAGAAACTGGATGGCTAAAAGAATAGGGGCATTGCACGAATCATTGAATAAATAAAGACATCTGTTCGAGCCTATATAACTCGAGTGATTAAGCCTGCAAGGGTTTAAAACCTGGTGCCCTATGATCTTCTGACTTGGGAGTCATCGGCCTAAAGCTCGCTACAGGGGTTATATAGAAAGCAAATGGAAGATGTCATATACATGAAAAAAAAAATAGAAAAAAAAAGGAAGAAAAAAATATATCAATTGATGAATAATATACATACTTCTATGTATGAAATGCATTGATTGGCCTCAGACATCCGGTTGATAGAACTATATTTCTAGTACGAGACAAGTAACTTAGTTTAATCTCAAAGGTCGAAGTAATAAAAAATAGGAGAGTCTCTACTTGTTGAAACGTGAACTGGTGATAGTACGATACATCCAAACTAAGAGAGGGTATGAGATAGTGATAAATAAGTTCAACTTAGAACACACCCCGGGGAATTTGAGTGAAAAGAATAAGTTTGGGGGGATGTGTACCTTTCGAGCGATGTAAGGAAATATTTGACTACTTTGGGTCGGGTATGAGCTAATCATGATCTTAATATGTTGACATGAGTTTTCACACACATACACGTCAAGTTATGCATGACACATGTGGAGATTGATTTGATTTTGCACTATTGAAACTGTTCATTTTGTTGATTACTGAATTCTGATCCTGAGACACGGCAGGCTGTTAAACCGTGTTTTGTAGAGTTAAGTCACCATCTTGTTTGAGGACAAACAATAGTTTAAGTTTGGGGGATTTGATAAGTGTGTTTTGCACACTTATTTAGGTCACAAAACATGGAAAATTGTTGGTATATATGTTGAAATATGACTTAATTCGATATAATGTGTGTTTGTAGGATTACATTGATGGATGAAATGAAGAGTATGAGAAAAAGAACGAAAAAAGACCAAAATGGAAGAATATGAAACTCCGAGGACAAAAATGCAATTATTCAAAAGATGACCCGAATGGTGAGTCAAGCATGGAATTGAGCTAAGTAACACATTGTGACATCATGAGATGTTAGAAGAAGAAGGAGAAGGAAGCAATGCCAAAAGGTGGATGAAACAAACTTGGGGACCAAAGTGAATCAAAGAGAAAATTATTTCTACCATGCAGTCGCATGGTAGAAAGTCCATACAGTCGCACAAGCATCTACAGGAGTTGAACAGTGAATATTTTGTATAACCATGCTATCGCATGGGTTTATACCATGCAGTCGCATGGTTCAATCTGGGCGCGAAAATTCTGGTTTCCTTATTTCATTCCAACTCTTATGGAAACCAATCTTTTGGCAACTATATAAACTCTTAAGCCGTCCTCAAACCCTATGTAGACCTGGGAGGAGATTTTTGAAGGTTTTCAGAGAGAAAAAGAGGCACAAACAAGAAGAATAACATCACGACGCGAAGATTCAATTCAAGATTATTCGGGGTGATGTCGTTCTTTATCTATTTTTCTGATTTTCTTCTTTCCTCCATGCTAGGCTAGATTTATATGTGCTAGGTGAACGATGAACCTTGTGATGTGATATTTTAATTCCTAGTTTTACTTTGTTGACATTAAAACGCGTTTTGAATTATTGAATGATTTATATACATCGCTTTTTCTCTACAATTATATGCGCAATAGTTGTATGAGTGTGGTGGCCTATTTCTGGCATTCGAAAGAAGGGGAATAGACTCGACAAGGTATAAATCATCGTAGGGTCCGATAGGGGATAGAAATATACCGCTATGCTCTACGTGAATCTCTAAATGTTTACAAAACGTCGTGCATTCTTGTATATTGCATTTGTCATAGAAATATAGTCAAATGGTATGCGAGAATATGTTCAATTCTACTCGAAAGAGATTATTGAATATGTTAGAAACATTGATTCTTCATCAATTCAAACATGTTGTCAATTTTGTAGAACTAGAATTAAAATGGATCATTACATGGGGATTCGCGAACCTAGTACGTTTCTTTTCTATGAGTTGCCTCAATTTGCATTCAATCATATAATTTGCATTTAGTTTAATTAATTCATCAACTATTACTATCATTTAGTTTAGCTACAATTTGTTACCAAACTCAATCATATTTCACGTTTCGGTTAAGATCAGAATAGATAAAATCGAACTAGTAAATCTCTGTGGGAACGATACTTGGACTCTAAAATCCATTTTATTACTTGAACGATCCGTACAATTGCGGTAGTTTTTATTGGAAACATATTTTCGATGAACATTAAGGCAACGTACTAGGGAAGAAAACTGAAGAAGTTAACAAGTTGACTTACGGTCGAATGGCATACAATCCCTTCGAAGGCCGAGGTAGAAATTGGGGTGGCAAACGAGCAAAATGACTCATTTCAGCTCCATCCATGGACGGCTCGAACTTGTTTTGAGATGAGCCATGAATCGAATTTAGCTCACATTGTTCTCATGAGCCACTTAAGGGTTGTTCTTTTCGTGTTTCAATTTTTAGTTTTTGGTTTATTTTGGGTTTTGTGTTTTAAGTGTCATTTTTGAGATTATTCAAGACGCGTTCTTTTTGCTATTTTGAAAAATTGTTTTAAAAAAAAAAAAAAAAGAAATTTTGGCTTGGTTTTAACTAAAAAAGCCAAAACGACTTTTTTGGCGTTTTCCCTTTTTTTTTGTAACTTTTAAACTCGTTTTTGAAAATTCGTTTATGCAAATAGATAAGTAAACGTGTTTTCAGTGTTTACGAAAACTGAAAATGGCCTGAAAATAGCAAAGAGAACAGATCCTTAATTTCTTGAAAAAATTGCTCATTTTTAGGTTTGTTTTGGTAATTTTTTTTTTTTTTTTTTTAAAAAGGAACCGAATCACAGACCTCACGAGCCGAAGGATTGAGCCGATCATAAGATATGAACACGAGCCAAGCTAGACTGGTCCATAGGGTCAAGCCAAGCTCGGGTGTCTACGGCTCGGTCCATTGCCCCCCAGCTAGAAAGGTCTACTACTCGTGACAAGGGAATGCGAGGATACACTCAAGATTGGGTTGGAGAGCTTGACATATAATGCACCGTCGGAGAAGGCATTCGGTTGCATCAATGTGTAGTCGGTCATTCGATTCTAGACAGGTACAAAAACTTTGTTGCAAATCTACCATGTCATCGTCGAACTAGAACGACCTACTACTTGCCTCTCGGGGCATAGATTAGTGGTTTAAAGGACAAGAGTGAGGTAGTCTCAACTGAGCTGACAGCCTCAGTGTGAAAGTTCGATTCCTGTCTCTTACAAGGTATGAAATTAGACTCTTTATGAGCACCAGTATGATAGCTCTTGTATCCTAGCCTGTTGAGGCACATCTCGCGATTTACCTCCTTTACAATGCTTTAGGGGTGGGGCGGTGGGGGACCCTCAAGATTGAGGTTCAATCTTTTTTGTTAGAACTAGCCACTACCGCTACCTCCATGGACCACTTCGAGCTTTAACTTCATCCTCTTATTCTGCAGCAAATGCATTTTAATTGCAGTTTCTATACAAAGCAAAACAATTTTTAAGTCATTCCTCAGACCATTAATGTTATTTCTGCCGGAAGGCTCAAATGATTATGTTTTTACATCTACTTCTCACATGAGACAATAACGAATATTGAATGAAATATATTCTTCAGACTAAATAGAATTTATCCAACAAAATTCTAGGTTGAAAATACTTCTAACCGCGTCGAGGCACACGACTATGTACAATACTAGGTTGAAAATGGAGAACCTCACACCGACTGTTAGATATTGCATTTGTAGATTACAAGAATAAGGTAATGCGATAACAATTTTTCGCGATCACATCTTCCTACATGAATATGAATTATCTTAATCGATAAACTTCAACTAACACACGGTTTAGTCAAAATTAATTTTTTTTTTTTGTAAATTTTGATAAAAATTGATGAAATATATAACTGAAAAATTAATTAAAATTGTGTTTAGTCGAAAATAAATTTTAGAAAATAGGATTGACTGAATAACTTTGAAAATAAAAAAAATTAATAGTATCCCACAAATAAAAAAATATTTATTGGTGAGTTTGACAGACGCGAAGAAGCACCGAAAAAAATCATTCTGAATGAAAAGTTGTTTACTCACTACCACTTGTTAGTGTCCAAATTCCCTTCTATTTAACCACACAAATCTTGATTTTTACTCCCTTTTTATTTCGTCAATATATGCACAGGTAATTTTTGTTAATTAATTTAGTTATGATGTGTTTTTATCTGTGAGTATTTATTTGGATTGAATTCTTAATTTCTTTTGGACTTGTAATTTGTTGGGTGCTTCTCGAAGATTTCAAATTTATGTGTTTTTTGTATTTTTCCCCTGGAAAAAAGATCAACTCGAGAGAGGAAACTGTTGAATTTTCTATTTATTGAGCATGGCTGCAAGGTCGATTATTATTGGTGGAAAATCCTGTTTGAATTATTAAATTTAATTTTTCCGAGTAGGAGTTGGAGGATTTTTACAGCTGAATTTGACTGGGTAGATTGAATTCAATTTGATTTGCAATATTTTGCCTGATAAAAAAGTGTAATTTGGGGCTGCCGTGTTGATAGGTTTTTCTCTTCTCGATTTCACGTGCACTGACTTTAATTGTAATTCCATTTTTCTTGAATTGTACAGAAATTTAAGTCTAGATAGTAACATATGAAGTCTACAAAGCCTCATTGACTTTGTAATTGCTTGGTAAATGAACTTTTTTTCCATTGGCCATCAGTTAATCAGTTTATGTTAAGTGCTTTCAAATGATGAGTAGGGAGTATTAATTATTTTCTTCCTCGTGAGCTGATTTTGCTAAATTTTGAATGCTGCATTAGGCAATGTGCCCATGAAACTAACAAATTTATGAAATGCCAATGGGATGCAACTTTGGATGTGAAATTATGATTATATACCTTAGTTTTCTTGTCAACTGTCATTATTCTCCTATCATTCTTTTTTCCCCGTTCTGATCTTAAATTTATTGTTCGCTGTTCTGAATTAGCGATCCAATGGATTTAGTGTGCTCGAAATAGAACAAGATTGTTATTGGGTGGATACTCTTGTGTGTCTATTGTTAGCAACAGCAAGAAGAAAGCCAATGGGAGCTAGATTGAGTGTGAATAATAATAGGGTGAGCACGACAGAGCTCTCTGAGGTGTCACAGAGTGAAGCATGTAAGAGACAAAGGGCATCCTCAAGCTTTTTGGATGAAAATCTGAGATTAATTCCGTGTCTTCCTGATGAGATATCGCTTCAGATTCTTGCCAGACTCCCTAGAATTTCGTATTTTAATGCGAAGCTGGTCTCAAGGAGCTGGAAAGTTGCTCTGACTAGTGGAGAACTTTATAAGTTGAGGAAAGAACTTGGAACAACCGAGGAGTGGCTTTACATTCTGACTAAGATTTTTGGTGATAAACTTTTGTGGTATGCCCTCGACCCAGTGTCAAGGATATGGCAAAGGTTGCCTCCAATGCCAAAAGTTGCTGTTGAAGATGGAACTAGAGGAGGATTGTCGGCCATTCGTCTGTGGAATGCGGTCGCTTCATCAAATATTAAAATTGTGGATTCTATTAGGGAATGGTTTAGAAGGAAGGATGCATTTGACAAGATTAGATGCTGTGGTTGTTCAATTGGAGCTGTTGATGGCGGCCTCTATGTCTTGGGTGGATTTTCTGGGGCTGCAGCCCAGAAATATGTCTGGCGTTACGATCCAATTGTAAATTGTTGGAGTGAAGTGACTCCTATGTCTATTGCCAGAGCATATTGTAAGACTGGTGTCTTGAACAATAAACTTTATGCTGTTGGAGGTGTTACTCGGGGACGAGGTGGACTGAGTCCTCTTCAATCAGCTGAAGTATTTGATCCTTGTACTGGCATGTGGTCTGAAGTACCAAGCATGCCATTTTCAAAAGCTCAGATGCTACCGACTGCCTTTTTAGCTGAACTGCTAAAGCCTATTGCTACTGGGATGACATCATATAGGGGGAAATTATACGTTCCTCAAAGTTTATATTGCTGGCCCTTTTTTGTTGATGTTGGAGGAGAGGCATATGATCCGGAAACAAATTCATGGGTCGAAATGCCAATCGGCATGGGGGAAGGTTGGCCTGCTAAGCAGGCAGGAATCAAATTAAGTGCCACCGTTGATGGAGGCTTATATTCGTTGGATCCATCTAGTACTCTTGACAGTCCTACAATCAAAATGTATGATCATCAAGATGATTCTTGGAAATTAATTGAAGGAGATCTACCCATTTGTACTGATTCAGAATCTCCATATCTACTTGCCGGTTTTCTTGGAAAGCTACATGTGATCACAAAAGCAACAAATCATAACATCGTAGTCATGGAAGCTGATAGGCAAAATCGAATTGTTTCTGCTGCATCCACCTCATCATCTTCTTTAGGTGAATCCTTGCAAGAGTTTTCTCAAGATGTTCCTGAACATATTTGGAAAGTTATTGCTGCTAAGAGTGATGGATCTACAGAACTAGTTAGCTGTCAGGTTCTTGATATCTAGTTCTATTATGCGACAGGATCAATCTCCTTTGGTCATTTGGTATTGCCAGCTTTTGTTGGTCAATGATAATTTTTTACTAGTGTATGAAGTTTCAAGTATCATAAGAATACCCTCTCTCGTAATTGAATATATCTTATGCTATTTGAAAGGTTTCCATGCACTAACAGATTATTTCATCCACCTAGTGATTAAAATTTGGTCGTATCTTGACCAATACATTCTGCAAAAAAGCTGATTCATGTAGCTTATCATCGATAAAGCTTCATAAAGTTGGCACCCAATTAGCTAATATCATGTCAACAACTAATGCAAGTCTGATGATTTCTTTTCCTGTGTGTGGTAAGTTTTCATTTATTTAATCTTTATTCTAAATGGTATTCTGAAGGGAATTGAATGTTTTAGTAATTGACAGGAAATGAGCTGTTCATTTGTTTGAAGATCTTAGCCACATAAACACTGCCATAAATTTGAGCAAGTCTGCCCTTAAAGGCTGAAAGTATCACTTTATAAAATGTATTGTGACATGAAATTCTATTTATATAGCTTATAGTGGAAATCGTTTGCAAGGACTGCTAGATATTTGGTAACAATCTGTGGTTAATCTTAACAAGATTTTTGAATCAGTGGCCGGAGACGATATCCTTTATTATTCTGTTAAGCTGGGGGGAGTTTTTATTGAATCTGACAGTCTGTTTTTGTTTATGAGAGATAACTTCTGAGCCTTTCTGAAGCTTCCAGGATATTTTCTCTGTGACCAAAAGCAGTGACCCGGATAAACTCTCTGCCTCCAGGACCAAATCCACTCCCCGGAACTGTGATTATGTGTGTTTTTTCCAGAATTTCGTTAAACATGTCCCAAGAATCTGACCCTGGAAAGTGTACCCAAACATAAGGGGCGTTTGTGCCTCCATAGACCCTTAATCCCAGAGAAGTAAAGGTATTCACCAGTATCTCTGCATTTTCCTTGTAGTAATCAACATTGGAAAGTACAGCCTGAAAGGAATGTTGCAGGAAAACATTTGTTAGGACTCTGAACCTTCCCCCTATGGCTGTATTGAATAGTGTATTTTCTTAAATTTGCTAGTTATTGAAACATAAACATTATATGCATGTTATATTTGACGCACGTTTAGCATGTGGTTCTTGTGTACTACATATTATTGGTGTTTGGTGTTCAAAACTGACCTTGAAGCCATCTGAGGATAAGCAAGCCAGCCCACCAGCCTGAGCTACATTGGAAGCACCATTGAAGCAGGTACATATTATGCGATTGAAGTCGTTTATAACCGGGAATCCATTGGAATACACGAGTTCCTCGGGAACCACAGTCCAGCCCAGTCGGACTCCGGTGAATCCAGCGATCTTGGAGAAGGATGAGACTTCAATGGCCACCTACAGCATTAACAAATATTCTATTATATTTCCATTTTTTTCATGGGGAAATGCAGAAAAAGGCGACCGGAAGCAATTTGCCTTTCTTGCGCCAGGAATTTCATATATTGATCGAGGTCCATCGGTGATATAAACTGCATAGGCAGAATCATATACAATGATGGATCCATTCTGTTGTGCAAAATCCACAAGTTGCTCTAATTGCTCCCTTGATGATGCATGGCCTGTTGGATTATTTGGAGAGCAGAAGAAAATGATATCTGTTCTTGCAGTTTTTGAGAGGTCAGGAAAGAAATTATTTCTTGGTCCACATTCCATGTATGCAATATTCTGATACCTCCCTGATTCTTTCTCAATATCCCCAGTCTGGCCAATTATCACACTTGAATCTATGTAAGCCTGTATTGAAGTTGTTTAGTTAGAAAATAACAGGGTGAAGAAGAATAACAGTT
Source organism: Fraxinus americana (assembly GCA_035079005.1). Taxonomy (NCBI): domain Eukaryota; kingdom Viridiplantae; phylum Streptophyta; class Magnoliopsida; order Lamiales; family Oleaceae; genus Fraxinus; species Fraxinus americana. The sequence goes on along the minus strand of CM068714.1, from coordinate 6,132,608 downwards.
TTCGTGCATGTTTGGTACCCAATATTTGATAGAACAGTTTAGTATTATCCAAATCATTTCTACCAAACGTGCTATCAGTGTTTAATAGAAGTATCACCGGAAAGGATGGATCTTGAACAGCAATAGACACATTCGACCCGAAAAGCATCTGCGGGGAAACATAATCAGAGTTCAGTTTAATCCATTGACTTCATATCGGGCTGTAGAATTGAAGAACCTTGAGATATATGTACCTGCAGACGACTGATATCACATTGTGAACCGTCTGATACAAATACTTCCGAATCTTTTATTCCCGTGTCTTTGTAAAATGTTTCTGCTATGGCTTGTTTTAGCTCCTGCAATATGAGACTGTAATTAATTCATAGGGCCGAGGCTGGGAAGTTTACTTATAAGTTTAACATTTTAAGCTTAGCCAAACATGCTACTTTCATCAATTTATTTTTTTATAATAGTTTGAATGGAACAAGGTTCGATTTATGCGTTTTCATTGTTTAACTTCCTCATTGCATGCTGCCAAGTATAAACATAAATTACCTTGTTCCCTTGTTCAGCTCCATAACCTTTATAACCTTGAGGTGTTGCAAGGCTCTTTGCATACTGCAATTTACAACGTTAGCACAACATTAGAAAGAGGTTGGAATTCAATTGTTTCAAATCAATGAAATGATGCCTTGCAACACAAGGAAACAAATCAAAGCACAAGTTTCGTCGTCCCTGTTGGTAAATAGTATGGGTGCTTTCGTGCCATGAGGCACGACCATGGAAGTAATTTAATAGAAAAAGCTATGTAATTGGACCATCTATTCTATCCGTTTGAGTTTAGGTTTTGAGTCTAAAACTGATAACATAAATAAATTATAAAAACTTGAAAAATGTCTACTAGAGCAGCTCTTATCCTTGTCCAAGGAGAAAATAAAAAGGTATATTTGAGCATGATTGGAAAAAAGGTTGGAGACTTCAAAACAATAGGCAGGTGGCAGCCTTGTCCAAAAGGCCAAAGGGAAACTATTTATTATGGTAAAGTCTCTCTCTCTCTCTCTCTCTCTCTCTCTCTCTCTCTCTCTCTCTCATGAGTGTTGCAATGGCTCTATTTGCGATATTTCTATCTATTATTAAACTTTACATTGGGATATCAGATTAGAAAAATCTAGTCTATTAATGGAACTTACATTAGCCATGCTCAAGGCTACCATATCTGGTATTGGTTCAGTGGTGTCACCAATTCCGAGGCTTATGACTTTAGCATTCGGATACTTCTTAATGTGTCGAAGCTCACGTACATCGATCTGTAATGCAGTAAGCTTTGGAGTTGAGAGGCTGTTGCAAAATTTACAGATAATCTAATTCGTTGAAGAATACCTCAGGAAACAAATAGTTGTATTGCAGCTTCTCCAAATTTGCATTGCGCTCAACTTTTGTACAGTATGAGACTGCATTCATTAATCGCACAAATTTCTCAATAACTATAAATTGTATCTAAATGCAAATATCATAAGTGCATGACATCGTACCTAAACCCTTTTCTTCTACTGCCATCCTGCAACAAAATCAGTGATTATATCAAAATACTGTAGAGGTAAATCTGCAGACAGTAAGTATATATATTGAACATGAACAAAACTGAACTCCGAAGTTACCTAGCTATAGGCTGAAACAAGGTTTTGCAAGTAGTGAAACTCAAAGTTAAAAATGTGTTCATTTTTCTTGTAATTAGTTTCTCCACTTATTCTCTCAAATTGCAATGAGCATAACGTATATGGTGACATTTTTATAATCATGCCAAAATAATTAAGGGGTGCTTAGGTCTTTTCATAATCCATTTAATTAAAGAATATGTAAATTGGAACAGGAAGTTTTTCAACATCTCCTACCTAATTTCCTGAAGAATAAAATTTATAAAACAAAAATAAATTAAATAATAGTTGACATTCATTTTCTGTTTTTTTTTTTTTTTTTTTTCCTGATGAAATATATTTACTGCATTAATTAATAGATATTTGCAATGTACAAATTATATAAATACATACTCGAAATTCGAAAACTAAGAAAAGTTTATGCAACTATGTCTTGTACAAAAACCTAAAAAAATTTAAAAAATAATTCCGTACAAATTAATATAAGAGGGTGTTTGGTGTGGATTAAAATTAGATTTTTAGTAGATTGTGATAGAAGTTTTTGAAATGTGTGGTTGAAAAGTTGTGGGACCCATGAAAGATGTGATTAATATTGATTGTTTGATTTTGACTTGGATTAAAACCAGATTTTAATCTGGACGGACCAAACATGGGCTAAGTTAAGTTTGACAATAATCATAATTCAATACAAATTAATTTCAAAGAAGTTTCGTTCATAACTAAAAAGTATGGATAGATTTTGGAAAATCTAATAAAAAACCCTTCAGATTTTACCTGTTCACTGCCTTCTTTTTCTTAACATAGTTATTTAACATCCTTTAAACTTCAGACAAGCTTGCCACCTAACTATAAACCAGATTAAATCATATAAATTTCCAAAATATAACAAAAATAACCATTTTCCTATTACACTTTTCTCATCTCAGCAAAAAAAAAAAAGACTTCAATTTCCAAGAAACTTCAGCGTCCATATTTTCTAAAACTGGTTATATCTTACAAGTACATGAAACTTTCATTGGACGTCTCTTTTGGAAAAGTGACGGAAGAAAGAGCTGGAGAAAATGAAATGACAAGCCTATGCCTAAAGTCGACTTGACCTTGAGAAATAGAATATGCAGAGCCACCACCAATACAATATTCATTCCCCACGCAACAAAACCAGCCATTAAATATGCATATCCATTGACTTTTCTTTCCCTCAAAGTCTGAACGAAGTTATTCTATCTGATATACTTGTCACGTTGGAAAATGAAATTTAAAAAATGGGCAGACAAAAGTAGCATCTGCTAATATAAAATGCATTGATTAAGAGCATGAACTTGTGAAGACAAATTATCTCTCTTTTGACCAATACATACAAAGACCATTTTGAAATTAAAGAATTCACCAAAAGTATAGTCAACATATATTAATGTGAAATAAAGGTATCAAATTGTTTGAACATTATAGTATTTTGAATGTAGAAATTAATATTCAAAGACGATGAGTTGATCATTTCAGACTGGATTGAGTCAAAAGATTTACTTCACGAACTATTGAAATTTGACTACAGGGAGAACATTATTATTTCTTAGTTAAAAAGAGCAGTAAAATATGATGAAACTATAGGGAAATGGGAACTTTTGAGTCGAAGCAATTCATACATAGTTACATAATTATTTGAATAATGTTATTCATCCTCACTGGGGATGAAAACACAGTCTACGTGGCGTTAAATGATATGTGAAATTAAATAAGTCATTTACTTTCACCTTTCATTTAGCATATTATTTAAAACCACATAGACTGTGATTTCATCCCAGTGGAGATGAATAACATTACTCTAATTATTTTGCCCTTTTGAAAAGGAATAATGCTATTTACAGTCGTTCACTGCAGCAGTCGCCCTATGTGGCACACACATGTCAAGTGTGTATTTGATGCATTAAGGTTGTAAAAAAAACTATCATATTATTGCATCAAATACACACTTGACATGTGTGTGCCACATATAGCGACTGCTGCAGTGAGCGACTATGAATAGCATTACTCTTTGAAAAGCTACGAGGCATGCACCAAAATTCAAGAAGATTGATTACTATCAGCTGATGACAGACTTTTCGGATTTTTCTAGGTTGTCTTATTTCTATTAAGGTGCTGCAAAGAAAAGAAAAAAAAAAGTGCTTATTTCTTGGAAATTCTTTAGTTTTCACTTTTCACGTCTTTCCACAGTATCAAATCCAAGAATTGATGGCTGATTTTAACTTTTCTTTTTCCACTCATTACTACATAGAAATGCAGTAAATTTTGGTGAAAGAGCAAATCGTCCCCATATTAAAAGATTCACCTTATTAATAGGAATAGCTAGCCCGATTCATAGTCGTAACGTTAATTTCTGATTAAAACCCACAATTCTATTTTCACTTTTTGTTTGGGACCCTCACTTTGGCATATTTGAAAATTTTGAGAAGCAGCCATCCATGTGGTATGCATGCATGCACGCAATAGTACACCTGTCTGCACCTGTTATTATAGTCGTTCTCATGTATATTCGAATAATTGAACCTGGAATTATCGGGAAAGGGCAGACATGCACGACAAAATATAATGCCGTGGAAGTCATCAAATCATACAAAAAGAAAATTGTGCTACGTCCAAAAATTTGAAAGGAAATACGGAAAGAATTCGTAAATTATTCTATTCAATCTTGTTTAATCGAACATATTCATTATAAAAGATCGAAAATGGGTAAAACATAAAGTTAGCTTTTAACCGACCCAATTTACCGAAATGTGGACTAAAAGTAGTGGCATATCCCGGAAACTTTGTTGGATGGAACAATGAGCATTTTATTTTCTTTAGGATCAAGAATAAATTAAAGTTGTGGAAATTTTGGGGAAAATTTTACTAGATTGGACTATTCAAATCATTTTGCAAGTCTATACAAAACTTGGTTTCCAGGAAACTGGCCAGAAAGTTTGGCACAAGGATACATATTCCCAATTGTAGCTCGTGGATTTTACATCAATTTATATTTGACACTTCACTTATTTTTTGTAAAATTAAACAAGAAATTTTTGACTTAGCATAACAAAAATGCCTTCATCGTCATTAATGTGTTTGCTCGCAGCAATTGTGAACTCTCGGGAGAATCGATGACTGCATCAAAGATGCAGTGTTAATACATCTGAGAATTCTTAATTGGTTAGTTGTAAATAACCCCAGGACTTTCCCTTAGTCACAATGATACTTAATTCTATGATTGAGTATTTTTTTTTAGTTTTTATATGTGTATGGAGAGTAATTTTGTTCGAACGGATCTAGGATGAATGAACTAGGGAGCTTGCCAATTATTAAAAATTGTGATTACATCTTAAAAAGATCAACCTTATTAGGAGGAGTAACACAATCCTTTATAAGTTGGTTTATGTTTACATCTTTATTCGATGTGAGATTATTGTTATATATTTATACTATAAATATAATATGTGAAAGAAATAATTAATTAAGATAAAGTGTCCAACTGGTGAAAAGTGTGGAATTTGTGTGGGAGGTCAGGGGTTCGAGCCACGCCTCACGCATTATATTAAAAAGTCTTTGAGTACTATTATTTTTTAATTATTTTCGGAATTATTTAATGGGTCAACTAGCCAGTAAAATCTAACAGTTTTAACTGCCCATTTTTAATATCCATTACCATAGGCCATTACATCTGCAACTTAATGCTAGATCATGGTGGAAGATGTTACATCTCTTCATGCCTATATAAACACACTTTTGGGTATTAGAAAAATATAACAAAAACGAAATTGTCTCTTCATATATACAGTAAAATATTATACTCAAATTGTCTTTTTTATTTTCTGGAGTACACTTGAGAGTTCTGAAAACCTTTTATAATTGCCGCATAATTGGTTTATTTGATCGTTGTATCCTGGAGGTGATTGTCCACGGAGGTCGCAGCAGTTATCGACGGGCAATTTCGCTTTAGGACATCGTGCTGTCACGAGACTCGATCTATTGATAAGTTTTTTCTGCACTTTACCATTATTTTATCCAACAATTATATCCCTTAATATGTCCCCGCAAGATGGTGTCTCATTTGAGCAGACCAATCTTGAAATCCGTATGCTCACTTTTGGAGTTTTAACCGGATCGAATTACTCATTATAGCTTAATTGGCTGTGATACCATATTAAAAGACCAATCTTATTAAGAGGAGTAATACAATCCTTTATAAGTAGGTTTATGTTTATATCTTTATTCGATTTGAAATTCTATCATTTCACACCAATTTTTTCCAATACGACTTCGATAGTACAAGAAAAATGAAAAGACAAAAACGGAGGCGCATTGAGAATTGAAGTTTGCACTTTCGTGGTAAATCTCCAAAACACCAACTCAACATTCAAATTAATTTAAGCAGAAATATTAAAATATTTCATTATTGTTGACCTCTTTGCACTGTCAACGTAACGATCCCTGAATTTCGCTTTTCTTTCTGAAACAGTGCTCTTTCGTTAGGAGAGACTCTTAGTGCCGGCGAGAAAAGTAAGTGAAAGGAAATTCAGTATCTTTTTATATAAAACACGTGAGATAGCGAACCTATTTTGAAAAATCCAATTTTAAACCTGTTTGTAATGTTCATATTTCTTATCAAATAAATTAAGAAAAAGGTGTATAATATCATCTGTACATCGGGTTTTACATTACTTGTAACAAATAAGTGGGTACGGAAATGAAATCACGAAAAGAAATTATAAGCTAGAGTTGAAGGGATAATTACATCAATGGTCACTAAGGATCCGTTTGATTGCAAATGTGAAAAATGGGTGGAAAGAAAATGAAATTCAGGGAAAGTAATTGCTTAGAAATTGTTTTTCAGGAAATTGTTAATGTTTGATTTGTATAATTTTCCACCCAGAAAATTTTTGAAATTTTGGATTTTTTTGTTCACGTTTGACTTTATTTTACATGGAAATTGTCCATTAAATTGAAATTTTTTTTTACAATTGGTTATGAAATTTGTTATCATTGCGAAAAAGTAAAAAAAAAAAATTTTGAACCTAGAATTCCTTTTCCCACCAAAATGGTGGGAAAATGATTTCCCACAAATTGAGGAAAATGGGCGCGTGGTGGGTTGGGTGGGGGGGGGGGGTTGGGAAAACATTTTCTAGGGAAAAGTAAAGCCATCAAACGTGGCTGTTTAGGTGGAAATGGAATTACTTTTCCATTTTTCATGGAATTCAACCCCTATCAAACATGACTTAAAGGACCATTAGTTAACACTTGGAAAATCGACTAGCTATTATTGTTAGATAATAACTTCATTGACAATTGACGTAATAAATCCAAAGTTGAGCGGACGTCGACGTGAAAATATATATAAACTTCATTTCTTTAATTATATTCTATCTTTTACAAATGACTACATTAAGTCGAAATTTACAACATAAGATCAAGTTACAACCTGACTTGACCATTTTACGAAGACTTGAATAAGAGACTAGAGTTTTCAATTGATTAAAAATAGAGTACACATTGTTGAATTGAGACCAACAATTTTTCAAGTGATTTTTTTTCAGTTATCCTAATTCCCAAATCACAAATCAAAACTCATAAATGATAAATTAAAATTCATAATTCAATGATGGTGCAACATAAATTATTTGTCCCATATCACAAATTCATAGATTCACAAATCACAATTCTCATTTCAATGCCAAATTTCCAATTAAATCATAAAACATAAACCGTGATTCTTAAATAACGATAATCATAATTCATAAATAAAAAATAACACTAAAAACCAAAAAAAAAAAAAAAAAGAACACAAAACACAAAGGAGAGAGTCAGAAAACTCATGGGCGTCATAGTGGCACCGCGGCAGCCGGTAGCACTAACAGCCTGTTTCCGACCTTCCGACTTCAGAAACTCGAGTCGTCCGACTGAACTGGTCAATGGTGGAGGCGGGTGTTGGTGAAAGTGGTGGAATAGTGTAAATTTGTGGAAAATGGAAATGGAACTATGGTGAAATTAACGGACCGAGACCATATATATAATTGATTTGGGCCTAGTCAATTGAAAAGCAAAGGCCCAACTAAATTTAATTATAATTTCAGCTCAATCAAATGCAAAGGCCCAATTTAAGAAAAAAACACAGGAAGAAGAAGCCAAACCCTCACCTCATGCGCGCCGGTCTCCTTCTTCCTCATGCTTGTGCACTATTCTGGCGGTGCCTAGCACGCGTAGCCGCGTCCCATCGCCAGGTGCTAGATCCACTGTTGCATGAAGTCCAAAATCACTTTAAACAAAAGTGTGACCATCAAACTAAGTAGGTTTACTAGTAATCCAAGTTCCGAACATTGGAGAGCTATTGGTAGGGTTCTTGGTTATTTAAAGAAAACCAACAACCTTGGACTAAAATATACAAAATTCCCTAAAATCTTGGAAGGATATTCTGACGCAAGTTGGATATCAAGTGCAGGAGAAAATAAATCCACTACGGGTTGGATATTTACTCTTGGAGGGGTGCTGTTTCTTGGAAGTCTAAGAAACAAACTTGCATTACTCACTCAACAATGGAATCAGAATTTGTAGCATTGGCTGAAATTGGAAAAGAGGCTGAGTGGCTAAAAGAGTTGTTATATGAAATACCACTTGATTTAAAGGATATTTCATCAATACCTATATTATGTGATAGTCAAGCTACTCTTGCTCGGGCTTATAGCAAAGTATATAATGGAAAGTCTAGACACATGAGTCTTAGACATGAGTATGTAAGGAAATTAATCAAGCATGGAATAATTTCTCTTATATTTGTTAAGTCTAGTGAGAACTTAGCGGATCCGTTTACTAAACCTCTTACGAGAGAATTAGTAAGATCGACTTCAAATCGGATGGGGTTGAAACTCCTTAAATAAATCCACCAATGATAGCAACCCTACCAAATTATACTAAACAAGTATATTTAGGTTCAAGGGGTAATAACAAGTCATTAGATAAGTGGATGATTCTCAACACTATGGAAATTACTAAACCCTATCGTTGATCAATAATGTTGGTTGTTACTGTTAGGAGGGTTGAGTTATAAACTCTTAATGAAGTTCAGTACGAAGTACAAGTATCTCTTTAAAAAAGTAACAAAGATACTGGAAGAACTTTACCTATGTGAACTTCTAGGTGGTGCCGCCTCATTAGAGAGTTGAAGTTTTCTCTCTTTAAAAGTTCAAAGAACTAGGATAAGTGCAAGGCCATATTAGCACTAAGCGGGTTAGAGGAACTTGTGAAGTTAACACTTGTGTGTGTGATTTCGTCGGTATTGTCACAAGGAATATCTGGTTCAAAGCGTTGTAGCTACCTGAAATTTCGATAATACTTTATGAAATTTACACTAAGGTTAGATTAAAATCGAAAGATATCTAACTCTTATGCATAAGTGTTGTATTTGATTATATGTTGATATTTGGTTATACGATTAATTTTAATTTTGAGCAAGTGGGGGATTGTTGGAAATCTTGATTATAGTTGTTCAAAATCAAAAGTGATAACCATGGATTGGATGAATTTGAAGAGAAGAAGACTGAATTTGAAAAGAGGAGAAAATCACGTTTGGTGCCTTCAAAATGGCCTATGCGATCGCATAGGCCATTGAGTCTCGCGATCGCACAGTGACCAACAGGGAGCAAACTGGGCAGCCACGGTATAACCATGCGATCGCATGGGTTTAGCCCTTGCGATCGCATAGGGTTAAAACTTGACCGTTATTTTCAAAATTCTGGTGGTTTTATTATGAAGGGTTGCATCTCTTCAACATGGTTTGGAACAATTTCGTGTGGGGATGATTGAGTACTATAAATATGAGTTTATGGTCATTCCAAAAACTTCAACTCATATTTATCATCCATTATTCATCCAAATTCTGTCAATTTTGTTCTTCATATAATCATTCTTTGAACACTATTTTCTATTGTTCCTTTGAAGAAACACTTAAAGCTTTTAGTGTTCTTCATTCATAGGCTTGAATCCTACAAATTATTTGTCACTTTAATCCTCAAAAGCTTTGGTAGAGGAGGCAAATATCGTTTGAGGACAGCGATTCATTAGTCGTGATCAAGTCTTTATTCTCTATATTTTTTTTCCTTCATCTTCTTGTTTTTTTTCCCCGTTTCCATTGTTGTAATATTTTAACAACACATTCAATTCCTATATACTTGAGGTACGAGCTTGTATCACTCTACAACTTCATAAATTTTCACCTAGCCAAAAAATCGAGGACAATTAGGCTTTCTCGGTCACCCAGAGGTATTCCTCTCTATTGGTGTGCCTCTTCCACCTTTGAGCTCATTACCTACAAAATTCATGAAACAACTATGAAACATTGACGTCTAATGATAAATTACTATGCATGTACACATATAGCAAGAGATGGCATAATATGACATTCAAATCGACATGCATGCACTATTTCTTTCATTTCTTCTAACTGCCCCTCCCATAGAACAAATTAGTACACCGAGAACTTAATAGAAGATATTATGATATAAACAACGAAGGCCATACCTGGAGGCAAGGGTTGAGCTTCGGGGGGACAAAAAAAAAAAAAATTATACTAGATTGATACAATGGGGAAAAAAATCCACTAAAAAATAGAATTTGCAATTAAAAAAAAAATTCCCCTAAAAAATTATTGGGTCCGAGGACAGATCTGGGCTAAAGCCCAAACCTGCTCCCCTCCCTCCGCCCCTTGGGCCGGAGGTACATATATGAGACTCTTTTTGCTCGATTGAGGAAGACCCTTTTGCACTATGACCTTGTGATCACAACTTGAAGATCCTTTTGCTCCATTCTATACAACAAATCTAGTTATGTAATACGATAATATACTCATCTTGCTCATAAGTTACAACAATAATGGAAGTTTTATCTTAAAGTATGTATGGAGTATTAACACTTCACATGTATAATTTCCGATACATTCTTGCACATTTAGCACATAAAATACATGATGGGATTTTCTTGCTTGAAACTGGAAATAAAGTTTTTCCTAAGTAAGAAGGTATAAAGAAGGTCTTAAGCATAAATTTGTAAATTGGGGGTACTGATAACCATTAAAACGTAGTAAAATCTCAAAAAGCAGGGAACTATGGATACTGATACACCCTGTGGCTCAACATAAAATCGTGATGTCAGTAAATTACAGGAAAATGGATTTAAGGGTATTAGTATCCTTGTTGCAGTGTCTTCTTCCCTATTGATGAATCTTGAAATTTTCTTCATGTTTAACTACTGTCCCTTGAGGGTTCTTGATGCTGGAGTATGAAGAAATCCTTATTGGATCAAACATTCAAGTTCAAACCCACATTGTTTCCCTCCAAAAATTTCTTAAGCTTTTCTTTGATAAGTTCGGGAGAATAAGTATGTAGATGTGGACGTTTTCTTTAGGAAAAGAGTGGAGTGCAAAAGTGAAAGAGCATTACGTTCATGTATGACTTCCATACCAAGGTTGGCGCGCTTAATGATATCAGCCCAAGTATTAATTACACGGCCTTAACTATCAACTACGGGTTGGTTGAAATTGAAACCATTTAGGTTGAAAGGCATAGTGCTGATACCTAAAGCAGTGAACCAGATACCTACTACAGGCCAATTAGCAGTTAGGAAGAAGTGTAATGAACGAGAGTTGTTGTACTAGCACACTGGAAGATTAATAGGCCAAAATAACCATGAGCGGCTACAATATTATAAGTTTCTTCCTCTTGACCGAAGTATTAATTTTGAAGAGTTTAAATACAGCTTCATATATACATATGTACAAACACATATACATATACTCACAATGCACAATTTTTCTAGCATAAGCACAATTATGCAAAATCTTGTATCCTGTTTCCGTACGAACAATATTGGGAATTGATGAAACAAGAATTATATATTGGAGAAGCTCAGTCTGTAGTTATGAAAATGTTTAATTATTATAAGACATAGTGTTGATTGTCATATTCTATGGTTATTGATTTGTTGAATGGCTGTTAGGGCTCAAAGGTGTTGTCCTTGCAAAGTCTGGTGAAATCATTTTCAAAGGACATATGCTTGAAAAATACTGGATTGAAAGTTCTGAAGCCTCAAGTGGATGCTCTTTCAGTTATCTAGAGTGCTTCCCTTATCCTGTTGATTGTTTGGTCATAAAAGCTCTTCTTTGGATGGGTACATTCACATTAATAAGCCTTCTCACAAATGATTGATGAAGACTTTAGGCACTTCCTTGGTAAAAAATTGTGTAATATGGATCATCGTTTCATATTTCCAATGATTCTATCTCGGCTTGCTGGATCTGCAGCTATGAAAATCCGTTTGCGTTCCTTTCTGGCGCAATCCACTTCCTCACTTCCTTTTTCCTAATATAAGTGGCTTGCTGCTTTATTGAGCATGTAATTTTATTTCTGGTTTCTTACTGCTCAACTTAGTCTTTTGTTTCTTTTATTCTGTTTTCCAACTGAATCACAAATAATCTCCAGATTTACCTATTTTTCATCTAACATGTAAATAACCGTGGAATGTGAATCTCATTGGTTATCATTTAAATATAACTAATTTCTTCTGGAGATGGCAGAAAGAATTAAAAAGGGTTCTTCACCCTTGAAATGCCAAACAGGGTGTTTAGAAGCTTTCCTTGATCATCATGTTTTTCCAGTAAGTTCTCTCTTTGATTTAAATTTTGTTCTACGAATTATTTTATCTGCTAAATGATTTTGATTTGCGCTATTCTTATCTAACATGGGTGTCATTTTTTTATAATACAGATGGTTCTTATCTCTTTCTGCGCAACAGACCCAGCCACCAGGTATCATTGGTCAGTGTGTTAGATACATGACTCTTCATGGATTCTGACGATGTTCACAATAATGTCTTTAAGAATTCAGGAACAAAGAGATTTCTGAATCTGCCTGGGAATTTTGCTTGCTCAGTTATCTTTCACGGTATTGCTGACATTTTAGTTTTTGATGACAAAACTAACGCTCATTGCATTATCTGGTTTGTGAAGAATTCTTTGTATATATCTTTTATTTATTGTTATGAACGAACCAAGGTACCAGAATGGCTCTGATACCACTTTATTGAGAATCCAATCATATAATTAAAGACTAGAATAATATGAGCAATATGAAAATAATGGATCATAAAGAAAACAAGATTTACGTGGAAATCCAAATCCGAGAAGGCCATGGGCAAATGCGGAGAATTCACTATAATCAATACTAAGGAGTTACAAAAGATCTCTTTTGTCTAATAACTAATTGGACAATTGGTCAATTCCAGTATGTTTTGTACACCAAATATTTATAATTAAAGAATCTCTAACATACTATGAGAATTAATACATGAAGAGTTTAATATAAGGTGAAGTCTCAATATAATGAGTAAAACCAATAATGGAGAATTTGGAATGGAATATGGGTCAATTCACCTTGGACTCGTCTACGACATCTTCAAGTCTCCCAATACTCCTTCAATAGTATTTCCAATCAAATATTTAACAAGAATTCAGGTCCTAACTCAATTCTAACAAACTCCTCATTGACATGAATTCGATTACAATGAATAAAACTCAACTCTTTAATTCCAACAACCGAGCATACTCAGTAACTATTACCTTGCAAGCTAAATCTACTTGAATCATCTCGTTCATTACTGGCTCCAGCTGAGTCACCAAACTTGTTCGAATCACCACGAGTAACATGATCAATAAAATCACAACTGACTCAACCCGAGTTACTAGAATGTTCCTCAATATCATTGCTCGAATCACCACGAGTAACCCCGATCACACAAACTCTACCCAAGTTATGTCTTATCGAACCATAAGCTGCAGCTGCATCTAAAGTGATCGTTGAACCTTCCAAGGTATATAACTGATCCTTACATTGCTTCTCCTTCAACATCCAAACAAAAAATCTGTCATAACAAAAAATCTTGTTGCGATCCAAAGGAATCTCAAATTTCATAGTTGTCATCCATGAAACAATTGACTTTGTTCAAACCTCGCTTTAATAATCAATTTGGATCTCTCAAGAAACCTTCAACTCTGATACCACTTGTTATGAACAACCAAGATACTGAAATCGCTCTGATACCATTTTGTTGAGAACTCGGCCAAATAATTAAAAACATTAATAATATTAGCAATATGAAAATAATGAATCAAAAAGAAAACAAGATTTGAGTGAAAATTCAAATCCGAGAAAACCATCGGCAGATGCAAAGAATTCACTATAATGAATGAAGGAGTTACAAAGGATTTCTTTGAACCAATATGTGTTGCACACCAAATATTTATAACCAAAAAATCCTCAACATAATAGGAGAATTAATACTTGAAGAGTTTAACATAAGATGAAGTCCCAATACAATTGGCAAAACCAATAATGGAGAATTTGAAATGAAATAGGAGTCAATTCATCTTGGACTCCTTTAAGACATCTTCAAGTTTACCACCAACTCCTAATACTCCTCCAAGAGTATTTCCAATCAAATACTTAATAAGAATTTAGGTCACAACCTAATTCTAACAATTATAATTTTACACGGAAAAGTGTATGAAGTTATTACTAAATATATAAGGAAAAATATGTTAGATCATATAATTCTTCATTGCCTAATTTGCATCGGTGGATCATGGGTTATGGTATAGTATTTCATTTAATCGTCACATTTGACATTGTTTTTGTAGTTAGGTAATTTGAAGGAAGAGTTGGTGTACATTAGCTTGATGGCTCAGAATCAAGTAAAAACTCTACTGTCAAATGCCACCGAGAAGGAAATGACTTCATTATCTCTTAATCTTATGAGTAGTTATTCAACATAGACTGGTGGCCATACTAGAATTTGATCGAGAAAAATGAAATATATGTCAATGAGTGGGTGTAACGCCAACTGAGGATAAATTGAGGAAAATTTTGATGGTTAAGAAAGATACATTGCACATTTGGGTCTACTATACAGTTCTACTGTTTGCTATATGTTTGTTTTGAAAAACTTGATTGACGCTCTCTTCATCGAGCCCAGCAATAAACCATATATCAAGATACAAAAGAGATTACATCAGAATATTAAAATACTTAATAACATCAGCTACAGTAGCCTAACGACAGCTGGTATAACTATGCGGTAGACAAAAAAATATTAACCTAACTAGAGTTTAAATAAAAGTCTTCACATTATCCTTCAATCTCCTCCTTGAAGCTTTTATTTAAGACTCCAATTTGATACTTCAGTTCCTCAAAACGATCTTTTGGAAGTGGCTTGGTAAACAGATCTGCTAACTGGACTTGTGAAGGACAATATTGCAAGTGAATTTCACCTTCTTTCTCAGCTTGCCTGATTGCACGAAACTTGACTTTAATATGCTTTGTCCTTCCACGATTAACTGAATTTTTGGCCAAGGCAATAGCATACTAATTGTCAACTAAAATTGAAGTAGGATTTGCATGAACTTAATGCAAGTCAATCAAAATTTTCCTCTGCCAAACCGACTGATTTGTAGCTGATGATGCAGCCACATACTCTGCTTCTGCTGTCGATTGAGCCACAATATCTTGCTTCTTTGAGTTCCCACTGAATGCACCAAATCCTAGAGTAAATAAATACCCAGATGTGCTTTTCATATCATCCATTGAACCGGCCAAATCACTGTCTGAATAGCCAATTAAATCTGATCCAGCTCCTCCTTCATAGTAGATTCCATGATTGAGGGTTCCTCTGATGTATCTGAGGACTCGTTTTGTAGTAGTAAATGAGTTTATGATGGATTGGACATGAATATGGATAGCAGACTTGCAGCAAACATTAGATTAGAGGTCTCAAGACGGACGGGCCGGCCAGACCAGTGAAAATCGGCCCGGATTGACCCGGGACCGCGGGTCGACCCGTGACTCGAGTGGACGGTTCACGGGTCAAGGAGGTGTGACCCGCGGGTTTCGCGGGTTACACATTCACAGGCCGCGGTTTGCGGTTAAACCGCTGGTCTATGAAAAAAAAATTTAAAAATTTTAAAAAATGAGGGGAGGTGTCAACTTAGTTGGAATATACTTATGCTATAAATATTTGATAATAGTAATTAGAAATGCATTTAATTGTTATTTGTTTAAGTTAAATTTAACTTTACAAATTTATAAATAATTCATGTAACATTAAATTTGAATTTTATGTAAACATTTTTTGGTATAAATATAAATTTATCATTTTGTTCAATTCTTAATTTATATTTAACAAAAAAAATTATTTTTTGCTATAAATATGAAAAATTCTGTATTTTTATAATTTTATTTATACAATAATACGGGTCAAATCAGAACAAACCGCGACCCGCTTGACCCGCATGGGCTCGACCCAGATGGGTTAGCCGGCGGGCCTTGGTTGTAGTCCAAAATTTATGGGTCGACCCGGAACCGGCCAGGAACCCATAGCGGGCGGACTTTTTTTCACATGGGCCGTTACCGGGCTTATATGTTGGCGGGCCAACCCGGCCCGGACCACCCGGATTGACACCTCTAAATTAGATCAGGTCTTGTTGAAGTTAGGTACAACAAGCTTCCCACAAGACTTCTATAATTTTTCTCATTTGTTGGCTGATCACCATCATCCTTTGATAGTTTCGTATTCACTGCTATAGGAGTTTCAACTGGCTTGCAATCTATCATTTTAATCCTCCTCAAAATATCAGTTGCATACTTGTGTTGTGAAACAAAAATTCCATCAGATCTCTATTCAATCTCGATTCCAAAAAATACTTCATTTCACCCAAGTTTGTCATCTCAAACTCCTTCTTAAGTTCAAGTGTGAATGAATAAATCAGCTCTACATTGTTTCCAGTGATCAACAAATCATCCACATACAATGAGATGATCAAAACATTTGAGTGAAAATCTAATTTTACATAGAGTGTGTGCTCACTTTCACTTCTTTGAAATCCATTTTCACACAAGTAACCATCAATTCTGCTGTACCAAGTTCTTGGGGCTTGCTTCAATCCATACAAAGCTTTCCTTAGCTTGCACACATGATCAGGAACTGATTCTGAGTTAAAGCCATCAGGTTGTTTTATAAAAACATCTTCTTCGAGTTCACCATTGAGGAAAGCTGATTTAATATCCAGCAGATGTATTTTCCACTTCTTTTGAGCTGCCAATGTAATTAGCAATCTGATTGTATCATGTCTTGCAACTTGAGCAAAGGTTTCGAAGTAATCTACTCCACTTTCTTGAGCAAATCCTTTAGCTACAAGTCTGGCTTTGTACTTGTAAATCGAGCCATCTGGATTTACTTTGGCTTTGTAAATCCACTTCACTCCAATTACCTTTTTATCAGTTGGTCTTGGCACCAGCATCCAAGTCTCATTTTTTCTGAATCATCCTCATTTCCTCTTCCATGGCTTCAACCCATTCAGGATGCTTAGCAGCATCTTCCTAGTTGTTTGGCTCAGCAATAGCCATATAGCATCTTTCATAAACTTCATTCAAAGGTCTAGTTCCTCTAGAAGGTGGACTAGAACTGGAAGTGGACTCAGATGGTCCATCATTTGAAGCACTAGACTCTGTTACTGGTGGCTGAACTTCAGGTTCTATCACTGGAGTATTTTGTTGCACCCTAGGTACAAGAACTGAAGGTTGCTGTGATTTAACTTCTTTCCAATTCCACTTAGCATTTTCATCAACTTTGATGTCTCTTGAAACTATAATCTTCTCAGTTTCCAGATTGTATACACTATAGCCCTTTGACTGAGAACTATAACCAAGGAAGATCTCTTTCACTGCCTTATTATCCAACTTGCTCCTTGTTTGATCTGAAACATGAATATAGCATAAAGATCCAAACACTTTGAAGTGTTTTGCTGTAGGTTTCACACTATTCCAAGCCTCAACTGGAGTCTTTCCTTCCACAGCTTTAGTTGAGAATCTATTTTGTAAATAGATTGATGTAAACACAGCCCCAGCCCAAAATTTCCTTGGCAAATCCTTCTCAGCCAACATGCTTCTTGCCATCTCCATCACTGATTTGTTTTTTCTTTCTGCCACTCCATTTTGCTGTTGAGTATAAGGCACTGTAAGTTGGTGATGAACACCATTCTCTTCACAAAATTAATCAAACATCTTGGAGGTATACTCCTTGCCATTATTTGATCTCAAGACTTGAATCTTGCATCCTGACTGACCTTCAACTAAGGCCTTGAATTTTTTAAAAATGTGAAACACATCTGATTTATTTTTCATGAAGTACACCCAGCACATTCTTGTGCAATCATCAATAAATAGTACAAAATATCGATTTTCACTCAATGAGAGTGTTTTCATAGGTCCACAGATATCAGTATGCACCAACTGCAATTTCTGTGTTGCTCTCTATACTCCATCAATTGGAAATGCTTCTCTATGCATCTTTCTATAATTGCGACTCTCACAGACTCCTCCTAGTTTTTGAATTGCAGGAAAATCCCTTACCAAACCTTGAGAGTAAAGGTTGGCCAAGGATTTAAAATTGTAATGACCATATCTTTTATGCTTCATGTTTGATTCATCAAGGTTTACCTTAGCAACATTTGCAATCACATTTTGCCAATAAATACTGAAACTTTTATTCGTCATAGGCACACAAGAAATCTCAACATTATTTGAATCATTTATCTTACACAAATGATCTTTAAAATGCAATGAATATCCATTTTGAACCATTTGACCAACACTTAACAGGTTTGAACTTAAACCAGGTACAAGTAAAACATTATCAAATGTACCTCATTCCCTTCTTTGTCGGACAGCAATGGTTCCAATTCCTTTGGCAGATACAACTTCACCATTTCCCATCTTGAATGTTGCTTTGCAATCTGGATTCAAGTTGCAAAAAATCTCATCTTTGCTTGTCATGTGATTTGTGCAAGCACTGTCAATAAACCATGAATCTTCCTCCACCATATTGGTCATGTGAAGTGCCAGGAATAGATGATCCTCACCCTTCTTTTCATGAGCCAGTGTAGCTTGCTGATTCTGGTGTCTAGGCTCATGATGGGTTGGAGTTTGATTTGGGCGATTTATAGGGTAATACTTTTCAGGATGACCAACTTTGTTGCACGCTCTGCACTTACGTGTTTTCCAAAAAAACTTTTCCAGGTGGTTTGTTTTGCCACAAACACCACATGGAGGACGTGAATCTCAACTTTCTCTACCAATCCCCTGTTTGCTGCTAGTTCCTTCTCTTCCTTTCCTTGGATCAAACCGCCTCTTACCAAAATTACCTCTGGAATACTGCTGCTTATATTTGGCAGCAAAGGCACCCTCCACTGATTTCTCATTCCTTACAGCGAGCCTTTATTCATAAGCCAATAGAGCACCTATAAGCTCAGTTAAAGTGAGACTTGACAGGTCTTTAGTATGCTCAATGGCTGTTGTAACATCATCATATTTCTCAGGCAATGTAATCAACACTTTTTGAACCACCCTTTTATCTGAAATCTCCTCACCATTTAGTTTGATTTGATTCATAATATCAACTACTCTTGAGGTGTAATCTTTAACTTTCTCGGTCTCTTTCATCCTGAGATTTTCGAATTCTCCACTCAATGATTGCAATCTCACTGCCCTGATTTTTTCTAAACCTTTAAACTCTTCTTCAAGCTTATTCCATGCCTCTTTAGTTGTAGTTGTAACAACTATTATGGGAAAAATTTCCTCCAACACAGCTGTAAATAAGAAAGACAAAGCTTTCATATTTTTCATGGACGGATTTTTTTGTTGCTTCAACTGAGCCACTATATAGTTAGCATCATCCTCAAGTTTATCATAACCTTGTTCAATCACCTTCCACAAATCGTAAGCCATCAAGAATGCCTTCATTTTAACTGACCAAAGGTCATAGTTTTCACCATTAAAAACAGCAGGTAGAGGTAATGGAGATGAATTTGAACCAGACATTTTTCCACTTAAAATACCGTATTTAGAGATATTGGATTTATGGGTATCACACAGCAACACTGAATTTCAATTTGAATATGGAATTTCAACTTACCAATTTCCTTCAATAAATCCCAGATTTCAGCTACTTTTTTTTTTTTTTTTTACTCTTCTTCTCCTTCCTTTTTGGTGCCCTTACTGAAGATCCTTAAGAGCTCTGATACCATTTGTTTGTTTTGAAAAACTTGATTGATGCTCTCTTCATCGAGCCCAACAATAGACCATATATCAAGATACAAAAGAGATTACATCAGAATATTAAAATACTTAGCCCCTGTTTGTCTACCATTAATCCAAAAAATTGTTTGCTACAGTAAGATTCTCCACCACATATTCACCCAATAAAATATTCTACACACAAACCAATAAAGTTACTTTAATTTTCAACCACACATTCTCCAAAAAATACTATTCATTACACTAATTTTCTCCCAATAATGGGAGACAAACAAGCTCTTAATAACATCAGCTACAGTAGCCTAATGACAGATGGTATAACTATGCTGTAGACAAAAAAATATTAACCTAACTAGAGTTTAAATAAAAGTCTTCACATTATCCTTCACTATATCAGATAAATCACTCATTTGCAAATGCTGGATCTGATAGAGCCTTCAACTTCTGGGACAGATAGAAACAGAGACCTTAAGGTATCAAAGAATTCATTTTATCTCATCAGTTCATTCAACAAATGCAGCGCTTGTATCAGTTTATCACATGCCTTCTTCCCATTATTGTTCGTTATTTAGGCTATGCAAAGGGCAGCCTGCCCATCTCTTGCAGCACTTTCAACAATAATGCCTTTAGTATATGTTCAGTTCACGAGTTTCTTAGAGCATGTCCGTTGTGATTATAAGTAATTCAAACTTAACTAAGTTACTAATTTTACCAAACGTGATTGTCACCTTAGTTCGGAAAATAGAAAATGTATGTTTTCGAACATGAAAAAGTTTTTGGTATGAAAAAATAAGAATTTTGCCACCAACTTTTGTATGCTATAAATAGGGGTTGTCACTTCGATTGTTGTGTGTAGAAGTCTAAAAGCATTACCACCGTAAAAATCTCCTACCATTGTAAAATTCCCTTTTTCAATAAGTTATTTCTTCCTTCTTCAATTATCTTGTCTAATTTAAAATGAATTAAGCTAAATGAATACAATGCTTGACATAGGGGTTGACCGACCTCTCACATTGCATGTGGGTCCCGATCAGAATTAAATAATGCCGATCTTCCCCATGTGTGTGTTGTGTCAACCATTATGTTTGTGTAGCAAAACTCATTTAATATTACTCCATATTATTTTTATCCTACAAAATATACTTCACATAAACCACCAAACATTTCCAATCTAATTTATTGGCTAATTAGCACAAAACGTCCCTACCTTTGGGATGAATTTCGGAAACCATCCATACCTTTCATTTCTTGACATTTATGCCCTTACCTTTGGGGTTTTGGTGCGCTGAACATCATTTTCACTATTTTTTGATGATTTTACCCTCCATTCAATTTAGATACAAAGAAAAGAAAAGAAAAACAATCCAATAAATTGCAACTATAGGCCCAAACTTTTTAAAAAGTGCAAATAACCCATTAAATTTCACCTTCTTCCCAAAACTCACCCCTACCCTATCGTTGCGTACCGGTCATTTTCAGGCCACCATGGCCGTCGAATTTCTGCACCAACACCATCTCCTCATCAACCCCTAATGTACCAACACAAATTCAAACCCCAAAATACATCAAACTCGAACCAAAATTAGGCCCAAAAAACAACATTCACGCACGGTTTTCTTCCAACTTCTACCCAATCCATGGATGCCCATGTTAATTACACTTCACAGGTCCCTCAAGCTCACCTAGACGCATCCATTCATGTTCCAATTACATCAAATAACAAAGAAAATTGAAATCTGCAGTTTTTCGAAACGTGTTCACTACCAGAAAACCCAAATTCCGGCGACGGTGGTGGTCCCCATGATCTCGGACCACCTGGGCTAGTATACTCTCTTCATGGCACAGCTATTCCACTCATGGGTCATCAACAATTTGGGCGAAATGTGCACGAACAGGTTAGGTCGAAATTGGTCGGTCCATGAATTTTCTTCCTTTTCTTTCTTGATTCAAAACCTGTATAATTACCCGCAGAAGCAGAGGGTCTTTTTTTTTAACCAATATTTGGTGTTTACCCATCTGTAATGGAATAGTCAGGCACAAATGGCAGAGGTACAGAAGATTTTGGAGTCAATGACATCCATAGAAGAGGAGGTTCAGGCACTTAGGAGAGAAAACTATGCTTTTGAACATGAAATGGAGCTCTTTTCAACTGTCCAGGGACAACGTTCTGGTGGCATTTGGAAGTGGGTTGCTGGCTAGATTAGGTTCCCAGGAACTGCTGAAGTTGCCCAAGTCAGTATCTTACTATTGTTGTGACCTTCGCACGTGAATGGTATGGAGACAAGACAGAAATGGGGTGAATGGTAGTGCGTGAATGCTGTTTTTTGGCCAAATTTTGGTTCGATTTTGTTGTTTTTTTAGGTTGAAATTTGTGTAGGAATGTTAGTGGTTGATGAGGAGATGGTGTTGGTGCAAATATTTGGTGGCCACGATGGCCTGAAAATGGCCGGCATGCAACAATAGGATGGGGGCGAGTTTTGGGAAGAATGTGAAGTTTAATGGATTATTTGCACTTTTTAAAAAGTTTGGACCTATAGTTGCAATTTGTTGGATTGTTTTTCTTTTCTTTTCTTTGTGTCTAAATTGAATGGAGGGTAAAATCGTCAAAAAATAGTGAAAAGGATGTTCAGCGCACCAAAACCCCAAAGGTAAGGGTATAAATGCCAAGAAATGAAAGGTAGGGATGGTTTTCGAAATTCACCCCAAAGGTTGGGACGTTTTGTGCTAATTAGCCAAATTTATTTATTTCTCCTACCAACTATAAAATATCATCATCCTAAAATTACAAGTGTTAGAAACATTTATCAGATTGGATTACTGGGCATCACCACACATAAATATCTCTTAATTTCGTTTACTCTTGTTTAATCCCGCCGACATGTTCAAAAGTCAGAAAAATATTGGTCATAACTCATAAGTGCCCCTAATTAAGATTACAGATAGGCTATTTAATTTTTATCGGCCATTTTAATAAAATATTCTGCTAAGGTAATGGTGCCAGGTAAATACAGCTTTGCAGAAGCAGAAATGGAACTGAAGTAATGGACACACCATACCAATAAATTTTCAATTCAATTGTATATCTCAAGTCAAAAGAAACCACAAAAAAAAAATTAAAAAAATGAATTAGAATATATTTCTGCTTCAGGATAGCACACAAAAAGGGAGAGAGAAGGGAAACACTACTTCTGGATGTGCAGAATGGAGATAAAAAACGACTGTCCAAAATTTTTCGAAATACTAGGTTTCTTGTTTTTTCATGTTTTTCTTGTTCAAAATGCATATGGCAGAACTCATCACCATAGATTTGTGGTAAAACTCTCTCTGTATATATGCATATAATTCCACACTATTGCATTCTTTTTAAATGTCAGTTACCAGTGACAGTTGTTTTTAAGCACTGATGGATATCGTGTATTAATTACAGGTGAAGTCGTGCTCATACACTAGACTGTGTAGCACAAAGAACATTCTTACCGTGAATGGAAAATTCCCAGGCCCAACTTTGAAAGCTCTGAGAGGAGATAAATTGATCGTCAAGGTTTACAACGAGGCAGAATACAACATCACGTTACACTGGTAAGTACACATGTATTTTTTCGTATGCTCCTAGGATGCACGGCAACATCTAGAACCTAGCATTCTCATTGCGGAAACTTTTGGAAACGTGTCGAAAACTCGAAATAAAGGTTTCCTATTTTTTCTATTTCTTGTTGAAATTCGAAAACTCCAAACTATTCTGTGCACTATGCTCAACTGACTCGACAAAATAGGAAAAGAGATGTCATGATATTTTCTTAAAACGTGATAAGTTATTGTTTTCGAGTATTTTCAGGCATGGAGTGAAACAACCTAGGAATCCATGGTCAGATGGTGCTGAATATATCAACCAGTGCCCTATCAGGCCGGGGCAGAAATATACTTACAGAATTCAACTGACTACAGAAGAAGGAACAGTATGGTGGCATGCACATAGCGGGTGGGCACGAGCAACTGTACATGGAATGATTATTATTTATCCTCGGCATGGAACTGTTTATCCTTTCCCCAAGCCTGATGAAGAGGTTCCTATTATTCTAGGTATTAATTGACTAGAAAAATGGATGAAAATTTAAGCTTTAAAAAACTTGGGAATACAATGTAATGACCGTAATCTCACATTGCCAAGTTAAGTTTTAGCTTCTGGGCATATGATCACTTGAGCACGCCCCTTACAAGCTGGTTTTAAGAGTGATTTTCTGTTGTGAGAGAAGAAATACAACTTTAAAAATCAACTTCTGTGTTATTCATAATTATTACACATGGCCTGTTATGGCAGTAAAAGATCTCTGACTGACCTAATATTCGGAAACAAGATGTAGTTTGTTGTTGTTGAATCTTCACCTTTTACAGGAGAGTGGTGGAAGAAAAATGTGATGGACATAGTAGGAAATGCAAATAAGACAGGAGGAGAACCAATATTATCAGATGCTTATACCATTAATGGGCAACCAGGTGATTTATATCCATGCTCCAAAGAAGGTATACTGTTTTCCTATATAAAATTAATTAATTATCTCAAAATAGTTACTTTCACGTAAACCTGAACTCATCTCCATTTTGCTGCAGGAACATTTAGAATGGAAGTAATGCATGGAAAAACATATCTGCTTAGGATAGTCAGTGCAGTAATGGAGGAAAATCTCTTCTTTTCCATTGCAAAACACAAACTCACATTAGTAGGAACAGATGGATTTTATACAAAACCATTTGAAACAGATTACATTATGATCACTCCAGGACAATCTATGGATGTTTTACTTAAAGCAAATCAATCTTCTAATCTCTACTACATGGCAGCTAGATCATATTCATCTGCATTTGGGGCCGGATTCGATAAGTCTACCACAACAGGGATTTTACAGTATAAGCAAAATGTTTTCAACCTTTTCTCCTCTGATCCTTTTCTCCCACCCCTCCCTCCGTATAATGGGACACCAAAATCGACAGAATTTACGGAGAAACTAAGAAGCCTAGCCAGCAAAGAGCACTCGATCGAAGTCCCTTTAGAAATAGACACACATTTGTTTTTCACAGTTGCAGTAAATTTGCTGAATTGCACGGGAAAACCATGCAATGGCCCTTTTGGTAAAAGGTTTTCAGCTAGTTTGAATAACATCAGTTTTGTCTTCCCTTCAAGTGATATTCTTCAAGCATACTATTATCAAATTCAGGGTGTATTTGACAAGAACTTTCCAAGAAAACCTCCTCATAAATTTGATTATACAGGCAATAATTTGCCGGAAAATCTTCTGACACCGGATTTTGGAACCCGGGCTTTGGTTTTGGAATACAATGCTAGTGTGGAGCTGATATTGCAGGGGACTAATGTGCTAGCAAGTGACAACCATCCGATGCATTTACATGGTTACAGTTTCTATGTTGTTGGTTGGGGTTTTGGGAACTTTGATCCCAGAAAAGATCCCTCAAGATATAATCTTATAGACCCTCCTCAGCAAACAACAGTTGGTATTCCTAATAATGGTTGGATTGCCATCAGATTTAGGGCAGACAATCCAGGTGAGTCTATTTTTCATTGTTTATCTTAGTCAGAAAATAGTCGAGAAATTAAATTGTTTAAGAAATACTATGATCAAGAAAGAAAATGAAAAGATCCTTGCATTTTTAAAAACACGTAAATATGCCATACTTCTAAATGAGCCATTTCTTTCTACATATCTTCCTTGTATCTCCATCCTACCCCTCCATATGTACTATCGAGTTTTGGATTCTATATTAAAAGGTCAATATTTTAAAAATGAATAGTTCAAATTCTTATATGTTCATTGTTATTTTAATTTGTCTGGAATTTATCCTTAACATGCGTCGCAAGATGATGACTCATCCTAGTATGCTGATCTTGCATTTCATTAGCTCGTTTGAACTTGATGAACTCTAATACCATATTGAGTCTCAGAGTTCCATACTAAAGTCAACCTTTTAAAGTTATGTTAAGCGTAATTTACATCATCTAAATACGAAAATTATTGACGAACATAAGTTCTACATCAGCTATATATATACTGTTGTAGGACTTACACCTAACATGTATCGGCCTTGCATTTCATCCTTTCTACCTATCTTCCCTCATTTTCTTCCTTCCTCATCCTTCCTCTCCCCCCTCTGTTTCACCTCCTGCCCTGATCCCATACCCTCTCTCTCCTTTGACCTTTGTCCTCCCTACCTAGTTCCCACCTCCCCATCGTTACATTTTTCTACTTGTATCAACTCGGTTTCATAAGCATGATCCGACACGACAAGATACGTTCATGCAGTTTCTCAGGCTCATGTTTGGCTTTATACTTTGTATATTTATGCAGGGGTATGGTTATTGCATTGCCACTTGGAGCGACATGCAAGCTGGGGAATGAATACCGTCGTACTAGTAAAAAATGGTGCAGCTCCTCAAACTAAGATACTCCCGCCGCCACAGGATTTGCTCAGATGTTAAGAATCTTAAGATATGCCACAGATCATATTTCAAATTTGCATTCACTTATAGTATGATTCTGTCTCTGTAATTCATGCAAATCCAAACATTATGGTATGGTTTTTTCACAACAAATTTCTGTTTGTTTTTTTGTTTTTTTTTTTGTTTTTTGCCCTTTTTATTATCATTTGTTTCTGTTGTCATACACACAAAATGAAGGACGATCGAGGAAGAGGGCACATGACAAAAAAAATTGACGTTAAAATGTGAATTAATTAAAGGATTGATGAACTAATATTTCATTAGAAATTATCGGTCGAACTTGGAAAGAAAAATATCCTTGGACAAATCGGCTGAAATTAATTTTTTTTTTTTTTTTTTGAAACTCTTGAGGATTTGACGATAAAAAAAATCTGATTTTTTCTAATGCTAGTCACGACTAAACGTGCGTTGCACGTTATTTTGAAATGCTTTATAAACACTGTAAAAATGATATTTGAAAATCAGTTAATATAAAAAATAGTTAAAAAAACTGTTTATGCGAAATGAGCTCTTTATATAATTCAATTATTTATTTACATGTATGATAATAATTAATATTAATTTATATGTATCATACTATAATTCAATTAATTAATTCTTCAAGTTCATGCAGATACGCTTTATATATTTTGGGGGCTGTTCAATTACTCTAGAAATACTAAAATTCAATTATTTATGTATGTGCATGTATACTATTTAACATTTATTTATGGATATATTAACAAAAAAATAATATTAAGTCATAAAGTTTATGTACACATGTTTTGGGAGTTATTCAATTATTCTAGGATTAAATAAATTATTCAAATTCATGAATGCGTATTTATTTTCAAGATTATTCATTTTATCATATACTATTTTAAAAGTATATGAATTATTAAAGATCATATAATTTGGGAGCTATTCAATTATTATAGGAGTAGATAAATTATTCAAGTTCATGTACACTTATTTAATTTCAATATTATTCATTTAGTCTATGATATAATGTCATTGGTCTAAATATATATAAATTATTCTTTTTCTATATTCATTGATTCAAATTAATTAAATTTCATGTTGGTTCATGTACACCCATTTGTTTAAATGTATATAAATTATTATTTTTCTATATCTATTAATTCAAATTAATTATATTTCATATTGGTTCACTTACACCACATTTGTTTAAATGTATATGCATTATTCTTTTTCTATATTTATTGATTCAAATTAATTAAATTCCATGTCATGAATCGAGTTGATTGTTCTCATATACAATTCAATTATTGATTTGCGTACATGTTTAATAATTAATATTCAATTAAACATATATTGAAAAACGAAAAGTAAGGTATTATTGAAATAATTAAATTGCAGTATGACTAAAATCGTCCAGAAAATGATTCTCTCTTGATGCGATATTTAATATCAATTAAATATATATTGAAAAACGAAAAGTAAAGTACTATTGAAATAATTAAATTGTAGTAGGGTTAAAATCGTCCAGAAAATGATTCTTACTTGGTGCGATATTTAGAGCTTATTTGGTAACACTAAAAAATCAATTAGGGTGTGTTTGAATCTAATTTTGAGGAGAATAGAAATTTTGGAATAGTGATTGATGTGAGAATGTGTGGTAGAAAAGTGATGAAAATTTTTTGATTTGTGTGTAATATTATTTTATTTGAAGAATGTGTGGTTGAAATGAAGAATGAGAATGGGAATGGGAATGAAAATGAGAAATTAATGGGTGCCAAACAGGGGCTAAAATTGAAAATATAGCCATTATTGGGTCTCACTCGTCTAATAAAAGTCAATAATAACGACTAATTTTTCAATTTTAATCCGATTTTAATCTCTACCAAACACACTTTTAATATATTATAGATTTTCAGCAGCATGATTTTGAGATGTAGAATCTCCATGATTACTTTTATTCAGAAAATAACTTTTTTTTTTCTTAAAAATAATTACTGTTGAAATTAATCAATTATAATCTTAAGACTAGTAATTGGGCCCAAATTAGGAGCCCAAAATGATTTTTGACATTGACAATTATCAATTAATGGCAAATTAATCAAATTACATAAAATAAAATGATGTAATATATGATGGAGTTGCACGTAGAGAAAATATTTGTCACATTATTTAGGTCACATTTATCAGTACTATATAGTTTTCTATTAATGTGAGGTAATGTGACCAATTTTGTAAAAATCATATTCATTTATTGTTGTGTATCGCCTTTTTACTATGTAAATATTTAATTATATCGATGAAGCAATCGTGTTATATTTCATATCAGCAAATCTACTGTTCATCGAAAATATATTTCGAATAAAAAACTACCATAAGTGTACGGATCGTTCAAGTAATAAAATGAACTTTAGAGTTCAAGTATCGTTCAATTTTACACAGAGATTTACTGGTTCAATTTTACATATTCTGACCTTAACCGAAACGTGAAATATGGTTGAGTTTTGTAATTAAATTGTAGTTAAATTAAATGAAAACAATAGTGGATGAATTAGTTGAACTAAATGCAAATTATATGATTGAATGCAAATTGAAGTAACTTATAGAAAAGAAACGTATTAGGTTCGCGAATCTTCATGCAATAATCCATTTTAATTCTAATTTTACAAAATTGACAACATGTTTGAATTGATGAAAAATCAATATTTCTAACTTATTTAACAATCTCTCTCGAGTAGAATTGAACATATTCTCGTATACCATTTGACTATATTTTTATGACTAATGTAATATATAAGAATGCATGACGTTTTGTAAATACTTAGAGATTCACGTAGAGCATAACTGTATATTTCTATCCCATATCGAACCCTACGATTATTTATACACTGTCGAGCTTATTGCCTTTCTTTCGAATGCATAAAATAAGTCACCACAATCACACAACTATTGCGCATATAATTGTAGAGAAAAACAATGTATATAAATCATTCAATAATTCAAAACGCATTTTAATGTCAACAAAGTAAAATTAGGAATTAAAATATCACATCACAATGTTCATCGTTCACCTATCACATATAAATCTAGCATAACATGATAGAAAAAAAGAAATCAGAAAATTTAATAAAGAATGACATCATCAATTTAGATTCTTGAATTGATTCTTCGCGTCGTGATGTTATTCTCCTTGTTTGTGCCTTGATTTCTCTCTCAAACGCTTCAAAAGTCACCTCCCAGGTCTGCCTAGCGTTTGAGGAAGGGTTAAGAGTTTATATAGTTGCCAAAAGATTGTTTCCATAAGAGTTGGAAAGAAATAAGGAAACCAGAATTTTCACGGAAACCTGAATTTTCGCGCCCAGATTGAACCATGCGACTGCATGGTTATAAAAATTTGGCACTGTTCATCTCCTGTTGGTGTTTGGGCGATTGCATGAACTTTCTACCATGCGACTACATGGTATAACGTATTTTCCTTTTGATTCACTTTGATCCCCAAATTTTATTTCATTTACTTTTTTGCCTTACTTCCTTCCCCTTCTTTTTCTAACATTCCTTGACATCACAATGTGTTACTTAACTCAAGTCCATGCTTGATTCGCCATTCGGGTCATCTTTTGAATAATTGTATTTTGGTCCTCAAAGTTTCATTTTTTTCCAATTGGCCCTTTTTCACTCGCTTTTGCATATTTTTCATTTCATCCATCAATGTAATCTTACAAACACAAATTATATCAAATTAAGTCATATTTCAACATATACATCGACAATTTTCCATTTTTTGTGACGTAAATAAGTGCGCAAAACGCACTTATCATCTACTACCCATAACATTGCGTGATCAATAAAAATTAAACCTAGTAAAAAAACGACGAGCCACTTATCAAAATGCCAAGGAGAAAAGTAAAATAATAATAATAATTATTAGATCATGTACATATTTAACCATTCTAAATTTTCTCTAAATATTATAACCCTCTCCAATGTATTTTGCAAAAAATAGCATCGTAATGACCATATTTTAATTTTTTTTTATTTAATTATATTTAGTGTTAAAGTCAACAATTAATTTTAACCACACATTTTATCAACTTTTATTAAAATATACTAAAAATCTAATTTTAATTTCCATCAAATGAGACTTATTATTCATAGAGGCCTCATATTTGAAGTTGGCATACGCCCTCCAAAATATGATGGCCGGCCCTGCAGAAGAATGTGAATTCAATAAAATGATAACCTGAAAATTGATAAAATTATTGGTTGAATTTATTTTCCTACCTAGTTTGTGCAAAAATTGGAACCAAGTTGTTACACGTGTTGCACTTTACCTGTCAGCATTACATGGAAGAATCGCAATGTATCTTCGTTTTCCCTATTAATTGCAATTAGAGTTACGCACGCTTCTCGTCGTTATCTCTACATTCTACTAAAATTTCTCAAATATTTATTTATATTTTTTTTCTTGAAAACCATGGAAAACTCGCTTCGTAAGACAGTATGTAGCAATGTAGGCATTGTAAACGTCTTGACTATCGTTGTAAACGTCAAGAAATTAACATACTCAACCGCTTCTAAATTGTTTTATCCTAAATCTAAACTTGAAGTTTGAAAAATCGAAGTTTCCTACTATGATTCATGGATGCATATTGTCAAGATTGTATTATTATGAAAATTGAGTGAAGATAATCAACGCGTTGAACATGCATTTTATGTCTCAACCATCGCCACTAGTTACGCTTTCTACTAACGAATTTAGCGCAATTATTACGAGACAGAGAAAAAATAAAAAGATGGAGAAGAAGACGACCTTGCATTTGATTTCAATTCAATTTATTAAAATCAAAAGTTGAGATCCAAATTGTCACGAGTGCAACAACTAGACAAAAGAGCAAGTGGACTTCGTGCTGTTGTAACGAGTAACTTTCCTCATACGTTTGAATCATAAGTTTCTAAGAGCCAATCAAATTTAAGTTCCGATCCAATTAGGGAAAAACATCCTAAATGTATTCAACAAAAGATCAAGTTTCATGGCTCTATTCATTGTACCACAAATAATCCACTTTTTGTTTGTCAATATTGTAATCTGGAATTTTTGCTTTTGTACTGTACAAAATATGAACCACACATAATAAAGTCCTACTTGATTGAGCTAAAAAAATCAATTTTTTAATAAATTTTGATGAAAGTCGATAAAATGTGACTGAAAAGTTGATAAAAGTTTTGTGTTCCATAAATTGAAGTTGATAACGAGTTTAAGAAAAAATGATTTTTTTTTTTTTGGGGGGGGGGGGGGTGCGGGGGACCAACCACGGCTGTAACGTAAAGGATGAGCATGAATTATGGCATTCCTAATTAATCCACGTGAAATTTCTATATGCCTTTTGGTGGGGCATATATTTATATAAAGAAAATGATGGAATATTTTTGTAGCATTGTTGAAATCGAGAACCTTATTTTAGTGCACTCTACGATGTTTGTTAAATCATAATCTAGTTCAACGATTGAACTGAATTTT
The DNA here is from genome assembly GCA_035079005.1 of Fraxinus americana. Classification (NCBI taxonomy): domain Eukaryota; kingdom Viridiplantae; phylum Streptophyta; class Magnoliopsida; order Lamiales; family Oleaceae; genus Fraxinus; species Fraxinus americana. Next base: position 6,100,826 of record CM068714.1, on the reverse strand, counting down.
CGAATAACTGACTGAGACGAGCCATGAATTCATTGATCTAGAGATCCAAAATTTCTTAATCTCTTTTCGACCTAAGAATAGACCCTACATGAACGAGATTCCTCGTCTAACTACTCAATTGTGGTGTACCTAATAACAAGATAAGAGTCTTGATGGAGCCATATCATCTGTATTGTTGCAAAAGGCATGATACATTATAGCAACCCCCACTATCCAATGTCAAATTATTGGAAGGCAAGGATTTCTGAAATCTAAATTCGGCTCAAACAATAATGATTGAGTGCCTTCGGTCACAATCCCTTTTTTTAATGGTCGAGTAGTTTTGATTTTGTAAACATTTTAAATCAACGTGATAGCAAGTTTTAGGATGCCAAATATTAGTCCTCATCCATAAGGCCTATGGATGGCAACGGGATGGGACAACCTCCCCTGCCCCTCTCCCCGCCAAGCAATTCCCCACTCCGACCCGTTACCCCATTTAAGGCGGGGAGGGGTGGGGCCCTGTTTACTATCCCTGTTTATTTTTTTTTCATTTACAATATTGAATTCTAAAAAATAAAAAAAAATTGAACGGGGCGGGTGAGGCGCCCGTTAGCCTACCCGCCCCATCCCCACCCCGTTCGGGGGTAAGGTCCCGCGGGTATCGGATTTGTCAAGTTTTTTTGCCTTTCCTAATAAGGCCATCGCCGATCCATGATCGCGACAACCTACGTATCCCTCCCGGGATTAATGATTAAAAGGCTTGTCTCATTCTTTAGGTCACATTCATGGTTAGTATATTGGAGTGGTTCTAACATGCTAAACTATCATAATATGAGAATTAGTTGTTTGATCACGTTACTATAATCTTATGGGACCCACATTTGTTTTAAATACTTCCTAATAATCTTTATATATGGTCGCAAATAATTCCATGTTAGTGGGTATATGCATACAAAAAGACGTCTAAGATTGTCGAATTAAATTAAATAATTGTGTAAAATATTATTTTCATTTCAAGATTAATTTATTTTTAAATTAGTAATGACAATCCTAATGTTGTCTATTATCATAACACAATATCACGTCGATTCCCTCTCGAATTCTTAATATGTAGATCTGTCCAAAAAATTTATTACTATGAGCTTGAACCATCAACCAATTATATTGACATCTTACCGTCCATGCTGCGTGGATTGAGATATATAACCAACGATTTAAGATAATTAATAGATTAAAATTTTGGATAATCCAAAAGGGTATTAAAAATTCTGGTGAATCCCCACTTTTTGACAAGGTACATGCACTAGCAAGATAGAATTATGGGATCCCAAGTGGCAAAGTATCCTAAATGGAGCATGGACCGACCATGTGTACCATAAAATGTGTGTTCAAACAGCAATTTCGACATTTTTCGAGTTCATAATCCTTTAAATAAATCAATGCATACTTGTTCAGCTCAATTGCAGTTGGGTCTGAACTAGTTCGAGACTTGGCTTGTCACATTCCTCTATATATGAGCTTTCTTGACCTTAACCCGTATTATTTATTTTACTTTTTGAATACATGTATGGCTGTATACCATAGTTCCAAGTGTGAAATGATGAATCTCTCTTTAAGAAGCATCTACTTTATCTCGACAGCAAAGAGAGAGGAAAGGACCTCAAATCTGAGGGACCCTGCCCGATGCGACTTGTGGTCGTGGTCCACACCACTGCTTTTTTCTAAATATGAGGAAGAATAGATATGAGAATAGGGTCATCATCCATAAATAATAATCGAAATGGCATGAAAATTCCAAAGCATTTGAGTATGACTCACCTGCTCATTTTATTGGCAGTAGGCCCCAAAATCCTCTCTCAAGCCAAAAATGACAGCTGGTAAATCAACTTGGTGGTGGCTTAGTCAGCCGAAAATCACCCATATTTAGGTCACCGACCAATCACGGGCATCCAGAATCTTTCGCGAAAACAAGCGCAATGAATTCCAGACGCACACAGTACTCGTACGTATGATAAGAGAGAGAGATTACAAGAGATAATTTTATGCTCCTGAGTTTCCAATTCGGCTCAACTCGGCTTGGCTTTAGCTTACACTGTCATCTACTCAGCAATTACAAGTTTGGTTCGAGGCTATTCCACATACCCCACAATATGTTTATTTATTTGGAAAAAAACCACGTGTACAAACTTTTTCCTCACAGAACTTTTACGGGTGCTGCATTGATTGGACCTTTTTTTTTTAACTTCCAATAAAATGTCGTCAAGTGTCATCTGTAAAAAAAATTTATGTGAAGAAATTATGTATGAGTAGCATCGTTCTATTTATTTTCTTATATTGTCAGATATACATTGGGCTTCATCACGATTGCTAACCTATCAAGTTCATGTTTGGTCAGGAACAAATGTAAATTAAAATGTAAGTCAATGTCAATAACAAGTGTGTGCTTAAACATGACAAATGTTACATGTAAGTTTATAGGTTATGTATGAAATGGGAATCATCATTTCCGTGTGTGTCAAATTCTCCTCTTGGTGAAGCATGTTTATTTTAGGAAAGAATATGTTGAAGTGAAATGGAGGTAGATTATTGTTAATTGGAAGGAGATTTTCGGTGGTCAATTGTCTAACTAGTGTTGTCTATCCAAAAAGAATTAGACTAATCGTACATTAATTTATTGACATCTTTGTTGACATTTAATAATGTGGGAAAAAAATTTGATTTAAGTGTTGATAAAATCAAGAATCATGCTACAGTGACATGATCCTTAACATAATATCACATAACACTTCATCATTGGACTGTTTTAAATACAGTCAATTTTTTCATCCAATTACATTTTGCAAATTAATATTATGTAATTCCATCTTTCAACCACTTTCGACAAAATGGCATAACCCTAAAATCAATGGCAAAAATGTTGGCAGGGACGACCATTATATTTTGGTGGCCTTATACAAACTTCAAACATGGTGCCCTTATGAATATTAAGTCTTTGTTTGATCGAGGTTGAAATCAGATTTTTAACAAATTTTGATAAAAGTTAATGGAATGTATGGTTAAAATTAATTGTTAATTTTGACTTCAAAATAATTAAATACAATTAAAAATAATAATTAAACACAATCTATAAAATTGAAATACAAAATACAATAATTAAACTCTATTATAAACATAAAAAGGGGGACAAAAAAATAATAAGTAGATTGGAAAAATTCCAAATCAAATTACATAATACATAGAGAAGCATTAGTTTAATTAAAATATTAATCAATACAATGACACTGAAAAACTAGAAAAATATGGACAAATCAAACAAAATGCAAGAACCTAGAGAAAAAATGAATGCAAGTGCCTTTAGCAATAGCTCCTTGAATAAGTATCAGACTCACCTTGAGAACATTGAAAAGTAATGATATTAAATTTTGAAGAAAGAAAAGTGATTTTGTTCAGAAAAAAATGATGATTGTAAAGATAAATAGTCAAATTAATTATATATAGAGAAAGTAATGACTGCATGAATGCAGGTGATAAATTTTATGACATTTATATGATTTTTTAGAGATATTTATATTTTCAAATTTTATTAGTTTTTTGTGTTTGTATATAATAATTCTAATTTAAAAAACTTCGTAATTATAATTTTCATTTTTCTTCAATTAGACAATTAACCTTACATAATTTGGGGTCCTCATTAAAGAGGAGTCTTAGGCCATCGTCTATGCCGCCTATAATTGGGGCTGGGCCTGAATTTTGGTAACCTCACAAGCGTCGACCAAACTGTACTTGTAGCAAAACTGATCCAAAAAAAAAAAGGTTATTAAACTTGGTCAATATTGAGTCATTGACTCGATTGGGATTTTTATTTCCTAATTTTTTTTATACTTTATAACATTTTTTGCATGTATTTTGACCATCTTTTATCTCTGCTATGGCTTGGCTGAGGTGAACTGTGAAGCCGGAAAGACAGCCGCTCTAATCCTTATATTTCACGAGAGTCGCAGAGGATAACGGAAACATATGTTAATCTTAATTCTCACACCAAAAAAAACTTCATTCTTAAGTAGATAATGGCGTATATAGAAAGACGCACATGATTACTGTATGTATCACCAGCCTATTTTTCTATTTCTTGGAGCAATTATTAAACCAAGAAAATGCTGAACGTCTGTCTAAAACAGAGATTCCAAACAAAAAGTTACTATAGAAACCCGTAAAGTAGACAGAAAAAAATCTTTCACGGACTCGCATAGGCCTGTTTTTAAAGAAAATTATCTTGGGATGAGAGAGAGAGAGAGAGAGGATTCTCTTGTGTAAGCTGTCATTTTAAAAAAAAATGGACCCAGTGAGTCTCTTACGTTTATCCATCACGGGCTGCTAAAAAACAATTTGGACTTGTACCCTCTTGTTCTTGATCACTATAAGTCTGTTCTACCCACCAAGCATTTGTTCCATATTCACATTGTTAACCATTTTTTTATCCTCTTCTGAGGGAGGTCATAGCAATTCAATGGCCTCGGGAAAACACACTGTTTTCCTCTATTGTTACATTCTTTGCTTCACTTTAACCAATTTCGTATTGAACTTTCGGCCTGTTTTGGCCCAGAAACCTGTTTTTGCTTGTGATGTCTCTAACAATCCCGGGCTCAAGAATTTCAGTTTCTGTGATACTTCTTTGGATGTGAAAACCCGCGTGGATGACCTGGTAAATAAGCTGACATTGCAAGAAAAAATTGGGTTCTTGGTTGATGGTTCAAAGGGAGTGAGTAGACTTGGAATTCCGAATTATGAGTGGTGGTCTGAGGCTTTACATGGAGTCTCAAATACCGGGCCAGGTACCAAATTTACGAGCCCGATTCCCAGCGCCACTAGCTTCCCTCAGGTCCTTCTTACCGGTGCAACTTTCAACGAGTCCCTGTTTGTATTGATTGGAAAGGTGATGCCTATCTACTTCATTAGCCTTTTAATGATTTTTTACTTTTTCCCCCCCTTTAGGATTTCTACAACCATATTTTCAAACTTTTTCATATTCTGTGGGGTTTTTCATTTTTTTCCTTCTTTCTTTCAGTGCTTGTAGATAAAGTAGAGATTTAATTCCGTCCAGCATTAAATATCTTTTGTACAATGCAACAAGTCCTTTATTTACCATTCACTGGATTTACTACAGTAGTTTTTTGCTGAATTTTTGCTTCCTGCATTTATGTATAATTCTCATTAGCATCTTCAACTTTTTCCCCAATTTCCAGTAAATACAATAGTCGATGAACCAAAAGGTACTACAAAATTTACTGGGAATAAGACATTAAAACGCGCTTTCTTCTATATGGGACGAATTAACATTAAAGGCAATAGCATTAGCGGCAATGTGTCAACATCACTTTATTTTCTAAGAATAATTCTATTTGTACATCAAGAATTATACATAAGGGTGTACACTCTCCTTACATGAGGTGGGACCCACTTATATAAAATATTTTTTTATTCAAGCGAGTCCTACCCCATGCGAGGGGGTGTACACCCCTATGTACATCTTGATGTACCGGTAGCAAAACCGATTTTCTAAACCTTTTTTTATAACCATGGCTCACGTTCTTTTGTGAATCCGGCAAGGTATTTGTTTTATTGGACACGTTGTCTGATTTTATAGACAACAAGAAAAAGAGGATTAATGCAAATCAGAAAATCCTAGCAACAATCATATTGCTGATTTGAAGGACCAGGTTTCTTTAGAAAGTGGAGGGCCCCTAGTTATTGGCGTGTCAATTGTCAAAATTAATTCTTTGATATGATTTTTTAAATAACTAAGGTGGATGTGATTATGACTTGTGAGCAGAAGTTGGTAATCACGGACAGTCATTGCTCGCCACAGTGAATTATGAGGATTTTGAATATGATTCCAGCTTGCTAATTTTACTTGAGTAAACATGAATTTAATTTGTTCACTTAATTTTGTTTTAGCTATTTTGTTAGATAATCTGACAGCGATCTGAAGTCTAAATGGATGAAGGATTGGCAAAAATTCTTACCTAACCCGTACACTCACAGAAAAGTTAGGTAGCATGAGGACTTGAAATTTTTTTTTTTTCAATGTCTGCAGGTGGTTTCTACTGAGGCTAGAGCAATGTACAATGTTGGATTAGCTGGATTGACATTCTGGTCCCCAAACATCAACATTTTCCGCGATCCCAGATGGGGACGGGGCCAGGAAACTCCAGGAGAAGACCCCGTGCTTTCGAGCAAGTATGGTGCAGCATATGTAAGAGGCTTGCAAGAGAGAGATGACGGTGACAAAGACAAACTGAAAGTTGGTGCTTGCTGTAAACACTATACGGCCTATGATGTGGATAACTGGAAAGGAATTCAGAGATACACTTTCAATGCTGTGGTATTTCTCTATAATCGATCAAATTTGAGTTGGTTCATGCTTATTTCCCGAATTCTGACTATCATAATAAGTTGTTCTATTTATGATGTGTGAGTTAGGTAACACAACAAGATTTGGATGATACCTACCAACCCCCGTTCAAGAGCTGTGTTCTTGATGGAAATGTCGCTAGTGTGATGTGTTCGTATAACCAAGTTAATGGCAAGCCAACATGTGGTGATTCCGACCTCTTATCTGGTGTGATTCGAGGCCAGTGGAAGTTGAATGGGTATTTAACTTTTGCATAACTGTCAATGTTCAACTTAATGAACACTAGTCAATATATTTGCTCGTTGTCTGGTGCAGGTACATTTCTTCCGACTGCGATTCTTTGAAAGAGATGTTTAATTCCCAGAAGTATACAAAAACACCGGAGGAGACTGCTGCTTTGGCTATAAAGTCAGGTGTGTAATATTTAACTGGGTTGTAATTGTTAGTCTTGGTGTTAGACCGCGTATAGCCTAATCATAACTTATATTGTTCCCTTGACCTCAGATTGACCCATTCGTTTAGAAATTGTACGCTTTTTTGTTCTATCTTAATCTAAAAAACAGCTGATGACAAACAATTCATAACCACTGATGACAATTCATAACCAATCACTCCTCTTATTATACAGGGTTGGATCTCAACTGTGGATCTTTCCTGAGTGATCACACGCAAGCTGCAATAGATGGTGGACTACTAAACGAAACAGACGTCAACAAAGCAATTTCGAATAATTTTGCCACGCTGATGAGACTGGGATTCTTTGATGGTGACCCGAGTAAACAACTATATGGAAATCTTGGGCCGAAAGATGTGTGCACCCCTGAAAATCAGGAGCTTGCCCGTGAAGTTGCAAGACAAGGGATTGTTTTACTCAAAAATACTAAAGGATCACTGCCTCTCTCTCCCACTGCCATCAAATCCTTGGCAGTAATAGGGCCCAATGCTAATGTAACCAAAACCATGATTGGCAATTATGAAGGTATCTTTTTATTTTTTAAATGTAGCACGATTTATAGCAACTAATGTCATCCTGTATAAACGTTTTTTTTTTTTTTTGCAATATAATTGGAAAGAAAAAATAGTACTAATATTGTTGACATGCTAAGATTAGGCCGAGCATATTCAGAGCATAGCTCGAGCCGGACTTCATCAGGGATTACTTACCATGGACTATCTTGCAGGTGTGCCATGTAAATACACAACTCCTTTGCAAGGTCTAATGGCCTCAGTTGCAACAGTGTATCAGCCGGGCTGTGCTGATACATCGTGTGCCACCGCTCAAGTAGATGAAGCTAAGAAAGTAGCAGCTGCTGCTGATGCTGTAGTTTTAATAATGGGTTCAGACCAATCTATCGAGACAGAAAGCAAGGATAGGGTCGATATTACACTTCCAGGACAGCAATCTATCTTAGTTTCAGCTGTTGCAAATGTATCCAAGGGGCCTGTAATTCTTGTTATTATGTCCGGAGGTGGCATGGACGTACAATTTGCAAAAGATGATCCCAAAATAACTAGCATCCTCTGGGTCGGTTTCCCTGGCGAAGCCGGTGGAGCGGCAATTGCTGATGTAATATTTGGATATTACAATCCAAGTAAGCCTTCCTAATAATTTCTCATTAGTTTTGGAAAAACATGTTCGGTAAGGTAAATTAGAAAGTATTGAACATTATCTTTCTTCTGTTGATTGTGTCCAATTTGGTGCAGGTGGAAGGCTACCAATGACATGGTATCCCCAATCATATGTAGACAAGGTTAATATGACTAACATGAACATGAGACCGGACCCAGCCACAGGCTACCCTGGTCGAACATACCGTTTCTACACTGGCCCAACCGTTTTTTCATTTGGGGATGGACTGAGCTACTCTCAATTCAATCACAACCTCGTTCAAGCCCCAAAGCTCATCTCGGTCCCCTTAGATGAGGGACATGTTTGTCGCTCATCAGAATGCAAGTCCATTGATGCCGTAGAAGATACCTGCAAAAATATAGCCTTCAATATTCATCTGAGAGTTAAAAATGTGGGGAAAATGGCTGGAAGTCACACTGTTTTCTTGTTTTCTAGTCCTCCCCGAGTACACAATGCACCTCAAAAACACTTGTTGGAATTTGAGAAGGTCCATTTGACACCAATGGCAGAAGGACTGGTCAGATTCAATGTAGACGTTTGCAAGCATTTGAGTGTGGTGGATGAACAAGGTAATCGAAAGGTCGCATTAGGACAACATGTTCTTCATGTAGGAAGCTTGAAACATTACTTGAACGTGAGGATTTGAAGAAATCTTCATCAATATTTATTTCTTTCTTCTTTTACAGAAGAAATGAAGATCACAAGATGGATCAGGAAAAATAAGTCAACACAATTGTAACAAGTTTCTTGATATTATTCGAATACCAAATTGTGTAAAATGAGATTCTTGAAATCAAGATCATGTTTTCACAGTTGCTTCCTTTTTATTTACCTTCTATGGCTTTTTTAGTTTTTTATGCTTGTGTCCGTTGAATTATTTTCAATTGCGAGCTATTCTACTAGTGTAACATTTCGGTTGCTTCAAGTTTCGTACACAAAAATTTGATATTTGGTACTACAATTTTGATGTTTCATTTTGTACATAAAATTGTCATTATGGGATTCCAGTTTTTCTGAAAATTAATTAGAATATAGTAGTAATTCGGGGAAAAAAAGGTGGTAACAGTATTGTTGGAATTCCTTTTTCTATTCGGTTAGATGTGTAAATTTCCCTTTCCCATAAGAGAAGCTTTTACATTGGCCTAGTGCAATCTGCATAACCTAGTGGGCTTGGCCAAGCTAGCCCAGCACAACATGCATGAAGTCAACTAGTCAAGCTTTACCCTACTTCAAGTATGTTGCAGGCTGTTTGATGTAAAATCTTTAGATTAGATTTTGCGAAAAGTGATTTGTTAGTAGAATATATGGTTAAAAAGTAGGAAAAATGTGACTATGGGATTACGTACGATGCAACATTTGCAATCATAGACTGGGGACTCTACTTCTCCCTGCACGGTTTTCTCTTTCGCCCTTAGGGTGCCTCCATGTGTCAAGCTAGTTTTTTTTTTTTAACGGTTTGAAATTTCGCCAAAGTCATCAGCCAAATATTAATATTAGTCTAGGACTTTGGAAAATATTTTTGACGGTTTAAAATTTCACCAAATTCATTAGCCTAATATTAATATTAGTCTAGGACTTTGGAAAATATTGTTATGCTTCAACAAAAGAGGCTTGCAATAAAAGGTTTTGTCATGCTTGCTTCCCTATGGGAGCACCCATCATAAGTTAGACTTTCGCACGAACAGTGATTGCCAACTAATCCCATCTACTTAATGTTTTCGAATTTTCAAAGTAAAAAAACACCACATTCCGCCACGAGTCCTTACTACTAAATGAATATTGTTACCATGGAAGCGAATTCCATGTTGGCCTATGATAACACACCATGTGGCAACTCTCTTTGCCTGATTGGGAATGTGGTTGTCCCAAAGCATCCCATTCGATAATACCAAGGAAAATCCAAGGGAAATAATTTTCACAAGTTAACTTTGGAGATGTATTCAATTGAGACTTTTAATAAATTTTTGGAATTTAAAAAGTTTATTTGTATTCAATGTAAACTTTTGGAGACTCTCTAAAAGTACCGATGTACTCAATTAAGACTTTTATAAATTTTTAAAAAGTCTCTAAAAATCAAAGTGTATTCAATTAAAAAATTTTAGAGGTCTTCGTAAATCTTGGGGTATTAAAATTTTAATGATTTTTAGAAACTTTTATAGAAATCTCTATTGTACTAATTTTTAAGCAGAAAGTATATATAATTGTATTCTTATAACTTTTTTCTTTTTTCATTCATTTTTTTGTGAAAAATATCTATTTTTAATTAAATTATAAAATTTTATATAGACTAGTTTATAATTAAATTTAAGTATATACTCTTTATTTATTCTTTAAAGGTATATTATATTAATAATACTTAATATTAAATTTATTTTTTATATGCATAATTATTATTTATTTAATGAATTAAGGTCTTCATTATTTATTTTAATATTTTTTTATTATATGAGGAAGGGGAAGGAGAAAGGGAATTGTGAGAACCATTACCTCGTATGTAATAATTTCAACTATTGTACTAAATCCACGTGAATTCTATTTTAAATGAAGGTCTTCAAAAGTGTTTTGAATTCTACAAAAGTTTATAAAAATTTTAAAATGAAAGTCTATAAAAGTTTAGAAAAGACTTAAAACTAATTCTATACAAATCTTTAAAAATTCAACGAAATTTGCAGCAATCGTCACTTAAAAAAGTCTATCAAAGTTTTTAAAAGTTCCAATTGAATATACACTCGTCAATCCCTAATGGAAAGATATTAGTGAAGGAAATTTTACCATAATAATCGGGTCTCCAGAAGCCGATGAAAGTGTAACATATGGGATTAAGGCTACAAAATACAAACACTAGTCAAATCTTTGTCTGTCTCTCGCATACCCAATTCTTCCATATTACTATTTTTCTATGAACAATGCTATGTGTACAGTTATTAGAGGTGTGTAAATTTACACCCCTCACACATTAGGGTGTGGCCCACTAATTGAGTTTTCCATTTTTCTATAGTCAACTTGAATGTTGAAGTGCCAACTGTGGCCGCCCTTTTTCCTAATACAGTCTTGGTGTCTAATGATTTGTGTTCAAACTTGCAAGAAACATGCGGACAGATAGGAATGTTGTGAGAGATATTTTGATAATAAAGTATGCATTTCTTTTAGGTTAGTGCATACATCCCTCCTCTACTTAAAACAGGGAACCCAAGGATCAATGTTTCATTTTGTCACAGCCGTTTTCACACGGGAATTGGTTTCAAACTGGTTTTGTACTATTCATCATTATTATTTATTTTATTTTAGTCATTAACACAGTTATAGTAGTCAACAAAAAACACGGATGACTCCAAAAAAAAAATTTATCTGCACGCACTCCACTATATTAAGATATAGTGATATGCATGCAAATGCAGTAAACGCGTTTCCAATAAAAATCAAACACAGAAAATTAAAAAAAAAAAAAAAAATTTGCCGACTTCCTATGAATAAATATCTGCAAACCATTATTTATCAATAGGGATATAGTATAGTATAATATATTGTAGCGTAGTAATACTTTATGTTAAAACGAAGACTTTATAAGTTAATGAAATACTATTTCAATTTATATATAAAGGTTTATATTGAAGTTTTATATAAACTAAGAAGAAAAATGAATTGATATATAAAATAGTACTGAAATTAAAAATAAGTATGATAAATGAATTAATTTGAATTTATAGTACTTAATAAATCATTGTTAAGTGTTTTTTTTTTTTTTTAGGTTCAAAATATTGTGAAATTGAAAACGAAGTGGATATGATTAATTTTATTGTATTTTCATTGAAGTTAATGTTGTTAGGATCGTTTTTTTTTTCTATTATTAATTACATTGAAATATAGGAAATTGGGAAAAAAAAAAGAAATGAAGGTGAGAAAAAAAAAAATTAGAAGCAAAGGAGCCAAAATTTGCTCCAAAGTGTTTGGAGCAAATTGCTCCGCACAGTGCAGGGAAATTTTTTATTTTATTTTATTTTATTTTATATTTGCTTACTTTGGAGCAAATTGCTCCGCATTGTGCGGAGCAAATTTTTTTTTTTCCCTGCAGTGCTTTTTTTTTTCTCCATTTTCTATATTTCAATTTAATTAATAATTAAAAAAAAACACGATACTAACAACATTATCCTCACTGAAAGCACAATAAAATTAATCATATCCACTACGTTTTCAACTTTACAATATTTTGAACCTAAAAAAAAAAATAAAAATAAAACACTTAACAATGATTTATTAAGTACTATAAATTCAGGTTAATTCATTCACCACACTTATTTTTAACTTTAGTACTATTCTATAAATCAATTTTTTTCCTTCTTAGTTTATATATATCTTCAGTATAAAACTTTATTATTATTTTTTTCTTGCTTTCCACACCTATTTATTAAAAATAAATAGAACCCAAGGTCACTGTTTCATTTTGTCAGAGTCGTTTTCACATGGGAATTGGTTTCAAACTGGTTTTGTACTATTCATCATTATTATTTATTTTAGTCATTAACACAGTTATAGTAGTCAATAAAAAACATGGATGACTCAAAAAAAAAAAATATATCTGCACGCCGACTCCACTGTATTAAGATATAGTGATATGTATGCAAATGCAGTAAACGCGTTTCCAATGAAAATCAAACACAGAAAATAAAAAAAAATTTGCCGACTTCCTATGAATAAATATCTGCAAACCAACTTTCCCCTGTATGTATTTTGCCGCTTCCTGCCCTATATATACATGCAAATGCACTAAACATATTTCCAACTACACAGTTTCATGTTTCTCTTATATCACTATTATACAAAAGAAAAATATTTTGATTTCAAACAACAAATATTCTCAATTATCAGTTCGTGTTGTGAATTGGCAGAACAATCCATTGAAGGTAAATTTTTATTCATTGTTATATTTTTGCCTTTTCATTTCAATATATTTTTTTCCTGCAACGTGCTTTATGTTTGTTCGTTATTGTTTAGTTTTATTACGTTTTTCGTTCTTTTTTTTTAGTTCATTATTTCTGTTGTGATTTTATTTCATTGGAATGAACCGATAAATTCAATATATATTTTTTTGCAACATGCTTTAGGTTTTGTCGTTTTTGTTTAGTTTTATTATTTTTTTCATCCTTTTCTGTTTAGTTGTTTACGGGGTGGTTGAGATGAGAGAGTTTTGACAAGGTAAAAAAGGAGAGGAAGAAAATAACTTCAATCAACGATTTGTAAAGGGAAATGAAATATAGGAAATTGGGGGAAAAAAAAATGAAGGGGAGGGAAAAAAAAAAAAAAACAATTAGAAGCAAAGGAGCCAAAATTTGCTCCAAAGTGTTTGGAGCATTTGCTCCAAACACTTTGGAGCAAATTGCTCCGCACAGTGCGTTGCAAATTTTTTTTTTTTTTTTTTTTTTAAATTTGCTCTGCACAGTGCGGAGCAAATTTATTTTATTTTATATTTGCTTACTTTGGAGCAAATTGTGTGGAGCAATTTTTTTTTTTTTTTTTCCCTACGTTACTTTTTTTTTTCTCCATTTTCTATATTTCAATTTAACTAATAATTAAAAAAAAAACACGATACGAACAACATTATCCTCACTGAAAGCACAATAAAATTAATCATATCCACTACGTTTTCAACTTTACAATATTTTAAACCTAAAAAATAAAAATAAAACTCTTAACAATGATTTATTAAGTACTATAAATTCAGGTTAATTCATTCATCACACTTATTTTTAACTTTAGTACTATTCTATAAATCAATTCTTTTTCCTTATTAGTTTATATATAACTTCAGTATAAAACTTTATTATTATTTTTTCTTGCGTTCTTTTTTCCACACCTATTATTAAAAATAAATATATGTATTCTTTTTATTTACAATTTAAATTTTGTTTAATAATACAATATTAATCTCCAAAGGTTAAGGACCTAGGGTTGCAATTTTTGAAGGATGAAATTGATAGAAAAGTCAAATTATAAGGACTAAAAAGTACAAGATTAAAGTTGAAGGACTTCTTGCGCAATTACGCTGAGGACTTAACTGCAAGAAACGAAAACAAAAAAACCAAATTTTTTTTTTTTTTAAATTGAAATCTCCGTGGTGCACGGAGCTAGAACTCTCCGTGAACCACGGAGACTTTACTCCGTGGTCCACGGAGAATTCAATTTTTAAAAAAAAAAAATTTTTCTTTTCCGTTTCTTGCAGTTAAGTCCTCGGCGTAATTGCACAATAAGTCCTTAAACTTCCATCTTGTACTTTTTAGTCCTTATATTTTGACTTTTTTTTATCAATTTCATCATTCAAAAATTGCAACCCTAGGTCCTTAACCTTTGAAGACCTGTACAATTCGATCCCCGAAGTCATATTTTTGTGCAACTTTGGTCCTTTTTTGGTATTTCGACCATAACTTTTGATACGGTTATCAGAATCGCACTCATGACCCCAATTCGGAAACGTCTATTCGGCGCGCACGTCGTAGTCACAAGCTTAGCTGGGTGGGAATAATTCTCGATGCCAAAATCCTCCGTTTTCCCTTCCTAATCGTCAATTTAGGTCATTTTCCCTTGCGTATCGCTGATTTAAGTTATTTTCTTATTTTTTTTCGTATTTATTGTTCTATCAATATTGAATTTGTTTCCAATTTTTTTTAAGTTGTAAGATATCATTCTCAAATTAAAAATATTAAAATTTTTAACTTTAATTGAACTATACACTTAATTTCATATTGTTCCTAGGTAGTGAAATAGACTTTACTATTCTCATTAGTAAACAAAAAATTGTACCCAACTCTTTGTATATATTTTTACTTTAATCTGATTTGCCCCCGAACTCCCACGAGGGGCACCACTCGTCAATTCAGTAAAAAAATATGTCAACTTCAATTTACTTCATACACCTTGATTTTTTATTTTTACTATATTATGATTATCTTTATTTGTCGTATTTTTAGTCATTCCTGATTTTGTCAATATTGAATTTGTTTCCAATTTTTTAGGTTGCAAAAATACCATTCCCAAAGTAAACATATTAAAATTTTCAATATCAATTGAACTGTGCTATCTTCAGGTATGATATTTTTTTTATTCTTTTCTAGATTTCGTCGAGTTCAATTTGTAGTTAATCTTTGTATTTTTTTTCCCTAAAATTTCTATTATATTATTTATCATTCAACTACTATTGACAAATTGTGGACTACAATTCGTATTTATTGTTCTTCTGTATATAATGTCTAATTGTATTTTTTGATAGTTGTAATTGACTGCAGTAGTACACTATACCTTCAGTAAAATTTGTAATAAATTGTTAGTTATTGAACTTTCTTTATGCATACTACTTTTCTTTTCTTTTGAAGTATATTTTCAGTAATTCTTCATAAATTTCGTTATTTTAACCTTTAATTTTACTGTATGTATGTTTTAACACATGTAAGATTATTTTTTTCTAAAACTTTTACTTTCTACAGCTATATTTGAGAGTTGAAATTAATGCATTTTATAAATATTATATATTATACTAGAGTTTCATGATTTTCACCCATCATTTTTAGATCACATTGTGCTAAAATTTGTATTATTATTATTATTTATTAGTTGTTTGACTAATAAAATATTTTCTATTTTATTCAGATCGGTAGAATATTTATTGTCCTGATGAATTCTCTGGGAACTGGTGATGAAAAGCCTGAGTTTATTAATCTTGAAAGTATTTCCGAAATCACAAGTAAATCATATAATGCTTTCATTCGCCAACAACAAAATCGAAGACAAGCGGATAGGAGGAATTGAGTTAAAACCGTAAGTGTTGATCATCGTAAAAGGATAAATGATCCTATGTTATCTCAAAATAATAATTCTGATGTTACTTATGTGCATGAATCTATAATACATACGTATTCTGAGGGTTCCACTTCAAATGAAGAATTGACTAATGTTTTTGATTATGAATTATGTGGAAGTTCTAACCTGTTGAATATACCAACGGCTGCATATGTGTTACCAACATACAACTATTGTAAGTATTGTGGTGCGCGGTAATTTCATAGAGAAACGAAAGGTTTTTGTTGCTGTGATGGAAAAATAAAACTTTTTATGCCTGATTCACCAAACGACCTGTATGATTTATTTATTTTTAAAGAACCTGCATGTATGGAATTCAAAAAACTTTCACGTGGATATAATAATCACTTTGCATTCACTTCGTTTTGTGTGAAGTACGACAAGGAACTCTTTAAAGCATACCGAGGTATTTACACATTCAGAGTTCAGGAACAGATATATCATTATGTAAATCAACTGATGCCACAAAATAATACACCAAATTATATGCAATTATATTTTTATGATACAGAAAATGAAATTCAAAATCGTATAAAAAATTCTAAAAATTTAGTAGAATCTACTTTAATTCTTCTAATTGAAATCTTGAAAGTAAATCCGTATAATAGATTCTTTAGGTCTTTAAGTAATATAACTAATTTGCACGAACATCGAATACAAATAAAATGTTACCCCGGACTCGATCAGAGAGTCTTCAATACTCCTTCAGCGTCTCAAGTAGCTGCTGTATGGGTTGAAGAAGATGAAAATGCAAATAATCATGTTCGTGATATTACTATATATGGTCATTCTGGTGATCCACATATGGTTCATTATTATTATGGTTGTTATGATCCTTTGCAATATCCTTTGCTTTTCCCATTTGGTGAATCTGGTTGGCATGAAGGCATTCAAAGATATAAACATACATCTTCTCAACCTGAGAATTTGGTTGACCATGTTGCTATTCCTAAAACAATAGACTCTGCAGCTCAAATCATTGAAAAAGAGGCTGAAGGTTTGCTCATATACTTCCTCATATGTTTTCTAATTTTAAAAATATAGCTGTTTCCAGTACCTATAAAAACTATTTCATTTTTCCCCATGCAGGGCTTCATAAAATGAAGAAACGGTCTCAAGTTTCATGTCGTGAATATTATGCATACAAACTACAAATTAGGCCTTCTGGTAAGTTCGTGTTGCTTCACACTGGTAGACTTTTCCAGCAATATCTTTCTATATATAAAAAGTGCCTATTTAACGGAATTTGTTGGTTTAACGGAAAAACTAACGGAATTTGTTGGTCTAACGGATTATGTAACGGAATTTATTGTTTTAAACAGGCAGCTGCACCTTCTTTCAGTGTTTTTATCATAACTTTGTATTCCGATGTTCGATTGAGACGATTCAAAATGAGTTGGAAAACTAACCCATCTGGCTACAACTTTGATTCAGACATCATTCTCCAATTCGATCACTTTCTATGCCAAAAATATGTCTCAATATAACGGACTATGTAACGAAATTTCTTGTTTTAAACAGGTAGCTGCACCTTCTTTCAGTGTTTTTATTATAACTTTGTATTCTGATATTCGATTGAGGTGATTCAAAATGAGTTGGAAAGCTAACTCATCTGGCTACAACTTCGATTCGACATCATTCTCCAATTCGATCACTTTATATGCCAAAAATAGGTCTCAATATAACGGACTATGTAACGAAATTTCTTATTTTAAACAGGTAGCTGCACCTTCTTTCAGTGTTTTTATTATAACTTTGTATTCTGATGTCCGATTGAGGCGATTCAAAATGGGTTGGAAAGCTAACTCATCTGGCTACAACTTTGATTCAGACATCATTCTCCAATTCGATCACTTTATATGCCAAAAATAGGTCTCAATATAACGGACTATGTAACGAAATTTCTTGTTTTAAACAGGTAGCTGCACCTTCTTTCAGTGTTTTTATTATAACTTTGTATTCTGATATTCGATTGAGGTGATTCAAAATGAGTTGGAAAGCTAACTCATCTGGCTACAACTTTGATTCAGACAACATTCTCCAATTCGATCACTTCTATGCCAAAAATAGGTCTCAATATAACGGACTATGTAACAGAATTTCTTGTTTTAAACAGGCAGCTGCACCTTCCTTCAGTGTTCTCATCATAACTTTGTATTCCGATATCCGATTGAGACAATTCAAAATGCGTTGGAAATCTAACTCATTTGGTTACAACTTTGGTTCAGACATCATTCTCCAATTAGACCACTTTATATGCCAAAATTAGGTCTCAATATAACGGACTATGTAACAGAATTTCTTATTTTAAACAGGCAGCTGCACCTTCCTTCAGTATTTTTATCATAACTTTGTATTCCGATATCCTATTGAGGCGATGCAAAATGCGTTGGAAATCTAACTCATCTGGCTACAACTTTAATTCAGACATCATTCTCCAATTCGATCACTTCCTATGCCAAAAATAGGTCTCAATATGAGACTAAAATACCGGAGCATAATTTTTCGGTTGGAAATTGATTTGTGATCATCTTTTGACTAAATTTGATCCCCTTGACATCTTCCTTTATCCAATTGACTCCGAGCACTCTCAAATCTTCATCATGAGATTCGGCACAACTTTTAAGTATTTACATTTTAGCTCCCGAACTTTGGATCCCTTACAATTTAGCCATTTCTCCAAATTTTTCTATTTTTGCTTATTTTCTTCAATCTCACCAACCTACATCTAATTATTTATCAATTACATAAACATTACATCATTAATTATTTATAGGGTGTCTGTTTCTGCTTTTCAGCAGAAATCAACACAATTCATGCCGTTGGGAGTCGCAATTTTGGACCAATTCTTTCACTGTAGGTTTGAAAAAAAAAACGGTAACATAATCAATTTTCCTTCCTCCTTGCAGCGCGCCCAGACACACCCTTAATTAACCAAAAAAAATTACATCTTTATTAATAACAAATTAATTATTAAACAAAAATATTAATATAAACTAAGCAAACGTGCATTGCACGTTGCTTGCACCTAGTGTTGTAGATATGTATGTTAAGATTGAAACAGCCAGACTAGATTACTTTCGTAATAACCAGAAACAAATTCGTGCTGAACTTTATCAAGGCATTGTAGATAGTGTAGAAAATGGGGAAACAAGAGGATACAAAATCGGGAAAAAATTTGTTTTACCACAATCATTTACATGTGGACCTAGAGATATGCTAAGGAGGTACTTAGATGCTATGACTCTTGTCCAACGTTATGGAAAACCAGACATATTCTTAACTATAACATGTAATCCGAATTGGCCAGAAATTAAACAAGAATTGAAACATAATGATGAGGTTCAAAATCGACCGGATATAATTGTACGTATATTTAGAGCAAAATTAGAAGAGCTTAAAAATGATTTGTACAAGAACAATATTTTTGGTCCTGTTGTTGCTCATATATACATGATTGAATTTCAAAAAAGAGGGCTCCCGCATGCACATCTATTAATGATTTTTAACCGTGGCCATAAGATTTCTTCCGCTCAACAAGTTGATAGGATAGTCTCTTGTGAAATTCCTGATAAAAACAAGTACCCTCATCTTCATTCAGTTATTGTAAAACATAATATGCATGGCCCTTGTGGAAACCTTAATCCCAAAAATTTATGCATGTTGACAAATAGTGGTTGTAAGAATAAATATCCGAGAGATTGTTGTAGTAGTAATATATTTGGAGATAATTCATACCCATTGTATAGACGTCATAATAATGGTATTAGTATTAAAGTTAGAGGTCAAATGTTAGACAATCAATAGGTTGTACCACATAATCCTTATTTAAGTGCAAAATTTGACTGTCATATCAACGTTGAAATATGTTCTTCTATTAAAGCTGTAAAATATTTGTACAAATATGTATACAAAGGACATGATCGTATTAATTTTTTTGTTGCAAAAATGATAAAGAAAAAGAGATTGATGAAATATCTGCTTATCAATCTGCTAGATGGATATCTCCACCTGAGGCTATGTGGAGGATTCTTTCATTCAATTTGTCAGAAATCTATCCAATCGTTTATTCTTTACAACTTCATATCGAAGATCATCAACAAGTTACATACAAAAATACGGATGATTTATCTACAATTATTGAGAATGAAAA
The DNA here is from genome assembly GCA_035079005.1 of Fraxinus americana. Lineage (NCBI taxonomy): Eukaryota > Viridiplantae > Streptophyta > Magnoliopsida > Lamiales > Oleaceae > Fraxinus > Fraxinus americana. Next base: position 6,080,801 of record CM068714.1, on the reverse strand, counting down.
TACAAGGAGAACAATGTTAACTGAATTTTTCCGATTGAATAAAGCAAACGAATTTGCTCGAACACTTCTGTATCGAGATATTCCAACATATTTTGTTTGGAATACAAATAACAAAATTTGGACTCCAAGAAAGAAACAGATTGTTATAGGACGAATTGTCTCAGCAAATCCATCTGAAGGAGAACGATATTTCCTTCGCATTCTTCTTAACCATATTAAAGGGCCAACATCATTTGACGATATAAGAACTTTCAATGGAATAACTGTTGGTACATTTCGAGAAGTGGCACTTTTACATGGTTTATTAAGTGGAGACAATCGTTGTGAAGAATGTCTATCCGAAACTATTATTTACGAAATGCCTTCTTCTTTAAGACGTCTTTTTGCTACACTTCTTACACTGTGCAATCCTAATAATCCAAAATTACTGTGGGATAAATTTAAATCGTATATGATTGATGATTATGTACATCAAAATATACCTGCTGAAGTTGCTGAAATACAAGCTTTGGAAGATATAAGTTCTATTTTAGAATCCCTAGGTAAAAATATAAATGAATATGGAATCATGCCATTTAATGTAAATATAAATGATGATGAAAGATTGACAAGAATGGTTGCAGAGGAAACGATTCATTTGGATATTCAAGGAAGCTTTGCTTATACCGCAATGTTAAATAAAGAACAACAGTTTGCATACGATATAATTATGGAAAAAGTAGAATCTGAATCAAGTGGTGCTTTCTTCATCGATGGTCCGGGAGGGACAGGTAAGACTTTTTTATACAAAGCACTCTTAGCTGGTGTAAGGCGTCGACATTTAATTGCTTTAGCAACTGCGTCCTCTGGAGTAGCTGCATCTTTATTACCTGGAGGTCGAACAGCTCATTCAAGATTTAAAATTCCTTTGGAAACAGTTGGAGAAGTCAACTGCTCTGTTAGCAAACAATCGGCTTTAGGAACTTTGTTAAAAATGTCTAGGCTAATAATTTGGGATGAAGCACCTATGGTAAATCGTTGTGCTATTGAAGCTGTAGATAAAATGCTTAGAGATATTACTGATTGTACATTGCCTTTTGGTGGAAAAGTAGTCGTTCTTGGAGGAGATTTTCGACAGGTTTTACCAGTTGTACCGAAAGGAAAAAAAGAAGACATAATGAAAGCTAGCCTGGTTTTCTCATATCTATGGCCTTTATATGTACATCTACCATTAGTTGAGAATATGAGAGCGAAGTTCGATTCTACATTCTGTGATTACTTGCTTAGAATTGGAGATGGAACTGAACAAGAACATACTTGTAAGTGTATTAAACTTCCAAATAGTATAATTTTACCATTTGAAGATGAAATCACGTCTCTGAAAACTTTGATACATTGTGTTTTTCCAAATATAGAAGCTTATGCTGATCATTTACATACCATGGTAAACCGTGTTATCCTTACGCCTACAAATGAATGTGTTGACTATATTAACAATCTTCTACTTGAACAAATTCCTAATCAAATTTTCACATACTATAGTTTCGATGAAGCAATTGAGAAATCAGAACAGAGCGTGCAAGAAGATTTCTTGAATACTTTGACATCAAATGGTATTCCACCTCATGAATTGAAACTTAAGATAAATTGTCCTGTAATGTTATTGCGGAATATTAATCCTTCCGAAGGGTTATGCAATGGAACACGTCTTACTTGTCGAAAATTTGAGAGAAATGTTATTCTTGCAGAAATTACAACTGGTGAATATCGTGGAAAATTTTGTTTTCTACCTAGAATTCCTTTTATGCCCCTTAAATCTGATCGAACCACAATTCCATTTAAAAGGACCCAATTTCCAATTAGGCCTTGCTTTGCAATGACAATAAATAAAGCCCAAGGTCAAACACTTGATTTCGTCGATTTGTATCTTCCAGAACCAGCTTTCTGCCATGGTCAGTTATATGTAGCGTTATCAAGAGCAAAAACAAGCAAATCTCTAAAAGTTTTACTGAAACCATCAACCACAGATACTTCGCACAACTCATGTACTGAAAATGTTGTGTACAAAGAAATTCTTTCCTTCATACATTCATAGAATAACCTTCTCACAGGTATATTTTATGATGTTCGAAACATTATTACAATTTTCTACCATTCAATATTTTCATAACTTATTACAGCAATTTGATTATCAAGTGGCATATCAATGGAGAGAGGGAAACCAAGTGGCAAACTGCTTAGCTGGTTTGGAAGCTAAAGGTCTGTCGAAACGTTTTAACACTTGGACAGAATTGCCAAGGCTTGCTCGAGGATTACTTCGTCTGGATATGATGAGGGTGGCTTACTGGAGGAAGTGAAATATAGACTAAGGTTAGAGTTTAGCTATTACTTCGTCTTTTGATATTGCGGTGGCTTAATTAGCATGTTTAGCTATTTTGTTTTGGTATAGTGTCGTTTGTTCGAGTTTGTAATCATGGTTTTCCTCCACCACCAGTGAGGGTTTATTAATAAATTATCAGAGGGATAACAAAAAAAAAATCACTGCACGTATCTTTTATCAATCCTCAACAATCAACACACTAATATTGCCTTAAAAAAAACACAGCCCGTGCCTTGCACGGGCATTTGACTAGTTCTTTTAAAATAGTTTACAAATGCTTTATTATAACAATGGCTTATTGGCACAAAACGTCCTACGTTTGATCTTTAATGCGCAAACGTCTCTGCATTTCAATTTTTTTCATTTTCATCCCTATTTCCACGTTTCATTGTGGAAAACGTCATTTTCATCAATTTTTATCCATTTTTTTCAATAAAAAATGTATACCCTCCTTTTTAAATAATTAAAAAAAAGAAACAAATTGTAATCATACTACCAAATTTTTTAAAAAAGTACAAATGAGCCCAAATAAATTATTAAAATATTAAAAAAAAATCACTTTCTCTCTTCTCTTCCTCTTCCACCACCACCACCACCTTTTGTTGCAGTCTTCCATCAAATTGGAGAATGATCCAAATTTAGTGATATGTGCTGGAATCCATGACCTACCCTTCCCTTTTTCTCTCTAGAATGGGGCAATTTTTGCCCCTCCATGAAGCTGCCACCAATATCCCCCCAAATCTACTATGTTGTCGTTTCCAAATCATTGGAATTTCACCTCCCGCCCCCACTCCATCGGTGACAATACTTTCTCAATTCATCACAACAAAACAATTACACAAACAACCAAAAATTCGGCTCAAAATCAACCGCAAATACAACAAGAACCGCACAGCTTTTTCACCAATTCAAGCCATTCCGTCAATACCCATGGTCGTCCACTATTGCCGGTGAATCCACTACATCTAGTCACCCATAACATGGAGAAACAACATAAAAAGGGTACAATATGATGCTGATATGCCTTGGAATTCACTCTTTTTGTGTGCAGAAAACGTGGCAAGTATGCCTATTTCAATTCATGGGTTTGATGGTGTTGGTTCACATAATTTGCCAAATGTTAATCATCATCAACATCACACGACAGTGGGTGTGAATTTAATTGCCCCAATTGAAAAGCCAAATTGATCCAATTTCGAGCACAACTTACCACCCAACTCGAACAATCTGCCACCTCCAATTAGTGGGCCCATCATGCTCTGTTCTACCAATTCATCCATAGACATTTCAAATCAGGTTCATACTTCAATGGGTAAACGTCCAATTGATTCAATTTCGGAGTCAAACTTGGCTGTTGGCCCTACGGAACCTGCAATTCCGAATTCTCCAATTTCTGGAGGGATTCGGGCATTGGGAACCCACCAATGGATCCAGAAGAATTGAAAACCCATAGGGTGAGCTCCATCCCATCCAATTCTTCCGACAACCATGCAGTTCAAAATCGGGGCACCGGATGTTCCACTTCCCAATAATATATAGGTGGTGATTTGAAGTATATTTCTAGAAATTGTTTATTGTTCGCGGCGGCGGTGGCGGAGGGGGTAAGAGAAAAAAAGAAATTTTTTTGAATTTTTTAATAATTTATTTAGAACTCATTTGCACATTTAAAAATGTTTGGAGTGTAATTGCAATTAATTGTTTATTTTTTTATTTAAATAGGAAATTATATTTGTCATTTTACATTTTTTTAATTGAGAAATTGAATAAAAATTGATGAAAATGACGTTTTCCACAATGAAAAGTGGAAATAGGGATGAAAATGTAAAAAATTGAAATGTATGGACGTTTTGTACAATAAGCCTTACAATAATATATCTTAATTCTTCCATCCCTATTTTATCATTCATACTCCTTGATGATATCAATAATTAGTTGAGCTCAAGCACTTATCCCGATGATAGCTTCCCTTGGTTGGCCTCAAGGAGAGGTCAATCTCCTCGGGTTCCGACACGTCGAGCTTCCTTCGTCAATAGTATTCCTCAAGCTCTATTTGATTTTTTGTAACTCCCTCTCATGTATGGGTTTATCTAACCTATGAGAGATAGAGTCCTTCCATCGATACGTTTCCTCATTCTGAGAGGACTCTCACGCCAGAGTCCCATTCTAACCCAATCGCCCGAGAAACACAAGATCAACTAAACAACAACTCCCCATTACACTAGAACTCCTAGGGATCTCAACATTGCAGTCCTACTAAGAGTCAACCACCTACCTTTATAAATACATCATTCTCATTCATTACTAAGGTATGTTTTACACACAATTTACAGCATATATTCTTTTCATATTCCATTTCTGATTTAAGCATCGGAGGGGCGACGATGACACATCTCGACGCCTTTGTTTCAGGTACCGAAAGACGTCGTTCTTGCTCATTCTCAGTCGTCAAGCTCGGAAGTCGACATGTACGATTTTTGATAGCATCACTCCTTTTTTACCAAATCTAATACAACACCCTTTAGAACATCTCCAATAAACTATTTAAACATATGATGTTCTCTATTTAAAGAGTCAAACCTTAAAATTATATTCCAATAAACTATTTAAATTAACATTTTCACTCTCTATAATTAAATGTATTTAGTATTCAATTTTCAATAGAGGAAAATAATGTAATAATTTGGAGGGAATGTAGTGAAAATAAAAAAGGGAAAAAACAATAAATATTTTTTAGAGTGGTAAAATTAAGTGTTAAATATAAAGAGTATGTTTTGAGTACTTAGAAATTTTTACTCTCTACATTTTTAAATGTTATCTAAATTATAAAATATACTTTTTAAAAATAGAGAGTCTTTTGGAGATACTTTTAGTGTCATTAGTTAAAATAGAGGTATAAGGTTAAAATAAAAATAGGGTCAAAGAAAATTAAATTAAAAGGCAAAAATGAACAAAACAATCATTGACTGAATTGTAGAACTTCTTCCAAAGAAAAAAAATAGTAGGGCTCGATCGTCCAGAAATTGATAAACCAAAAAGAAAAAGAAAAGTTGATATGTTCGGGTCATGACAAAAACATCTGGGCCAATCGAGCTGTCCAATAGAGGAAATTACACTAAACAAGGTATTTAGTTTTGACTTTTAAAAAATCAGGTTTATACTTTATTTAATCAAAAATCAGGTTTTAATTTTTATCATTAATATTAATAATGATATTTTAAATTAAAATAATCTACATACCCACCCTACTATCTACCCTCCAAATTTATTTTAAGTATAAAATCCTAACAAAACCCTAAACCATTTCATTATTTCAATTCTCTCGCCTCCACCGCCACCGCCACCGCCGGCCGCCTCCACCGCCAATGCCCGCCACCTCTCCCCTTTCTTCCCCCCCTTCCCCTTCCCTCCCCCTCCCCCTCCCCCTCCCCTCCCCTGCCCCGCCGTTTCTCCCCCCTCCCCGCATCGCCAAATCGCGGCGGCGCCGCATTCTTGCGACCGGGATCGGCTTGCAAATCGCAAAGACGGCGTGCGTCGCCGCTAGCTGCGACCAGCGGCGACGATCTGCTTCTTGCACGTTGCGGCGACGGCCGTCTCGGCTGGCTGGCAACGTGCGGCATTTGCGTCGCTGCCAGCGATCTGTATATTTTTATTTTTTTTTCTTTCCTTCTTCCTACTACCAGATCTTGGGTTTTTGAGTTATGGTGATATTGGGTTTTTTTGAAAATGAAAATGGTGAGGTGGTGATTATTTTTACGTTTTGGTGGTGTTGGAACCCATTGTGGCGATGGTTCTGTGTTGTTGTGACGGGTCGAAGGCGTTGGAGGTGGCGATCGCGAGTCTCTGTGACCTAGGTAGGTGCCTGTGACCTAGGAATTGTGTCTGTGACTCGTTGAAATAAAGTTTAGGTGACTGTGACCTATCTATTGTGGTTCTTTTTGGTGTCTGTGACCTTACTATTGACCTGTGACTTTGAAATTATTAATTTGTAACTTAAAAAGGGAATCTGTGACCTTAATTTTTTTCACCTGTGACCTCGAAATAATGTGTGACCTATAAAATTTTAAATCTGTGACCTCGAAATTACCCGTGACCTACAAATTTCTTGATCTGTGACCTCGAAAAAGTCGCCGGATCGGAGCAGTCGCCGGTCGTCGGATCGGTGCAGTCGCCGGATCGGTGCAGTCGCCGGTCGCCGGAGTAGTAGCCGGAGCAATGGTGGCGGTGTAGGTGGGGTGAGGTGGGGTGGGGTGGGGTGATTTTATTATATTACAGTTAAATATTTAATTTAATATAATAATTATGAAATGTAATTAATTAATTTCAGAAAAACCTGATTTTTGTAATTTTAAACTATTGGGCCTGATTTTTAATTTTGGAATAGTAAACACCTGACCCATGAACTTTTCCCCTGTTCAATAGGCGTGAATTCCCGGTCCAAATTGAAGGCGTTGGGTCTTGCAAATAAGAGGCATAAATTGCTAACTTAGCCCATTTAGACAAAACAAGGGTCCAATAAACAAAACAAAACACCTCTAAATATTGGACATATTGGACCGGGAAATAATACATGTCGTCATCAAAATAAACAAAACACCTCTCAACTTTTGTTTATTTTGATAACGAGGGTCCGTTTGATAGAACTTTTATTTTTGCTTCTTGTAAATATTCTTTGAGTCAAACAAAATATTTTTAGAAAGTTATCCAAATATGTCCAAAAGCAACTCCTGAATATCAAAGCAACTTTTGATTTCTCGAAAACTTATCAAATGGGCCCTAAGTCCCTAACTAGTGAGCATAATTTTCTCACTTCTTGTCTTTCTAGTTTTTATTTCAAACAAATATTTAGGGCTCATTTGATAGTGTTTTTAAAAAGTCAAAATGTATTTTGATATTATTCAAAAAAATGTTTTTGAATAAGTTCGAATTATTTTTCAAAATTACTTTGTCCGATTTTCGAGTTTCCAAAAAAAAAAAGATGATCTAAGAGTATAAGACGGCTATCTGAAAAAACTCTTCTAGATCTACAATAAACAAAAGCAATGTCAAACAGGCCAGCAATATTACACTTGGATCTTATCACCCAAATTAATTAATTAATTAACTTGAGTTCAAAATTAAGATTCCTTAACCTTGCACAAAGTCCACTGGCATTGTCGATTGGCCACCACCGCAACATAATCGCTTCGATCCCATCACCTCTCAACTTAAATTATCAGATATTTTATTGCTCCTCAGCCAATTATATTAAGATAATATGTTGACTATTGATAACCATTGCCAGATATCAAGAGACACCATTTCAGATGACATAGACATCCACAATAATTCCGAACAAATATTATTAAAAAAAAGTTAATCGTTTTCCAATTTTTCTTCTCATATTAAAATTATTATTGTCATTTTCAAATAACACAATAAACGTATTTTTAAAGCATGCATGAATGCGAGTCTTTGTCAAGCTAATATTAGTGAAATGTTATTACCTTAAAATATAATCGAATTGGGTAGGAAGGTGACACCAACGCGGTCCACCTAGATGCCTGCAATTCAATTATACAAAAATGTGTAGTTTGAAAAAGGAAAAAAAGTCTACTCGACTTGGATGTATCACCATTGAATATTCTGCGACTTGGTACTATCCAAATATATTATTACTTTAATCCGAATTTTTTAAGGCGGAGGGAGGTTTTAACAACAACAACAATCGTCGTCGTCGTTGTACATGTATTATTTCCCGTTTTCAAGTCAATTTGTGTGTCTCGTGAAATTAAGGTGTAACATGGATCATTATAGGGAAAACAACAATTGTGATGGTAAATTTGTTTATAAGTGTACTGTTGGATAATTTATTAATAATGAACCTTTTGGACTTTTTTCGAGAGAAAGTTGTCGAATTTAGAAATATGGAGTCGAATAAAGATGATTTTCTAAGTTACTATTGTTAAGAATTGAGGTTCCATCTTAAAAGGTCAACATTATTTAGAGGAGTAGCTCAAACTCTTATAAATTGGTCAATATTTTCATCTTTATTCGATATGTAATTTTATCCCTAACATGTCCCTGCTAGATGGTGGCTCGTTTGAGCAGACCAATCTTGAAATTCGTGTACTCAATTTTTTTGAGTCTTAATCGGATCGAATTGTTCGTTAGAGCTTAACGGACTCTGATACCATATTAAGAATTGTGGTTCTATCTTAAAAAATCAAACTTATTAATAGAAATATTACAAACTCTTATAAATTGGTCTATGTTTTCATCTTTAACTATCACGCTCTTGAAATAATGTATCAACGTGACTAGTTATTATATATCTTTTAAATGGAATCAATCATTAATTTAAAGATGGGTACTTCATAAATTGAAGATTGATGAAGGGTGTGATGGAATTGATATCAATGGTGGCTGATGAGTTCTCTGAAAAGTCAAGCAAGAGGGTTGCACCCTAAACTTTCAACAAGTTTGTTTCAATATGAACCGATGAGATTATTAGAGCTTGTTATTAATTCTAAATGGTTATATACTCATATGGTGGAGTATGTTAGTCATTTGTTTCGAGAATTGAGATTGTCAAAGTTTTATCGAAAGCTTGCCGTTTTTCTCAAGTATCTTTATAAAAAAAAATTGTAGAAGAGATGATGAGGGATTTGGCTTGTTTTGTTGCCTCGTAAAATTCAAAATTAAGAGAACTTCAATTGAAATAGAAGAAAAAGTTACAATCCTAATTGAAGACAAATCTTCATATAGGGAAAATTTCGATGATATGTAAATTTCTATTTATTATTATGTTTTTGTCTGACACTATTCTTTGCTGAACAGTAAAAAATCAATAGACGAATAAGGAAATTTGTCTTAATTCCTAACCATTTAAACTTCGTTGCAAGATAAAGTGTGAACAATGCTTGATTTAATGGACCATACCAATTGCGTATCTATTTCCTTTTCTTAAGGGAGAAAACGACGCTTCATAATTCTAAAGGGATAACTGAAGATGCGATCCTCAATCTTTTATTTTTTCACAAATTTTACTCAAATCTTTTATTTGTACCAACTATAACCTTAAACTTTCCATTTCATTGTAGGGCAAGGACAAATGGACGGTTTCGTCCATTTGACCAGGAAATATAAATATTTCACCTATTTTGACAAATTTTTAAAAGGGTAAAATGGTAAATTTATATTGAATTTGCCATGTATTGTTGTATTTATGTGGGAATTTGAGTAAAATACAGATATGGAGAGTTGGGGTTTCTTCAAAATGCTCAAATATACAGCCTTTTGTGTAAATTCAAGAAAAGAAAAACTCAAATTGAGTGGAACATGGATTAGAAGATCAAGGATTTTTTTTCAAAATGCTCAAATATATAGCCCTTTTGTGTAAATTCAATAAATAAAAAGAATACTTGAATTGGGTTGGAATTGGATTTGAAGAGTAGGGATTTCTTCAACATTCTCTAATTCATGATTCAGGGAAATTCAAAGAAAGATGAATAGTTGTAGTAATCATTTTCAGACCGAGGGATAATACCAGGAATGCAGCTTCGGTGGCCAGTTAGTGAGAAAGATAATGGGAGATAGTGGTTTGTCTCACCCCCATTGTTTACCTCTGTGAAATTCCATCGCTGTCCACCGCCAGAATGGAGAAAAAGTTGGGATGGGTGGGGCCATGGGGGCAGGTTTCTCTTCCTTTTTTTTTTTTGAATAATGATATTCATCCCCACTGGAGATGAAAACACTGTCTATGTGGCGCTAATGTGGCATTAAATGATATGTGAAATTAAATAAGTCATTTAATGACACATAGACTGTGTTTTCATTCCCACTGAGGATGAATAACATTACTCCTTTTTTTTTTCTAACTAGCCTAAAGCTAAATATTTTCACACAACAATTTTTAATATCTAAACTATAATTTAATTGTATAAAAGATTCATAATCTTTACACATTGTCACATTTATGTGTCAAACTTTTTTCATCGCATTCTTATTTTCAAATTAACATAAATTGTTTTTTATTATGATTTCTCTCCAAATTTTTCTTTAAGATGCAGTAAAATGATTTATTTGCCTACTGGATTTTTATGCAAATATGAGATTAGATATTTGACCTTCATTTTATAACATGTTAACAATATTTTTGGACAAAAATAATGATTGAAGACAAATTTTTTTATCAATAAATGTTTAAAATATGAATGTAAAGAAGAAAAAAGTGAAAGACATAAATGTGGTAAAAAAAATGTTAATGACTATAATTAAAATATGATATATTCATTAAAAAAATGTGGTGTGAATAATCGTTTTAATATTTAAAATTTGTTAAATTGGTCAAAGATGTCAAATTTTTATTTTCTAATCAACAAACGATCAACATTCATCCATTATTAAATTTTTGCACTGTGAATGGTGCAAACGAAATATTTTGATAAATAAGGGTAATTAGCACATAACGTCTTTACTTTTCTGGAAAACGTCGTTACCTTTTTTTTTTTTTGGTATTTTCACCCTTAGCTTCACATTTTTATTGCGAGTTATACTACAAGTACATCAAGGGATACATAAGGGTGTCCATAATGGATACCCTTATGTACCCCCTAATGTACACTTAGCATTTTCCTTTTATTGCACAAAAGATTTTTTTTTATCCATTTTCTTAATTTAAAGATGTGAAATGATAAATATACACTTTTATTTAAACAAAACAAAAAGAAAAGAAATAACTAATTGCAACTATAGTCTCAATTTTTTTTAAAAGTGCAAACGATTCCCAAATAAATTATTAAAAGGGGTAATTAACACATAATATCCCCGTATTTCATTATTATTGTGAAAAACTTAAATACCTTTCATTTTTTTAGCGTTTTCACATTTAATTACACATTTGATTGCGCAAATCATGTGAAGAATATATTCTCATATTTAAATAAAAAATAAAAAATTAATTGTAATCATAATCCCAATTTTTTTTAAAAAAAGTGCAAATGAGTTCCAAATAAATTATTAAAATTAAAAAAATAAAAATTGCAGACGAGTCTCAAATAAATTATTAAAATATATATATATATATATATATATATATATATATATATATATATATATATATATATATATATATATATATAACAGTGAAATGTATGAAAATTATATACTAATTACACCTTTAATAATTTATTTGGGATTCGTTTATAATTTTTTTTTAAAAATTTGAGACTATGAGCCCGTTTGGTAGGCATTAAAATGAAAAAAAGAGCCGTTGGGCTCATATTTCAACCAATTCTTTTGACTTTTTATCTCTATGGTGGGTCCCAGGTTGGCCCACTAACGGTCACATTTTTTTTACAAATTTCCATTTTAATGCCTACCAAACGGGCTCTATGGTTGCAATTAATTCTTCTTTTTATAGAATGATATATTGATCATTTCACAACTTTTCATTGAGAAAGTAGATGAAAACGAACTTTTGCGTAATGAAATATGGAAATAAGGGTGAAAATGCCAAAAAAAAATAAAAATGAAATGTTGAAATGTTTTCCTAATATTAATGAAAGGTAAGGACGTTACGTGCTAATTATACTTGATAAAGTCTACAAATATAAATAGTGTATTATTCTAGAGGAAATATAAAATAATGAGATAGTGGGCCCGCTGAAGTTACACGCCAATAATTTATTCTCCAGGAGATCACCCAATCATCAACAATTTCTTGCTCTAGTGCCCTTCTGACACGTGTTCCCGACATCGATTCACGCGCCATCTATTTTGTCGCATTACACCTGCTTTTCTTCCTCGTTTCACGACTAAACATGTTTATTTGTCTTTAGATCAAGTTGATATTTGAAAATTAAGCCCCCGTTTGTCTCCCATTTTGGGAGAAAAAATAGAGTTTTGAATAGTATTTTTTGAGAAATGTGTGGTAAAAATTAAAAGAAATTTTATTAATTTGTGTGTAGAATATTTTATTGTGTGAATGTGTGGTGGAGAAATGATACTGTAGCAAACAATTTAAATTATTTGAGGATAAGCAAACAACAGCCTCAAATTTTCCTCTGCCCTTTTTTTCCTTCGATTTTGTCCGCGTATCCGTCGACTTTTAAAATCTAAATGCTTGTTTGGGAGGGATTTTTGGGGGAAAAATTGATTTTGAATAGTGATATGATGGGAAATGTGTAGTTGAAAAAGAAAAAAAAAATTATTGATGTGATGGAAAATATTATTTTATTGAAGAATGTGTGGTTGAAAATGAGAATTGATTTACTGTAGAATTTTGAGAATCCCTCCCCAACAGGGCCTAAGCATTATTTTTCGAGAAATGCATTTTGATAAGATAGTACTTTTGAATCTAACGAAATTTTGTAATTAATATTATTGTTCGACCCTGAAAAGTAGAATTTAAGGAGGAAAAAAATGATGCCTCAGGCGGAGGCATATCCTAATCCTAACTATACTAAAAGAGCCACTTTGCCACGTCATCGTCGCCCAATACGACGCCGTTTCGTTATTCAGCGTGTTTTCCTTCAATTCGTCAATTCCACCGCCTGCATCTCTTACAAAAACCAATCCATTCCCTCAATCTCCCTTTCTTTTCATTTGCCCGTTTTCATTTCATTCCCCAACCCTCAATTTTCCTTCTCAAAATCGGTTGCTTCTCCTCCAGCCATCTTGATCCATACCGCTCCCACCATTCATCAATCATCCACCACCACCGTCTGGTTTCCCTTTCACCTTATTCCGAACAGCTCCCCGAGACGGAGACTCTCCATGCGGGACGGAGACACGCGACCGTGTCTCCGTCGGCGTGTCTCCGTTCCATATTTGATACCTTTTCTTTTAGGATTTTGATTCTATATACACTCAATATCTCACTTTTTTCATGGATCTTTTGAGGTAAAGATGAGTGGATTTCCCTTTTTGTGGCAGGAAGAGCTCACCAAGGAACTTGATCTGCAGATAAAGGGTGCTAAGAAGCCCCCTGTTTTCATCAAACAGTTGTAGGGACAACCCCGGCAAAAAGGCAACGAACGATTACCTTCAATTCTTCTGTTTCTGAGAGTACTGACCCAAATCTCATGAAAGATGCTTTCTCCAAATATGCCAATTACCTCAATGAACTGGTAGGCTTTGTTACCCCCTCCCTTTTGTTTTGAAAATGAAATACTTCATTCAATCAAAACAATACTCTGTTATACTCTGTTTTTTTAATTTTTGCACTTTAGTTAATTTTTATTATAGAAGGTAAAATTGTATTTTCTTGAACTGTGTTTTTAGTTAATTTTTATTATAGAAAGTAAAATGGAAACAGATCAACTGTTAAAAATATATATATATATATATATATATATATATATATATATATATATATATATATATATATATATATATATATATATATATATATCTCCAGTGTCCGGACACCACGCGGAGGTCAGAACGGATTTTATTTTTTCCCTGAGATACATATTCTATTATCAATTGCAATATTAATTTTATGCAATAAAGAAAAGGTAAAATTTTCCATTACTTTGGATTTTCCATTTTATGCATGAGATTTCATTTGACAAAAGAATGTAAATGTGGATGGTTGTGGGACTTGTTGATGAATTGATATCAGAATTTTAATTAAGCAACGAACTTTACATAAATTACAACATATCTGATCTCTAATAAAGCTTCGTAAACACACTTTATATTCTATGACAAATTTGTACAGAAGTTGAACCATCTCCAGTTCGTGACCCCGTGTCTTTAACTTCATCATCAAGACATAAACAGAGAAACCTGCTTGCTTCTTCTAACAAAAAGATTCAAGATGGAAGTAAATTTGAAAACCTGCAGATATTTGTACGGCGACAAAAGTGTTGATTTATTCTCAAGGTAGTGAAAACAAGGATTTCTTTAACCTTCTATTCCACGAAATCTAATTTCCAAGTTTAATGAATTGATTTGATCTGTGCAGGAGGTCCAGCTAAATGTTGCTGGGTCAAAAAAAAGTAGCTATAATAGTTTCAGGTGAATACCTCACAATATGAAGTGGACACCTTTTCTATTGGATCAAGTTGGTAAGAAAAGCTTGGAGAAAAGGTGCTTTTCTACCAACGAAGACAAAGTTCAGGAAAAACACAATTTTTTTAATATAGGATAATGAACAAATTTTTATCTTTTCTACCCGTAATCTCTGTATTAAGATAAATTAGTTTCAGTTTAACATAAAAAAGTTATTTTAGTGATGAGTTATAAATTAACAAGTTATTCACTAGCAACTTGCTTTTGCAATTTCAGAGTTCACATGGCTTTATGACAACACATGAATGGCGCGACAATGTTGGAGCTTTTGTTGATATCGAAGCTTTTGGTACATGAGGTTTTGGTAGGTTTCAGGTACTCATCATTTAGTAAATACGATGAACTTCCATTGTGTGGTGGTCCTGCTATTTGGAAATACAATTAACTTCTTAACTGTTGAAGACAAAATTTAACTTATCTACATATGGCCTCTTTAACAACTTAACATTTGATACATTGAGTGTAATATTGTGTAATTTTCCCAGGATCAACAGTAAATCATTGTTGTTTTGTGTAATACAATGCTGTTTTTCGTTTTTTTCGTTTTTTCCTCTGCCTATGCCCTTTGGAAATTGTTGAATTAATATAGGATAATGTCTAGGCAGTGTTATTCTCTTTTTACAATAAAGAAACCAAGGGAAATTACAAGCAGGGAATTGGTAGAATTTTTTAATTTCCAATTCAAATTTCAAACCTATACTTTTATACTTTGTTTTCAGGAAGCATACTCTTGAGCAGACAGCAGACTTGAATCCTTCTTTGTATGTTATACTTATGATTTGTTGAGTAATAAAAAACACCAAATGGGAAAGAAAAAGAAGATCCACACTATCGGCTGAATTCTTTTCCTCTGGGGAGAAACCATTTATTCATGTTCAATTCAGTATCTGTTGAAATTAATGTTAGGTTTGTAGTTGGCGTGATTAAAAACCTTATCGGCATGATAGCTTAGTTTGTTGTGGTCTGTACTTCGTTAAAAAAGTGAAAGCTGTGTGATTGAGCGGTTGAATGTTTCCACGAGGAAGCTACATAGTAATATATTTTACTTCTTAAGATAACAATCTAACATGAATTGTAGGAAGAGACAACTATGTCGTATTATGAGGAAAGTTGTCGCAGCGGCAACAAATATGCTTGAGATCATGATAATTCATCCCACACCTACGACAACAGAGGTATCACATATTGCAATTGCAATTAGAGCGGGTGCTAATGCAGTTGTGCTTTCTGGAGAAATTGCTAATGAGAAGTAAGCAACTTTACATTTGCTCTTGTTTGTAGGAGATTGAATTTTGGATGCAGAAAATACATAATTTCAAACAGGTTGTTTTGCGATGGGGATTCTTCATGCTGTTTTATCTTTTAATTGATTTTTTAGTTCAATTCATTCAATGATTTGGCATAAGTAAAATATTGGATGTTATAACGAACAACATATTCACAGGAATTTCTTTTACATCAAATTTGATCCCATCTTTTGTTATATTGGATATGATCTTTGAAAATCTTTGGGTTTGTTAAGCAAAGTTACCTTTTTATTAACAAAACATATAATAAAATTACTTCATAGAAAAGTAACTTTAGAAACACGGCCTCTTATTACATATTTCTTTTGTTGCCTAAGAAATTGCGCTATCTACATATAATTGAATTGATTTTATATATATATTTTTTTGGGTTCCAGTTTGAAGTGCAACATGTAGCAGCAAATAGTTTCTGAAATTTGTAAATGACCTTTATAATATCACTTGTATTTTAAGTTACTCATGAAGTAGTTTAAGATATTCGCCTTTTTAGTTGCATAGTTTTGATCTTCTATCATTTGGTTTAGTTCAATTACTGTGATTTGATCTGTTGCTATGCATTTTTTAGATCTTACATATAGTAAGTAAATTGTCTGTCCCTTTTGTGTTGCAGACTGTATGGGCCTTGGCTCCTTTATTGGCTCAACTGAATGAACCTGCCAAGTTATCAATGCTCAGAAATGCTACCTGGACACTATCAAATTTTTGTAGAGACAAGCCGCAGCCTGCTTTTGAACAGGTCTATCTCTTATGGCAAGGATCTCATTCTTATTACATTTTGGAGAGATGATGGTTTTCAGAATTGCACAAAAATCATGATGGTTTTCAGAACGAAGGTTTTTTTTTTTTTTTTTACTAAAGTTTCAATTTTCTAGGTGCATGAAGACACCGTATGTCTCCATACTAGATGGCGACACCGCCAGTGTCTCCATGCCAGATGGAGACACAGGTGTCCATGTGTCCGTGCTCATAGAGACAACCCTTTTTTTCCTCCTAAGTCAAGCCAACCCAAACCCATGGTTTAGATCCCCTGAATTGATCAAACAATGTAAAACCTGCTTGAGAGTTTCTTAGCTTTGCTATGGTTATCTACATTGTTTTTTCATACTTATTATGGTAGTGAATCAATCTTATGATATTAATATGTAAATTTCTTGACACGGCACATTGCCAACCTTGCTGGTAACAAGAGTCTGGTGTTACCTGTTCCTGCCTTCAACATTATCAATGGTGGATCACATGCTGGAAACAAACTTGCTATGCAAGTATATCAGTTACATATTTACATGGGTTAGCTTATATTCTTATGATTGTTAATTTATTGTGGAAGGAGGCAAGCTTGGATGGAGGAATTTCTCCTTACTTCCATCCTTGGATGGAGGCATGGAGAAATGCCTCCATCCAAGCCTCCATACACTATACTTCTCTATGGAGAATTGCCTCCATCCACTACACTTCTCCATGCCTCCATCATTGGATGGAGGCATGGACAAATGCCTCCATCCAAGCTCTTCTCCTTGCCTCCATCCAAGGATGGAGGCAAGGAGAAATGCCTCCATCCATGGGAGAAGTGCCTCCATTCAAACCCAGGCATCCAAGATGGAGGCAAGGAGAAATGCCTCCATCCATGGGAGAAGTGCCTCCATTCAAACCCAGGCATCCAAGATGGAGGCAAGGAGAAATGCCTCCATTCATGGGAGAAGTGCCTCCATTCAAATCCAGCCATCCAAACCCAGCTTTCATGCCTCCATCCAGTGAATGGAGGCATTTCTCCTTGCATCCATTCACAATTAATTTTTTTTTTGGATGGAGGCACTGAGAGCCCAGCTTTCATGCCTCCATCCACAATTTTTTTTTTTTTTTCATTAATTGCACATTTGTCCTTGTAAATTTAAGCTTAGAATTTCTGGAACTTTTTTCTTTTTTGAATATTATTTCTTTACCAGTTAAAAAATTGATTGTTAGACTTCATTGATGTTATAGGGCTCAGGCAATGTTGGAAAATCTGCATTCATCAAATAGAATTCTTCTAGCAGTTAATGAAGTCCCATCTTTTGCAAGGATACAAGCCTGTACAACATATGAACTGATGTAAATTGTGTTGGTGACTGGGTCGTGGAGGCAACTGTGAAAAAAAGGCTTAAGTATGTCAAATATTTTTGGGTGATGTTAAGCACGATTGGTCTTATAGCCTATAGGTAGAAGTTTGATGGCACATTTTCTGAAGAAAAGATGATTCTAATGTATGGGTTCATGCTTATAGCATTTTTATCACTAATATATATGAACAGCCTTTGCATCAAGGTTCAATATAATGGAATCAAAATATAACTAGGGAAAATGCATTGAACAATAGCTAAATTTGAATTATGTTACTGTTGCTTCCGTTTGCTAAATGGTTTGAATCCTTGTTTGTTTAAGCACTTGGTGATTCTTAAATTTTGGTGCTTAATACGAACAATGTTTAAAATAGTGTGCTTACTTTACAGTGTTCTGAGTTTTCGTTTGAATACATAATGGAAGATCTTATAATTTAAAGTAGTGTGCTTACTAATATATATGTTAATATGGCTGGTTTTTACAAATTGTGGGCGGAGGCATGGAGCAATGCCTCCGTCCACTTGGATGGAGGCATTTCTCCATGCATCCTAATGCCTCCATCCCGACATAAAAGTAGTGAAATATTTTCTAATTGCTACCGTATGCTTCTAAATGACATTTAAGGCATTACACATGCTCAAACTTGTTTTGCTTATAGTATTTTGTTTTATAAACAAGCCATGCCATTCTTAATGCAGTTAAATTCTTGGTTTTCCTTTCCTCTTCAAATCTGGCCACCAACTTTTCTTCATTTGTGAGGTGCTTTGTTTTGTCTTCCTGAGGAGTGTGTAAAAAATATTAGCTGACCAAAAATTCAATTCATACAATTATACAAATAATACCTTACTTATATTAAAAAAAAAATGCATTCAAATCACTCCACACTATTAAATACCCAATTAAATTATACAACACGTGCGTTGCACGTGCTCACACTAGTGATAAATAAAAGTACAAGTTGATTACTAAAGTAAATTTATTGAAATAATTCAAGAGAGAGGAAGAGAGTTGTGGTCGAGATGTGTTTTAAAAAGTCTAGTGAAAAGACACTTAAACATGAATTACAGATTTCAACTCGAGAATAAGGTATAAATTTTAAATTAAATCTATTAATATCATTTCATAGGCGTTGAATTAATTGCACATAATGTCATCGATTTCTTGTGGTATATTAGAATTAAATACGATTAGATACTGTTAAAATTATTTTAGATACTTATTTTAATATCCAATTTAATTTATTTGATGAGTTTTATCTCTATTTCAGTTAATATTGGCCAATTAGGGCCCGTTTGATTGTAAGAGTGGAAAATAAGTGGAAAGAAAATGAATTTTAGAGAAAATAATTGTCTAAAAGTTGTTTTCCAGGAAATTGTTAATTAAGTGTGTTTGATTGATATAATTTGTCACACGAAAAATTTTAAAATTTTGGATCTTTTTGTCCACGTTTCACTTTATTTTACATGAAAATTGTTCATTAAAGTGAATTTTGATTTTTACAATTAGTTATGAAATTTGTTACCATTGGCAAAAAGTTTTTTTTAAAAAAAGTTTACTCGAAAACTATTTTTTCATCAAAGTTTAGTGTTCGTTTGACTTCATTTTACATGAAAATTGTCCATTAAAGTGAATTTTTTTTTTTTTTTTTTTTTTTACAATTGGTTATGAAATTTATTTCCATTGCAAAAAAAAAAAAAAAAAAGTCAGAAGCTGGAATTCATTTTCCCACCAAAAAGTTGAGAAAATGAATTTCTTGAAAAGAGAGAAAAGGGGCGCACGTGTGGGAGGGTGGGAAAAAAAATTTCATGCCAAATTTTGCCTATCAAACAAGTGTTTAACATGAAAATTGAATTTTTTTTTCCATTTTTCATGAAAAATATAGGCTATCAAACGTTAATGTTTCAAGGGCTGCAGTAGATTCCAAAATCAACGTAGAAGATTCTGCAAATGACTATATGACACGTGTCGCCCATAAAATATTATGTGGACGCAACGAATTGGGAAATAGAGGAACAGATATATTTCCAAGGCATACGTAGATACGCCTGGCCTTTCCCAGCCGAGCTGCTTAGCCTCAGCAGAAGGATCATTTGCTTATTTAAAATAATATGCTATTTGTACATTGTTTGGTTCACAACGTAGTTTACATCCTATTGAAGTCAAAAAATTGCGGACAAAAAAGTGTGTTTCTTTTTAACTGTCCAATGATACATTATCACGTGACACAATATCGAAAATGATGCACTTTGTTATTAAATTCCTTCAACATTAAATTAAAGGAAAACCCATTTTATTCAATAGTAATTAGATATTTTGTTTTGTTTAATTTAATTTTCTTACTGTTAAATAAATTTGATGTAGTGATGAAAATGACGAAACATTGAGTCCATAATGCAAGACTTTCTGCACTGAAATAATGCTTTTGAGTTTCTTTGAGCTAATATATATATATATTTTTAGAATTTATTTTCAACGTGCTTACTTCACTTGAAAATTTACTTGCAAGTCTTTTCAACTTTTTTCTTTGCAATCTCACCCTTAACAAACTTTATCCCTAAAGATGGTTTCCATCCAAAAGGTTCGTTAAAGCGATTTACAAGGCTAACTTTAAAAAGCAAAAAAATTAATAAAAAGATAAAAAAAAAAAAAAGGAAAAAAGGCGACTACCCTTCGCCTCAGAATTGTTGGCCACCACCGTAAGACTCAAACTTGTCAACGCCACTCGAAGCCTCAAAATCACTACAAAATCGTAGATGTGATACAACAAAATTGTCATATCCATTGAAGTTGGAGGCATTATATGCATCTTGTCCCTCTACTTACCATCTGATACGATTTTTTAAAAACTTGAATTGAAGCACTCGCTAACCTCCCTACTTCAAAAGTAAATAAAGAGTCTGTGTGGACATGCATTAAATTCAATTTCCTACCGTTAATGGAAGTAAAAAAAACAACCGTTGGACTGGCGCTGTCAGAATAAATTGAGTGCACTTTTACCAATTTGTCCTTGCCAACCTTCTTTGACTTTTCAAACCATATTACGTGAAAATTACTGTGAGGAGGGCAAATGTGAAAATTGGCGGCCAAAAGCTGAATTTCAGTCTGCACAATTTCTGTAAGTTTTGTCCTTGGAAATGTTATTAACGGTCGTTAAAATGCTTATAAGCATTGCCAGACAGCCTCAAAATTATTTGAATTAAAAACACAACACAGTGTTTTTACCAATTTATACAAAAACTACATGGGTAATTATATTCACACCACAATTTTTATTTCTTGCACCACATTTTATTGCACTTAAGATTTTTAATCTTTGCTCATTATATCACTTATGTTCATAATGATTTTTCATGTCATTCTTATTTTTAACTTTCCATTAGTTAAAACATTTTGTATTTGATAACAATTTTTTATGTCTAAAAGTTTGTTGAAATGACGTAAAACAACTTATTTTTTCATCATTATTTTAAAAAGTAAATAAATAAAAAGTGTAAATTTTTTTTCCCTCATTTTAAAGTATGAAAATAAAATATTTTGATATAAATTTTTCCCAAGGATGAGACGTACTAATTAATGAAATGTTGAAGATAAGAATTCGACGAAAAAAAGTTAAGGAAATAATTGCTATAATGAAAAAAAAAAATTGAGGAGTTTAATTAAAATTAAAAAGTGGTGTATCAAATAAAAATCATGGCGACAATATAACTAAGCTACATTTATTAAAACTCAATCCGAGCCAAGCGAGTCGAGCCATTAGGGGCTAACGCCACATTCCATAAGATTTTTTTAAAGAAAGTGGTTAGGTGTGATTAGGGCGCGCCACGACAACTGCACTTCCGCCACTTATTTCTCGTACCCCATCTGGACCATTGCCTGTGTCACGCGAGAACGTATCCAACTAAAAGTCCAGATTACCCTTGTTGCACACCCCAGCTACTTAATTATCCTAGGGTAAAACCGTCAACCCACATATACATTGCTTTCACAAAAAAGTGTGTATTGTCTAAATCAGTGTCGCCCTGCTTAAAACCGTCCATAAACGGTTGTGTCATCAAAAGGACATTATTGGTAATTTACTTTAATTAGGTATAGTGGCGCCACCATAAATCAAGATTAAGAGGTGCCCCTTATCAAATTTAAGCTATATTTAGCAACTGCATTAACCTAAGTATACTTCTCTCTCTACACTTTCTTGTAGTTTTGTTTTTCCATTTTCTTACCTTGTTTCTCTCTCTAGATTGGAGTGTTATAATTCGTGTGCTCGGCAGCGGCTTTTCGCAAAGTTGCCATCTTTGCATAAATTTCCTTTAAAGGGTAATATTCTTCTTCTTCTTATTTTTTAACTTTCTCTTTTTTCTATTTCAATTTCAATCTGTCAAGTGCTTGTACAGTATTGTTTTTGCCCTCAACTAAGTTCATGTGGGTGCTTAGCTTTAATGTGTATGTTGGTCTGAATATATACTTTCTTCATTTTATGAGGAATTACCAGAAAAATTGGTATTTTCAGAGTTTGCGTTTAATGAATCCCGGTGTTTTTATTTATGGGTTCTTGGAGTTCAGAGATATAACTCAAGCTGTTGAATCAATTGTTGCAATTTATTTGAGTTTTTATTTTTACTTTTTGTGGGTTTATTTTTAGTTAATTGTGATATGGCTACGTTTGGTCAGAAATAAAGAGAAGAAAAAATAACAAATTATATAAATTGTTGGGTTTCATAATTGTTCAGATCTCATATTTCTATTTCTGAATTTCCTGTGGAACTTAGACAAAGTCAACCCGAGTTTGAATTATAGTTATTTTGTTCCGATGTGTTCATTTTCTGCTTGTACCCGTGTGATTTGGCTGTAAAAACACGTCAGCTTTGATCCACTTGGCTCATGGCTTTACTCGATCGAAATCCGATGGATTTATTGATATTTAAGTACACTCATTCCCTCTTTCTGATAAGTGATTGACTTGTTACATTCAAGTAATATGGACGCAAGGCCTTGACTCCAAAATGAAGAAAGAGTTATCGGATTTTGAGTACAATGCAGATTTAGTTCCGTCAATAGTTTTGAGTGTTTTTATTGGCATATGAGCTACGGAAGTGTGCGAGTGATTCAACATATTAATCTTGACCTATATTTCCATTTTATATATTGCTTGTTATCATCCTCACTCTATAATTCTTAAAAGGCAAATTCTCTCTATGAAATGAATTTTATAATTGTATTGATATTTTGCAATATGATGACTTCCTCATATTTATTGTTGTCGAAACTTCTTCTCGAATGTTTTTGTTTTGATATTTTCTCCACCTCAAAGATTTATTTATTGGACTGTCTAATCCTTGTGAATTGCAATTATAATCTGTTTTTCTTTGTCTTGCTGACTTGATTTTAATTATAAATATGCATCAACTGATCCTCGAAAGCATTTATGTATGAGGCTCAATTATCTTTCTTTTCTATATGCATTGAAATTTAGAGACGTGTATTATCTTTTCTGTCAGGTGAATGAATTTTAAGGACTATGGCGAAGGCAGGAATTGCATGTCTATATGGATTGCTTTAGCCATCGATTTCTAAGAGACATTATCGTATTCTCTTCATACGCATTGGTCTCAGAACTGTATCTATTGTCGCACAGAACAATTAATGTAATGGATAGGTCAGACACATCAGGTTTTGTGAGTGGTGGATGTAGCTCATTTGGTTTTACTTTTACTGTTTCATTTTGATTTAAGGACCTTCCTATTATTATGTGAAGTTCTCTGTTGGTTTCTGTTCATATAGCATTGAGTTTTGATTGATCTGAGTAGAAAAACTATGTTTTCCACTTTCAATGGTGAGCTCACAAGTAATGGTGGTGTTGGAGATACCACTTTGCGATTGGATTGCTTTGGCTATGGGAGACATGAAACTGCCATATTTTATAACAGTCAAACTAAGAGTGGAGGTCAGGGCGGTTACAAAAATTCTCCAGATGATGGGTGCAAGTTAGTGCTTGGGTTGGGTCCACCGCCCAGCACATTCTCTGATGATTATTCAACTGCCGCAGGCAACAAAGCCAAAGGACTGGCGCTTGATCGAGGATTGTTATCTGAGCATGATTCAATTCTAAAACTAGGCCTGTCCGGAGTCACTGATGAATCTTCGAAGGTACTTCAGTTTTCAGCTTCTATGCTGAACACTTCTGATGCCCCTCCAGATGACAATAGACTCGCATTCCCAGTTGTTGACGAGGGTTCTACATCAGCCAAGAAATCGGGTGGCTATTTGTCAAGATTTGTTTTGACCCCAAGGATGGATAATACTGAGATTTTAATGACGACAAATAAATTTTTAGATTTCAGTGCAAAATCTGGTTGCCAACTTTCTCAGTTTAGTTCAGAACCTTGTGCTGTTTCAAATTATTCTGTAAGTACCGTGTCCGAGCTTTCAAAGGCTGCAATCTCTTCAGATCAAAAAACCAGCAATACAAATAGATGCAAGTTTGTTGAATGTACAAAAGGAGCACGTGGGGCTACAGGTCTTTGTATTGCCCACGGCGGTGGAGAGAGATGCCAGAAACCTGGATGCAACAAAGGGTCCGAGAGCCGCACAGTGTACTGTAAATCCCATGGAGGAGGAAGGAGGTGCCAGCACCTGGGATGCACTAAAAGTGCAGAGGGGACAACGGATCACTGCATTGCACATGGTGGTGGAAGACGATGTGGATATCCAGGAGGGTGCACCAAAGCAGCACGTGGCAAGTCTGGTCTTTGCATCAGACATGGTGGAGGGAAAAGGTGTAAGGTGGAAGGGTGCACTCGTAGTGCTGAGGGACAGATTGGGTTGTGCATCTCCCATGGTGGTGGTCGGCGCTGTCAGTTTCTGAGTTGTACCAAGGGTGCGCAAGGGAGCACAGTGTATTGCAAAGCACACGGTGGTGGAAAGCGATGCGTATTTGCAGGGTGCACCAAAGGTGCCGAGGGGAGTACACCTCTCTGTAAAGGGCATGGTGGCGGAAAGCGCTGCCTCTTTGATGGTGGTGGGATATGCCCAAAAAGTGTGCATGGAGGTACAAATTTCTGTGTTGCCCATGGTGGTGGAAAGAGGTGTGCCATTCCAGACTGTACAAAGAGCGCGCGGGGAAAAACTGACTACTGTGTCAGGCATGGAGGCGGCAAACGTTGTAAGCTTGAAAACTGTACAAAGAGTGCTCAGGGAAGTACGGATTTCTGCAAGGCCCATGGTGGTGGAAAAAGGTGCAACTGGGGCGAGGGAAAATGTGAAAAATTTGCTCGGGGAAAAAGTGGGCTTTGTGCTGCACACAGCAGCCTGCTTCTGGGGCAAAAGACAAGCAGAGGAGGAATGATTGGGCCGGGACTCTTTCACGGTTTGGTGTCTGCCACCTCTAATGCTCGGAATAGCTTCGATAACACTTGTTCATCATCTGGAGTGAGCGTAATCTCAGATTCTTTCGACTCATTCAAGAAGCCAGCCAAAAGACAGCAGCTTATTCCTCCTCAGGTATTGGTTCCTTTGTCGATGAAGGCCTCATCGTCTTACTCAAGACCAGCAGGTTCTGAGAAGCAAGAGGAAAGGAGCAATCAGGTTAACATTGGCAGCAGTGATAACACAAAGAGCTTCAGTTTTGAGGTTCCAGAAGGGAGGGTCCATGGCGGTGGAATCTTGTCCTTACTAGGGGGAAATCTGAAGAATAGGATTTGAATTAGGTTCTATCAAATTTTCCACTTGTTTTTAGTTATGGATTTCCTGATATTGGACCTCATATAACTGCAGCATAATGCAAGTGGTACAGTGGTGTATTGTATATTATACTGTCTAATAGGATTGTTATTGTCCCACGCTATCGAATGTTCGACTATTTGTAATAATGCTGCAGATTCTCCGATTAACGGTTTGCAGTCAATGAGTAACGCCCACTACAAACACAAAATGTGTTTGCTTGGACTATAATTCGGTTGTTGCCTTTTCAGTCTCTCTCAATTATGCAAAATGGCACAGATCTGGGATTTAAATCTGCACTTGTTTTTCTTCTACTCTTATTTTTCTTCTACTCTTATTTTCGGTAACATTATACTGAAAAAAATGAGTTATTTATGTTGGAAAATTGGTTTCAATTAGTTGGTTTGACCAACTTTTGACCAATTATTTTAGCGGGTCCCATTAGTTGGACAAAAGATTTCTTTGACTGAGTGTATTCTAGTATATTAATATAATATATTTATTTTCTCAAAACTAATTTAGAATGAATGAGAAATTAAAACCAAAAGATGACCTCTTAAAGTTGAAATAAATTGAGAATAAAAATTGGTGGGAAATTAAAAAATAATAATCTCATATAACAAAACTAGAAGAATATAAATCACTTTATATGGCTCAAGTTTGAGATTTGGATTTGGACCCCAAAGAATACCAATAGTCTTTAAAGGTTGAGCCTACGCCTACACATGCGCCCACTGTCTCTCGGTCAGCACGGATCGTGGGCTTGGGCTCATGCTTGTGCTTGGGTCAAGTTGGTATATGTTTTTTGATAAAATAATATTTGAATTATATTATTTTATTATTTAAAATAATATATTTATTTATATTATTTATTTTTCCGGATTTCTGTGCGCGACACATGACATCTTTTAAAAATGACGATTGACAGTTGAACTGAATATCCAAACGGGTTGTGTACGTTTAAGACACAACTTTTCGGTTTTTGCGTCTTTTGGACACAGTTTTTCAACTTCTATATATATGTCCCCATACTCCGGATTTTATTCATTCCAAATCAATTTTGACTTTTCTCTCTTGTAAATTATATTTCTTCCTTCCTGCGTTATTCCACATTTTGCATTTCGATCCCGAATATTATTTTCATGCATTTTAGTCCTCCAATTTTAGAGAGATCAAAATATTAGTAGGTTCGTCAGGTCTTATAATTTGGAGTACTACTATTACAAGTCAATGTTGTATATTGGGAGATGAGTGTCAGAAGATCGTCAGCACCAGTTCGGGATATCATTGTCTTAAGGGGAAAAATGAACTCTTGCCTCGACCATTATCATTTTATTTTATTCCATTCATTTTTGTAAGTCGGTATTTTGCCCAGCTGTTTATTCACTGCAAAAGATTATTTTGAAAATAAATTATTGTACGATACAATCATTATTTTCCAACAATTTATGTTGCTCACGTTCTATTGGATTAATGTAGGATCGTCATAGAGTAAAACAAAGGATGAAAGTAAACAAGAAATGGATTTAAACGAACAAAAGACGAGTGCTTTAATGCTCCATTCTAATACATAAATGAGCAATGCTGCTCATCCATGGCCAAATCCAGGCCCAAATCCAGGGGGTCGAGGTGCATCCACCTCGGCCCTTGATTTAAATTCATGAGGGGCTCTTTTTTTCAAATCAAGGATTGAAGTGATGACACCTCAACTTCCTGGATTCTGGTCGGTCACTGACCCTGGCCGACTAGCATTAATCTACATAAATACGATCTCAAAAGAGTAACCCTTAACATCATGTTTAATAAATAGTAGGAATTGACATTACTATGAACAAGATTTTAATTTTTTTATTAATTTAATGATGTCAATTCTATCAAGAAGTGTGTACCATACGTGCACCCAAGGTTTTAGAAGGTAACCCTTATAACCTGTTTACTAGAAATCGCATTGTCAAAGCTTGAAAAGCTAGTACTCTTGGATGTAGTTGCTCTACCATAGGAAAGATCTGAGACGTCTGCATTAATGTCTGAATATTCAGTTATAACCCCTGCAGATTCAATGTAAAGATCAAGAGGAAAATTCGGAAGATTGGCATCTCCAAGAAAAACCACACCACCCTTCTCATAAAGGGTCTGTATTCAGGACGAGGATGTGTGTATAGGAGGCTAAGACTGAGAACAAATTCTACTTCGTATGGATTAGATTTCTCCAAAGTGCAATCAACTGCTTGAATAAGTTTTCCTTGGAAGAGTAGATCTTTTATCCAGTTGACTAGTACGAGTTCTTCGGCATTCTTTTTGTGGCTCGATTGGCTTTCTTCCACTAGCTACCTCTAACATAACTACATCATAACCATAAACGTATGTGGCTATTGTTGCTTTATCTATCCTTGTAAGTTCAAGGGCCATGTATCCAAATGTTCGTGCCATGTGTATTGTCTGTTGATGATTTTCCACGTTCTCAAGTCCTTGCAAACCAAAATCCCCGAGCTCTGCATTAATATCTGCATCTATCATGATGTTGCTCAGCCTCACATCTCTATGAACAACCCTGTGGTCACATTCTTCATGAAGGTATAATAGTGCATGTGCAACACCGATTAGGATCTTGTACCTATTAAAAACATAATTGAAATAAATAAAAACTTCCACTTTATAATTACTTAAACTTTTAGGTGATTCAAAAGAAAAATCACATTTTTGCTTTCTGTTGAGGATCACTTGGCAGTAGTTTGTCGTGACTTCCATTTGGTACTTATTCATTGTTGACCCCAAAAAATGAGCTCAACAGAATCCCTGCCACGTCTCCTCCACGTGGACATTACCTACACACTGAACACCCCGTTAGGAGACAAAGGCCGCCGGTTAAGAAAAAGGTCCGGCGACTGTTCTTACTCAGACGATCAAGTCGACTGCCGAACAAGGAGAATAAAAGTGCAAGAGAGGAAGATGATAAGATGATAGGGTTTAAGAACATACCTTAAAATGAAATGAATCACTCATATATATATAAAACATAAACATAAATGGGCCATATGATCAATGGGTCGAGGTCCAAGCCCAAAATCGAGGCTTATGAGGCTTTCAGCCGAGGTACTTTGTAAGTGGATGAGGCCCTTCAACAGATGCTCTTTGTAAATGGAAGAGGCCCTTCGACCGAGGCTCTTCACACGAGGACCTCCAATCCGAGGCTCCTTTAAGCTGAAGCCCATGCTGTCTTTTAGAGGACCATCTAAGTCAATGTCATGTCAGTAATGTGGGACCCTTCATATCATGTGTAAGGCACGTAACCTCGGCCTATTGCCTTACTGGGATCTTTGACCTATTGGGTCTCCTTTTGGCTTTTCGTTGAGTGTCATGCCTACGTGGCCTTGCTTCT
Organism: Fraxinus americana; assembly: GCA_035079005.1. Taxonomy (NCBI): domain Eukaryota; kingdom Viridiplantae; phylum Streptophyta; class Magnoliopsida; order Lamiales; family Oleaceae; genus Fraxinus; species Fraxinus americana. Next base: position 6,051,886 of record CM068714.1, on the reverse strand, counting down.
TTAAACCTCGAAATCGAGGGGTAGCAATAGTCTCCCAAGTCTAGGCATAATTATTTATGTAACGCATAGACTTGAAAGTAAAATTGAGATTAAGCTTTAGATAATAAGATGCCCTCTTAGAGCTTCGGAAAGTAAGATTCTCTCTTAGAGCTATTGTGCTCTCTTAGAGCTTCTGATAATAAGATGCTCTCTTAGAGTTTCGAAAAATAAGATGCTCTCTTAGAGTTTCAAAAAATAAGACGCTCTCTTAGAGATTTCTGCTCTCTTAGAGCTTCTGAATAATAAGACGCTCTTTTAGAGTTTTGGAAAATAAGATGCTCTCTTAGAGCTTTTGATAATAAGATGCTCTCTTAGAGTATCGGAAAATAAGACACTCTCTTAGAGCTTCGAAATAATAAGATGTTCTCTTAGAGCTTTGTGCTCTCTTAGAGCTTCGGAGTAATAAGACGCTCTCTTAGAGCTTTGAAAAATAAGATGCTCTCTTAGAGCTACTGTGCGATCTTAGAGCTTCTGATAATAAGCTGCCCTCTTAGAGTTTTGTGCTCTCTTTGAGCTTGTTCGCTTTGTTTAAACTGAGATTTTCTTGGAACTTCTGTCTTTTATTTAAGTGCCTTACTTTGTGCAGAAATATGCAGGATCGGAACGTTTACCTATTTCCGAGGTTTCCAACATAAACTCGTGCTTACCTTTAGGGGGTTAGTTTTATTTACGTCTGACACTGTAGAGGCTCTTGCCTTCAAAGCTCTTAGCCTTTATGAAATAACTTCGAGGCTCTTAGCCTTTTATAAAAAATCAACTTCTAGGCTCTTAGCCTTTGTAGAATAAGTCGAGACTCTTAGCCTTTGTAGAAATAAATAGAGGCTCTTAGCTTTGTAAAATTAACTGAGGCTCCTAGCCTTTGTAAATAAGCAGCAGAGGCGATGTTTATGAACTGAGGCTCTTTAGCACTTCAGACTTTAGACTGACTTTCTTTTCCTAAGCCTGGGGTCGAGTGGTTCGCCCATGCTGAGACTTCCTTAACAACTTAAGTTTGTTAAAGGCATGTGCCACACTTCGCGAGTGCAGATGTGGTTCTTCTTGGGATCCAATTCCTCGTCGAAGTGCCCACGCATCTCTTCATAGGGACGGATCATCTATGAAGAGGCTTCCCCTATGAGTCTTTCTCATTAAGAGGCACTTTTTATTATTTTTGATCTTGTGTAAATTTAATTTTTTAGATTGTGAACTTTGTTTTCTGAATGACGACTCCAAGATAATGTCACATATTCTTTTATTCAAGGAATGAGGACTGTCCTTCCTTTATTCAAGGAATGGACTTCATGATAATACATCTTCCTTTATTTAAGGGATGAGATCTCCAACCAAGAATAAACATCGGCGAAGCGGGGAATAAACATCCTACTAATAAAGTCTCGAACTACCGGAATCTTATAAACTGGCCTCGGAATGACGAGGTCTTACAGCTAAGCTCAACGATAGTGAGAGACGAGGAATAAACATCTCGCTAAACCAGGAATAAGCATCTGGTAAAGCGGAGAATAAACATCCCGCTAATAAAGTCTCGAACTATCGGAGTCTTATAAAATGGCCTCGGAATGACGAGGTCTTACAGCTAAACTCAGCGATAGTAAGAGGCGAGCAATAAACATGTCGCGAAACTAGGAATAAGCATCTGGCGAAGCGGGGGAATAAACATCCCGCTAATAAAGTCTCGAACTATCGGAATCTTATAAAATGGCCTCGGAATGACGAGGTCTTACAACTAAGTTCAACGATTGTGATAGGCGAGGAATAAATATCTCGCGAAACCAAGAATAAACATCGGAGAAGTGGGGAATAAAATCCCGCGAAGAGACGAGGAATAAAAATCCCGCGATTTGCCTCTTCCTTTTTTCAAGGAACGAGGACTTCATGATATACCTCCTCTTACAATAAGAAATCCATGAGATTAGGTTTGCTTTTGAGAATAAGAAAACAATGAACTGGGGCTCGCTTTTATTAATAAGATAATCACAAGCTAGCCTCGTTGAGCGGGTGCTTGCCTCCAAGAATGCGAGGTCTTAGAGCTTGCCTTAAACAACAGAATCCATATTTTTCATCTCACTATGTCATACTCGAACCATGCTCCAAATCTTAATAATAGTTTCAAGGCAACAAGGAAATCCAAGAAAATAATATATGACGATTTCACGTCAATGGACTCCCAAGCATGTCATATTAAAACATATGCTATTCGGTTCAATTAAAGTTCAATAACCATGATGCTCAATTAATTTCAAGTGTACCATATTAAGATTTGTTACTGAATCACCAAGCAAATCATGTAAAAATGTGGCACTTATAAGTTTCGTCAGGCACCTCAGGTCCCAGAAATTAATAGCATGGAAAACATATTTTGATAGCATACATATCTAAATTCCTGTGAGCAATTAGAGCACATAAATACCATATTAACCGTTCTAGGTGCATGAAAATGTAGGCCAAGTCAAGACATTTGATATTGCAAGCAGAAGAAAAGAAAGTGAACATCTGAAACCGATGGCAAAGCAAATAACCATATCATGCACTTTTGCCAATTAATCATTATATGTAGAGTATGACAAGGATATTAATGGAAGCAAGTAGGTGCGTTTAAATCTGTTGGAGAATTTAAGGAAACCCCATGTCCAATTGGTGGCTTCAAACAAATATATTTGCAAGTACCCATTCTACCGCTTTCTTTATTGCCTTTGGGTTGTGATAGGAAGAGGACATGAGAATCCCCATCCATGCCGAACCAACCAATTGAGAAAGGGAAGAATACATAAATCATGCCTTTACTTTTAACCATTTCAAAAATACCAAAATATATTTCAAATTTCAAAAATCAGGTTTTTTTAAATTTTTAATTATGAAATAATAATTATTAAATTAATTTATTATTAATATTTAATTCTACTATAAAATAATTAACCTACCCCCACCTCCACCATCCCTACAACTCCGAGGATATTCCGGCGACCTTTCCGATCACCACTCTTTTCCGGCGACCGTTCCGACGACTTTTCCGACGACTGATCCGATTCCGGCGAATTTGTTAAAGTCACAGATCTATACAATTTGGTCACAATTCAAAAAATTTTAGGTCACAATTCAAAATTTTCGTAGGTCACAATTTGTTGATCGGTCACAACTTAAAAATTTAAAAGTCACAATTTTTTCATCGGTCACAAATCACAAAATTTGAAAGTCACAATACTTATTTACGGTCACAAACATCCCATTAATTGAACATATATTATATTTTAGGTCACAATTTATCAAATTATTGGTCACAAATTAATAATTTCTAGGTCACAAAGTATTTATTCGTCACCGTTTATCTAATTCACTGGTTACAACGCTAGTTCACTGGTCACACAGCTAGTTCACTGGTCACAAACCAAAAAATTATTGGTCACACACGATCAAATCATTTGTGACCACCGCCAAAACACATGTGACCACCACTTCGTTGCAGTCTCCACCAACAGCACCACCACAGTCGTCGCACCTCCACCACCGTCGCACGCAGCATGACCAACCACCGCACAGAAACGCAACCACCGCACAGAAACCCACAATCACCACCGCCTTGCACAAACCACCCAAACCACCACCGATCATCCCAAACCACCAACCCATTCACTGTTAATAAAAAACCATCAAAGTACCAACACCTTACCCTCACCGCCACCTCCACCAACAACCGCCGTAGTCGCCCCTCTCGGATCGGGAACCGGACCACAACACAACACACTAATAGCCTCCGCCAAAACCAAACCGGACCACAACGTCCCCTTCAACGCCCCTCTCGGCCCATCTCCGATTCTGACAGACGCTGTCAGAATCGAGCAACGACGTCGTCTTGTGATTCACACGGCGTCGAACGCTGCTCAGAATCACAGCAGACGTCAGTAAATCGTAGCAGCTTTCGACGTCGTAATCACACGCGTCGAACGCTGCTCTGTAAATTTTACTGAGCGGCGTTCGGCGTCGAACACCTTCTTTGTGAGTAGCGTTCGACGCTGCGACGGTGAGGAGAGTGTAGGAGGGAGGAGGAGAAAGGGAAGAGGAGGAGAAGGGGGGGAGGAGAAGGAGGAGGGAGGGAGGAGGCGGCGGGTAGAGAGAGAGAGAAAGGGGAAGGTGTGGGTTGTGGGTTAGGGTTGGGAAATATAAAAATAAGAATAAAAAAATGTTTTAAATTTATTAATTACAACCTGATTTTTGCAATAGCAAACTTGAATAAGGATTTATGAAAATGATAATTTAAAAGTAGGGCTGGGTGTAATTTCCTCATTGAAAAATTGTGTCCTTGTGTGTAAGTCCAACGCAAGAAGCCCAGTAAGAATGCCAAAACTTGAGAGTGGCCCCAAAGCAACAAAAATAACCCAACAAAGATAGGACCATAATTCAAGCCCAAAGGCACAATAGGCCCATATAGAGATCAGCCCAAGTATCAGACCTTTTGCACCACCCAAAATATATTTATTTCAACCAATTGATTAAGTAGTCGACTTAAACCTAGTAAATTAGGATTGAGTATAAAATGTTGGTAGCCCAAAAACAAGTCCAATGACATAGAAAACAAATATCAGGCCAAACCACTTTACCTTAAGCAAAATAAAAGTAGGCATCCCCATAATTTTACAATGGGCTCGAATATGTGAAGAAGGCCCAAGAGATAAAGTAGTTGAACCATCCCAGCAGAGAGGCAAGAATAAGCACATTATCCAACAAAAAGTCTATGCACTAGAGTTATAGAGAAAAAGACTAAGGATGTGTTTGTTTTTTATTTGAGAATTGCTTATTTTTGTTTTCAACCACACATTGTTCAATAAAATAATATTTTTCCATCACATCAATAATTTTTTTTTTCTTCTTTTTCAACCACACATTTCCCATCATATCACTATTCAAAAATCAATTATTTTCCCAAAAATTCCTACCAAACAAGCACTAAGTCACTTCTACCATTAATTCTTGACATACCTTTTGCATTGAACATTGGACAAAACCCACAAGCTAGTGAAAAAGACCGGTCAAAATGGAAAATGGATTCACGTGACTGTAGCTTTTCCAGTGGCTTCAAAGGTTGGAAACATTCGATGGTCGCGTCGAAAGAACTACCGGAGGAAGAATTTCCCCCATGCGAGCCTATAATTTTTGCCCCAATTCAAACACCATTTCAAATTCGAATATTGTTGCAGAAGCACCAGAGAGATTCTTTGTTCAAGAATGAATAATGCTTGCAACATTTTCAGATTTTTGGAAGCCTTGTGAGTGATGCATTCCAATATTCCTTTGAGGTGGCAACCAGATAATATTTATTCTCCAAGTTTGAGCATTCTCCAAAGTCCAAATCATTGTTGTCGGGACCTATGTAAAAATGGTTGTCTTCATTTTCTTGTTGTTTGCCACAAAATGGAAAATGGGGATTTTTTATTTTTCAAATCCAATAAGTGGGATTATAGAAGACTGACCTTTTGTTTCTCCTCCATTGGCATCATCCTCCAATCACCGACTCTTTTGGCTATTTCTTTAGTATTTTGGTCGAAAGAAACTACCTGTTGGAAAATTTCCTTTTCCAGTTTCAGCTTACCGTGGCCATTTCTCAAGACAGATTTCTCAAATCATTAACCGACAATAGCCATTTTTCATAGTGGATTTTTCAATCCTTTACTGGAAAGTTCATTTCTTCAAGGAAAAATTCAAAATGTTTCCAGTGACCCCATTTTTTTTTCATCTTTTGGAGGCTGTCCTAACTCTTTTTTTCTTTGTCGAGAACTGCCCGAAAAAATAAAACTATATTTTCCTGTGACTTTTTGGTACGTGGTAGAACATGGTTAACGTACCGTTTCCCACAAAAGCCGCCAATCTGCTGACCCCAAAAAATGAACTCAACAGAATCCCTGCCACGTCTCTTCCACGTGGACATCACCTGTACACTGAACACCCCGCTACGAGGCAAAGGCCGCCGGTCAAGAAAAAGGTTTAGCGATCGTTCGCACTCCGATGGTCAAGTTAACTGTCGGACGAGGAGAATAAAAGTGCAAGAGAGGAAGATGGGAAGACGATAGGGTTTGAGAACATACCTTAAAATGAAATGAATCACACACACATATAGAAAACATAAACGTAAATGGGCCATTTGCGTAATGGGCCGAGGTCCAAGCCCAAAATCGAGGCTCATGAGGCTTTCAGCCGAGGTACTATGTAAATGGATGAGGCCCTTCAATCGATACTCTTTGTAAATGGAAGGGGGCCTTTTAGCCGAGGCTCTTCACATGAGGACCTCTAATCCGAGGCTCCTTTAGGTTGAAGCCCATACTGTCTTTTGGAGAACCCTCTAAGTCAATGTCAATCAGCAATGTGGGACCCTTCATATCATGTGTGTGGTACGTAACCTCGGCCTATTGCCTTACTGGGATCTTTGACCTGTTGAGCCTCCTTTTGGCTTTTCGTTGATTGTCCTGCCTACGTGGCCTTGCTTCTTTAGACCTCGAAATCGATGGATAATAGTCATAAACAAGATGGAGCTCGTCGTGCTTTCGACACCATCCATGCAATTACACCAAGTTTCTATGCCTAAGTCTATTGTACTTGTTATTTCTGCTACAAATTCTTTCATCCCTTGCCTTGAATCATGAACAATCTTCTTTATTGCAACTTCATAGCCTTCTACTAGGGACTACTCCATTGACTTTCCCAAATCCTCCACTCCCTGTAACATTCATCTCCCAAATTCCCTAGTAGTTTCATGGAGTTTAGAATATTTGAATCTAAGAGCGCCAAACTCCACCTCCCAACCTTCTAAAATATCTTCCCCATTTCTTATCCTTTGTCGAAGATAAATTAAACTGGATATATTTAAGAAATACCAGATTCAAACAAGCTAATGTAATCCCTACTACCAACCTTTTCTCGTGCACTGCCTAGACAGATTTCACAGGAGAAGTAAGTTTGAGAGATAGAGCATGCATACATGTTGTTGGGGACGGACCCAGCACCCGGCCAGGGGGCGGAGGCTTGTACTGGGATACGTTGGACTGTCGGCACTCGTTTCTAGTTCGTCTTCTCCAATCTATCTTCTTCTTCTTTTTTTTTTTTTTCAAAATTGGGCCAATCTGGCCCAGCCAACCACCCCATATCTTTTTTTTTGTAATTGGATTGGGCCATTTGTTCTGGGCCCAATCCAAAATTTTATAATATATAAAAGCACAATGGCCTCTTTGTTTAAATCAAAATTCATCCCCAAATTGAGATTCATCTTCGCCGATTTCCAATTCGACTTTCGCCCAATCGCCCGTCCCTCACTGCCGTGCCGCCTGCCACCACCACCATGAGTCTGGTTAGCCCGTCGTCAAGCTGGTACCGTTCAGTCCGATGTCTATTCGGTCCATTCGAGTCCCTTTCGTCACAATTTTTGTTGAGTTTGAAATCATAAGTAGAAAAATAAGCTAAACGTTTATCTGTTAATGCTCTAAATTAGTTCAAGTATCTTAGATCCAGAGAGAAAGATGGGATCAATAAACTCACTAATATTATCTACTTATTTGTAGAGAATGGCTTAAGGCGCAGTGGGTTTTGTTGGCTTGGATGAAATCACTTTGGATTTGACAGCTTCTCTTCTTCATTCTGGCTATGCCGTTCAAGCATTCGAGGTTTGCCTAATTTCATTTTAAATTACTTGTTTTCGTATGAAAAGTCAATTTTTTTTAAATTTTTTTTTAACTGGGAAACCCATAGAAATGGATTTGAATGTAGATAATTATATGAGCTAAGCTTGTCAACTTTATAATACTTCTGGTTGTTGATTTGATCATTGATGCAGTGTTTTGTTCCGGGGCGAGCGAAATTCAGTAGAGGCTCGAAGAGGGGTTTACTAAGCGAAGGGCTGAAGGCGGCTTTGCTATCCATACTACTATACCACCAAAGGGCGGCTGACCACGTCTCGCACGCAGGTCTTGTCAGAGCCTGACCATGGTTGGACGCGCAACCCTTGTGATGTGATGAAATTTTTTGGGTGTTGTTTGGTGATAGATATTGAATAGATTTATTATTATTTAAAGGATCTGAGTGCTTATAAGTAAAATTTTAAGTAATTTTGCAGTCTTCTGATGCAAATCATGGAGAGAATCCATAATTGGTGGAGATGGGTATTGTGTGGCATAGTCTACAAAGAAAAAGAAGGTTCAACTTGTGAAATTTTGAAGTGGAAATTATTGGGGAATTTAATTGAAGGGATTGGGATTTTATCAAACGCAAATATTAGCTAGATTCACACGTAATTATTTTGAGTTGATGAGTTGCAACTGTTGCAGATATGGCTTAATTTTGAGTTGACGTTGACCGGTCAACGTCTGCTCAGGCTGGGATGGTTTGCTGGGTCCGTCCCTGCATGTTGTAAAATAAATAAGATACCAGAATAGCTCTGATACTATTTGTTATGAAACCAACTATCGGATTGAGATATTGAAGTTATATGGCAAATAATAATAAAATATATAATCAAGTAAAAAAATAATAAAGACAAGAATATGGTAGAGGAATTAAGAGATTTTATTGATTCAAAAATAATGAAAAAGAGAGAAAAATTACTATGTATCCTATAATTCAAGTAATCTATTTTCTCACACTTCAAAATTGTATAGAAGAGCCTAATATTTATAAGGAACATATATGGGATGTCCAAACCAACTTAGTAGAGTTGTTGATAAAGCATGATGTCAAAAAATCGAGTTCAAAATAAAGTAAGAGAAGAAAAAGGAGAAAAACTCGAAACAGATCAGGTGGGCGCCGTGGCGCCACATCCGGGTGCCCCGGTGCAGGACCAGCATCGGCGCCGGGTGTTCTGGCCTAAAAAAATATTTTTTTTTTCAAATTGTTTTCTATTTAAAACTTTTTTTCAAGTTCAATACCAATTTTCAACTCCCTATGGGCTTCTAAAATAGAATTTCAACTTGATATAGGACTCTAATAGCATTTCGAACTGAATTCTTATTGACATGCTCTTCAATTAGAATTTTTCAATTATTTCAACAAGGAATTCAGGTCATGTTCACGAAAATATGTTTCGAATAAAATCACCGCAAGTGTACGGTTCGTTGACAAGTAATAAAGTGGAAATCCTAAAATTTCGAGTATCGTTCCCACGAGGATTGATTTAACGTGATTTCTATTATTGCGACCTTAACCGAATCTATTAAACTCAATATGATTATTTTTGTGAATTTATGATGAAACTATGACTAATCTATAAATTAAACTAAAATTATGAATCAAATGCGAAAGTAATGTTTGAATGCAAAAGTTTTAAGAAATTAATGTATGAAAAGCGAACTAGGATCCCGAATCGCCAAGCAAAGTTCACTCTTAAACCCTATCTCACAAATTGACAACACGACGATTCGTTTGAAGAATCAATGTTTCTAACCTATCCAACAATCTCTTTCGAGTAGAATTGAACCTATCCTAGTATACCATTTGACTATATTTCTATGACAAATGCAATATATAAGGGTGCATGAAGTTTTGTAAACACTTAGAGATTCACGTAATGCATATCGGTATATTTCTATCCTCTATGAACAAAACGACGATTTATACCTTGTTGAATTTATTTCCCTTCTTTCGAATGCATGAAATAAACCACCTAAACTCACACAATTATCGTGCACTATAATCACGGAGACAAAAAGTGTATATAAATCATTCAATAACCATCAAACGTGTTTAAATATCAAATTGCAAAATAAATAATTAAAAGATCACAATGCGAGGTTCATCGTAAATCCTAGCACATAAAAATCTAGCCTAACATGATATTGAAATTAAATACATAAAAGTGGAACAACATCACCAAAGATGGACGAAACACGATTAATTTCTGGCCAAGAATTAATCTGCTTGTATCCGTTCTCTCCTGCTTCTCTGCCACTTCCGGTGTCTGCACATATATGAATTTCAGCCCACGGAAAATACCTCCAGCAGTTTGTCTATTGTGTCGTCTCCCTCTTTCTCCTGCGGCGGGGGGTTCCAATATGTATTGATTTAATTCAGCCCTCAATTCCCCCACTCCAATTTCTGTCCGTGTGCGTGTCGGCGGTTCCGTTTGAATAATTCAATTTAAGCTCCCAAGAACCCTCACCTGCTGCCGTGGGTTCTCGTGCGTATAATTCTCTATTTTTGCCCCAGAATCCCCCCCCCCCCCTTTTCTGTCTGCATGTGTGGTATATATATATAGAATAATTGTGCCCTTCAAAGTCTTCAATTGAGGCCCATTAAAACCAACCAATCAGCCGCCATCAATTCAATGATTTCTCGTGTCATTAGAATTTCAATGTTAATTGAATTGTCAATTTAATTGCTAATGAAAGTCCTAATCCAATTCCAAATTCCAAATTCCAACTCCAGCCCATTAACTCTATATTGCTCTAAGTCATCCCATCTTTAGAGTAAATGAAATTTAGTCCTTCAATTTCTATAGCGTCGACTTTAATCCTCAAAATTATACATTTCCTTCAATTTCAGCATTTTTCCTTTCCAATTGCTTCTAACACTTCCAAAACTAAAACAAAAGAAAATGAACATAAGTTAAGTAAAAATTAATAATTTGACGACATGAAACCCAAGTAAAATGACTTAAATATATGCACAAAATGCACTCATCAGGTCATATCCAAATTCTAACAATACATTTTATTATGAACATTTTTAGCTTCTTATATGTTCCATGGACATGGGAACTTGAAACACTTGCCATTGGAGGAAACAGGGTACAACAGCCGGTTGCACACAGCCCCATCTTATCTCTATGTTATCTTGAGATTTGATAAGGTTTTTTTGCCAATTTATAGGCTTCTTTTGTGTTAAAATTGATGGACAAGTCATATTTTTCCTCTCCAATCATACTTGTCTAACCATGAAGATTAAACCAGCACATCGTGGATTCACAACCACAGACTTGGTCTACTTGGCTACATCCACCCTTACCCCATATAGGTTTAAGTCCCTGTCTACAGTTAGACATAGAAATCTCTTTATCATTACATTATGAGTTATAACATCCTACATTCTTTTCGATTTTTCTTTGAATATCTTGTTGTTCTTGAAATTTTGGATCAAAATAAGGTCTACTGATTAGTGTAGTTTCTTTACTTTTCGAGACCCTAAATCATGATATTTTATTAGCTTTTGGATCAAATTCTACCTAATTTATGTTATATTGTATTTTGTAGATAAAACTTTATGTTTAACGAAGAATTGGAGAAAATAATGCAAAAGTGATGAAGAATGGCAAAATCCAAAGATGAAATCTTAGAGAAAAATAATACATTAAATAGGTTGGAGTTAAATGAGTTTCAATGGACTTGCATTAGAATTTTTAATTGGATTTCAATGTGGACTTATATATATACACACACACACAAACACATGAAGAAAAGAGGAGAAGCTGCCGGTAAAAAGGAGATAAAAAAAGGGTAGAGAAAAAGAAGGGGAACAAAGAGAGAGGGAAGGTCAAAGAAAACGGCCGTTGGCGGGAAGAAAAAAAAGAAGGAAAAAAAAGAGAGAACAGAGGGAAAAAAGGGGCTGCTGTTGAAAAGAAGAAGGAAGAATATACATGCACAGGAGATGGCGACACGCGGAGAAGGAGATAAAACGGCAAAGACAATTGGACGGCAGCAGTTGAAGAGAAGAATTAATTTCAAATTGTTGTACAATAATTCAACAATAGTTGTACAAGAAATTTGGAAATTAAACACGTTCTGTCAATTTAATCGGTGATGTCGTTCCATTTTTGCATTTGTTTTATTTTTACAGTATGAGTAACTAATTTTCATATTAGGGAAAACAATGTAGTCGACTTGTGATCCTTTATTTTTCTATTCAAGACTTCTATGATTTTTTCTTATGTGTGTTGGTTTTAGTGTGAGTTTAATGTATTGAATTACTTGATCACTAATTTGATGATTATGTGAGTTTTTTACGAATCGAGAGGTGAGTTTGAGATTTAGACTAGACAGTAAAATTCGATAAATTAGTATAACGTGTAGATATACATATACTAATTATTGCGGTCATAATATGAATTCTTATAACCAGTGTTTCATTTAATCAAAGTTGATTCACATACAGGTTCAACGAGTACTCGAGATGTGTAAATTAAATACAATAGAAGAATTTGATCGAACACTACATTAGATTATGAATTTTGAATTAAGAATTAAGGTGATCAATAAATGAAATTATTATGCCTTAATATTTATCACATATTTGAATCTTCAATCAACCGTTGTTGCAATCTTTTTTATATTTTCAATTAGTTAAAAGTAATTAGGAAAAATAATTGCAACCATCATAATTATTTACTTGCTTTTATCAAATATGAGTTAGAAAATTTTGCTTAAGTTTTAGAAAATTTTGCTAAGTTCTGAAGTATAATTTTCGTGAGAACGATATTCGGATTCAACGGTCCACTATACTGCTTGTTACAATATCGTACACTTGCGATCTAAAAAATGCAACATCTGCTGAATATTGTAGCCCACTACCTTATGAGCATATAAGGTAGCCATATTTGGAAGGATAAACGATGGTGTTAAATGTTTCAATATTCACACAACTTATACCAAGATCATGATTTACTCACTAAACTTTATAGTGCTTTACAGTGCTCACTGAACTCGGTCCATTTGCACTCCATCCATTGTCTGCCAAATTTCATTTTTCTTATCGTCGACGTATCAAATGGAAATTCCACGTAGCAAATTATAGTCATTAAAAAAAAATACAACTCGGCTAAACCATCCAAGTAAAAGTTTCCACACTAATCCAACTTATATTATGGTCACGGTTTACCCATCAATTTTCAAAATACTTCCCAATGATCACTCATCTTTAAGAGTTACACTCCATCCATTATCAGCCGAATTTCGTTCCTCTCATTACTGATGCGTCATGCAGAAATCCTACGTGATAAGTTACGGCATTATAAAATTACAACCCAAGCAATCATCAAACTTACCAAAATTGTCATATGTGAAATGTGGCCCCATAAACTTCTTTGGGCTCCCATAGTTCGTTCCCAATTTCAGTAGAAAAACCCTAGCCTGCAATTCACGCATCTCACCCACGTACAACTAAATTATATGCTAAAACATGATCAATCGTTGAGAAGAATGCAAGAAGCTACTATTATAAAGCTTTATCCCCCATTCTACCATTTGTCTGAAGTATCTCTAATCATAATCTTCCATTTTTGTAGACGTGTGTTCAATCATTTGAGGAAGGAAATGTCGTCGAATTCTGATCAAATTGAGGAGCAAAAAACAACAAACACAAACACAGCTCATAATGTATTCTAGTTGTACGCCAGCTGCTAAAGTTCGATGACGTTTCCTTCCTCAAATAGTTAGACACATCTAAAGACGCTAGGTAAATGGTACAAATGGGAGATAGAACTTTATAAGTAGTAGCTTCCCACATCCTTCTCAACGATTGACTTTGTCTTGGTACACAATTTAGTTGTACATGGATGAAAATAATGAATTGGGGGCTAAGATTTTTTGGGATTGAAAATGGAGACGAACAACGGGGCTTAAAAAAGTTTATGGGGCCGTTGAAGTTGCGTTTCACATATGTTAATTTTGGATAGTTGGATGGTTTGGCTGAGTTATAAATTCTTTAATGGTAGTAACTTGTCACGTGGAGTTTTCATGCATCACGTAAGCAATGAAGGAATGGATGGAGTACAACTCTTAAAGATGAGTGACCACTAGAAAGTATTTTTAAGTTTGATGAATAAACTATGTCCATATTATAAGTTAGTTGAGTAATGAAATATTTTACTTGAATAGTTTGGTTGAGTTGTAATTGTTTCCGGTCGTAACTTGCCACTTGGAAATTTTCATTTAATACGTCAACAAAGGAGGGGAACAAAATCTGACGGATGGTGGATGAAGTGCATACAGACAAAGTTCAATAAGCATTATGAAACACTTTAAAGTTTAGTGAGTAAACCGTGATTATGATATAAGTTGGGTGATTATTAGAACATTTAATTCCTAAACAAGGATACGCGAGTAGCGGTTATCCTCTCAAAAAATATTTTAATATGTTTAATTCATTTAATTAGATAGATTTGAATATAACAATTACTAAACTAAAGATTCAAATTATAAATTAGAACAATGGAAAATGTGAATATCGAGTTTTTGAAGTTAGGCCTGGTTTAATGAGAAGGGAAAAAATTTATCTGTTTGTCTCTATTAATTTATCTGGTCAATCTTCACAATTCAAATGTTGTAATGACAAAGACATACCACCTAAGCACAAAGCTGATAGGACACGTCTATGTAAAATAATCAAAAGCTCATACCTTTAGTCATTTCAGTGTTTCTCTTATAATCAATCTATTCTGAGATAAAAACTGAATTAAGCCTCTATTTCCACAGTTGGAGTTGTAACAGATAGATCATAATAGGGATTGCTTTAACAGGATTGAAAGCCAACTAGTTAGGTAAAAAGAGATAACCTCTTCTTGAATAATACATGTAATAAATGGTGATAAAGATTGGGGTTGGGTTGCCACTAAAGAGTAAAAAGCATAATGTGCAAAAAGAAGTGACACAAATATTCATAATTCATCGCCCCTTAATTCAACTCTTTATCAACTTTTAGTAAGTCAACATAAGTTAAAGTAAAAATGAGGTATGATAGTGATAGAGATATTACTGTAAAAGTTCTAAGTCGAACCCAATTTAAAATAGATTAAAATGTTCGTATATGAGATCCGTAAATAAATGAAATTAACCCTATTTCATTATTACTCATATAAAGACAACAATATTCCATTTTGCTAACATAAGGTTAAACTGTCGGTCAGCTGGGGGGCCATGAAAACATGGAAAAATTATCCTAAAATGCAATTGATAGTCAATAGAAAGAAATAGGAAGCAAAGAAAATTAGGATGAAACCAAGTCCAATTATTTTTTGGTGGGTCATTCCAATTTGGATATGTGGCCTACAAACTAAACTCGTAGACCCATGAAGCCCATGGTATATGTAATCTATTGGAATTGTGGAATGGATGAGAATGAAGTATGATGTAGACACACATCATCAAGGATTAAGGAGTTTTGCATCTATCTATCTATATGAGAATAATGTATGGTCGTGATTCATATATTCAAAGCTATACAAAAATGGATTTGCTAGAAAACCAACAGAATACTCACATGGGGTGGGTCCCATGTGAGTAAAATATTGAAAAAAAAAAAACCCATCCCGCCTACTGTGAGGATCTGCTTTTCTTCTGTGAACTCTACTTCTGTACGTGAAGCAGAGTTCTATTCAAAGATGGCTAACTTTCTAAGCTATTCCATAATGTCTACGTTCTTTCAAAACTCATTTTCAACCACACATTTTTCAATAAAATAATATTTTATATCACATCAATAACTTTTTCTTACTTTTTAACCACATATTTTCCATCATATCACTGTTTAAAATACATTTTTTCCTCAAAAATATCCCTCAAACACCCCCTTAGTACTAAACTATCTCAAATGTCGTTTAAACAAAATTTCATAACAAATGGAGCTAATTCACATACCTCCAAAATATGGGTGTAGTGGGTACATGAAGGCATCATACTTCAACCTCAAGTCCACTAAGTACTTGAGACGACGAACTATTCCTCCCAAGTTACTCAATTAAACAAATTTATCCTTATCTCAATCCTCGAGTAATAATAGCTTAAATACCATACCAATATTAAAGTAATCTTCTACCAACAATCTAATTCCCGAGGAAACAACTAGAAAAAAGGTTCCCTGCAATGCCAACACGCATGATTGATAGGGGATCATGGGCTCGTTTGGTAAAAATAAAATTGATTTTTTTAAAGTTGGAATTCCACAAATTGTGTGGATCAAAAAAATCCATAAACCCGAATTTGAATCAAGAGCCTGTTTGGTACAGATTCTCATTTTTTACAGTAAATCAATTCTCATTTTCAACTACACATTCTTCAATAAAATAATATTTTCCATCACATCAATACATTTTTCTTCTTTTTCAACCACACATTTCTCATCATATCACTATTCAAAAATCAATTCTTCCCCAAAAAATCCCTACCAAACACACTCCTGGGAATTCTAATAAGAAAACATCTTCTTCTTCTTTTTGCCAAACGTGGTAATTGTGAGTTCCACAAAATATATCGACAAGTAGTAGATATGATCAGAAGGGATAAAACAAAAATTTTAAAAATTAAAAGTTACCAAACATGCATGGAGTGCAGCACACCATAATTACAGGTTATTTGACAAAATTTAATAAAAGTTGATGAAATATGTGGTTGAAAAATTAATAAAAAATTGTAAACCCCATAAAATGCATAGTTAAAATTGAAATTTGAAGCGTTAAAAACTTAATAAAATTTTAACAAAGTTTTATTAAACAAGGCACTTTGTTAAATATCATAAACTTCAAAAAACAAGAGCAATGCAATGCTTGAATCTCGATCTGCTGTTGATCAAAGCACGCCTTCAATTTCACGTCAATTCCTTTTCTCTCTCCTTTTTTTGTTGCTATAAATAGCATAACCCCCACAACCGCACCTTCACATATTCAAAGAGCCATCAATATATACCTATTTTTCTCTAGCTTATCTGAGCTTCATGGCAGATAGCAATTTCAACTTACCACCAGGTTTTCGATTCTATCCAACTGATGAAGAACTTATAGTCCATTTCCTTCTTCGAAAGGTTGCGCTTTTACCTTGCCATCCTGATGTCCTTCCAGATCTTGATCTTTATCCCTATGATCCATGGGACTTGAATGGTAATATCAGATACAATCCTTCTTCTAATTTAACTATTTGTTCTAGCTTGTCTAAGGCCTAACGCGTGCATAGTTTTCGTAAATGGACGACAAGAAGACTTGAACCGTTTGAACATGCATGCAGGTAAAGCAATGGCTGAAAGCAACAAATGGTACTTTTACAGCAGAAGAACACAAAGCAGGATTACAGATAGTGGATATTGGCAGAGTATAGGGATCGATGAACCAATATATTCTAGTGCAAGCCAAAAGTTAATTGGTATGAAGAAATATTATGCCTTTTACATTGGTGAACCTCCAGAAGGTGTCAAAACAGATTGGATATTGCAGGAATATAGGCTATCTGATTCTTCTTCCAGTTGTAGATCATCAAGGAAAAGAAATTTGAAAAAAGTATGTATAAAAATTCAAATAATGTACATGAATAATTCGGTGCATCTCAATGTCAAACATGTTATTTCATTTCTCAATGCTTATATTTGTTGCCTTTTTTGTTGTTATTGTAGGAATATAGTAAGTGGGTGGCATGTCGAGTGTATGAGCATGCTTGTGACAAGGAAGACGATGATGGGTTGGAGCTTTCATACTTGGACGAAGTTTTTATGTCGTTGGATGATCTCGACGAAATTAGTTTGCCAAGTTAGATAAAAAAAAGAAAGAGAATATGATCAAATATTGTCTTATCCTATTGTAAATTTCCAAATAATATTATTGTTCTTAGTCCTTGGACCAAATGTCTTATCAAGATAATTGAATACAAAAGCTTGGTTTAACATGTTGATTTGAGCAATATGAGATTTGGCTTTGTCTAACAATTAATTGATGTGATTTGAGCAATATGACATTTGGTATGAAAAAGTATGATAAATCTTTTTCGAGGACAATGGAATATACTGAGAACGCTTTTGATTGTGAGGAAGCCAATAAACTTTTTGAACTTGAGAGGTCAAAAAAATTAACTTAATCCCTCTCGAGACGAAAGATACCATACTCAGCGTATGATCATGAAGAGTTTACTAAGTTACACCCCCGTTTGGTGCACATTTTTGAAAAAAAAAAATGTATTTTTACTGTTGAAGTGATGTGGAATATGTGGTTGAAAAAGAAGGAAAAGTTATTGATATGATGGAAAATATTATTTTATTGAAAAATGTGTGGTTAAAAATGAGTAGAAGAATACAAATGAAAAAAATAATGTGGCTCAAATATGCCAAACCAGTTTACATCAATGGCAAATGCTAACATAACGTGCATGGAAATTTCCGCAGTATTAAAAAATGACAAGTGGAAATTAAAAATGAGAAATCCATCCAAGCACAGCCAACCACGATAAGATAAGAATAACAAAAATGTACTAAAAAATTTTAGTATTTTATCGATATTTTGACCGATCAAATTTTACTTTAAATTACACATTTTACGTGATCTATAACTTTTATCAATTTTACAATTATGTCCTATTTGGTGATAATTAAAATCAGAGAGGGTGTTTGATTGTGATTAAAATTAGATTTTTAGTGGACTGTGATAAAAGTTTTTGAAATGTGTGGTTGAAAAGATGTGGGACTCGTTAAAGATGTGGTTAATATTGATTGTTTGAATTTGAATTTGACTTAGATTATAATCGGATTTTAATCCGGTCCAAACTGGCCAAGATTCTTTGCGAATTTTGATATGAGTTGATGAAATGTATGGTTGAAAAATTTTGAAATCCGTCAAATATACTGTTGAAATTAATTGTTAACTTTGACTTAAATTAAAATTTAGATTTTGACTCCTACTAAATAGGGGCTATATGTTTCATCGACTTTATTAAAATTAGATACATAGCTTGTTTGGTAGGGATTTTTTGGAGGAATAATTGATTTTGAATAGTGATATGATGGGAAATGTGTGGTTAAAAAAGAAGAAAAAATTATTGATGTGATGGAAAATATTATTTTATTGAAGAATGTGTGGTTGAAAATGAGAATTGATTTATTGTAGAAAATGAGAATCATTACCAAACAGGCCTACAAACTTTTACCAAAAACTTTATGAAACAACCCCTTATTTATATTCACGTGCAGGGATTATTGGGGAGAATTGTCGGCTTATGGGCCCAATGACCACTGTGGGCTTTTTCAATTTTGAATTGGTTCTACGCTTCTACCTGCACCTTTTTAATTTTTTTTTTTTTTTTACATATGTAAATTTCATCATCTTGCACAACATCTCCTGAATTATGTATATTATAGTGCTTTTTTTTTTCGTGCTGTCAAACATTATAATTAGTATGTAGGAGGTTTTTTTGTTTTCATTTTTTACTACTAAAATTGCAGTAAAAAATGAATAAAAAAATAGTGAAACTATTATCTAAAATATTATATAAATGTAGTTAATAGATGTAATTTCCACCTTTTTTATGATAGGGTATTTGGTATAGGCCTGTTTGGTAAAAATTTTAATTTTAATTTAAGTTAAAATCAACGATTAATTTTAACCATATATTTTATGAGTTTCATAACTTTTCAACCATATATTTTATTAACTTTTATTAAAATTTATTAAAAATTTGATTTTGATCTCCATTAAACGGGGCTTCTTGGGGTAATAAAAGGTAAAGAAAACTTTCTTTGGTTAGTGACTGCTTACATAAGCATGAGTCATTTGTGACGCTAGCCTTGCACATCTTTAAAATTAATGTTCATTAGTTCAAATAAAAGTAAAAGAAAAAACAGATTGTCTGTTGCTTGTCTCCATCAAATTTATTACACAAGGTTGGAAAATTTTACTCACAATTAAATATGAGAAATATTTTACAAATATAATTTTATGCTTTAAAACCTAAGTTGGATAAGTTCTTTTCACATGAATGCATCATTTTCAATTGGTTCCTCATAATACCTATAGAAATCGAGTAGTAGGAAAGTGTTCCCCAATGTTTTGATGACTTGAGAAGAGATTGTAGTACTGTCTTCGATTCTCTTTCAGACTTACAGCGTAAAGGTCTATAATTTTTTTATATAGAAATATTGTAGTCACCCTTTAAACTTTAGAAAAAAAATGTGTATTAAGGAAAAATTGTGGGGGGGGGGGGGGGGGCGACTCTTTCATTGCTTAAGCAACTTGTAAGCACTTAATAATCATTCCCCCCATCCACCCCCAAAAAAAAAAAAAAAAAAAATAGAAAATGCAATTTACAAAGGAGATTTGCATGAGAGAGAAGACAAGAGCACTATTGTATAAGTGCCACTTTGCGCAACTGAATTGTGACCAAAGCCAACTCTCTTTGTAATAAGTTTCATGTTATTTTATTGCTTTGGACTTTGGTTGGAAAAGACCAATGTATCATCATTGCAAACAACTCATGCCAATCTCAACTTGTTAATTAAGTTTTTAGTTTCTATTGATACACACACCCCCAAAGAGGAAGAGGGAATGGTATTGACATGGACACAACCCAAACCCTTTGGTTATATAGAATTATATTAATTGGTGCGTACAAAACTAACAAATGAATGATTGGAGGACCAATGTTAGTAGCTTTTGAGTAAAGCTTCTGATTCACATCAAAGGTCAAAGGAAAAAACTGAATCAACATTTCTTGGAACTAGAAGTACAAAGTGGAGACACCACTAAAATGAATGATGAATTGTTGGGGTCGCTTTTTAAGCTTTGAAAAGGGTCGAGTTAAAAATATACATATACATATATGTGTGAAAGTGTGCGTCCACCAAAAAAATTTAGAAAAAAGCTGTAGGTACATGAAAAAAACAGAATTTGTACAGGAATTTGAATTTCACTCACATGGGAGACAGACGTCATGTGAATTAAATATTGCCAAAAAAATCGAAGCCCACTTGTTTATGTGTATTCTGTCCGGCCTCCATGGGTACTTTTCCTGTACCCATAGCATTGCTCAAAATTTTAGAACTCCAAGTCTAGATCTTTTTGAAAGAGTAGTGTTACAACCTCGTTCCACGTGAATGCCACATGCAAATCATACCAAATTCAAAAGCAACATGTCACAAATGCCCACAACACCATGAGCAACCCAAGCAAATGTGTGAACCTTTACATGACGCATTCAATCCACATTAGCGAAGCAAGGTCAACGACCCTGCTTGCCAAAGATGGAAAAGGCTCTATGAGGGAATTTGTTCCCCAGCAAACCGCGTGGCTAGGGGAAACAAAGCGAGCTTAACGCCTTAACCCTTGCCATGAAATATATGGAAAATGGTGAGCCAAATTTCCTTGCAAAAGATTATTGAAAGGAAGTTAATGAAGCACTAAACATGTGAAGGAAAATATATGAAATCAAATATGTAACCAAATCTATGTGCAATTTATTTCTCTTGTGCTTATATCTTATTTTTCTAGCACCAACTTCATCGTCAGTATGCAAACGGTAGTTGAACCACCTTCTTAGATGTCTACCTTTGCATTTTCATGATTCTTTGAGTTAAGGAACTGGTGGATGACAATGTGGTCAAGATCCTAAGAGATTCTGATATTGGAAAAAGATACAAGGAAAAGTGTGAGCGTGCACACCTAGAAAAAAGAATGGACTAAAATTATAGCCTTAGGAGTGAGTAGAACACACTAAGTCTAAAACTCTTTTTTTTTTTTTTCCATCTCATTTTCAATCACAAATTTTTCCAATAAAATAATTTTGCTTTTTCTACTTTTTAATTACTCAATCTCCAAAAAAAATCTATTACAAAAAATGGGGTCAAACATACCCTGAATTGGACAATTGATTACATTAAGTTACAATTAGTACTTTGAAAACTTCTAACTTAAATAAATGCATAGTCCCTAACTTGAACTAAATAAATGTAGTCTTGTCTTTTGTTATAGAGTCTTGTTTTTTGTTATTGTTGCATGCTTGTGCGTTAAAAAAAAAAAAAAGAACTTCCTTTTTTTTTCTTTTTATGTATTTTTGCATGCTTGTGTGGGTCAGATAATCTGCTAACAATGATGTATATGTTGGAATATAGAGTTGGACTATGAATTATGGATAAGTTATATGTTAAGTTAGTTTGTGCCTATTTATATGGAATTTGATATTTTTTAGCACAAGATTTATGTTCTGCATTGTGAAGAAACAAATTTGATTCATATTGTTTAGTAGGCTAAAGATAATGGACCATAGATGCATAATCTGAACAACCATTATATTATACATCCTTAAACCAATTTTAGATAGTTTGTGGGTGATTGAGCTGTTGTAGTGAAACATGAAGATATATGTGGATTCTATGTGTGCTAAATTTTGTATGGATTGTCTAAGACTAATAAAATGAAAATTAGGTTGGAATCTTAAGTTGATTGTTGATTTTTGAGAATGAGTGTTTACTAAGGGGCATTGCACAGATCATAAAAGAAAGAGAAAAAAAATATGCATAAATAAACAAATGAATGTTGTTGTATTGTGAAGTTTCTCTTTGTAACCTTTATGACTTGAGTGATGAAGCCTACAAGAGTCTCTAAAAAATTGGTACCCTATGGTCATCTGATTTGGAAGTCATCGGCTGAAAGCTCACTACAAGAGTCATTTAGAAAGTTTAATGGAGAGGAGTTGAATTGAGTGTTTAAGTCTTCAAAATTATAAATATTATTATTCACACTCAAATGAAGTACAAGTGAAGGTTAAACGAGCATTCAAGACAAATCATTCGAGACAATGGTGATTTTCATGCGACAATTAAATTGGAACTTAAAAGAATTATAAATCAAGATACAAGTCAAAGAGAGGCTCGAAGAGATCAAGAACATTGAAGATAGAGTTATTTATCGAACCTCATTTATATATGCAAAGGTATAACTCGTCAATATTTAGCAAGTGCATAAAGCTCAAGTATTTCTCATAAATTCATCACTTGCATAAATTGTTTTGACATGAAAATTATTTTGGAAAAATGAACATTTGTAATATAACAAAAATCTTGAAAATCATTTTCAAACGTCCCTCAAAAGATCACACTTCAACTTTCAATCAAAAAGTTATACTCCGATTTTCAATCTCATATTGGGACAGATTTTTGACATGGAAGATGATCTAATTTGAAAATGATTTTTGAAGCAAAGTTGTAGATCTTTGAGTTAAATTTCCAACCCATTTTGAATCACCTTAATCGGATATCGAGAGAGAAAGATATGATCAAAATACTGAAAGCTGTCCGGCCTGTCTGCAACATCCGGTCGACCGATACAGTTCCGGTCGACCGAAAGTCCAACAGACATATTTTCAAACGGCTATATTGACACTTCCGGTCGACCGGTAGTTACTGTTCACTCGACTGGAAGTGCCTGCAATCTTCTTTTTTAGCTCTATAAATATCAATCTCTTCTCCATTCATTTTTAACAACTTATAAGAGATTTTTTAGAGCTTTTTTATTGAGAAATCATTGAGTTTACTTGAATTTAAAGTCTATTTCATTTATTACAAAATAGTTTCTTGATTGATTTAACATAGTTCATTCATTTTATCAAGAAATATTTTTTGCAAAGAACTCTTCACAAACTTCATCTATTCTTCATTCTTGATAAAAGTTTTATTTGCCAACACTTTGATTTAAAGTGTAAATCTCTCTTCATACTTAAATTGTATTATTTGTTAAGAGAGATCATTGGCTTGAAAACTTTGATACAAAGAATTTCTTAATTAATCAAAACTAGTTTCATCTATTTCATCAAAAATTCTTTTTGCAAAGAAACTTCTCACAATCTCATCTATTCTTCATTTTTTGTAGAAGTTTTCTTTGCCAACACTTATATTAAAGTGTAAAATCTCTCTTCATACTTAACTTATATTATTTGTTAAGAGAGATCGTTGGTTGGAAACTTTGATACAAAGATACAAATTATTTCATCATCCATCATTCATCAAAGTTTACAACATCAACACTTGAGCTTTATTATTTGCTATCTATTGAAGTGTTTACCTAACTCTCTAATACTTAACTTGATTATATCATTTGTTAAGAGAGTTTCTTTATTGTAAAATTATCACTTATTTCTTGACGGTTTCGAGAGCCTTGTGAAAACTCAATTGTAAGGATATGTGCTCCTTTTTATAAGTCACTTAAGGATAAGTGCTCCTTGTTGTAAGTCACTTAAGGGTAGGTGCTCCTTGTTGTAAGTCATCTAAGGATAAGTGCTCCTTGTTGTAAGTCACTTAAGGATTGGTACTCCTTGTTGTAAGTTACCATTATAGTGCATTTGGCCTTGCTCGTGACGGAGAGCTTGGTAACGGGGGACGTAGATCATTGGATCGGATCGAACCTCCATAACATATCGTTTGCATTCTCTATCCCTTTTACTTAACGCATTTACTTCGCGCAAATTTACATTGTTCCATTTACATGTTTACTTGTGTTTAGACTATTCTCTATCATTTGCGTGCTCACTTATTAAAATCTTGAGTGATTAACGAAAAAGTTTTAATAACCAATTCACCCCCCTCTTGGTTAGTTATTCTTGGGCTAACAGATAGAATTGGACTTTTGACGAGAGATTATTAGCTTAATTGATTTTTAGAGGTTGACGCAATCAAAAATAAGAAGAATTCGCATCTATTGACTTGTTGAGCTGCAATTAGCAAAAATCAAACCAAACTAGAGAGGATGAGGGTGAGGATTAGTATTATATCACAAAATCAACCTTAGATTGAACATTGGGAAAATAGTGAAAAGAATTAAGTTTGGGGGTATGTATCTACGAGCGAAGAAATGAAATATATGGCCATAAAGGGTCGAGAATTGAATCAATTTATGACTTTGTAATGCTTTACATGAATCCTCACACACACACGTCGGTTTTGCATTGAATATGTAGAGATTGATTTAGCATTGTGATTTTGAAATATTTTATAATTTCAACTCTGAAAGTCCAATCCTGAGGGTAAAAGCAGATTATCCAACCAGATTAATTTGAAATTTTTAATTTTTTATAGTTAAACTTTATTTTGTTTGAAGACAAACAATTGATCAAGTTTGGGGGTGTTTTATATACACTTATCTGTATCGTTAAATTAGAAAAATTATTGTTATTTTAAATGAATGGAGGCTTAATTTTGTATATATTTTGTTTGTTATGTGCATTTTGATGAAAAATCATGGAATTGAAGAAACGAGGCAGAAAATTGGCTAAAGTGGATCTAATCCAAAGTATGAGGACTAAATCACAAAATGATAATAGATGATTCAGACCTAGTATCGATGACTAGAGAGATATTGGAGTCAATTAGACGAAGTTGGAAGATGGAGAGTCAAGAAAATACAAAGAAGGAACCAAAATAAACAAAGAATGAAATTCGGGGACCAAAGTGCAACAATTGGAAGATTTTATGCATGCACGCGCGCACGGGCTTAGTTTTTATCAACCGAGAGCAAACCAATTGAACGGCGCGCAGGCAAAGGATAACACGGCGCGCGCGCACAAGCTGATTCTGGGCCTGAACTGTCTAATTTTCTGGCTTTATCCAAATTCCTATAAAAATCAAATTTAACCTATTTTCTAAGGGGGTGAACGGCGTGAACGACTCAGAGGATATCAAATCCTAAATTTCAACAAAAGAAAGAGGCAAGCACAAGATTCAAATGCGATTATCACAAGAGATTGAAGATTCAAAGTTCGGATTGAAGAAATACAAAGAAGAAATTGAGTTTTCACCTTTCATTCATTATTTTTCATTCCGGGTGATTTTTTCCAAATCTTATTTTGTGATTTTCATATAATATGCTAGGCTAAGTTTATTTGTATTGGATGGATGATGAAACTACTTGATTTCTAGTTTTTTAATTTAAGACTTGTGATTTTTAGTTAATTCTTGCGTTGTGATTTTATATACATGTTTTTTTATTTTGTTTTAATACTTGCGCACCATTAAAACAATGAGTTGCTTATTCGTAGTGTTGAAAAACTCACGATAGGTAGAACACTATATATGGAACACATGAAAAATAAATATTAGGAATAATATTTGTGAAGTGTGCGATCGTGTGTGATAATCTTATGTTTTAAAGCATGTTTATCATATGAATGCGGACTGGAATATGATCTTGTCGTGGTCAACATATGTTTATTATATCTTGGAAAAGAATAATAAATAAAAGTGGAATTATCGATCGTCACGAATGCAAGGAATGAATTAATTATTACAAGTTGAGAATTGAATTCTACAGTAAAGTAGTTGATTTGGAAATCCAATACTTTAATCCACACTTGATTTAAAAACCACTTTTTTTCTTTTATTGCTTTCGTAGTCACAGAATATAGTTAAATACAAATCAACAATCTTTTATTATTGTTACGAATTTAGATACATCAGATACACTAGAATTGAACCTTATTCCCTGTGGGACGATAACTCACTCATCATAATTATTACTTGTACAACGAACCCGTACACTTGCGAAAATATTTTGCGAACAGAAATAGTGAAAATCACTTGTCTCGGATTGTTATTATTCTTCTTCTTCCATTCTTGGTTTTAATTTTTCGTTTGTAGTTTACATAATACTTTTCCAACCCATATTTATAGTGTTTAATCACGCTCATGTGGATTAAACTTTGCTTTTTGTTTGTTCGATATACAACAACCCTTTCATCCACACTTATATTTAGCAAATGTCGCAAACAATCTTAAGATAAAATTTTGTGTATGTGGTTGTTGTTAATCTTTTCTCTTCATCTTTTGGAATACACATTCGTGTGATATTCCCTTCTTTTGATTTATTTTGCGTTGAAATTCTATTTATGCTGCAGAAATGACTACCATTGAGGTTACTTTGAGTCAAAATGGTTCAAACAATGTGGTTCCACCATTGGTTATACCACTTCAAAATACTACAATCCCGCATGGGGAAAAATCGAAAAAGTTTGGAGGTGTGGACTTCAAGAGATGGAAACAAAAGATGTTCTATCTTACCACTTTAAACTTGACAAAGTTTCTAAAAGAAACTACACCAGCGGTACAAGAAGGAATAATAATCGTGAATCAATTATTACTTTGGATGCATGGAAGCGCTCAGACTTTTTATGCAAAAACTATATCCTGAACGGATTTGACAATACACTATATGGAGTATATAGTTCGAAGAGCTCGGCCAATGAACTGTGGGATTCTTTGGAGAATGAATACAAGACCGAGAATGCTGGAACTAAGTGTGGGTGTGGGTTGGGTTGGGTCGGGTCAGTTTTTCCCCCAACCCAAACCCAACCCAACATAGTCGGTTTGGCATAAATTCAACTCAACCCAAGTAAAGATTGAAACACAACCCAACCCAACCAAATGTCGGTCGGATTGGGTTGGGCTGGTCGGTTTGTGACGACCTATCAACAAATATTAAATGTAAGCACAAAAAGGCTGTTAAAAACTGCTGATGTTTGAGAGACACTAACGGCTTCCTACGAGAGGCCCAACCAGAATGAACTTCAAACTGAGATGGACTGACCTGCTCATAACAGATGAACGGGGTAAATACTTTTGGTTGAACATTAGGGAATCTGAACCTAAGAATGAATAATTATACCAGGATGTTGCAGCAATGGCAAACTATTGTCGATCCCATTTTATAACCATCACGCAATTTCTGTTAATGGACATCAGAAAATTACATTACTGAAAACTGTAAAAAGAGCGTACTGCATGTAGAATTATTTGAACTACCTTTCCATGAGAGTAGTAAGCTACTTCAGTACCATCAGGTAATCCACCATCTTCAAAAACCAACTTGTGCATCCTCTGGTCTCTGTATAAAATAATATCAGAAACCATGATATTTCATAACGCGTCAAAGTAAAAGGAAATAAAAATAACATGTAGAATCGTGAAATATCTTGGTTTTCTAGAACCCACAAAGAGAACAACACATCTACATGTTTTATCAATTCCTTGAACCACAGGCATTTTGCATATTTCCAATCTAGAGTTTTATTCAAAATAATGAGTTTTCCACAAAATAGGATAGAATTTATGAATTCCATCAACTCCAATAATCTTATCCATCACTCAGATCAAAGTCATAATTTATATTAAACTTATTAAAGCATATTCACGAAACCCATGTATGGATTTCAAGCAGTAAAAATGTCCCAAAAATCACAACAGTGTTCTAATAATAGCTCAGCTAAACCAAACCCCAAACAAATTTAAAAATAAATTCATATTTTGCAACATAATCAAGGAACTCATAATAGGGATAACACAATCAAGAAACCAAAGGTCCAAAAAATAAAGATAAAAGTTAAAAAATCACAAATTCAAATAAAATCTAAAGATTCAAATCAGAATCAGATTCCCAATTGTGAAATTACACAGAAGACATTAATCGAGAAGGAAACTCGTCTATTGAGCCCTATAAATCAGAAATTGAAACGAGATTTGGAATCCTCCTCTCCCCCGTTTATCTCATAGGTTTGGACGATTTTTTTGGTTCAACCCGTAACTCGACCCACCTTTATCACACCAAACCCGAACCTAACCAAAAAAATGGAAAAAATCGACCCAAACCGATCGGTTCGAGTCGGGTTGGGAGAGTTGAACGGGTTGGGCGGTTTTTTGCCCAGCCCTAGCCGGAACTAAGAAGTTTATAGTAGACAAATTTTTGGATTACAAGATGGTGGATTCCAAAACGATGATTAGTCAAGTGCAAGAACTTCAATTTCTGTTACATGGCATCCATGCCGAGAACATGGAATTGGGAGAATCTTTCAAAGTTGCGGCCATCATTGAAAAGTTCCCTCCTATGTGAAGAGACTTCAAAAACTACCTCAAGTATAAACACAAGAAAATGAACTTGGAAGAGTTGATTGTCCGCTTGAGGATCGAAGAAGACAATAGGAAATCTGATAGAAGACCTATTGTCCAAGTTGGAACAAACTTTGTTGAAACCAACTCGAAGGTTGTCAACAAGAAGCGAAAGTGCTCCGGTGAGGCACCGCGAAAAAACAACTCCAAGAAGGCCAAAAAGTTCAAAGGAAACTTCTACAACTGTGGAAATGCCAGATATCGCTCAATTGAATGTCGAAAATCAAAGAAGAATGCACATGCTAACATAGTTGAAAGAGACGCCATTTATGAAGGAATGCAAGAGATGAATTTATCTGCAGTTATTTTCGAGTGTAACCACGTTGGAAACTCAAGGGAATGGTGGGTTGACACTGGTGCTACTCGTTATGTGTGTGCAGATAAGTAGATGTTCTCAAATTATCAAAAAATTAGATAGAGAACAACTCTTCATGGGAAACTCTGCGAGTTTCAAAGTTGAAGGATAGGGAAATGTCACTTTGAAGATGACATCCGACAAAGAACTCGTCCTCAACAACATCCTACATGTGTCGGACATACAGAAGAATCTAGTGTCCGGATCTCTACTTAGTAAAACTGGTTTTGAACTTGTATTGTATCCGATAAATTTATACTCTCTAAGAATAAGATGTATGTAGAAAAGGGATACATGTATATTGAAATGTTCAAAATGAACGTTCTTACTATTAGACCAAGGCAAATCATTATGAATAAAACCTTAAATTTCGTTTATATGCTTGAGTTGTCTTGTTTGTGGTATAGTCGATTAGGACATGTGAATTATAAATATTTGTGCAAACTTATGAATCAAAGTTAAATTCCAACGCTTAATATCGATCATAATCATAAATGTGAAATGTGTATTCAAGCAAAATTGGCTAAAATACCGTTCCACTCAATTCAAATGAACACTATACCTTTAGAGCTAATATATAGCGACATTTGTGATTTGAAATATGTTCAAACTAAAGGTTGTAAAAAATATTTTGTTACTTTTATTGATGATTGTACAAAGTATTGTTATGTCTTTCTTTGAAGAAGTAAAGACGAAGTGTTGAATGTCTTTAAGAATTATATGGTGGAAGTTGAAACTCAACTTCATAAACGAATAAAGAATATTTGTAGTGATAAAGGAGGTGAATACGGGGCACCGTTTGAAGAATTCTATTCTGAACTTGGAGTTATTCATCAAATAACAGCATCATACTCTCCTCAATCGAATGGTGTTGCAGAAAGCAAAAACCGAACTCTTAAGGAAATGATGAATGCCATGTTGTTGAGTTCAGGGTTGCCTCAGAAATTGTGGGGAGAAGCTATTTTAACAGCAAATAGTATTCTTAATAGGATACCCCTTAAGAAAATGAAAGAGACTTCATATGAATTATGGAAGGTCATCCTCATTCCTACCAACACTTGAAAGTGTGGGGTGTTTGGCTAAGGTTGAAATCTCTAAGCCTAAGTAAGTGAAGATCAGTCTCAAAACAATTGATTGCATATTTATTGGATACGCCAATAATTGTAGTGCATATTGATTCCTTGTACACAAATCCAAAATTCAAGATGTACATAAGGGAACCTTAATTGAATCAAGAAATGCGTCATTTTTCGAGAATGTGTTTCCTTGTAAGGAAAAGGAAAATGTAAGTTCAAATAAAAGAACTTATGATATTTCAAATATGGAAGAACCAAGGCGTAGTAAAAGGGCAAGAATATCAACTTCGTTTGACCTAGATTTTCTAACCTATATGGTAGAAAATGATCCAAAAACTTTTGATGAAGCCACGTCCACACTGGAAGCACCACAGTGGAAAGAAGTTATCAATAGTGAGATAGATTCAATAATACAAAATCATACGTGGGAATTTGTTGATTTACCCCCCGGAAATAAGCCTTTAGGGTGTACATGGATTTTTAAAAAGAATCTTAAATTTGATTAATCCATTGATAAATATAAGGCTATATTAGTTGCCAAATGATATAGGCAAAAAGAATGACTTTACTTCTTTGATACCCATTCACCCTTGACTAGAATCATTTCGATAAGGTTGTTAAATGCGATTGCAGCAATACACAACCTTGAGATTCATCAAATGGATGTGAAAATGAAATTCCTGAATGGTGAGTTAGAAGATGAGATATAAATGAAACAACCTGAAGGGTTCGTCTCTCCTAATAACAAACACAAGGTTTGTAAACTCGTTAAATCATTGTATGGATTGAAACAAGCTCCTAAACAATGGCACCAAAAGTTTGACAAAACAATGTTGCCAAGCATATTCAAGATAAACGAATATGACAAGTGTGTATACATTAAACATATATCAAATGCCTATGTAATTGTGCGTCTATATGTAGACGACATGTTGATAATGGCAAATAATCACGAACTAATGCTAAACACCAAGAGAATGCTAACGAAACATTTTGATATGAAAGATATGGGTGTTGCTAATGTGATACTAGGGGTTAAGATCTTTAGAACACCGAGAGAAATCGTACTTTCCTAATCTCATTACATTGAGAGTGTACTGAAGAAGTATAATATACTTAAAGAAAGTCTTGCGAAAATCCCCATTGACCCAAGTTTACACTTAGTCAGATATACTGGTGAATGTGTGTCACAACTAAAGTATGAACATGTTATAGGCAGTCTAATGTATATTATGAACTGAACTCGACCGGATATAGCATATGCTCTGAATAAACTTAGTATATTCACAAGTAATCCAAGACATGATCAGTGGAAGGCTTTAACAAGGGTTCGTAGGTACTTGAAGTATATCTTAACCTATGGATTACATTTCATAAAATATCCTACGGTATTGGAAGGATATTGTGATCCGAATTGGATATCAGACATGAAGGATTCCAAGTCTACTAATGGTTATGTATTTACCATTGTTGGAGCTGCTATATCATAGAAATCTACAAAGTAAACATGTATAGCTCGATCAACAATGGAATCAAAGTTTATTACTTTGGACAAAGTTGGAGAAGGAAAAAAATGGCTTTGTAACTTTCTAGAAGATATTACATGTTAGCCTAAGCCGGTACCTGCGATTAGTATACATTGTGATAGTCAATCGGCTATTGGGGGGCTCAAAGCAGCATGTATAATGGTAAGTCTAGATATATACGTCGTGGACATAATACCAAGTAACTAATCTCTAATGGAATCATCTCAATAAATTATGTGAAATCAAATGAGAACATTGCAGATCCACTTACAAAAGGTTTACCTAGAGATCAAGTACGCTGCCTATCGAAAAGAATAAGATTAAAGCACACTACATAAGGGTCTTTATAATGGTAACCATATATTGTTGATTGGAGATCCCAAGATCTTGGTTCAAAGGGACAACTAAATTATGAAGATTCAATGAACCACTTAGGAAATTATTTCCTAACCCATTCCTATGATATTAAAATGCTTTCTGTAGAATTATTAAAGGTTAAGATACTCTTTTAGTGATTTATATATCTTGATTAAGTCAAGTGAAGTATATCAAAGTACTTTTAATAGGAGGTCGCCTATGTAAGTGTAAAGTGGGGCCGCTTCAATGAGAATTGCTCGAGGCTACAATTCTCTAAACACTTGTGAAATCCAAGGGTGGTTCAGGGCCAAAATGAACAAAGTCATGAGAAGTATGAACGGATTAGGGAAGACATATGTGTGAGTACTGTTGTCTTGTCTTACACTAACGACTAAATGATTCAAGATATCATGTTCACCAATTAGCTAAGTAAGTCCGATAGTATTTTACTAAGGGAAGTTCAAAGCTAGAAGCTACCTTACCTAATGCAGTATTTTTCTGCTCTCTCTACAATGCATCATAATTTAGCATTGCATATGTATGTTTGAATTTCCATTCATGTTGGGGATTGTTGAAAATTGGTTTATAAGATTGAAAAAACTAGTTAAGTGTCAAAACCAAAAACTTGGAAAAATGACTTTCGTGTCAACTTCATCCAAATAATCGAATTTGATATGATAGTCAAATTACAAATATAAATAGACCAACATGTTCTACTCATCGAGTAGATCGTCATGGTATATTTGGAATCTCAAAACCAATTTCGGACGAATGAGAAATTGCTGTCCAAAGTTGGGAAGAAAATAGAGGAAACTGCCGAAAATTTGCCTAAGTGTGTTGCTAGCCTGATGCTGGACTGTTGCTTGAGCAACATGCTAGCAATATGCTAGCGACGAAATCACTATTTTTATCGCTCGAGTGAGGCGATGGTGATAGGCTAGCGATAGTGAATTGTGGGACATTTGGCAAGAGTTGTTGAGTTTGAGGTGAGACACTTCATTCACAACCCCTCATCCTCTATATATAGGACCCCTTGAACGTCCATTAAGCATCCCATACCATATTTGCATTGAGCATTGCATAAAAACTCTTTCAAATCACTTCCAAATTCATTCAAAACCTTTTTCTTCTTTGTAGAGAGAAACTTCGTTGAAAGTTCGCCGTAACTTGCGGTTTAAAGTGCTTCTACTACAAGTTGAATCCATTGTATCTTGGGAGAAAAATTTCGTGAACCGTGAGCACCGTTGCGGAGCAATTTTATCTTAAGGAAATAGTGAAAATCACTTGCCTAGAATTCTTCTTCTTCTTCCCTTGGTTTTAATTTTTGGTTTTTCATTTGTAGTTTACATATTACATTTCCAACCCATATGTATAGTGTTTAATCACGCTCCTGCGGATTAACTTTTCTTTTTTTTGTTTGATATACAACAACCCTTTCACCTGCACTTATATTTAGCCTGTGTCGCCAACAGGTCTGACTAAGTTACCAAGTCATAGATCACTAGTTCAATAGTTAGGTCACTAATTAAGATTGCGGATCGATATTTAAGATAATCATATAAGATTTTGTAAGTATATATTATTACTTGAGCTCTTTAAATCAACATCATCAAGCTATGCCAAATGTGATCGGGACGTGTAGGTAAAGCTTTGCAAGAGCTTTTCTTTTCTTTTATTTCACCTTTCTACGGGGTTT
This sequence comes from Fraxinus americana, assembly GCA_035079005.1. Lineage (NCBI taxonomy): Eukaryota > Viridiplantae > Streptophyta > Magnoliopsida > Lamiales > Oleaceae > Fraxinus > Fraxinus americana. Next base: position 6,018,208 of record CM068714.1, on the reverse strand, counting down.
TAAAGTATAAATAAAAGTAGATATCCCTACAATATATAAAAGAGCAAAGTTGCATCACTGTTCATATGGCGTCATTAGGCTGTCATACTGATGTCATATATTTTTATACCAATTTTGCCCCTATTTGGCCCCCTTTTTTCCATTTCATTTCATTTTTACACTTTTCAAGACAAGAATTTGTCAACAACATTTTTAAATACTCCAATCACATGTCAAAGGTGAGCCATACCATTATTACCGTTGGCAATAGATGGACGAAAATGCCCTCTTCCTCACTTCGCCATTTTCCCATTCAACCTTGTCAAAAAGTTTAGGCATTATCGTCATTTTATTAACTTAATGGTGAGTTTAAAAAAATAAGAAATTCAGAGGTATCATTACATTTATCTAGACGTTGCAGCAAAGTTAATGTTGGGTCCCAGTCACCTACAATTCTTGACCCAAGAAAAATGAAATGAAATGGAAAAAAAGGGGGCCAACGGGGCCGAGGGCTTTTATCTCAAACATGACAATATTGCATTTTTAGTCATTTTCTTCTTCTCTGACTTTCTACATTTCTCAAAGCAACATGACATGCTTCTTTCCTTCATTCTCCACACAACCACACAAAATCAAACCTATTTCTTTTTTCCCACAATTTTGCCTATATAGTGTTTAATTTAGCCAAATCTTTTCGGTGCTGACCATCCTAGAAGTTCTAACCCTCTATTTTTGTTTTATTTTACAGAGGTTTGAAGCTTCCATCATAGATCAAACGAAAAAATTAATGAAACAAGGTTTTCTGGTAAGTAAATATAGAGTTTTCTATGAATAGAAGGTATGGTGGTTCGATTTTACTATATGGCTCTAGATCTGCAAGATTTTTTTTATTTGAGAGGGGTATTATCATTATGTTGTTTGTAAACTTAAAAAACATTGTGAGAATACTCTAGGTGACTCTCGAGCCTGTTCTTTCTAAAATTTAGAAAAAAGACAAAAAAAAATTCATTTTGTAACGTAAGTTTGTACCAGAACGGAGATGAGGACGAATCAAACATCAATGGAACCAATATTTTCTATGGAACTTGCGGTCATGGGCTAGTAAGAATTCTTTTGATCATAGGTAATCCATTATGATTTAATTCATTCGTTTTTAACCAAATATTTGAATCATTAGAATGGGTTTTCTATTGAATTTTTGTTTGGTCAGTGTTCTTTTTTTGGATGAATGGTTAGGATTGGTTGGGACCCATGGTTTATGGGGTCCACATATAAATGGTCTCACTGGAACATCGATTTAGAATGATGATGAGTCGATGGCCAATGATCGGAGCAATGAGAGTGGCGAAGATGATGGCATTGAGGCCTGTGCGCTTGATAATTGGGGAATGGGTCGGAATTCCGTTCCCATCAAAAAGTTATAAGCTACTTAATTTTGTAATTGGATTCTCATTATCGCTTAAATTGTAGATAATTGTCATTTAAATTTGATGCTTTTTTTATAGCGTCTATTCTGCAGTATATGAGATGATAATTTAACCTTGAAGATTTCAAAATAACTTGAAAATGAAGGTTTTAAATTTATTGATTGCTCTTTTTTAAGGTTTATCAATTGTCAAAAAATAATGAATGTTGATAAATTTCGAGCAAAAAAATTAATAAGACGTTAAAAACATTGACTTTTTTTATATTTGGCAAGTATGCCAAATAATATTGGGCATCATATTTATGTGAACTTGTTCAGCTTCTGAAAGCTAACTGTTGTATTATACTTAGCCTTGTAATTTTTTATAGCTTAAAATATAAATAACATTTTAATCGTTCCCCAAAGATTAATGATTTTATTTTGTTTTACTATGCAAGACTTGAATTATGGCAAAAGATGCAAGAGCTCTAATGGATCACTTGGGTTGTAAAAAAGCCCATATTTTCGGCCCTTCAATTGGTGAGTTCTGACTTTGAATTTCTGTTTCGCATTTGTGACTTCTTCATTTCCTAGGAACTTGTATACTTATCGAACTTTATGATATTCATTCGATGTTAAATTTTTCTCATTACATATTCACTGCTTACTTAAAGAGACTACTGCAGAAAATAAGCACTGTTGGACTCCCAATACATCGAAATGTTCCCACTTTCATATGAGTAGATATGTAATTAATCGGAAATGGAGCATTGTAGTATATTTGAATACTCATCAATTGCAAAGTTGTGCGGTGGAGCGCTATTTGAACCGAGCAACTTAAACTTTTGGTCCTCTATGTATTTTATATTCTTGTTAATGATTTCATTAGCATTGTGGGAGTGAAAAACATTAAAGTGCTAACTACTAGAGTATCTCGAGTAAAAAGCCAATTTTTTCTGTGTCTTAGAAGATTTATTTAAAATGTGACTAATAGAAAAACACTATGACAGTCAACGTGATAATTCAACCAAATAAAACTTTTTGATCCAGAATTTGATTTCTCTTTCAAATCGGGCCCCTAAAATGCTTCTCATAGACTCGACAAAAAGTGGACCAAGGATTTAGAGTTGTATCATAAGTTATGTTCACACATGAGTACATGATCATATTTGACAGAGTCAAGTTCACACTGCAGCAATCAATTTTGCTTTCATCACTATGAATGGAAATGGGATTGAACCTTTACATTCATGCAATATGATTAAATTTCCAAATGAAATGGTTATTGCTCATGATAATGAAACCACTTCCGTAAGAAAGTTGATAGATGTTGTGTTCCCTAAATTAAATACTTACTCAGATAATATTGAAACTATGATTAATAGAATCATATTAAGTCCAAAAAATGAGAATGTTGATTTTATAAATGCTATGTTAATAGAACAGTTCCCCGGTGATTTTATTAAATACTATAGTTTTGATGAACTAATAAATATTAATGCACAATCATTTGATGAGGATTTTTTCAATACTTTAACTCCTAATGGTGTTCCACCACATGAATTAATTTTGAAAAAAAATTGCCCTATTATTTTATTGAGGAACACAAATCCATCTGAAGGTTTGTGCAATGGAACTAGGCTTATTTGTAAAAGATTTGATCGAAACATAATTGATTCTGAAATTGCTGTTGGACAATATAAAAACAAAAGAGTTTTTATACATTTACTTGCTACGTCAAGAAAACTTGTCATTTAGCACACACCATTTTTGATTAAAAGGAACCAAAGATTTTAATTATCCTGGGCTTTGAGGAAAACCCTTAATTCCAAGGAAGATGTGGGAATGCCAGATGGCGTACTAATTAACAGAAAAGACCTTATAGATGCAACAAAACTCTTGTTACTGATGGAATTGATTATGAACATATTATAGTCTACCCAGGTAAGTAGTGTGGTATCTAACTCATAAAGATGTCCATTTATCTAACATCGTTGTCTTTCAAAGACACGCACATATTGGTAGATACATAATCACAATATTAGGTAAATGGCACACGTTGAGATATCATAAGTAGATACTTGTATAGGGGCGTTTTATCATCTTAATTTTTATATATGGTTTAAAACCAATTACTCTTTAATTGCATGGTATCTTATTTTAATTAGATTTGATAACAATTTTATTAAATTGTTAAAATGCTAGGTTAAATAGCAAACAAATGTAGTATCTATTGACCAGGTGAATTTTGAATCTTTGCCAAACAATTTAGGCTTTGTATGGGAGGGATTAAAATCGGATTAAAATTGAAAATATAGTCGTTATTGTTGACTTTTATTAGACGAGTGGGACCCAATAACGGCCATATTTTTAATTTTAATTGGATTTTAATCCCTCCCGAACGGGGCCTAATGTTATTTTTTCTATTGTTCAATTGTGGAATTACAAAAAGTATAACGGTTATCGTACAATGCACGATCCACGCTGGTATAAAGGAAAAGGCATTATACAAAAGTAGGTTTTCCAATTACGTACACTCAAATATCGAGAGTTATTTAATACCTGATCCCAACAAGACAAATTTCCACAGAAGTCCACGGCCATAAGAAGCCCAGTTAAATATCAATTAACCCATCAGAATCCAAGTCCAAAATCCCTCGTAGCCAGCCCAAGTAAAAACAATGCCAATAATAAGTAATAACAAAAATTCAGAGAGAGAGAGAGAGAGAGAGAGTTATAAAAAAAAAATTCTATTTGTTTCTGAAAAATGTTTACAAAGATTATCTCTTGACACCATTTTCAAGATTGAGTAATCACCTGAATTTCCAATCTTGATTAGTGATTAACTAGTTCAAAATCACTGTTTACATTTTTGTTACGAGGTCGATAGAAGATTTAAAGAAAATAAGTGAATAACGGATAAAATAGCTCACTACCCAATAGAAACGTCCAAGGAATTTGGGGCTCGGAAATCTCTCTTCCTCTTTGTTTTGTACATTTCATATATTTGGGTGCATTTAAATACTCTACACAGCAAAATCTACTAGCAAAAGCTTCAGTAGCTTTAATGGTAACCTCCAGTGTTAAATTGTACTTTTGCCAAATGTCCTTGCATTCCATCTCTTGCATATTGCTGCCATGCTATCTGCTCTTCTACTAACAATCTCTGCTTCTTCTCCATCTCAGACATTTGCACATATGGTGGTGGCGCTATGGCAAGTGAGGCGGCAAAAGGGTCGTTATTCGTGGATGACTGGGTGGCACCACCATGGGCCGATGGTGGTGCTGGTAGTGCCAGCATGGATGGCCTCCCTGCTGATCCTAGTGCAACACTACTTGCACTTCCAGTGGTTATAAGTCCTGAAGAAGCTGCTGCTTGTGCTGTTTCTCCTTGTTTATACATAACATCAAGCATCAATGTATCGAAACCTCCCGGCAGGGTTGGATTCTGATTAGACAGGTGGCTGGCAGATTGAACCAGGGCTGTTTCCCAATTATCACCAGATTCTTTAAAGGCTTCCCATGGGGGAATTGTACTTGTTGGAGCTGCAGATGTGGAGAGATTGCCGTCAAATAAAGCTAAAGCCAATTCGTTTTCTTGTTTCTCTGTGGTAGCTCCTGTATCTTCACCTAAGTTCAACAAATCACCTACTTCTTGAGTTTTTAGTACTTCATTTTTCGACACTTCCTCTTTCTTTTCCTCTTCTTCAGTCTCTTCAGGAAATCCTTCTGGTGGTGGCAATGCTTTGATTGCATTCATGTCTTCTTCTTCTTTTTGTTCTGGCTCCTTTTTTTCTTCAACAGGTTCGGGTTTCGCCTCAATAGCCCTACTCTTTTGAGACATCATAGACTTTTCTCTGATAAACTCATCCATGACATCGAGTTTCTTTTGTGCGATTTTCTCAACATCTGGATATTCAGAAGAGCGTGCTATTCCCACCGTCTTACACCAACCATAGAATGAGTCGAGCTCATCATACTGCTTTGAAACACGACAGAAGATTTCAAAAACTTTTACAGAATCTGAAATATCAAGCTCCATGAAACGATCAATCAAGATCCCCAATATTTCTGTTATGTCATAATAAAGATTGAAACTCTGTTTAACTATAGGATAGAGAGCTATGGTGACAACCCTGTTATGTTTTGCATAACCTGCATTTTTCAAGTTCAATAAGTATAGGGCATTTGATAGGAAATAAAGACTAAATTTAGATAAATATATTTTACAAACCTGTTGGCCTGCATGCTAAGAACCTCTCAAGAAGTTGTATAAGACGATGAATCGTAGAGAAAACTCGTTCATTAGTCATTTCCCTCAAAGGAGTGCCCCTTACAACAATGGCTTTGGACCCAACTTCCGGATCTTCATCCTCTTCATGATGTGCATGTGCACTATGTTTCCCCCTGCGCCCTTGCATTCCAAATTCAAGCTGTTCATCCAAATACAATGCGTAAGTCCTCACAAATGCCGAATAATCCCACGAATTCGATTTCGACGTATCACGAAAATCAGACATGTTGAGGAGGCGAGTGCCACGTCTGGTGGCGAAGAAAATCTCTTTTTCATACGCGGGATCGCCCTCGGCCAGCAGCCTCTGAACCAGCATCAGTGATTTCAAAGCCACCACCCAGTTTTTGGTTTTGTTGAGGCGCCTGGATATGGTGCTAACGCAGGACGCAACGTGCGCGCGCGAGTAGCACGTTAGGCTAAGAATTTCGCGGATATGCCTCTCCTCGGCCGGGTACTCTTCGTGCCTGGTGGCCTTCACAATGGCCACATCGAGGTCGGATAAGGAGGCGCTGCTGCCAACCTTGGCTAGGCTAATGCTCGTCTGATCCTTCACGGCCCCAATGGCCTTCCTAAGCTTGCTCGGAGCCATAAAGTTTAATACGATGAGAATAAATTGTCAACCTGAAACGATTATAAGTTAAAATTAATCAATTTTTTCGATAAATACAGAAGAAATCAATACTCTTCTACATTCATCCATGCATTCTGAGTCTATATTTAATTCATGTAAGGTCGTTGGAAATAAGAATCAATAGGTGCACCTGGACGTCCTAACTATATTGAAAACTTTGAGAATGGCTTGGAAATTACGTATATAAAATTTGTGTTGGCCTAATTGATGAAACTAAGAATGTATATTATTGTATTTGCAGGAAGAGAATAACAAGAACGGAAAATGATAGGAAAATAGAGAAGAAAAACATATATTCTCTCCTCCAATTCCTCTCTCACACTTTGTTTGTTAGTCCCAATTTTCTTTTAATTTCCTATTATGAAAAGTTGTCCTTTATTTTAGCAAGAAACGCGGGCAACCGATGGAAGTCAATGGTAGGTATCAATAATAAAATTTGAACATGTAGAATTATAGCTAAATGTTACGCCAGTCCCGGAGATGCAGACAAAAGTTTTGATAAATAAAGTTTAATAAAAGTTGATAGAAATTGTGGGTTTCATAAAGGATGAGTCGCATCCTTGACGGACCTCACCTGCCTTTTACCGGACCATGGTGAAGGAGGTAAATCGCAGGTTATGCCTCCAAAAGTACAGGATGGAAGGCTACTTGTACACTTGCACATACCCAATGGCCAAATCCATATTTCAAGATTCAAACCCTTGACGCGACAACCTCAAACAAAGCTAGAGTTTTTCCACCTTCCCCTTCTACCACTTGGAGATGTGCCATGGGGGCCTCATAAAATTGAAGTTTGATTTGTTGAAAGGTTAATAAAATATTAGCAAAATTTTATTAACAAGTACGTGATAAAATATGTGAGTCGAAAGTGCTCTCGAGATAGGGTTTGAAGAAGATCGATCGGCAAGCTTTGGAGTTCACGCTACAAGCTTCAACAATTCAACTTCAATTTTTATGTACTTTTATTCTAAAATGCGGTGATGTATTCTAAATTTGCTATGTGATTTACAATTCGATCATGGATTAAACGTTTTAATTGGACGTACTATGTAGCCGAGTTTCGAAGATCAATTTGTTAGAACTTTATTGAAACTTAAATTTTATGATATTGCCAAGATCTTCATGTCAAATTATCAAGAAACTGAATTAACGCGGAACATACCTTAATCAATTGATTTCTGACTTGAATAATGAATCTTGAATCTGAATCTGTAAATCTTCAGTTTGGTTGCTTCAAATCTCCATCTTAATTCCCGATTGTGGGTTTTATGGATCTTCCTCTTCATATGTCTTCTCTTGTATTCTTGTGTTGATGGGATGCCACAAAAAATGAGAAAATCACACATGAATTGGGGACCATAACCCTTTATATATTTCCATATGTATTCGGCCCGTAGTCAAATACAAACCCTAATGGATCCGGTCTCTACACATATAGTCCGGTCCACACTTTAATTAGATACTTAAAGCCCAATTACTTAATTCCTTATTAGATCACTTTAATTTTGGGCTTAACTTTAAGATAGCATTTATACACAGTTAATTACATATGTCGGTCCATTACGGGAAATTAAATAATTTCCCAACAATCTCCCACTTGGACCACATATGTTACCTTATAAATGTGCATAACCTTATGAGCTCAAAACTTTTGCTATCATGACCAAAAGCATCTCCGAACAATCTCGTCCATTGATTATATCAACATAGGATCAAAGTGGTCTTCATTATAAGTAACATAACTAAACCTATCAATGGTCACGTACATCAATACAATCAAATGACTAGATCAAGTGTGGATGTGTAGTATGGAAATTACATGTAATGTGATCTAAACATGCCTATTTCCAACTGGTCCTGCCTTATTCCTTAATACCTTATGAGATCAACCATAAACTTTAATCAGAGTGGAACTGAACTGAATACTTTATTTCTGAAATGAACTGAATGTGCACAACCAAAATTATGTGTCAAAAGACAACATCCAAAATACAAACTCCCACTAAACTGGCATATCATCAAAAGATGCAACACCCATGTGAGCATCATGCTCATGAATGACCTCGGGTGGTAGCCATTTAGTAAATGGATCCATGTTTATAGAGTTTGTCCTTATATGCTTTATAGAAACCTAACCACTCTTAATTCATTCCTTAACAATTAGGAACTCAATGTCTATAAACTTTGACATCATCATGTTCCTACTGGAATACAAGACTGTTACTGTCACAAAATAACTTAAGTGGTCTTCCATTTCCATCCAAAATATGCAGCCTAGTGACAATATTTTACAGTCGAATTCCATAATCAAAATCAGAATATCCAACGATCTCCAATTGGTCTGATTTTCCTGAATGTGATCATGTAATTCTTTGTTCTCTATAGATACCGAATAACCTGATGGCTACTTTCCAAATTTCCATCGCAAGTTAATTAAATATCTGCCTAGCATTCCAACAATGAATACTATATCCGGATGTGTGATATCCCGAGTATACATGAAATTCTCAATTGCCAAAGCATAGAGAATTTGATGTATATCCTTTATCTTTAAATTTATCATTGGAGCATTAATTGATACTAAAGTTGTCTCCCTTAATTGTTGTAGGGGTATTACTTGATTTTCATATTTGCATTACAAATCTTTTAAGAACCTTATTGATACAACTCTTTTGTGGTAATCCAAAAATACACCAAGAACGATTCTTGTGTATCTATATCCTTAATACAAAAGATGTATCACAAAGATTTGCTTACTCCCACTGAACTTGTGATATCCACAATAATCAATTGAATGTATCTCGAAACCAAATGAGATAATTATTTGATAAAATTGTGATACCTATTCGGGAAACCAACTTAAGCCCATAGATGGATTTCTTTAATTTGTAAACCATCTAATACAACTTAAGATCAAAATATGTCACATATGCCATAATTGTCCTAAAAGAGTTTTCATAGAAATCGAAGAAAAATCTCTTTATGCATGGCATCAATCCACTCCTTAGAATTATTCATTTGCATGGCTTGATGAAAGTTGATTGATAAGTTATTCTTTCGTCAATCCATGTCATCCTTATTTTCTTGGAGAAAGACTATAAGGTTATCCAGAATTGTCTTTCTCCTTTTATAGTAGATTTCCTTAATGACATTTGTTCTTGAGGTTGTTGAGTTTGTTTTTCTAGAACAATCTCTTGATTGTGTATGGAGAATTTTGTAATATTGTCTTGATCCGAAATTGCTTCTTGAACAAGATCTGGAGCAAGAATTTGTCACTGAACCAAATCATTGTCAATTTCAACAGAAGGAATATATAAATATTCTTCATCCAAGACAAAATCATAACCTTATAACCTTATCTCCCCTCACAAACTCTACATCCTCAAGAAATCGAACATTTTTCGTTTCGAAAATTGACCTGATAGTGGGACCTTTAAAAGAAAAATTTGTAACCCCTTGACAATTACCTTACTTGGAACTTTATTGAGAATTTAAGCTGCAATCTTTAGTGCTTATACCTAGGAGGATCCTGATGTACTGTGGGTAGATTCCACATTCCTCTAGGAATATTCCGAAAGGCTCTGGACGTTGTTCTCCTGATTCGTCACATCTATCATAGTATTCACCACTATGGTAAGATTTGACTTGTTAAATTCCTTTACTGAGTCGATTTTCGAACTCCGTCTTGTATGCCTTGAACATGTCCAGTGTTTGGGATTTCTCATAGATGAAATATATAGGTAGCCATATTGAGAAAAAATCATCTATGAACAAAATAAATGATTGTTGACCATTCCAAGAAGCCGAAGGGAATGATCCACAGATATCCGTATAAATTAGTTTTAAGACATCCGAAGTCCTATTGGCACCTAATTTCCTTATATTTGTTTGTTTTTCTCTTAATATAATTTACTTAAGTCTGAAAATATCAAGGGAATCAAGAATTCTTTCTGACACAAATCTTTTCATTCTCTTTTGAGAGATGTGACCTTATTGCTTGTGTCATAACAAAGCAGAATTCTCATTAGTTAATTTATATTCAATACCACGTGAATCCATATACAAGGTTTCTTTATAAGAGGCAACCGTATTAAACAGATATAGGTTATCGTAACCGAATAAAGAACTGACACCCACAATATTTGAATTAAGAAAAATATCAAACTGATTATTTCTAATTGAACAAGAGTAACCAAAGTTGTCCAATGTAGAAATAGAAGCCAAATTCCATCCAAAAGGACGGTACTGTAAATGTCTCTTTCAAATTCAAATAATAATCAGTCTTTAATGATAACCTAAATTCCGTAAAGCCTCAACCTTAACTGATTTGTCATCGCCCCAGATAGATGAATCTTTCAGCATCAATTGGTTTTGGCAGCTCAGACAACCCCGCATAAACACACTTATGTAAGTGGTGGTACCGAAATTTATCCACCAAGTGTGTCTTGGTATTGACATTAAATTTACCTCAAAACAAACCAAAGTGAGAAATGTACTTTTCTTTACACGCCAAGTGTAGCATTTAGCACAATCTCTCTTTATATAACCCAGATTTTCACAAAATTTACAACTAAATTTATTTCGCTGTTAATTTTGAACCGAACCGGATGCAGCTTTCTTATTCTTTCTTTTCTTTAACTTGTCCTTAGAGGTACTAGCCAAGTGAGCACTTTCAGTCCTTTCTTGCTTCAACATTTCTTCTTCTTGTACACAGTATGAAATGAGCTCATTTAGAGTCCATTTATCCCTTTGACAGTTATAACTGACATTAAATTGTGCAGGAATAGAAATTAAAACTAGATGCATGAGCAAATCATCAGATAGCTCAAGCTTTAGAGCCTTTAAGTTTGAAGCAATATGAGACATCTCCATAATGTACTCCCGAATATTTCCTTTGATTTTATGCCTTAGTGAAACTAAGTATGCCAAAAGCATACTAGTTTCAGCCTTATCGCTCTTTGCAAAGCGTTTCTTCAATTTCAGCAAGAAATTTATTGGCAGTAGTTACCTTATCGGACACAGCGCCCCTGAATGATTCTGGAATACTACGCTTCATGATCATAAGACTCATGCGGTTTGAACAATCCCACTTATTAAAGTCCTTATTTTCATCAATAGAACTTTTATCCGTAAGTGCAGCGGGTTGTTCGGTCCTTAACGCAAGGTCTAAGTTCATGCAGCCAAGAACGATCATAACGTTCTCTTTCCAGTCCTTAATAGTTGGTTCCATTTAGCACAGGAATGGAGTTGATGTTGGCAGATATTGTGGAAGTTAATGGATTAACTGAATAGAGAACTAATACTTAATCTTCATGTTCACATAGGAATCCATATTAAACAATTAATTAATTCAAATAATGGTAAACCCCATCACAAGAGACCGAGCACAACATTGATATTTAGTCTTTGGACAGAAATATCAACGTGTAAGTGGTACTCTTGGTGTAGTAATCAAATATTGACAATAAACTATGCCAAACAATAAACATATCTTTGGACCGATTTATTGTTCACATAAAATAAAGCCTTATAATTGTCACATATTTATTACCACAGGTATGTAAATAATTCGGCCAAATATTAACCTTCCTTTGGGCCGGTCAATACCCGCATGAATTACGTACACACAACCTTTCTAATATTCCAAATAAATTAATCTAGACAATAGAGGTCACTTTGGTGACATGTTGCTTCAATCAATTCATTTAGAAAAATTAGTAATCCAAAAGAAATTCCAAAATTTGAATTATAATTGTTAATCCTTAATTCTTTTATTTTATTTTGAAACTTTAGGGGCCTAGGGTTAATAATTCAGAACTTTAGGGATCCAAAAATAATTAACCAAAACTTTAGGGGTCAATAATTAATTATTGAAAACTTTATGAGTCAAAAATTAATTATTCAAAACTTTAGAGGTCCAAAAATTAATTATTGAAAAACTTTACGAGTCAAAAATTAATTATTCAAAACTTTAGGGGCCAAATTTTAATTATTGAAAAACTTTAGGAGTCAAAAATTAATTATTCAAAACTTTAGGGGCCAAATTTTAAACATTAAAAAACCTTTGGGGCCAATTAAAATAAAATCGGAAACTTTGAGGCTTTAATTACAAAATCAGAACTTTAAATGGCCCAAAAATAATTAATTTTAAAACTCCAGGGGCTGAATTATCAAAACCCATAACCTTAAGGCCCAACTTGAATGAACTTTAAACTTTAGGGGCTGAATAACCAAAATTGCAAACTGTAGGGGCCTAAACATTAAAATTAAAACTTTAATGGTCCAGAAAATAATTAATTTTTGAAACTTGAGGGACTGAATTATTAAACTCGTAACTTTAAAGGCCCAATTGGATGAATTTATAACTTTAGGGGACTGAAACACCAAAACCTTAAACTTAAGGGGCTAAATCCTTAAAATAAAACCCTAAATTGAAATTGCAGTCAAGGACCTCAAAACTTCAAGTTTTCAGCCCAAGCCCCCGCCCCAAAAAAATCATCCAAAACCCTAACTTCCAAAATTTAACATAGGCCCTTCAAACCTAACCCTTGGCCACATGTGGCCGGGGCAGCCGTCCCCGGCCACCCAGCTGCTGCAGCAACGTGGAACGCTGCTGCAGCAACGTGGAACGCTGCTGCAGCAGCCCGAACACGCAGCTGTTTGGTCACGCTCTGCAACATCGCAGCAGCCACGCCGCTGCCGTTGCACGGCGGCGGCGGCCCAAAAAAAAAAAATTTTTTTTTTTTTAAACCGAAACTTCTGAAAATCTTTAAAATCAACCGAATATTTTTTTTTCAAATTTAATAAATCTAAATCCGAATTTATTAAATTTGAAAATCATGAAAATATACAACAACCAAATTAAAAAATTTGATTCCCAATGATTTAACATGAATAGGCTCTGATACCACTTGTTAGAACTTTATTGAAACTTAAATTTTATGATCTTGCCAAGATCTTCATGTCAAATCATCAAGAAACTGAATTAACGTGGAACATACCTTAATCAATTGATTTCTGACTTGAATAATGAATCTTGAATCTGAATCTGTAAATCTTCAGTTTGGTTGCTTCAAATCTCCATCTTAATTCCTGATTGTGGGTTTTATGGATCTTCCTCTTCATATGTCTTCTCTTGTATTCTTGTGTTGATGGGATGCCACAAAGAATGAGAAAATCACACATGAATTGGGGACCATAACCCTTTATATATTTTCATATGTATTCGGTCCATCGTCAAATACAAACCCTAATGGATCCGGTCTTTATACATATAGTTCGGCCCACACTTTAATTAGATGCTTAAAACCCAATTACTTAATTCCTTATTAGATCACTTTAATTTTGGGCTTAACTTTAAGATAGCATTTATACACAGTTAATTAAATATGTCGGTCCATTACGGGAAATTAAATAATTTCCCAACACAATTTTCATTTTCACATTTTGACTCGAAGTATGTTTTTACTTTTTATGTTGTATTAATTTCTTTTATTATTGTCAATGCTTTCAATTATCTAAAACCAATAGTTGAATGGTTTTTGTGATCGCATGAGAATTTTCTAATTATTAATGCGCTTTCATAAAATTGTCGTGAATTCGTTTTGAAAAATGTAGTTTCGATTTTGTTCGAGAATGACTTTCAAATTAGTTAGGAAAATTCAGACAGTTGCATGAAGATATGTGAACGAAAAGACATGTCTATATGACACGCACTGCCAAATCTTTTTTTGTCGGCCTATCGAACATGCCACGAGACCAGACCATTGTCACAATTTATCAATTAAATGCTGAACATAAACGCCTGATTTCTCCTTCCGAGCCTTTCAATACACCAATCTTGCCCATTTTCACCATAGCTTTTGCAAAATCTGCCTCAAATGATGGTCCTACAAAGGAACCAAAGAGCCCGAAATAGGAGTCCACGACCTTTTTTGTTGCAGCATCTTCGTAAAGCCTGGCATCAGTTTGTAGCACAGCAAATCCACTTCTAATGTTCTGTAGAATTCGATTGTCAAAGGTTTGGCCGCTACCCCGGTCCATAGGTAATCGAGAATTAATATCGCCACTTTGAGGACACGTCGCTTTTAGCTCCGGTAGGAACTCAGGATTTATCGAGGGGTCGGAGCCACCACCCTCGAAGAATTCATAAAGCCGTTTGGTCATGAAGAAGCATGCTGTTGTCCCAATTGTATGTGCAGCTGAGAATCATATATAGTAGTTAACACATTGTAACAATTAACATTAAAAAAAAAATTAAAGGCTGCGTTTTATTGCCAATATTTTTAATAGAAAATGTGTTTTTTCCACCTAATTTCTTACTTTTGTGCTGTTTGATTGACAATTTTTTGCACAGAAAATATTTTCCTACTTTTCGTCGTGTGACCATATTTTTCTTGAAAACAAAGAAAATATTTTCGTTAGAGAGTGGTGGTTTTTATCTTTCAGGTCTCTCTCTCTCTCTTCCATCTACCCACCAATAAAAACGGACAAGTATAATATTTTTTAGATTGAAAACTAAATCAGTCAAACGTATTTAATTATGCAAATTCCATACTCGCAATCAATACCCAAAATTCATACTCCCTCCGTCCCAATTATATAGGCTGGGTTTCCTTTTTCTCTTGTCCCAAATATATAGGCTTGTTTCCTAATGTAGAATATTTTATTGTATTCTTTTACTAATATACCCTTATTAAATTTTTCCCACTTAATATGCAAACTTCTTGAAAATTCAAATTTTTTATGAATTCCAACAATAATTTAGTTTTACCCACTGAAAATTAAGTAGGGGTAAATTAGGAAAGATCTTGGCAAAAATTAATTTTCCAATGACATTAAATAAGTTTTCTTAATCCGTGTGAAAAACCAAACAAGCCTATATAATTGGGACGGAGGGAGTATTACGTATATACACACTATAATTGAAGGCTAATTGTTATAATTATCTCAATAAATGTACTGAAATGGTCCACACGTAATTATAAATTATATGAGTAAGCATTAAATGATAGATTACTTAAATGCAATGTTAACATTATTCTTTATATATACATTAGTTTATAGTCTTACGGTTCAATCATACATTTTATAAATTTACAATTTTTATTAATTTTTTAAACTACATATTTAATTATTTTTTATTAAAATTTACTGAAAATCTAATTTTTATCAAGGGTCACGGTGGCTGAAAAGTGAAAACAGAAAACTTGCTCATATCCCTTGAAATGTCTACCGACTGAGACAAACACAAAATCTGCATGTTTATTCGTGCATGTTTGATGTTTCTTCATGTGTTGTGTACGTGTCAGAGTGAGGGAGAGACTCAGATATATATATACACACACACACGTATAGAGAGAGAGAGTGCGTGTACAGCTGAGAAGCACAAGTTCCTTCCCGGATAGTCCTTTCTGTAAAAACTTGGCTTTGAGTGTGTCAATGGAGTCTGTAACATCAGGCATATCAGCTGCCAAGGAGACATTTGAAACCAGTCCATCTCTTCTGCCGGTAGGAACCTCGTACATCGGCCCATTCGTCTGAATCATTGATGATTCTACATTAATATCATTTCAAAAAACACACACACACACACACTCAGCCATGTAAAAAAAAAGGGAAATTGTATTGATTACCAAAACCACTGCGTCTCTAGCGGCCAAGGCAATTATGTCTGCACAAGAAACAATTCCTGGACACGCCGCTTCCAATTCAGTCTTTGCCCTTGCTATAATATCAGCCCCTCCCACTCCTTCATGCCCAAATGCACGGTGCTCGTCAGTATCGAGGCCAGTGTCTATCAGTATTGACCCATCACACCCCTGAAAAGAAAAAAAGAAACCCGTAAATATCGAAAAATACTAATTGCATGCAGAATTTAAGTGAGACAGTGAGAGAGATACGTGAACAAAGCAGTCATGGAAGTGGAGTCTAAGCAAGATGGGTGGAGCCCTTGGTTCGGAGGCGGCGGCTTCACTGACGACGCGGCGGACAATGGACTCGGCGTTGGGGCAGGTGTTGGCATAGAAGCCAACTCGGAGGCTTTGTGAAGCCTCAATTAAGCAACTCAAAATCAGTATCAGAAGAGGTACCATTTTCTGAATTCTCTAAGTAATCCTAGATTATTATAAATCAGTGTGTATCTTGCTCTTATAATCTGCGAGGGAGAAGATGAATACACGAAAGAACTTGAGAAAAATGATATATATAAATGTACTTGGGAGATTTTGTTTGTTTACGTGTGGGGTAGGGTGGGAGTGGGGTCCAGCCTAGATTAAAAATATTCTTCCTTTTGCAATAAAAATAGTATTGAAATGTCAAGATTTTATTTATATTTTCATACATATTATTTTTCAACGTCCAGTTTATTAAATAAATCATTTAATTTCACTTTTCATTCAACCTATCATTTAAAGTCACCTAGACTAAGGTTGTAACCCAGTGGGGCTAAATAACATTACTCTAAATGGAGTAATCATATGTAGCCTCACTGAGGTTACAACCACAGTTTAGGTGGCGTTAATGTGGCATTAAATGATAGGTCAAATTAAATAAGTCATTTAATTCACCTTTCATTCAACCTATCATTTAAAGTCATCTATACTGGGTTGTAATCTCAATGGGGCCAAATAACATTACTCTAATAAATGGTAACATATTATCCCTCCCTCCCACCCACCCACCCACCCATATAAATTGAATTATCTAATTCCATTATTTCATATAAATCGTCACATCATCGATGATTTATCATCATCATGATAAAATTATTCTTGCTAGTGGTATTGCACTTTAACTATCAGCATTAAATGGAAGAATCACCATGGGTCTTTCTTCTATCTATTAATTGCAATTAGAATTACACTATCTCTACATTATCTCTACATTATATTAAATTTATCTAAATTGGTTTATTTTTTTCGTTTTCTTGAAAACGATGGGCAACTTGTTTTGTAAGAGCATCTCCAAGAGACTCTCTATTTTTAAAGAGCATATTCTATCATTTGGAGAGCATCTATAAATTTAAAGAGTTAAAATTTTGATGTACTCCAACAAACTCTTTATATTTAACACTTAAATTTACTATTCCCAAAAAATATTTATTATTTTTCTTTATCTTTTATTTTAACTAGTTTTTCTATAGATTATTTTATTGCTTTTCTACATTGAAAATTGAAACTTTTTGAATGCATTTAATTATAGAGAGTGAGTTTGGCTCTCCAAAACCCACTCTCTAAATTAAAATCTTAATTTAAAGAGTCTATTGGAGCATAATTTTACATGTTGACTCTTTAAAATAGAGAGCATCTCATGTTTAAAGAGTCTGTTGGAGATGCTCTAAGACAAGTTGTATAACTTTATAATGTTATCGTTATCTCTGTATTCAATTAAATTTATCGAGATTGAATGTTTTTTAGTTGTCTTTAAAACGATGGACAACTCGTTTTGTAAGACGAGTTGTGTTACACTATACTGCTATCATTATCTTCACATTCTATGAAGTTTATCAAAATTGATTTATATTTTCATTTTCTTGAAATTACAAGACGTTTTGTAAGATGAGAAGTATAACACTACTCTTTTTAAAGAGACAAAGAAGATAGAAAAATCTTGACTGTTGAGCCATTAGATCCTACCCTATAACGACAAAAATTGCAACCAAGTTGTTAGAGGTGTCGCTCTTCAACAATAGCATTAAAAAAAAAGACAAAATCTTGACTATTGTACAACGATTGTGTTACATGTACATCACAAATTACAAATTTGTTTACCAGGCGCCCCCCCCCCCCCCCAATAGGGAGCCGCCACTTGTCAATTCGGTAAAACATTAGGTAAAAAATTATGTACAAATAAAATTTTCTTTTATTTTAACGCCTCATCAATCTATAAAAGATTATGTAAAAAGTAATGTACAACAAACATTTTCTATTGTACTATTCGATCCTACTTCAATACACGCAATACTGAACATAATCAAGTTCGGTTCTTTTCAATAAAACCTCCATGGAACACGACATAATTAAGAAGAATAGTAACTATATGCTAATCTGACAAATGAAAACTAAACAAAAGTCTGGTTCTTTTCACAATCAATAGCAGATTTCTGATTATATGAGGGAGGGAGGGAGGGAGGCACAAAGGGGCACAAGATCCAGATCACAAAATTGAATAGCTCCCATACAGAGCTCATCAACTCCGTTTACAACACTAAACATAAAATCTAGCAATCAGTAACCCAATAGAGAACACAAGGCAAGACAAACATAAAAGGTGCACTTCCACAAAAGTTTCAAATTCAACTTCACTCTTCACACAAATCAAATGCCTTTTGCCCATCAGGTGATGGATGGTTCAAGACAAGTACTTTCGGAACACAATCATGGATGACAAACTTACTGACAATATGCCACGTGCAAACTGTCATTGGATAGTTTGAAAAACAACTTTTTTTGCAACCATCAGTTTTTTGACAACTCATACATTGTCAACCGCATTGTCATCCATGATTGTACAAATAGATTAATCCATAAAATTAAAAGCTTCACATGGTCTCTTCCTATACATTAAAAAGTCAAAACACAAGAATATCGGGCATAGATCTCAATGCGGGGCAATCTTATATAAGTGAAGATATTCTTAGATGAAAGAGGCAAAACCTATTATTATGAAACGGGGGGGGGGGGGGTGGGGTGGCATGTGATGCCAATTCTTTCTCATCTATTTCATGCCATATGACAAAATTGCTCTACAATACTACCAGATATATCCAATCTTTTTTCACCAGTACAACTTTATAAATGTTGCTATAGCAAAGTAAAAAATCACATGTGGAACAATATTAACCAACATATTGTCAGACAATTTACCTTTTCCATACCATAGCACATAAGTTAACATGTCTAGGTAAAATTTCAACATGAGAATTGCAGTGAGAAATATTTTTTTCCTCTAGCATCCCTTCATCTGAATTGAGCACAAGTGATAATAACTGCCAACACTTTGTAGTATACATCTCATGTTAAAGAATGAAAGAATCACCATCAGAAACAGTAAGCAAGAAATAACAAATTGAAATTGTTTTCTATTAGCAATATCAACTCCAACAAATAATATCTTTCAAGATATTGCGTGTTCAGAAAGAACAGGATATGTACCAAAACACACGAGAGAACAACGTATATTTTATTATTTTACAACATGAAAGAACCGTCAGTTTTCTAACTCTTGCTACCTTTACAGATTCCACTGAATAACTAATGAAATACATAACATTTCAAAATCACTTTCTTGCCTCCAACCATGGTAAGGTTTAGAATAGACTGCAAAACGAGGAAGAAAAATATTACAGGATTTACTCAGAAAAAAGGAATTAGAGGTTAGGGAAGAGAATAAGCAAAATGGACATTATGCCTACATCTGCAATTAAAGAGTGATCACCGTCCATCAACGATGCATCTTTTCAATAGCAGATGATTGTCGGCAGGCTGCCAATGATAACAGACTGATGACATGTTATCTCACTCTTCTTCTCTTTCTTTTATATTCTTCGCTACTGTCTATGTATTTTTGTTTTCATTTCCTCTAGGTTCTTCTTTTCTTTTGGAATCAAAGGAAACAAAAATACTTCAACATCCAAAACTAATACCATGCCAGCTTTGGGGATACCATGTCACTTCTTTTAGTTTTTATTCTGTTGTGTTCTGTTAGTTGTTTCCAACAGTCTGGTGTTTTTCCTTTTACTTTCTGGCAACTTGGTTAATCAACATTCACCCTTAAATAACATGTTTAAATTATACTGGCTAATAATAATAAATAGTTGAATGATTTAAACTTCTTAAAATTGGTCAAGTCTTCTTATTGTGGTTTATTTTTTGTACTCTGGGTTGTATTCTTATAGTATTTCGTACTGTTCTGTCTATTATGCTGGGACCGACACCAGGACCTCGAGCCTTGTGCCTAACCTCCGCCTTGATATCCTATTTAGACCTTTTGCACATTGCTTGAAAAAATTACTCGTTTTAAGGAGGAGGATGACATGCACAAACATGTGCCACTACTAACACAGCAGATTTTTGGGATTTGTATAAGCATTGAATTCATCCGTAAAAGAAAAATTAGGAGTAAAACAACTGTTAGTACCTGTTTTATCTAGGGTTCTTCTACAGATGGACCACTGACAGAAGTAGACGCTTGCAAATTAACTGGACAGTAACCAAGTGAAACATTAGACAGCGTCCTAGATTTTGAACAACGATTCATAGTCAATCCAGCAGCAGAGGCCTGATTTTCTTTCTGCAAATCATCAGAATGCAGGTAGGTTTCACAATTTGAGCCAGATTTTGAACATGTCACCCTTGGGCCATACTTCAAAAAATAGGGATCGGGCTCTTTGTATAAACTTCCATCTGACAAAATCAATTTGTCATCACACTTTACAAGCCAACTAGACTTTCTATTAACCAAAGAAGAAACAGCCGCCTGATTTTCATTCTGAGATGCATCAGAATGCAGCTCGGTTTCACAAATTGAGCCTGACTTGGCGCCAGTTCGCCTCGAACCATACTTAAAAAAATAGCGGTCAGGCAGCAAAGTTATCTCAACATCACATTTTACTGCACAACTATCCCTACTGTCTCCCAGAGGCAACTCATGCTTCCAATCATCTTGCTGATAATACTGAGGTTCCAAGGCCACACTGTTGTCAAATCCAGAAGTACATTCCCCAAATACAAGTACCTTTCCATTTTCTTGGCATGTCTTCAACCTGAACCTAGTCCGCTTGTAAATTATAGGCTCTTGCCTAAATCTTTCTATTGCGTCACTGGGATTCAGAGGACACTCTAAATCTTGCCGAGTAAACTCAGATTTAGAAACCATGACACTGTCATCATCTACTTGCCATAACTTCCTATTTTTATCCCTCCTGTAAATATCGCCATTACTTGTCAACGGACACCCAGACTTAGCACCATTTGAATGTAAACTGTACTTCAAATCATCTTGCTGATTAAACATAGATTCAGAGTCCATGGCATCGTCATCATCTACATGCCATAACTTCCTCTTTTTGTCCCGCTTATAGATAACACCATTGAATCTCAATTGACACCCAGAGCCATTTAAATGTAACTTGTCATTTGAATCAACGTGCTGACTGTACTTAGATTCAGAAACCACACAGTCATCGTCATCTACTTGCCATAACTTCCTCTCCCTATCCCGCCTGTAAGTTAATAGTCCCTGTTTCAATTTATCCGCATGAAGACAATAATCATTATCGCTAGTCCTGATAAGTATTTCGTTCTCCAAAATATTAATACATGTCTCAGGATTCATACCTTCACCATTATTTCTTCCTAAACCCGACTTTCTAGATGACAAACTATCGGAATTCCTACTCTTCAAAATCTCAAAACAACTCGACTTCCCAACGCATTGATTCCTTAAATTTCTAGGCGAACTATTCATTGCTCTATGCAATTGAATGGCGAATTCCACATCATCCACAACCTCAACTGCATCGGTACTGATATCATCACCTTTCTTACCATTCTTATCTGCCATATCCAACACAGTTTCTGCCATATCCAACGCAGTTTCTGCCAACTCCACTGCATTCTTCGCAACCACAGACTTCTTCTTTCCAATGGCTACCATCTTCACCTTCTTCTCCACCTCACATTCCACCTTCTTCCCCTTCAGCCGACAGTTTTTCAAATCCCCCTCAGTTGCACAAGATTTCACCACATCCTTATTATCACTCCTCCTATGAATCCTGACCGAATTCTTTAGCAAATCCGGAACCCAACAATCCACACATACCCTAAACCCTAACCCTAACCCCAAATAACACCACGGCGTGCAATCCCCGTAATTGTTAACACAATCTTGGTGAATTCGGCGACCACAATCAAGACATTCAACAATATTACCTGAATTCGCCGTTTCTTTGAAGCAGTAAGAGCATGTTTGGCCTGATTGAACTTTCTTGCTGCATTTTCTACACAAAAGAACAATGCGCCAGACGCTGTCCAATGGTTGCAGCTGATCTTTCTGGTTGCTGTGATTTATTCGGATCCCGCAGCAATGACAATCAGATAAATTTGGAAGGTCCCGGGTCCTCTTATCGGACGGTAGAGTGGTGGTTGATGAAGATGGGGCAGAATTCTGCGGCGCGGCGGGTGGGCCGAGTTTGGTTTCGGGCTTGGAATTGTGATCGACGATATGAAGCTTTTTGGGTGTCATCGGATTTGCAGAGGATCTCTGATCCTGTTGAAGGAGTATAATTTCCATACAGAAAGTATTGCGTTTAGTAATTCCGTAACGAGGGTTTTAGAAGATTAAAAACATCGTGTAATTTCGCGAACCGACGAAAACAAGGCATAAAAAACTCGAGAGGATTACTGTGGCAAACACGAATTGGAACTATCAACTAACCGAAACACGATTATGATATATGAATGAGATTTTGGAGAACACTCGCTTAGGCCTATAAGATTACAATGTGAGAAGAGTGGCCAAGTTTTCTCCAACATAACCAAGTTTAGTTTGTTACTCCGTCTCATAAAAAAAAAATTATTCAATAATAATTTAAATAGAAATATGCTATATATATCGATAACAAAAATAAAAAATTATCTATAGTTTGAAACAGACGAAAAAGAAAATAAACATATCTTTATGGGACGAATGGAGTATATGAAATGATAGTTAATCGTTTTTTAGATAGAAAAAATAAGATCTCTTTGAAATTTAAATATTCAAACCTTAGTCTCACGTGAGAGTTCGACCCAGAATGATCATTCTGTTAAGAAAGGCAAAACTTGTTGGGCTAAAAAAATATTCGAAGTCTTACCGAATGAAAAATGACGCAGTGTAAATAGTACTATCTCCTTGCCAATGAGAGAAAGGGTGATTATATCGTTGCTACAATTTTTAATTGATAGACACATTTCAATTATAGTTAAGTTCATCAATCTTTGCTCATTGTAACAATTATTTTCTTAATTTATTTTTTTTATTTTTTTGTTAAAGTTATCTTCAACTTTCCATTAATTAGTACATCTTGTCTTTTATCAAAATATAAATATTATGGAAAAATAAATTATTTTACACCATTCCAATGGACTTTCAGACATAAAATTGTTATCGAATACAAAATGTGTTACCTAATGGGAAGCGTGAGGATAAGAATGACATGAAAAAACCATTAAGGACATAACAGCTATAATAATCAAAGATTAAAAACCTTAAATGCAATTAAAATATTGTTCATGAAATAAAAATTATGTTGTGAATATAATTATTCTTGGAGAAATTGATTTATCGATATCGACACAATAAGTGCTTATGAAGCCTCTGCTGAATCCCAATTGCTATTTCATGCAATTCAATTGGATGTTACGAAAATGAAGGATCCACAATGATGACGAAATACTTGTATCTCATGAAATCTTCCCTCTTCGGATTCGATTACTTCTGAATGACCAGACCAGTAAACTTGTCACTTACTTTTGTCCAAGCAGAGAGAAAAAGAAGGGAATCAAACAAAATCTTCATTTTTTGGAAGAGATTATTTGAAGTAAAAAACTAAAAATCATTTTTTTGAAGAATGAATTGTAAATAAAAAAAAAGTGCAGTTACATACGAGTTTGAGAAAAAAAAATGATCTTCAAATAAGCCGTCCTGCCGAACAAACTCCGAATCTCTGTTAGATAATTTTATTTAAATATATCTGCATACAAATGGGACATAACCAATACAGAACATTGTGTGGTGCTAAAAGTCGCTAATTTGGGGCCAAACAAAATGCTATCTACAAAGAAATTATACCCCTTCAACAGCATCATAGATCCTCTGCAAATCAAATGAAACCCAGAATATGCAATGAATGATTTATTCCACAATTGAACCATTAGTGAGTGGCATTCAAGTATCTAAAAATATGATTTGAAGACTTGTTATTCAAAAAGTGTATATAAATGAGCAACAAGGAAATTCTTGCAATAGTATGCAAATGAGGTTAACAAAGAAAATTTTCCAAAACACTAAATAGGAAATTGTTAAAACAAAAGCAACATCATTAATTGCCAAAGCAAATGAAATTCAATCCCACAAATTTTCTTTTATTGATCACAATGAAGTGCTCATAATTCATAGTTCAACATTCCATTTAGCTAAGTAGGCATACGAGCATCAATAGTTTTCACGAAAACAGAATAATACCGAACCAATTGGTTTTGGACAAAAGAGTATTATCTGGTGCTAGAACAACATTGAGGTCTTGCCAGGTTATTTAAGATAAGTAAATAGCTTTGTTGCAACCTGCGTATTAAAAAAAAACAAAGTCAGCGGCTAACCAGATCAAAATATTAATATAAAATTGAAATATACCCAAAAGAGGGGCAAAGTAATAAATCTAAACAGGAAAAATGGCCTTACACATTTGTCAACGCATCGCCAATAATCGAAGTATTGTCCAGTACAGTGCTTGTGCCCACTTTCATCACCTTGGATCCTTTTAGCACATGCCTATCAGAAACATCAGATTAGCCTATGATATTATATAAAGCTCATATTTATGCTAAATGACCCATTTGTGCAATA
Organism: Fraxinus americana; assembly: GCA_035079005.1. Classification (NCBI taxonomy): domain Eukaryota; kingdom Viridiplantae; phylum Streptophyta; class Magnoliopsida; order Lamiales; family Oleaceae; genus Fraxinus; species Fraxinus americana. The sequence continues at coordinate 5,993,293 of CM068714.1, read as the reverse complement.
TTTTACTAGTGCCTATGATATCATATAAAGCTCATATTTATGTCAAGGTTAATTTAATTTCATCAAACACCAAAAAAAAAATAAAAAAATCCAGAGGTCCAGTTTTCACACTCAATTGCTTGTAGCTACTAGCTAGTAATACTACAATATCTCTTCTTTCAAAATACACATACAAACACAGGTACTCGTCGAATGGTGGAATTTTTTAGGATTCTTTGGTCCAAAGTTATGATCCCTAACTTAACAAAATTAACCAATTTTTTAATTTATGATCGTCGTTTTCGAGTAGAGGCGAAGGAGTTTGCAATTTCTGTTAACAACTTCGGTACTGTTAGGATGACAGAGTGGGGCCCTAAGATATCAAACTCAATCTGCATGGGGAGGTTTGGCACACTTTGGATGGTGAACATGGTGGACAAGTTGAGGGCGGCTAACAGATTGACGGGTTTTGCTTCTAAGTTTAACGAGTCTCATAGAGCTTTTTTGGCACAACGATGTGCGAATAGCCGTGGTAGGTATTTGATGATAGCACGTATGTGAGAGGCGCCTGGAGTTGTGATGGGTACCGGAGGGCGTAAATGGAGAAGGATGGGCATCGATCTCGCGGGTGTTTCAGTTGTTGACTCATTTGTCGCCGGGCGACAAGTGCTAAACGAGGAATTGTAGACGATAGAACACGACAGGGAAGGACGTATGCCGGAGTTGTGGCAAACTCACAGGCTCCACAGAATGTTGATCAACGGGTGTTGCTGCGAAAGGAAGGGGTGATTGGTGTGAGTAATCCTCATTTTCGAGGTTTACTGGGGATGGGGGCACGAGCGAAGGTTCACAAGGAGGGCTCGAAGTACGGCATGGGGGCACGCATCCGGACATTGAAGGAGCTTGATGAATTAATTATGCTTGTGGGAGTGAGTCGATGAGGTCAGTAGGTTGGTTGTTGTCACAGTGTGGGATGAGTGTGGAGGAATCTCCGAGTATGGACAACTATTAGCACCGGCTGATCCTAAGGGGTCATCACCGAGAGCTGCCCAAACTAAAGATAAGCAGAACTTGAGTGAGCCAACTCAGGTTCAGTCGGAACTGGCATATTCAATTAAGGACGATGGAGTGGATGTAACGGGGTCGGGCTAAGGATGATGACTCGGGGTTTGAAGCCGATCAACGAGGTTGAATGTTGGTCTAAGGACGGGAGCCAACTAGACCTAACTGGATACAGAATCCCTTGGATGCGGGGATATAGTTGACGTGGAAGAGGGATTAGTGTCGGATGAGAATGAAAGGAATGTGTATTGGCGGAGGGATTAGATTGTAAGGGAGTGGAAGATTACGAGGAGTCGGGTGTCGCTAATAGGGTGGTGAATACTACAATAGGAGGTACTCGGCCTCTACAAGGAAGGGAGCAAGGATCCGAAAAAGCCTCGTAGTGTGGGTTGACGACGGTAGAACGGAGTGATAGACGGTGCAGCCTGAAAGGAAGAAGCGGAGGGATATATCTTTCTTGATGGGCTCTCATCTTCGAACCGGGTTTTGAAAAGATTCGGAGTTCAAAGCAGATGGTGGGTGTGTCATGTAACGGACATGAACGCGAACTTATGGAACTTTTTGAGAAATTGGAGGCTAACAGAGGACATGAGAAGAGCACACAAGGAGGGAAAGCACGAAGAAAAGGCGATCGCGAACTTAAGCGGCTTGAATGGTCGCATTAACTATAAAGAAAGGTGGAGACTCTAAGAGAGGTATGGTGGGGAGGGATGATGGAGTGTTGGAATGATGCCAAAAATCATAAGTTGGAATGTGAGGGGGCTTAATGATGAGGGAAAAGATTGGGGATTCGAAATCGATTAGGGGGATGGAGGGCGGACTTGGTCTGCTTACAAGAAACTAAGATGGAGTTCGTTTCTTATGGTTAGTAGTTTGTGGGGAGGACAACATGTAGGTTATCAATTTTTGGAGTCCTCGTGGGCTTCAGAGGTGTGCTTGCCATGTGGGATACTAGAGTGTTGGACATGAAGGAGGTTAGTGTAGGGTCATTCACCATATCGCTTTCATTCGTAAATATAGGGGATGGATTCCAATGGATGTTTATAGAGTCTATGGTCCGACAAATGCTAATGGTAGTCGGCGGGTTTTTGTGGGATGAGTTGGCAAGTATGATGGCTTTGTGGGGTCTCCCAACGTGTATTGGGGAGTGATTTCAATGTGGTTCGATTTCCTCTCGAGAGGTCGAACGGTGGGAGACTTGCTGTGGCTATGGAAGAGTTCTCGATTTCATTAGGGAGAAAATGTTGGTGGATCCACCGATGATCGGGGGAGATTTTACTTGGTCTTCCAATCGGGAACAACCGGTCCATTCCCGAAGCGATCGATTTTTGGTTAGTGGGGAGTGGGAGGTTAAGTATGCGATATATGTGCAGAGGAGATTAGAGAGGGTGTACTCTGATCATTTCCCTATTTCTTTATCTGGGGATATGAGGGGCAGTGGAAGAAAGCCTTTTAGGTTCGAGAAGATGTGGTTAAAAGTTGAAGGTTTTGGGGAGCGTGTACGGACCTGGTGGGCCTCTTATGACTTTAGGGGGTCTCCCAGTTTTGTGTTGGATCAGAAACTAAGGGCATTGAAAATGGACTTAAAGAGGTGGAATGAGGAGGTGGTGGGCGATGTTAACGGGCGTAAAAGTCAGTGTCTTTCAGACATAAAGGAGTTAGATAGGCGGGAAGAGAGTCGTGAGTTGGTTGGGGAGGAGAGGGAGAGACGTGAAGTTTTAAGGGGAGAGTTGGAGAGATTGGTGGAGATGGAGGAGATTGCGTGGCGTCAAAAATCTAGGGTTACATGGTTGAAAGAGCGGGACAAATGCACCAAGTTTTTTCATAGGATTGCAAATTCAAACAGGCGCAATAATTCTATCACGTTGCCGGAGGTAGATGGGATTACTTATGAGGATCCACAAGTTATTGGAAACAAAATGGTGAGCTTTTATCAAAATCTCTATCGAACAGCTTTAGTGGAGGCCGTAGTTGGAGGGACTCGAGTTTTCTACTATCACAGAGGAGGATGCTAGATGGTTAGAGAGACGGTTCGGGAAGATGAAATCAAGGAGGTGGTTTTTAGCATGAATGGTGATAAGTGCACCGCATTGACCGACGGCTTTTCGTTCTCATTTTATAAGGTCTCACGGGAGGTGGTGCGAGCGGATATTATGGATGTTATTAACTATTTTTCTGAGCATGGCGGTGTTCTTGAGAAGCTCTAATGCTACATTTATTGTCGATTCGAAGAAACCAGGGCGGTGGACATTAAAGATTTTCGCCCTATCACCTTTGTTAGCGGGATGTATAAGATTATTGCGAAGTTATTGGCGAATCGATTGAAGGAGGAGCTGGGGAAAGTGGTGTCTAAGTTCCGTAGTGCTTTTGTGAAAGGAGAGATGATTTTGGATTCTTGCTTATAGCAAATGAATGTGTTGATTCAAGATCGTTTGGGAGAGCCGGGGATACTATGCAAGCTCGATATTCGAGGCCTACGATCATGTAAACTGAAGTTCCTTCCGTATATGCTCCTGCGATGTGGATTTGGGGAAAAGTGGTGTAAGTGGATTCGATTTTGTATCTCAACCTGTGTCCTTCTCTATTATGGTTAACGGTACTGAGGGCTATTTTCAGTAGCAGGATCGAGGTAAGGAGATCCTCTATCTCCATTATTGTTTGTTATTATTATGGAGGCGTTCGTAGGATGCTTGAAAAAGCTGTGGTAGAAGGTTTGATAAGGGGCTTTACGCTGGACATGTACGGATCTCGTATTTGCTATTTTGCAGGATGATACATTGATTCTATGCGATGCGATGATAAGCAATTGAGGAACTTGCGTGTCAAGTTACTTCTATGCTCGGAAGCGGTGTCGGGCTTGAAGATTAACTGGGAAACTGAGGCTACTCCAGCTGGGAGAGGTTGCTAACATGGTTGATTGGCCGGTATTTTGGGATGTAGGTTGCGCATATGCCTATCATACCTCGGGCTCCCTTTAGGGGCACGGTTTAAAAGTAAACATATTTGGAATGGAATCATTGAAATGTTGGAGAAGAGGTTGGCGGGGTGGAAGCGTATGTACCTTTCGGGTGGCGGCCGCTCACCCTCATTAAATTCACTCTCTCCAACCTCCCTACTTATTTTTTGTCGTTGTTCCCTATTCCAAGCATAAATGGTACGAAGATTAGAGAGGATTCAAAGGGAGTTTTTGTGGGCAGGTGGATGGGAGAAGAGAGAAAACTCCATTGGTCAATTGGGGTGTGGTTTGCTCCCCGTTAGTGGTAGGGGGGCTTGGATTGAGGAGCTCGGTTTTGTTTAATAAGGCTGTCATGGCAAGTGGCTATGGCGATTTGGAATGGAGAGGGGTGAGTTTTTGGAGAGAAATCATAGGAGCGAAGTACGGTGTTATGGAGGGGGTTGGTGCTCAATTGACGGTCGCGGATCCTATGGGGTGGTAGTCTGAGGTATATCCGACGGGGGATGGAGTGACTTTCGAGATAATACGTCCTTTGAGGTGGGAAATGGCAATAACATCGATTTTGGGATGACCGTTGGTGTGGTAATGATCCGCTAAAGATACGATTTCCCGCTTTGTATCGCATCGCTTTGGAAGCCGTCTACTATGGTGAGTGAGGTACTCACCATTCACAACGGAAGTCACAAGCTTGGGGATACTATCTTTGAGAGGGGTCTACGAGGATTGGGAATTAGATGATTATGCGTTGTTTTTGACCTCTTTGCATGAGGTGCACATTCGGTTTGGAGAAGGTGATCGTAGCGTGTGGAGGTTGGCACAAAATGGTATATTTCGCCGCTCTTACTTTAGATCCCTATTAGATCCCGTACAGAGCTCATTCCCATGGAAGAAGGTGTGGCAATGTAAATTGCCCCCTCGGGTGGCTTTTTTATTGTGGACGGTTGTGAGGGGGCAAGCGTTAACCGTGGATAACCTCCGAAGAAGAGGTTTGTGCATTACCGAGTGGTGTTATATGTGTAAGAAGGATGGGGAGACAATTGATCACTTGTTCATTCACTGCGATGGTGTTCGATGGCTTTGGAACACTATTCTAGCTTCCCAACAGTTGGATTGGGTGATGCCTGGACGAATTGAAGATGTGTTGATGGCATGGAGGAGGAAACTTCGCGACAAGGAGAGTAGGATTGTATGGGATCTTATTCCGGGATGCATAGTATGGTGCGTATGGAGGGAAAGGAACAAAATTACTGCTTTTGAAGACAAGACTAGAACAAAAGAGCAATTCAGAGAATTCTTTTATTTAACCTTGTATAGTTGGTTTAATACTGCAGTCCCTAATCATGTAGAAGGATTGCCTAATTTCATGTCGTTTACGTGTTGTTTAATTTGATAATACATTTCCCATGTATTATCTTTTGATGAATAAAATTTTCTGATTACTTATAAAAAAAAAAAAAAAAAAAAACAAAATTAACCAAAATAATTCAACATTAAACTGAGCTTCATTTATTGTTCATCTGTTTGGTGTGCATAGAAGAGTTAAACAGTGGTTGCCAGTACAGAATCAAATCTGAACAAGAAGAGGACTCAAACAAATTGCAAGATGATTTGAAGTGAGTGGACGTGGAGAAGTAGGAATAATGGTCAGTAAGGACTAAGGAGGTACAGTTGGAAAGGGCATGAGAAAAGGGGAAAGGGGAATGTTGAGAGAGTTGCATGGAGAAATTCCATAATATCCATAAATGTTAATGAAAACAAGGATATTAGTTCATATACTGCAACATGTCAGAATGCTAGTGCACCACCCACAGAAAGATTAAATTCTGAAAACAACTCCTTCTGAGGATTAAGCATATCAACGATCATTAACTGCTTTCCATTAGAAACTTTTCTTAGTTAAAATTACCCATTTACAAGGAGTTGTACAATAATTAAAACATGCTCCTTCAAAACTGAGTTACATTTTATGTATGTTGACCTGACCTGACAAGTAATTCCTTAATAACATTAACTTTGAGCTATCTTAGAACAAATATATTCAACCTTTATCGAGTTCTTGTGAGTAAACATCCTTAGAGAACAACTGGACATAATGCATAGAACATATATAAATATATGTGTTCACTTCCTTATGATCAAATATCATTACTATCTCTTGATGCAACTATACATTTCAATACTATCAGCGGTCATTAACAAGATTTTTGTCAGATTTCATGGACAAAATGAATTTTAAAAAAAAAGACATTAGCATTATACCCAATAACATTAGACAGCTCACATAACATAAATGAATGTTACAATCTAGGCGTACATGAGTAATTAAAAATTGATTATTTGTTATAATTAATCCAAGAAAGATGGAAAAAGTTAATAAAAATAATTTCCTAATGTGATCGAAGCCAACTTCTTTCCTCTCAGCTATTGATGTCATACTTTGGGCAGCCAGAGTAATTTTTATGAGAAATTTAATTTCTTCAAGTTTTCTATTAAGTAGGTATCATTCACCTTGGCATAAAAACGTGTGGATCACATATCTCACACGTGCATTTGTAGTACTGATCCTCAAGTGCTAGAGGTGCTGAACATTCGATTTAAACATCAGGGTCATAATAAGTATCAAAATGGAATAGCAATAGGAAAGTAGATCTGTAGATGTTTGTCTAGTGCACAATAATTTAATTGGTACTAAACTGCATTTCTCTACTATACAAGGAGTTCAAGAAAGCCTCCAATCAGATTTAGTAACAGCTTAAACAAAAGGAGAGAAAATGGAAAACTTAAAATGCAAAATGCATTGAACATTTCATTTAGGCTTTAGCAATTCAACTATCAGGTGAAAAGAACACCGAAGGCAGGAAACTAGAAAAATGGAGAAACAGACATAAATTAGAAAAAATGAGAGTTTATTTCCATTCAGTCTAAATCACCTGATATTCTTTAAGTGGTCGCGTACATGGTGCCTTGCATCGCTCTTCAAGTTCCTGTTTTGGATCTACAGGCTCATCGTCCGACCTAGATTAAAAATTCAAGTTCGCACAAGAGATGATAATACTTATTAAATTGATGCCCAACCAAAAAGTATGACAGATGGTTTGGTTGGTAGCCAACTAATTAATTATTATTTCTCTAAAATGTTTAATAGTTTTAGGCAATAACAAGCAAGTTATGCTTCACAAGGTTATTTGAAATTTGAGAAATCGATTTATTCAGAAGTTAGGTCAAGCCTCTTAGTAGAAGCTTAACCTTTCTTTTCTCTTTAACATTTATGTCCATAGTTCATATAACCCGTCTACAAGATAACTTTTGTAAACCAGTACAGGACTTGATTATTCTAAGAGACATAGATTACTAGAATACGATAAGTCACCATCAAAGCCTTGACTCAAATCATGGTGGGATTTTGATGGCATGGTTTAAAAAGGCGGTAGTGAGGCGCGCCTCACTGTGAAGCGCATGTAGTATGTCTCGAAGCGGTATTTTTTAGGCTAAAAATATGAGGCTCACGCTTCTAAATCTGAGGCTCACGCATCATTTAAAATTTGATTTTTCAATTGTATGAAAAGAAATCACAAATGACCTTTCTTAAAAAAGAAAAGAGCCAATTAAAAAGGCATTTTAGGCCCAAACAAAACAATAAAATACCTAGAAAATTAAATGGCAGCCAGAAATTAGAAGACCAAAAAGGGAACAGATTCAACAGAAATTCAAAGTTAGAATTCAACAAGAGTATCGTCTTCTTCATCAGTTCATTAGGTATTTTTTCCTCTTTTCTTTTTCTTCTTCTTCTTCTTCTTCTCCAACTTTGGTTTTTTTGAATTATTTTATAATTCTTTTACTTAAATTTTTTATTTTTTGTGAGGCTTACGCCTCAATCCACTTCGAGGTTTACGTCTCGTCACGTAAAGAAAAGCCGTCTCAGTACTTAATTTCGCATTTTTAAACGTTGTCTGATGGAGATTGCTCTTACTAGAAAAAGCCCTGGAGATTTCATTTTTTGAAGCCTGTGTCTATGTGGCAAAGCAAATTATAATCCTGGAATCTATTAAGACATTATTTCATAACCAGAAAGGGACAACGTAACTAAATAATATTATCAACATCTAATATACACCTTAACCCTTGTATCTTGCACTTAAAAATAATTTCATTCAGTAAAAGCTACATTAGAGTGCTCTACCCAGTAAACTAATAACACACGTACCATTCAGAAAGTACACGAGTTTTTAATAATGTAATAATTATTTCAGAAGCAAAAAATGAAATTCATTGGGTAGATAAAATGAAGCACCAAATATCAAAACCCAATTCCAGAAAAAAAAAAAACGATACATGAAGATGCGTTTTGAAATAAGTGAATAATCATACTCACATAGTAAAACAGATGGTAAAGAATGCGACAAAACACCCTGCATAGATCAAATTTTCAACAAATCCACTCAATATCGGCCTAAAAGAAATGTATACACACAATATAAAATAAAGCACTAAATCTCGAAATCGATTGAATGGATGAACGAACGATTAGATCTAATCTCGAAATCGATCTCACCGGTGTCGGAGAAGTGGCGGCGTGAAAGGACCTGCTAATAGAATGACGATAAATTGACCACCGAGGTCTTAAGGGGTTTGGGGATCTGGCCAAGTCAATTAGCAAGCGCCGGGTGCGTAGAGTACGCCCAGTGGATGATTTCCTTAAAACAAAAAATAGAAAATCAATTAACGGATGGATGGATATCTTTGCATTTATTCAAGGGTGCTTTTCTTTTCATTATTTTTTAGATTTGTTGACATGAAAGTGCATGGTTATGAATTTCTTACATGTTTTGGTTTTTCGTAATGATATTCGCACCACAATTTTTATTTCTTACGCTGCACTTTAATTGCACTTAAAATTCTTGATCTTTACTTAGTAAAACACTTCTTAGAGATTTTTTATGCCATTCTTATGCTTAAATTTTCCATTAATAGACACATTTTATATATGATAACAATTTTATATTCAAATATTCGTTAAAATAGTGTAAAAAACTTATATTCTCTTCATATTTTAAAAAAATAAAAAGTGAGAAATTATATTTTATTTTTCCTCATTTCAAAACATGAAAACAAAATATTTTGATATCATCGTCAATGACGAGATGTGCTGATTAATGAAATGTTGAAAATAAGAATTCGAAAAAAAATAGTTAAGAAAATAATTGTTATAATAAGAAAAATTTAAGGAATTTAACTGCATTTAAAATGTGGCGTATCGAATAAAAATTGTGGTATTAATATAATCACCCTTTCAACAATCTTCTCTAGTTAAATATACAATATTGACCCTATTTGGTTTGGTTAAAAAAATATTTTTAATAGATCTTTTAAAAAAAATGATAAAATTTATGATTGAAAAATTTAATAAAAGTTATATATCTCTTAAAATGTGTAATTGAAAATGACTTTGGAGTGAGACCAAACATGAGATAATATTTGACGAGTCTGTGTGTTTATTGAGTCGGTGCTACATATTATTATTCAAATTTTATTGTTATTAATTGTACTATATTCTTTTCAAGTCCTTATTTAACAAAGTTTTTTTGAAAATGTATATTATTCTAACTTATTTTTAATCGCACATTCATTTGACACACAACTTTTATTCACTTTTAATCACACATTTCATAAAATTCGTCCATTTATAATTGGTAATTAACACATAACGTCCCCATCTTTCTTGTTATTGTGGAAAATGTCCGTACATTTATAATGGGTAATTAACACATAACGTAACCATTATTTCCACATTTTATTGCTCAAAATGTCATTTTCATATATTTTCTTAATTAAAATTTGTGAAATGACAAATATACCATTCTCTTTAAATAAAACAAAAATAAAAAAATAATTGCAACCGTACTCCTAAATTTTTTTAAAAGGTGCAAATGAGTTCCAAATAAATTATTAAAAGTGTAATTATTACATAGCGTCCTTATCTTTCATCGTTATTGCGAAAAAGTCAATACATTTTATTTTTTTGGTATTTTTACCCTTAATTGCACTTTTAATTGTGCAAATCATCATTTCCATCCAATTTCTCAACAAAGAACCTTGAAATAATGAATATACCCTCGTATTTAAATAAAAAAATATTTTTAAATTTTTTATTATTTAATAATTTATCTTGGACTCGTTTTCACTTATTTTTTTATTTTTAAAATGAATTTAATTAGGACTCGTTTGTACTTTTTTTAAAAAATAAATTTTTAATAATTTATTGGAGACTCATTTGCACATTTTTCAAAAAATTTGAACCATGATTGCAATTAATTATTTAGTTTTTTATTTAAATGAGATGGTATATTCATCATTTTTACAGCTTTTATTGAGAAATTTGATGAAAATGAGTAGAAATGCTGGTTTGCGCAATTAAATGTGTAATTAATGATGAAAATGTCAAAAAATAAAAGATAGGGACATTTTTGCAATAATAGCGAAAGGTATGTACATTATGTATTAATTACCATTTTAAAAATTTATTTCTAACTCATTTATGCTCTCTTTAAAAAATTAGGACTATAATTGCAATTAATTTTTTCTTTTTTCCTTTTGTTTTATTTAAAGAGAATGGTATATTTGTCATTTCAAAAATTTTAATTGAGAAAATGACATTTTGCACAATGAAAAATAGAAATGATGGTGAAAATGCAAAAAAAAAAAAAAAAAAAAGAAAGATAATGACATTTTCCACAATAATAGTGTAAGGTGAGGACTTTATGTGCTAATTACCCAATTATAATTTTCAAAGCTTAGTCAAACATGGTCTCGATGAGTTCATGTTTGTTTTAGCTCAAAATCAAAATTTAAGCCAAAAAATAAAAAATAAAAAAATCGATGAAGTTTGCGGTTGAAAATTTAATAACATTTGCAAGCTCCATAAAATTTGTGATTGAATATTAGTTTGAAGAAAAAATGAATTTTAGAAAATGAAAATAAAATATGGGTTAAATCTGACTTGGCAATTAATTTTCATTTTTAATTAAATTAGTTTGTCTTTCTATAATGTGACAAAAAAAGGTACATGTTGTGCTAGATATTGATAACCACAATAATGTTACTTAACAGCTGTTTGGTTTAGAATATATATATTTTTTTAATAAATTTTGATAAAAGTTAATGGAATGCGTAATTGAGAAGTTGTCGATCTCATAAAATGTGCGGTTAAAAATAATTATTGATATTAACTTAAATTTTAATTTAATTTTTAAGTTGAACCAAACAAGGTACTCAGTCATTGTTTGACGTATATTATTTGTTCAAAACAATATTTTGAATATTGATTTTTAGGAAAATATGTGATTAAAAAGTAGGAAAAACATTATTCCAAAATCAATTTTTTTCAAATAATGGAGTTCAAACAATGGTTAACTAAAGTCCCGTTTGGTGCACATTTTGAAGGTAAGAATGCATTTTTAATGTTGATGTGATGGGGAATATGTGGTTGAAAAAGAAGGAAAAATTATTGATATGATGGGAAATATTATTTTATTGAAAAATATGTAGTTGAAAATAAGTAAAATAATGAGAATGAAAAAATAATATGGACCAAACATGGCCTAAGTTGTATCTTTAAAATCGAAACCCAAAAAAATAATAAATAAATAAATCTCTCATATCTAAGTATCTAACATTCAACGCTAAACTTAAAGGTTGGATTTCAATTTTATCGCCGACCACATGTATATATATTTTAAAATAATCATATAATGCTTACCTCCCCACTCTATTGGAACTTATATACAATATAAAAATAATCTGCGTTTTATTTTAAGTATAGCCAAACGATCCTTAGGTGCTCAAAGGGCAATGCTTATCTCCCACATACTTATTTCGTCACATCTACTCAGTTTTGTTCTGTCTCTGGAGTACGATCAGTTTCCTATGTTCTTCACCGACTGAATAAAGTAAAATATGCGAAGTTCCTCCCTATAAAGGCTAATAGTTTGCTATATTTCGAGGTAGTTTTCTGGTTTTGTCCATGTGCTCTTTACGTTTTCTAGGATTATTAGCAACTTTCTTTTTATTTTATAGTTATTTTTTCCACTTCTGGCCGTGAGACGGTGAAATCGGCATACAATCAAAATTGTTTAGGCCGAATCTACGTGGATAGAATGTAGTAAATTGCATTTGCTTTATATGGTTTTGTTGCCGTAAGTTGCTTTTTCCAGTGTCATAAATATGTTTTCTTGATGGTATTAGGGCTTGGGAAAGATCGCTGTAAAATATTGGTGCTCAATGGAATTAGAACTTGTGAAGATGCTTACTTAATTTTTTGGCTTCAGAGTTTCACTTGGTTTGGTTTTGAGGTTGTTTCATGACCAACAATGGACAGAAAGTCATCAGCTAGTAGGAATCTGATGCCCAGAAAATCTTGTGGTTTTCTAGACCTACAAGCACCAATACAGGTCAATGAACAACAAAACCGATGTCAAGGTTTTATGGTGTCGTCAAGTGCAAAGGTTCAAGATGTTCTCCCCATTCCAGATAGGAATATGCTAAGATTCGATGCACCAATGCCATTAGTTGATTGTCATGGCAAGCCCGAGGTGATAAATAATTCTTGCGATGAGGACAATTCTTATTCGGTGGGACAACATGCCGATGAGCACAATGAAGGTGTGAGAGAGAAAAAAGAGTTGCCTTGGCAGCGTGTGAAATGGACTGATCAAATGGTGAAGCTCTTGATTACTGCTGTTTCTTATATTGGAGAAGATCCTGCCTCTGATGCTGGTGATGCTGGTGGAAAAAGGCATTCACCACTTTTACCAAAGAAAGGGAAGTGGAAAGCTATCTCCAAGGTCATGGCCGAGAAAGGCTATCACATATCTCCTCAACAGTGTGAGGATAAGTTCAACGATCTGAACAAAAGGTATAAGAAACTCAACGATATACTTGGGAGAGGCACCTCTTGCAAGGTTGTTGAAAACCCTACACTTTTGGATTCGATGGATCTGTCTGACAAAGCGAAGAATGTTGTTAAGAAGATATTGGGCTCAAAGCAGTTGTTTTACCAAGAAATGTGTTCATATCACAACAGGAATCGGATGTACATTCCTCACGATCAGGCTATTCAAAGATCGTTACAGTTGGCTCTTAGAAGTAGTGACGATCAAGAATCTCATGAGACCAGGGCCTACGTCATGGACAGCATTGACAAGGAGGAAGAAAATGATGCAAGTGATGGTGTAAATGAGGGTACACGAGAAAAACATGCTTTGAGTAAGGATCTTACATTAAGGGTGCCTGCAAAGAGGAAGAAACCAGGGTACGAACATGAAGACATGGACTCTAGTTACATTATGAACTTTCACTCTGCAGTGAAAACATCTGGTCCTCATGATCAACCAAGTGTGAACCCAGTATTTGGTGAGGGAAGTGATGGAGAATCGCTACATGATCAATGGTTCATGTCTCACGCACTTCAGTTAGAAGAGCAGAAATTACAGATTCAAGCTGAAATGCTGGAGTTGGAGAAACAGCGTATAAGCTGGCTGAGGTCTAGTGAGGTTGAAGACAGGGAGTTGGAGAAGATGAGAATGGAAAATGAGTATTTAAAGCTTGAGAATGAGCAATTGGCATTTGCAATCAAATGCCGAGAAATGGGTGCCAATTGAAGTTAGTATGTATTAATATGTTATGTCATTTTCCGGCCTTGTGCATATTGACCAACTTGGTATATGTGTTTTCCATTTTATTTATCCTTTAACCTCCTTCTTCACCTGATAAATATTGCAAATCTCGTTGAATAAAATCTGTGTTGTCCTCGTGTGATTTGAATCTTAAAATTTTACTATTTCCTTTGGCACTCTGCCCTTTTTGGTAGTAAGTCAGGATTTTATACTCCGCAATCAATCAAGTATGTGGTTCAGTACTTTCTTCTCAAATACCCAGCTTATGGATGTCTAACCGTGTGTACATAGTCGCTTCTCTTTTAATGTGAGTTGCTATGCTCTAGAGACTATCTGTATGAAAAAAGAATGTGGAAAAACAATCTATAACATGCTTTATTAAGTGACATTCCAAATCTATTTATTTCTACATATATATAATATACTTGTAACTGATGCCATTTTGCTTCCTTAGCCCAAGATATGTTATGTGATATATTTTTTATTCGCATATTTGGAAAATGTTGCATGCAAGTGCATGGCTTTTACGGTGGATCTTAATTTGTGATCTTTTATTCAATGCCTGTGAAAGGTGATGAATCTGCCAGCTCATTTTTTGGTACTTTAAACTTGGACATATTTAATGACTTTGCTTTCTCTATTGCTTACCATCAAGTTTAAGAAGGTAATATTATTTCTTACTTGTTGAGCAGTATGAACTAGAGCTGAATATTAATTTTATCTTTAGCTGATGATCCAAGACATTTTACATTTTTGTGAATTGAATAATCAAAACTTTGACTTGTGACAAAAGGTGGTCTATTGACCTTGTTTTACAACTACATGTGGAATGCCAAAGGTTTATAGAGTTGGCCTATGTTTTCTTTGAACTAGTGAGTTACTAAGATTAAGGGCCAACATTTTCTACTTTTAGCTAAAAATTTAGCATTCACCTTTTCTTTTTTAATCAGGGCGATGTTGATGTCAGAAATAATTGTCATGACAAAAAAAGAAAGAAAATTTAACCAGTTCAAAAAGCGACTATTGTCAACTATATGGTATTTCACATCGGCTGCCATATTTTATGCCTTTATTCTTGAGATTTAGTATGTTGAGGTGAGATGTTTTTATTCTATTGATATTTACCTGCCCCCCCAACTCCTGCTCGTCAACTTCTATTTATTCAGATAGTAGAGTTTAAGTTTAGAAATCTGTTGCTCGGAATTGGGTACAACTATCAAACGTGGGTGTGGTAACCTGTCGCGTCCATGTGCAAGGATGGGTGCTTCAAAGATGCTTTACATAAATTTTACAACTCAAATATTAGGTCGAAAAGTCTTCAAATCCACTATGAATTTAACTTCATTAGTTTTAGATATGAACAGGCTACTTGCAAATCGTGTTGAAGGTTGTTGCTTGAAATTTATGAGCTCTAATCCCAAAGCTAATCAGTTGGTTGTATTGACGATGGCGAGTTGTTGGAGAAGCATGGCACTTAGTTGCTACCTGTCATTCTTTCCCGTTGGCCCAATTCCATGGCGATCTTAACAATGTGGGCTTCTGAAGCTATCCATCTTTTTCCTTTTCCCATATATGGGCAAGTTACTTTCAACGTTCTTGCAATCAAAAGATATGCTTTGGGTTTGAAATCTGGAAATCTTTGTTCTGTTCATTCTTGGTAAGATTTTCTTCTGTGATGATTGGTATGATACAATCTTCACTAATTTCTCTGTGGTTCTTTGCAATTCAGGCTCTTTTCTCGTAGGCTTACTGGGTAATGGTTCACATCACTGTAAACTTTTCACATATTTCGGTTAGAGGATCATGAAAGGCAAAATGAAAAAGAATTATCAGTAGAATTGTTTATTTGCTTAACCGTGGTCTTCAAAATCCAGATGCATTTGTTTGTTACAATGTGTTTAAAGTGAATGCATGCAAGTGCTTTATTTTGTTCTTAATGTGAACTAATGTGGTTGATTGTTGCTTCTGTGGAGAATTTTATTAAGCTTCAGCTAGCTAGTGTGATTACGAAATGAAAGACCACTTCCCAGTTTTCAGTAATAGAATGCTACACAGATCACATGGTTTGCTAATAATGAACGATTGATGCAAGTTATTCGCCAACTAGCTCCTTGTCTATATTATTTAATGTTTCATCCTCCCCAGCGACTTTCAGGAGCTTTTTTTTGGGGTCGGCAGCATAAAAAACTTTGATCAGCCTGTCCACCATGGTAACAAGGACGATATGTTACAACATATTTGCCGGAAATGGACAGTGAAAAAAGGGTCTAGGGGGTCCTAATGATATAGCCGAGGAAGGTATAGAGTATGGCAGCATATAAAATGGACGGATGAGATAGTGAAGGTTTTGTGTACCGCCTTCTCTTATGTTGGGAAAGAAGTATCTCATGGCTAACAGTGAAAGAAGGAATCAGTTGCTTCCTCCAACAAAAGTTAAATGGAAGGGTAATTCCAAATCTACGGTTGAAAGAGGTTGTATTGTGTCCTCCCAACAATGTGAGGATAAATTCAATGATCTGAATAGAAAGTATATGAGGCTAAATGAATACTTGGAAGAAAAGCTTCATTTGAGGTTGTCGCTAAACCAGCACATATGGAATTGATGAAAATTGCTAATGAAGTCAAAAGAAGAGATTAGGAGGATTAACTTGTAAGCATTTGTTTAATCAAGAAATGTGCTCAAATCACTGTAAGAACATATGTTCTTACAACAAGGCTCTACATGGGTCTCTGTTATCCATGCTTAAAAATAAACTGACATACAAGTCTCAAGTTGTGATTCAGGAAAAAGATCGTGGAGTTGCAGTCAGAGATTTCACAAATTTTTTCGATTGCACCGGCTCAGATCTTTCCCCGAGTGTGTGGAGAGAGATAAGTAACTGGATGCTGATGATATCTTGCTCACTGCCTTTTGAAGAACAGAAGTTGCTAATACAAACACAGATGCTGAAGTACATCCAACAGAAAGACTGGAGTTGAATAAGATGAAGCTTGAGAATGAGCAATTGGCATTTGAACTTAAATGCCTTGAAACGAGTGCTGCTCGCAACTGATATGTGTCAGGTTTCTGTGAGCCAGGTGCATTCTCTGGAACTTTTGAGTTTTCTCATCTTTTCTTTTATTTATTTCCTCTGTTTGAGTGCCTGTTTTATTTGTTATGCCCTAAATGTTGGTTGAATTCTGAGTAAATCAAAAGAGATAATGTCTACATGTAGAATTAAGTCGACTGATTAATGCAAAACTGCACTGTTAAGTGTTTTTTCCCGTTTCTTGTTTTACCTCAAGTCCATAGGGTGACAACTAATTGCGGATTTTATCTTGAAGGTAATAACACAAGTCTTCATTTTATGTTCATCTAATAACAGTTTCGTTTTGTACCCAAATTTGTGAATTTATGCTTATTCATTCTTCTGCTATCTATAATTTATGCAAAAAACATGAAACAATTGATCTATTGGTTGCCTTCCACGATTGTAGCAGACAATCCTTCTGTATATGAATAGACTGGCCAAAACCAAATTACAAATTCGTGTTATAACATATCTTGAGTTTTGTTGAATTTGGTACAATTAAAATGCACAGTGAATGCTTTCTTTGAGATGGATTTTGATGTTTTAGTTGTTCTGGATGGACTGCATTATAGTTACTACTGACCTGTGCAGCTATGCGGCATCTCATTACCATTTTCTTCAGTAATAATCTTCTTTGTTCTTCATTCTACAAAATATGTGCATTTCAATGTTTCAGCCTCGATTGTTTTATCTGAATTCTGACATGGTTTCTTGTTTATTGCCCGTTAATGCTTTATATGCAACTATTTAACTTATTGGGCGTGTTTATGTACAATGAATTGTTTTTGATAATTATAATAAATGATTTTTTTTTTGCCAAACTAATCATAATGATAGAAAAATATGAGAGGATTAGAAGGACCAGAAAAATTAATTAAGAGACCACAATCAAATGTCAACCATATAAACACATTGAAAAACCAATAATAGTTAATGAAGCGACAATTAGGAGTCCCGAAGATATCTGCTAATAGAAGACCATGTTCAAAAGTCATACAGAAAATCATGTTAATAAATTATCACTCCTTTTCTTCCACGATTTCTGGTTTTTTTCTACTCTTCAGTAGTTTCCCTTTTTCTTTTCTGGATCAGTCATTCAGTCGTCTCAGTGTCTGAATCTGGAATCACCTCGACTTTGGCTTCTTCCTTTTCTACTACGGTCAATTGGCTGATCTCCAGTTTGGACTCTTCTTTTGGTGCTTCACTCTGCAAGAGTAGATATTGATTCTAATAATTGAATTCCATGTAAGTCTCTCTCTGTACGTATATGTATTCTAAGATTTGCACATTAAATAATTGTTCAATACCAAATGTTGTTTTGGCTCAAGAAAAAATATAAAAAAATCTTGGACTGCTAATCAAGAAGAAACCTGACCTCTTTTTCTACAACCTTTTGCTCATCTTCATCTTCTGCCGGTTCTTCCATCTTGGCCTTTACCTTTTCAGACTTCTCCTCCACCACCCCAATGGCGGTTGTTTCCTCCTTGGGTTGTTCCGGCAGTGGAGCGGCGGTAGCTTCATCCCTCATCCCCGTAGGTACACTAGCACAAGCACCCATATTTCTTGAATCTCAACTAGAATCAACGTTCTCACTCTGATGGAATTCTCTCTGTTTTTTTTTTTTGTTGGGGTGGGGGAAGCTATGTTAATTGTGAGAATTTTTTGAAATTATATGAAGTATTTAAAATCTGCTGAAAAGATCCGATATTTTTATCCAAGACAAAATATAGGAAAATGACTGGTCTGTATTTAAACTGTTTTTGGGTCAGCTGATTGAAAATTTAATAAGAAAAGAGAGAAAAAAATCATATTATTAAGGAAAAATAACACTTTTCTTTGATTAGGCGTTCTTCTAAATTTAGTTATATAGAGAAGATTGATTACCTTTAAAAAAAAATAAAAATATATGGAGCAGATTGATCAAACTGTCAACTACAAATATCTTTGTCCTTCTAAAAATAGATGGTGTTTGTGGAAAAATCTCCCTAATGCAAGTTCACAAGGACTTGGTTAAACTGATGAGTGATGTGGTAGACAAAAAATAGACGTTGTCTAGAAGTTCATCTAGATATAAATGTCTGTCTGGACATATTAACTCAACAAAATTAATATTTATTTTTTATTCATATTTAGAGGTGACTTTATTTTTATTTTGAGAATAAAGTAACAGATACAATTTATAGATTGCATTAGAGATTGAATGTTTATTCATTAAAAACGTGCTTATATTGCAATTCATGTAATGAACTAGCGAAAAAAATACTATAAACTTCACACCAATTTTAAAAACTTATACATTACTTGATATTATATTAATATAAAAATGTTCTATTTGAACTGAATAATCAAATTTCATGAAATCATATCTAATGAAACGAATTTTCAAATCAAACGCTTTTTCTGATTTTCTGTTTTGAGAAATAATTTTTCAAAACGACAAACCCAATGTTTTTTAGACAATCTTAAAATATCTTGAAAATATAAAATTAAAGCAAATGACTATAGATGTACTAGTCACAGTTATGTACTAGTCACAATTATAAACATCATAGTCACAAATGACAAATTTTATGTTGAAATTTATTTTTTGATCACAAATTATCTAGCCATGTAAACAAGTCGATTTGAGCTGGCTCACCAGCCAAGCCTCGCGTTTCGTGCACGGCCTGTGCAAAAAATGGCTCGTGAGTTGAGCCAAAGCTCGAAAGAAAAATCAAGGTTTGGCTTGGGCCTTACCAGCCTAGTATATTACGTGTTAGATTATAGATAGTATTATTCAATTAGAAATGAGAGAAGCTACTTGTATCGGGGTTAGGGTGACAAACACCCTGACCGGCCACTCATTGTCACCCTAACCGGCCACTCACAATGTGGGGGGCCCACTTTTTTATTTTCAAGTTTTTATTTACGTGGGGT
The DNA here is from genome assembly GCA_035079005.1 of Fraxinus americana. NCBI lineage: Eukaryota > Viridiplantae > Streptophyta > Magnoliopsida > Lamiales > Oleaceae > Fraxinus > Fraxinus americana. The sequence goes on along the minus strand of CM068714.1, from coordinate 5,973,638 downwards.
CGATAATCATGTGAGGGTTTGTTAACTTTTTTGTCAAATTTTTCTTGTACAACTAGCTTTTTTCATTAGAAATGGGAATTGGGAAATAAAGTTTTGGAAGTTTGGGTTGGGTAAGGTGACAATCGGTTTTATTGGGCTTCAATAAAGTTGGTAGGTATCTAGTTTTTGGGCTAGAACATGAAAACGAGCTACATTTGTTTTTGGGGCAATTACAGAAATATTCTATATTTTGGGGCACTTTTGAAAAATCATGACAAACTTGGAGTAAGTAATAATTATATATAATTTCATGTAAAAAATACGGTCCCAGCAAAAAAAGCAAGAAAGGAAGAAGAAGAAGAAATATTCCACGGATACAGAGTCGGCTCTGCCAAACGCAATTCCGAGAGAGAGGATTCGGTACTTGGCGACGACAAACAGCAAGAAAGGAAGAGGAAGAAGAAATCGCACTGCAAAAAAATATGAGTGTCAAGATTATTTTCATTCTCTCTCTGCAATTCAAATCTTTACCAACAATTCTTCTATATTATATAAGGTAATCTTCTAATTTAATTGGTGAAAAATTGAAATCTAAGTTGTATTTGTTTGGATTTCTTTCAATTCTTCTATAAATTATGTAAGCTTCATTTGAATGATAAAGATGTTTCGTGAAAGTGATATGAGGATTACTGCATATGGAAAATTACCTTTGAATTAATTACAATTACTTTGATGCATGCAATGTGTTTGACAAAAGGAGAATGTAAAAAAGTGAAGTTGTGTCACTTTTCTCAAAAAAGTCACGGTAATCACTCAGTTCGAATTCTGTCACTTTTCTATGAAAAAGTGACAATCTGTCACTTTTTTGACATTCTGTCACTTTTTCATAGACTTTTCTTTGTAATCTTCTTGTAGGTATGAATAAAAAATTTTTGTAATCTTTTTGTAGGTATAGATAAAATTAATATCTTCATTTGTTATGGAGGCAAATGGACACAAGATAATGAATATATAAGTGACAAAATGGCCGGAATTTTTGTCCCAATGGATTGCACGTACAACATCCTTGAAAGCATGATATTTTCTGTGATGAAACTAAATTCATCAACACAGAGAATAAAAGTACAATATAGAGTGAAGAAAAACTTACCTTTGATGGAGATTTCAAACGATATTTCTCTAACATTTTATTTGGAGCTCAAGAGGAAGGATAAAGATCTTGCAAGCTTTCCATTGTGCGTAGATGTGACAACGGTATCAAAAAGTGACGAAATTGAATTTGTTAATGATATACAATGTTTGAAGGCTGTTGATTTCGAAAAAAAATGATATGATGTAATTGCAGTTTAGTGATGCCGTAACTGATAATTCTATGACATCAGTTTGATGATTTTGTTATGTGTTTGGAAATATGTTTGAAAAAATAGCTTTGAATCCGTTAAATTTTTTATGCATGTAAGGTGTTTGACAAAAGGATAATGTGAATTCTGCCACTTTTTCTATGAAAAAGTGACGTTTTGTCACTTTTCTATGAAAAAGTGACAGTCACTTTTCTCAAAACAAAGTCACACGCCCTCCACAGTCTTGTGACTCTTTTAACGAGTTAATTGTTTCAATGGTCACTGAACTTTACGAAGTGTCACGTTTCACTAACTGATCTTTAAGTTGCATCCCATCACTTACTGAACTTAGTAAAGTTGCACTCCATCCATCACCGGACTAATTCCGTCAAAAACGGTTGCCTACGTGGATGACGGTTTGCACACGTGGCCGTTAAATTAATCCAGGTGGCCGAGTTAATTGTTTCAACGGTCACTGAACTTTACAAAGTGTCACGTTTCACTAACTAAACTTTAAGTTGCATCCCATCACTCACTGAACTTAGTAAAGTTGCACTCCATCCATCACTGAGCTAATTCCGTCAAAACAGGTTGCCTATGTGCAGGGACGGACGCAGATCTTAAAAGTTAGAGTGGCACAATCGAACTTGCAAAGAACTCGGAAGAAATTTTACAATTAAAAATTTACGTCCAAAAAAATCATACCCCATATAATTTTACATCCAAAAATTTACATACGATATGACTTTTTCAAATGTAAAATTTCGAAAAAAATTTATATCATATTCCATATAAAATTTCCTAATAAAATGATAAAAATTATATTGAAAAATTTGTATCGCAAAAATAATAAATTTTAATGAAATAATTGAATTTAAAAAAAAAAAAAAAAGAGTTAGACGTCTTTTTTTAAGACTCGTGTTTAATATATTTTTAACTATTTTCGATATCTATTTAGACTATTCGATATGCCCATAATGTAGTTCTCGAACTAACTTTTGAGATGACATAAGTAATTTGTAAATTCGATTGGCGTACGATCGTCGAATAATTTTAAAAACTAGCATGCTATCAAAATTTAAATTTATTGTGATTTTGCCTATGTTTGGTGGATATTAAAATTATTTTTTTAGTAAATTTTGATAAAAATTAAACAGTTATGAATTTCATGAAATATGTTATAAAAATTAATTGTTCACTTTGATTTAAATTAAAATTTAAATTTCCCTAGGACCCCCCTGGTCCGCCCATGCCTACGTGGATGACGGTTTGCACATGTGGCCATTAAATTAGTCAAACTGGTCATTAATCAGTCATGCCATAAATTCTTAACACTCAAACACGTCTCACCCAATTTGATCTCATGTCTAAAGACAGCCAAGGCACGGCTAGTGCATATGTGATTGTGGATTTCGAAAGCCAACGGAGACGTACCAAGACCATTTTTTAGGATCTCAACCCTCAATGGAATGAGAAACTCGAATTCATGGTCCATAATGTCGAATCCAAGATGTCGGCTCCAGCTCCACCTGTGACGGAGGTTTAGGTGGATTTCAGATATCAAATAGGGTGAGACGTGTTTGGGTGTTGAGAATTTATGACATGGCTGATTAATGGCTAGTTGGATTAATTTAACGGCCACGTGTGCAAACCGTCATCTACGTAGGCAACCGATTTTAACGGAATTAACCTGGTGATGGATGGAGTGCAACTTTACTAAGTTCAGTGAGTGATGGGATGCAACTTAAAGTTTAGTTAGTGAAACGTGACACTTTGTAAAGTTCAGTGACCGTTGAAACAATTAACTCGGCCAACTAGATTAATTTAACGGCCACGTGTACAAACCGTCATCCACGTAGGCAACCAATTTTGACGGAATTAGCCCGGTGATGGATGGAGTGCAACTTTACTAAGTTCAGTGAGTGATGAGATGCAACTTAAAGTTCAGTTAGTGAAACGTGACACCTTGTAAAGTTCAATGACCGTTGAAACAATTAACTCCTCTTTTAACCTATCCCTCCCGAGTCTGGAATCCCTTTAACTCTTTGTTATTGTTTTTGAAAATATGTTTGAAAATAACATTATTGAACTTCAGAGATAATGGATTGTGTCAATATATATGAAAAAATAGTTTTGAATGCGTTAAATCATTGATGCATGTAAGGTGTTTGATAAAAAGATAATGTGAATTCTGCCACTTTTCTATGAAAAAGTGACGTTTTGTCACTTTTCTATGAAAAAGTGACATCCTGTCACTTTTCTAAAAAAGAGCCACACTATATCCTTGAAACAATTAACTAGATGTATACCTTTGCATTTTAGGAATTTTGAAATACCAATTCAAGTCCCGTTTTATGGTAATACATATGAAAAAGAAAATTTTGAATCAATTAAATCATTGATGCGTGCAAGGTGTTTGACAAAAAGAGAATGTGAATTCCGTCAATTTTCTATGAAAAAGTGACATTATGTCACTTTTATATAAAAAAGTCACAATTGGACGTAATTAATACTTCATTAAAATATTTAATTAGAATTTAAGGGTATTAATCAAAAACACCTAAAAAAAAGAGTACTGAACCTAATTTTCCCTCTGTTTTTTCTTTCACCAGGGCTGCCACCAAATTTATTTTAGGAAATTACAGTCTCACAGGTTTTTAAGATACCATTTTCATAAATCAAAAATCAACTTTAATAATACATAAATCAGGTTTTAATTAATAGTTTTAAATTAATTTTTATTTAAATCAATCCTACACAATTTCAAATCTTAATTATTTCAGTTTCACTCTACTCACTTTCTCTCCCGTTGACCCATTTTCTCTCCTCTCTCTCTATCCTAGTCGCCACCATGCCACGGGCACCACCACTTCATCGGCACCTAAGTCGATGATTGATAGTTGCGATACCGTGCGGGACAAGCTCAGAGTCGTTGCTTGTGCTGCACGATCAACGGCAAAGCGTGGCACCTTTGCTCATGAAGCAGTAGCAGCGATGCACGCCAATCGCCACTGCTTCGTGCTTCCTGCAGCAGTGATGGCTCGCTTTGAATTCTTTCTATTTTCTCTTCATCTGTTGTGTTGTATTGATGGTTGTGGTGTGGTAGATGTGAAGAAGATGGTTGATTTGATGAGGTGGTGGTGGTGATTTGTGGATGCTGGTCGGGGTAATTGTGCGGTGGGGATGGTGGTTGTGGGTTTGGGCATTTTTTTGTTGAGGTGGTGGTTGTGATTTGTGGATGCTGGCCGGGGTAATTGTGCGATGGGAATTGTGGTTGTGGGTTTGGGCATTTTTTTGTTGGGGGTGGTGGTTGCGGTTGGGTGTGTGAGGTGCCGTGAAGATGGTCATGGGTGGGATGAGATGGACATAGGTGTTTGTGACCAATTATTTGGTTGATTGTGACCAATAATTGGTTAATTTTTGACATATTAATAATGTGTTACGTAAAAATTGTGACTATGACCCACAATTTATTAAGTTATAATCGAGTTGTGATAAATAAAAGTAATCTATGACCTATAATTTGATGTTTTGCGACCATAAAATAAATTGTGTGACTTAAATGTTGTGATTTGTGATCGATAAACAAACTGTGAGTTTTAAATTTTTAATTTGTGATCGATGAACGAACTATTACCTATAAAATTTTTGAATTGTGGGCAAATTTCATAGATCTGTGGACTTTATATATTTATTAATAAAATATATAATTAATTAATTAATTAATTAATAAATTTTAATGAAAACTTAATTTTTGAAATTTAAAACCTCTATCATTAATTTTGAAATTGTGATACTTAAAAACCTGATTTATGTATTGTTCTCATTTATTTTTTTGAACTTCTAAATTGGATCTGGGCTAAAGTTGGACCGAACTACATCCGGGTCCGACCCCCGATCCGCCCATGTTCCACATGAGGTTTGATGATATGAAAATCAAGTGTACCGATATAATGTTCCTACTCAAAGCCGTAACATCCTAAGAATGCTTTGGCCATTTTCAGAATTTACGTTTCACTTAAGAAGCTCAATTTTACTTCTTTTGATTAGTTAAATAAAGATTTGCCGAATAAAGTTGAGCATCGACAAGAAAATTCTTATAATTCTCTCTGTACATGGTACAATTTTTGTAATTTGAAGAACAATTCCAAGCCCGGCTCAGTTTCGATCCATCTTTGAGAAACGCGTTACAATATAACATATATAAATTAATATTCTATACATTAATAACCCCTAATACGTAATATAATTTCTCGATCTCAACTTGGACTAATGGGAGAAATTAATCTTCGATGAATTAATAACCTCTATTATATAACAAATTTTCTGTGTTCGGACCTTCTTAATTTAAAAAGGGGGTACTTTATATGTGTTCACAAAAATATGTTTCGAAATTAAATCACCGCAATTATACGGATCGTTCACAAGTAATAAAGTGGAAATTCAAGAATTTCGAGTATCGTTCCCACGAGAATTGATCTAATGTGATTTTTATTATGTTAACCTTAACTGAAACTATAAAACTCAAGATGGTTGTTTTTGTGATTTTATGATGAATTTATGAATAACATGCAATTTAAACTAAGAATTCGATCTAAATGCAAAACGATGGTTGAATGCGGAAGTTGAAGAAATTAATGTATGGAAAAGCGTACTAGGATCCCGAATCACCTAGCAAAGTTCACTCTTAACCTCTATCTCACAATTTGACAACACGATGAATCGTTTGAAGAATGAATGTTTCTAACCTATCCAATAATCTCTTTCGAGTAGAATTGAACATATCCTAATATACCATTTGACTATATTTCTATGACAAATGCAATATATAAGAATGCATGTAGTTTTGTAAACACTTAGAGATTCACGTAATGCATAACGGTATATTTCTATCCTCTATGAACAAAACGACGATTTATACCTTGTTGAATTTATTTCCCTTCTTTCGAATGCATGAAATAAATCACCTACACTCACACAATTATCTTGCACTATAATCACGGAGACAAGAAGTGTATATAAATCATTCAATAACCATCAAACGTGTTTAATTGTCAAATTGCAAAATAGAAATAAAGAGATCATAATGCGAGGTTCATCGTTCACCTAATACATAAAAAGTCTAGCCTAGAATAATGAAATTAAAATAACAATAAAAATGATAGAAAGAAAACATCACCAAAAAGTAGAAGTTAAAGCTTGAATTTTGAATCTTGAGGTGAAATCCTAACTCAAGGTCTTCTCCTTTCTCTTCAAAATCGACTTTTTCTCTCTAAGAATGCCTTAACCCTAATTCTACACGAGTTTTGGCTTTTATAGAGTGCTCGATTCATCAATTGGGTCAACTTTTGGATAATTGCGATTTAGTCCCTAAACTTTCGTTGATTTGCATTTTAGTCCTTTTCGCCTCTTTTTGCTTACTTTTGTTCATTCCATCAATGTAGTCCTACAAAAAAAATAATATGTAACGAATTAAGTCATTTTCGAGCCTTTTATAACAACAATCAATCTATTTTATGTCATTATTAAGTGCGCAAAACACGCTTATCAATATGTATCCCGATATCTTCTTAGTATCGATCCAACATCGTTTCACTTGCTCGTTTAATATTTGGTAAAGTTTAAATTATAATTTAAACAGATAAAAATATACTTCTTATTCATATATATTGTAATATCAACAATTATAACTACTTATTATCCACGTATTTCATAAAAATCACAATTTATAATCACTTAAAAGCTCTCCCAAACATTGACAAAATTATAAGTTGCTTGTGCAAGTATTCTATAATGAATTTAAGCCCTATAACCGAGAGTTGGTCATAGAGTAGTAGTACAGTCTTTTTATACCAGCAAGTTTGACAGCCCTCTCACATGGGTGTGGGGTCCGCAATTGTTGGCCCCACTCCCATGTGAATGGACCGTCAAAATGTATGTGTAAAAATGCTGTAAGTGTAGTATTTCTCTTATTTTTTTTGCCAAAAAGTTGCAAATGTAGGTATTAGAAGGTTCACGTCGACAAATGGATAGTCCAATTGAAGTCATACAAACGAGCATAGATCGTGATTGTATATGCAAAGGGAGGGACGTAGATAAACTAATATGAATGGTAGATCTTGATTGTATATGATTAATTTATTCTAGAGTTGATATGTATTAGATTAATGAATTGGGTTAAAAAATTTAAATAATCGATGCGTCCAAACAAGTGTGAGAGAATTAACTCAATTTTTGATAAGTTGTAGCACATTATGTTCTTGATCAAGTTCGTGTCTCAAAAAATTCGTTACGTAAAAAATTTATTTGTCACTCATAATATATTTATATAAGCACAAAATACAAAAAAAACAAAAGTTCGATGAAATATATGTTCTTCATTTCAAAGCTAACTAAACGAATATTTACACACAGACTGTCTAATAAGAGTATAAAACAAATGTATTGTCTGGCTTTACGACATTCCCATGCTCACATTGTCTGAATTATAAGACACATATGGCGTCTAGCATTACGACATTCCCATGCTTACATTGTCTGAGTTTTTGTAAATTGTCAAACTCGATATAGAAAGGCATGATTTGTAGCTTTCCTTTTGACTCTCCCTGATGAAGAATTAACATGATGTGTTGGTTTTACCATATATTTAACATTATTACAAATTTTACGCTCTAACCCAAATAGCATAGGACACATGGAATTCTGTGTAAATTGGTAAGGATCACTTTACAAGGCTAAATACTTCTCGATTATCAATAATGAAGTAGTATCATAAAGGAAGGGTGATCAAAAGAATACCAATAAAATTGTAAGCTCCCAAGTAGTGGAAAGAGCCAGGTCTCTCATTGCATGCTTATTGAAAAATGAGTCGAAGGCTTATAAGCAGTGACTTTGTTAGAAATGGCAATTTTCCCCACCCCTCCCCTCCCCTCCCCGCGAGTCCAATCCGCCCCGAACAGGTTGGCGGGGCGAGGTTCGCCACCCCGTCTCGGGTTGTGGGGCGGGGCGGGGCGGGGTGGAGAAGCCCCACCCCAAACCCGCCCTTTGAAGAATTTAAAAAAAAAAAAAAATTCGACATTGTTTGTTTTGGAAATTTTTTGTTTCGAGTGCTTGTTTTGAATATTGATATAGTTAGTTTGAACATTATTTATTTTGGATTTTAAAATTTTGAATTTTTATTTTAATTGGAAAAAAAAATAACTAACAAACGGGGCAGGCAAGCGGCCCACCCCCGCCCAGTCTAAGGCTGGGCTGGGCGGGTGCAGGGGTGCCCTGCCCCGAACTGGCCCGTTACCATCACTAGGCTTTGTCAAAGGAATCTATCAAAGCCGTAACGAAAGCAAGTCTTCATAAGAGAATTAGGTGTGGTACTTGAAGTGATAATTTGTGAAAAAAAATAAAAATAAAAATTAAATAGTATAAACAAAAAGTGCTAAATCAATCAAAACATAACTGTGTGCACATGTCGACATAGACTTGTTAACATGCATGTTCCAGTTTTCATGGTCAACTAAGAGTAACAAGACAACTAGAAGTCTAGAAGCAACTTCTAAGTTTGTTAACGCAAACTTAATGCATGATTCAACATCATGTTGCTTAATAGGTTGACATTGATATAAAACCTTAAAACCAGGAAAAACTACGTAAATTTATTCCATGTGAATTCGACATGAATTTGCTTGGAGAATAAGGATTGCCTCTAAAATTTACATACAAATAATTCATTTGCGCCCAAGATATGAGAACTGTGGTTTGAAATTAAATTTAATCGTAAATTTGTAGTTTGATCGATTCAATTTTTATGTTAGATTTGAATTTATTCAAACGATGTAGAACGATCTCTCGTTATAAACATGATTTTTTTCATTAATCAAAATTAATATACAAAAGAATATTAAGAGAAAAACATTAGATATTGAGGAAAAAACATTAGGTGCAAAACTTATCAACTTTAATTTGTTAACTTTAATAATAATAAAAAAAACCAATCATGTTATACAAAATCAATACATAGAATATTAATGTTAATATAAAGAACAATTTTAATCAATCATGTTATACAAAATTAATATATAAAAGTAAACAACTTTAATCAAAATCAATATACAAAATTAATATACAAAAGAATATTATTTTTCAAATAAAATTAATATAAAAATAATATTAAGAGAGATAAACATGATTATTTTCAGTAATCAAAAAAACCAATCATGTTATACGAAATCAATACATAAAAGAATATTAATGTTATATAAAGAACAACTTTAATCAATCATGTTATACAAAATTAACATACAAAAGAATATTAATATTCAAAATTAATATAAAAAATAATATTAAGAGAGATAAACATGATTTTTTTTTTTCATCAATCAAAATTAATATACAAAAGAGAATGAAGATATAAATATTAGATGTAGAGGACAGAAAACCTTAGATACAAAATTAAGCAATTTTAATTTGTTAACTTTAATTAAAAAATAATCATGTAATACAAAATTAATTGAGTTTAGTTGGGTTGGATCTAATATGGATGTGTCTTTTTAATTAGAATGTGTTTAGATTTAGTTGGGGTAGTACCATGTTGTCCATCAACTACGCCTTTCGATTTGATCTTAGGCCTTGATTCACCCTCTGTGGACAAACTTTGCAGAGGAATTGTAATCGATTTGACGGTTTGAAACATTGTGCAAAAAATGAAACATAAACCAAATCATTTTTAAACGATTTGGCTAGGTTCAAAATCAAAACGTTGACAAATCTACATGGACCCTAATCAACGATTTGAAAAAAAAAACAATTTTGATTCGATCTGACGATTCCATTGTTCAACCCTAATCTAAACCTAAAAAGTAAAGTAACAGACGTGCAAGAAAAACTTTGCAGAGCTAATTTATCTAGAAAGCATTTAATTGTTAGGTATAATTATGTTTAATTAGGAAAAATTAATTAAGCAACAAAAACTAATTACCAGATTTAGTCAGCCAAAATAATGGTGACAACTGGAATAATTATTAAGAAATAATTTTCTTCTATTTCTTGCAAAAAAATATATATTTCAGTAAGGTATATAATAAATCAGCAAGGCATATCGTCAGTTAAACAAGTGTTAAGCACCAACTATTAACACTTAAAATTTATACTAAACCATTTTGACAAATTAATGAAGTCCAACGGTTCAATCATATTAACAGTCTGGAGTCCACGAATATTAAAATATATTAACAAAACCCTCTAATTTCTCACGTTTCCTAAGAATTCGGATTGTTTCAGGATTCAAGAACGGCTGGAATTGGTCCAGCTCTCTTTCTCTATACTTCTATCTTATATATAATATATGATATATCCGATAAAACAGATATATTACTTCGAGTTCTTTTCCTTATATTTCCCGTTCGGTTCTTCTCCTCTTTCCAAGGAAGAACTCAGAAAAACTGAATTTTTATTTTGATCTTGGTAGACTTGTTTACTATGGTGGTTGGGAGTTTGATTGAAAACCCTCTCTCTCTCTAGGGTTTTTAAGTTCTTCTTGGTAGATTTAAAATTTACTTTTGTGGGTTGGGAGTTTTGACTGAAACTATGATGATTTGCGACTCGTTACAAGGGTTGAAGCCAACGTTACTGATGTTGGTGGTGCAAATAATATTTGCTGGAGTCAATATTGTTTATAAACTGGCTGCCAACGATGGAATGAAGTTGTCCATTTTGGTGGGCTATAGATTCATGTTTGGCGCTGCTTTTATGGTTCCGGTTGCACTCATGGCTGAAAGGTAGTAATGCATCTTTATTTTGATTTTCAGATTCAAGAAAGAATATTTATTTAAATGTTACTTGTCTACGAGTTTTTTTTTTTTTCGATTATTCACATCTAGGGGTTTATGAACCTCACAAAAAAATTGAAACTTAAAGCTAAAATGCACACACATGAATTTCTTCTGAATCTGAATCTTGAATTTTTCTTGATATTTCAGGAAGAAGAGGCCTAAGTTAACATGGATGGTAGTCTTCCAAGCGTTTCTTTGTGGTTTATTCGGGTAAGTTTAATTTTTTTTTCTCTTAAATGACTTTACTAGATTGGGGTAGGTTTTTTTTAGAGATAAGAGATGAACAATCCATGATTTATGGAGAAGCGTACCAAATAAGGACTCTCTTAAATTAGTTGAGATTTATTGACGTAAATATTTGCCTTTTTTCAACTGCTTTATGTGACGTGTTGTACTCTATATATTTGTCCAGCATTGGTAAAAGCGTTCATTGGCAAAAAGATGGTTAGTAAGCGTTGCACCTAAGATTTATGGCCCCGTTTGTTGCAGATGAAAATAAGATTTTTAGTAGATTTTGATAAAAGTTGATAGAATGTGTGGTTGAAAAGTTGTGGATCCCATGAAATATGTGGTTAAAGTTAATTGTTAACTTTGACTTGAGATTAAAATCAGATTTTAATTTGTACCAAACAGGGACACGATAGTCTCATGGTGACTTCTTTAGCGAGTCAATAATTCAATCATATATTGATAGCAGTAATTATTTGAGAATGGTGCATATGGAGGAATTCAATTATTTGACATCAATATTTTATTTTCTCGAGTTAATGCAATGGATAATACAACCCTTGTGGGAAGATCGCTATTACGAAATTAATTCTTGGACCATGATCATGGACTTAATTTCATAATCTAGAACAATAATCAGTACAATTTTCTTATTGCAGAGGATCACTCGGCCAAAATCTTTACTTAAAAGGTATGGCATTGACTTCTGCAACTTTTGCTTCAGCCTTGACCAATCTTATTCCCGCCATTACATTTGTTATAGCCATAATCTTGAGGTAAATATACGTCTGCAAACTGCACCGTCATATCAGAATTAATGAAATTTTTCTGTTTAGAATTTAAATAAATGTATTATTCAGGCTAGAGAAATTGGGATTGAATACACTAGCTGGTATGGCAAAGGTGATTGGAACCCTAACCGGAATAGGTGGAGCGATGGTCCTTACATTTTACAAAGGTCTAGATATAAACATTTGGAACACAAACATAAACCTGCTCGAAACAACTTCCAAACATCATGCAATGAGTCCTACACAAAGTTACCACGGTGGGACTGAAATTATATATGGTGCACTTCTATCCTTGGCCAGTTGTGTTTGTTATTCTCTGTGGTTGATTATTCAGGTGAGCTCTAAATAATCTTGATTAACCTGTTTTTTTCGCCCAACGTAATTTTTTCTAGGATATCTTATGATTTTCTTGGTTTTTCTTGGTTGGGGCAGGCTAAGGCAGCCCAGCGGTATCCATGCCCTTACTCTTTTACTGCAATGATGACCCTTTGGGCTTCGATTCAAGGTACTGGATTTGCGTTGTGTATAGAGAGAGATTGGAGCCAGTGGAAGTTAGCATTGGACATTAGACTCCTCACAGTAGTTGTTGCGGTATGTCTAATTTTCATGTGATTTTTCGAAGCATGGAACAACAAAGTAAGCCTTGTTCTCATTGAATTTGGGATCGAAAAATCTAATTGTTGTCCTTTTTATATTTTCTTCAGGGCATATTAGGTTCGGGAGTAATGTTCACATTAATTGCGTGGTGTGTGCGCGTAAGAGGTCCACTCTTTGTATCAGTATTCAACCCCTTGATGCTTCTCCTGGTGGCTATTGCTGGAGCTTTATTTTTGAAAGAGAAACTACACTTGGGAACGTACGTGTTTCTATTTCTTTTCTTTTTTTTATTAGTTTTGCGGATTTTGTAAATGTTAAGCAAAGTGGTAAGGAAGAGAGCAAAAAGGGGTTAGGGTTTCATATACGACCAAGTAAGTTTGTTATACAAAAGTGAGTATAGAAAGGTTTAAAATTAAGGGTTATGCTACATGTACATAATTTTTTACCTAATCTTTTATACCCCACTCACATTAGGAGGTGGGGACCACGAGACGACATTTTTAAAAGCACACGGGGTCCGCGCCCCATGTGGGAGTGGGAGTGGGGGACACCATTCGGTTATCCCCCCTCGGTACAAGGGAAATAACCCTAAAATTAAATTGTCTAATGAACAAAATGTCCAATCTATCCTAACCATATAAGTAAAAACAATCTACCCCTTCGAGGGTGGTCGAATTGGTGGAGCAGGTGAACGCAGAGATCAAAGGTCACAAGTTCGAATCCCCTGTCAAACACTTTCTCGATCGAGCCCGTCGCGCCCGGCTTGCCTAGTGTGGTTTACCCCTCCTGTGTGATTTGCGGGCTACTACACATAGAGCGGGGTTTACTTAGTACGCACTCACAGTGGTCGGGACTCCGCAGACGGGTAGTGGTTACAGGTTCTACGTCAACAAAAAAAAAAATCTATCCTTGTAACAATATAAAATAAGTACAAATGTTATAATTAATTATGCTAACAAGTTTCACAACTGTCAAATGTTTTGTTTTATGAATAAACATAATTGTTATTAATCTTGTTGTTTGGATCTTTAGGCGGTTCTTGATTAAGGATAGCGAAAAAATTATCAGTAGAGTCGAGATTATGTGGGTGCTTCATCGAAATGTTTTAGAGTGATGCTAAAAAAAAACTTTCAATATTTTTGCATGGCAGGGTAATTGGAGCTGCATTGATTGTAATTGGACTGTACTGTGTACTATGGGGAAAAGGCAAGGAAATCAAGAAGGTGGTACAGTTGGTGCCTGAAAACGACGACCAATCTGGACAAGTCGAGATTGAAATCCCATCTTCACAGCGAGATAACCATAGTCGTGGCCGAAATGAGGCTGCAGAGGACAAAGAAGAAGAGAAAAGGGATTCTCGAGGTAGTTCTCGAGTTCTAGGAGGTCTTTACGGTTGGAAAGAACAAGTGTGAATGAAGAAATAGTCTTCATGTATTAAATTATAAGTAGAAAGAAGGATTATAGGCTTATTAAGTTTATGTTTTGAACCATATTTTGGAAAATGAGTTTGGGCTCGTGTACTTGTTAGCAGGGGGCGGACCCAAGGGGGGTCCGGGGGCGGGTGCCACCCACCCTCCCAACTTTTGAGATTCTCTCTTTTTTTTAAATTACGTTTGTTATCGATTGAAATTTAAATTTAAATTTAAATCAAAGTTAACAATTAATTTTAATAACATATTTCATGGAATTCATTATTATTTAATTTGTACCAAAATTTACTAAAAATTTGTTTTTAATCTCCACTAAATAGGGGTAAAATCAAAATAATTTTGAATTTCAACATATACAAATTTTAAAAATTTTGCGACGATCGTACACTAATTGAATCTACAAATTGTTTGTATCATTTCGAAACTTATTTCAAAAATTATATTATGGACATATCAAATATTTCAAACATATATCGAAAATAGTTAAAAATACGTTAAACGTGAACCTTTAAAAAGACGTTTAACTCACATTTTATCTTTAAAAAAAATCAATTATTTCATTAGCATTTATTATTTTTGCGATACAAATTTCTCAACGTAATTTTCATCATTTTATTGGGAAATTTTCAAAAAATTTAGAAATTTACATCGGAAAAAGTCATATCCCGTAAATTTTTGGATGTAAAATTATATGGAGTATGATTTTTTTGGACGTAAATTTTCGATTGTAAAATTTCTACCAACTTATTTGTAAGTTCGATTGTGTCCCCCAACGTTAAAGTTCTACGTCCGCCTCTGCTTCTCAGAATAGTACATGAGGTGAGGCCAATGTAATGCGTATGATTTGTCGAAGCTGTGGACATGTGAAGGAATTGTGTAATGAAATGGTTTTGCTATGTATATTCATACACATCTGCGGGGCACATAGCTCATAAAAAAATTTAGTTCTATTGGAAACAAGTCAAATTATACTGATATTAAATTCAATTTAACTACTTTTTTTTTAAAGTCAACTACTTATTGCTTTTAACTTTGACTTTTGAGATATATTTGTGAATTTCAATTTTCAGATTTCCAGCTTGTGAAGATAATGATACATAAATATAAATATCGTGTGGTCATATCTAGCTTGTGCTCATTATGCGTGTCATGAGGTATCGTATATCTAGCAAACTAATCATCGAGTTTGAGTAAAAAGGTTGTGCTTTCGCCGTAACCTAGTACTGCATATGGGAAACCTAAAAGTTGCAATTGTCACTAGAGACGGAGCTAGACGCTAATAAAAATTAAGTTATAAGTAATTTTTTCGAACAACTTTTTTCTCTTGAACACTTCTTTCACCGATATTTTGCCATTCACCCCAATATCTAAATTTTCAAATCTGGCCTCGATGTTTCTTGAATCTGCAAAATGATCCATATGGTTTCAACCGATTGCAAATTGTTCCCTGAAAATTCCTGAATGTGAAAATTGATTGCTTGAATGAGCAAGCAATGTAGATCCATTGCAAGTCACAAACCCCAGTACCAAATCCTAGCGCGATCGTGCACCACACACAGCCTCGTGTAGGATGTTAAAATTAGACATTTCGGGTTTTCCAAATTGTAATGGTTCGTGTGTCATACTAATGTTTACCACCACAACGAGTAAATATCATTCTTAAAATCAACTATATAAAGTTTTGGTGATCAATGTGCTTGTAATTAATCCACAAAACAAATTTTAATTATCACTATCGTGAAGGTGAAAAATATTTATGAACTTTCTTGTCCTCGATAAATATATCAAATTAAGTTCGTTTGGTTAAATAGTTGCATCAACCTTCAATTTTTCTACATTACAATCAGGTCCCGAACTATTGTTCTACAAAGTAATACTCTATGGAATTAAATATATATATATATATATATATATATATATATATATATATATATATATATATATATATATATATACAGAAATGATCTAATGAGCACCGGTGCTCATCTTATCCTAAGCACCGATGAGTTGGCCAAACTTCAATTTTAACCATATGTCTTATGAGACCTGTAACTTTTATCAACTTTTATACCACATATTTTAGCAACTTTTATTAAAATCTGTTAAAACTTTTATATAAAATTAGATAAAATTGGCGAACAATCCTTAAAATAGAATTCTCTCAAAAGCTGAGAACTAACAATCAATTGCCTCCAAACAGTGGCGGAGCCAGCCGTTTGAAGTTGGGGAGTCCCAGAATTGAAGATATAGAGATGAAGGGGTGGAGGGGCCACGGGGGTTCGAGGCTGCCCCGAATTTTTTTTTTTTGGATACCTTATTAACAAAAAAATCAAAAAAAGATATAAAAGAAAGTACCAATATTTAATTTAGCAAAATCATATTTTATTACA
The DNA here is from genome assembly GCA_035079005.1 of Fraxinus americana. Classification (NCBI taxonomy): domain Eukaryota; kingdom Viridiplantae; phylum Streptophyta; class Magnoliopsida; order Lamiales; family Oleaceae; genus Fraxinus; species Fraxinus americana. The sequence continues at coordinate 5,957,059 of CM068714.1, read as the reverse complement.
AGTGTTCATTTCGAGTTCTCATACTTTGAAGACGGAAACGAAAAATGAAATTGGTAGAGTTTAAGATTTTTATTCAATTTGAGGACAAAATGGTAATGATAAATACAAAAAGAACCAAAAAGAAAAAAAATTGTCAAAAATTTGGTGGGGTCCAGGACCCGCCCCAGCTCCGCCAGTGCCTCCAAATAGTAATAATTTTGATTGAAAAATATGCGGATCTTAAGGGATTGTTTGACAGAACTTTTGATCAGCAAATTTTAATAAAAATTGATAAAATGTCTATGTGAAAAGTTAATAAAATTTGTGACTCCCGTTAAATATATATTTAAAATTAATTATTGACATCGACATCAACTTTTTAAGCTATACCGTACTAATACTAATTACAAGACATTTTTCCATTAATGAAAAATTATGATGATATTTCATGGGAACTTAGGGCTAGACCTCAAACTGTATCCCATTATTATAAATAGCCAAATTAGGCCATAACATTAATTCTAATAATGTTATTTTGGGAAAAAATATTTACTTTTCAAAAGTGGGACTCTACTAACATTCCACGATAATCCATTGGCACAAATTTAGAATGAATTACAATATGTACACAACTTTCTATGTGCCCTTGCCCTTTTAGGTTAGAAAAACTTTACATTAGAATGTGATCGAGTTTTACATTTCTACGCAAGTGCATAAGGAGAAAAAGGGTGTTAAGTGTTGGAGTGTTTGGTAGTTTTCCACTTCAATTTTGAGTTCGTGAATAGGGTTCTTGGATGTTGATGGTAAACACGATCGCAAAATTAATCTATTAACATTATTCGTTTTTTTTTTTTTTTTTTTGGGTATGAAAATGCTATTGGAGACGAGATAAAAGCAACCCAAAAAATTGGTGCATTAGCTGGAGCCAAGATTGGAGAATTAGCGGAATCGTCGTTAATTATGATTATTAGGACATTTTGGTATATTTGATTGGACAAGACTTTTTTGTGTTCGATTTGCTAATCAAATTAGTACACTTGCATAGAGGTACCTATATTTTCTGCACTGACTTTATTAAGTCTCGTATATTTTGAGCAATGTAGCCTAAATCAACAATTTAGTGGGACAATTTACACTGTATTCATAGATAAGAAAATGACTAAGTCGATGTTTGGCCCTCATTTAAAAAAATAATAATTATTATTCTTTAAACTCATTTTCAATTACCATTTTATGGGATCCATCGATTTTTCGACTACATTTCTTCGATTTTTATCAAAATTTACTAAAATCTGATTTTTAACTAAAAATGTGAAAAATTAATGAACTTTAATTGCGGTATACTCACTCCAAAATTCGGAACCGATGAGTTATTCGAAACCAATAAATGTAACATCTTTTAATTAAGTAAAAGAGGATGTAAATTTATTGACTACAAGCATTAAATGAACAGAGTCATTTATATTTCCTCCTATTGAGGAAAGCCAAAAGCTGTAATTAAAACTTGTAATCATTATTGATGAAAATTCCAACTGCACTTATTCTTATATTCTTTTCATGCTAATTACTACTTCAAGTATCGTAGTGGAGCACAACGTAGGCAATGACGTGATTAAAAATAATGTTATTGAGCATTAGTACTTGTGTGAGAGCATCTCCAAGAACAGTGACGGATCCAAGACCGGATTACATGCTGGGTTAATACGTAAAAAAAAAAAAAATTACACATGATTTTTTTTTGGGAAATTTTATTGTACAACCTCGGTTGACAACCGTGCGGGTCTGCATGTTTAAAAAATCCAAAAAAAAAAAAAAAGTGGACTCCTCTCATGTGAGAGGTTGTCAACCTCGGTTATACGAATAGCATGACCCTTTTTTTACATAAATTTTCCTTCAGTCCATGTCCAAGAGACTCTCGATTTTAAAGAGTCAACATTTAAAATCACGTTCCAATAAACTCTTTAAATTAGCATTTTAATTTAGAGAGTATGTTTGACTCCCAAACTCACTCTCTATAATTAAATGCATTCAAAATGTTTCAATTTTCAATGTAAGAAAACAATAAAATAATATAAAAAAAAGTTAGTTAAAATAAAAGATAAATAAAAATAATAAATATTTTTTGAGAGTAGTAAAATTAAGTGTTAAATATAAAGAGTTTGTTTGAATACTTTAAAATTTTAACTCTCTAAATTTATCGATACTTTCCAAATGATAAAATGTACTATTTAAAAGTAGAGTCTCTTGAAAATGCTCCTATAATATCAATTTAAATAGTATGCATTTGTGAGAATTACAATAAACTTATTACTACTTATTTTTACGATAAAATCCTCCGTTTGATTTGGATGGTGATGACTAATTTATTACTATTAAGAAAGTTACGTCGATGATCGATTACTCTATTAATTTTATATATTATTGCTCTCGAAAATGCCCTCTTAACGATTTATTCAATTAGTAAAGATTAACTCCTCCTAGAAATGCACTATATGTCTATTGTTAATGAATAAAAATATTTGTTAATGAAGAAAATATTTATAATATAAAATTAAAATAAGGGAAAATTGCAGTAGAGGTTCATAACCTTTCACTTTTTTTTTTTTTTTGTAGATTTTTTACTCTAACTTTCAATTTGTGCCAGAGGGATCCCAAACCTTTGAGAAATAAGCACCTAGAGTCCAAATCATTCATTTGACCGTTAGTTGACTAACAAAAGTGGAGTTTGACTAATTTTAACCTCAGGTGTTTATTTCTCAAAGGTTAGGAACCTCTGTTGGCACAAATTAAAAATTAGGATAAAATCTGTAAAAAAAAATGAAAAATTAGGGATCGCTGCTTCAATTTTCACTAAAAATAGTGACCAGATGACGCCCATGCAAGTGCATGAATGCATGATCAAATAAAGTCATTCTACCAAGTGTCACCGAGCACCGTTTCAAATCCTCCTCCATGCTCAGATTTCAGACAACATTACATATTTTCCTTCTTTCTCTGACATGGGAAAATAGCAAAAACATAGTTGGGTTGATTCCAATAAATAACCCACCCCACCCCCAACTTCATGCACTTTCTCCACGTTAAACCCACTATCTCTCTCTCTCTCTCAAAAGAAGTCTCTCTATCATATAGAGACAAGAAGAAGTTGAGGCCAAGATCTTCTTGCCTTCTTTATTTTTCTTTTTCACCCACCCACACCCTCATACATTAGGAATTTACCGAGATGCTATACATAATAATGGCGAAAATATGTGATATAGTTCAAGGTCTGAAGCCAACAATAATGATGATGGGTTTACAAATAACATTAACTGGAGTTAATATTTTCTACAAACTGGCCGCCAACTGTGGAATGAGCTTGAAGGTTTTGGTGGCTTACCGCTTCATGTTTGCATCACTCACGGTTATTCCTTTCGCTCTGATCCTCGAAAGGTACACATAAATTCAAAAGTTCCCCTGCGGCTGCATGGGAAATTATAATCTATAAATTACTTATTGCAGGTGACTTTTCAGTTCTCAAAGGTTTGAGAAGCTTCATAAGTTTGATCAGTAACAGTGAAAAAGTTTTTACTTTTGTGAATTTGAACTGGAGGAAAAGAGTAGAAAAGTTGCGTGTAAATTCTTTACAGCTGCTTTATATATCTGATTCTGTTAATTTTTGCAGGCAAAAAAGGCCAAAATTGACATGGAGGACTGTCTTCCAAGCATTTCTTATTGCTTTATTTGGGTGAGTTATTTAATTTTTTGGGCTAGGTTACTATTTTTTGTCATTCCTTTTAGTCAGAAAGTATGAATGAATTTAATTTTGTGGTGTCATGCTAAATTGGATTATAACTATCTACACGGAATTCCCGTTTTCCAGAGAAAGCCAAACCAAATTTGGCTTCTATCTCTAGCTAAAACCCTAGAAATAAAATAGTAATAAAAAAAGTGTAAGCTCATGTTCGATTTAGCTAAAAAAAGGGATTTTTAAATAGATTTTAATAAAATTTTGCTATGAACCAACCTGATATCAAGAACGTTTTGATATTATTTGTTGAGAAATCGACTAAATAATTAAAAACGAAAAATATGGATAATAAGAAATTTAATGAATCACACAGCAATCAAAAAAATTGTGGAAGATGAAAATTTATTATACCAAGAAATAAATAATTGTCTTACAAAATTTTGATCATTTCAATCTAATCTAAATAATTTTCTCTTGTTTCTAATATATGCAATAATGATCTTATTGTTATAATCTTTCTTGAGTCTTGCATTTTCACCCTTCTTGAAGTGCATATACCTTGTGGAGTATTTATAGAAGCCAAATCTCGAAATTGTGGATGAGGTAGAGTCCAAAATGAAGAAGAAGTCCCAGAATCCGAATAAAATCGGAAAAACGCGAAAAATCCGCTACTGATGCGCCACGGCACCAAGCTTGCTCAAATTTTTTTTTTCCTTTTCCATTTCAAAGTATTTTACTTCATCTCCAAGTCTTTTTCCAAACCAAACTTTCAATCCATGATGAAATTTGATCTCCACAACTTAGGACTCTACAAACCCGAGTATTTTAAACTTCCTTCATGCAACAAACTTCTAAATCATGTAGAATTTTTGTCACAAAACCTAACAAATTTCACGAAATATCTGCTTAAAAAGTTGAAAAAAAAAATGCATCTCTCAAAAAAATATATAATTGAAAATGAGTTCAAAGAAAAATGATTTTTGAAAAATGGAGTCTAAACAAGATATGTTCATTGTTGTACTACAAATTTACTTATCTGACTTATTTAATGAAATAATATATACATTTACACCATTTTGTTAATTATTTTTTTTCCTTATTTCTCATCGTCTTCCAGTCGCTTCTCAAATGTTTTCCCCATGCTATTAATTTTCCTTTTAATTTCATTAATCTTCAATTGAATTACAGGGGATCAATGGCCCAAAATCTATATGGAGAGAGCTTAGCATTAACCTCAGCCACATTTGCTGCAGCTATATCCAATATCATTCCTGCCATAACGTTCGTCCTCGCGATACTATTTGGGTACGGTCCTAAAGCAATAATATACAATAATAAGTTTTTATTATTACAAAATGTTTTGTATACTTTACAATATATATATATATATATATATATATATATATATATATATATATATATATATATATATATATATATATATATATATATGTATGTGTGTGTATGTATGTATATAACAAAGCTAAAATAATTGGTATATGGGTGTAATTAGGTTGGAGAAATTGGGGTTAAACACGAAGGCTGGCAAAGCAAAGGTATTTGGAACATTGATGGGCATAGGAGGGGCAATGCTTCTAACGTTTTACAAGGGATGCAGAATTGATATCTGGTCAACCCATTTTGACCTTCTGAAAAATACTAACAAACATCCTGTTGGACACGTGGCAGCATCTCATGAAACGTCCATTAGTAAAATCTTGGGTCCTTTGTTGGCATTTGCTAGTTGTGTCTCCGCTGCATTTTCCTTAATCGTTCAGGTGGACTTTACGAAATAATAATAAATTTTGTTTATATCATGAAAGTTGATGAATTTTGTTGTGATGACAACAGGCCAAAATGAGTGAGGGATATCCTTGTCATTACTCTAGCAGCGCTCTCATATCAGTAATGGGGACAATTCAAGCTTTTATATATGCTCTTTCGATGGAAAGAAATTGGAACCAATGGAAGTTGGGATGGAATCTCAAACTTCTCGTGGTAGCTTATATGGTATGTATTTACGCATCTTAACATCTCTAATATTACACACTAACGTGTAATATGTGCATGTGTGACGTCCGTGAAGTCATAAAAATCTATTGAATTTGTGTTTTTAATCTTTTTAATTACCTGTGCGTGTAGGGAATTGTGGGTTCAGGACTAACGCTTGTATGTCTCATGTGCTGCGTTCGGATGAGAGGACCGTTCTTCGTGTCTGTTTTTAGCCCTGTGTTGCTTGTACTCGTTGCGCTTGCTGGATCTTTACTCCTCAACGAGAAATTACACTTAGGGAGGTACATATTTGTGGAATCTCAATTTCACTATTTCCGAATAACAAAATCTTATGATGAAGTTTAAATAAAATTCTGGATATTCTTTTCAGTGTGATAGGAGCTGCAATAATAGTGTTAGGATTGTATGCAGTACTGTGGGGGAAAAGCAAAGAAATCAAAAGAATTTCTCAACTGATACCGACAAAGAACTTTAAAGAGGGAGATCAAGCGGACAATAGTGCATCAGAAAGCGTCAAGAATGTATGCATGGATCATAGTAGCAACATAATGGCTATTGCTCCAAATTTTCTTCCAAAATCAGAAATAGAAATATTCGATGATGAAGAAGCGGATCAAGAGGTCAATGCTCCCCGTCCAATTATATGAAAAATGTGAAAACCCTTTGTTAAGTATACCAATAGTTGTACTATACTTGGTACCTTTTGACATGCATGCATGCGTCTTGAATACTTTTTACATATATGATATATGCAACGTTATCCAAATGAGCAAGTTTAATAAGACTATGAGCGTGTATGAATTTAGGATCGGACTAAAAAAAATCTTTTAAGTCGGGTTAATATATTTAAAAAAAAAAAAAAATTACTCACTAATTTTTTCTTTTTTTACAAATAAAAAACTTGAATGGGCTGGGTCCGCTAGTGACTAAAGGCTTATTATCTAAGAAGTGTTCCTTTATAACGAGTAATATTCATATATGAACTCTAGATGGACAACATTACTTTATACTGTTAGATTGTAGGGGAAGTCTACATAAATCCTGGTTTTACTTATATACATTTCAAAATTAAGGTTTGATGTTTTAAATTTCAAAAATCAGGTTTTTATTTAAATTTATTTATTAATTACTGAATTAATTATATGTTTTATTAATAAATATATAACGGTCACAGATTTATATAATTTGGTCACAATTCAAAATTTTAAGGTCACAATTCAAAAATTTGATAGGTCACAATTCATTCATCGGTCACAAATTAAAAATTTAAAAGTCACAATTGTTTCATCGGTCACAAATCATAAAATTTTTAAGTCACACATCTTATTTTATAGTCACAAACAACGAATTATAGGTCACAAATAACTTTTATTGGTCACAAATTAATAAATTTGTGGGTCACAAAGTATTTATCGGTCACAATTCATTCTTTATTGGTCACACACCACCCAATTTAATAGTCACAATCAACAAATCCTCTGTGACCACCACCAACACGTCGCAAACACCCAAACAACCACCACCGCCACAAACGCTGCCACCGCCGCAACCACCGCCGACCGCCAACAACTGCACCCAATCAGTTATGCTCCTCCCAAAACTGCCGCACAAACCCAGATCTGCCGCACCTCCACCAAACCCAGATCTGCCGCACCCACACACCAAACCCAGATCTGCCGCACCCAGGCACAAACATCCGTCCATCATACCGGCGCAAGTACACACACCCCCAGCCACCGCTCATCCCAACACCGAATCCCCACCAGACACGGTCGAACGTGCCCAACCAGCCACCGCTCATCCCAACACCGAATCCCCACCAGATACGGCCGAACGTGCCCAACCAGATCACGAATCTCCACCTGCAGGCGATCGATTGCGAGGAACTGGAGATTCAGATCTGTTTTCCATCTCCGCCTCCTATTCGCCGGATAGAAGAGATTAGTGTGTGTGTGTGTGTGAGAGAGAGAGAGAGAGAGAGAGAGAGAGAAGAACAGCCGTCGCCGGAGAAGGAAAAGAGAGAACGGCCGTTGAGAGGAGGCGGCGGCGTTGGAGGAGGCGGCGGCGTTGGGAGTCGGGAGAGACGGGAGATGAGAAAGCTGAGGGTAGATTGGTTGAAATAATTTTAGGTTTTGGTTGGGTTAAAATGATTTTATTCATTTATTGTATATAGATATAAAATTAAAAATAAAAAATGTTTTTAAAAATATTAATTAAAACCTGATTTTTGAAATGTTAAACTTGAAACCTTATTTATGAAATTGAAAATCTAAAAACAGGTGTAGGTGTAATTTCCTCAGATTGTAGTTCTGCCAATGGGCTTAGCCCAATATAATGCAAAGCCAAAGTCATAAGCGCACTTTTTAAATGAAAGCACGAGAATGCAACCGAGGTATCCAATGGCTTGTTAGATGTTATAACTGTGGAAAAATGTAAGGGCAAAAATAACGGGGGCAAAACAGGTCTAAATTGAGGGCAACAAATAAGAAATGTTATAACTGTAGGAAAATGATGTTTGAAATCACATATAACCATAATTTTATCAAAAGTCAATAGATTCATGATCGCATTACAAGTATTTTAAATAATAAAAAAGGAATTAAGATGTTGAAAATGCGCACGTGGATAGAGACGGGGGCTGGGTGCACAAAGATTTTATAATTATCACGCATGATCTAATGCTTTTTTACTATTTGAGCTAGAAATACGTGGTATCTCTCGGCATTGACATGAATCTCATAAATAATCCTAAAATTAACTAGACAATAGGATGTTAATACAATTAAACAATAAACAATCAACTAACAAGAATTTAAAATAAAGACAAGAAACTTGTTCTGTTAAACAATTAACAATGTTTCATTAATGATCCTTAGCAACAAAAAGTTTAGCCAATCATAATTTGATCAAAAATACAAGATTTTAAATAAAGATATTACTTTTGGTCCTTTACATTTCATGACAATTGATTTTAAAGATTTTGAATAAAGATTTTTTTTTTTTTTAAGATTAAAGTAAAATTTTATCAAACATATCCTCTTTAACATCGAACCATACGCAACATAATGTTTGCGCATATTTGGATTATCTGTTGAATTCTGAATGTCGTGAAATTCAAACTTATGCTATCAATTGCTCTCAGGTACACTTATCGTAGTGTACAATAAATGACATAACTTTTTCTGCCATTCTCCAAGTGAGTTGATTCCAAAGCTTATGGACGAAGGACTTGTAGGACTATAAAATCTCACCGATCTTGTCCAAAGTCTCAAAGATTTCCTTCTGGGGTGCGAGACAAAGTTCAAACATAAAAGCTGAAATTTTTTATACCATAAATAAAAGAGTAACTTCCCCATTACTGTTCATAGGCCGTGAGCCTAGCCGAGCCGAATGGCTTTTTGGCTCGGCTCGTCTAAGTCGTCTAAACCTTTTTTATTTTTAAACGTTTGATTCAATATTTTAAGTTACAAATATGCGTTTTAAGCGATTTAAATTTTTTTGGAAATGTTAAAGTATAGCCATGATAAAATTTTAAATATCAAAAATAATTTTACATTAATTGTGAAGCGTAAAGTTTTTATATTTTATGTTTCTTTTCAATCTCAACCCCTGTTCATAAGCCGCGAGCAGAGCCGAATGACTTTTTGACTCGGCTCGACTCAGCTCGTCTAAATTTTTTTTTATATATACGTTTGATTCAATATTTTAAGTTACAAATATGCGTTTTAAGTCATTTAAAATTTGTTGAAAATGTTGAAGTGCGGCCATAATAAATATATGGTCAATAAATTTTAAATATCAAAAAATAATTTTGCATTAATTGTGAAGCGTAAAGTCGTGATTGTTTATGTTTCTTTTCAATCTCAATCTCGTTCTAATGTCCTTGTTTCGAACTATTTTTCCTACAATATTTGATTCCATATTTCACGATATGAATATCCATTTGGATCGATTTAAATTTTTTTTAAAAAATTTACAATATGATAATAATAAATATATTGTCGATTAATTTTAAATATAAAGATTATCTTAAATTATTAAACGTAAAATCATAACTGTTAATTTTCTTTTTCTACCCACCCTCAACCCTCATACTCACACTAATCTATCTTAATTTCATTTTTCTTCAGTTTTTATCTTAAATTAAGCCAATTTTTTTGGTTTCATTTAGTATTTTAAGTTACAAATATGCGTTTTAAGCGATTTAAAATTTGTTGAAAATATTGAAGTGCGGCCATGATAAATATATGGTCGATAAATTTAAAATATCAAAAATAATTTTACATTAATTGTGAAGCGTAAAGTCGTAATTGTTTATATTTCTTTTCAATTTTAACCACATTACAATGCCCTTTTTTCGAACTTTATTTTTCCTACAATGTTTGATTCCATATTTCATGATATGAATATCTATTTGGATCGATTTAATTTTTTTTAAAAAAACTTACAATGTGATAATAATAAATATATTGTCGATTAAGTTTAAATATAAGATTATTTTAAATTATTAAACGTAAAATCATAATCGTTAATTTCCTTTTCTACTCACCCTCAACCCCATACTCACACTAATTTATCTCAATTTCATTTTTCTTCAGTTTTTATCTTAAATTAAGCCAATTTTTTTAACTTTTCATTCAATATTTTAAGTTACAAATATACGTTTTAAGCGATTTAAAATTTGATGAAAAATTAAACGTAAAATCATAATCGTTAATTTTCCTTTTCTACTCACCCTCAAAAAACTTAAAATGTGATATGCAAGGCCTCTAAAGGTTTTTACTTCAAACAAATTGAGGAAGAAAGAAGAAACAACAATATTTTGGTAGTTTGTTAGTGTATGGGTGTTTTTAAATTTGAATTGATTTATATTGGTTGTTTATGATGAATAATTTCCCCTTTTGTTTCTAACTTCTTTTTTGTTTTTTTGTTTATTTTTTGCTGTAATTTTAAGGTTTTCTATTGAAGAAGTTTTGCTAAATAAGATTTAATTAGTGATGTCTCCAAAAATAAACAAAAATCAGTCAACGCTATTACGTAACCAACTATACTACCACACGTGCCTTACACGTGCATTTGACTAGTATTCTTTACAAGTCTAAGATTTAGTCTTAACTTCTTTAACAACTTAAATCAATTAAAATTACAATATTCACATTAAGAAAAAGAACTAGAAAATCTTTCAAAAAGTAAAGATATCGTCTTTTAGAAATTAAACATAACTAGTAAAAAATAAAAATTCTTCAAATTTGACTAACTACGTACACAAATGAAACACCTTTCTTCCTTGGGATCCTCCACAATCCATGTGAATCAAACTTCATTGACCATCCTTTAATCTGAAAATTTGTCAACATGGAAGGTGTGAGCTTTTAGCTCAATATGACTTATATTACTTGGTGCACCCTTTTGATCAAAAACATATGCACATATACAGTGGCAGAGTTGGGACATTTTATTTTGGTAGGCAAAAATTATATAGCAAAATAATTCTTAATGATATAACACGGTAACAGCACATTACTATAATTGTTCCCGGCATATAAGTAAATCATTATCGATTTAGTTAAATATCATTCTTAATATATACAACTAAATTATCATTCAACCACTGATTTCCAATTCGATTCCTTGACACACGTAGCAATCAACTGATAAAAAAAAGACTTTGATTTCTAAATAAAAAAGGTGAAATAATATATATAGAAAACACCAAATTATATCCTACAATGCCGTGTTAATCAATAAGCCCCCGTTTGACACCCATTTTTTTATCTCATTCTCATTTTTCTACAGTACTCATTTCTAACCACACATTCTCCAAATAAAATAATATTAAACATAAACTCAAAAATTCTTCTTACTTTTTAATCACACATTCTTTACATCAATCACTATTCAAAAACTCATTTTTCAAAAGAATGGGTGCCAAGCAACTGAGCAAGCCCTAAGTAATAAAACTACAAAAATGATTCAGCATTCATGATTAATCTCCGAGTCTATCATGCATCAAAGTTTGTATTGTACCTTTCTTAATTTTCTCCAGATAAAGTCTTCCTTTTTGTCTTCTTCAATCATTGAATGAAAAGCATAAAAACGGTGAAGAAAATTGCAAAAGGGACACAAATAAATCAATTCAAAAACCTAATGGACTGATTTGTTGAACTCACCTTTTCAATAGAAAAGGAGAACGAAACATGCCAGAAAACTGACCAGTGGTGGATGGTAGATGATCGGGGCACCAATTGGAATCAGGTTTGCAAGATTCTTGAGAAGAAAGAAGAGGGGTGGATAGGGTTTTTAGCTACTTGAAATTGGGAACGATAGATAACTGCTGCGTCCAATAGGTGACCTTGTCCAAGTGTGCCTCCGCCCATGCACATATATACAAAGCGATAGAAAAGAATTTAGAGTTTGTTTGTTTGGGATTCTCAAATTCTGCAGTAAATCAATTTTCATTTTCAACCACACATTTTTCAATAAAATCTCATCAATAATTTTTTCTTCTTTTTCAACCACACATTTCCCATCATATCACTATTCAAAAATCAAGTCTTCCCCCAAAAATCTCAAACAAACACCCCCTTAATATTTCTTGTAAATGAATACAGACAAATTTATGGTTTTGAAAAATCCCTTGCGATTGTAGAAACCAGCTATGGCCATACATAAAATATTTCGGTTCATAACTTCAAAAATCTTGTAACACATCACAAGCATACATATATACATATCATGAACAAAAATAGTAAATAATTAATACCACTTATCTTGATTTCTTGAAATATAAAGGATAAAATGGTATAGAAACATTTCTCCTTCACACCCTTGCTACTCCTTTAAACTTAACTTAATTAAAAAGTGATTTTTGAGAGAAAACCAAAGGAAAATTCGTTAGAAGTGAAAGTTATTATGAACTGAAATAATTTATTTGGACTCATTTGCATTTTTTAAAAAGTTTAAGAATAAGATTGCAATTTACGCTTAATTTTTCTTTTCTTTTCTTTTCTTTTCTTTTTTATTTTATTTATATATGAGGGTATATTTGTCATTTTACATTAAAAATAAATAAAAATGATGTTTTCCACAATGAAATGTTGAAATAGAGGTGAAAATGCAAAAAAATTAAAACGTATGAACATTGCCAAGCGTGTTGCACACTACATGTGTTAAGCCATCAAACAACCCTTAATTCCAATACTCTCTCTCCTTTCCCACACTCTCTCTGGTTCTTTCTGTTGGGAATTTACTTAACATACACTGCGGAAATAAAACAATTTTCAATTCCCAAACGAGGATCTACAATGTGTTTGATAGAAACTGTAATGAGAATGATACATTTGATGAATTCCACAAACTCTTTTATTTTTTCTTGAACTCCAATGATCACGATCTGCAATCCAAGCTGTCCAATTGTCCAGCCTCCAATCGTGATCCACACAGAAAACAAGAATGACGGCTATGGTTTTCTTTTCTTGTGCTAGCAAGAATAATGAAAATTCCACATTATTTTCAAACCCTAGTAGCCTATTAATATAAGTTCAAATGGGTTCGGCTCATCTGTTAAACTTAACCCAGTCCAATATTTAATTAATCAAATTAATTAAATCTGATCCATGAATTAATTAATCAAATTAATTAATTCGGGTCTATTAATAAACAACTCAATTAATTAATTATCCAACACTTGTCAATTAATTAATTGGTAAATCACATTCTTCTGATTCTCTTTTGTGTGTGACCCATTAGGTTCCCAATCACGATGCCTAACGACGTGAATTATTATTTTGATCTAATCAAAATCGATAAATTAAAACGCCTCTTTTAATTTATCACTAATTCACTTTCGTTGTCCCAGATTGACATCTAGCAATGTGTCAGGGCAATACATGTGACGGGAAATATCACGTAGTATGACAAAACCAAACTTGTTCGTTTACCGTGAAACTATAATCCTTTCGTCAATACGATCTAATCAATTATGAGATATGGATATGTGTCAATCTCAATTATCGATCATATCTTTTATCCCACTGTTAAGTCAATGTACGTCGAAAACTCTTTTCTGACCTATGCGTTCACATTGGCCAAGGATTTCATTATCAATTTAATTGGATAAAATGTAGATCATAATCTCTTACTATCTAAGAGTGACGAATCTTCTATTGGTCATTCACAACCTTCATATGATTCTTAACATACCCGAACGATGTTGATTAGCGACCCTTGACAGAGCAACATCCAACACCACCAAAGTATGACTGTCCCCATATAAGGTACCATGATGATCTCAAGTTAAAGGACCAATTCCACTACCGAACGTTAGAGATTAACCACTAACACTCAGATAATTATCCATGTGGAATCTCTCGGCCGGTCTCCAATGTTTTGTTCTATAACAAAACACCCACGTGTTCATTCAAGTGTCACCACACTTTAACTTGTGAGATCAGCTACTTACTTCACAAGTAAGAATACCACACGCGATAGTCTATCCGTAATAACGATATCCATATCTCGTTATTACTTCGAGCACGGACGATTTAAGATTCAATCATATGTAATTTGTATCTCACGATCACAATTTCTTGTGATTAACAAATCACCAATACTTGAATCTACAGATTCTATTATTTAATTTATTAGAATATTAATTCAATTAAATAATAGATATTGCCATACATATGCATTGATTATATATATATATTCAAAGTATTTATGTCCAAAGTTGATTGGATTTAGGGTATAACACTTACACTTTCAAATAGATTTAGAGCCTGTTTGGTACAGATTCTTATTTTCTACAATAAATCAATTCTCATTTTAAACCACACATTTTTCAATAAAATAATATTTTCCATCACTTCAATAATTTTTTCTTCTTTTTCAACCACACATTTTCCACCATATCACAGTTCAAAAATCAATTCTTCCTCCAAAAATCCATACCAAACACACTCTTAATCCAACCTTGAGGCCGGATGAGATTTTCCTCCACTCTCTTCAAGTATGTGAAATAGAAGGTGATTTGCGTGTGTATTTTTATCGACCGCGCTACTCGTACACGGTGCTTGACAGTTTCCTTGACACGATGACGTATCAACGCTTTATTAAAAAAAAAAACTAAATGGGTTTATTAACAACAGCAAACCCGTACCGTCGTCCCTTGTCTACCCATTTGCTCCTCAGCCAAACATCCCAAGTTGAAACCCTATGCGCTTCCACCGACTCCACCGACCGGAGCTCACTTTTCAGGCGGCATCGATTCCATTGATGATCCAACTCCTTCGTCCCTCTCTGCCGTCGACGACCATCAAGAACTCACTGTGTCAGGTAAGTAAATTGAAGACAGCGTTTTTGGTTGGTCTACACATTGGGGTGCTCTAGTAATGATCATGTTGAAAAGAGGAGGAATATTTTATTATTAACAATCTGAACTGAATTCTTTGATGGCAGTTGTGATGCAGTTCTTAGCTGGGAAAGTATGGAAATTGCTGTAAAATTGCAATGGGCTCTTCGAGTGGTCAACAATGGCGGATAGGTGCTTCGATAACTGATCAACTGGATTTGGGGATTAATTGTTTAACTGATTAACTAATAAAGATAGCTCATTGTTGAATCCGATGACTAGAAAAGGGCCCTGAATTTCAAAAAAGCCCCCTGTTTGAACTCTCGAATGAGATGAAGGGATTAAAGATTGATAATTCCCCTGTTTTAACTGAAGAGTTGCCGAGAAGAGCAAAAAATGTGGTAGCAATTCATCTGTCACTGCTAGTAAAGTATTCACGTTTGGAATCTCTGTTGCCGATGCTTTTGGAAAGGATAATCATGCTACGACCAAGAAGGCTTGATGGTTCTCTGTTGCTGCCTGCTGGTGCTTTTTGGAAAAGAGAGTCATATTACAAAATGATTATCAGTTTGGTGTTTGTGTTTTTATAGAAATGTGGCTGGAAATTATATGGGATAAAATTGTTATTGTCCTCTTTTTGTCCACAATTGTCCTAAACAGTTGATGGATGATCTGTTGCTTTTGTATGTATCTGTTAATTGCATTGCTGTGAAACCTGGTATCACGTTGAATGTTCTCAATGAATGGATACTTGCAGTTGGCAGCTGTAGTTACTGCTATTGTTCATTTGCAATCAAAGCTGAAAGTGTATTGGTTTGTCTATTGCTGCATAAAATGTAGTTGTCTCATGCAATTTTGAACATCATTATTTTCTCCTTTAGAGAGGCAGTATGGATGAATTCAAAAGTAAAACAAAGGGGTATTGAACATCAAAATGATTTAGAGTGTGTTTGGTAGGGATTTTTGGGGGAAGAATTGATTTTTGAATAGTGATATGATGGGAAATGTGTGGTTGAAAAAGAAGAAAAAAGTATTGATGTGATGAAAAATATTATTTTATTGAAGAATGTGTGATTGAAAATGAGAATTGATTTACTGTAGAAAATGAAAAGTTTTACCAAACAGGCTATTATTCAACACAAAGATATACAAAGTATTTCTACTGCATAAATACCAGGACCTACAAATATGTATTACCCCAAAGATGTACAAATGTTTCTACTGCACACTTACCACAAGAACCACAAAAATGTACTGCATAATCACCACAAAAATGTAAAACTGTTTCTATTGCATAATTCACCAGTAATCAAATTGATTTATTCACCACAAAGAGATACGCTCCTGCTCTTTTTCATCCAACTTCATTTTTTCACTCCCTTCTACCCATATCCATACTCTTCAATCTCATTCAGATGATGGTCGTTTTCTTCCATGACATGTTCAAACTTTCATTGTCAAAACTTTCACCCTTTTACCTCTGAAGCACTACAGATGAATTTCTCAGGAAGCTAGCCTCAGTCCCTTCATTGTCAAACGTAGCATCTCCAGTAGCAATTTTTTCTTCCTGACCAGGATAGAAGAAAGGATAAAGCATGACTTTTTGTCCATTTCCCTTCTTCAAACTGTCCTCAATGCCATTATAATACATATTATGCAGCTGACCATCCTTGCCAATAATAACATGTTTCAGGTCTTTCTTTTCCATGGAGTTCGAAATATCCCCTCCAATTCTTTTATTCATGGACCCTATAATCGATTCATCTTCTACAATCACCTCAATGAAAGCACTATCCACTTTCACTTCATATGTAGCCGAATGTGGCTCTGTAGTAGCCGCAAGACCAATGACCGTAGAGTCACCTCCAGTAGGCAAAACCATATTCCTCGATCACTTGGCTGCACAATAACAAGCTTTATAACCAATGTCAATACAATCTTTCGCCCAATATTAGAACAAAAATAGTGAAATATTTGTATGCAAAAGATGGAAATGGTTGGATTCTTTGCTTTGCTTTTGCTTTAAAACCCCTTGGTCTATGAGGTTTCACTGTCGACCGTGCTAAAGCGGTTGGTTGGTGGGAAAAAACGCAGTGGATCGTCGTCGATTTAGGTATAAATGCAAGCTTACACTCCCACAACGGTTTTGGTACAGAGAAAATCGGCTCGTGCTGCAGCTATGGTTGGTGCGAAAACACTTAGTGCGTCGTGGGCCGTCGTCGATTTGGGTATTAGTTCAAACTTGGTAACAGACTAAACAGCATTGCATCAGCCACAGCAGCATTGCACGAAGCTGGAATGAGCTGGAAATTAGTTAGCTGATGCTGTTAGCTGATGCTGTTAATTGATCCACGTGCCTACAATGTATTGGTCCTTATAAATCTCAATTAGTTAGTTAGATTCCCTTTTCTATATATAGCAGAATAATGATGTATTCAAGCAAGAATTTTGGTTTCACGATAAATAGAAATCTGAGGAACTTTCCCTCAATTCTTCTTCCTGATTTCTTCCAATATGGTATCAGAGAAATTAATGCTTCGTCTGTGATTCCTTTTTTTTAATTAACATTCTTCATTCATCATGGCTTCTGCTGCACCATTATCAATCAATCGTTCCACAATTGATGATGGATCCAGCCCGTACTTTCTTCATCACTCCGATAGTCCGGGATTGGTGCTGGTTTCTCAGCATTTAACAGGCGATAATTACGCCTCATGGAGCAGATCAATGGTGATTGCTCTATCAGTGAAAAATAAAATTGGATTCATTAATGGATCCATACTTAAACCAGAGGACAATGAAGATTTGCTTCATCATTGGAGCCGCAACAATAACATGGTCATTTCATGGATATTGAATTCAGTATCCAAGGAGATCTCTACCAGCATCATATATTCTGAATCCGCACAGGATATATGGACAGATCTGAAGGAGAGGTTTCAACAGCGTAATGGACCTCATATATTCCAGTTGAGACGTGATTTGATGAACCATTCCCAGGGCCAATCTTCCGTGAGTACCTACTTTACCAAACTGAAGACAATATGGGAGGAGCTTAGCAACTACAGGCCAGTGTGCACCTGTGAAAAATGCGACTGTGAAGGATCTAGGAAACTCGTTGATCACTACCAAATGAAGTACGTGATGTCATTCTTAATGGATTTGAATGAATCATTTTCACAACTGCGAGGCCAAATCCTGCTTATGGATCCCATACCTCCCATTAATAGAGTTTTCTCTCTGGTTGGTCAAGAAGAACATAAAAGGAATATAAGCTTGAACATTACTGATGCTAGCAATAATGTTGACTCTATGGGATTTTACGCCAGAAATGAGAACAAGAGACTCAATACTGGTCAGATGCAGAACAGAATCTACAGGAAAGAAAGGCCTATGTGCACACATTGTGGAATGAATGGACATTCCGTTGACAAATGTTACAAACTCCATGGGTATCCTCTTGGCTACAAGGCTAAGCAGAAAGCAAATCAGATTAATCTAAACAATTCCCTAAAGTATGTTGAAAGTAACCAGGTGTCTGGTGCTGTTCCAGAGCAGGCCCAACATGGTGTAGGAGATTTTATGCAAACACTAAATCAGGCTCAGTATCAGCAGCTGATGAGCATGCTGAGTAGTCATTTAGCTTCTGCCAAAGTTGAAACTGAAGTGGATGCACACTCGAATCAGATATCAGGTACTTGCTTTTCAATCTCGAATAATCCAATGATGAACTCGCCAAAATGTTGGGTGATTGATTCAGAAGCTACTAGTCACATATGTTTCAATAAGTCTATTTTTGTTAACATGACTCCAGTAAAGAATAACTTTGTTATTATGCCAAATTATTTGAGAATTGCTGTTGAGTTCATTGGGACAGTGAAGATTGGGAATCTTATATTGGAGGATGTATTATATTTGCCACAATTCAAATTCAACCTTATGTCAGTAAGTGCCCTAACCAAAAATACAAATATTGAGGTCAAATTTCTGATTGATTCCTGCTTCATTCAGGACCTACACAGCCGGAGGATGATTGGCAGTGCTAAAAGAATGGAAGGCTTATACATTTTAAGAGATGATTCAGTTGCTAGAAATGATATTTCTCAGAATGTTTCTTTTTCAGTTTCTTCATTTGTAAACAATGTGAATGCTCATGTTTGGCACCTTAGACTTGGGCACTTGTCTTTTCAGAAGTTAAATCTAATAAAGGATCAGTTGCATTTGCTTTGTGATAAACACAGCGGTTCTCGATTTGCATTATGTGATGTCTGCCCCTTAGCCAAACAGAGAAGGTTATCATTTCCTTCTAACAATCACATGTCTCCTAATGCCTTCGATCTTATACATTGTGATACCTGGGGGCCTTATCAGGTTCCCACACATTCTGGCTACAAGTATTTTCTCACCCTTGTGGATGATTGTACACGTTTTACTTGGGTGTATCTAATGAAGAACAAATCTGATGCTAAGACCATCATTCCCAGGTTTTTCACCATGGTTGAAACTCAGTTTCAAACACTCATTAAATCCTTCAGATCTGATAATGCCCCTGAATTGCAATTTACAGACTATTTCAATTCCAAAGGGGTTGTTCACCAATTTTCATGTGTAGAACGACCTGAGCAAAACTCAGTTGTTGAGAGAAAGCATCAACATCTCCTCAATGTCGCTAGAGCTTTGTATTTTCAATCCCAAGTTCCCATTCAGTTTTGGGGAGAATTCGTCCTTACTGCCACTTTTCTCATAAATAGAACTCCTACCTCAGCTTTGCAAAACAAATGTCCTTACTCCTTATTGCATAATTCCCCAGTCGATTATACTCCTCTCAGAACCTTTGGATGCCTATGCTTTGCTTCCACACTCTTATCTCAGAGAACCAAGTTCCAGCCCAGAGCTAAGGCCTGTATCTTTGTTGGATATCCACCTGGAATTAAGGGTTATAAGTTGTATGATATTGTTTCTCACACCTTTTTAATTTCCAGGGATGTCATTTTTCATGAGCAAGTCTTTCCTTTCCACTCCATCTCTCATAGCTACAGCAGCATTGATCCATTTCCCGACCTTGTTTTGCCAAAATCTCTGCCTATCACATTTCTTTCTGATTCATCTCCCATTACAGAGCAACATGATGATGGCTCCCAAGAATGGCTTTCTGATCCTTCTCCTAATCCCGCTGACAATATTTCCCTAGAACCCACAGCTGTTAGGCGATCATCTAGAATGAGCCTACCCCCTTCATACCTAAGAGATTATCACCGTACTCTCTTAACAAAATCAACACCAGCTTCTGATCATTCTGCTCATCCCATCTCAAAGCACATCTCTTACAGTTCATTCTCTGCTGCACATAAACACTTCCTCTTATCTATCTCTTCACACTTTGAACCTCAATTTTACCATCAAGCTGTAAAATTTGATCATTGGAGGGATGCTATGAAGTCTGAATTGCAGGCCATGGAAACAAATCACACTTGGACTATCACAACTTTACCAACTGGTAAGCACTCAATTGGTTGTAAATGGGTTTACAAGATCAAATACAAATCAGATGGGAGTATAGATCGGTACAAGGCTCGGTTGGTTGCAAAGGGGTATACCCAACAAGAGGGTTTGGATTTTATTGAGACATTTTCTCCTGTGGCTAAGCTTGTAACGGTTAAAGTTCTTTTAGCCATTGCATCAGCTAACAATTGGCATATCACACAGTTGGATGTTAATAATGCATTCCTCAATGGTGATTTATTTGAGGAAATTTATATGGACCTTCCTTTAGGCTATGGCAGACAGCTGAAAGGTCGTAAACGGGGAGAAGGTGGTTTGCAGACTTCATAAATCAATTTATGGCTTGAAACAAGCCTCAAGACAATGGTTTTCGAAATTCTCTGCTTCTCTTCTTCTTCATGGCTTTTGTCAGTCAAAATTTGACTACTCCTTATTCACTAAAGGGTCTGGGACATCCTTTGTGGCTTTGCTTGTTTATGTGGATGATATAGTCATCACAGGGGCTGATCATCAGGCCATTGCATCTTTGAAGAGTTTCTTGCACAGCCAGTTCAAGTTAAAGGATCTTGGTCATTTAAAGTACTTCTTGGGATTGGAGATTGGTAGATCACAGAAAGGAATTTATTTGTCTCAACGCCATTACGCCCTTCAATTGCTTGAAGACACAGGTTTTCTGGGTTGTAAGCCTGCTTCCTTACCTATGGATCCTAAGATCCGTCTGAGTTCCTTTGACGGTGATCCTCTTGTTGATACATCGATGTACAGACGTTTGATTGGTCGCCTATTGTACTTAACAATTTCACGGCCTGATATTACTTTCACAGTTCATAAACTGAGCCAGTTTGTCTCCCAGCCTCGGCAGCCTCATTTAGATGCAGCACATCATCTGCTCCGATATATAAAATCCACTCCATGCCAGGGACTTTTATTCCCAGTAACCTGCTCCCTTCAGTTACGAGCTTTTTCAGATGCGGATTGGGGATCTTGTCTTGATTCCAGAAAGTCAGTTACTGGTTTTTGTGTCTTCCTTGGGGACTCCTTAATCTCGTGGAAAGCCAAGAAACAAACTACTATCTCACGGTCATCGGTGAGGTGAAGTACGATGCCGTAACCTCTACAACAAGTGAGCTGATTTGGCTAAAACAGTTACTTCTTGATTTTCATGTATCTACTTCTGATCCTGCACTGATCTTTTGCGACAATCAAGCGGCTATTCATATAGCATCTAATCCTATTTTTCACGAGCGCACCAAACATATCGAAATTGACTGTCATTTTGTTCGCGACAAGGTCAATTCTGGTTTCCTTAAACTACTACCTGTTCGATCACAACATCAGTTAGCTGATGTTTTCACGAAGGCTTTACCTGCTTCTCTTCTCTTTCCGTTATTGTCCAAGATGGCTGTGATCAATCCCAGTGTCCATCTTGAGGGGGAGTAACAGACTCAACAGCATTGCATCAGCCACAGCAGCATTGCACGAAGCTGGAATGAGCTGGAAATTAGTTAGCTGATGCTGTTAGCTGATGCTGTTAATTGATCCACGTGTCTACAATGTATTGGTCCTTATAAATCTCAATTAGTTAGTTAGATTCCCTTTTCTATATATAGCAGAATAATGATGTATTCAAGCAAGAATTTTGGTTTCACGATAAATAGAAATCTGAGGAACTTTCCCTCAATTCTTCTTCCTGATTTCTTCCAATACTTGGGTCGTCGACGTTTGTTTCAAACCTCCAGTTGCTGTTCGGTTTTATGCAGAAGAAAATGGGGATGCATTTCCGTTCGATTTGGGAGTACACAATCGGGATGAATGTGGGTTGCTGTGGGAATTCATTTTGCTGTGGTTATTAGGTGGAGAGTAAAACCCTGTATTGCTAGATTGGGCCGGGTATAATGGTTGAACGTATTTTTGGAGCCAATCGATTTTCCCGCCCTGTTTTCAACCCAATTTTGAATTAATGTAAACCACAGTGTCAACCCACAATGTACAACCAGCATTATTCGTATTTTTATACCTGTATCTGAGGTCTGACCCATATTTTCTTCTCTCGATCTGCTTGTGAAGTTCTCCGAAATTTTTGGTCTGGATACGCATTCATGGTGTAGTGGACATGGATTTCGAGATTTTCTTCTTCTGAGGTATGGATCTCTGATCTCATTTTTTTGGTCATTTTCAAATTTGTTCTTGATTCATTAAATGCTTACAAGGCTTAGGTTGAAGTGCCATTCGTATTTTTTATTATCTTTCACTTCATTTACTTGAACTTTTGTGTTATTTTCGGCGAAAACGAGTTATAAATATCGTGGATTAAGTTGGGGTTTGTTCCATGGCGTTTAATTTTTGAGATTTTTTCCTTTTCTTTTTTAAGCTTTTTTTTTTTTTTTTTGGTGGTTAATGGAGAGAGACTCGTAAAATTTAGAGGCTTTACTCGTCAAAAGCGATCTATTTAGCATGAACAGTTAATTTTTAAAATAATTTTTCCACTGTAGTATTGCAAATGTTGAAGATAGTATCTATACTGTATAAATGTGGCCTTATCTAATGCTTAAGTTTTTAGATCAAATGGTTTAATATGGTTCCAGAGTAGGTAATGGTCTTGGATCAAGTCTTGCCGCCACCAATCAAATTAAATTGTGCACGTTTTTTATGAGAAAAAAATAAGTCCTGCTTACATGTGAGGGATACGTCGAAGATAATATTTAAATGATATAAACGTGATGCCATCAACAACTCAAGTTTTTAGATCAAATGGTTAAACATAGTTTATCCTTGCTTTCTTGGTTATAGATGTTAGCTGGATTTGTTTATGTTCCAAATGGCAAAGAATAAGTTGTTCAGTATTTGATTTAGCAATGATTTAGATTATATGCTCTATTTATTGTCATGGAAATTTCTGTTCTTGCCATACTGCATTTGTAACTTTCTTTTCTTTTTAATAAAGTTAACTAAATTAACCTGTCTTCCTAAGCAATACAGTACCTGACGACGTAGTGTGGTTTTGCTGTTAAGAAGGTTAAAAGGAATGTTGAAATAAATGCTCAGGCATCGATATTTCAAATATTATTTTCCATTTTGAATTATTAGTTCTTTGTTTTGTACACATAATAGGTCAAATTGTGTCATCAATTCTGTCAAGCAATTGGATATTTGATTCCAAACAGTTGTGAAGAATGGTGCATAGAATCGTACATTTAGAAGTCTTATTTGTTTTTTCCTTTCATGAAATGGAACTGTTAAATCTTTGCACTTGAAATCCCTGTGTTTCTTGGTGTTTGTACTCTTCTAATGCAAGTTGCAATTTATTGGGTCAGCTTTGCTAGTCGAACTTCTTGTACAGAGTATGTTCTCTCCACGGATGCAGATAACATTTCTAGATCGAGCAGCACGTATATTGGGAAACTAAGGTAGAATCAAATGAAATTTTTGTTATATCTTTATGCATGTTACATTTGTGCGTGTTTCCTTTTTCAGATTACCTAATAATTTCTTGAGAACCAACTACCAAGTATATTTGTCAATGGGAGGTTTACACAAATCACCATTCTTTATAGAAAGTTTTAACGAAAGGCTTTATTTTACTTGGGAAACTATGAGTTATTCCACAACTTGGAATTTTAATCTCTTGACTTGAGAAAATATCCAAATTTTTTTTTTTTGTGTTAAAAGTGAATATGATCTTGTGAATATTTTGGAATGCATAAGATGAAGAGATTTATTCAGTGATTCGAAAACAAAAAGCTCTTAAGGGAGATTTCTAAAATATAATTCATGAAATTAGTTGCATGGACACATCCAAAAAGTTGAATTGATGCCAAATACGTATTTTTTTCCACCCACACCCTTCTACTCTTGGGGGATGACACGGTTAAGTTTGAGAAATCCACACTTCTATGAGTCCTGTTTCTTGGATGAGGTTTCTTGCGACATTTATTATTGATTTCTGACGAATAATCAATTCAAACACAAGTAAAGGACAAGAACTGAGATGCATTGAATTCCATTAGCATGGATTAAGAGGATAATTGCATTGTCTTGATTTTGAAATGCAGCTTATGGTTGGCTTATGCAAATAAGTTATTATTGTTGGCTTTTAGTGAACGGGAAATTCAAACAGTGTCTAGGTATTCAAAACTAGCTTAGTAGACATTGTTTCATTAGTTTCTGTTTTAAGATGTGTAGTTGACAAATCAAGGGTGCATTTGAGGCACAAGCTGCATAAAAATTGTCTCAAGAGTGGCACAGAATTGAAAGGAATTTATATTGATTTTCAGTACATCTAGTACTTGGTTTCTGCAGAATAGGATTCTCTCTAAAATACTATTGTAGCTTGCATGTCTTCCTTTTTTGTTATATTTTTACCTCTGAGAGTATATATCCCCGATTTGCTTCTCTAGATGCATAATCCTTAATTTTGCAGCTTTTTTACCCCGAAATTGATGTAGAGTTTCTCAACATTAACTTGAAAATCTTACTGCTTGGTGCAGATCAAATTTTCTTGGTACGAAGTTTATAATATATGACACACAGCCTCCGCATGCTTGTTCACACATCCCTCTACCTGGAAAAACAAGTCGTAGATTCTATTCCAAGAAAGTCTCTCCAAAAGTACCAACTGGCAGCTACAACATAGCCCAAATTACATATGAGTTGAATGTGCTTAGGACACGGGGTCCCCGCAGGATGCATTGCATGATGCACTCAATACCCTTCTCATCCCTTGAACCTGATGGGGTAGTACCCGGACAACCCGAGCTTCTTCAGAGGCCCCTCGAGGACTCGTTTCAGAGCATCTCCTTCTCAAAATCTATCGATTACTCTACTGAGTTTAGCAGCTCACGATTCTCCGATATTGCTCGGCTGGCCAATGAAGGCAATGATAGTAAATCAGGACGGCTGATTCTCAAGAACAAGTCTCCCAGATGGCACGAACAATTACAGTGCTGGTGCCTCAATTTCCGAGGGCGGGTAACAGTTGCATCGGTCAAGAATTTTCAGTTGACCGCAGCCAATCAACCAATCACTAACGTGCAAACGGTGTCTCAACCATCACAGTCGTCCGACCATGATCAAATCATCCTCCAGTTTGGCAAGGTCGGTAAAGATACGTTCACCATGGATTACCGATATCCGTTATCTGCTTTTCAAGCATTCACAATATGCTTGAGCAGCTTTGACACCTGTTTCGCGCGGGTTCGCTCGCTAACAATTAAAAGGGGATCAGACGATTGTGTAAGGGACAAACCTCTTGGAACAAAGTCCCAAAAAGGGGTGTTTATTGAATATGAAGATTACAAGCTTGGACGTAGACAAGATGCCTCCAAGGGGCGCAAGCACATAAGTACAGGGGAATCGAAGTTAATTAAAACTAAGTCTAATAAAAGGAAATTACATATTCTCTGTTTGAGAGTCAATTTTGTCGGGTTTATCTCATTATCTTCTTCTTTCTTTTATACTGTTTAGACGGCCTTCAACTGCTTAAAAACTGCTTGAAACCACCCATTTTCTTCATCATGGCCAATGTGTTAAAACTGTCGTTCATAACTTATCACCGCACGACTCCATATTTTTGAGGTTCTTAGATCATGGATGTACTTAAACCGCTTAAAGCCGTTGCCTTGGATGGTGGTAGGACGTTATTTCCACTGGGGCCTTTGGGTAACTTAAACCGTTTGGGCGATGACGGATTTATACTTTTGGGGGACTGCAGGGTCTTTTACTCGCTCAGCCTCTGGGCGTTTTGCAGGCTTGGGCGATAGCATTGCTTTTGCTTCGTGGGCTTTTATGTCACTTGCCCACACTTTTATTCAGGCTCTCATACTGGACCTTCAATTGGGCTCCGCTCTTCGGATACTGGGACCTCGATTGGGCTTTGCTCTTTTGGGCCTTCTGCTTGGGCTGCACCTTTTGTGTGTCAACAATTACCCCCTAATATGGCAGAATTAATACCGATTATTAATTTTTGCCATATTCAATTTCGCGTTTTTCTAGCAATATTTGAATTTCCCAAGGATCGCTTTTGTCTTGAGGGAGTGCGACTTTACAAGCCCTTAACCCTTCTGAAAGACACGTCATTTCACAGTACAACTATCTCACGTCTCTGTTTCTTCGCGTTTCTCCCTGCCATTACCACTGTTCACCTTCTTTCTTCTCCACTACGCTTCATAGGCAAACTTTAACAACATTGTAATCTAATGGCTACTTCGCGCACCTAATCTGACGCTCCTTTCAGTTTCGAAGATTTTCAAGACCTTCTTACCAAACCATATGTAAACCCCAGCTTTCTCTCACAAACCAACATTGGCTCTGACGAATTCTATCTGGGGCAATCATTCAACAATGCTGAAGCCATTGAACGAACGGCGACAGGCCAGCTCTTCCCTTGCACTCAGGGCCCTCCGTTTTTGAGTTTACTACCATTGAAGTCGATTCGCGAGAAAGGTATTCGTACTTGGCCCAAAGCTGATAATAATTTTCGTAGATGGCATGCACGCCTTACCAAACATGGCCCCACTAAAGCCCTTTTTGATCGTGCAAGGATTTCCGACCTATTAGAAATTGCTCTCCAGCCCCCAATCTATGACCCTGTATTATTTCCAATCGCTTTAAGTTTCTGGTCATCTGAATATAATATCTTTGTTTTTCCACTTGGTCCTATGTCTATTACCTTGAGGGACGTAGGGGCTTTGGTAAATCTTCCCGCTTCGGGCGATACTATTTTCCCTGGCATATTAATTTCTAGCGCTGCCCCACAATTTGACAAAAGGCTCTCTGAATCTTAATCTAGTCTGCAGGGTACCTATACTGCCTCCGTTTCTGAGCCTAGTCATGCTGAACGGGTAGCCTTCCTCCAGGTCTGGCTTTGTAAATATGTCATCTGCGTTCCGAGTCTGAAACCTTCCATGAGCTATCTGCCCATAGCACATGAGTTGGCTCGTGGTAGGCCTTTGAATTTATGTTCCTTTGTTCTAGCTGCCCTTTACAGAGGCATGGCTTCTCTTCAATTTCATCTGGAGAATGGTGCCTCTCCCACTGGCAGTGGTCCACTTTGGCTCACTCAATTGTGGTTGAGAGCATATTTTCCATCATTGAGTGCTCCCTCTATTTCCCTTCCTTCTGCTAGCTGCTACGGGCTGGCTATTAACTCCATGGGCTCTTTACGTATATCTAGCAGAGACATTTTTTCATTCTTTTATACTTTGACCTCTATTCCTTCTTTCTTTCCTTTCCCTGCCCATTTGACTCCAGATTACGTACATCCCCCAACTTCACTAGAGAGTGCAAGTGCTTCTTTGGGTTCAATTCTTGACTGGGAGGGAACTATTTCACGACATTTTAATTGGAACCAATGCTAAGGCTGGGGTAGAGATATATGCTCCTCAGTTCTTTGCCCGCCAACTTGGCTTTGGCCAGACTTGGTCTGTCCCTCCTTGTTACTCCAAAAATTTAATAGATCGTTTTCATACCATCGATAAAGTTGAGGCCCAAGCTATAGATGCTCGCAATCTCCTTTTGACCAGCAAATTTTCATTGGCCCCCTTTAACTCTAGTTCTACCATCCATCCTTTATTCGAGCAATTATGGCCGTCGGTACAGCGTAGGCTATTCGCAGCCGATGCTAATAGTGCCTTTCATTCGTTGGATCGGTCTGGTACTTCCTCTACTTCTTCTCATTCAGCGACCCCTGCGTCAATTAGGAATCCTTCTTCATCTCCTCGTGCTAAACGTCCAACCCTTCCTTTGGCTTCTCAACCTGTTAAAGCCATTACAGCCACAAGTGCATCTAGCCGTAAACGGCCAGCTTCAGTGTCTTCCGTCTTGCCGGATGATGTTGAAGAGGATGATGACGCTCCTCTCGTCCTTCGGAGAAAAGTAACAAGATTTGCTTATCCACAATTTCACCCTTCACACCGTACCAATAGTTTTCTTGCATTTCAGAAGAGCGTGACTTCCCCTTCAAAAGCTTCAGTTTCGGCAGTTCCTGCCTCGTCGCCCCCTACTGCGACT
Source organism: Fraxinus americana (assembly GCA_035079005.1). Taxonomy (NCBI): domain Eukaryota; kingdom Viridiplantae; phylum Streptophyta; class Magnoliopsida; order Lamiales; family Oleaceae; genus Fraxinus; species Fraxinus americana. Next base: position 5,928,479 of record CM068714.1, on the reverse strand, counting down.
GCTTCGCCCAAATCCGCTGACGAAGGGGCTATGCTCGAAGAAATACCCCTGGTACCAACGACTTCGCCAAAGGAGCCATTTTCCTCTCAACGTGCTGACCCCCAAACCTCGAGCCAGAAGGTGACACATCCTTTGATTGCTTTAACTTTGCTCATTTACTCTCTGTTTTTGATTCATGCAGAAACTCTCACGAACTTGCCTACTGTGGCAGAGTCTTCTCGCCCAGACAAGGGAAAGTCTTCAGAAGTAGTTGAACCAGTTGGTGGTACATCTGGCTTTTCTGAAATTGCTGATGAGGTTATTTATTATCTTGTTCTTCGTCTTTTGCTTTGCATGCTGTGATGACGAGTCTCAAAAGTGGGTGTCTTTCCTCATAGGGTGTCGACGACATTCTGCGCTCCATTCGGGAGTGGTGTGCTTCTTTAGAGCAAATAAAAGCAATTCGCCCTACTTCCACCAGTCGTTCTGCTTCTTCTGAGGAAAACACGAAAGCTCTCAAACAGGCAGTGTTTGAGTACGTGTCTTTTATGGATATGGATATTGGTCGAGCCAACGCCGCCAAACAGAAAGATAAATTTGAACACCTAAACGCGAATTTGGCTCAAGCGCTTGCGCTTCCATCGCTCAATATTTCTGCTGAACTGAAAGCGAAACTGAAAGTTGTTCATGCTGAGGTTCCTTCATTACTGGCCAAGAACGCTGAACTCAAGGCCAAAAAGGCCCAATACCTTCGTGCTTCCTCTGAGAAGGAGTTATTACTATTAGAAGTCGGCAAAGCCGAGAACAAGTTGAACGAAATTTCTTCCGATATCATGGTTGAGGACTCCTTGATGACCAAGTTGGCTGCAGAGATAAAGGAGCTTCAAGCAAAAATGGACGACTGTAAGGCGAGGATAATGGCCAAGAAACGTAATGCTGCCCAAGAATTTGAACATGCTAAATCTCTGGCCGAACAGTGTAAAAACCTGGAGGTTGACAGTGACTCAGTGACTGAATTGAATTTCTTCTCTTCCAAGCAAGGTGAAGATTGGGGAAAGATGAGGGAGTTAATGCGATCGGTCTGGGAGGAGTTGTAATTGGGACACTTAATGCCCTTATGAATTTGCTAACACGATCATTTTTCATTGTAATAGCAGTATTTGCCTTTAAAGAACAATTGTTTTTATATGTTCGTGCATTAATTGACGTTCTTCCCTTAACTCGTCAAACCTCCAAAGCATCTGATCAGTCCAACGCTAACATTCATGCACATCAACTTCCTCGCCTTTCAGATTTTTGAGCCATTTAATGTATATGGCTTTTGATATTTCTGACGTTTCATATTCATCCCTTATAAATACGTTCAATCTTCTACACTAGTAATTATCCTCATATCTCGTTCCTTTCTTCCATCAACTGAACTACTGCTATCATTTTGGCATTTCGCATGATCGACCCTTCGTTCCCCTTTGATGACAGAAACGTCTCGATTTTTCTTTCTTGGTATGGGAGACATGGGAAATTTTTTGGCCGGCGGCAAAATTCTTCCCGTCTATCTGTGGAGGGGAGAAACGTTTCTGGGCCATTTTGCTGGGTGAGAGAGCTTCTCAGTCTCTCCGTCTACCACTGCAGCGATGCATTTAGGGAGGCGGCTGGGCCTAGTCCACAATTTTCACCGTCTTCCTTGGCGGATTGTAATAGTTTGCCCCTGATTGTTTTCTGTAGGAATTCTTGTATTTTGTACTTCGCAGATGTAACCAACACTTATTTAATAAAATTTCGCTTGAACGTAATTCGTTCTTTGTCTTATCTGGCTATCATCGCTTTTTGTATGTTTAAACTTTTGCTTGTTCGTCTTCCCACAGGGAAGGGACATATTTCTTCAAATATTTGCCGTTGATGAACCTTATGTGATTGGTACTATCTAAATTCTCTAAATGGTAGGCTCCATTAGGCAACACGCTTTTTACCCTGTACGGTCCCTCCCAATTTGGTGACCATTTACCGTACTTTGGGTCCTTGCTGTCTAACGGAAGTATTATTTTCCAAACTAAATCGCCTAAACTGAAAGACTTGGCTACGACCTTCTTGTTGTAGAACTTAGCGATCTTTTGTTTCTGAATTTGCGGTCTATCTAGGACGTCTAACTTTAACTCGTCCAACTCCAACAGATTTTGGATAAGTAACCCTGCACGTTCGCTGTCGCCCAAATCATTTTGTGAACATACTCTCATTGACTGGACGTTGATTTCCATGGGTAACACCGCGTCTTGCCCGTACGTTAGTTGAAAAGGAGTGACTTTAGTGCTTGTGTGTAGCGACGTTCTATAGGCCCACAAAGCTTGATTCAAACATTCGTGCCAATTTCTGGCATTCTCATTTATCATCTTTCTTACAATGTTTTTTAGAATTTTGTTAGATTATTCAGCCTGACCATTGGATTGGGCGTAGTAAGGCGTGGAATTTACTAACTTGATCCCAAATTCGTTCAGATATTCTTTCACTTGATCACCATTCAGGGAAGTTCCATGATCCACCATTAGGGTTTGGGGGATGCCAAATCTGTAGATGATATGATCACGGATGAACTCTATCACATTCTTCTGAGATATTTCTTTTAGAGGTATTGCCTCTACCCACTTAGTGAAGAAATCCGTTGCTACTATAATGAACGTGTGCTGCTTGGACGATGGTGGGTAAATCTTTCCCATTAAGTCTATCGCCTAGCCTCTGAACGGCCATGGCTTAACGATTGGTGCCATCTCTCTTGCTGGCGCCCTCTGAATCGGCCCATGTTTTTGACATGCTAAACAATATTTTGCATGTTGGACGCACATTTCTCCCATCTTAGGCCAAAAATATCCATTCCTAATAATATACCACCTCATTCTTTGACCAGCTTGGTGGGCTCCACAGATTCCTTCATGTGTTTCAGCCATAATTACCTTGGCTTCTTGTAAACTCACGCATTTCAGCAAAATCACATCCGAGCGTTTCTTAAGTAATTCGCCTTCAATCAATGTGTAATTTAGCGACCGTAGCTTTATCCTTCTATCATTCTTCTTCCATGGTTCTTTCAAGAACTCCTTTATTTCCACCCTCCAATCCATTGCCTCTCCTTCTTGTATGCAATGAATTCCGATTCTATTTGCCCTCCTTTGCACAACAGGCAATATTGTTCCGTATTCACAAGTAGGTTCCATATTTAAAATTTTCAAGTAACCTGAGGCAGTTTGAGCTAGTTCGTTTGCTATGTCATTGTATATCCCGTTGACATATTGAAGTTCTACTTGGTCAAACTCCTCTAGCAGTTCTTGAGCGACCTCATACTGGCTTATGACAGATTCACTTTGACATCTGAAATCACCAGTAAGTTGGTAAATTACCAGTTGGGAATCGCCCCTGATAATCACATTTTTCACCTCCATTTCAATCAACAACTCTAGGCCGGCAATCAATGCTTCGTATTCGGCCTGATTATTGGTGCACATTATGTCCAATGTGAAGCGAATTCGTAACAAACCCCTAAAGGATTTATCAAGGTTATTCCTACCCCTGCACCTTTGGAAGTTTTTGATCCGTCGAAGTATAGGATCCATGGTTTTAACTCAAATGAGTCTATTTCCAGTTTAATTTCTTCAGGCATATCGAGGCACGGGTGATCGACCAAGAAATTAGCTAACGCTTGATTTTTTACTGCCTTCTGTGGTATATATTGTATCTCAAATTCGGATAGTGCCAAAGTCCAAAGGCCTATCATTTGGTGTAAGATATGGTGAGAAAACATGTACTTTACTAAATTTATCTTGGACATTAAATAAACTGTTACAGGCCGTAGGTAAGCCCTTAATTTGGTAAGCCCTTAATTTACAGACATAATTTTTCAATGGCAGAATAATTACATTCACATTTTGTCAATCGCCTACTCAAATAATATATTGCCCTTTCTTCACCAAATTGGTCTTCTTGCGCGACTATTCCAGCTATCGATTCTTGTTCGGCCGATATATATACCTTCATTGGCCGCCCTTGGATAGGTGACACCAACACTGGCGGGTTAGATAAATACAACTTCAAGCTATCCAAAGCCTTTTGATATTCTTCCTTCCAGACGAGTTCGTCCTGGTTTTTCAATTTCAGTAGAGGCGAAAAAGCTTTTGTTCGCCCTGTACAATTAGAGATAAAACGCCTTAAGAAATTTACTTGACCCAGCTAGGCGGTTTGGCCTCAAAAATGGCCTTTGCTTTATTCTTATCAAGTTCGATTCCCCTTTGGTGTACTAGAAAGCCGAGGAAGTTATCGGCATTGACACCAAACGCACACTTCAAAGGGTTCAACTTCAACTTATATTGTCTCATTCGCTCAAATGAGCGTTTCAATTGTTCGAAATGATCTTCCTCTTTAACAGATTTGACAACAATATCATCCACATACACTTCAACAAATTTGCCTATCATATCATGAAAAATTAGATTCATTGCCCTTTGATAAGTTACTCCCGCATTTTTTAGGCCGAAAGGCATAACTACCCATTCGTAACACCCCAAGGCCCCTGGACATCTAAAGGCAATTTTGTGTACGTCTTCTTCAGCTATATAAATTTGGTTATATCCTGAATACCCATCCATGAAGGAATACATAACGTGTCCGGCAGTGGAGTCGACTAAAGAATCTACCGTAGGCATGGGGTATTCATCTTTAGGTGTTGCTAAATTCAGATTTCTAAAATCTATGTACACCCTTAATTTACCGTTCTTTTTAATACTAGCACGATATTGGATAACCATTCAACATACCTAGCCGTCCTAATGAAGCCTGCTCTTAGTAATCACTCAATCTCTTTCTTAATTTCAGGTAACACGTTAGGGGCAAAGCGTCTAGGAGGCTGTTTATGGGGCTTAAAATTTGACTTCGTTGGCAATCTATGTTCCACTAAATTTTTATCTAAACCAGGCATGTGCTCATATTCCCAGGCAAAACAATATTTATACTCTTTTAATAAAGCGATTAAAGTTGTACTAACCTCTTGACTGAGCATCTGGCTGATGAACGTTGGACGATCTTCTCCCACGTCGCCAATGTTTACTTTGACCAAAGGGTCTTGTGCTTGAGCGTTCCCAGGCTTGTTGATTCTCATCACCTCGCTATCCATGTCCCTTGTAGGCATTTCTTCTTCTCGGCAATCCACCTTGTTGACTTCCTGGTCAACACTTTGCTCCAAACTGAATACTGCCAACCTGTCTCCCAATGTTTTCAATGCTACCTTTTATTTGGTTTTCTCTTGACATTCTTTATTGAAAGCCACTAATATGACTTTGAAGGCCTGGATCTCGGCCACATGCTCTTTCGGTTGCCCACTCATCAGAATTCTTCGATTGTCCTTTTGCCAATCACTGGCTCTTCTAGGACCACTATATTTGGCCTCATTTGACTGAACATCTCAGCGAGCGCATCTACCAAAAATGGTTCTTCACTCTGTGCGACGACCTGAGTTTCATTTCCATCCTGGATTACTCTGACAGGTCCATAGTTCCCCTCGTACATGAATATTTCCACTGAGTTAGCTTCTGCAACAAAAGGCCTATGATCTGCTTGTACCACTTCTGCTTTACCTTGGTCATTCCAGAATACTAAACACTGGTGGAGCGATGATGGTATACAGTGACTTCCGTGGATCCAATCTCGCCCTAGAAGTATATTGTAACTAGTAGGACCATCAATAATAAAGAAGACTGTGGTCCTAGTAGTCGTTCCCACCGTTATATCTAGTGGCATCACTCCTTTGGCCGAAGTTGCTCCCCCATTAAAGCTTGTAAGAATGACCTCTGTTGGGATCATGTCATCTTCTTTCTTTGCGAATTTACTCATCATCCTTAATGGGATAGTATTTATGGCTGCCCCATTGTCAATGAGCACCTTCACCACCGGTATGCCATTGACTAAAGCCCTCACGTAAAGTGGCCTTAAATGCTTAGTTAGTTTCATAGTGGGTTTTCTGAAGACGACTTTTTCTGCTGCATCAATTTCTACTTCCTGTTTGTCTCCTGTCGACCTATCCCTTTGAGATGTACCAACTTGCAACACCTCGGGCTGGATACTCGCTAGTTGGGCACTATCTTCATTCTCCGGTGTTTCTCCCATAACTACCCAACCGGTTGGGGGAGGTAATATCCTTGGGGGAGATCCGTACTTTTCAGACTGAGGTACCATTTTCTTCCTTTTGGGTGTTCCATATAATACGTAGTAGTCGAAAGAACGCCCAGATGGTTCTCCCAACAAGTCTACTTCACGGACTCCTTCCCGATGCAATTGCTTTAGCAGAGTGTTGCGCGATACTCCTATCTTTTTCCTTTCTTCTTCTAGATCAATTTCTTCCTCAATATAAGTCATCCCATCATCCTCTTCGCTTTGTATTTCTTGAGATGACTGACCCTCTTCACACTCCAGCACACACGCTTCTTCCTCATTTCTTTCTTCTTTATCCTTATTCTTGAATTCGTTGGCCAACAGATAGTTATTAGCCATGACTGGAGGTAAAGTACCAAACTGGATAGTAAGGGGTGGTTCTGTATCGTCTTTGTCTCCTTTGCTTCGATCAAATTTCGACCTCCCAGAAGAACTTTCCGGCATTTCTCCCATTGACTCCCCAGTGCCAGTTTCTTCACTATCTTCAAGAACGTTTTGATTAGCTCTTTCTAGTACTCTTGGCGCTTTAGGACGTGGCTTTTCTTGCTGTTGTCTCATCATCCGTCCATAATTTCGCTGGAATCTTCTTTGTTGAGTCCTGGTCATCTCATTAAAAGGCACAACACGTCTCGTATTATGCTGATATGAGTACCACACGTTAGGCTGGCGAGACTGTGGTCTGAATGATCTCATATGCCTTACTGGCTTGAACTGCCTTTCCGGAGGCGGTTGTCTATAGAACGACGTTCCCTGCCTCTTGCTTGGATCAAAACCAGGGCGATGGTGATTCTGCCACACTTCTGGTCTCCAAGTATTTGTTCTCACTTCCCCTTTACACCTGGCACACAAAATTTCCTCATCCTTCATGGGTTCTTTTCCTCTGATGCGTTCAAACACACTGACATGTTTCTCTGGGTCTTCTTCATCATTGATAACCAACTTGAATTTTGGCAACTTATTTTTAAGATTGGTCGTCGTCACCTAGTGGTGGCAATGGGCCGAGCCGAGCCGGCTCGGCCCATTGACGAACGAGCTCGGCTCGTGTTCGCACGAGCCGAGCTCGTGGCTCGTCGGCAACGAGCCGAGCGCGAGCTCGGCTCGTTGCCGTTTGAAACTCGGCTCGCGCCCGAGCGCCCCCAAGGCGGGCGGCTCGGCGAGCCGAGCTTAAGCTCGGCTCGCCTATTTATTTATTTATTTTTTTTTTTATAAATAAATAACGCTACTACTACAAGTCTATTTTTTCTATTTTTTTAAATATATATTTTCCAAAACATTTATCGGGGATCGTCAAAACATTTATAATTTTTAAAATAGTAAATATACATTTATTTAAAAAAAAAAAAAAAGATAAACCCTCCTCCTTTATCCAGGGCTTGGGACAGCTACTTAATTCGTGTAGGCGGAGTTAAAATTGTGCACGAAAAACTTTTTACGTGTACAATTTTTTAAAAAAATTATAAATGTATGAAAATAAAATTTTGTAATGAATGTATTGAAATTAAATATCACTTACTTGATTACATGCAATTTCGGCATATTTATGTTGAATTCGATAATTAGCGTCTTCCCAATCCTTCACGCACATTAACGCTTCCAAAATATCTTCTTTTAGTCGACTTGAATTTCGGAGAGAACCCTCTTCCACTGCACTAAAAGCGGACTCCGAAGCTACGGTGCTAGCCGGAGGTGTTAGTAGATCTTTTGCAATTGCGAGAAACAATTGGCCATCGACGTTCATTATTTCGCGGAATTCGATTACATCTTACGAACTTTTCTTAAGCTGATTTGTTACTAGGCATAGTATAGCAAGTAATCAATTAATTCGAGATGGCAACGCATTTTGACTACTACTCGAAGTTTGAGTACATGCGGTGGAAGACATACTACTACTACTAGAGGAACCATATGCATATGCGGTTGAATCATATCTAATTGAGTCTATGTTTTCTAATAAATTAATTACTTGAGCGTCGTCATCGTTTATATTAGTGGGAGTAGGAGTAGGTACACGAGTAACTTGTGTACCTATTCTTGAAGCTTATATAATTCATACATCTCAGTTAACGTTTGTTTCAAATTCCTATAAGTAATAGGCATATTAAAAGTTAAAGCATTTGAAATTTGGTCAATTATAAATTTAGTACCCGATAAATTATATCGGGGGTCCATGTGGCATGCTAAAGGAAATAACATAGGTAATTCTTCCCAATATTTTCTAAATTTTAATTCCATAACATATATAACCGCATGCAAATCAGGGTCATTTTGATATCTATTAAAAGCCCTAACAGTTATATAAAGACGTTCAAGAACCATGCAACTAGTTGGATAAGAAACACCAGAAAATATATTCGTAGACGTATAAAAACTTTCCAAAAATTTCTTAATTTTAAAAACCGTATTCAATCGGATTCATTTAAGATATCATCGTCAGTCGTCTCTAATATGCCTATTGTTATAAAATTCAGGTGATAAACGGTTCAAAACCTTCCCTTAGATTTTAATAATAAGTAAGTTGAATTCCACCTATGACCTAAATCGGTAATAAAAGTTTTTGTATTAGAGTTCGGCTTGTTCACAAAATTCTTCAAATGATTGTTTTCTACTAGGTGTAATCGTGATATACGTAAGTGCATTCCTAATTCGACTAATTTCGTCCTTCACATGTTTTAAACCGTCTTGTACAATTAAATTAAAAATATGGCACACACATCGAATATGGAATAAATAACCACCAAAATCGGGTTGAAGTACTCTATGCAATTTATCGATAACTACTTTATTTACAGAAGCATTGTCAAAAGTAAAAAGCAGTTTTACTCTTGCATTTATATTCTTTAATTATTAACATAATTGCATTATATATAGTGTTAGCATTATGAGGATACTCAATTATTTTAAAAGCAATAATTTTTTATGCATAACCCAAAGTGGGTCTATATAGTGTGCAGTTGCAGCTATATAACCTCTCTTATTAATCCCTTCCCATAAATCCGAAGTTAAAGATATGACACCCCCGTATTTTTCTAAATCCCCAATCAATAATCGCTTTGCATTAAGAAAATATTCAATTGTATTAGAACGAAGAGTATTTCGACTTACCCCAACGTGCCTTGGTTGAAGATAGTGTTTGACGTAGTTTCTGAAATGTTCGTTGTCCACTATTGCAAGTGACGACTCCGCCGCGGCAACGAACTTCACCATTCCCTTTCGTGCTTCCTCCTCAGAATACATCCACGTAGAAAGTGGCGAAGTAGTAGCACCGTCTCTACTAGTACCAAAGCTGTAGTTGCGTTTGTCCACGTTCAAGAAGCCCATGTTTGGCCGCACATGCTTTGTAATGACGGTTGAGGTGAGTGGTTCCAATTTTTTGCCATGCCGGTCGTTGTTGACGGTATTTACATCTTGCTTTATTTTCTGAACTCCATCGATCACACGACCGGTGTTAACCAATTTGAAATGGTCCCGACATTTTTGCACCTTCTTCCCCTTTCTCTTCCCTCTTGCATCGGGAATATTTAGTGCGGAGTTCTTCATCTTGTTCCAAATCAATAGGAACAACTGGAATCAACATCAACGTCATCCAAATCAATCGGATCGGCATCGCCTTCACGAACGTCGAAATCGTCAATGTCTTCTGGAATTGGTAGTTGGTTGAGACCGGCAAATTCATTCCCAAATTGATTTTGGGCAGGTGTTTCACCTTCCATACCGAACAAGTTTTCAACAAATGCTCGTGGATCCATTTGTGAATTGTTGAAATAGAATGTAGAAATGTAGAAATGTAGAATAAGTAGAAATGTGAATTTGTAAAATGAAGATAATAATGTAAAAAAATATAGAAGAGAATTATAGAATTGTTGATAATGATTTGTAAATTGTAAATTGTAGAGTAGAGAGTATAGAATGAAAGTTTGGTGGGAAAAAAATGTTGTAATGGGTTGGGTATTTATAAAAGAAGAATTGGAGAAAAGTAGAGAGAAAAAAAAAAAAAAAATTTTTTTTTGAGGAACAGTGACCAAACGGTCCAGAACCGATGAATAGTTTGGTCCCCTTTGCTACGACGAACGGTCCAGTTCGAGTGACCGTTACAGTCAACTTGAACAATTTTATTTTATTTTTTTTTTTTATTTTTTTAAATTGGTTGGGTGGGCTCGTCTTAGGCCCGAGGCCAGGGCGAAACTCGTCTAGAAGGCGAGCACGGCTCAGTGGGCTCGTCTCGCGGCGGCTCGGCAGCGGCTCGCCGAGCCGCTCGTGAACAGTGACGAGCCAAGCGGGCTCGGCTCGTCTAGTCCATGAGCCCGCTCGGCTCGTGCTCGGGCTCGTTTTTTTACGAGCCCGAGCGGCTCGTGGGCGTGAACAGTACGAGCCGAGCGGGCGAGCCGACGAGCCGCTCGGCTCATTTGCCACCACTATCGTCACCATATTCACTTCAAGTGGCTGTGGGAAAGGATTTTCGTCCACTGCCATTTTCTTTTTGTTTTCGAACGTGATTCGTCCTAACTCAATAGCATCCTGTAAAACATGACGAAAAACCAAGCAATAATTAGTCATGTGTGACCATGCATTGTGTCATTTACAATATTTTTTACCCTTGATTTGCTCAGGGCTTGGCAACTTATGCTTATCGCTCAACTTTATCTGTTTATCCTTGTACAATTTGTCAAATATGAGGTCAGCCTTAGTTATGTCGAACGAGAACGTTCTATTCTTCTTATTTTCTCCTTCCATAGGCTCATTGCTGGCTAAATCTCTAGGTTTAGCCATTATGGGGCAAGTATATGCGTCCCCTTTGGTTAGTTCGGCCAAACATATTTTAGTTTGATCGTAAAATTCATCATTTATGGCATGGATGCCAAGGTTTGGGTCTTTATAGTAAGTCTCTTTACTAGAATTTTTCACTTGCTCTTCCTCTCTTATCAAACGCTCGTACCTAATCACGTTCGCGCTGAGTTGGAACAAGTCAGGGAATTCCCTATCTTGGAATTTTTTTCTTTAAGTCAAAACTTAAACAGTTCTGAGCAATTTTGACAAATTCTTTTTCGGGCAAGGGTACAAAAGCCCATTCATTTGGCATTTGACGTAAATTCGCTAAATCGGCCAGTGTAACCTCAGACTCTGTTTTGTAAAACTGAGCATGGAACAACTGTTCCATTTGTTGCCATGTCTGAACAGAATTTGCTGGCAAATTGATAAACCATGAAAAGGCTACTCCTGTTAAAGAACTTGGGAATAGTCTCATCTTATGGTAATCGGTCACTTCACCACTCTGTAATGTGAATCGTCATATGTGTTCTAGAGTAGATACTTCTCCTAAACCAGTGAACAACGAGAATTCAGGCACTTTAGATCCTCTAGGCCATGGATATACCTGGTCTACCCAATCAGGATATGACTTGGTGTAAGTCGGCCTGATAACAGGACGCACCCCAACAGCCATTTGATCTTGTACTATTTCTGCAATTTGATTTCTCAACAGCACATTTGGATCCTATGGGACTCCTATGGGTTGATTTACCTGTTGGTTCACTTGAGTCGGCCTGACATTTGGTCCCTGATTGGCATGGAAAGTGCCATTGTTTAGACCATTATACTCATTATACTGAGTATTTCCCCCTTCATTAACACGGGGTCAATCATGACCGTTATTCGGCATATTATCTTTTATGTTCAAATTACCCCCTAGGTTAGTAGTCGCGTTACCACCATTTAAGTTTGGCATTCCATTAGCCCCCTGATTTGAAGTGGAAGGGCCAAAAAACGCTTCTAAGCCTGGGTTTAAACCAGGGGAGTTGTGTGGTGAAGTATGTCCCACAATCGTCCTGGTTTGGAAATGATTCCCTACGGGTATGGCTGGTTGACATACTTGGCCTACTAATTTGCTCATAAGGTCATTCAAAACATTTAACTGTTTGGCCATGTTGTCATGGTGAACGTTTCCGTTCTGGGTAAATTTTTCCATATTATGGGCATTTCGTAAATTTACCTGTTCAACGACATCTTGCGTGAGTTCTCCAAGCAATGCACGCATGGTTCGAGGACTCAATTCTGTCATTGGTTCATAACGACTGTGACTGCTTGGAGTCTGTCCTTCTGTCTGAGGATACTGTTGTTGCTCCTCGTACCGCTCGATCACAGACTGGACTATTCCGTGACTTGCTGGTGCTTTATCGGGATTTTTACGAGGCATAATGTTTCCTTTTTTGTATCTTCAAACACCACTGTCCCACTGGGCGTGCCAAATTGTTTCGCGCGGGTTCGCTCGCTAACAATTAAAAGGGGATCAGACGATTGTGTAAGGGACAAACCTCTTGGAACAAAGTCCCAAAAAGGGGTGTTTATTGAATATGAATATTACAAGCTTGGACGTAGACAAGATGCCTCCAAGGGGCGCAAGCACACAAGTACAGGGGAATCGAAGTTAATTAAAACTAAGTCTAATAAAAGGAAATTACATATTCTCTGTTTGAGAGTCAATTTTGTCGGGCTTATCTCATTATCTTCTTCTTTCTTTTATACTGTTTAGACGGCCTTCAACTGCTTAAAAACTGCTTGAAACCACCCATTTTCTTCATCATGGCCAATGTGTTAAAACTGCCATTCATAACTTATCACCGCACGACTCCATATTTTTGAGGTTCTTAGATCATGGATGTACTTAAACCGCTTAAAGCCGTTGCCTTGGATGGTGGCAGGACGTTATTTCCACTGGGGCCTTTGGGTAACTTAAACCGTTTGGGCGATGACGGATTTATACCTTTGGGGGACTGCAGGGTCTTTTACTCGCTCAGCCTCTGGGCGTTTTGCAGGCTTGGGCGATAGCATTGCTTTTGCTTCGTGGGCTTTTATGTCACTTGCCCACCCTTTTATTCAGGCTCTCATACTGGACCTTCAATTGGGCTCCGCTCTTCGGATACTGGGACCTCGATTGGGCCTTGCTCTTTTGGGCCTTCTGCTTGGGCTGCACCTTTTGTGTGTCAACAACACCAAATTGGCTTGTGAATAGAGATGAGATCTCAAGACAATGATGTTATCACTCTGTCATTGAAATTTGTTCTCCATTTCTTCATTAGAAATGGAGATTGTTGTTAATTTCTTTAGGTGGTTGTCGAACTCAATTATAAATTCAACCCTGTGGAGAAATGACAGGCCTCTCTCTCCGTGGTAAAACAAGGTTGTTGGATCTGATTTACTCGAATATCACTCTTATGGAGTTTCTTGAAAAGAATTTGCAGGTTTTTCGTTTCCATTAGATCAATCATTATTTAGGGCCATATTGGCAGGGATTCGGCTTGCTTCTGTTTCTTCTGTAAGGGTCCGTTTGACTGCAAAAATGTAATTTAATTGGAAAGAAAATAAATTTCAGAGAATTGAATTGTCTAGAACTTGTTTTACTAGAAATTGTCAATTAATTGTGTTTAATTTGTATAATTTTTCACCTGAAATATATTGAAATTTTGAATTTTTTTGTGTTCGCTTGACTTTGTTTTCCATGGAAATTGTCCATTAAAGGGATATAATTTGTTTTCATTGCAAAAAAAAAAAAAAAAAAGTAGCTTAGAAGAACTTTTTCCAAAGTGGTGGGAAAAGTTTTTCCTCAAAGAGAAATGCTATTCATCCTCACTGGGGATGCATCCTCAGTCTATGTGGCGTTAATGTGGCATTAAATGATAGGTGAAATTAAATAAGTCATTTAATTTCACCTATCATTTACATCCAAATAGATTGGGGATTCATCCCCACTGGGGATGAATAGCATTTTTCTTCCTCAAAAATCAAGAAAATGTGAGCATTTGGTGAAAGATGGAAAATCAATTTCATGGAAAAATTGGATAATCAAACATGCAAAAATGTGGGAAATGAAATTTAATTTTCATCTTCCATGAAATTGAAGTGTAATCAAACGGGGCCTAAGAGTTTTTAGAAAGTTGTCTTAATTAGTATTTGAAAACTAATATCTATGAATTGGGCAAATACGTCTATAGTGATTAGGATGGATATCTCGTATTTGAAAACTATCAGAAAGTTTTGTTAGGTATACTTTTTTTAAAATCTTTCCTAATTGAAAGAAATACTTTCACAAAATTAATTAAATGGTTTAAGAGCGGCTTTTAAATTCAAAAATCATGCTAAATGGTCCATTTAAAGTAAACAGGGTTTCAATAATTCAAAGGGGGAAAGTGAAATAATAAATTGTCTACTGGAAATAAGAATTGGGTACAGGTAGATTAGGTATGAAAAACTAGCAATTATTTGGCCTATGGCATTGGGTTTTGATGGTCACACACTATCGAGTGTATAGTCCAAAAATTTGGAATTGAATTAATGGCAATTTGTTGACTTGCTCTTCAAAGTGAACCTGAAATCTTGTCATGACTTTTTAGATCTTTTTTTTCTGTTACTAATTTTGGAAAAATAATCCCATCGGCTATAATTGCTAATTAATAGGTCATTCCTTAATTGATATTTTTCGCATAAACTCCTTTAATTTGAGTTGGTGTCATGGATAGTTTTTTTAAAATAAGGATATATTTGATATTCCTGTTTGGTTCAAATTAAAATCTGATTTAAATTCAAATCAAAATCAAACAATCAATATTAATCATATCTTTTAGAGTAATGCTACTTGCAGTCGCTCACTGTAACAGTCGTTCTATGTGGCACACACATGACATATAGTTATTTGATACATTAATGTGGTAATTTTTTATCACATTTAATACATCAAATACACACTTGATATGTGTATGTCACATAGGGCGACTGCTGCAGTGAGCGTTTACAAGTAACATTATTCCATCTTTTATGAATTTCACAACTTTTCAACTACACATTTCAAAAATTTCTATTACATTTTACTAAAAATTTAATTTTAATTTCCACCCAACACCCTCTAAATTTTGTTCAAATAATGAAGATACCTCGAACATTGGATTTAATCGATGTCAATTTGTGTTGGGTACACCAAAGAAGGATAATGTCTAGTAGTTAGCATTAAATTCTACAAGTCATCATGACTTGTGATATTTTTAATGTAAACAGAGTGCAAATCCCAAAGAAGGATTTGAAATCCAATATTCCCTCCTATAGATGTTGATTGATAATGGTCCAAATATTAATTTAATATCACGAGGATACAAACAATCTCTCTGTCCCATAAAGATAAAGCTTACCTTTGTTTTTTCTTTTCTTATCAATCTCTCTGTCATTTCTATTGTTGATAGTTTGTCTCTAATTTAATGTATTTTGTTATCAATAAATATAAATTACTCATATTTAAGCCACTATTTAATGTAAGAAATTGTAGGAAAAACGTAAAGGAAAAAAAAAATTTCAAGCATGTTAATTATATTTTCTTAATTTGTATGACAATTGAAATAAGTCCATTTTTGTGGACGGATGGAGTATTTATTACATCAAAACTGTTTTCATTTGTTATAATTCATCGTCTTTTTACATTGTTATCTTTATAAGAAAAATGACGTTATAAAAAGATTTTGAAATCTGGCTTGTCTTATGTTACGTTATTCATGTTTTTAAAATAATAACAAAAAGCATGTTTTAGGAGTAAGGGTTAGGTTGTTCGATACAGATATTTTAAGAATCAGAATCAGTCGTTAAATTTGTATTATTATTATTTTATAAATAAATCATTCGGCTCGATATAACTTTTGGGACCAAAGTTTCGATTTGGAAGGTTTGATTTCGATTAAAATGCGCATCGACTTAAATTATTTTGTAAATGGAAACTAATTCGATGTAACGTAAATTTTTGGAAACGATGAGTGTTGATTGAGAGGTTCCGTTTCTGGTTATTTCCACCTCTAAAAAAGAATGAACCGCATCTTTAGCAGCCCCCACCTGTCCTGCCCTAGACCTTGGTGAAGGAGATAAATCGCAGGTTATACCTACAAAGGTATAGGGTGAAAGGCTGCTTGTACACTTACACTTACTTAAAGACCAAATCCACATTTCAGAATTCAAACCCGTGATGCGACAGCCTCAAGTAAAGTTGGAGTTTTTCCACATTTCCTTTTCACCACTTGAAGTTGTGCCTAGGGCTGATTATTTCCACCTCTAGCATGAGCTTATAATTGTCATATTGGTTTCCCGAAAATTGAGTTAAAGGTTACTTCTTTTATGCACTTCCTCTTTTCGTGAGCCATTGAACTTGTCAGCCGAAGGCGCGCAGGTTGCATGTCCTTCGCTAGGGTTTTTTCCCCTTTAAATCTTCTCTCTTTCCCCATAATCTTTCCAATACATGAATTGTAACTCCTCAAGGTAATATCTCGTTTCATAAATACTTCTTTAATTTGATACATATTAATTATACTTATTGATATGCGGTTCTTATCTGTCATCATGATTTCTTAAAATTTGCGTAAGATATATTTTCTCAAGACAACTCTTGATCCGGGGTTGTCTTCTTGTTTGACCATTCTTGATTTTGAGGCTTTGCTTGTTTATGCCTGATCTTACCAAAAATCGTCACCTGTTGGATCCCGAGCTTGAGCACTGAGATTGATCACGAACAAGATCTTCTGGTACCTGAAACAAAGGCGTCGAGGTGTGTCCTCGTCGCCCCTCCGATGCTTAAGTCAGACAGGGAAATTGAGTATATATTGCTGAATGTATGTGTGGAAAAACGTACCTGAATAATGGATGAGAATAGTGTATTTATAGAGGTAGGTAGTTGAGTCCTAGAAGGACTCATCTCCTTATTTTTAGGAGATAGCGTAGTGATTGGAGTTGTATGGAAGTCTCCTTCCTTATTTGAAGTGTTCCTCAAGGTAAAACTCCTTCAAGACCTAGGATTCCTAATTTGAGGTAATTGGATAGGGTTAGGGCTCTTTCGGGACGAGGACTAGTAACGCTTGATCACGGGGCACTTTGAGAATTTGGCTAAGGCAAAATCCCGAGCATATACCCCAGGGACTACCAATGTGATTTTGGAGGTATTTTGGAAGGTCCATCCTCGAGGTATCTCGAGCACCATGCTGCTCGAGGACTCGGGTCCCATAATCCAAAAAGAAGAGCCCTTGCAGTCCTCATGCTCGAGGTGTCCATAATAATGACCACATCACTGGCCCCCGTGCATCCATTCCTAGAGCTCGAGAGTTAGGTGTGGATGCATATGAGCTTGATGATGGCTCAGTTAATAAGTCATGAGCTCGACGATAGCTCGATTAATCAATTCGTAGGTTATGAGCTTGATGATAGCTCGAGTAATAATGCTCGATGATAGCTCGTGTAATGATTAAGTCATGAGCTCGATGCTAGCTCATGTAATAATGAAGTCACGAGCTCGATGCTAGCTCATGTAATAATTAGGTCATGAGCTCGATGATAGCCCATGTAAAAATTAGGTCATGAGCTCGATGATAGCTCAATTTATAATTAAGTCCCGAGCTCTTTGCTTGAGATTTTGACAAAGTATTAGGCTAGAGGACTTATCTGAGGCCTAATGTAAATGAAATATCCCGAGCTCTTTGCTTGGGATTTTGAAGTACTAGGCTCGAGGACCGAGGCCTAATGCAAAAATGAATATGTCTCGAGCACTTTGCTTGGGATTTTGACAATGTACTAGGCTCGAGGACCGAGGCCTAATATAACATGAAAATGTCCCGAGCTCTTTGCTTGGGATTTTGACAATGTAGTAGGCTCGAGGACCGAGACCTAATGTAAATTGAAATATCCCGATCTCTTACTTGGGATTTTGACAAAGTACTAGACTCGAGGACCGAGGCCTAATGTAAAATGAAAATGTCCCGAGCACTTTGCTTGAGATTTTGACAAAGTACTAGGCTCGAGGATCGAGGCCTAATGCAAAATGAAAATGTCCCGAGCATTTTGTTTGGGATTTTGACAATGTACTAGGCTCGAGGATCGAGGCCTAATATAACATGAAAATGTCCCGAGCTCTTTGCTTGGGATTTTTACGAAGTACTAGGCTCCAGGACCGATGCTAGATAATCAACTATCTTTGTTTTGTCTTGAGCTCGAGGACAACGTGAATGTCTTGAGCTCAAGGACTAGATAATCAATTAGTATTATTTTGTCTTGAGCTCGATGACAACGTGGATGTCATGAGCCCGAGGACTAGATAATCAATTATCTTTAGTCTTGAGCTCGAGGACAACGTGAATGTCATGACCCCGAGGACTAGATAATCAATTATCTTTGTAGTCTTGAGCTCGAGGACAAGGTGAATGTCATGAGCCCGAGGACTAGATAATCAATTATCTTTGTAGTCTTGAGCTCGAGGACAAGGTGAATGTCACGAGCCCGAGGACTTTTCGACGAAATTATATCCAAGTGATATGATGGACTGGTCGAGCTCGAGGTTTTGGAGAGCATGCTCGTAGCATGTTTGGATGTAAGCTCATGCAGGTATGAGGAGTCTTGTTCGCTCTGTGTCATGAGGGCCCATTGGTGATGGGACTTTTGTTGAGATCATGCCCGTAGCATGTCTCGAGGTAAGCTCATGCATGTATGAGGATTCTTGCTCGCTCTATGCCATGAGGGCCCGTTGGTGACGGGACTTTTGTTGAGATCATGCCCGTAGCATGTCTCGAGGTAAGCTCATGCATGTATGAGAAGTCTTGCCCGCTCTATGCCATGAGGGCCCGTTGGTGACGGGACTTTTGTTGAGATCATGCCCGTAGCATGTCTCGAGGTAAGCTCATGCATGTATGAGGAGTCTTGCCCGCTCTATGCCATGAGGGC
This sequence comes from Fraxinus americana, assembly GCA_035079005.1. Classification (NCBI taxonomy): domain Eukaryota; kingdom Viridiplantae; phylum Streptophyta; class Magnoliopsida; order Lamiales; family Oleaceae; genus Fraxinus; species Fraxinus americana. The sequence continues at coordinate 5,909,588 of CM068714.1, read as the reverse complement.
CCATTTGGTGATGGGACTTTTGTTGAGATCATGCCCGTAGCATGTCTCGAGATAAGCTCATGCATGTATGAGGAGTCTTGCCCGCTCTATGCCATGAGGGCCCGTTGGTGACGGGACTTTTGTTGAGATCATGCCCGTAGCATGTCTCGAGGTAAGCTCATGCATGTATGAGGAGTCTTGCCCACTCTATGCCATGAGAGCCCATTTGGTGATGGGACTTTTGTTGAGATCATGCCCGTAGCATGTCTCGAGATAAGCTCATGCATGTATGAGGAGTCTTGCCCGCTCTATGCCATGAGGGCCCATTGGTGATGGGACTTTTGTTGAGATCATGCACGTAGCATGTCTCGAGGTAAGCTCATGCATGTATGAGGAGTCTTGCTCGCTCTATGCCATGAGGGCCCGTTGGTGACGGGACTTTTGTTGAGATCGGAAAGAATACTTAAAGACAAATTTTTTGTTGGGCTTTTCCCAAAACTTTTATGTTCTAGAACAATCATGGGCTCATAGGCCTTGACGAATGAACTATCGAAAGAAAAAATGAGCGAGGGCACGTAAGCCCGATCAAATGTAAGTCCAAAATAAAACAAAATGAGCAAAATTAACTGAATAGATAAAGTGATGACTGCTATTAGTTGATTGTACCAACAGTGGGTTTGTTACCTACTCCTGTGCCTGAGGTCTTTTCTTTGTTGTAATCATTCCTTGGACGTTTGTCATGTCTGACGTACGTTTTTAAAAACCCTCTTTTGATCAGTTCCTCAATCTCCCGCTGCAACATCACACACTCTTCCGTCGTGTGTCCATGATCCCTGTGAAAGTCACAGTACTCACTTTTATCTCTGGTCTCAGGTGGGGACCGTAACCTCGGGGGCCATTTGAGCTCTTTCATGTCCTTAATCTCCATCAGTATGTCGGACCTAGAGGTATTCAGATGGGTGAACAACTTAGGTGGTACTTCCTGCCTCTGTTTGTCTCGAGCACGATCTTGTCGTATGTTTAGCTCGTGTGGCCTTTTGAGTTGGGTCTTCTCAGAGCTCGGGGTAGGCTTCATCGCCTCCTCCATATTGATATACTTTTCTCCTCGGGTAAGAAGCTCAGTCACGGACTTCGGGGGTGTCTTAGATAAAGACATCTTGAAGGCCTCACACCTCACTGCATATGTTAGAGCTGAAACAGCCGCCGTGATGTGAAGGTCGGGTATTTGCAGCCTTTCCTTATTAAACCTTGTCATGAAATTACGTAGGGTCTCATTCGGGCCTTGTCGGAGCTGCATGAGGGTCGCCGCAGTCTTCCTAATGCGCTTGCTACTTGCGAAGAAGGTGGAGAACTTATCCGCGAGGTCGGAGAATGAGGCTATGGAATTAGGCTCCAGTGAGGCGAACCAATCCCTAGCAGCGTTCGTCAGTGTTTGAGGAAGGCCTTGCACATTACGGGATCCGGGTGCAACCCCAGGTTCATGACATCCGTATACACATTGAGGTGGTTGATGGGGTCGGTGGTCCCATCGTACTCCTTCACGCGGGGGAACTTAAACTTGTCGGGAGGGGATATGAAAGAACCTGCGCGTAAACGGGTGCTAGGGACGAACCATGTTGTCCCCTTGGCATTCTTCCGGTCCGTGATCCCGTCTGTATGATCCGGGCCAATTCTTACGAGTCCATGGTAACCACTCTCGAGGCCGAGGCCACGGGGTATGCCGAGGCCCCGATCCACCATTGTCATGGGCCCCGTGATTATCCCGAGCCCGAGCATCTGCCGTGAAACCCTCCCGCCACCGGTATGTTCCGGCGCGGGTCCTGGGGTGCATTCCTTCCAATCGATGTGGGTTAACGTTGCGAACTTGTGGCGGAGGTCTTCGAACGCCCAGTGAACTAGCCGGTTGAGGGTGATACGGCGATGACTCTCCTTGATGTACTTGGTGTTCCGTGGTGGCTGGGTTCGGAGCGGATGAGCCTGTTTGGAAGATGACTGAACGTGTATCCACCATGACTTTTGGTAGCGTTTCCACGAGCGGGCGCCAATGATCTTACCAAAAATCGTCACCTGTTGGATCCCGAGCTTGAGCACTGAGATTGATCACGAACAAGATCTTCCGGTACCTGAAACAAAGGCTTCGAGGTGTGTCCTCGTCGCCCCTCCGATGCTTAAGTCAGACAGGGAAATTGAGTATATATTGCTGAATGTATGTGTGGAAAAACGTACCTGAATAATGGATGAGAATAGTGTATTTATAGAGGTAGGTAGTTGAGTCCTAGAAGGACTCATCTCCTTATTTTTAGGAGATAGCGTAGTGATTGGAGTTGTATGGAAGTCTCCTTCCTTATTTGAAGTGTTCCTCAAGGTAAAACTCCTTCAGGACCTAGGATTCCTAATTTGAGGTAATTGGATAGGGTTAGGGCTCTTTCGGGACGAGGACTAGTAACGCTTGATCACGGGGCACTTTGAGAATTTGGCTAAGGCAAAATCCCGAGCATATACCCCCGAGGACTACCAATGTGATTTTGGAGGTATTTTGGAAGGTCCATCCTCGAGGTATCTCGAGCACCATGCAAGCTCGAGGACTCGGGTCCCATAATCCAAAAAGAAGAGCCCTTGCAGTCCTCATGCTCGAGGTGTCCATAATAATGACCACATCACTGCCTATTCATTCATCCGATGAATTGTATTGTATGTGATTTTTTTCGACAGTCTTGATCTTGGTCGTGAGAATTTTTAGATTTGGTGATTGTTCTGATTGAATATTCCTGTTCTTCTGGTGTTCTTTTTCTTCTGGTGATATTGACTTGGTGTTAGAAAATGTGTGATTTTTTTGGTCGTGTGTTGATGGACCGATTTAATTGTAAGATAATCTGATGACTCCTGAAGGAGCGGTGTAAGATAATTGTAATTTAGCTAAAAGGTGAAATTTTGAGGATATTGCATATTCTATTGAGCTATAGTTGAAACTTTCACTTTTGTAATAGTTTGTATAGAAATTGGACAGTGTTTAACTTAATCTGATTTGGGTTTTAACTTTTTTGTGGTGCCCAGGAATTCTTGATTAGAGTTACTTTGCTGATTTTTATGAGGTTTGTTGTCGTGGGACCATGCCTTCTTCGGATAATCAAGGTTTCCCAATAACTTTTTCTTCATTTCGTCGACCAATTTTGAGCATTAGAAAGGATCAGATTCATTCTGAAACAAGCCACGATTCTACAATTCAGAACCTGGAATCATTTCAAAAACAAGTCTCTGCCCAGTTTCACAATCTTTCTGTGGTTGACCCTGATGAATTTCTCTCCGTTTCATGGATTCGGAAGCTGTTAGATGCATTTACTAGCTGTCAGGAGGATTTTAGACTGATATTGGGCAATAACAAATCGCAGCTCTCAAAACCACCTGCAGATAGGCTTGCTTGTGAATTCTTTGACAGGGCTATTAAGGCACTAGATATTTGCAATGCAACTCGTGATGGAATTGAGAAAATTCGACTCTGGCAGAAACATTTGGAGATCATTGTAAGCGCCCTGGATAGTGAACAAAGAACGATAGGTGAAGGTCAGTTTCGTCGCGCAAGAAAATCTTTGATGGAGTTGGCCCTTTTGATGCTAGACGAGAAAGATACTGGGTCCATGTTTTCATACCGCAATCGGTCTTTTGCACAGAAGGGCAAGGATCACAGCTTTCGTCCATCAGGTCACGCACGATCCCAATCATGGAGTGTATCTCCTTCTTGGTCAGCATCCAAGCAGATCCAATCAATCGCAAACAACTTGGTTCCTCCCCGTGCCAATGAAATTGCAGCCACTAATGGTCTAGCGGTTCTTGTCTTTACAATAAGCTTTATTCTCCTGTTTGTTTTATGGGCTCTTGTTGCGGCAATACCGTGTCAAGATCGAACTGTGCCAATTAATTTTGCAATCCCACGTAATTTTTCATGGAGTCCACCATTGTCATCACTTCATGGTCGGATTTTGGAGGAATCCAAGAAGCGAGACCGCCGAAATTCCAGTGGATTGTTGAAAGAAATATATCAAATTGAAAAGTCGATACATCAGCTAACAGATTTGGTGGATTCCACTCTGTTCCCACTTACAGGGGAACAGAAGGAATTAGTGAGAGGGAGCGTGCACGAATTATCATTAGTATGTAAAGTTTGTAAGACTGGACTGGATCCACTAGAGCGCCATTTAAAGGAAGTTTTCCGGAAAGTTATGAGTTGCCGGACCGAGGGTCTTGAATTCTTAGGCAAGGCTACAGAACGTTAGATGTTGATATTGAGCTGTGTTGATCAGAAGTGAAAGTTTCCAATATATCATCATTTTAGTTTTGTCAAGCCTAATTTGGGAAAAGAAGAGATTGCTGCTGAAGATAATGGATTTTAGCAGGTAGCTTTTTTGTATTTACAGATATATTTTATGTAAGAAAAAGACACTGTAAATATCCAACCATCCTGTTTCAAGACTTCACCACGAGCTTGATGACATCGTGGAAATTTAATCTCAAAAAACATGTTAAACTTTTTATCTTTCTGGTCATACATGTATAATGAACATAATCTTTTGTTAATTTGCTTCCCCCCATTGATATTGACTCAAACAAGACTTATCTCTTATTTGTAGCAGCCCTGTGGATAGCCCGTGTTTTCCCTTAGAAGATAAGGATTTTGTCTATCGTTCTTGTCATGGGTGTATTTGTGAAGATATTCGTTTCTTATCAATTTCCTTGGTTTAGAAGATCTATTGCTGTTTGTGTTTGATATGCGTGAGGGTCTGGTGAGCAACTGTTGCTGGCGATTGGTGTTCTAGTTGCCGAGACAGTATCAAGTTGACAGTTTCTAAGGGGCGACAGTAACTATTGATGCTGGCATTATCGTGATGATGCATGATTGGCGATACCTTAGGTTCTTGAACTGCATTCATTGGAGACGAGTAATCTGCATTTAGACTCTTGGTTTTTTGAAGTTAATTCTGTTTTGGTATCAGTATAGACGTTGTTATGTACTTTAAGGCCTTGTTATACTGTTCTGCACTCGAGCAGCTTGATTTTTGTGTCTAAATATCGTGATTCTTGTTCATCTATCATCGTCTGACTTAGTTGTAGTTCAAATGACGTGCAACTCCACTGTATTTGCTTGTTTGATTCTATTTCTGGTATCCAATTCCTAGTTTTTGCTTAATCGATTGAAAGACGAGCGATGAGAAGGCGATTTGCTTCTCTTTAGTATATGCTCGGGGACCATCAAAGGGGTCATTTACCATCTCTGAGTTAAGTTATTCAGGTATTCAAATCTTTCATTTAACTAGGAGTTAATATTAATCCATTCAATGATTCAATTAACTAATTTACATAAAATAAATACCTTTAAATAAATTTATACCATCACTAGGGTTTGGCAAAAACCAATCCAAACCAACCTATTTGGTTTGGTTTTTTAGTTCAATTGGGTTGTGTTCGGGTTAGGAAATCAAATTTGGGAAGTGCTATGTGTACATAGGTGTGCACATAGGGAATGACATAATGTGAGTGGGGGTGGGGCCTACGCTACAGTATCGTGGGTCCTACCACACTCACATTATGTCAACCTCTATGTGTACACTTATGTACACATAGATTAATCCATCAAATTTTAGGTTGGATCGGGTTTCGGGTTATCTATTAAAACTCAACTCAAACTTAACCCAATAAATTAAAAAATATTAAAAAGAAAATTAGTAATTAAAACCAAAAACCTAATGATCAAAATTCTCCTTTGCTTCACGTCTCTTCTGACTATTGTCTTTTCTGCTTCTCATTGTTGCTCGTGCATCAACTTCTCGACTCGATTTTGAGATGTGATTTTTGACTAAACACTTGGATTAAATTAGGAGATTTTGTATTGAGTTTGGATGATTTAACATTTTTAGTATTTTTGTTGAATTCATTTTATTCAATAAATATAATATGCTGGTATTCAACATGTATTTAGATTGATTTAATATGTATTTAATTTAATCATGATATAATCTATTTAACATGTTTTACAATATTTTTAATTTATATTGTTCTATTGGAATGAAACTTAACCTCATGGACCATTGATTCATCTTCAATTGACTTAAGTCCTTTCAAATCACTATTTTTAATGTAACTGAAACTAATCCTAATTGAATGGTACCAAATTTTAAAAAAATTGTTCAAATTCAACAAAAAATGTCTCAACCATTGAACTCATAAAAAATTGTCCAATTTAAATTGGATTCAAGACCAAACTAATCAACTCAACACGAGTTTAGTTGGTTTGGATTGGGTTGGGTTTCAACAATGAATGAGTTGGTTTCAGTTTGAATTATTGTCAAATCGGACATGTTGGGTTGGGTTTGGATTGAACTCAAAACCAATCCAACCCAACTCACGCCCAGCCCTAACCATGACAAATTCATCAAAATTAACGATTAAAAATAATGCTATCTGATGATACCAATCCTGCAGAAATCCCGAGCTTGAATTCCTGAGGAGTTCATGTCACATCTAAGCCAGATCCAGCCTGATCTCCTCGAGCTTATACTCCTCGGGAACGGGTTACAAAGTAGAGTCCTTATGAGAATGTGTTACCTCATTCTAAGAAGATTCTAACACTATTCATATCCAAACATGTGGGTAATACGAACCCAACTACATTACAACTTCCAATTGCACTGGGACTCTTAGGTATCACGACATTGTAGTCCTACTAGGAGTCCACCACCTACCTCTATAAATGCATTATTATCATCCATTATCAATGTATGTTTTTACACAATTTACAGCATATATTATCTTCATAAATTATCTCTTTGACTTAAGCATTGGAGGGGCGACGATGACACACCTCGATGCCTTTGTTTCAGGTACGGAGGACCTCGTTCGTGCTCATTCTCAGTCGTCAAGCTCAGAAGTCGACATGTACTATTTTTGGTAGCATCATTGGCGCCGTCTGTGGAAAACGCTACCAAAGGCCATGCTCAAAACACATTCAGGTCTTCCTCCAATAAGTTCATCCGCACCAAACCCACCACCCGTGGCGGAGCCTCAAGCCCATCAAGAATAATCATCTACAGTACCAGCTGCCCAACCACAGGTGGTTGATACGGGTGTCTTCGAAAAATTTCGTCAACAAGTGACTATTCTGACCCAATTACTAAGCCAAAGGGATGCTCATCCTACGCCGAAACAACCGCTGGCACCGACAGTTGGACAACAAGAAGGTTTCATGGCTGATGATATAGCTTGGGATACTCGATAGGCTCATGACAATTGCGGATCCAGAGCTTTGGGTGTGCCGCCAGTGGCCTCGGCTTCGAGGTTGGTCACCATGTACTCAGGAGAACTAACCAAGATCATACAGGATGGAATCACCGCTGGACTTCAAAAGAGCACCCAAGGTATGACGGGGTTTACCCCTAACACTCCCTTCACGCCAGAAGTGTTCTCCTATCCGCTCCCAGACGGGTTCAAACTTCCCCGAATGAAGGAGTATGATGGAACAACTGACCCTACCAACCATCTCAATATGTATATGGACGTCATGAATCTATAGGTGGCACCATATCTCGTAATGTGCAAAGCTTTTCCGCAAACACTGACCAACGCTGCTAGGGATTGGTTTTCTACCCTATTGCCCAATTATATTGCTTCATTCTCCGACTTGGCTGACAAGTTCTCTACTTTATTTGCCAGTAGTAGGCGCATCAAAAAGACTACCGCATCCCTCATGCAGCTCAGGCAGGGACCGAATGAATCTCTGCGTAACTTCACGACGAGGTTCAATAAGGAAAGGCTTTAGATACCCGACCTTCACATAACAGCAGTAATCTCCGCCCTCACATATGCTATAAGGGGCGATGCTTTCAAGATGTCCCCCTCAAAAAACCCGCCGAAGTCCGTGACCGAGCTACTAACCCAAGCTGAAAAATACATCAATATGGAGAAAAATTTGAACCCAAGGAGAAATTCTCACTCGACCTCTGAGAAGCCCAAACACAAAAGGCAGCATGATTTCAATCCTCATCCAAAAGTTAACAAGAATAAACAGAAGCATGAGATACAACCGACGTCGTTAACTCGATTGAACACTTCCAGGTCCAACATTCTGATGGAGATCAAGGATATGAAGGATTTTAAATAGCTACTGAGGATGCAATCCCCTCCTAATACTCGAGACATGAGTAAGTACTGCGACTATCATCGGGACCATGGGCATACGACCAGTGGTGGACCAAGCACCCGGCGAGCCCCGACGGCCGCCCGTGCTGGATCCGCCGGAACAGTTTTTTTCTTTTGGACAATGAACAAATGTTCTAATTATATATTTGGTAAGTTCCTTTGTTTACATAAATTTCTTGTAGCTCATGTGGCCAGAAAAACTTGTATAATCAGCTCAGAGGTCCCAGTTTCGAATCATTTTGCCAACATTTTTAGTGTAAAAAGTTTAAATCTACAATTTTTGCCAAAACAAATGGAATAAGGGGGGAGGGTTTCGAACCCGTGACCCCTGCTCCAAGATATTGGGCTCTTGACCATTGTGACACTCATGAAATTTGATATAAGTTTCACCAGAATTATATATGTTATATATTAGCACTTAAATGCAATTATAAAAATTTAAACTCATGCACTTCATTTGAATTATACAAAACTTGGACATAATATCATTTGGTGAATATTGTTAATTTTTACAACAAAATTATAAATGTTCAGTTTGAACAAAATAATTATTATATTTAAATTATAGACCTCGTTTGATTACATTTTTTTCCAAAATATATTTCTCCCTTCTTTTAATAGCTCATTTTTTAATAAAATAATATTACATGCAAATTCAAAATTTTTCTTTATTTTTAACTACATGTTTTTCATCAAATCACTATTTCAAAATATAGTTTTTGCAAAAAAAAAAAAAAAAAGCATCTAACGGGGCTTTTAATATTTTATTGCTGACAACGGTCGAAGATCTATTGTCGCCCGTGCTGACAAGAAGTCCTGGGTCCGCCACTGCATACGACAGAGAACTGCAAAGCCCTACAGCAAGAGATTGAGGCTTTAGTAAAAAGGAGATACTTAAGTTCATTTGTCAGTCAAGACAAGCGCCCGAGGAATAATCGAGATGGAGGCAAGGGTCCCGAGAAATGAGGGAATGACAAACCTACAGCAGGAACAATTTACGTTATTGTTGGGAGGATAGCATTATGAGGAGACTCAAACAGTGAATGCAAGCAGTATGCCGGCAGTATAGCCCGAACTTGAAGACGACGCCTGATAGTATGGAGGAAATCACGTTCGGGTTGCCGGACCTGGAGGGTCTTTCACATCTACATGACGATGTACTAGTCATATTTGCAATCATAGCCAATTTTGAGGTGAAGAGGATACTAGTTGACAATGGAAGCGCGGCCAATGTGCTCTCTTATGAGGCATACTCTAAAATGGGGATTTCGGCCGAACAGCTCAAAACCGTTAAAACTCTGCTTCAGGGATTTGGAGGTGGTACAATCATTCTGAAGGGAATCGTTAATCTTCCACTTACGATGGGATCAGATCAGAGGCAAGTAACAGAAATCACATCATTCCAGGTCGTTCGTACTTCAATGGCATACAATGCCATCCTAGGGAGGCCATTACTCAACAAGATCAGGGCAATTGTCTCAACTTTCCACCTTGCTATGAAGTTCCCTACCAATGATGGTGTTGGGGTAGTGCGCGGGGACCAGTCAGCTGCTAGACAGTGCTACGTAACAAGTGTCCGGGGAATAAATTCCAACGTCATGCACATCTCGTCATCCGGACCCGAGCCCGACCATGGAGGTCAATTTGCTCCGGTGGAAGAGGTAGTAGAGGTCGAGCTCGAGCCCGATAAAAAGGTGACAATTGGTCGGGATCTCGACACCAATCTCGAGGAGTTACTGGTAGGTTGTCTGTCCTGCAACATAAACGTGTTTGCCTGGAGCGTTGAGGATATGCCCGGGATATACCCAAGCATTGCAGTCCACAAACTTAATATCAATCCAGGAGCAAAACCGATCAAACAAAGGAAGACACAATTCACACCCGAACGGCGTGAGGTCATTTGGGAAGAGATTGATAAGTTGATCAATGCTCGATTTATTCGGGAAGTTCAATACTCCGACTGGCTCGCCAACGTCATGCTCGTCAAGAAGGCTAATGGAAAATGGAGAGTTTGTATCGGCTTTACAGATCTTAATAAGGCATGCCCAAAGGACAGCTATCCCCTACCTCGGATCGACAACCTCGTGACAACACGTCAAGATATAAATTGTACAGCTTCCTCGATGCATTTTCGGGATATCATCAGATCCTTATGGCTAAAAAACTTGATGCGAGAATTTTCCAACCGCAAGTGTACGATGTCAAGTTTTAATATGGTGGGAGTGGAGTATCATTTTCCACAGGGATTAAAATCAAATCCTAATAATTCCTATAATTAAAATAACATTAATTCTATCTAGAAAATAGGAATATCGAAATGAGATAACTAACTAACTAATTCAATAAATTAACAATGCAATAAAATAATATTAACACTAATAGGCTTAAACTCTAGAGATTCAATTTCACCTAATCATGGATCATGCTTCAATCATCTAACTATTCCTTAATTTATTCTTATGGTCTATGAGTCAAAAATCCAAAATTATCTTAATCCCCTCTCTCGATGGCGAATTAAGAATTACTCTTAAAACCCTAATTTTGAGTCTCCATCTAAAATTAAGATGATAAAGTACATTTAGATCTTTGATTCTCTTAATGACTACAAAGGATTTTATAGGACTCTCGAATTCTATAATTTCATAGGTTGTGTTTATCAATGATCCCTGTTTAGAATTTCCTCTCTCGATAGTAAATCCCAAATTCAATATCATTCAAATGATGATCAAGCATTCAAAAGCATTAAGAGTATATAAACACAAATAAACCAATTGAATAACTTCTATAATAGATAATTAAATGATCAGGGCATAATCTCTAGTGTTGGCTACATTGTATCTCTAGAAAAATAAATTACTCCATGAAAATATAAAAGAAAACACAATTCATGTTCTTAAATATTGATAGAATATAAAAGATTGATAGAAAATAAGAAAAACTCGTTGATTTGTGGATTTCTCAATCTCAAAGGGTCTTCACTATGGTGTGGCTGCTGGTTTTCCTTCCCCCAAAAGTTTCTTAATTGAACCCTAGAAGCTGTATTTGTATTCCCCCCTTTAAAATTTTTAGATTTAGGGCGTATTTGGCAACTTGTGTCATCGTGGCGCAGGGGTGCCTGTAGTTTTGGGTGAAAATCAGTTCTGAAACTTCTAGTGGCGCAGGGGCCTCCTGTCTACCCTGTAAACTGCTGTACATTTCTTCAGTATTTTTATCATAAATTTTTATTCCAATGTCCGATTGAGACGATTTAAGATGTGTTGGAAAGCTAACTCAAAGGGCTACAACTTTACTTCAGACATCATCCTTCAATTAGATCGTTTACTCTGTCAAAAGTAAGTCTCAATATGAGACTAAAACCCCGGCGCACAACTTCTAGGTTGGAAATTGATTTGTAATCATCTTTTGACTAAATTTGATCCCTTTGACATCTTCCTTTATCCAATTGACTCTGAGCACTCTCAAATCTTCATTGTGAGGTTTGGCATAGCTTTTAAGTATTTACACTTTGGTCCCCCGAACTTTGAATCTCTTACAATTTAGTCATTTCTCCAAATTTGTCAACTTTTGCTTATTTTCTTTAATCTCACCAACCTACATCACAACATCAAAACACACATAAAAACACTCTAAAACTATCTCAAGGGTAACAAAATAATGTATTAAGTGGCATAAATATCATGAGTGTGGAGCACTCATCAGAGGACCAAGAAAACACGTCATTCATGGCTGATTCGGCCATATATTGTTATAGGGTCATGCCTTTTGGATTGAAGAATGCAGGAGTGACTTACCAGAGGCTCATCAACAAAATCTTCACAAAGATGATCGGGAAAAATATTGAAGCTCATGTGGATGACATGGTAATCAAGAGCAAACGAGCAGAGCAGCACATAGCAGATCTTGAATAGGTTTTCTACACCCTACGCGAGTACAAAATGAAGTTGAATCCAGCAAAATGCGCATTTGGAGTAGCATCGGGTAAATTTTTGGGCTTCATGATCACGCACGAGGGAATTGAAGCCAACCCAGACAAAATAAATGCACTTACATCCATGGAATCCCCTAGGAACAAGAAAAAGGTTCAGAAACTGACCAGCTGCATCGCCGCACTGAACATGTTCATATCTCGTGCAGCTGACAGATGCTATCCATTTTTTAAAGCTCTAAGGGGAAATCATAACTTTGAATGGAACGAGAATTGTGAGAAAGCACTCCAGGAGCTCAAGCAAACGTTGGCCACCCCAACAGTTCTCACAAGGTCGGAGCCTGGAGATACTCTAGTTCTATACTTAGTAGTCTCTCAAAACGCGGTAAGTGGCATGTTAGTAAAATAGGTCGGCAGAGCTCAACAACCAATTTACTACGTGAGCAAGGTATTGCTTGATGAGGAGACAAGGTGTACTTTGGCCGAGCAACTAGCTCTTGCCTTGGTGGTATCAACAAGAAAACTAAGACAATATTTTCAATCTCATCCGATTGTCGTGCTAACGAACCAACCACTCAAACATATACACTAGAAGCCCGACGTGTTTGGAAGGTTATTGAAGTAGGCTATTGAACTTGGCGAATTTGACATTGAATTTAAGCATCGACCCTCGATTAAAGCACAAGCCTTGGCCGACTTCATAGCAGAACTCACTCCAAAGCCTCGGGGGCCAGTAGATAGCCCGACCAGTAATGTTGTGGACATATGGGAAATATTCATGGATGGTGCATCAAATAGCTCGGGCTCGGGTGCAGGTGTCATAATCATCAGCCCAAACAGACATACGAAAGTACAATGTGCGCTCCGATTTAAATTTGACGCTACAAATAATGAAGCAGAGTATGAAGCAGTTATAATCGCGCAAGAGCTTGCCATTTACCTTGAGCTTGAGCACATAAAAATTTTCAGCGATTCACAACTAGTGGTCGGACAGATTGAAGGGACGTTTGAGATGAAGGATGAGAAGATGAGCTTGTACTGCCTAAAAGTTCATGATCTTCAAAGACTATTCAAAAGTTGTGAAATTGTGAAGACCTCTCGAGTCGAAAATTATAAGGCCGACGCCTTGTCCAGGCTCGTATTCGTAGGGATTGATGGTCTTGACAGGATAGTTCACATCAAATTTGTAACAGAACCGAGCATAAGTTAATCACCCTCTGTTATGGATATTCAGCATGAACCTTGCTGGATGGACCCAATAATTGATTTCATAAATAATGGGAATTTACCAAATGATCAGCGCACGGCAAGAAACATTCGAGCTCGAGCACGAAGGTATTACATGATCGGGGGAGTTTTATTTCGCCGAAGTTTCACTCTTCCATATCTTTGTTGCCTCAGGCCTTCAGAGGCTGCCCAAGCACTAGCTGAAGTTCACGAAGGAGTATGCGGGAATCATCAAGGTGCTAAGGTCGTAGCCTTTAAACTTATAAGATACGGATATTACTGGCCTACCATGAAGATGTATACCGCGGATTATGTAAAGAAATGTGACAAATGTTAGAGGTTCGGCAACGTCATCCATTCTCAGGTCGAGGACCTAACCACCATTCATTGCTCAGTCCCATTCGAGCAATGGGGCGTGGACATCCTCGGTCCATTTCCCCTCGCTCAAGGACAATTGAAGTTTGTTGTCGTAGCTGTGGAATATTTCACCAAATGGGTCGAGGTCGAGCCCTTGGCCACAATTTCAGAACCCAAGTTGAGGTCATTTGTTTGGAAGTCCATCATTTGCAGGTTCGAGATACCCAAGGTCCTCATAACCGATAACGGGAGACAATTTGATAACCAACAGTTCAGGAGATTTTGCACAAACTTGGGGATTGACCATCGCCTTACGCCGGTTGTATATCTTCAGAACAATGACCTAGCTGAGGTTACTAATCGAATTATCTTGCAAGACCTCGAGACAAGGCTCGGGGAAGCTAGAGGAGCTTGGTCGGAAGAGCTGTCTTCTACACTTTGGATGTATAGGACGTCCCATAAGACAGCAAGTGGGGAGACCCCATTCATGTTAGCATTTGGGTTAGAAGCTACACTACCAATTGGAACCAGACTACCGAGTTTGAGGAGGCTTGAGCCTAGTCCCGAAGAATACACAACGGAGCACCTTGACCTCCTAAAAGAAGAGAATAGGCCTCCGTCAAGGCGGCATCTTACCAGAATAGAACAGCAAAACACTTCAATCGCAGGGTGAGATCTAGACAGTTTAGGGTTGGGGATCTCGTCTTGAGAAAAGCCGAAGCAGCAGGTCATGCCCCAGGCAAGCTGGGAGCCGTTCGGGAAGGACCCTTCGAAGTCATAAGACAGATTCGCAAAGAATCATACAACTTGAGAGACACATCGGGAAGACCAATCCTTAGGCCTTGGAATGCTAATTATCTGAAAGTTTATTACAAGTAGTTTATTTTACTCACTTAGTGATGTCCTGTTTTCGATTTTCACTTGGTCAGGCTTGCATGCCCGTGCTCAGTTTACTTTCATATTGGTCGGGCTTACATGCCCCGAGCTCAATTTACTTTCATATTGGTTGGACTTACATGCCCCTTGCTCAGTTTACTTTCATATTGAAACATGCCCCGTGCTCAGTTTACTTTCATATTGGTCGGGCTTGTATGCCCGGTATCATTTTACTTTTTAGTTTGACCAGTCCTTTGAGCCGAAGTTTTCTTAAATAAATAAGGTTGAAATTTTACCACAGTAATGTACTCTTGACCTCAAAGCCTTGCCCCGTGCAAGCAACTCCTCAGGATCAAGCTACGAAATAGAGTCCTTATGAGAATGTGCTACCCCATTCTAAGAAGATTCTAACACTGTTCACATTTCTATCCAAACACGTGGGTAATACGAACCCAACTACATTACAACTTCCAATTGTACCTCAAAGTCTTGCCAACGCGCAAGCACCTCAAAGCCTTGCCAACAGGCAAGCAACTCTAAGCCTTGCCATTGAGCAAGCACTTTAAAGCATTGCCCCGTGCAAGCAACTCTAAGTCTTTCCCCTGCAAGCACCTCGAGATTGAGCACTCAATGGTCCTCGATTTAAAACTTAATGGAATAAACATTATTTCGTTAATAGAGTTTTTACACTCTTCGGGAATGAGTCTACAAGACTCCTCGATATCAAAACTTGATGGAATAAACATTATTCCATTTGATCAAGTTTTATACTCATCGAGATTGAGTCGTCAAGACTCCTCCA
Organism: Fraxinus americana; assembly: GCA_035079005.1. NCBI lineage: Eukaryota > Viridiplantae > Streptophyta > Magnoliopsida > Lamiales > Oleaceae > Fraxinus > Fraxinus americana. The sequence goes on along the minus strand of CM068714.1, from coordinate 5,894,235 downwards.
GTTCAAAACTTGATGGGATAAACATTATCTCATTTGATCAAGTTTTATACTCCTCGAGATTGAGTCGTCAAGACTCCTCGAGCTCAAAACTTAATGGGATAAACATTATTTCATTTGATCAAGTTTTATAATCCTCGAGATTGAGTCGTCAAACTCCTCGAGCTCAAAACTTGATGGGATAAACATTATTTCTTTTGATCAAGTTTTATACTCCTCGAGATTGAGTCATCAAAACTCCTTGAGCTCAACTTTATGGAATAAGCATTATCTCAGTTGATGAAGTTTTTACAATCCTCGAGATTAAGTCCTCAAGACTCCTCGAGCTCAAGACTGGAATAAACATTATTTCTTTGATCGAGTTTTACAATACTCGAGATTGAGTCCTCAAGACTCCTCGAGTCCAAAACTTCATGCAATTTAAAATTATTTCAGTTATTTAGGTCATACAATCCTCGAGCTTGAGTGCTCAATAGTCCTCGAATTCCTAAAATTATCATTTTAAAACGAAGAAGGTAAAGTTAAAGGATTGAAGTCCTCGAGTTCCTAACATTGTCTAAGCGATCGAGAAACACTTATACAAAAACCATAAGGCCCAGGTCGGGCAATGTACTTAACATAAAAACTAAAAAGTTAGGCACAAATCGGGCAATGTTCAAAAATTATAGAACTGTTCAAAAATAATTGATCGGGAAATGAAGGAGTCCTAGGCTATTCATGGCTCAAAGGCATATCAACTGCATCCTCATCCCCAACGTCAGTTTCTTCCTCGATCAAAGTCTCTTCGAATGCTGAAAGCTCGAGATTGTCAGTATCCTCGGGCACACCCTGCAACTGATCAAGACTGGCATCGGGAAGTTTGGCCCTGATGTAAGCTCGAGCTTGCTTGAACGCATAGTTGTAGGAGCCCAGAGCATATTCTCCCTTTATTGCACTGAGTTCGTCGGACTTTTTGAAGTCCTCGATCACAGATGCTCGAGCGCTAACAAGCTTCGATTCAAACTCCCATGTAGCATGCTCGAGTTCGAGCTTGGCCTCCTCTGCTCGTCCTTGGCCACACCAACTTCCTCCCTGGCTCGACGCAACCCTTCCTCGAGCTCGGCAATCCTTTTCATGTTCTGCCCACGATCAACCTCCAGCTTTGCAACTCTGTGGGTTCGGACCTCAAGATCTCTTTCGAGCTCGACCTCATCCTTCAAAGACATACCTCGAGCCACGCTCATAACCTGCAAGCACGAGGATCTTCAAAATCTATCAAAACTAAAGACTAAAGATCGAGCACAATTACAATGCTTACCTTCAACGCCAAAGACTGAAGTGTCCTCACCCCGTCCCCGAGTTTCGAGCTTTTGAACTTTTCCACAACATCGGGCAGAAGTCTGAAGCTCTCCTCCTCACCTCGAGGTATATCCTCGACAGCCACGATTATCGGAGTGTAGGGGTGGGCTCGACGATCGGAGCTCGAGGCTACTGGCGAGAAGACTCCCCAGGCCCACTCCTGGCCTCGGGTGCTCGGGGTCTCCTTTTTCCCTTCTTCTGCTCGGGAGCTCGGGACCAAGGATCTCTTGATTTCTGGCTTGTCGCCAGTCGAAGAGCCTGAGGATTGAAGGTCATATCGTCTGAAAAAGAAAAACGAACAAGACATTAGCACGAGGACTGATCGAGATACAATAATTAAATAAAGATCGAGGCATTTTTTACCCTACCCTCCAAACCTTTCACATTCGCGGGGTCAAGGATGTCATCCCCGAGCATGTCATCAAGATCATAACATAGGGGCTCGTGATCTTCCAAACTCTGCCTATCTCTTTCTAAAATTTCAAAATGGGCCTGCCCCTTGTTAAATCGAAGGGTGTCCGGGACAGTCCACCGAGGACCAAACAGATGATCGGGGTCTTGAGGTTGAATAAAAAAATATATTTGCTTCTACCCTTTGAGGGAGATCTGTATTTTGGGATCTTAAACCTACCCATGTAGACGAAGCAATTATTGCCCCGATAATGATTACAACTCGAACACCATCCTAAGGAGGTCGAGCTTGGGTTTGATATAAAGGAACCTACAAGCTATGAAAAAGTACCCGATCATCCTCCATGCGTTAGGGACGAGCTGTCCTGGACACATGAAGTGCTTGACCAGGAACTCTATAAAGAAAGGATGAAGAGGCCATCTAAACTCGACTTTCAATGAATCCCTAAAAACCACCAACTCCCACACTAACTACACTGTCCTCGGGCCCGGGAGTTCTAATATCACACACCGGCATGAGCCCAAACTCCCTAGCTATGGCTATTACCTCATGCTCTTTGTCCCGACCTCTAAGGTCGGGGTAACTCAGCTCAGGCCTGGTGTCTAAGGGAATTGCTAAATGAACTATAGAATGCCCAGCATCCTCGGGCGTTGAGCTCAACCCCGACGAACAGGGACGGACGCAGAACTTTAACGTTGGAGGGGACAATCGAACTTGCAAAGAAGTTGGTAGAAATTTCACAATCGAAAATTTACGTCCAAAAAAACATACTCCATGTAATTTTACATCGAAAAATTTACATGAGATGTGACTTTTTCGGATGTAAAATTTCGAAATTTTTTGAAAATTTCCTAATAAAATGATGAAAATTACATTGAAAAAGTTGTATCGCAAAAATAATAAATGTTAATGAAATAATTGAATTTTTTTTTTAAAAAAATGCGAGTTAGACATCTTTTTAAAGGTTCACGTTTAACATATTTTTAACTATTTTCGATATATGTTTGAACTATTCGATATGTCCATAATGTAATTCTTGAAATAAGTTTCGAAATGATACAAATAATTTGTAGATTCGATTAGCGTACGATCATCAGAGAATTTTTTAAAATTTGTATATTTCGAAATTCAAATTTATTTTGATTTTACCCATGTTTGGTGGAGATTAAAATCAAATTTTTAGTAAATTTTGGTACAAATTAAACAGTTATGAATTCCATGAAATATGTTATTAAAATTAATTGTTAACTTTGATTTAAATTAAAATTTAAATTTCAATCGATAACAAACGTGATTTAAAAAAAAAGATTCTCAAAAGTTGGGGGGCACCTGCCCCCCCAGGACCCCCATTGGGTCCGCCCCTGCCGACGTACTAATGCTACCGGACATTTTCAAGAAATAAAAACTTAAATTATCTACAGGGAACAAAGTCTTACCTTAGGCCTAAACCCGAAGTGGACCAAGTGGTCCGAGGAGAGTTAGAGAATTGAAAGGTGCAAAATGAAGTGAAGGAAATGGGGTATTTATAGGACTCTGAGGAAGATCTAGTCTTCCCATCCTGGCCTTCCATCATGCCACGTAGCACTTATCCACCATGCCGGCTCGAACATCGAGACCATGCGTCACACATATACAAACCCTAGACTGCACAGCCTGAAATTCTTAGGCTGAGCACACCTTCCTCATTGCTGCACAGCCCAAATTCAAAGGCTGAGCAACCCTCCTTCATGGATGTTCAGTCCACATTACGAGGCTGAGCAGCCCATTTGCATGGCTGCACAGCCCAAATTCAAAGGCTGAGCAACCTTCCTTCAAGGTTGTTCAAGTCTACATTAAGAGGCTGAGCAGCCATGGCCCTCCTTCATGGCTGTTCAGTCCACATTAAGAGGCTGAGCAGCCCATTTGCATGGCTACACAGCCCAATTTCAAAGGCTGAGCAGCCATCCTTCATGACTGTTCAGTCCACATTAAGAAGCTGAGCAGCCCATTTGCATAGCTGCACAACCCAAGTTCAAAGGCTGAGCTGCCCTCCTTCATGGTTGTTCAGTCCACATTAAGAGGCTTAGTAGGCCATTTGCATGGCTGCACAGCCCAAGTTCAAAGGCTGAGTAGCCCTCCTTCATGGCTGTTCAGTCCACTTTGCATGACTGCACAGCCCAAGTTCAAATGCTAAGCAGCCCTCCTTCATGGCTGCTCAGCCCACTTTAAGAAGCTGAGCAACCCATTTGCATGGCGGCACATCCCAAGTTCAAAAGCTGAGCAGCCCTCCTTCATAGCTATTCAGTCCACACCGAGAAGCTGAGCAGCACATGCCCAAATTCTAAACATCACTCTGTCATATGCATCTACCCCGGAATCTCGAAGGCAGATCTCAGGCATGGATGCACGGGGGCCACTGATGATACCAATCCCGGAGAATTCCCGAGGAGTTCATGTCACATCTAAGCCAGAACCAACCTGATATCCTCGGGCTTATACTTATCGGGATCGGTCTACGAAGTAAGTCCTTATGAGAATGTATTACCCCATTCTAAAAGATTCTAACACTATTCACATTTCTATCCAAACACGTGGGTAATACGAACCCAACTACATTACAACTTCCAATTGCACTAGGACTCCTAGGTATCACGACATTGTAGTCCTACTAGGAGTCAACCACCTACCTCTATAAATACATCATTCTCATCCATTATCAATGTATGTTTTTACACAATTTACAACATATATTATCTTCATAAATTCTCTCTCTGACTTAAGTATCGGATGGGCGATGAGGACATACCTCGACGCCTTTGTTTCAGGTACCGAAAGACCTCGTTCGTGCTCATTCTCAGTCGTCAAGCTCGAAAGTCGACATGTACGATTTTTGATAGCATCACTATCTTTTACTATAAAAATTATGGAAGGCCGTTGGAAAACTTCGCCTCACCAATCATGTTTTGATGATCTGAATTGAAAAGTGCGTTAAGAAATGTTGCTTATGTCGGCCTTTTTGCTCAACAATCCACCAGCAGCAGTGGAAGAGAGGGGTGCCATATATACACTCTTTGATAGAATTTTAATTTTTCTAGAATGTCGAAGGATCAATTAGTAGTGGGAGAGGGGATCATTTGTTCAGGTTCGCACTGTCCCCCCAAGTTTGTCCGACATCCTTTTTTTAAAAAGAAAAAGATCAAAGTCGCTTTTAGTCGGTTGGATACCTCTAGTCATTCTCTATCAATTCCTTTCACGGTTGGGAGCTAAATGGATCCAGAGCAAAAGTACAGGTACTGGATCGGCCCAACTGATAATTGGGCCCAGTCACCAGTTGGGCTCTCCATCTTATTTTCCCTTTTCTCTAGGAATTCTCCTCCCATGAGATGGATTTTGATTAAATTAAAGTATTAATCCTAAGGCGGTGATTTCACCATAACTAACCATTCGTACAGCACACCACTTTATAGCCTTCCAAATTACCTGATTCTCCTCTTAACATCCTTTACCACCACCACAACCCGACCCCACCCGAGGTACAATATACGCACAACCACCCTCCATTGTATCTAAAGAACACAGATGAATTGGGGGCTGACAGATCAAGAACTGGACGCAGTTTTGCAGTTAATTCAATTCCGAAGAGATTATTATGCTGATACCAAAGGTGCTCGTAATTGTGTTTATATGCTGAATTTCCCACACAAACAAGAAGAAAAGGTCGAAGAACATGCGGGCGAAAAGTACGAGAACTTAATCGATGGTACGGAGCCAGAAGAGGCTTTGCCCCGGAAGAAAAGGAAATTTAGGTCCATTATTGATATTTATGGAAATACAAAGCCTTTGATCAATACTTGTGCTCACAAGCGAGCCAAGAATCGAAGATGCCCATAAGTTTGTATTGGGGGAAAAGAAGAGGTTTTGGAATATAGAAGTTGATTATCTGATGAAATAGGGAAGGCTAGGTAATGGAGATATTGCTGTCAGTAACATTAATTATCACAACTTAATACTAATTATAATCCTTTTTGGATTAAGCTCTCCATTTTTTATTTTTATTTTCTCATTATCAGTGATTTTAATTCCTTGTTTTGAAGCTTAAACTTCTGAGAACGGCCCAGAAAATAAAGAAGGGCACAGTGGAGGAAAGGGTAAATAATGTGTTCACTCAATATTTCTGTGTGTAATAATCTCGAACAGGTTCCAGGCAATGTTGAATTATGAAAAGAAATGTTGATTACTAGAGCGAAATCACCATTTGTCAATCCTGATTTTCAAATTGTACACACACGAACTGGTTGCTAGGAGCTTAAGCAATAAGCGTGATTAAAGCGAGTTATCCATGCATACGCGTTTGTTCTTTTTTTGCACTAATCTTTCGTTTTGCTTTGCTTGCTTGGTAAGTTTCTGTAATCTTTGATATCAGAAAAACAAAACAAAAAAACTGTTATTTCTTTTCTAATTTGTATTTGCAAAGATTTTCATTTGTTACTTAAGCAAGTAATATGGTAACAATGATTCAAGAGTTTGATAGTATTAAGATTTAAGAATAGCTTGGATCTTTCCTTGGTTCGAAGTTGTCGATGACAAAATGTATTGGTCTTAATACATATGCAAGATTTTTTTATTTTTAATGTAATCTTCTGTTCGTTAGATTGAATTATACTGCAACGAACGTAAGGCAAATCTCTATAAATCTTACATATTCTCGTACGTCTATTTTGTGAGTACAGTTTTATTGATCTTGATGATATAGAATTATGGTTTCCAATAATCAACATTTTTTTAGTCTTTTTTTGTTAGCGTAAGAGTAAGAGAAAAGATGAATTTCAAAAGATAAGAATACGAGTTGGGTTCGAAGTCGGTAGCCCGTCATGAAAATAAAATTTCCAGACATACAAAAATTGGAAATATTCTTCGTAGTACAATAAATCTATAGTTTATACGATTAAGCTATTTGTACAATGTTGAATGACAACATTATTAACAAAGTATGTTTTGACAAAAAATTGTTAGTTGAAAAAATAAGTTGTTGTTCAAACTGTCAAAAGACAACATGTCACATGTCATACGGATGTCATACGGGACATGTTGTCATCCAACATTGTACACCGAGCACGATTTTAGTTTAGAATTATGTTATTTACATTTTTTGGTAACATTATTGTTGACATTATGTATGTTGTCAAAATTTGTGTCATTAGTTATTTTAAGTATATTGTTAAAATTAAGAGAAAATATTGATCGCCTCTCACAACATCGACAACAAACTTTACCTGTGGCAAAATTGCGTAGTTTATATAATGCAAGAAGTCCCGTCGAGGACAAAAGTACACTCTTGTGTTGTATGACTCCTTAAGGAATTGATGAAATGACAATTTTGCCCATCAGAAAAATATGCTGCCAAGAAATTCATTCAGATATTTTTGTCATACAGAATAAAAAATTATGAAACCTATAAAAGTAAGTCCATTTCATCCCAAAACTCTCTCTTTATATATGAATTTAATTCAATGAAGAAGAAATCTCCGTCAGTAAGGAAACCCCAGATGGTCTCTAGCCCGGAAATGGACGCGGCCTTGCAGCTGATTCAACTCAGCGGCGATTCCGATTACAGCAAAGAAAAACGTGGCCGCGACGCCACCAAATCGGTGGAGCAACACCGAGAGGAAAGCGTGGGGGATTCTAATGAAATTTCATCCATCTTTATCAGAGAACTGAAGACGTGCCCCAAAAGAAAAACTAGATATAGATCAATTGTTGATCTGTACAGCGTTACGAAGCCTGTGATCATCAAGAACCGTGGTAAGAAATTCAGGAATTGAAAAATGCCCCCATAGTTTCCTCTTTTGAAGACCTAGAGAAAATTTCCTCCTTTTTTTTTCTTTTCTTTTTCCTGTTAGGATTGGAGAAGTGCTGTAAGTAAATGTACAGAAGATGAACAAACAGTAAAAATAAAAAATAAAATATGAAGTTAGCCAAACAAGCTCTGATTGTTTGTGTTATTTCTTTGTTTCTCTTTCTGCTCGTCGCAAAGTTGGTTTTTTGGCATTCAAATAAGCAATAATTTGGGTGCTGGAGGAATCAACACACATAGTAACACGCACTATTATGTGCTCGTCTTCAGGGGAGAAGATGGGGGAAGGGTCTGGAAAATTCTTAAAATTCATTTTCAGTTAATTTACTAGAAGAAACTGTCATCGTAGAAACGTGTTAATATTCTAATCCTTGTGCATGTTTGATTGATACGAAAAATAAATATTTTCCTCGTTTCGAGGAAAACAAATATTTACTCTCCCGGAAAAAAAATGATTTCGTTACAAACAAGAAAAATTATGCATATTTTTTAAAGTTAAGAAAATATTTTATATAGAAAAAATAGCAATCAAATATTTCAAAGTAAGAATTTAGGTGATAAATTGACATTTTTCATGAAAAATAAATACAATCAAACACGCTTTAATTTTCTTTTGTTTTTTTTAAGGGTTAGAGAATAATTAACCCTGCATGCATAGGAGGGTTCAGAGAGTTCCTCGAATTATGTTGCACCTCGTATGATGACCACGTATAACGTTATTGGGAGAACTTGGTGCCCTACTCGATATTCTTTGTCGTTTACTATTTATTTGGACCACCCCACTTTTGGTTTTTTTTTAGGGGTCACAATTGCACCATATTCTTTCCGAGTCCCCTCAAGAAGGGTCACATCTTCACATTAGCAATACTTCATGCATAAACTAATAGGCAGCTTCTGTTATTAACAATCTGGTTATCGTCATCGCTCCGGAAACTAGACATTTCAACAGAGTCAGCCATCTGATTAACTGAATGAAAATACATTTGAAGCAAAAATGAAATGAACTAATCACATTTGAGTTTATACACTTCAAGCAATTGAATGCCTTGCCAGAGCTATAAATGCATCCGTTGGCTTGATTAACGATAACAGTGAAGACTGATAAACAACTTAAGGTTTTGGAACAAAAACTTCGTCGTTTTACACCATCCAGAGCTGATCAAAACTGATATATGCCTCGAGTGTCAAGGATTAATGCTCAAGGTTGAAAACATATTCTGTCAAGCGCTGTAATTTACTGGAATCCAGTTTCTGCTCTGTTGCAACAACCTGCTTCTTCACGGTTAGCATTTGAGAGGAGAGATCCAAGGTCCAACCACGTTGTAGTGCATCTGCAAGTTACCGAGAAGTGTCAGCACAAGTTATAGTAGTAGCGATAATTTACATTCCACCAATTTCATGTACAAGGGATGAGTTGCATTCAAGCTGATTACGGTGTCATATTTCAACAGTTCAAGGTTGGTAAGAGTTTAAGGTCAACGAAAGACCATATAGAAACATTAAAAATTACTTTATCTAAAGAATAAAAGATAGGGAATGAAAATTATATACATGGTGGGGAGTGTCAACGGTGACATTAGAATTCTCTCTATCAATCAACATTATTCCACCAGATAATTATAATGATCAATTGAAAATTCTACCTGCACAGTCACTGATTTGCAAAGTATTTCAACCTCAACAGAAAGACATTCCACTTGCAGCATTAAACAAGCATCATGCTTTAAATGTGCACAAATGTTATAAGCCATGTGAAAAAGGATGAGAGCTTACAGTTTGCAGCATCATCAGCATTCAGTCCAAGGAAAAGAGCTGTATCTTGTGTGCTTATGGTAGAATAAGCAGAAACCAGCAGCTCAAACATCTTTTTTGTGTAAAATTCTGCAGGAAACTCAGATTACAAAATAAAATTAAAATCAGTTGTCCGGGATCGCAAGTCAAACAGCACAAACAATCATTATGGACACTCCTCCCTGGCCAAACATTAAGGAATTAATGATGAAAAAGTAAAAGCAGATGGTCCTCATGACAAACGATGATTTTTAGTAAATTTCTATGATCAGGTGTAAAAAGAATGAATTAAACTACTTGTACAATGAATTTGCATAATGATTTTGACAATGTGTGAGGTGTATAGATCATTGCCATTGAATTCAAAAACAATATTTCAAATCAATGGATATAATGTCTGCCAACTCACACATTGTCAAACTTAATATCAAATTCATTGTACAAGTAGCATAGTTCAAAAAGAATATCCAATGTAATAAGCTCCCGCCTTGTGATAACACAACAAAATTGTACCACCATTGAATCTCCTATATTATCACTAATAATACAATCCTTACGAGAATCATTTATTTGGTTCACTCATCATCCTCCATCACTCTCTATTTTTACTCATTCTTTCATACCATCCTTCAATTTTTGCATTCTCCATCCCCTTCCCCTTCCCCTTCCAAGGCATAAAAAAGACAATAGAATCACCCATAAAATGAAGAAAATAGCTCAAAGACTTGAGGGCAGCAATATAATGCCCAAAAAAGATGACATAAGCGAGCACATGCCTCAGCCACCCTGAGGTGTGAGCCTTACTAAATTGAAGCGTAAGCCACTCAATGACCAGGTTTTGAGGCATTTCAGAATAGCCTCAAGTGAGATGGGTTTCAAGGAGCAAGGCTCAAAAAAGCTTTATTAAACAATGGTTATAAATAGAGTATCAGATAATATTTTATGGGACTGCAACCCTTCTTAATCTCATACTCCACACATTAATTTTCACATCCCTATGTTTTACATAACTGATGTATCTTTCCAGTTTTTTTAGTTCTCTAACTGGCTAGTTTAGTTCTCTGTTTCTGATGTACACTACATTTCAGTCATCACCTTACCATATAATTGTATAACATAGTGATATGGCATGAAAAAGTATGGTGATGCTAAAAATATTGAAAAAGCACTATGTTCAATCCTTAACTTCATGCAGAATCAGAAAGTTCTGTATTTCATTCTTCCATCCTAAATTTGCATCTGTGAGATTGTGATTGTGCTTGTGTGTGTCACGTAGAAGAACAAAGAACGGATAAATGAGCAGTAAAATCAGAATATGAGCAGGCATCAAACTTGACCCAGAAATGACACCACCTTCACAAATTATCAGTGTTCTAAAATGCTCCAAAATGCGCCGTTTAGGCGCGCCTAGGCGCGGAGCGCGTTAAAAACGCGTCGAATATGTGATATGCGCATAAAAATGCGGTCAAACTTTCTAGTTTTGAAGATAGTGATTTGAAAAAAGGTTCTGGGGACATTTGGATGGGAAACTGGAATTCTTGAAGATCCTGCTAAACCTAATAATGTGAAATGCACATTGTGTGGTAAAGTTACAACGGCGGGAATTAATAGGCATAAAATTCACATAGCGGGAATTAAAGGAAAGGGTGTGAGACCATGTCCTAAAGCTAGCAAAGAGCAAAAGACCATGTGCCTTGAAACAATTGAAGAGAATAAGTCTAAAAGGTTAGAGAAGGCATTGAATGAGGCTAAATTGAGGGATGATGTAGTTATGTCTTGTTCTACACGTGAGGAAGAAGATGATGAAATTTCTATCATTGAAGGAAGGTCTAGGAAGAGGCATGTTCGTGTTGGTCCCATGGATAATTTCTCAAGGCCAATCAAGGTAGATGGTGTTAATGCAAGTAAGATAACGAAACAACAAAACATCTATGATGCAATTGCTAAGAAAAGGACATTAGAAGTTCATCAATATTTGGCAAGATGGGTATATGAAGTTGGAATTCCTTTTAATTCAATTGATAATGATAGCTTTAAATGCTTTGTTGAAGCTCTTGGTCAATATGGCCCAGGTTACACCCCTCTTTCACAATACCAACTAAGAGAGCCACTTTTGAAGGGAGAGGTGGAGAGAACAAAGGAAACTCTTAAGAAGCAAGAAGAGGAGTGGAAGAGTAATGGGTGTTCTATAATGACCGATACTTGGAGTGATAGAAAAAGAAGAAGCATTATGAATTTGTGCGTGAATTGTAAATTGGGAACCACATTTCTTTCTTCAAAGGAAACTAATGATAATGCTCACACTGCTCAATACATATTTGACTATGTCAATGAATGTGTTAAAGACGTTGGAGAGGAAAACGTGGTTCAAATTGTAACCGACAATGCTTCCAATAACATGGCCGCTGCAAATTTGTTAAAATTACATCGTCCCACCATCTTTTGGACATCTTGTGCAACTCACACATTGAACCTTATGCTTGAAGGAATCTCTAAACTTCCTAGCTTCAAGGGAGTGATTAAGAAGGCAAAATCATTTACTATTTTCATCTATGCACATCACAAAACTTTGGCATTGATGAGGAAGTTTACAAAAAGGGAGATAGTTCGGCCGGGAGTTACTAGATTTGCATCCTCTTTCTTGACATTACAAAGTTTGCTCGATAAAAAACAAGAGTTGAGAAATATGATGACTAGCAATGAATGGGATAATACTAAATGGTCTAAGAGCAAAAAGGGAAAAGAGGCATTTGATGTTGTTGTTCCCAACCATTTTTGGAACTTGATAGAATTGTGTTTGAGGGTGTTCACTCCATTAGTGAAAGTGCTTAGACTAGTTGATGGGGAGGAGAAGCCTTCAATGGGCTTTGTTTATGGAGAGCTACAAAAGGCAAAAGATGACATTAGAAAGACATTGAAGAAGGAAAGTGATTATATGCCAATCTTGAACATTATTGATGCAAAATCCAAGGATCGACTTGATAGTCCACTTCATACAACGACTTATCTTTTGAATCCATTTTATTACTTCAAGAATCCAAGTATCAAAGATGATGAATTGATAACAAATAATGTGATTATTTGTGTTGAGAAGTTCTTTCTCGATATTCAAATGCAACATCATGTGATAAATGTCGAGTTGCAAAGATACACTCAAAAAGAAGGTGCTTTTGGAAAAACTTTAGCTATAAGTGGATGTGAGAACAATACTTCAAATTACAATCCGGGTATGTTTAAACTTTAAATTAGTTTCTTTTCATTTTTTGTTAATAGTAAAATTAGTATACCACATGGATATATAACATATTATATTTATCTCTCTTTTTTGTATATACTAGTAAGTTGGTGGGACTTTTATGGCAATCAAACACCAAATTTGAAATTCATGGCAAAGAAGATCCTTGGTTTGACTACGAGTTCATCAGGTTGTGAGAGAAATTGGAGTGTCTTTGAAAGTGCAAGTGCTAAATACTTAATTATGTTGCTATATTTTAGTTATTACTTTGGTAGTGGTTTGATGATTTAAAGTTTACTAAAAATTTTCAACTTCTTTCATGTAGGTGCACACTAAGAAGAGGAACCGCCTAGATACTACAAGGATGAACAATTTAGTTTATGTCCAATTCAATGCAAGATTGATGAACAAAAAGAAGAGGAGGAAAGATAAATTAGAAACTCTACTAGCAAGTGATGCTAGTAATGCACAATCTTGGATTGTTGAGGGTTGTGATGATGATGATGATGATGAGGAGGAGGAGGAGGAGGAGGTGGTGGAGGTAGAGAATGATATCTTACAACTTACAAGAGGTTTTCGAAATGATGAAGATGAAATAAGGGAGCCCGACGAAAATGATTTTGTATCGGATGGCACGGAAGATGAGTTAGATGAAGAAGAAGAGATCGAGTTAGAATCCGATAAAGAGTTAGACAAAAGTTAGGCTCCTTAACTTAATGTAGAACTGTAGAAGTGTTCTAACTTTTATTATATTTTGTTAGTTATCATATTGTATGTTGATAACTTGATAACTTTTATCCTATTTTGTTAGTTATCAACTTATCAATATCATGAAGGTATTTTACTATTATGATATGCTATTGCCTATTATCAAAGTTTAGAATTGGTTCCTCAATGAATTTAGTTGTGCAAGAGCAAGACCTTAAGAAAATCCTCCACTTACTACTTAGTGTCCAATCATGTGTATGTTTATTTTTATATAAAAAAATTATTTTTTTAATATAAAAATCTATTTATTATACTTAAAATTACATTAAAAGTACGAAACGCATTATGACGCCTGTTCTCCGCATTGACACGCTTAATCTTGTGATTCTTGATTCTTGATCTCGACGCTTCGCAACGCATTACGCATTTTAGAACACTACAAATTATATATCCAATAGTTAATTGATCGCTAGTTTTAATGAACATCATAACCTGCATACGCGAGATGAGGGCAGTCAGTGGTCTTGTTGGCCACTGATAACATAGTATTGTTTTCCACCAAAATAGTTGCTAATTCGCGAGCAGGCTGTTTGCAGCAGACATGGATATTAAAATCACCTGTCTGAACTAAGGGTCTGATTCTGTAGCTTTATTATACTCATTGCACAAGCCCATTGTGGAAACTCAATAACCCAATGAGAAATCAAACAACAGCCGACTCTGAAGAATTGTATTAGACTACTAAGCTTGTGTTTGACATCCATTTTGGGAAAAAAATGAATTCTGGAATAGTGATTGATGGAAGATGTGTGCTTGAAAAGTATTTAAAAGTTTTAGATTTTTGTGTAATATTATTTTATTTGGAGAATGTGTGGTTAAAATGAAGAAAGAGAAAAAAATGAGAATGAGAATGGGTGTCAAACAAGGCCTAATTCAGTAAAGATTTTTTGCTTCGTCAAACATCGCATGTTAGGAAATTGATAATAATCAATCTAAATGCTATTTCGATTGTATTTACAATCAGAATGTATTGTTGCTCCAATGCCAAAGCTTCCTTTTTCAGTCTTAAATTAGTTCTCGCAAGTTCAGATTGCGTTTCTCTTAAGGGACTGAGCACACGTTCATCAAAATATGCAATTGCTCTGCTAAACTATATACTCATAAGTCATACCTAAAATCTCAAAAGCTTAATCTATTTAGTTGGTTTGAATTAATAATTAAACGTGCATCACATTATGATGTCAAGTAATATTATCAATGAAACCACAGTACCAAGTTCAGTTTGACTTCAAGATTATTTCCAGACGATAAATCGTATATGAAACAATTAATTTCAATTTATTCGTACTGCAGATCTATAGTCTAGGCACACTTGCCTGAAAAAGAGGCAACAATGCCCTGAGCCTCTGGACTCCAGTTGAACTCGCGAATTGCTTCATAAACACCAGCATAATCCCTTGCCCACAACTTCTGCCCAATTTTCCAAGCTGCTACCACCTCAGGCTGGCTCTCTTTCACTGCCAATGGTATCCTCTTCCATAAAAACCTCGCGCTATTGCTGCAGCATCGTACCCAGAACAAAAAACCATCATTATCAATATTCAAGTCAAATCCTAACCCACTAAAACCCCACAACACTCGCTCAAATAAAAAATACGAAATGTAAATAGATACTAAACAAACATATTCCTTTATGAGTCGGTGGCATGAAAAATTACATGTCATTGATGTAGATATGGCCGAGAAGGTGGACGGCGTAAGGCCATTCATCTTGAAAAATAACCCCCTGAGAGGAGACCTAATGAAATCAAAAGAACGTGCAGTGAGAAAGAGTTAGGGTTTGAAGAAAAGTTTGGGAAAATACAACGGGGATTTTGTATTGCCTGGAGCATGAGAGTGTCGCATATGTCAGCGATCTGGTCGTAAGATTTGGAGGCCAAGGCGTCGTTCAGCGCAGAGAAGTCCATGGATGACGGTGGAGCTGTCTTCTCCTCTGCAGAGGAACTTTTTCTCCTTCGTGTGGGTATAGTGTGGTGTGTCTGTGAGTGGAAAGGATGGGCCAGTTTGTTGGGCCGAATGGACTCCAAAGTCCAAACTGGTATTGACAAAAGGGAAAGGGAAGAATACATAAAGAGGAGATTACACTCACGAAGATTTTTAAGTTGTCATTTTTAAAAATACAGAATCAACTTTAATAATACATAAATCAGATTTTAATTAATAATTTTTAAATTATTTTTTATTTAAATCAATCCTACACAAAATCAAACCCTAATTTTTTTCATTTGCCTCCTCTCTCTCTCGCCATTCCAACCGACCACCACCACCACCTCTCTTCTCCCTCAAATCGGCTGCATCTCGCCAATCGCTGAAGAGGTGCCCACGACGGCATACCTGAAGAGGCGCCCACGATAGCATCTCGCCACTCGCTGTCGCAGCGGCATATGGTTTCAGAGACGATGCAGTCGGATACAAATCGCAATGATGTATGTGGAGGTGGTAGCAGCACCGCCCCCTGGAAAGAGATTGCTGGTGTAATTGATCCCAAAATCGCGATGTTGGTGGTTGAGAACGGCGAAGATGCTGAGTAATTAGGGTTTGTGTTTCCGATCTGCCTTCTTTGTCTTCTCTCTCTTCGACACAGCTGCGTTTTGGTGGTTGTGGTGGCGCAGGCGCCGATTTTTTGTTGTGGTAGTGGTGGTGTTGCAGCGGCGATTTTGTTGGTGGTGCGGGCGGCAATGGTGGTGGTTCTAGTGCGACCGCAGCGTCGCGATTGTTGGTGGCTATGGTGAGGTTGTGGGGATAGTGTATTGTTAGTGTTGTTGGTGTTGATTTTGTTGCTGGGAAGTGGCGGCGGCGGCGGCGGTGGTGGTGGTGTGGCTGTTGGTGGTGCGTTTCTGTGGTGGTGTGATTGGCGCGGTGTTGTGGTTTCTGTGGTATTGGTGTTGGTGGCGGAGACGACAGTGGTGTTTTGTTGATGGTGGTTACAAACGATTTGTTGATTGTGACCAATAAATAATAAACTGTGACCTAGAAATAATTTGTGACCTACAAATTTATTAATTTGTGACCAATAAAAGTAATATGTGACCTATAATTTGATATTCTGTGATCATAAAATAAGTTGTGTAACTTATAAATTTTGTGATTCGTGGCCGATGAACAATTGTGACTTTAAAATTTTTAATTTGTGATCGATGAACGAACCGTGACCTATAAAATTTTTGAATTGTGACCTTAAAATTTTTGAATTGTGACCAAATTGTGACTTACAAATTTTGTGATTTGTGACCGATGAAAAAATTGTGACTTTTAAATTTTTAAGTTGTGACCGATGAACAAATTGTAACCTATGAAAATTTTGAATTGCGACCTAAAAAATTTTGAATTGTGACCAAATTGTATAGATATGTGACCTTAACATATTCGCCGGAATCAGATTAGTCGTCGAAAAAGTCGCCGGAACAGTCGCTGGAGAAGAGTGGTGACCAGAAAGGTCTCCGGAATATCCTTGGAGTTGTAGGAGTGGTGGAGGTGGGGGTGGGTTAATTATTTTATAGTAGAATTAAATATTAATAATAAATTAATTTCATAATTATTATCTCATAATTAAAAATTTAAAGAAATCTGATTTTTGAAATTTGAAACATATTTTGGTATTTTTGAAATTAGTAAAAGTAAATACCTTATTTATGTATTCTTCCCATACATAAATCAGGCATTTACTTTTACCCATTTCAAAAATACTAAAATATGTTTTAAATTTCAAAAATCAGGTTTCTTTAAATTTTTAATTATGAAATAATAATTATTAAAATAATTTATTATTAATATTTAATTATATTATAAAATAATTAATCCACCGCCACCTCCACCACCCCTACAACTCCGGGGCTATTCCGGCGACCGTTCCGGTCACCGCTCTTTTCCGGTGACCATTCCGACGAATTTTTCAACGACTTTTTCGATTTCGGCGAATATGTTAAGGTCACAGATAATACAATTTGGTCACAATTCAAGATTTTTATAGGTTACAATTTGTTTATTGGTCACAATTTAGAAATTTAAAAGTCACAATTTATTCATCGGTCACAGATCCCAAAATTTAGAAGTCACAATACTTATTTAGGTCACCATGTATTAATTTATTGGCCACAATTAATAATTTTTAGGTCACAAGTTAAAAAATTTTAGGTCACAATTAATAATTGTTTGGTCACAATTAATAATTAATGGTCACAAACAATCAATTGTTTTTTGACAACCACCAAAATCGTTTGTGACCACCACTAAGTCACAAATCAAATACAGAATACACAACCACCGCCAACACCACCCAAACACGGAACCACGGCGCCACTACCACACGGAACAACAACAAAATCGTCGCCGGATCCACCAAAATCGCCGCCATATCCGCCATGGCCAACAACAAACATCAACCACCCTTTGACTGAAAAACCACCACAACAACTGACAAACATCAACCATTAAAATCACCATACCCATCCAATCAAAATCAAGATCGAAACTAAAAAAAGGAAAAAGGAAAAATCAGATCTGCAGCGGCGTCGTGAGCGTCACACATTCACGGCGTCGTTGCCTATTTCAAATTCACGTGGCCCACATCAATCCATGCCATCAACAAAAATAGACAAACCACGACCATCAATCTGTAATACCCCGATCCACCGCTACAGATCTGCAAAAATCAGACCAACCATGACTATTCCACCGCACCTCCATCTCCACCGCCGCCGCACCCACTCAATCACACCTACCGGACTGCCTCCGCAGCATCTGTGAACGGACCGTCGGACGCTGCTGCCGTTCACAGCAGTGTCGCGACGTTGTTACAACCATTAAGGGGGGAGGCGATGGAGAATGGCCCGAAGGGAGAAACCCGTAGCGTCGGCCGGTGATGGAGAGGAAGGGAAGAAGAGTCTGCAGCGATGGCGGAGGCGTTGGCGTTGATTATAGAGACGGGAGATTCAATTGATTTAGGCGGAGGAGATGGTTTGAAAGGAGGAGATTCAATTGATTTAGGGTTTGGTTGGGGGTAGATAGGATAGGGGAGTATATATAAATTAATTTATTGTAAGTAGATATAAAAATAAAATAATATTTTTAAATTAATAATAAAAACCTGAATTTTGCAATATGAAACTTGAATCGGGATTTATGAAAATGGTAACTTAAAAGTAGGGCTGTGTGTAATTTCCTCAAATGGAAAATACACCCACCCACATCTCAATATTCAAATAACTATTTTTCTTCAAAAATCAAGTTATAATCATTAATTTTAATTTAAAAACATATATTTTTAAAATATATTTTCCTCTCTCTTATTTTCGATTACACATTTTTCAATAAAATAATATTACACCTCTAATACATTTAATAGCTTATTGGACAGCACATACCAACCCATCAAGCATGCACTATTTACTATAAATTAAATGAAGAAGTACCATAATTGTAGCTCTTACCTCAAAAACCCCAATTTTTTGTGAACCATTTTCGTCAAAAATCAAAAACCTAGATCTTGTATTCAAGAAAATCCCAAATTATCACAAAAAATCACTCACATTCAACACCCATTTTGCGAGATTTGTAGTTGATATTTCAAGCAGTGATCATTCATTTTTTTTGTGTATCATTTTCAAACACAACCAAAATCCCCAATTCGCAGATTACCAAAAAAAAAAAAAAAACTCCAATCATTCACAAATCATTCGTCTTCAACCTCAAATCATGACAAGAATGTAAGGCATTGAATATACAATGTTGGTTGTTATATAGTGGGCTTTTGTTATTCCCACACTGATCTCTGAGTTTTATCTCAAATGGAAGTTACAAAAATGGACCAAATGCCTGAATCTCCAAAAGAGAGCACTTATTCAAAGCTTTTGGATGGGGTACTGATAGGAATATAAAATACACATTTTGCATCTTTATTTAATGCGCTCATATGACTATTTTACACCTAAATGTACTTAGTATTCTGATATTTTGGTTTAGGTGGCAATTCGATGGATATGGCGTAAGTTGGAAGAAATGAGGGGAAAAAGACCAAAATGAAAGAAAGCGATAGTTCGGGAACCAAAGTGCAAATATTCAAAAGTTGTATCGAACCTCACGATGAAGACTTGAGAGTTCTAGAGGCCAATTGGATGAAGAAAGAATCCAAAGGGATGAAATATAGCCAAGACATTATCACATATCAACTTTCAAGCTGAAAAGTTTTGCACCGGTTTTCAGCCTCATATTGAGACCCCTTTTTTACATATCAAACGATCGAATTCAAAGATTTCATCTAAATAAAAGTTTTAGCCCTTTGAGTTGGCTTTCCAATGCATCTTGAATCACCTCAATCGGACATCGAGAGAGAAAGTTACGACCAAGATACTGAAAGCTATCTGGAGAAAGTTTTGTAAAGCCTCGCGATCGCACAGACCATTACCGAGAGTCTGAAGGTTGAATTTATTTGTTCCTTGCGACAGCATGACTTAATACCTTACGATCGCATGGTTGTTTCCTGATGCCGAATCTCAAGTTTCCTAAATTGACTCAAACTCCTTTGGCAACATATCTTGCACAACTTTTCAACCCTAAAAACACCCCAAAACAGACCAGAACGCCTCCAACTTCATTCTTCTCCATTTTTCTCTTAGATTCATTAATTGTAACTAAACTTTTACACTTGGTTGAAGGAAACGGAAGCCTCGAAATCACATATTGTGAGATCTAAATAGTTTTTCTTATTGTTTGATTTATATTTTGAGTATTAAATGTTCTTCTGCATTTATTTCTATGATTTGTTGCGTTTAATTGTTAGAGGGCCCGCTAGTTTATTGATTGTAACAATCTACCGCTAAGTTAAACATCAAATCCGTAATTGTTTGATCCCTTTAACTTGTGAAACACTAGGATTTGATTATTTTCTGCGATAGAGGTTATTGAATCTTAAGAAGAATATTTAAATAGATTGAATGCAACCGCTGGTATTTGTGTTATCTAGTTCATCGATTTCTCTATTGTGTAAAACTGTTGTTAAATTGAATCTTGAGCGCTGGTCTGGGGTTATTTAATAATTAGGGTTAATTAGAACGCTAGTTTCTAATTAACTAAAATTAAGGAGAAATAGGAATCAATTCCAACGATGAATATTCGAAATATGAATTGAATTATCCTTGTATCTATGATTAATTGTGGATTTCCGATGGTGGATGTGGACTTAGACCAATGTTAGTCTTTTGATTGTTTTCGTTAATTTAATTGACATTGTTAATAATTGAGTTATTTACAATTGTTTGAATACAAAATCTCCACAATCATTGTACGAAGCATAAATATTGAATTACACACTCTTCGTGGGATCGACCCTTACTTCCATTACTACATTAGTTTTAAAGGTTTAAGGACTATTTTTGGGTGCCTACGACAGCACACCAAATTCTGACGTCGTTGCCAGGGAGTGATGCTAATTTTTTTTTTGTACTTCTTTTGTTATTTGTTTCGTTTTTTTAAAAAAAAAAAAATTCGTAATTTTCTAGGATTTTATTGTTTTTAGAAATTTTAGTATAAAAATTTATTTTGTTTTCCTTAATCTAGTTTCCTTTTAATTTATTTTTCATTTGTTCTTTTTGTTTATGTCCACAACTCGTTCTTCTAATCAAAGTAATTTGCAGTACGATCCAGAAATTGAGAGAACTTTGCGCATGTTAAGGAGTGACATACGACATAATCTTGAAGAAAGCAATCTCAATCCCAACATCCCATTTGCAAGTGATTTTGAGTTTGAAGGAGAAGGAACCATGGCCGAAAACAGGACTTTGAAGGAGCTTGCAGCACCTACATTGAATCAACAACCTTTATACATAACTTTTCCTATTTTAGATGCTACTACTACATTTGAGCTTAAATCAGGATTAATACTCATTCTGCCCACTTTTCATCGTCTTGCAGGTGAAGATCCTCATAAACATCTGAAGGAGTTTCATGTGGTCTGCACGAGTATGAAATCCACGGGAATTACTGAAGAACTGATTAAGCTGAGAGCCTTTCCATTTTCTCTTAAGGATTCGGCTAAGGATTGGCTCTATTATCTACCATCGGGAAGCATTACCACATGGGATGGAATAAAGAGGTTGTTCTTGGAAAAATACTTTCCAGCTTCGAGGGCAGCAAATATTAGAAAATAAATTTGTGGTGTCAGACAAGATCACAGGGAATCTTTACATGAGTATTGGGAGCGGTTCAAGAAATTGTGTGCAAGTTGTCCCCATCATCAAATCAGTGAGCAACTTCTCATCCAATACTTCTATGAAGGTCTTTTACCCACAGAAAGGAGCATGATTGACGCCGCAAGTGGAGGAGCTTTGGTTGATAAAACTCCCGAAGGGGCAAGGAACCTAATTGCAAACATGACAGCCAACTCTCAACAATTTGGCACTAGATTTGATCTCTCTTCTAGACAAGTTAACGAGGTAAATGTCTCATCCATTAAACAACAAATAGTGAGTCTAACTACTCTTGTTCGCCAAATGGCTGCAGGTACTATGCAAATAGCAAAAGCATGTGGAATTTGTTCATTGGTAAGCCATCCAACTGATATGTGCCCAACACTTCAAGAAAAATCCATTGAACACGTAAATGTAGCAGGTAGCTTTCCTGGACAACCACAAAGGAATTATGATCCCTATTCAAACACGTACAACCAAGGATGGAGGGATCATCCAAAACTTAGTTATGGAAATCGACAAGTGAATCAAAATCAACAGAATTTCCGCATATAATCTGTCATACCCTCCTAGACAACAACATGGCCAATCTTCTAACTCTGAAATGTCTTTAGAAGATATTGTTAAATCTCTTGCAACTAACACTTTAAAATTTCAACAGGAGACCAAGGCTAGCATTCAATGTTTGGAGAATCAAATGGGTCAAATGGCTAGCGCGGTCAGTCGATTGGAGTCACAGAATTCGGGAAAATTGCCCTCTCAAACGGTAGTAAATCCAAGGGAAAATGTAAGTGCAATCACGTTGAGGAGTGGCACAGAGGTTGATGTTCCAGTAAAGGCAACCCCTACATCATCTGAGCAAAAAGAGGAAGAAAACGTTGTTGCAAACAAGACTGCTCCCAACGATAATGAGGTAACTGAGCGTAAGTTTCCACCTCTTTCGGATTATAAACATGTACCTCCTTTTCCTCAAGCTCTAGTAGGATGTAGAAAATATGAACGAGATCATGATGAGTTGCATATAATTTTTAGTAAATGCGAGGTAAACATTCCACTTTTAGATATTATTAAACAAGTGCCTCGTTATGCTAAATTTTTAAAACAATTGTGCACAAGTAAGAGGAAACAGAAACTGAAGGGAATTGAAAATGTAAAAGTTGGAGAACACGTATCTGCAATTATTCAAGAGAAACTTCCAGCAAAGTGCACGGATCCAGGTATGTTCACTATCACTTGCATGATAGGCGACACTAAGTTTGAAAAGGCCATGCTAGATTCAGGAGCATCTATTAATGTCATGCCATATTCTGTATACAATTCCTTGAAACTTGGACCCTTAAATAACACTGGTGTGATAATTCAACTAGCTGATAAATCTAATGCATATCCTAAGGGGGTGGTTGAAGATGTTCTTGTGAAAATTGATGATTTGTTTTTTCCTGTTGATTTTTTTGTGCTTGACATGGGCAATGGTAATCATACTACCCCTATCTTGTTAGGAAGACCATTCTTCAGGACATCCAAAACTAAAATGGATTTTAATAATGGTACATTAACCATGGAATTTGATGATAAGATCATTAAGCTTAATATTTATGATTCCATGAAACATTCGTGTATTAATAATCATGTTCATTTTATTGATATAATTGATCAATTAGCACATGATGTTTTCAAATTTGCTGGTAAAAATGAATGGGAATCTGTCATTAATGAGCATCTTGGGAAGGAAAAAGAGGAGTTGACATTAAACACCGAGTTACAAAGAACTGTGGCAGCATTAAATAATCTTCCAAAGTCAGGTAATAGTTCTTGTTTTGTATTGCCAGTTTCTAATGAGAAACATGTATCCTTTGTTTTGCAGATTTCCATTCCGGATTTGAAACTTCACCCCAATCACTACAAGTATACATTCCATGGAGGTGGAGGAACACTACCAGTTATCATTCCCAATGGACTTGGTGCACCGCAAAGAAGATCGAAGCCAACCATGATAGACCAGGGCTAAACAAGAAAGCAATAAGTCGAGCCAAAGACAATAAACAAAGGTGTTGCTTGTGAGGCAACCCAAGGGGAGTTCGTTCCTTTATCTTTTTTTTTTTTTTCGCATTCATATTTTAGTTATTTTTATCTTTTTCTTTGCATTTCACCTTACATTGGGGACAATGTAAGTTTTAAGTGTGGGGGAGAGGATTTAGATATTTAGATTTATTGCATTTAAATTTTGAGCGAGTTTAATTTCACAAATTTTTGCATGATTTTTCATGAAAATGAATTGAAAGTTAAATGATTGTTTTGGGTTGTGTATGCTATTTGCTAGAATTAATTAGGCTTTTGAAGAACTCATAACATGATTGAATGAATAATTCTCCAACTTAGAGTTGATTAGTCAGTTATTTTCTTTGACGATAGTAGTAATTAAATTATGTGGACAAAAGTCGGTGAGATTTTTGAGCCTTTAGACTCATTCATCCATAACAGACTCATTATATTTTTTTCATGTGTGATATTCTTCCATTGTTTTGTCTCTAGAACTTGCCTTGATTCTCTTCAAGATCACATTGACACATGCATGCATGAACATGATTAAGGCCATTTTTGTTACATAAATAAGCTTCATTAGCCAAATAGTCGACCCTGTAATTGAATTTTCCATTGTTGAGCCCCTTTGAGCTTTATTGCCATTTTTTTGTATAAACTCACATTACAAGTTTTAAACTGGAAAAACAATATCTTTACCTAAACCTTAGAACTAGTGGAGTATTGTTGAATGTCATGAGAAGTGTGAAATATGCAAGAAAATAAGTGTGGGGGTATCAAAATTTATAGTAGTGCTATTATTGGTGAATTGGAACAAATTTTCTATGTCAATTCAGGGAATTCCATTATTGGTGTATAATTTGAAGTTTACATTGTGCAAGAAAAACACAAAATGAAGAAAAAAAATGAATGATTGAAGAAAAAGAAAAGAAAAGAAAGAAAAAGAAAATAAGTGATGAATGAGAGTGATTTTAATGTGAAAAAGATCTATATTCATAACTTTTCCTACATCTCAAGAAAGAGTTGTGTGGGATAGATGCAAAAATGATGAAGCTATTATATGGAGTGGTTGGTTTACGTGTCTTATATATACGTTTGAACTAAGTCTATTTATCTTTACTCCACTAGTTTCAATGGCTCATGAGTCACCTACCCAAATATTTACCGCCTTGACCATAAGCCACATTACAACCTTTGAAAAGTCTTTATGATTCTTGTAAAGCATGTGATCTAAGTGGTGGTGAATGAGAAGATATGCAAGCATATGGTAGAACATCTCAATTGGAATGAATTTGAGCGAAACACTTACCATTTTAAACACATGAGAGTTGAGTGCTTATATCCGTGAGGGTCCACATGTTTAGTTTACTTCATCTTTATATGAAAATGTTTGCTAATTGATTATGAGTTGTGTGGAATATTTATTCATGATATTTTATGTGTTTTGTAAAAGTTTGATGGTTCTATGTTCTTGGCATTACGACTTGGTGTCTTTGGAGAATTAAATTTAAGTTTTGCCCAAGGACGAAAAAAAGCTAAGTGTGGGGGAATTTGATAGGAATATAAAATACACATTTTGCATCTTTATTTAATGCGCTCATATAACTATTTTATGCCTAAATGTACTTAGTATTCTGATATTTTGGTTTAGGTGGCAATTCGATGGATATGGCGTAAGTTGGAAGAAATGAGGGGAAAAAGACCAAAATGAAAGAAAGCGATAGTTCGGGAACCAAAGTGCAAATATTCAAAAGTTGTATCGAACCTCACGATGAAGACTTGAGAGTTCTAGAGGCCAATTGGATGAAGAAAGAAGTCAAAGGGATGAAATATAGCCAAGACATTATCACACATCAACTTTCAAGCTGAAATGTTTTGCACCGGTTTTCAGCTTCATATTAAGACCCCTTTTTTACATATCAAACGATCGAATTCTAAGATGTCATCTGAATAAAAGTTGTAGCCCTTTGAGTTGACTTTCTAATGCATCTTGAATCACCTAAATCGGACATCGAGAGAGAAAGTTACGACCAAAATACTGAAGGCTGTCTGGAGGAAGTTTTGTAAAGCCTCGCGATCGCACAGACCATTACCGAGAGTCTGAAGGTTGAATTTATTTGTTCCTTGCGACAGCATGACTTAATACCTTGCGATCGCATGGTTGTTTCCTGATGCCGAATCTCAAGTTTCCTAAATTGACTCAAACTCCTTTGGCAACATATCTTGCACGACTTTTCAACCCTAAAAACACCCCAAAACACACCAGAACGCCTCCAACTTCATTCTTCTCCATTTTTCTCTTAGATTCATGAATTGTAACTAAACTTTTACACTTGGTTGAAGGAAACGGAAGCCTCGGAACCACATATTGTGAGATCTAAATAGTTTTTCTTATTGTTTGATTTATATTTTGAGTATTGAATGTTCTTCTGCATTTATTTCTATGATTTGTTGCGTTTAATTGCTAGAGGGCCCGCTAGTTTATTGATTGTAACAATCTACCGCTAAGTTAAACATCAAATCTGTAATTGTTTGATCCCTTTAAATTGTGAAGCACTAGGATTTGATTGTTTTCTGCGATAGAGGTTATTGAATCTTAAGAAGAATATTTAAATAGATTGAATGCAACCGCTGGTGTTTGTGTTATCTAGTTCATCGATTTCTCTATTGTGTAAAGCTGTTGTTAAATTGAATCTTGAGCGCTGGTCTGTGGTTATTTAATAATTAGGGTTAATTAGAACGCTAGTTTCTAATTAACTAAAATTAAGGAGAAATATGAATCAATTCCAACGATGAATATTCGAAATATGAAATGAATTATCCTTGTATCTATGATCAATTGTGGATTTCCGATGGTGGATGTGGACTTAGACCAATGTTAGTCTTTTGATTGTTTTCGTTAATTTAATTGGCATTGTTATTAATTGAGTTATTTACAATTGTTTGAATACAAAATCCCCACAATCATTGTACGAAGCATAAATATTGAATTACACACTCTTCGTGGGATCGACCCTTACTTCCATTACTACATTAGTTTTAAAGGTTTAAGAACTATTTTTGGGTGCCTACGACAGCACACCAGGTACAAACAGGGATGGATCTAGCATCCAGCCAGCCCCCACAGTCGTCCGTGCTAGATTCGTCAAAGTAAATTTTTTTAGTTGATAATAGATATATGTTTTATTTATATAACTAGTTTCATGTCTTGGATTCGAATCCATTCCAATCAATTTATTATGAAATATTTTTAGTTTTATACAATATTTGCCAAAATTGATTAATAAGGAGGGGATTTGTAGTTTCGAACCTGCGACCTCCATTTAGTATTTTGAACCCTGGACCATTATGGCAACTGTTGAAACTTTAAAAAGAAATTTCATAAAATAATATATGTTAAGTTTCTGCGGTTTTAATGCAATTGTAATTGTAAAATTTCACACTCTTGCTCTTCGTTTGAATTATTCAAAACTTGGCCATGATGTAATTTTGGTGATGACAGCTAATTTTTATCACATAATTTTATCTGTTTAGTTTGAACAAACTAATTGTTACATTTAGGTTTTGTTGATTCTCATTTTTTTCAAAATACATTTTTTTATCTTCTTTTTAACCATACATCTCCAATGAAATAATATTACACACAAATTAATTTTTTTCTTATTTTTAACTACACATTCTCTATCAAATCACTATTTTAAAATGTATTTTTTGCAAAAATGAGCATCAAATGGGCTCTTAATATTTTATTGCGGCCGATGGGACGGTCAACGTCTGCCCATAATTAAAATCATGTATTGACCCTGAGTACAGGTCTGAGTTTTTTTTCACTTGTGAAATTCTCAAAAGGGAGACCGGAAAAGCATGATATACAGTTGAATGTATTTTATATCATAGTTTGACAAAGAATTAGTAGGTACAGTAACTGGATTGGGCAGTTAAATTTTACTTAGAAGTGAAACTTTTTAAATTTTGTTTTGCTACAACCACAAATTTTTTCTTTTTTATTGTTATTTCTTCACGTGGAAATTTGCTATACTTCACAGCAATTTTTCTCCTTGTGATTTTATAAAATTTCTTATCGTGATACAAGTGAGTCGAATTTATAGTTCTATGGCAAACAAATAATTGATGATGAGATAAATGATCTCTAATCTAGCCACATCATATTCAGGAGCATCGTTGTCTAGTCAGAAAAATACTTTTCCTTAATTGGAGAAGGTTTTGACAAAATTCAGCAATTGAAAAGCGAATGAATCTTCCATTTATATTAAACCACAAATCTTGTTCGATCGGTTGATTAATCGATCGTAACAATACTTGATGAATCAACTGTGACTAAACAATTATCTCCATGCAGTGCATGTACATAAGAGAAATATATATCTTCAAGAATTTGTTTGTGTGCATCATTGAATTTCATCACAAAGTTTGTGATGACATGTTGAATGGAGCTGACGGTTATCTTGCCAGGAAACCATTTGTTTGGTTTTATTATATATTTCCATTCTTACACTAATCATAATGTATAACAAATTACCATGACCTCAAAACATAGTAACATACATAAACACTCTGACATGAAACAACACATACATGACATTTTGTAGAAGTCAGAACACATCATAAATACCCTTACTCCAAACACCACGTCATTGTATACACGTTACATATTATCCAAAAGGCTTATTAGCACAAAACGTCCCTACGTTTGATAGTTAGTGTGCAAAACGTCCCAACGTTTCATTTTTTTGCATTTTTGCCCCTATTTCAACGTTTCAGTGTGGAAAACATCCTTTTCACTATTTTTCAATGTAAAATGACCATTATACCCTCAAATTTAAATAAAACAAATAAAATGAAAAGAAATATAAAAAATAAATTGTAATTATACTCCCAAACTTTTTAAAAAGTGCAAGTGAGTCCAAAAGCCTTACTAAAAGGGTTAAGCACAAAACGTCCCTACGTTTGACACTTAATGCGGAAAACGTCCCTATGTTTCAAACATGTTTATATTTGCTCAATAACACAAAACGTCCCTACGTTTGACACTTATTGCGTAAAACGTCCTTACGTTTCATTTTTTTTTACATTTTCGTCCTTATTTCAACGTTTCATTGCGGAAAACGTCATTTTCACTATTTTTCAATGTAAAATGACAAATATACCATCATATTTAAATAAAACAAAAAGGTAAATAAAAATAAAAATAAATTACAATTGTGCTCCCAAACTTTTCAAAAATTGCAAATGAGTTCAAAAATCTTATTAAAACATTCAAACTACCAGTCATTTCCTCCTCTCTCAACCTTATCCTCCCTCCACCACCTAAACCAGGATTGTAGATGGAGGTGTGATGGTTTGAAAGGTGGTGGGGGTCTGATGGTTTAGGTGGTGGAGGGAGGATAAGGTTGAGGGAGGAGGAAAGGACTGGTAGTTTGAATGTTTTAATAAGATTTTTGAACTCATTTGCAATTTTTGAAAAGTTTGGGAGCACAATTGTAATTTATTTTTATTTTTATTTACCTTTTTTGTTTTATTTAAATATGATGGTATATTTGTCATTTTACATTGAAAAATAGTGAAAATGACGTTTTCCGCAATGAAACGTTGAAATAAGGACGAAAATGTAAAAAAAAATGAAACGTAAGGACGTTTTACGCAATAAGTGTCAAACGTAGGGACGTTTTGTGTTATTGAGCAAATATAAACATGTTTGAAACATAGGGACGTTTTCCGCATTAAGTGTCAAACGTAGGGACGTTTTGTGCTTAACCCTTTTAGTAAGGCTTTTGGACTCACTTGCACTTTTTAAAAAGTTTGGGAGTATAATTACAATTTATTTTTTATATTTCTTTTCATTTTATGTGTTTTATTTAAATTTGAGGGTATAATGGTCATTTTACACTGAAAAATAGTAAAAATGATGTTTTCCACACTGAAACGTTGAAATAGGGGCAAAAATGCAAAAAAATGAAACGTTGGGACGTTTTGCACACTAACTATCAAACGTAGGGACGTTTTGTGCTAATAAGCCTATCCAAAACCAGATCACAAACACACCATACAGGCCATGACAATTTATTATATCACATACATTCTAAACACATATTTTACAAAATTTGTTCAGGTTAAGCCGTTAAGGAAAGAAACATCAAGCACAAACTATTAAGATTAGTTCACAAATAACTCGGAATACATGTCACAAATTTTAAAAATCAGATTACAACACATGATTGGTGACATATTCAGTCTACCCATACAATATACACTTGTTGGAAAACAAATGCACCACAAAACTGAAAACATAGACATCGATTTCATCTTCTTCAAAGATTTTCCACCCCAACCAACATCTTCACCTTCTTTCGAGAAGAATATTCTAGAACATTCTTTTTACTCTTTCCGTTTTCTATCACCTTCCTTTTATCATCTACACTACGAGATAACACTATTTTCAATATTTGTAATTTTTTTTAAAAAAAAAAGCACAAAAAAGGGCGATTTCACGGTGAAGATTTGTGTGATAATGGCAATGTTTTTTACTTGACGCGAGGACTAGGGTGAGGTTGAAATTCGGGAATATTGAAGATAATAGAAGGCAAAATGGCCACTCAAGGTGAAGAAGAAGACCGTGTGAGCCA
This sequence comes from Fraxinus americana, assembly GCA_035079005.1. Classification (NCBI taxonomy): domain Eukaryota; kingdom Viridiplantae; phylum Streptophyta; class Magnoliopsida; order Lamiales; family Oleaceae; genus Fraxinus; species Fraxinus americana. Next base: position 5,863,994 of record CM068714.1, on the reverse strand, counting down.
ATATGGTAGAGAGAAAGAGAGTGTCGTGTATGCAAAGAAGATGAAGAGAGAGTAAGTGGGATAAATGTTAAAACTGATTTGATCAGTTATAAATTTATTTAATTAGATTCAGCTATCTAATTAAGTATGTAATTATGCACGTTTTAATTAAATATTTATTAATTTTAATACCACCTGATATATGAAATTTAAACTTATCGCCCCTTATTTATAGTGTGTGTTTGGTAGGGATTTTGGGGGAAGAATTGATTTTTGAATAGTGATATGATGGGAAATATGTGGTTGAAAAAGAAGAAAAAGTTATTGATGTGATGGAAAGTATTATTTTATTGAAGAATGTGTGGTTGAAAATGAGAATTGATTTGATAATTGATTTTGAAAATCACAACCAAACAGGCTCATAATAAGTAGTCTCTAATTTTTCTAGGTAATTTTCTCTAAGGCCCTGTTTGATTGCCACATTTTCCATGAAAAATGTCACATTCGAGGAAAACAAATTCTACTTTGACCTTTTGATTGTAACGTAGAAATGGAAATCGAATTCCAAAATACAATTAATTTAAGCTGCATTTTCTTTATTTTCACAGAAAATAAATTCTTATGAATTTGGTGAGTTTTTATTTTTCAACTAACATGAATTTCTTTTCTACTTTTACCTGTCAAATGGACCCTAATATTTTAGGAACCAAACATGGATCTACGTTTGGGCTTTGAGCGGCTTGTGGCCCATTTACGTATTTTCGGCCTATCTATAGTACTGCTATAAATTTTCAACAAACACGGCATCAGTAGGGTTTTTCAGTTCACCTCTGAACCCTGCAACGCCGTTACTCCTCGCAGGTTCTCTCTCGATTTCTCTCTTACACACTGTTAGTATAAACAACTGCATTTTAGATTCATTCACTCGATAATTTCTCTTAAATTTAATCTAAAGCATTTGTCTTTATACTGCAAGCATGTAAATAAGCTGAACTGATTGGAAACGCGATAATATGAATGTTTTAGTACATTTTGTTGTTTCAGAGTGAAGGAAGGGAAATATGTCTCACAGGAAATTTGAGCACCCAAGGCACGGGTCACTCGGGTTTCTCCCGAGGAAGCGAGCTGCACGCCATAGGGGAAAGGGTAAGCAACTTTTAAATTGAGAATAAACCAAATGTTAGGAAAAGGATTGCATCTGTCCTTTCTTTTAGCATGTCGTTTTGTGTGGCAGAGGGAGGTAGAACAATATTTTCTTGAAAATCATGTGTACAGATATAAAACAAAACGTTGCTAATCAGTAATCAGCCATCTAAATTTTTACCTCGAAAGTGTTAATATCGAAGTAAATTTTTTTATATTAATAGTTGGAGAAAATTATTTGCACATTGGTTATGACCTGTTGAGTCTGGGAAATGAAAATAATAATAATCTGGACTATAAACATATTTACAACTACTTACTATAAGGAATAATGCTATTTAGCCCACTGTGATTATAACCTTGGTCCGTGTGTTGTTAGGTGATGGGCTAAATGAAAATCCATTTAATTTCAGTTATCATTTAATGCCACATTAGGGCTATACAGACTGGGGTTATAACCCCATTGTGGCTAAATAGCATTACTCTAATGTAAGAGGTATTCTGACAATCTGTTTCAAATTCATGCTCAATATGGTTTTATATTTTATACTGATTTCTTTATACATATAATATATTGGCTATTAATCATGTGGTAGAATGGTAGAAAACCTAAATTTCTTTATACATATAACATTGTTCTTTGTCTTGAATAATGCAGTGAAGGCATTCCCTAAGGATGATCCCACCAAACCCTGTAGGCTAACTGCCTTCTTGGGTTACAAGGCTGGCATGACTCACATTGTCAGAGAAGTTGAGAAACCTGGATCAAGTATAGTTATTCCGTGATAATTTTCTTTTTGATATCATGTGATTTATTTTCCTGTTGTTGTCTTAATAATTTGTTGGCCAGATATCTGCTGACTTGAAATTTGTTTATTTGCATAAGTGGCTAAACAAAATGATGCAGTGAAGTTCTCACTGAGCTTGTCTCTGTTTTCTATGAGTCATAAATTTTACTATCTTGTTTTGTATCACTTGAAATTTGATTTGAATCTAATTTGGAACTGTTCATCGCAGAACTTCACAAGAAAGAGACTTGCGAAGCCGTAACTATTATCGAAACACCTCCAATGGTTATTGTTGGAGTGGTAGGGTATGTGAAGACGCCTCGCGGTCTTCGCTGTCTTAACACTGTTTGGGCTCAGCACCTGAGTGAGGAGATAAAGAGGAGGTTTTACAAGAACTGGTGCAAGTCTAAGAAGAAGGCCTTTACCAAGTATTCAAAGAAACTGGAGACCGATGAGGGGAAAAAAGATATCCAGTCTCAGCTAGAGAAGATGAAGAAATATGCATCTGTTATTCGGGTTTTGGCTCACACTCAGGTATCAATGGCTAAATCTTTTTTAATTTCCTAGGGCTTTTATCTTTAAAGTTCCAGTAGATGGAGCAACATGCCCAATTGGTGGAATACTCATGATGAGATGGGGGCGGTGCAAATCTAGTCTCCTTTTGTGTGGTGGGAATATAGTTCTTAGTCACTGAGTACAGTCTACATAATTTGTTTGTGGAGATAACCACATTGGCATATAGGAATACTGTTTTGCTGCTACATACAAGGTCTTCTAATAATATTTGTATTTTAGATGGTCTACAATTTGATGCATTATCCTTCACATGAAATATTTGATCATTCTGCTGGATGGCTAAATTATGGTTAAAAAATATTTATTTGTCTATGAATGGAATAGTTGCATTACATTTTGGTGATTTCTTACTTGATTATTAGATTTTTTTTATATATGTGTATTTTACGGCCCAAAAGCTGTGAGTCACTCTTTGCATTGTTTCCTTAAGTCGTTTGTTTTGCATTTCTGGAAACTGAATTGAGCCTTAACAAATGCCCCCTTGCTACCTTCTGCTTCGGCTTCCAATCAAAATACAAAACCGAGGGTGTTTAAAGGCTAGATTGGTGCATCCCTCAGCCATTCCCTCCTCACCTGTCATAATTGAAACTTGAACTTCCACATTTGAAAATGGCTACTACAGTTCCGAGAAGTCTTCTGGCATCTTGTTCACAAGCACACAGACTAATCAAATTCCATCTGTTCACAATGCAGATAAGGAAGATGAAGGGGCTGAAACAGAAGAAGGCACACTTGATGGAGATACAGGTTAATGGTGGGACTATTGCCCAGAAGGTTGACTTTGCATATGGTTTCTTTGAGAAGCAGGTCCCTGTGGATGCTGTTTTCCAGAAAGATGAGATGATTGATATTATTGGTGTGACAAAGGGTAAAGGTTATGAAGGTGTTGTAACCCGTTGGGGTGTCACCCGTCTTCCTCGCAAAACCCATAGGGGTCTCCGGAAGGTTGCTTGTATTGGTGCATGGCACCCTGCTCGAGTTTCCTTCACTGTTGCCAGGGCTGGTCAGAATGGATACCACCACCGTACTGAAATGAACAAAAAGATCTATAGGCTTGGCAAGATAGGGGAAGAGACACACACGGCCAGCACTGAGTTTGACAGGTTCAAATATTATCTGGCACTTTATTCTCACAACTAAACTCGTGGTTTTCACCATTCTCTACTCAACCAATGAAAACTCTTAATTAATCCTCATGAATGTGTTCTGTTCAATATGGTCCACTGTATATCTGCTTTCATGGAGTTCTCTGTTTGAAACTTGTGTTTTGTCCTTGATATTCTTTTGTAGTCATGTTATGTCTGGGTTTTTTAAATCTTGCACTAGCTCCCTGACATACAAGTTTTTTTCCGATAAGCTGATTATGATTTTTCACCCCTCTAAATGATTTCAGGACTGAGAAAGATGTTACTCCTATGGGTGGATTTCCTCACTATGGAGTGGTTAAGGATGATTTTCTGATGATCAAGGGTTGCTGTGTTGGTCCTAAGAAAAGGGTTGTTACACTCCGTCAGTCTCTCCTCAACCAGACTTCTCGCCTTGCCCTTGAAGAAATCAAGCTCAAGTTTATTGACACCTCTTCCAAGTTTGGACATGGACGCTTCCAGACTACAGAGGAGAAGCAGAAGTTTTTTGGTCGGCTCAAGGCCTAAGTTATTCTAGTCTCAGAAGAAATTGTGAGAAACTTTGGATTTCATCAGTTTTGCATTTGATTTGATTATGAAGTATCTGAATTTCTTTTTCTGGACCTCTGCACTAATGGTGCAAAACTTCTTGATTGTAGTTCTTAAAAGTTTGCTGACTTTTATCACTAGCTGTTATTTACTGATCTATTGTCGAAATGTTATTTTTATTCTCCAAAATGTTTATTTAGACGTTTTTGATGCTCTTTACATATTGCATTAAGGAATTCGTTGTATATATACAAGCAAGTAGAATGCCGCCCAAAGTCGAACACTTGGTAATCTCTTCCGCATGCCCTATTTTGAGGAGACTAGGATAATTTGGAGAAATCCTCCATACAAGTAGCACGGACTCCTCATTGTTGATATTGCCTCTTTTGAGGTGGTTGACATTCATTGTAAGTTTCGCCTCAATCAATTTGGACAAAGTACTCTGTACAGAGTGATTTATATGACAGTTTTGCAACAACGCTGTTTTTTCAGCCTATACCCAGGCTATGACAACCATGTGCCTATGAGGACTTTGAATTGACATAATTCAACTTGACCAATGCGCGGTTGAGACTTGAGATGAGGTCATATATTAACTATCCAATGATTCTCGAGCGCAAGCCTATGATAGCTATAGATTGACACAATGATACTCGTGAGATCACGTGTCTAGTATTCAACGGACTTGAACTCATCTATTTTGAATTCTATAAATACTCACATACAGTGTCATAGTTGAACTCTAAGATAAAGATAGTAATCTTCAATCGAGCATCCATATTTTCATCTACCGTCTCTCTTAACACCCAAATATATTCCGTCAATTGACTTGACCTTCAATGTACACTCGACTGCCGCACTCCGTTGGAGCTACATTCTTGTGCAATTTAACGTGTTGTTCAAGTGTGGGTAACATGCACATGAACGAAAGAGTAGTTGGAATCTATAGACATTTGAATCCGCAGAATTTGAAGGTCAACAACATTCACACAAGATTTATTAAACCTATGAAAATTATTTAGAAAATTCCACTCGAACCACTACGCATGCGAGTACAATTCATCATATAAAACCGATTTTAACTTGAAAACAACTTCAAAAAAGTATCACACAGTTGTAAGAATGGGACTGCAACTAAAAAGGGGAATGGCATCAGATTCTCTTCTGAAGTGGCAATAATAATAATACATTAAAGTCAATGTGAGTGGGTGGGAATGGGAACACATCAATCAGACTCAAAAACCTGCAAAAATCTCCTTATAAATATATTAAGGCCAATAATAGTCTCAACTTTTCTACAATTTGTTTTACGATTTTGGGTTTTGCTTTTCTAACAATTCAGTCCCAACCCCATGTGCTTGGCCGTGGGAACTCACTTGGTAAGTTCTCCATCGCCCCTTCTACTTAAAGAGAGACAGAGATAAGAAAAGAGATTTAAAAAGAGTCGGAGAGTCGGATATGGCATTTTCAGACGGGTCATACACTAAGGCCATCGAATCCACACTGCTTGCTTGTTACTGCTTGCTTTCTAGGACTGATCACTATCGCACAATCCACCGATACCTGCCACACATTCACATATTGTGTGAGGTGACGATTATAATCAGCCATTGCAATCATAATGTACAAATGCAAACTCTTAATGTAATAATCAATGATCATAACCACATGATTTTGAGGATCAAAGATTGTTAATGGCATTCAACTGCTGTTCATCAGATGTATATCCCTACGTATTCAAGTCAGTTCTTGAACATTTGCAAGATATAAAATATAAGTGAATGTAATCCAAACTCATCTGTTTGGGTTTGAAAATTCGGTACTCCCATTATATTCAATTTTGTAGAGAATTGGAGTTTCGAGAGTAGTCCAATTTGCTTATTAACACAACACCATCCCCAAATCCGATCGATGTGGACTTTTGATCTTGTCCCATCCCAACAAATTCTCACTCAGAGAAGTGGAAACAAGATGCAACTCTTACACAACTAATAACAAAGTACATGGCAATAACACAAATAAGTTCAAATTTGGCACCACTGATGGACCAATAGAGAAACACATTAACTGAAACCCGCCTAGACTATCAAGAACTCAAGTTTAACACCATATTAATTATTCAAATAATTGGCAATAAATGAAGACGTCGCCTGTATTCATGCATTGATGTTAGAATATGTAATTTTCCTATACACAATCAAACGGCGAGGAATAGTTTATTAAGCAATGGAAACAAATTTCATTACCAATTGTAAAAAAAAAAAAAATTCACTTTAATGGACAATTTCCATGTAAAACGAAGTCAAATGAACACTAAATTTTGATGGAAAAATAGTTTTCGAGCAAACTTGTTTTTTTTTTGGCAATGGTAACAAATTTCATAACCAATTGTAAAAAAATATTCACATAATTTCCATGTAAAATAAAGCTAAATGTGAACAAAAAAAATCCAAAATTTCAAAAATTTTCCGGGTGAAAAATTATACTAATCAAACACGCTTAATTAACAATTTCCTAAAAAACAATTTCTAGGCAATTACTTTTCTTGCAATTCATTTTATTTCCACCAATTTTCCATCATCGCAATCAAAAGGACCCTTAGTGTATGTCATACTCTTGACGATTCCAAAAGGGCACAAAATGAAAGAAATAACTCGTGTGCCTGTCACAGTCACTTGATCCCTGCTCCACGAATTTTAATAGTAACGTGAAACCTAAGCAAAGAAACATTCTATCAAAATTTTAAAGCAAGCCCTACATTTTCTCCTTCCATTTCTCTATCCCTCTCTCAACTGGAGAATTTTTTTTGCAGCAGGTCCACATATTTTTGTTCTTGATACACAAAATATACTGATATATATATCTCGATCATATGTGCGCAGTCTGGCCCAAATAATACAAGGGGAGGCAAAAACTTGACATATACAACAAAACTACTCGAGGGCTATGGTTAATTTCAAGCCCCGTTTAATGCGAAAATGACATTTCAGTCCATCACTCGTCCCTACAAACAACTACTTTTACCTAATCTAATCAAAAGGCACAGTAGGAAAATGAGAATTTTATTTAAGATTAATCATTTGTCTTCAATTTAGACAACGAGTAAAAAATAAAAATTACCACCTACATCCCGAGGTCCCAAATGTCCCCACACTTTTAGCAAAGTCTACAATGTCATAATGCACGTTAGCAGATGATATAGAAAAACTTAAAGACGAAGAATTAACCACGAAAAATAATAAAATAAAGAGCAAGAATTGCATAATAATTGAACCAAGTTGAGTTCAGCTAACCTGCACACCAGGTGAAGTGAACCCAAGAATCCGGATCTTAGCACCGATATCACCCTCGACCCGCAACTCGACCCGGTCATTCAACGAAACATCTCTTATCAAATTAGCAGCATCAGTCTAAAGCAAGCTAACCCGGTCGACGGAGATAGTAGTCTCGACCTGCCGGACACTGTGCGCGGGTTGATAAAATCCGGGAACGATGCCCCTACCTAGAGGGATGCCGCGGTACATGACAGTGAACTTGGACTCACTGTACTTGATTCCGACCTTGTTGTCATTGACGGCAGTGAATAGCATGTGGATAGTGAGGGAGACGGCGGCAGAGGAAGGGGTGGTGGGACTGATGCCCATGTACTGAACCCCCACCTGTTGGAGATCGAACTGAGGTTTCTTCGGTTTTACAGCCAGTACAATTACAAGGATAACAGCAAGGATTAATAGAGCAAGAAACGAGAAGAGGAGAAAAAGGCAACAGCAACAGCCACGGAAGGAGGCGGAGGAAGAGGATGAGCTTGTAGGAGGGTAATGGTGGTGGCTGTGATGATTACCATTTACGGCTGCGGCGGGGGCCGTCGTGGTGGTGGGTCCGGTGGACATTTCTGTAGAGTTTACAACTGGGTTTTGTGTTTTCTTCATCTTGAGAAAAATTAAAGGAGGAGCCCCACCAAGGAAGTGGCTACTTCCCTTTTCTTCTTCTCCTCCACTCTCTCTCCTTGTTGCTTTAGAATTTTGTTGTTTTGCTATTGCTTTTTGTAGAGAGAGAGGGAGAGAGATTGCTTGGCAATTAGGAAAAGGAACATGTGATTTCAGAACACTGTGATGGAGAGTGCTCTCTCTCTCTCTCTTACATCTGGGCCACGTTTAATTTACGAAAGAATAACGGCGAGTGACGATAAATAGTATTACTCTATATAATTATACGAAATTAATATGGTGTGAAGTTTGGGCGGTATTAGTGGGCATGAATTGGGTAAGGGTCCGTGACAATTGAAGAATTGTGTGGTGAGAGTTAATTCACGTGGAGGAATTAGCGGTGTTGATTTGATATAATTTAGGAATTAAATGAATTAGAGAACATTAACTATACTAATTTTTTTAGTAAAAATAGGAATAAAATTGTGTAACGTAAAAAATGAATACTTTATTTTAAATAGGTGGTTAAGTGTAATTTTCACAACATGCTATGTTGGCCCAAAATTTCTTCTATTACCTATATTGAAATTGAGCGCAGTCTAATGGTAAACTTGGGCCGGCAGTTGGAAGCCCAACACTAAATTTTCCTTAGTGGATTTCTCAAGCATGCGTCATATGAATAAGAGAAAGTGGAAATTACATGGACCCCTACTTTTCAAGATCCAAGTTCAAAAATCAAATTTTAAATTGTAATGTTCAATAATCAGATATTTTATAGATAGATACAAATTTTTATATTTAATTAAATATTAATAATAATATTATAAAAAATCATTTCTATACACCCACCCCTCCTAAAATTTAATTATCAACCCTAAATCACCCTGTCTTCTCTCATTCCCGACTTCTCTCGACGTTGCTGCTGCCGGCGACGCCTTTTCCTCCCCTTCTCCTCCTTTCTCAGCAGACCTACGTCGTAGGGGCAACAGCGTCGCGATGCTGCACTAATTCACAGCATTTGGAGGTCCTATCGCCGCCATCCACGACGACACCAAGATCGTCCAGATCTTCGTCGAATCTACTCTTCGCAAGCTCCGCATCTTCACATTTGATTTTCTTGGTGAATGCAAAAATGCTGTGATTAAAATGCTATTATTTTGGATTGTTTTATGCTATTATATCTCTCATTGAGTGTGTGGTGTTTTTGTCTTCTTTTCAGGCCAAAGCAAGAAATGCTGTGATTGAACTCGTGTGTAGAAAGGCAGATTTCGATGGAGATCGCTGTTGTGACTTGAATCTGTGTGAATTTAATTTTTCCCATGTGAATTTGTGATTTTAATGGTGTTTGGGTGGTGGTGGGGTAGTTGGTGGTTTGTAAATGGCGACGGTTTGACGATGAGGTGGTGCCGGCTTGCAGGCAGCTGAGTTAGTGGTGGCGGTCACTCCTATACATTTTTGTTTGTGGTGGTTTCTCGTGGTGGTGGGGTGGTGGTAGGGTGAGGGTGCGCAAGTGGCAGTGGTAGTAGTGATGCTGGTCGTGGTGGTTGTCGTGGAGGCGATGGTAGTAGTCGTGGCGAGTACAAAGGTGGTGGTGGTGGATCTGTTCATTTTGGTTTTGTAGCTAAAAATATAATCTGTGACCTTAAAATTCGATAACCTATGAATAAAAATATAATCTGTGACCAACCATTTCGTTATCTGTGACCTAAAATTATATAATATGTGTTCGTGTGACCTTTTATGACCTTAAAATTCGATAATCCGTGACCAACCATTTTGTTAACTATGACTTAAAAATTATATAATCTGTAACCGTGAAAAAATATGTGACCAACTATTTTGGTTCTGTGACCGTGTGACCTATAAAAATGTTGTGACCAAAAATCAATATTAAAAGGTCACATGTGGAGAAGTCGTCGAAATGGTCGCCGGAACGATCACCGGAATAGTCGCTGGAATTAGAGTAGTCGTCGGAACGGTAGAGGTCGTGGAGGTGGGGTGGGTTAACCATATATATATAGAAATAAAAAATATATAAATATATATGTGTATGTATATGTTAAAATATCTTATTTTAGAATTTTCAAAATTGTTTTCTTATTTTTGAAATGGTATGTAATGTAGATCTTATATATGTATTTTTTCCTAAGAGAAATGCCTCAAGTACAGGAGGCAATTCACATGTGCCTGCTAGGTGAGAGACACTGGTGGGCCCCACATGTTTGAAAAATAAGAATAAAAAATCCACCCCACCCCAAATACCGTGTCTTCCCTGTAAACACACCACCCACCCCTCATGTAAAAAAATCCATGTACTTGTAGCACAACTCTATGAATAATATGCTGTCTAAAATAGCAAAATAATATCAATACTGATCTCAATCGGGCTTTTCTCAAACTGAAATTCTTTATTTATTATATGAAAAAAGAAAAAATTCAGCGGTCAGGACTTGTGCCAGAACGGTCATCTGGATCCTTTTTGGCTCGGAAGTTCGCTTATGGCAACTAGATCTACTCCTGCTTGGACTTAGACAGAATCAAGCTAAAGCTACATTGAATCAGTAAATGAATTAAAAAGCTACTTGCCGAGGAATGGAAAGAGAGGACATGTTGGTTTGATAATCCATTGGTCAAATGAAAGGGGAGGTCTTGATTTTAGATGGAGTTGTATGAAGCAAGAGTGTCGCATATGGTTTCATTGAGAAGGGTGTGATACCACCAACTACTCACCTAGTTTATGCACTCACCCACTCGAGAAGGTTGTTCGTTTATCCCAAATCTTTTCATTTTCTAAAAGATTCTTGATGACTCATTAGTTCCAGTAATGTTATATGTACCTATTGTGTGGATTATCCCCATGTCATGTAATACTATTAGATGATTAAAAAAAAAAAATCAAGTGGATCCCATACTACAAATTTAATTGGTCTTATCAATTCACTTCACACCATCTATCACATCATATGAGGATGATTCCACTGGGGACAATAGTATCAACCTACAAACCAGATTATAATTTCTTCCAATTTCGAGATTACAAGTATGACAATAGGTTGAGCGAGGTCTATTCGTCTTGCCCAACTCTGAGCTCAGAGAGCCGAGTGTTGAGCAGTTCATTGAGCTAAAATAAGGGGGGAACGAGCTTGGCCCATGAGCTAGCTCGTAATGGGTTGAGCTCGATAGGTCGTGAGCCATGAATTAATTTGTTTTATGTTTCAAACTTGAATTTATTTTGTTTATATATTTATGATTTAAAAAAATTAATTTTAAATGTGTTTTGAAAACTGATTGAAAATATATGTACTTTTTCAATGTTTATTTTTTGAAAACATATTTTATCATAATTTTTCCTTTAAAATTAAAGTACTTGGCCTGGCTTGATGAAATTCGTGAGCTAACTCAGCTCGCGAGGCTGAGCTCAAGCTTGGGCTTGAACTTGGGGTCGATTCAATCCCAACTCAAGCAACTCGTGCTCAAGAAAATGGAAATCACGGTTTTTGGAAAAGTAAGCATGTCAGTGTATAGCATACAAACCTCCACAAAGAGCACGGTTACAAAGAACAAACTTTTATAGGTCATATTTGAAGACATGAAAAGAGTCGATAACAAATTATTTTTTCTTCATTGGGATTTGAGGAAGGCGGGAGAAGTCAAGTTGGAGGAAAACAAAGAAACTATAGTCTGGCTAACTTCATATCGTATCTAAATCAGTGATAATTTTTACACTAACTAGTAACTATGTATTTTGACTTCAAAATTCGCAATCTCCAGCCACCTCTCCATCTACCTATACATAGCCTGCACAATGATACAGTCCAAGCTTGGCTCAAGTCCATGGGAAGTTTGCCCACCAATGTCCCGTCAACTACTATAGATCCCTCTCATTCACGTACACTTCACATAATATGTGCATTGTGTAATTTTTAGTTGTAAAGATAATAGAATTACTATTTCGTCGAGAAGGGAGACAAACTTTTATTCTTATATGCAATTTTTTATTATATTAAGATATAACTATTATCGAATTACATGTGATGAAAGCGAAAGGAATGATCAAACTACATATATATTTGATATTTCATATAATAAAGAGATTTTGTTGGTTTGCTCTTAATCAAGTCAAAACTGCTCGTATTTGACCACGAAGGTCGAGTGAGAAATTAAAAATATTTCAAATAAAATAAAAATCGAAAAAGGCATATGCAAGTCGACTCTAATTTTTTATTTTTTAAAAAAAAAAAATTATAACAACAAGAAAAAAATTCATGCAGTCTTACACGTGCACACGTTGCACACACACATCCAGGGGCAGATCTGGGAGTCCGGTCCAGTCCCCAACCCACTGAATTTGTTTTAGTCGAATATAATTTTTTTTTTTTTTTAACGTATTAGTCGAGTTTGTAATTTGATTCTGGATCCGTCCCTACACACATCCTAACAATATTCAATCTCAATGTATTGATTTTCAACGCCAGCTTCCAAGAAACCCTTTAATAAACTATAAACTCTAGCGTGAAGAAATGAATGAACGCAAACTTAATTAATTAGTACAATTTCAAATAATAAAAGTTAACATGAGAGGTGGTGGAAATGTAAATAAAATATAAGAAATTCAATGACAAAGTAAACAATTGAAACTGTAAATGGTTGAGAATTCTGTCTTTCAATTAACAATTTTCTAGATCCGATCCCAAAATTCTTCATTTATAGGATTTCGTATACTACGAGAACATGATGTCAGATTTAATATTATTTTTTATAGTTCAAATTTTTAGTTTTGCATTACCATAGTCAACTTTGTTATCTTCGAGTTTATATAAAATCATATTTTTGCCTTAATCGTCGTATTTTTATTTTTGTTTTTTTCCTGATATTAGGCCCTTATTTGGTTAGTTAAAAAGTATGATAAAAATTTAAGGATCCGTTTGATTACAAGAATGGAATTTTTGTGGAAAGAAAATGAATTCCGAGGAATTGAATTTCTTAGAACTTGTTTTACTAAGAATTCTCGATTAATTGTGTTTGATTGGTACAATTTTTCACCTGAAAAATATTAAAATTTTGTATTTTTTGTGTTCGTTTGGCTTTTTCATGGAAATTGTTTATTAAATGGATATAATTTGTTACAGTTGAGGATATAATTTGTTTCCATTGTAAAAAAAAATAAAAAGGTTGCATAGTAAAGCTCTTCCCACCAAACTCCTGGGAAAAACTTTTTCTCAAAAATTAAGAAAATGTGGAAAACCAAGTTCACGAAAAATTTAGTCAATCAAATATACAAAAATGTGGAAATGAATTTTAATTTTCATCTTCCATGAAAAAGAAAGAGCAATCAAACAGAGCCAAAGTTAAAATTAATAACTAATCTTAACCACACGTTTCTTGGAACCCACAAATTTTCGACACACATTTCATCAACTTTTATAAGAAAAAATTTATCTTTTAACGAAATCAACCAAACAAGGGCATAACACACACTTTTTTTTTACTTGTATCGTCTATTCGATATAAATGTTTCAAGACGACGAAACTAAGAATGACACAACGTCAAGGGGACAGTTTCGTCATTTCAGCAATTACCAAAACATAGAGATTCAATGCTATTATCGCATTATTCTTGTTAGCTTGGTGGCTTAATTAAAGTCAAAACTTAGATGCGTCTTTGTATGTCCAATTATATACTTCATTGAAGCGAAGGAATTGACTTCGGTGCCAACACTAAGAGAGAGAAGCTAGCGTGTGTGAGTGTTGCAATTTAATTTCTATGGGGAGCAAAGAAGAAAGCAATAAAATGGAAATTGATCTATCCCTCCAACTTGACGAAAACCCGCAATCCAAGAACTATCAAGTCGAAGAAGTAGAAGCTCGAACGGGATATTTCCAGCCCGAAAACTCTAAGATTACTGAAGAGGTACAATTTTATTAGAATTTTGTAAAAAGAAAAAAAGTTGATTATATATGCAATACATAATCAAATTTGCATGTGCTACTTTTTACTTTTATCTGTAAAATTCTATCAGATATCAATCCTACAGATGAAGATGAATCATATGAAGGAGGAGAACAAGATATTAAGCAAAGCTGTAGAACAAATTATAAAAGATTATTATGATCTTCAAACAAGATTTGCTATCATCCAACAAAACAAGGTAAATTAATTAATTAGAATTTTTATCTCTTTTGTCTGTAAATCACTTGTACTGCTGATTCGATTTAGGATTCGGGAAAAAAATTATCTATGCTCAAAGGAGACGATGGTGATCCGAGTCAAGGGCCAAAAGAAAGTACAAAGATGTTTGATCATATCAAGAATCAAAGGGTGCTGTCATCAGCATCAGAAGAAGCTGGTACAAAAGAAAATGATGAATTAGGGTTATCTTTGACACTACGAACCAGTTCGAAGAAATTAGAAGAAGACAGCACGATGAAGGAGAATATAGAAGGTACAACAGGATCTGCACCAGTTCAAGGTAAGGTACAAGGAAGTAATTATAAAAGGCCTGGAATTACTTCTCCACCAGATAAAAGAGCTAGAATTTCTGTCAGGGCCAGATGTGAAACAGCCACTGTGAGTTTGAGTTCATTTTCTAGTTAATTTCACAAGAGAATATTATATATTTGAGACTTTCTTTTCAAGATATGTGTACATTTTTAATCAGATGAATGATGGATGCCAATGGCGAAAATATGGACAAAAGATTGCTAAAGCAAATCCTTGCCCTCGAGCCTACTATCGTTGCACGGTAGCTCCTGGTTGCCCAGTCAGAAAGCAGGTACCTATTTACAACTTTAGTCTGTACACGATCGAATTGGCCAGGTCGATCTGAAAAATAAAAATCGAGACGAAACTGATAATATGTAATGTATTAGGTGCAAAGGTGTTTGGAGGACAAGTCAATACTGATCACAACATATGAAGGAACACACAATCATCCACTTCCAGTAGGTGCAGCAGCAATGGCATCAACAACAGCCTCCTACATGTGTAATGAAATAACAACCTTAAACCAAACAAATTTCCCATATTACAACATCCCTCATATGATATATCCACCTTTTCCATATGTTCCAAACCTAAGAAACATAAACCCTATTCTTTTTCCTTCAACTGGAGTTGTTCTTGATCTCGCAAACAATGCTGGCGCTAGCTCTTCACATTCAATAGAAAATTTGGGCTATTCTTTGAATGGAAATATTCTTTATAACCAGCTTTTTCCTGGCCATAAACTAGTTGAAGAAATACTTTCCGAAGGTGAAGGAAATAATAATATTAGTAGTGCAGTTGCATCAGATCCTAAGTTTAGGGTTGCTGAATGAAGAGACCCAAAAAAACTCATTCTTCTGGAGACGGGGGACAAGTGCAGGCAGGCCTAGTACTACAACACAATATCGGGAATATCTCAATAATCCCATAATTTTTCCTGAGCCAGACGAGGGAAAAAGTCGTATTTTATGGATACGATTCTACCATATATGTATTTTCGTTCTGTCCAAAATCACAGGCATTACCCATGATAGAATCTGGATTTGAATTTTGATGTATTTTTGTTGACAGATTGGAAGATGAGTAATTTTAGGTGATTGTGGGTGTATTTGCTATACAAATTTATTTTGATCTTTGGGATTTTGATATATACTTTTGTTTCTTATCTGAAAGTTCCATGTGAGGATTTGACTCTACTGTTGTAAAACTCGAGGATTTTAATGTTTAAAAAGTATTTTAATATTGTTTGAACTGGAAATTATATTTAATTAGGAAAACAAAAACTATTTCTTTCATATATACTTTTTAGTTATAAATGATCGGAAACATTTTTTTTATATAAAAAGTAACTCCTTAATCTAATTATTTGCGTGCTTATTTGTCGAGTTTATTATATTAAATCTTTTGAGTTTATTTTGTTATTATTTAACGGCGATTTTCTTGACATATTCTTGACAAAATGAGTGAAGATAGCAAACCGTTTGCTGAAAAATCATCACTCTTTCACGAATAAATCCCTATGTACATGGGATTTATTCACAGGGGTCTTACACACCCCTCATAAGGGGTGAGCCTCCACATGTATTAAAAAAAAAAAAAAAAAAATTTATTGACCCCCATCATGTGTGCTGTCTATAAAACGTCTGTAAAAAAATTTCTGTAATGCAAGCATGGTTCCTCTTTCACCTCTAATTACTAATAATTCAGATATTATAATGAAGGGTACATGGTCATTCAACCTTTTACGTCTAGCTAAGGTCGTAATAGGACAGCCGTTCCCATTCTATGAGTCCCAGAATTTGAATGCAACGGTCCCTAACGATACAGCTGGAATCAATTATGGTCCAACCCTAGCTAGCAATAATGGACAATTTTCTTTTAACACCAAATAAACCACGTTAATGTTTGGTTTTAGATAAAGAATCATGCTACTGTCCCCTGTGATAGGTTTGGGGCTTGTCCATGTTCTTGTGCATCAAAATCTGATTTTTAATAAATTTCGATAAAAACGGGTGGAATGTGTTTTGAAAAGTTGTGAATTCCTTGAAATACGTAACTAAAATAAATTATTGACTTCAACTTAAATTTAATTAATTTTTTTAACTGAACCAAACAAGAACCATGTAAATCTACAATCGGAATAGGAAAGTTTTATAAAAAAAAATTTATGTCCCATATATTGATGTTTCACCATCACATTATTTGTTGTCAACGATGAAACACAATTATTTATTAAATTCAAAAACAAACCCTCTCACGTGTGAGCTCATGTTTCATCGAAAGTCTCAAGATTTTTCCAAATTTCATGAACGAGAGGCAATGAAAGTTTCAAGCCTTTTGCTTAATTGCTTACTTTGGTACTATGCTAAATGGTATCATCCAAAAACTAATGTTGTTTCTAAGGTTACATGTAGTTATTTATTAAAATTTTAGCCTCCTAGAGTACCTTGATATCATGTTTGATATTTGGGCTAGAAATAATTAGACAAACTCGTCCAAAATTCTCGTTCAGTTTAACTCATCGAAGATACCTTAATGAGATGCTCACTGAAATGGATTGAAGAAGAAAAAGAAACTAAAGTTTACTTCACTTCAATATTGTCCAAAACCATATACCAAAAAATGTGTACTAAAAATTGATTCTATATCCAATACTATTGGAGGAAGTCGTATTGTATGGTAGGTACAAAGTTTCTCCACTATTTCTGAGAGCTACAACTCCCAAATTCTAAAGCCAAAGAAAAATTTCCCAACACATTTTCCGAGTAACGGAAACACCGTGATACTAAATCCAATCGAGCCGGGGATCTTCTTGGAAACGGGAAGATTTAGGATAGGCAGCCAACCACCTCAAGAGAGCAATATGCATGGACCAAGTGAGTAAGAATGCAGCTAATATCTACAATCACTCAAGAGAAGTCCCTCCAAGCTAAAATTAATTTACAAACTTGTCTACATCAAGAGAGAGCCTTTAGTTCGACTCCATAGCTAGCCCCTATCTACTTATAACCAAGGTGTGGTCAATAGCCGTAAACTATCACATGGCACTAATCTCCACATATCCCTCGAAGCTATTTGAAAACTCAAATTATGGCCGATTCCGCCTTAATATTCAAAACCTCCGAGTAAAAATGGATGAACAAAAGCAAAAGATAATAAATTATTAATTTTCTCTCTTTCCTAGACTTTAAAATACCATAATTGGTTGTTTGACAGATCCCCCTATTCAAAAACCCAGACATTAGCATATAAGCAACGTCTTTGCTCAAACTTTTGAACTTCAGAAAACTCTAAGACCCTGTTCAGCAGGCAACATTAATCAGAAGACAATCGGGATTGGATCATCGGTACTTATTCCTATTCCCTCTTTCATTCAACAGTAAAAATATAAAACCAACCTTCTCCCTTCTTTCAACGCCCTACTAAGCTAACAGAACTTTGGTGTCAATTGAAGAAACTTGGTAACAATATAATGGAAAAACACTCCATGCCAGGCTAACCCAGTCAGAAAATCAAGATTCCAGCTTAGTTTCAGATGAGTTCAATCCAGAAGAAATGCCACCAATGCTCCCAATTTGCGAGTCTATGGGCAACAAAAACTTGGGCTGTACTTTTAGCAGTATTTCCAGTGATGGCTTCGAATTGATGTGCTGCACAATAGCGCAAGAAACATTTAATTTTGCAACGAGAAGCACGGGGATGCAAATAAATTTATTAACGAGAAACAATTATGCAGAATCTCTCACCTTAGTTACATCCCTGTAGAAAGCACTGATTTCTTCTTCAGTAAGACCACCCTCATCAGCATTCTCCTCCCAGCCCATGGAGCGCAAAAAGGCAGCCTCCTCCTCTGAAATTATAGGATCGGAACTTTGATGTTTCTTTCCATTACTGACATATTTCTGCCCTTCACAAGCATCACCATTGCAAGTGAGGTCACCATTCTTGTCAGACAAATGGCCTCCCCTAGGGCTTACACACAATGGCACATCAGAAGCATTAAGAATACCTAAAGCAGTGACCTCTAATTCACCGAACTTATCTGTAGCAGGTGGTGACACAGAAGTACCATGATCTGAAACAGACAACGAGTTTGCCATGGATTTCTTCCTCATGAGTTTGAAAAAATCATTTCGACTTTGAGCTTGAGTGGGTCTCTTCTCCAGCGCAGTCAATGCAGGCTTGTGCTCAGCACCAGGAATGATTGAGTTGTTTGATGGGACCACACTGGGAGAAGCCGCAGAAGCTGATGGAGCCATAGAAAGGGAGGAATTTACTAATTTGCTACAGCTCGTTGGGCTCAGGTTATCCTTTGCAGCAGAAGATACCGCATTCTTCTCTCGCACTGGCTTGAGAACATGGAGCTTTCCGACATTGCTTGTCTTCGAAACATCAGACTTCACGAGCCCACCCTGAGGAGAGTGACTAGCAGAAAGTGAAGGCGAAACCGGATGCTGTAGCTGACCCCCCTTAGTTTTTTGTTTATCAGAAGTCAAGACCTGAAGGAATAGTTTGACATGATTAATCATATCTTTAAATTTATCAAAAACTAAATAGCACAAGATACTAAGTTGTACGTTCATATTATCCCAAATGACCTCAAAAGCACATAAAGCATGAGCTTTCTCATGTCTGCCCTTGTGGATTTCTCAAAAAATATAGCTTTCTACACATCATTTCAATCGGTCAACAAATCAATTTCTGATAGCAATTAATAATTTGTTTCATGAAAAAGAAGATGAAACAACACTCCAAGGCCTGGATATTCAATAGCTACTTTGAAGAGATGTAACTTCTAGAAATTAACATATCAAAAAAAAAAAAAAAAACAGATATATAAACATTAGAGTTCATGAAAGTAGAATTGAACTGACATTAAAGTGTGATAGAGACAGTTGCAAGTTTAAAAATAAAGATTCGGCTATTCAAATGTTGGATTGTGTTAAGTTGAGATGAAGTATGAAGTTCCATAAAAGTTAATAAACATTCCATTTCAAGGTATTATATATATGCATGCATTGAATCATGGTTTGGATTTAACTAAATAATCATCATTTTCTGCCTTCAACGCCAAAGAGTTTGAGGAAAATTGACATTTACGACACAACTACTCATAAGCTGTCACCAAGCTAGTTGCTCCCTATTGTCCCACTGGCTTCCTCTTCACTCTAAAATTCTCCTTTGCTGTCGTCAAAAGTTAGCCAACCTATCACACCCCCAAAAGACTTAAAGAGTACCCTATCCTATTTCATCCCGTTGAATTCAATATTCAAAGTCACAATAAGATTTCTTTATTAGACGAATCGATCAATACAGTTAGTATGCACCCAAAGGTGGTGTATTTGGTTTTGAACATATTTCATATCAATCTACATTATTCACACACGAGATCCGGGCCCTTATTTTTTTCTAAACATTCAAGAAAAAGATCAGTCTCTTAATAAAAGATAGGATGTAGAACCAATAAAGATCTCTTTTTGCCATTTGTTATTGTCACCAATCTATTGATCTTTTTTCCCTCTCATCCTTGGGCCACTGGCTCCACTTTTCTCAGTGATTTAAAATCAGGTAGGTGGGGGGAGAACTGAGATATGAAATGAAATAAAGGGCTTATTTTACAACTTTCAGAACTTCTCTCTTTCTTTTGGAAAATGGAAAGTACGACTCTGCAGAGAACCAATGAAGACATCTTTGTTGATTGGCTGGTACATCTTATGATTCTTCCAGTTCAATCATTTTCAACCCAAAACTAATGTGATTGAGAAATGACGTAACACAGAATAACAACCTTTACATGGTTGCTGCAAAAAAAAAATGCATTTGACCTTCATTAGAAGTTAATCTAGTTAACATCTCGACAAAAATTCCCTAATCATTTGGACCTTCAGTTTGCTGAAAATGACTCCACTGACATGGTATCAAATGCCACATATTAAAAATGAGAAATCAATCAATCATGAATAACAATCATAAGAGTAAAGGAAATCATAAATTACTTTTCCTCTGTATGTGAATTATAAGCGTTTTGGCAATCAAAACCAATGAAAGTAGTCATCAGCAGAATCTATATTTAAAGCAAGATCATTGTTTAAAAGGCTAAGTTTTAAAATGAAGGGGAATAAAAGAAGAGAAATAATTAAGGCAATTATATTCCTTAAAGGCTTAAACAAATAATAAATACGGAGAGAGAGTAAGGGAGAAAGATTGAGACAAGACAAAAGACAACCTTCTACAAAAAAACAAAAAAAAAAAAAGGAAGAAAAATCTGCCTTACAAGTATGAAGATAATAATTGTCAAATTCTAGACATTAGTCCTGCAGTCCAAAATTTATTCCTACTTTCAATTGTAAAAATCACTTGTTTTACCATATCATCCTCATCAAAATACCATTCCCGTTGGATGACTTTCGCCAATCGAAACAACAAAAAAACCCATAAAACCCCGACACAAAAAATGAAAACGGTGAAGAAAGTGAATGCAGAAAAAACCCTGGTACACCACATTTTGACACAATAACCCTATTTTCTGTTTCTCTATCTAGCAGATCCTCTCTCTAGAAACTAGAAAGTGCTGGACAAGAAGAAAAAGATTAACAGGGATAGATTCCTCTTTGTTTATGCCTTTCTTGAGATAGTAAAAATGTTCCTGCAATTAGGGAATATCAATATTGAGCAGAGAACAATTTCGAGAACAGGTAATTGTAATATACTAATATGGTTAACTTATGCAAAAGTTGGATGAACCACTACAAACGTGAAGGATAAAGTTGCGAAGGTAGCAGTGTCAATTTTGGCTGGGATGGTTTATTGATTGACGATAACTGCTCTTTCTAACATCATAAAATAGAATAATTATTTTCTTCGGAAGAGTTATCATAGGTCCTCCAGCAGGTCTCCGTTTATCTCAGCTGAAGAACTACACACAGATATTTGATTCACCCTATTTCTTATATTTATGTCACGAAAATTTATAACCATTTAAAAATATTAACTCCGATGGAGAAATATGTAGGAGAGACCATGACAACCACATTTTCCCTAGTGCCTAGACACGTGCCTCTCTGTGTATAATGTATTTTACATCTATCCTGAAGCAAATCAATTAGAGTTTCCAAGACTAAACCGTCTTTATTTTTTGGAATTTATACGGAATAATAGAGAAGTAAAAACGCATAAATATGAGTAAATATGCGTTTACATTCGTTTCACTCTATATGAGCCACATAAACAGCATGATTTAATAGCTATTTTCAAGTCTCTCATGGACCAATTGTTTGTATACTTTCAAGTTTAAATCGTTAATTACACCAATGTGATTTATCATAATCAATCTCTACAACCAAATTTTCACACTTGGTAACCATGTACCAGCCTCAAACCTCTATCTAAAACTAATCGAATCTTTCAACCAGCATCTAATATTAACAATCCTAAACAGTACCCAAGAAGGAAAACACAATTCAAGATTTATTAAAGCAGAATATAAAAATTGGGAAACCTATCCGATGCTATATTTTACCAAATGACTAAATAGAATACAAATTCATATAGGAAGGATGCATATTGAATTTCAAAGCAAATGAAGGTATCTCACTCTTACCAAGGGTTTCAGCATGGACTGCGTTACCGGAATCAATTGCCTAGATTGTTTTATCGCTAGTTCTTCAAGTCTCTGAGTTCCAGCAGACAACTACAAGAAAACAAAAAACAACCGTTAGCAAAACAACTTTCAAAACTATCTCCAAAAATAAGGAAAAACTGAACCTACCTGAGGCATAGTCTGAGCACGAGCAGGACCCTGAGCCACAGTTGCAGCCATATTAAGACCAGTGGTTGTGCCCAAAGCCATAGGGGCAGAACTTGAAAGATTAGCTAGTCTTCCAGTTAAAACGGGCACTTCTGCCAAAGCAGATGTCCATTTTTCGCCACCTATCATGGCTGAGGTACCAATGGGTAAGTTCTGAATAGCAGTACTCAAGCCGGGAGACGGAATCCTTCCAACCTCTGGAGTGGGCGGTCGTTCTTCCACTCCCAAGGATGGAAAATCTCTCTCAAAAGAGGCTTTGTTGACACTGTTAATAGGACTACCCTTAGTGAGCAGACCATTGCTGTTGTTTCCACTGGTATTGCTCAAATCAGTTGCAACTTTCTTAGGCCATGAATCCACATGTTTCCCAGAAATCGGCTGTGAGCGCCTCAAACTGTCCTGCTCAAATTTACTAGACAAAATGTTGCCCCCCAATGGATCTGAAATGTACTCGTGTCTACGGTCCCTTTCTTTATCACGAGAACCATATGTGTCCTCCCATTCCCTATTGCGGTGATTCCTTGCAAAACTACCATAGGACCTCAAGTGACCAGAACCATTACTACTGGATCTCCAATGGAAAGATGATGTAGTTCTGTCCGTACCCCCTAAATCATGACCATTGCTTGCCACAAATGACTTATCGCTTGCTAGTTTTGATGCAGAATGATCATCTAAAACAACAAAACCACGTTAAAAATAGTTCAAGCCTACAAACTAGGATATATCCAATATAAGATGTTCATTTCAAAAAGATGATAACATTTACCTGAATGTGATGCAGTGCCAACACCCGCCAGACTTCCACAGTTTTTCAGCCATTCTGGTACTAATGTGGGTTCACTTCTTTCCATAACTGATGCCAAACATCATAGAATGCAAAGAATAATGGGAAAGATAATCTACTTGTCTTCTTCTACTTAATGACTGTGTATCCACAGCACTGTGCGAATTGATAACCCACACGTCTCCCCTTCCAGACAAAATTGAATGCCTTTTTTTTAAAAAGTCAATCCAAAATTTTATCCTAATCTGAAATATCCTATGCACTAAATAGTTTATCCTTTAGGTCAAAGCCCTTACTGCGCTGTTTTAAAACTCAGTGGCTAGTGTTGCACTAACCGAATCCATAGAAACCCCAATAAATTCCTCCAAAAAAGTCCGCTTATGAATAAAGGAATCTGAATTATTCCATATATACAGGGAACTGGTGTTCGTTTCTTTTTCTCTCTTTGTACAATTTACATATACGGTCTAGTCTATTGAAAAAATAACTGCTAAATTTATTCAGAATCCAATCTTCTGCAGTTTTCAATTCCGGGAAACAATATCAACAAGGGATTCTCACGGCCTCGCTGACCAAGATAAAACGCACCAAGAACAGTCTTGTGTCTCAGTGTCTAAAAAATTCAATAAACAGCCGTAAAATACCCTACTCCATGCATAAATCGTCCCAAGACAACGCAATCCTTCAATAAACACTCGTGCCCATAAATAAAAACGGTAAGATAATCAAACCCTACACCCAAACCATCCAATAACAACAAAATATTCCAAAATCCCAGAAAAATCCTCACGTTCAAACGGTTAGTAACACAGAAAATTACCAAAAATTGGGAAACAGTCCCAGTATATCTTAACAATTAAAAAACAGACTGACCACGAATTTTTTAGAATAACATTAAATATTAAAACAATACCCTTCCAGTCTTCCGCAGACCATTCTCGACCTCACCGCCTTTGAATGAGTTGTTTTTCGAAGTCTGAATATTGTCGAAATTTACAGATAATGAGAGAGAATAAGAACGCCAACTGCACTGTATTTCATAAATCCTGGTCTCTTTTTCTCTGCTATGTGGCAAAGAATCGATTTCCTGTGCGCTTATACAGATAGCGGAGATTAGCGATGGAGGTTTCGTGTATTAAGATGAAGTTTTGCGTGTGTTGTGTGTTTGGGAAGAAAATGTTGTCACGTAGCCCTATTTTTCTTGTCTATTGCCTTGGTGATGGATCCCGATGGCAAAAATTAAAAAATGTAAGGGTCGGAATGGGGCGAGAGTCATCGTTATGAAGCAGGCATGGGACGTGTGGAACTATCCATAATTTTTTATTAAAAACAGAGTCATCGTCATTTTTAGAAAAAATGTGAGTTGTTTTTAATAAATTGAAAAAAAATAATAATAATATTTACTAATTGAAGATATAAAAATATAAAACGAGACGATAAATGGCACAATGTACCTACCCCGCTCCGCCCCGTTCTTCTTTAATCGAGTATACGGATGGAGTAAGATGACAAAAATATTTGGGATGAGGGTGGGAATAACTGATCCGTCACATACTTGCATCGTCGTCATCCCTAATCCTATATCTAATTTGAGTACATAGAAGAAAAATTCTTACCTTTTGTATTTTTTTTCTTTTAATCTTTGCCAAGAGCTTAGTTTTATGATAATATCAAAGACATTCTTTCGACTTTCAAAATTATCTTTAACTTTCTCGATTTCCAATTTGGCTCGTAGAAGAATTTTTTTTTTTGGACTTTTTTAAGAAAAGTACATTTTAGATTTATTTACTGTGAATTTGATCTAAAAGGTGTGTGAAAATAACTTTTTCTCTTTAACTTGTGTAAGATAGAGAGTTTAGTTTCAAAACCAGAGCCGTCATTTAAAGAAATAAACGATGGTGTTAAAGAGTTTGAAGATTGCAAGAATATGAAGAATATGTAACATTTAACGAGATTATATAGTTTATGTTAGACGATAACTAAATAATTATATGTATATCGCAATAGGCATTGCAATACTCTTTAGAAACTATAAACAATTTATCATTTTTAGCCCCTGTTTGGAGGAGATTAAAATTAAGTTTTTTGTAAATATTAATAAAATACAATGAAATGTGTGGTTGAAGAGTTGTTGCTTGGGCGAGGATGTTATACAATTTTTTTGGTTAGCCTTCAAATCCCAATTTATACTAGGTTTTCCATCGAACCATTTACGACTTGTAAATTTATTATCCCTTTATTTAGAATGAATTATTCATTGTGTTGCAGAGAATTTTATATTTTTAATGGATTCCTCACCACCATTCAATCTATCTATATGTTACATGCAGTGTTCTAAAAAACACAAGACGTGGTTAGACGTGAAGGTGAAGTTTCGAGTTAGGCGTGCCTCGACATAAAAAAGTTTCTTTATTTTAATATTATTTTAAACTTTTAATCAATCTAAAAATTATTTAATATTTAAAATAATGCATACCAAACATCTAAAATTATAAAATACTACATTAAAAAAAAAAACACACACACACACACACCTAGGCTCGAAAGCGGGGCGTTTTGTCCACCCTTGACGTTGAGGCGCGCTTTTTAGAACATTAGTTACATGTACACTTGAACGCTATTAACATGTGAAGGAATATGTTCCGATGATTGGTGAAGCAGTCGTTTGCACCATGTGGAAAAATTATAAATAGATAGAGTTGCGGATGGGGTTTGATTTTCATGCATTCCATCCATCGAGTGTGGAATGCTTATAGGACAATAAGGTCAATGGTACTCATGTGTCGTCAAGAATGACTTCAAACATTTGGACACATGTTGTTCAATTACTAGTTTTGTCCTCGTCACAAAAG
Organism: Fraxinus americana; assembly: GCA_035079005.1. Taxonomy (NCBI): domain Eukaryota; kingdom Viridiplantae; phylum Streptophyta; class Magnoliopsida; order Lamiales; family Oleaceae; genus Fraxinus; species Fraxinus americana. The sequence goes on along the minus strand of CM068714.1, from coordinate 5,837,979 downwards.
TCTTTGATCATGTGTGTGTTTGGTAAGTCAATTTAATTTAAGCGATTCAAACACAATTTTTACCTATGCATTCTACATATTCACGACTTATTAATTATATTTTGTAGGACCCACTATGCTAATTTAATTTAAATACTCCGACACACATGCCATTTTCTATTATACGGACATTTTCATACATTGTAGTGGATCTCTCATCATGTAGCTAAAATGTTTTTCGAATGTTCCCTGATTCCCAAATAACACAAGTTATTGGGTGAGAATTATGAAATTATAAGATTTCTATCTGTTAGAATTTTGTATTGGAAATTAGTTGTGACCAATTGAAATGATTTAAGTGGAAATTCCTTGTTTGGTGAATGAGAAATTAAGCCAAACTTAAACCACTTAATACTTGAAATTATTGAAAAATTGTGTAGAATATTGTGGAATATTCTAGAGATGATGTAGATGAAAAGATGTGTCTTTTCATATGGAATATCATGACCTTTGGAGATCGTGACTTTTGGTATGAGTAACTTCCAATAATTATGTATATTCAAGAGATGTGTCTCTTGGTATGATTGTGTCTTTTGACAAGCCTTTCCAACTACTATATATATGGATTCCCCATATGTTTGGATCACAATAACAACAAGAAGAAACAAAAAACAATTTAATTGATAGTTTCATATTATTTCATGTTTTGCATAAAACACTTTATAGAAGTGATTATTTCTTACATCAAAATCATGGTTATGGTAGAGAGGGAACTCCGTTTGAGTTCGTAGTCTAAGTCATTTGGAGTGCTCCTATGGCTTGACGTGGTCGTTGTATCTTGGGAGATGATTGCCGAGAAACCGTTAGCACCGATGCGGGGCAAATTCATCTTAAGGAAAAAGTGTCAAACACTTGCCTCGACTGATCGCATCACTTGTATTTCATCTTTCTCATTTCTGATTTTATTTATGCTTGATTTCAGAATATGGTTAATTTATTTATGTGTTTTATTGAAGAGTTTGAATTGAAAAACAACATGCGTTCACTCATATTGGGAAGTGAAGAATTCATACTATTATATTCGAAGTCGGTAAATCGCTATTTTATATTCTCAAATCAGATTTCGGTAAGTCGAATGATGTTTCAATTTCACGCATATTAACGGCATGTTCTTGATGAATATAATATACACATTATCGATGTAATATTTCCTACACTATCTTCTTTGAGACTATCTACGTACTCCACCTCAACTGCCATACTTAATGCTATGGGAAAACGTAAACAATTTTCCTAGTGCAAATAGTATATCCAATCGATTCTCCTTGCCTTAGTAGACAAAAAAAAAAAAAAAAAACAAATTTTCCTAATGCAAATAGGCTCTCCAATTGCTTCTCCTTCCAAGGCACAAGAGGGGGGCGAACCCACCTCAGTGAGCCCTCCCTCCTCCACGGTATCGAAAGCCAAAGTTTTGAATTCTACCAAAGCGATTATGTCATTATGGCCTAAGTGAGGTGTAGGAATGACAAAAGGACGTGATCTCGTCCATCTTCAAATGGGTTGGGGAATTTTCACCTCGTTGGATACTCAGGATGGAAAAGGTGGCCACAGCCCTAACCCACCTACAATTTTTTATTTTATGAATTACAAATTACATCGCATTTAAGAACTAGATAAAAATTAAATAAAATATGTTAATGGGGATTTGATTGAGAATTAAGTTATATATACATTGTTGCTTATGTTGTTATTGACAATTCCTCCTATGTGTCAAAATTTGAGCAGTGATATGAAAGGGTGGTGCAAAAATCAATGGTTATGATGGATGCCTCGTGTTAAAATGTCGAATTTAATGTAAATAAGAATATACATGTAGTATGATTGTTCTATTAATACTCGTCCACCTCGTCATCCTGATTCCACCCTAGCCTTTTACCATCCTTAGCGAGACAACCCTGCACTTCATCAAGGCTCTTCGATTGAGGCGAAGCACTGGTGGCTCACGCGGGGCCCGCATACTTCATATGAAGCTCCACGGGGCTTCCTATTCTTCTGTATCTTGAACGCTAAGCAAAGTAGTGACATTTTTATTTTAATATATTATACTTAGCGAGTTACAAAATACGGGTAACTATTTTTCAATTAAAGTATTCGACTTTGCTTAAATGTGGTAAAAGTCAGTAACGTGTGTTTTATGTTATGAATTTACTTGCAAATGATACTCTGAAAATAATATTTTATATAAACTTGTAGGACACTGCCTTTGCATTTTTCCCGTGCTTTTCGTCTTTAGCCTTTTCACTCCTATCTTAAAAAGATAATTGTTTACTTTGGTTAAATTGATAGCACATGCTCCATGGCTCCACCCTCCTAGCTGAAGTGATTCGACAGTCAAATATGGGAAAATTTATTGAAAAAATTGAGTGACTCAGAGTTTTCTTGCTAGTTCTTAATGATTGTCCATCTCACATTTAGGAAAAGATTGTCGTTGGTGTAGGAGGGACAGACGCAATTTGGAGATTGTGTTCGTGGCACGAGAAATTTGGGAAACAAGGGAAAGGGGGGGAAGACGATGGATGAAAGGGAGAAGACGAGCCTTGCGATTGGATGCGGAACAATGAATAAGAAGGGAAAGTTCTGTTTAATTTTAATAAAAATTAGATTTTTAGTATATCTTCTAAGTGTCTATGAAACGGAAATTCTTATTTTAACGGAAAATCTAACAGAATTGGTTGTTTTAACGAAAAATCTTTTTTCACCGTTAGTTTTATTATTTCCATTAAATAGCAATTAAGCCACCGTTTGTGGTCATTGATGTTGTATCGGTTGGAATTCCATTATCTAATAATAAATGAATGGGAAATGCAAACGGCTTTGTACTACTACATTTTAGTAATTAGGAAAAAATTAAACTAAAAAAAAAAGATGGACGTGGAGATTATCGATTTAAAAATGCTAATAATTTATTTGGTAAGGTACATTGAACTTAATGAAGAAAAAATATTTATTTATTTAGTTTTGTATAGTAATGTAATGTTATCTATCATTTTATTATGTACAAAAGGTTCATGATTAAGTGCAAATTTTGATATAATATACTAGTACGAAATACAAACTTATACATTTTTTTGTATTTACACTAACATTCATTCTAAAAATTGATTATGATTTAATGTAGAAAGCAAAATTTTGGATATAGGCGAAGATAAATGTGATTGAGTTTCCCCAAGTATTTTATTACATGTCATGCGTTGACTGTAATAAAGGAACTGGATATAAATATAATGAAAGCTTCGTTTGTATATATTGCAAAAGTCAATGGGTCTGCAAACCACGGTATGTATCTTACAATTTTAATTTAAAATTGATGTCTAATTTAATTTAGAATTTAACACTATTCAAATTAAAATTAATATATTCAACACATTTAAAGTGTTAGGGGATATGTTGAACTAGACGATAATACTGGAAAACTAGTTGCTATTATGTTTGGTGAAATAACGGAACATGCACTTGGTTGTTCAACGGTTGAATTGATCAGACATGCTGGAGAGGTATTTCTTACATTTTTCTTCAAAACTTGATTTTTATTGTAATGAGTTATTTAAAAAATAATTGGGATTTTTATTAATTATGTAAACCTATTCAAAATTTATTTTGTAGGAAAATCGACCATATGCTGAAAAACGTTACATAGAAATTATCAAAAGAAATTTGGAAGATTCGAGTTTATGTAGATTTAGAGAAACTAAAGGAGAAACAACATGCAGTTTAATGTCTTCTATATTGAAGCAGTGCAAGATGAGAAAAATACTGAATCGTTATCTTAGAATCAAAATTATGTCAAACAGCTGTCATAAAATTATGAGCGATGTTTATTTATAGGACCATGCTATAAATTCTATTAATGCTCTTTTTTTAATATATCACAATGTGTAATTATTTATCAATTACATAAACATTATATCATTAGTTATTTAATTAACCAAAAAAATTATATTTTTATTAATAAAAATTTAATTCATAACAAAAAAAAATTATATCACTTGACTTCACATAGTCAATAGCTATAACCCCATCCTTAAGCAGTTGACGCACAGTATTGTGCCTCCTACGAATATGTCTAGACTTTCCATTGTAGGATGAATTTTGAGCTCTTGCAATAGCTGCTTGACTGTCACAATGGACATAGATAGCTGGAAGTGGTTTGGACCACAAAGGAACATCCATAAGAAAATTCCTTAACCATTCAGCCTCTTCACCTGCCTTATCTAATACTATGAACTCTGATTCCATAGTCGATCTCGCAATGCAGGTTTGCTTAGTGAATTTCCAAGATACAGCACCACCTGCTAATGTAAAAACATAGCCACTTGTAGATTTAGTTTCATTGGTATCTGAAATCCAATTAGCATCACAATATCCCTCAAGTACAACAGGATATTTAGTATAATGTATTCCCCAATCTAGAGTGTACCTCAAATACCTCAAGACTCGAATGAGAGCATCCCAATGTTCACTATTAGGATTACTAGTACACCTGCTAAGTCTACCGACGGCATATGCTATATCAGGTCTGGTACAGTTCATGAGATACATGAGACTGCTAATCACCCTAGCATATTCTAAAGCAGAAACACTAGGACCTGAATGTTTTCTCAAATGATGACTTGCATCATAAGGTGTTTTAGCGGGAATACAATTATATTAGTTAAATTTCTTAAGGACTTTTTCTACATAATGTGATTGGGTTAAAGTAACTCCTTCGGAATGTATTACTATTTTAATCCCTAGGATAATATCAGCAACACCCAAATCTTTCATTTCGAAGTGCTTTTTCAGAAACTATTTAGTCTTATTAATCACATCTAAACTAGTTCCCATTATTAGCATATCATCCACATATAAGCAAATTATAACACCACAATCCCCCACAAACATATGCATTTATCTGATTCATTTATCACATAACCATTAGATGTCAAGGCAGTATCAAATTTCTCATGCCATTGCTTAGGAGCTTGTTTAAGGCCATAAAGAGATTTTCGAAGTCTACATACTTTATCATCAAGACCTTCTACCATAAATCCCTCAGGTTGATCCATATAAATCTCTTCTTCTAAATCCCCATATAAAAAGGCAGTCTTGACATCCATTTGATGTATAATAAGATTATACAATGAAGCAATTGCAACTAACATCCTAGTAGATGTAATTCTAGTAACAGGTGAATATGTATCAAAGAAGTCAACTCCTTCTTTTTGTTTATAACATTTAGCTACAAGTCTTGCTTTAAATTTATCAATTGAACCATCAGGTTTTAATTTTTTCTTAAAAATCCATCTACACCCAATGGTTTTACATCCTCTAGGCAAGTCTACTAATTCCCAAATATTATTAGACATAATGGAATCATATTCACTATTTATAGCTTCCTTCCAAAATATAGAATCTGGTGAAGACATAACTTCAGCAAATGTACTAGGATCATCCTCTATTAAGTATGTTAGAAAGTCAGGACCAAAAGAAGTAGCAGTTCTAGGTCTTTTGCTTCTCCTAACTTCAGCTTCCTCTAATTCAATAGGCTCTTCTTTAACACTAGGAGGAACACTAAGAGAACTACTTGGTCTTGCAGATTTTTCTTTAAAAGGGAATCTATTTTCAAAAAATTCTGCATTTCTAGTTTCAAAAATTGTGTTCTTTTCAATCAAAATATTTTTAGAGTTAATTACTAAAAATCTATAGGCATTACTATGAAAAGCATAACCTATGAACACACAATCAACTGTTTTTGGACCAAGTTTAGTTCTCTTAGGTGCTGAAATAGATGCCTTAGCTAAAACCTCCACACTTTAAGATATTTATATGAAGGTATTCTACCTTTCCACAATTCATAAGGGGATTTATCATTTTAGTAATTAGGAAAAAAATTAAACTAAAAAAATAAAATGAACGTGGAGATTATCGATTTAAAAATGCTAATAATTTATTTCGTAAGGTACATTGAACTTAATGAAGAAAATATATTTATTTATTTAGTTTTGTATTGTAATGTAATGTTATCTATCATTTTATTATGTACAAAATGTTCATGATTAAGTGCAAAATTTGATATAATATACTAGTACGAAATACAAACTTATACATTTTTTTGTATTAACACTAACATTCATTTTAAAAATTGATTATGATTTAATGTAGAAAGCAAAATTTTGGATATAGGCGAAAATAAACGTGATTGAGTTTGTCCAAGTATTTTATTACATGCGTTGATTGTAATAAAGGAACTGGATATAAATACAATGAAAGCTTCTTTTGTATATATTGCAAAAGCCAATGAGTATGTAAACCACGGTATGTATCTTACAATTTTAATTTAAAATTGATATCTGATTTAATTTAAAATTTAACACTATTCAAATTAAAATTAATATATTCAATGCATTTAAAGTGTTAGGGGATATGTTGAACTGAACAATTATATTGAAAAACTAGCCGCTACTATGTTTGGTGAAGTAGCAGAACATGCACTTGGTTGTTCAATAGTTGAATTGATGGGACATACGGAGAGGTATTTCTTAAATTTTTTTTCAAAACTTGATTTTTATTATAATGAGTTATTTAAAAAATAATTGGGTTTTTTATTAATCATGTAAACCTATTCAAAATTTGTTTTGTAGGAAAATCAATCATATGTTAAAAGCGTTACAGAGAAATTATCAAAAGAAATTTGGAAGATTCAAGTTTATGTAGATCCAAAAAAACTAAAGGAGAAAAAATAGGCAGTTTAATGTCTTCTATATTGAAGCAGTGCAAGATGAGGAAAATACTGAATTGTTATCTTAGAATCAAAATTATGTCAAACAACTGTCATAAAACTATGAGCGATATTTATTTATAGGACTATTACCATACTATAAATTCTATTAACGCTCTTTTTTTAATATATCACAATGTGTAATTATTTATCAATTATATAAACACTACATCATTAGTTATTTAATTAACCAAAAAAATTATATCTTTATTAATAAAAATTTAATTCTTAACAAAAAAAATTATATATAAACTAAGCAAACGTAAAAAAAAATTATATATAAACTAAGCAAACGTGCAATGCACGTTTGCTTAGACCTAGTTTTAATAAATATTGATAAAATGTGTGATTGAAAATGAGTGAAAAAAAAATGAATTTTAAGGAGTGATGACTATATCACCACTATAAAAAGCTTATGTTAATAAATTCGATATGATAAAATGACATAATAAGTTTCTTCCTTTAATTCTTGTAGACCTTCGTGTTTCCGCATCGGTTATCTTCCTTCTCTCTCTTTATTTTGTTTCGCACACTTTTTACTAAAATCGTATTGTTTCTTCTCGTGTTAAATCCAATTATTAATTTTTTATTTAAAATATTTAGCCATGTTTGACCAAGCTTCATTTTTAGCTTATAAATTAATCACATATTTTATTGCAACCATCATTTTTTTAACTTTTAAAATAAGCCTCTGAATTGAAAACCACCACCTATTAAAAATTTAAAACCTCCAATGGAAGAAAACTATTCGACTTTTCTAACTTTGACCATAGATACTCCATTGAATAATGCTTTGTGAGAATTTGATAATTCATGTTAATTCAAATTCGAATGGACGGGAAAGTGTGTGGTGTTTAAAAACTGACAACTCAACTTTCAACGTGTGGCACATTGTCAAATTTGATGTCAAAAAAATTGTATTTGTATAACATGGTTGTACTCCCTTTTTTGTTGAGATCTCATCCTAGGGAGGCCTATCGGTCGGAGAGGGCGTTTTCCATAAGTTAATTCGATAATAGCAATTAGCAATAATTTTTTTTTTGAATTTAAAATCTTACAATAAGAGTGTGTTTGAGACACATTCTTTTGAAAGAATGTATTATTGAATACTCCCTCCGTCCCATATATATAGGCTTGTTTCATTTTTCACACAGATTAAGAAATCTTATTTAATGTTATTGGAAAAGCAATTTTTATCAAGAACTTTCCAAATTTATTCCTATTTAATTTTCAACAACTAGAAGTAAATTATTGTTGGAATTAGTAATTAGGCAAATTAAATAAGGGTAAATTAGTAAAAGAACAAAACATAACATTCCCAATTAAGAAACAAGCCTATATATTTGGGACAAGAAAAAAAGGAAACCCAGCCTATATATGGGACGGAGGGAGTAGTAAATTATTGATGGATAATGTGTGGTTAAAAATGAAGGAAAAATTGTTGATGTGATGGAAAATATTATTTTATTGAGTTTGTAGAAAGTAAAATTCTGGATATAGGCGAAGATAAATGTGATTGAGTTTGTCCAAATATTTTATTACATGCGTTGATTGTAATAAAGGAATTGGATATAAATACAATGAAAACTTCGTTTGTATATATTGCAAAAGCCAATGGGTCTGCAAACCACGGTATGTATCTTACAATTTTAATTTAAAATTGATGTCTGATTTAATTTAGAATTTAACACTATTCAAATTAAAATTAATATATTCAACGTATTGAAAGTGTTAGGGGATATGTTGAATTAGACGATAATATTGAAAAACTAGCTGCTACTATATTTTGTGAAGTAGTAGAACAGACACTTGGTTGTTCAACAATTGAATTGATGGGATATGCGGAGAGGTATTTCTTCGTAACTTAATTTTTATTATAATGAGTTATTTAAAAAATAATTGGGTTTTTTATTAATTATGTAAAACTATTCAAAATTTATTCTGTAGGAAAATCGACCATATGTTAAAAGCGTTACAGAAAAATTATCAAAAGAAATTTGGAAGATTCAAATTTATGTAGATCCAGAAAAACTAAAGGAGAAAAAATAGGCAGTTTAATGTCTTCTCTATTGAAGCAGTGCAAGATGAGGAAAATACTGAATCATTGTCTTAGAATCAAAATTATATCAAACAGTTGTCATAAAAATATGAGCGATGTTTATTTATAGGATCATGCTATAGATTCTTTTAATGCTCTTTTTTTAATATATCACAATGTGTAATTATTTATCAATTACATAAACATTACATCATTAATTATTTAATTAGCCAAAAAATTACATCTTTATTAATAAAAATTTAATTCTTAACAAAAAATTTATATATAAACTAGCAAACGTGCATTAACCTAGTTTTAATAAATGTTGGTAAAATGTGTGACTAAAAAAATGATAAAAGTTATACGTCTCAAATGTGTGATTGAAAATGAGTTTGAAAAAAAAAATGAATTTTAAGAAGTCACGACTATATTACCACTATAAAAAGCTTATGTTAATAAATTCGATATGATAAAATGACATAATAAGTCTCTTCCTTTAATGCTTGTAGACCATCGTGTTTCCGCATCGGTTATCTTCCTTCTCTCTCTTTATTTTGTTTCGCACACTTTTTACGAAATCGTATTGTTTCTTCTCGTGTTAAATCCTGTTATTAATTTTTTATTTAAAATATTTAGCCATGTTTGACCAAACTTCATTTTTAGCTTATAAATTAATCACATATTTTATTGCAACCATCATTTTTTTAACTTTTAAAATAAGCCTCTCAATTGAAAACCACCACCTATTAAAAATTTAAAACCTCCAATGGAAGAAAACTATTCGACTTTTCTAACTTTGACCATAGATACTCCATTGAATAATGTTTTGTGTACAATTCAGGGTTGACAAGGAATTTGATAATCTATGTTAATTCAAATTCGAATGGACGGGAAAGTGTGTAGTGTTTAAAAACTGGCAACTCAACTTTCAACGTGTAGCACATTATCAAATTTGATGTCAAAAAAATTGTACTTGTATAGCATGGTTGTACTCCCTTTTTTGTTGAGATCTCATCCTAGGGAGGCCTATCGGTCGGAGAGGGCGTTTTCCATAAGTTAATTCGATAATAGCAATTAGCAATAATTGTTTTTTTTTTTTTTTTGAACTTAAAAATCTTACAATAAGAGTGTGTTTGAGACACATTCTTTTGAAAGAATGTATTATTGAATAGTAAATTATTGATGGATAATGTGTGGTTAAAAATGAAGGAAAAATTGTTGATGTGATGGAAAATATTATTTTATTGAAGAATGTGTGGTTGAAGATAATTAGATAAGTAAAAGAATGAGAATGAAAAAAATAATGTGTACCAAACGGGCCCTAAATAGAACAGCAGAGGCCCCAAATTATTAATTTTGGGGGCAGGCAATTGGGAAGTCCTAAACAGCCACGATTCTCTATGGAGCCGCCACGTGGCAACGCGCAAATGTTTTACCATTTCCCTCCCTGCTGAACAAAGCTCAGAGCACAAGCTAAAGCAACAGGAGCGTAACGCTGTCTCTTCTGGATGAGGGGTACTTGTCAAAATGACCTAGTCAAAGGTCCCTAATTCCATTTTGACTTTTCCAATTGACAATAATCCCAAAATGACCCATTTGCTATAAAAAGACAAAAACACCCTTAAGTGACTAAAACAATTACAAAACATGATTGTGTTAAAAAGACAATACTACCCTTTTAGTTAACAAATAAAACTACTATTACGAAAAAATAATCAGCACAAACAGCTGAAAATTCGGATGTTAATTGCCGAAAAAAATCAGCTGTTAACAATAATTTCGATCATATCAATAGATTTCTACGTTAATAATTGATCAATAATTTCTTTGTTAATCAAATTAATTTCATAAATTTCGTGCTAACAGTACCGAAATTTAACAAATAAATTAACAAATGAGATTTTCAGCTGTTAACAACCGAAATATCGGTACATTAACAGATCACTGGACCGGAAATCTCGCTAACATTTGAAAAAGTCACCGTTGTTAGGCGAGGCTGTTTGAGTATTTTTTATCATAACTTTTGTTTCCGATATCCAATTAAGCCGATTTAAAAGGCGTTGGAAAGATAATTCAAAAGGCTACAACTTTGCTAGAAATAGCTCTTTTTCAATTCGAACGTTTACTATGCCAAAAATGGATTTCAATCTCCAACTAAAAATTTGGACATCCTTTTGAGGTGGAAAATTGATTTGTTTTCACTCCTTTTGATCTTTAGTTACCTTAACATGCTCGAATCTTCATTGTGAGTTTCGACACAACTTTTGAATACCTTGATATATAGAACAAGCTAAACGTTGATTCATCTTGATAAGTTGTGATACTAAGAATTCAATTCAAAGATCATTTGCCATTTTCAATTCAACATATGAACGCTACGTCTGATATTAAAGTGAATTATTTGTTTAAATTGAACAAAACGTAAATGACACTGATTTGCGTTACTTTAGTGAGGATGGAAAACGCGTAAGATAGAAATTTGTTAATAAAAATATTAAAAAGAAAAAAAAAAGAATTTGTTAACACGTGAAAAAAATAATATATATTGTTTACTTAATTTAAAATTTTCATTTCATTTTAATTTTTGTATAAAATATGAAATAAATAATTTTAAATTGATAATTATGAAAACGAAATATTATTTTTTATGTGTTAACAAATTCTTTTTTTTTCCTTTTAATATTTTCATTAATATAAAATTCTTTAATTAAATATAATTTGTAAACTAATCTTTCATTTTTCAAATATAATTAAATAAATATATATTGTTCACTTAATTTAAAATTTCCTTTTGTTTTAATTTTTGTATAAAAAATGAAATAAATAATTTTAAATTGATAATTACGAAAGTGAAATATTATTTTTTAACGTGTTAGCAAATTTTTTCCCCTTTCAATATTTTAATTAATTTAAAATTCTTTAATTAAATATAATTTGTAAACTAATCTTTTATTTTTCAAATGTAATTAAATAAATGTAGATTGTTTACGTAATTTAAAAAAAATTCCCTTTGTTTCAATTTTGATATAAAAAGTGAAATAAATCATTTTAAATTGATAATCATTAAAATGAAATATTATTTTTTAATGAGTTAACAAATTCTTGTTTTTTCCCTTTAATATTTTAATTAATTTAAAATTCTTTAATTAAATATAATTTGTAAACTAATCTTTCGTTTTTTATATCAAAATTAAAACAAACAGAATTTTTTAAATTGAGTAAACAATTACATTTTGAAAAATAAAAGATTAGTTTACATTTGAAAAATGAAAGATTAGATTCGATTACGTAAAATATTTAATTGTATAAATATTCATTTCATATTCGATTTATTCAATTATTAATAACATTTAAAGAAAAAATAAGAAGTTGCTAATAGGTTAAATGATAATATTTAATTATTAAAATTAATTATTTAATTATATAAATTTTTCTGATTACGTAAAATATTTAATTCTATAAATATTTATTTCATATTCGATTTATTCAATTATTAATAAAATTTAAAGGAAAAAAAGTTGCTAAAATGTTAACATATAATATTTAATAATTAAAATGATTTATTTAATAATATTAGTAATTATCAAATTAAAATTAAAATTAATTATTTAATTATATAAATTTTTTTAGATTACGTCAAATATTTAATTCTATAAATATTTATTTCATATTCGATTTATTCAATTATTAATAAATTTTAAAGCAAAAAAAAAAAAAATAGAAGTTGCTAATACGTTAAAAGATAATAATTAATAATTAAAATTTTTTATTTAATGATATTAGTAATTATCAAATTAAAATTAATTATTGGATTATATAGAAAAATTTCGATTACGTAAAATATTAAATTCTATAAATATTTATTTCATATTCGATTTATTCAATTATTAATAAAATTTAAAGGAAAAAAAAGTTGCTAAAATGTTAACATATAGTATTTAATAATTAAAATGATTTATTTAACAATATTAGTAATTATCAAATTAAAATTAATTATTTAATTATATGAATTTTTTTAGATTACGTCAAATATTTAATTCTATAAATATTTATTTCATATTCGATTTATTCAATTATTAATAAATTTTAAAGCAAAAAAAAAAAAGATGTTGTTAATGCGTTAAAAGATAATAATTAATAATTAAAATGATTTATTTAATGATATTAGTAATTATCAAATTAAAATTAATTATTGGATTATATAGGAAAATTTCGGTTACGTAAAATATTAAATTCTATAAATATTTATTTCATATTCGATTTATTCAATTATTAATAAAATTTAAAGGAAAAAAAGAAGAAGTTGCTAATATGTTAAAATATAATATTTAATAACTAAAATGATTTATTTAATGATATTAGTAGTTATCATATTAAAATTAATTATTTAATTATATAATTTTTTCCAATTACGTCAAATATTTGATTTTATAAATATTTATTTCATATTCGATTTATTAAATTAAGTAAAATATTTAATTATTGAATTACGTAAATCATTTATGTAATTATATTAATTTTAATGAAATGGGTAAAATATTTAATTATATTACTTTTATTAAATTAAGTAAAATATTTAATTATATAAATATTAATTTATTATACCATTTATTATATTAAATTATTAAAAAATAAAAAAATATATATATGGGCCGGCTGTTAAGTCGACCCAGAAATTTAGTGATCTGGGCCGTATGTGGCCCAAGTGACAGCCGGCCCATATCTTTGAGTGAGATCCTTTGATAAAGTTAGGGTATTTTGGACTTTTTCCAACAAAAGTTATATTTTTAGTATTTTTTTTTTTTTTTTTATCTTATTTGTTAGTCAAAGGTCATTGTGGAATTATACAACAATGAAAAGGTTATTTCCTACTATTTCCTCTCTGGATGATCACACACACACACTAACACGCACTAATCTATACAAACAGGGTGTCTGGTCCTGATTTTGAAAGTTAAATCCGTTTTCCTCTGACAATTGTGACACGGACACAGCAGCTTCCTTTGATTTTTGTACCGTTGCACCATTCAACCGTAGAAAAATCGCTAATAATCAACTGAAAAAGCTGGCCCAGACAAAATCAAAGTATAGGCTGTACGTATATGTGTATGTATACTTTGACAAAGTGGGAATGAAGGATGATTCATTTGAAGCAGAAAAGGCAGCACCATCAGCAGCAGAGGCCGAGGCTTGACCGACGGAACGCGATAAAGAACATTGATTTTGATGCGGATGCGAGCCCGTTTTCTTCACCTTCACCTTCATCTTCGTCGAATTCATTGGATGATCGATCGGTCCACAAGACTCGATCGCTTGACGTCTTTCCACTATCTGACCGGACCAGTTTCCGAGTCGAAGGAGTTGATGGAGAATTTGATCGAATTTGTAGATCTTTAGGGCTTTCGGGACCCGAGGACTTCTCGATTCCCGTGGCGGCCTGGGAAGCTCGAAGGGCTTCGTCTCCGTCAAGTAATTTGAAAACCCTGGGGTTTAATGATCGTTCTGTTTCGGACGAATTATCGGAACGATTTGGAGCTGGGTTTAAGGTTAGTGATGCCGAGTACAAGGATGGAGTTTATTTGAATTTGGATAAAAGTGAAGCTACGGTTAATAATGTGAGCGAGAATGAAGTTGAAAATAAGCTGCTTAGCAATGGTGGTTGGGGGATTAAAGGCATTAGGCCGCCAAAATTGGCTCCTCCACCAGTAATTATGCCGTCAGTTGTGGACAATAAGAGTTCTACATGGGATATATTTAGGGGTTTCGGTCCTCAAGATGATCGAAACTTGAATTCACCTGTTAGTAGTTTGGTGGATGAATTTGAAGAAAATGAGGAAGTTAACAGGAGAGAATTTGGAAAGCGAGAAGAAATCGAGGAGGGCGTGAAGAATGTGACCGTGGTTGGTAGGGAATCGTGTTCAGATTTGACAAATGACGAGAATGATGGTGATTCTTTTGGCTTGACTGTGGAGACTATATACTCTGTCTCGCCGAATGGTTCATTCGGGTGCAGTATTAGCTCTTGGCAGAAAGGTGATTTTCTCGGCAGTGGGTCATTTGGAACAGTCTATGAGGGCTTCACCGAGTAAGCATTCTTTAGCCTTACAAAAGAACTTCTTCATTGAAGATCTCTAACGGTCATGTATGAACTTTTCCTCGTTAAAGCAAAAATGAAAAGTAGGTGACTCGTAATCTTATTACTTGTTTGTGATGCAAATGCCAACCGGTATTCAAATTACACCTTGAGAAAGTATGCTTTTAAATGTAGAATCTTCTTTCCTGGTACATTGTACTTTGTAGACTAAGGGACACAATTATGCTTTTAATGTCCAATGGATACTTTGACAAACTCTAGACAAGGCATGACTTTTCTTGATCACTGTGCAATATGGAAGATTGATATCACAGAAAGTATTATGTGAAAAGAATTATATTTTCTATATTGTTGAACTGATTCTAATAGAAATGTATGAAGAGACCTGATTGAGTTGAAAAGGAGTGCCAAGTCTTCCCATGACACATTTTCCTTGATTGAGTTAATTTCTCCATTTTTAACATTATTTTCCATAGTCTGTTAGACCTC
The DNA here is from genome assembly GCA_035079005.1 of Fraxinus americana. Classification (NCBI taxonomy): domain Eukaryota; kingdom Viridiplantae; phylum Streptophyta; class Magnoliopsida; order Lamiales; family Oleaceae; genus Fraxinus; species Fraxinus americana. The sequence continues at coordinate 5,822,562 of CM068714.1, read as the reverse complement.
ATTAAATAGAATTTGGGTTTTCTACAATTCTTCCTTTACTGGCTACAGAATGGTAGATAGGAGAGGAGAGAAGAGAATCATGTGATTTTGTGATAAAGACTTGGTCATGATAGATAGTATGAGGAACATAGCATATGGGATACGGCTTTACAAGATGAGAGCCATTATACAAACAAGGACAATTCCATTTGTACATAAATGGATGACAATGGAGGTTGACAACCTCTCACATGAGCGCGGGCCCCGCGTGATTAAAAAATTCCAAAAACAAAAGTGCCCCCCCCCCCCACAATTGTGAGTGTTGGTCATCCTCCATTGTGATCCTCCATTGTACATGTAGCATTTCCCTACAAACAAAGCCCTTCATAAAAGGGAAGCATATGGTTTTAGGATATAGGTTGCATATGATAATATATATTGGGCTAGGAAATATGAGAACAGGCCATCCTGATATGAGCCAAAGATCACTGCTAAACAAAATATAATAATATGTGAGAGTATGCCAGTCTGGATTCCCCTTTACCAAATAGTTGGCTTTCTGGAAAACATAGGTTGGGATGATTCAGCCCTGTGCCACTCCTTCTGTTACAAACAGTTCTGCTGTCAACCATGTGAAAATCCTTTTCGCATCATTGATTGGCCTTTTAAGTTATTTAAGTTGTTTCTACAGATTTCATCAAATCATCCTTTACTATCTGTTTTTTTCAGTCTTTTGTTAGCAGTAATCTTCTAGCTGGTTCTTCTACATGACTATCTAGAGATCATTATTTAAATTGAAAGCTCTCCTGTAATTGTTTTGTAAAGTGAGTTGTTCGGCCAGTTGGATCAAAGAGAATCAAGTTGACTCTTCATATCTCGAACCAATGAGTCTGACATAGAAATTGCACCACCATGATTTAGAAATTACAGAGAAATTATTTCAAACATGGTTAAGCGAAATTGAGAACTCTGATTGCCTCCTAATAATTCACTAAGCAGGATCTATTATCTTTTTCTACCAAGGAAGTTTTATACATTCTTTGATATGTGGGTGATCCCTACTCTTATTTTAAAGATAAAAAATAAAAAAATTGAACTTGGACTATTCAACTAATACATTCCCGAGGATGGCATTAAAAGCAAAATAAATTCTTTTTTGTGCTTGGTTAAATAATAAATGAATTTTCTATCATTGTTTTTGGATCCTCACAATGTTTTTCTTCAACTCATGCAGTGACGGGCTCTTCTTTGCTGTAAAGGAGGTCTCTTTACTTAACCAGGATAGCCAAGGCCAGCAAAGCCTTTTTCAACTTGAACAGGTGAGAAGAATTTATGATGTCTTGATTCTAAAAAGTAAAAACTTTGCGTTGATTGAATATGCAAGTGCAAATAATCCAGCCCCCACAACTATTAATTGGATTTGATTTTTCTCCTCTTATTTAATGTTGATTGTTTCTTTCAGGAGATATCTCTTCTAAGTCAGTTTCGACACGACAATATTGTTCGTTATCTTGGTACTGACAAGGTATGCGTTATCCTTAATCCTTTTGAGTGGATGCTCCATTTTACGGCACTCTTCTTCTCTCTAGGAATGTGGATTGGTAGATTTCATGGTTTTCATTTTTAATTTTTACTAGAAATCAATCTTTCCAGGATGGTGCCAAACTCTATATCTTCCTTGAGCTTGTAACTAAAGGTTCACTTGCGAGACTGTACCAAAAGTATCGACTACGAGACTCCCAAGTCTCTGCATACACAAGGCAGATTTTGAGTGGGTTGAATTATCTCCATTGCAAAGATGTGGTCCACAGGTGACACAAGCATTCTTATTAGTTAGGTTTTGTGGGGGAATGGAGATTATTAATATTCAAAATTTTCCTCTCTTTTTCCAGAGGTTCATCATTCTCCCTAGTTTTCACCATTTCATTTAGACTTTCAAGTTGTTCTCTTAGTAGTTTTACCTAAAAATGCAAAATTATTTTATTATTCTGGAAGTTGTAGTTTCCCCAGAATAGGCAATGTTAGCTGTTTTTTCTTTTCTTTATCTATTCTCTCCAAATTTTAAGTGAAATTGATTTGAAATTGGATAGATCACAAGGTGTCCACATGACAGAAATTTATGCTAGAGTTTAGATGTCTCTCATACACAAGCAGATAGGTTCATGTGCTTGTTGTAAACTAGAAGAATCAAGACAGGTTATGTTTAGAATTTTCTTAATTCTGAGAGAACCTTGTTTTCTCTTTTCTTATAGGGATATCAAATGTGCCAATATATTGGTAGATGCAAGTGGTTCTGTGAAACTGGCAGATTTTGGATTGGCAAAGGTTCGTTTTTTAGACAAAAGATGACTATTTCCTTTTGTTGTATTCAGTTTTTGATGCACATGAAGCTTTATTCACGTGATTTTACAGGCTACAAAACTGAATGACATAAAATCTTGCAAAGGAACACCATTTTGGATGGCCCCAGAGGTATCTTTTGTTTTCCAAATCTAGTACTATATGGTTATACTCAACTGTGGCTCCATGCACCTATATACATCTCTTTGAATAATTTTTTTATTTTAATTTTTTTGAATTCCTTGGAGAAATATGATTTCATAGTATTTAGTTATCTTGCTCCTTTTGTTTATATAAGATATACAATTTGGCTCTCTTCTAGATACGATAGTCTGTTCTCTTCATTCTTCAATTATTATGATAAATGAATATCATTCGACATCCCCCTTCTGAAACAAAATGGTTGTGTGTTCATATTTCTTATGATTCCTTAGCAACAGAATAAAAACTAATTTGCTTTGTTTTGGAATTCAAATGTGAAGTAAGACTAAGTTGCCTGAGTTGTTGAAGGATTTAACTATCATTTAGTTTCCTACTTGGGACAACTTACATCTTGTGAATTTTTTACCTTGTGGACCACAACTTTTAGTTTCTTAGCTCAATTGTGGAGGAGATGGAATGCTTTAAAAATTTTCTTTTATTGTGGTTTACGTTCTTGTGCATAGTACAAACCTTGAAAGTTGCCATGACCTGAAAACTCTACATCCTTTCAGGTCGTGAAGGGAAGGAACCATGGCTATGGCCGTGCTGCTGACATATGGAGCCTTGGGTGCACTGTTTTGGAGATGTTAACTGGTCAAATCCCGTACTCTCACTTGGAAGGGGTATGTACATCTGAAGCTATTTAAAGTTATTTATAACACTTTTTAGGCAATGATTTGGACTATCACGTGACTTGCTAAGGGCCTGTTTGACCACTTTTTTAGTCTAGAATGTATTTTGGAATATTAGATTAATGGATAATGTGTGGTTAAAATGAGGGAAAAGTTTTTGGGTTGCGTGTAAAATTATTTTATTGAAGAATGTGTAGTTAAAAAGAATAGGGAGAAAAATGTATTTCGGGAAAAATGGGGATCAAACGGGCCCTAAATACTATTTGCAACTTCTTTGAAAAAACATGTTTAAAATTGAAGCTTGCTATCAGCCTGAGATGTATACAACAATAGAATAATATATTTTCTCCCGTTGCAATCATGGAATCTGGTTGATTCTCTCTCTTTAACATAAAACAGGAAAGAAAATCTTATCAGAAAGTCTAATTCACTAAGAAATAATATACACGAGGTGACGCTCTGAAATAGTTATCTTAACAACATTCATTTTAAATATTTATCTTCGTAAATTTTTTACATGTTCTCTTTTTATATTTTCATTAAGAAATTGTAATATACTTATGTCAACAATATTTTAAGCAGGTTTCTTAAATTCCTTTTTCGTGTTTTCATTCATCTCTGTGATGGTAACATTTGCCAACCATCTTTTACGCAAATTTCTTAATTTCTTTTTGTGCAATTTTTTTTTTTTTTTTTTGTCTTCATTAAGCTCTGTGATGGTGGCCTTCGCCAATCATTTTTTACTCAGATTTCTTAAATTCTTTTTGGACTCAATTCTACTAGTTTGCTTTGTGGTTTCCTCATTTCTTCTGATTGGGTATTGGTGAGATTTGTGTTGTTTTCATTTTAATGATATTTTTTAGAAGACTTGAGGTGATTGTACTCCATTGGTTTTTCTATTCGCATTGGCGGGTTTTCCATGTAAAAATCTAGTGTCTTGATTATAAGGTTGTTCAAGATTTTCTGCCTAATTATGTGCTGAAATTATTTGCTTCTGTTGTGCCTGTTTAATTACATGAAAAGGTATGTTTTTCTAGTATATTAGTTTCAATTACTCATATCCTTCACGATATTCACTCTAAATCCTTGGTGGCATGTCTGGTGATTGCTTTGAATTGTATTGCATTTGCACTCTTCAGTTGTGACTTCATTACTTCTCTGCTTCTTTCGAGATTCTTGGGTGACTTTCAAAATGTCATCATCGCCTGAATATGGAATGTCTGAAAACAGAACCTGCTCTCAATGCTGTAAATAAGATGGAACAGAAATGGAAAATAGACGACAAGTATTTTAATTGTGCATAATAAGCCTTTGTTTGAGCCCCATTATTTGGCTAAGAATGCATTTTGGAATAGTAGATTGATGGAGAATGTGTAGTTAAAAAATAAGGAAAAGTTTTGGGTTTGCGTGTAATATTATTTTATTGAAGAATATGCTGTTGAAAAGAAGAGAGAAGAATGTATTTTGAAAATAATGAGAATCAAACAAGCGCTAAGAAAGTTTATACCCTTCTATTCTGCCATTACTAGAATTTGCAAATGCCTCTCCTCTGTTACGTGGTAAGAGTAAGTAGCATTTCTTTTTGTTGCATGACAGATGCAAGCATTGTTCAGAATTGGACGGGGTGAACTACCTCCTATACCCGATACTTTATCAAGAGATGCTCTGGATTTTATTCTCAAATGCTTACAAGTTAACCCTGATGATCGGCCTACTGCTGCTCAACTATTAGAGCATCCATTTGTGAGGAAACCACCTTCAACATTCCCGAGTCCTGTATCTCCACACTATAATGGCATGCGGTTGTAAAAGAACTTATTTTTTGAGAGAGTGGGTTATTGAAGATAGCGAGGTAGGCATCAACAACTAAAGCAAATTCAATATTTACTTTTTTTGCCAGTCATTGTGTGACTTGCTCCTTATCTTTACTGAATCGGTAACTGATAGAAGTTTTATGAGATTGGAATAGCCATTAGTCCTAAAATATGCTTGAAGTTTAAATTCTAGTATTGCGTACATTCCCCAAATATTTATACCCAGAGTTCAGACATGTATACATACGTATTCATTAGCTTAACCTTAGCCAGCTTGTGATATATTAGCACGGAGATATAAGGTACTATTCCTGGTTTCCAGAATGAGCATCTTCACTTGAATTATCATGATAGTTTTAATCGAAGTTAAAAGACAGGTGCCGTATGCACCCAGTTTTGTTTCCACATATGAGACAAAGCAAAATCTGGGAATGCAGCTCTTCCACATTAAATTAGTACAAGAGATGAATTATTTTTCATTAGAATTCTCAATGCTTGGAAAAGGACAAGCAAGGATTAGTTTATTTTAGGGAAGTATACATCAACTAGGAACTTCTAAGAGGTAAGAGACATTTATTTAGGTAACAAAGTACTTGTTTTATTAGGAGTCGAGTCGAATAATGTTTTTCATGTTGTCCTCATCACAAAATGGCACTTCATCCATCTGACAATTTTTTCTACATTGTACAGGAGACTAGTGTCACACAGCTTGAACTTCCAGAAGCAAGGATAAAATGTGAAGAGTCATGCTATCTGTTTCATCAACCTTTTGTGAGACGAGGATTGCATCTTATGAAGTACTCTAACCATGCTTGCGAGGGATCTTCATGCAGCACCAAAAATCTGGTTTTAAGATACGCGAGGTGCAATCTATTTGGTATTCGACAATCAACAAATTTTTCATTGGAGGTCCAAGTTTAGTGTGACTTTTCAACTGGTTATTTGATAAGCCAAGTGAAGAGAAGGCGTCATGGGGAATTTATTTATACTGGTGTCAACCAAAAGCAAAAATTGCATAATCAGGATTTCTTTTTGCTTTTGCTTTTGCTTTTGCTTTCTGTTTGATTGTTTCTTTGCTTGCATTAGTGATTTTTTTTTTGGTATTCACTATTCGGTAGATGGTTATTCTTGCAAGGACAATTGTAAATATTAATCAATTTTGTAAATAGCTTATCCAAGGAAATTGAGATTTTTGTTAGTATTAATATTGATGATCGTAATTATATGCACGTGTCTACGCAGTTTTTTTTGAGTATATGTAGATGCATATGATTTTCTTAATTAATAAATAGATTTACCAAAACAGAAATTATTTTCGATTTTTCAATAATGTAAATACCAATGAAAATTGCATCCTAAGAAATGTGTTCTTAAAAGAAGAGGTCGGTACCAAGTGGTTCGGATTGGAAATCTTGAAAAATTGATCATAGCGATGAAAATGGACCCATTGGTCCAGGAAAAAAAGGAATAGAAAATTACATAAAACCGGAATTTTAAAGTTCCAATTTCAAATTTCAGATATAAATTTTATTTATACAAAAATCAGATATTAATTCAAACTTTTAATATTATTAATAATCTATCATACACTCCCTAATTATATTTCTCTTTCTAAACCTCTCTCTCTCTCTCTCTCTCACCTACGACCGCAGGTACATCCATGACGAAAATGCAGATGGAAAAATAGAGGTTGCTGTCAATATTGAAACGATCGGTCGTCGCCGCAACACTGTTAGTAGCACGGCGGCGACCACTCGAGACGTATTTCGGGAAGGTGTTCTCGTATGCTCCAGCGTTTTTTGGTGGTGATTTTCGTGTGAGGAAATAGTGGGCACCATCAGAATGTTCTTGGAGGATCTAACGCTGTTGACGACATTTTTGTGGTGGTATTATGGAGATTTTGTGATGGTTTTTAATGTGGTGGTGCTGGTGGATGTGATGCTGGAGGTGGTGTAGGTTGCGGCGGTGGTGCATGATGCTGGCGATTTTGGATTTGATTTGTTGGAGGTGTTTGGGTGGCGGTTGTGGTGGTTTTGTTAGATCTGGTAGAGATTGTGGTTTTTGTTTTGCCGTCGTTGGTGGTGGAATTGGCAGTTGCGGTGATTTTTGTTGGATTTAGTGGTGGTGGATCTTTCGGTGACAATGATAGTTTTGTATTTGAAAATGGTGGTCGAGAGGTGGTTCTGGTGGATATGGTGCCGTTGGAGAGAGAGGTGAGGTAGTGGTCACAAGTTCGTGGTTGGTGATAGTTACAGATTATTTGGTCGTTTGTGATTATTAAATTGGTTAATCCGTGACCAATAAACAATATGTGACCAATAAAAAAGATAAATTGTGACAATACCTAAAAAATTGTTAATTAATTTGACAATTTGTGACTATCTACTAAGTTGTGACTTATAATATTTGTGATTTGTGACCGATGAATAAGTTGTGATGTATAAATTTTCTAATTTGTGGCCGTAAAATAATATGTGACTTATAAAATTTCTCATTTGTGACTGATGAACAAATTGTGACATATAACATTTTTGAATTGTGATCGTAAAATAATTTGCGATATTTCAATTTTTTATTTGTGACCGATGAACAAATTGTGACATATAAAATTTTTGAATTGTGACCGTAAAATAATTTGTGACATATGAAAATTGTGATTTGTGACCAATTATATGAAATTTGTGAGCAAATTATATGAAATTGTGACCTTAATATATTTAATTAATAAAATATATGTTTAATTAATTAATTTATAAATAAAATTAAAAAACTCCGAATTTTAAAATTTTAAACTTAATTTCTTAAATTTGAAATTGGTAAAACTAAACCTTTTATTTATGAATTCTTCCCAAAAAGGAATTGGACTGGACCAGAATTGATAAGTTCTGCTTTTATCATGTTTTATTCGATTATTTTATACTTCAAAATTAAGAAGTATATCGTTATATATATATATATATATATATATATATATATATATATATATATATATATATATATATATTAATTATTTAACTTTCATACTATATTTAAATGGTAAAAGTTTCATTTATTCTGAAGATGTATGAACTTGTACAAAGTAAGATTTAATATAAGGATTGTAGAAAAATAATTATAGAATTGAACCAAAATTTGATCTAATTATAAGAATTGGATTACAATAGTTCTGTTCTCGTTTTAAAGATCCAAAACTTGATCAAGTTCAACTAAAATCGAACTGAACTAGTTGGTTCAATCTGGTTTCGATCCAAGTCGGGTGGGTTCGAATAAAAATTGGTGGAAATTACACAAAATCAAAATTTTCATGATTCAATTTCAAATTTCACTTAAGGTTTGACTTTTCAAAAATCAGATATTTTATCCAAAACCCTAATTAATTTCATGTCAACCAATTTTATTCCTTCTTCTTCTCTTTGCTCCCCGTTTCGTCTCGTCTCGTCTCACACTCTTCTCTCTTCTCTTCTCACTCTCTCCTCCTCTTCACTGGCGGAAGCAGCATCTGGCGGCGAACTGTGTGCCGTCGTGAGCAACGCTGGATCGCCGCTGCCGTGCAGACTGTCGAGCACCGTAGCACCACCATGGCTTCTTCTTCTGGCAGTGAGCGGTGGTGGTGGGTTTAGTGTTTGTGTTGGCGGTGGCGGTGGCGATCAAGATGTTGGATGCTTCGATTGGCTGTGCGAATTGATGTTGTTGATCATAGTTTTGAGTCGACAGGTAGGGAACTTTGTGGATAGAGAGGCTAAGGCTAATTGATGCCGTTGATTTGAGGGGTCGAAGCTGTAGATCTCTGGTCTGCAATTGTGGTGTTGTGGGTACGGTTATGGTGATGTATGATGTTGGTGCGATGTCGTGTACGGTGTCGTGGTTGGGTGCAGTGCTGTGTGCGGTGGTTGTGTGCATTGGTGGCGCAATGATGTGTGCTGTAGGTGCAGTGTGCTATGTGCGGTGGTGTGGTGGTGGCATCGGCGTTGTGCAGTGGTGCGGACAGATTGTCGTGAGGTGGTGGTGTTTTTATGCAATGTGTTGATTTGTTTGAGACAATGTTGCTGTCGATAGGTGGCAGTGACGATGGCGGTGGTGGTGCTGATGGGAGTGGTGAGGTGGTGGTCATATATTATTTGGTTGTTTGTGACCATTAAATTGATTAATCTGTGACCGATAAATAATATTCGACCAATGAAAAAGATAAATTGTGTCCAAAAAAATAATGTGCGACCTAAAAAATTGTTAATTTGTGATCGATAAATGATAATTTGTGACTGTCTAATAAGTTGTGATTTATAATATTTGTGTTTTGTGCCTTATAAATAAATTGTGATAATTCAATTTTTGATTTGTGACCGATGAACAAATTGTGATCTATAAAATTTTTGAATTGTGACGTTAAAATAATTTGTGATATATAAAATTTGTGATTTGTGATCAATGAATAATACGTAACTTATTAATTTTATAAATTTGTGATCGATGAAAAAATTGTGACCTATGAAAATTTCGATTTGTAATTGTGAAAGAATTTATGACTATAAATTTTTTTATTGTGACCAAAAAAAAAAAAAAAAATTTGTGACCAATTAATTTATCCCTGTTTGGCGGGGATTCTCAAAATTCTACAGTAAATCAATTCTCATTTTCAACTACACATTCTTCAATAAAATAATATTTTTCATCACATCAATAATTTTTTCTTCTTTTTCAACAACACATTTCCCATCATATCACTATTCAAAATCAATTCTTCCCAAACAAGCACATAATTAATTACCAAATTATATGGAATTGTGCCTTAATATATTTAATTAATTAATTTATAAATAAAATTTGAAAAAATCTCACATTTGAAATTTTAAACATGTTAATATATTTATGAATTTTTTCCTAAAAATTGCGCGCGTAGCATAGACTGATTCTGGGCTTGGGAATCCAAATTTCGACCCATCCCGCTGTTAAAACCCTTTATATAACCTCAGAAGGAGCCAGTGGTGCCAAATATCGACTGAATTCCCTCCAATTCTCCAAATCTTCCCAACTAGAAAAAGGAAAACGAAAGGGAAAATTCATTCCATTGATAGAAAATTCTAAGCCTTAAAATCATCACTGCAATCAGCTTCTGAAGAGAAGAATAAGAAATGGGGAAAGATGAGGATGAGATGAGGGGGGAAATAGAGGAGCGGCTTATTAACGAGGAGTACAAAATTTGGAAGAAGAACACTCCATTCCTTTACGATCTGGTAATTACTCAAGCTCTTGAATGGCCGTCTCTTACCGTCGAGTGGCTGCCGGACCGGGAGGAGCCGCCGGGAAAGGATTACTTGGTCCAGAAGATGATTCTCGGGACTCACACTTCGGAGGACGAGCCCAACTATCTCATGCTGGCTCAGGTTCAGCTTCCCCTCGAGGATGCTGAGAACGACGCTAGACATTACGAAGATGACCGCTCGGATTTTGGGGGATTTGGCTGCGCCGACGGCAAGGTGGTATTTTTTTATGTGAAATATTATAATTATCATTATTTTTTTTTTTAAAGAAAAGACAAATCCCTTCCTTGTGTTCCGTTCTATAGATATTTATGATCAGAGATAAAAGTTCCATTGATATTACTACTCGGATTTGAGAGCGGAAATTGTTGTTAGGTTTAGCATTGGTTATTTGGTACTATGGAATTGGGGCCTCTAAATTAGTGGTAGAAATGATTCATTTCGTTCACAATTGAATTGTGTTTCTTGAAATCCAATACCAAGGCTTCAAACTTATGCTGCCAAATATGACATTTTTGTTTTTACACGTCAAAGGGAAAGAAAAAAAAAAAGAATCTTTGGTTGTGGAAAACAACAATTGATCTGGCGATGGCACCAAAAACTGATAAATTAGAAAATTTCCCCATTCCTGAGAATTTGTGGTAATGGTACAGTTGCATGCTTGCATCTTAAAATTTGATGTTTTGGATTTGGATCAGCTTAAAGTATTTCTTCAAATAATAGGCTTTATTGTCTGTAGCTTTGTTGCCTCCTTAAGTTTTGGAATTCAGTCGTGTATGTAATCGGGAATTGTTTTAGATACTACTTGACATTCTGCAATCTGGTTGATAAGTAAATAAAAAAAATTCAAACTTTTCCACAATCTCTCCCAACAAGAATAACCAGATTATATTTTTGATCTAATATATGCTTTATTTGTTGTCCTCTTTCAAATTTACTCCATCTTTGCGTAAATATTGATTTATACATGTAAATGAGTTCTTTTCAGGTTTATGGTGCATAGGCCACGAAGTCATTTACAATTACGTAATGACTATATTTTTTCTGCAGGTGCAAATTATCCAACAAATCAATCATGATGGAGAGGTCAATCGGGCTCGATATATGCCCCAAAACCCATTTGTTATTGCCACTAAAACAGTTAGTGCAGAGGTTTATGTATTTGATTATAGCAAACATCCATCTAAGCCCCCTGTAGACAGTGCATGTAACCCTGATCTGAGGCTGAGGGGCCACAATAGTGAAGGGTATGGTTTGTCCTGGAGTCAATTCAAGCATGGTCATTTATTGAGTGGTTCTGATGATGCCCAAATATGTTTGTGGGACATCAATGCAACTCCCAAAAATAAGGCTCTAGATGCAATGCAGATATTTAAGGTACGATGTAAATAAAAATCATGCTTATAAGTGCAATATTCTTGCTCTGATTTGTGATGTGCGATAAATTTATACATCTGTGATATTATTCCCAAGTTCATAATGCTGACATGCGTGGTTTTGTTGATAACAATCTACTATATGCTAAGATAGATTCATGAAGGAGTTGTCGAAGATGTAGCATGGCATCTCAGGCATGAGTACTTGTTTGGTTCAGTTGGGGATGATAAGTATCTGCATATATGGGATCTCCGTTCTCCATCAGTCAGCAAGCCTATTCAATCTGTAGTTGCTCATCAAAGTGAGGTGGGTGTCATTATTTCCTATTCACTTGAAGGATAAACATATTGGAAATATTCCTGTGAGACTGAGTACTACATAAATCATAACGACAACGTGATCTAATCAGACATTATTAGTACTTATTCTTAGTATTTATCCGTTAAAAGCATATGGGCACCAACATTTATTGCATTGGTAGTCAAGATACATAATATTCATAATCTGATGCTCACATTTTAATCATGCGTGAAATGATTTAAAATGTCTTCAAGTCCATATAGATGGAGAATGTATTTGCCACCGTGTAATCTCTCTCTGTTTGAGTTAGGATATTAACTCCAGACAATCAGATGCTTTGTTGCAACTTTAAGTTTACTGCTGTATAATTTGAATTAGCACATACAAACAGTAGAAGAATGGTTTTTGTTTTGCCTGTCAGTGGCGGCAGATAAATGGTCATCTAAGTGCTAATAGAAGTACCAGAGGCAGAGACATTATCTAGTTCATGTCAAGTCTTCCCAACTTTTAGATAAATTTTACGCGGTCAAACTTTTGTTTTCAGTAGTCATCTTGTTCCCTTTTCCAAATTGCATATTGCTTAGATCTGCAGAGAATGAGCAAACTACTTTCACTAAAGAAAGCTGGTGAAGAAATGATATTAAATTAGAAACTGTGTTGGCTTAGGTTGATTAGTGTTTGTCTTGACCTTTATGATCATTCCTGAAGGCATTTCACGTAGTACTACCATAATCTCTATTCATGAATTGATTTTATAACCGGTTCTTGACACTATGTTGAACTTAGAATAAATGGTTTTGGGCCTTTTGGCAGTCAAGATACTTCTCTTAATGTACTGATTTCAGCACAGCTAACTAGTTTACTGTTGTCCTTAAACATCCCTTTCTCTGTGGGAAATGAGATTTGTTTTGTCTACATTGGATTTGACCTTGTCCATTTTAGAGACTACGATGGTTTTGATTTCTGACAGATGGTCCTTTTATATAATTCTCTTTTCCAGAATATGTGTTCTGGCATTTGTATACTTTCAGTAACTTGCTTTTTTCGGTGTGACTTTTGGTAGGTAAATTGTTTAGCTTTCAATCCCTTTAATGAGTGGGTTGTGGCAACAGGCTCAACTGACAAGACTGTTAAATTATTTGATCTTCGAAAGATTTCTACTGCACTCCACACCTTTGATGGTCACAAGTAAGAGATATTTCTTGCTTTTGGCTTTTCAATCATTTGACTAATTGTCAATCAGTCCATTGACAATCTTGTGTAATCACATAATGTATACTTCATAAGAACGTCGGCATGAATTGGTCAATCAATATTTTTGTTAACTTAATACTACTATCATTGCAATACAGGGAAGAGGTTTTCCAGGTTGGATGGAATCCAAAGAATGAGACCATCTTAGCTTCTTGTTGTCTCGGTAGGAGGATCATGGTGTGGGATCTTAGCAGGTAATTTGAATGTAATAAGAAAGCTAATTTGTTATGAGATTGTGTGTGAAGATTCTAATGTCATGTATATGAAACTGGGATGTTTCTAGTTTTGACTTCTTATTGATGATTCTTTCTTCACGTTAATTTGTCCAATAACTTCACTTCTTCCTTTAAGTAGCATTTCTATATATTTTGGTTTTACCATACCATGTGCCTTGTTGGGGTCACAAGCAATCTAATCTGGAAAATGGAAAATAAAGTTGCCATTTTCCTTCCTCGCAATCACCCCAGTTTGCTATCTGTTCACTCCACTTCTACTCTCCAGTTCTCATGGATTCTTTCTTTCATCCTTTTCAGATGTTACTTACCGTGTTGTCTTATAAATCTTTTTCTTCTTTTTTGATCGTTTTATCTAATTATTAAACTTGTGGATCGATGGAGGCAAGCTTGATGAATTTCCATAAAGCTTGCAAGTTCATTTATCCTACGTGTACACACACAATTTATGACAATTCCATCTGGTTTGAAGCACTGGTATAGTACATTGATTAGAGAGATCCGCAGATGAAAATTGCTCGACCTATAACTAACTTTTCACTTTTCTTGTTTACTAGGATCGATGAAGAACAGACACCAGAGGATGCTGAAGATGGCCCCCCGGAATTGTTATTTATTCATGGTGGTCACACTAGTAAAATTTCAGACTTCTCATGGAACCCCTGTCAAGACTGGGTTGTTGCTAGTGTAGCTGAGGATAACATATTACAAATTTGGCAGATGGCGGAGAATATCTACCATGATGAAGATGATCTACCTGGAGATGATTCTACTAAAGGTTCTTGATTCTTGGTTTTTCAATTTAGGCAGTGACTTTTCATTAGGTTCGTTCAATCTTACAATATTTTGATTTATTTGATATTTGTTTACTTCTGTATCAGTAAGGTTGAGTTTTGATTTAACTAAACTGCATCGTTTTATTGACAGTCGTAGAATTCTAATGTTATTGTAGTTTAGTGTCATTGTCTGAGTTAGGAAATGAATTTGGTCTTTTTCCACACAAGGTCTAAGAATTAAGGCGGACAACTTCTCACTTTATCTTTATTTGTTATGAGCATTTTCAAGAGATTTTCTATTTTTAAAAAATATATTTAATAATTTAGAGAGAAAAAATTTAATTACTCTAACTGGCTCTTTCTTTATAATGCTTAATTTTATTACTTTCAAAAAAAAAATCTGTTATTTCTTCTTATTTTTATTTTCACTAGCTTTTTTCCAGTATATTATATTATTTTGTTCCATTAGAAATTGAAATACTTTGAATGTATTTAATTATAGAGCGTGGATTTGACTTTTAAATTTAGAGACTTCAATTCACTCTTTATCGTAAAATGTTAATTTAAGCTAGATTGTTTGACAATGTATGTGTTGAAAAGACCTTTGTCGTTGATTTTAAAAACAAATTTTCAAATAAATGAATATGATACTCGCATGTTATCAATCAAGTTGTCAACATTGAGCACTGCTTAATCCACATTACTCGACAAGCTAACTATGAAATAACAGTCCGCACTTTTGAACTCAATTGGTTAATTAGTGTAAAAATGCTCAACTAAAAACAATAGTGGCACGAGCTACAATTACTAGCAAGGCTCCTTACACAATGCAAAGCCTAGATTGCTCTATTAGTTCAGGTCGTCCGTTCAATCGATCAAACCATAAACAATAACTGCACATTGTTCATCCTACCGTGTGCGGTCTTCATGAAAGTGATGCTGTCAATTCAGCCTTCTCGTCTTCTAAAAGCTTCAACTCATTGCGCCAACCTTCTAATTTGGCTACCTTCTCCAACTGTTCCGGTTTCATATCTTTCTCCACAGTTTTCTGCTGCTGAGCTTCAGCAAGCCGAATCTATTATAAAAAAAATAAAAATGAAGGATTCATAAATCAGAGTTTGAACGACTACAAATTCAAGTGTTGATACTAGGAAGCAAAAATTCATATAGCCCCCTGTTTTGTAGAAATTAAAATCCAGATTTTAATCTAAGTCAAAATTAACAATTTATTTCAACCACACATTTATGGGACCCACAACTTTACAACTACGTATTTCATCAACTTTTATAAAAAAAAATGATTTTAATCCCCACCAAACAGGCATAATGTGTTTGCACACAATTGCGGGCCACAATAATCAGATTGAATTTACTAACTAATGCTAAAACCAGTTTGCTGATGCAAAATACTGTGAAATCGCTATAAAATTCATATTTCACCACGAGTACAAGAAAGTACCTGAACAAATTGAGTCCTGAAGTTGTTGAAAACGGAGGCCTACGGTAAATTCTACATCATCGTTATCTCTAACATCTTTTTATTCAAACTACACTAACAATTCGACGATAAAAAATATATGATCTCAGATACATATCAAAAAGCTCACGGCAATTCCAGCAACAAACCTCAGAAAAAAAGTTATTAAGACATAATACACAATATTTACTGCAGAAGATGAACAATAGTTAGCTCAACTGGATAAGAAGCTTATAATAAAAAATGAACTATATTGCATCTTCGGCAAGTGATTTAGCCCTTGTTTGCCCCCAACTTTTTAAAACTCATTTCCCCAAGCTCATTTAGAGCCACATTTTATGGGATTCACAACTTTTATCAACTTTTCAATCACCTTTCATAATTTTTATTAAAATCTACTAAAAAAATTGATTTTTAGCCAAACCAAACATGGGCTTAATTTGGAGATGCGTTCTACTGCAACATGTTCCAGAAAAACAAGATCAGAATTCAAGGTATATCTGTTGGACATAATAATGCAGCTGAATGAGGTGTTTTAACATTCTAATAGTCATGCACATATATATTTACCTTCTTTTTCAGAGCTCGAATTTTTTTATCAATATCTTGAACCTGGTCCTCTGGAGTAGAACACACTGTTGAATTTGAAGGTGGTACGACCGTAGGGGTACTTGCACTCAGTGAGAGTTCATTCATCTTGGATGCAACTGACTCCTCATTCTCTGGCACTTCATTTGAATCTTCAACAGGCAACATATCATTGTTCTCCAATTCTTTACCCTTGTCAAGAGCAGCCTGTCACAAATCATGTTTACCCAAACCTAACTTAGAGATGTACTTAAAAAGTGATTTTATCAGCACTGCAAATCCAGCCTCCACATACAGGACACAGGGGTGGAGTCTCTCAGGCTCTTTCTGGAACACAGATAACAAAGATCGATGTAGAGTATAGATATAAATATCATGAAAATGACGATAATATAGTTTGAGTATCTATCATTTGGTCTCAAGGCCAAACTTTGATCTGATTTGCAAAACTGACTAATTATTTCACAGTTGCATATATCTTTAACATGGGAATTGGGGTGGATACACATAAATCTTCTGAGCTGAGAAGGTTTGTCATTGCTGCAATTGGCTACTTGACCTTTTGCCAAGGACAGGTTGATTGTCAACGAAAGAAGATTCAACGAGGTGTTTCAAAACAGTACTTAGACCTGGGTAGTACTTGTTATCCCATTAAACTTCAATTTGATTTCTTATCTCCAGGCATTTGAGAAAATTTATATGAATCCATGAAGATTATATATATTACATCTCGTTTCGATGTTTGCAAAAGTACATTTGAGAGAAAAAATTGTCTCCTCGTCTTTTAGAAAGCACTTTGAGACCAATTATGTTACCTTGAACAATTGGAATTCATTGCCACAGAGTAACTTGCTTGTTTTGAAGATCTTAGATTGTCATTCAAGTTATATTCTATTAATAAACTTTTAAGAATTTAATAATTATGGAACACAAAAATTTGCCATTTTACCAGATACATTCTATGTTTTCATTTGTTTCTCTACTCTCTAGGATTAGAGAAAACAAAGTGGATTATTGGAAATTATTTTCCTACTGTTTATCTTGGGTAGCCAAACAAATTTGGGATTTCAGGTTTCTTTGAGTTTGCTTTCCTTTTCCCTTACATTCTACTTACCTTCAACGTAATCACAATATTTAAGTCTATTATGATGGACCAAAAATTGCTTTATTGAAAAACAGTGCAAAAAGTTAAGGCACTGTTTGGCACACATTATTTTTTTCATTCTCATTCTTCTACTCATTTTCAACCACACATTCTTCAATAAAATAATATTTTTCATCACATCAATAACTTTTCCTTCATTTTTAACCACACATTTTCCATCAATCTACTATTCAATAATACATTATTTCAAAAGAATGTGTCCCAAACACACTCTAAGGGACTGAAACCTAATAAACTGTTGTTTCAGTGGTACATCCAAGCATTGCAACAAATTTAAGGGATTGAAACCTAAAAAACTGTTGTTTCAGTGGTACATCCAAGCATAGAACGCATCAGTAAATGAAGGGCTATTAAGCAAACATTAACTGTCTTAGTGAATGAAAATGTTTGGGGGACAACAAGATTCAAATAACCTCGATAATTTCTAAAGTAAGTATGGACAAATCACCACTCAAAATAAGCATCTATGGGTCTACTGTTTTAGCCTTAATAATCAGAAGACCAAACTACCATTCATTTATGTGACTTGTAACTTTCAGCCCCTCCAAACCATTAAAAAGCTAGTATCTAAAAACAAAAACAAGATTCAAAACAACATAAAATTAGATGAGATAAGTTCACAACCTTCATGGCTTCATTTTGTTATTGAACAGATGGATTTTCATATTCATTCAATGAGTAGACTTCAAATTGGTGGATTTAAATCAAGCCAACCTAGATTCATCAGTCTAAACACACCTCATTCGAAGTCTATTAATTCAAAAACCCTTTGCCAGTTCATATCATTAACCAATCACAGGATAAGGAATGGATTTGAAACTAAAATGTTCAGAATCAGTAGTGCACAGTCAAATCCATTGTCCAAATACAACCTAATAATATTAAAGATGTTTTTATTTCTTGAATCTCTCAAGCCGCTATCAGAAATCCAGGTATAATGTAATTGTTAGAAATTTCTTAAATCTGATCTCTGTTGTTCCGTCTGCGTAAAGTTGCACCAGCAGTTGAATAAGTACGTGGTCAACATATTGGTGCATTAAAACTGGTTTAATTTATACAGTACATACCCATGTAATTCCAATTATTCATGTCATCTACATTGAGTGGATTATAAAGATCCATTCTTTATAGAATACAACATGATAGTACAACAAGAAGCTTATCAAGCTATCAGCACTACAACTAAAGACAGCTCAGCTTTACGATTAACACTCCAGAAAAAACAAGTAACCTACTAAAAATATTAAAATACCATTCCACAGAAAATTTGAGAAAACGAAAATAAAATTTTAAATTAGATTACTTACCTGTTGACGTTTTTCTTTCTTTCTCTCATTCCTTTTAGCCGATTTGGACTTAGGTTTGGCTTCCACCGCCGCAGGATCATACCCGGGCGGCACCTCCTGCGTGGACTCCAGTTCCTTCTTCCACTGTCACCACTGCCATCAATAAACACAACAACCCAAACAACAAATTTACACACACATCTATCTATCAGTAATTGTCATCACTTACAAGAGCGCCTTTGGATTGATAAATGGCGACTTCATCTTGAGGCGTATAACCCGCCCGAATTCGAATGGGCTTGCGGAGGGAACCGTCTGGGCGTCGAGTTGGGGCAAGGATTCTTTCCCCTTCTTTTAGGGTTTTGCCGAGTTCATCTGCCAATTGCCTCACTTCCTCTTCTCCTCCATTTCTGCTCGTCGCCATTGCTATATTAGGATTGAACGTGTGTCCAAAATCTTGATGCTGGAGAATTTTGGTTTGTAATTTAATGTTAATTAGAAAGGACAACGGTTTTATATGGAAGACTAATGAGTGATTAGTTTGTACTTTAATAGTCATAAATTCGTTTTTATGATTGATTAGCTGCGGTGCGGGATCTATTGCGTCGTGTTTGGGTGTACTAAAAGTGTTTATAGATAGAATAGTGATATTCATCACCGGGGTTGAGCTTCAATCTATGTGGCAATTACATTACATTAAATGATAGATTCAATTAAATGAGTAATGTGACTTTGTATTTAAATAAATATATCATTTAATGTTATGTAATTGTCACATAAATTGGGGTTCAATCCCAATGGGAATGAACAACATTACTCTTATAAATATTCATATTCACTACTTGGTTCATAATCGAATTTTGCTACTTGTACCCCAGAGTCTAAAGAGTGTATAAATATTCATATTCACTACTTGTGATTCAAAATAGGATTTTATTACTTGTACTCTCAGCCCCTCAAAATAGGGGCCCACAATTTTTTTATTGGGCGTGAGCATCTTATTGTGAGGGGAATGTACATCAGGGTGTCAACTCAAGCGTACAAGTAGCACAACCTTTCAAAATAAGTCTCGCTTCATTATTTAAAAATTTAATTTTTTTTCTTAAACTCATTTTTAAAAACGCATTTCTCAATCAAATAATTTTACACGTAAACTTTAAATTTCTTTTCTTACATTTGAATCACACATTTTTCAAAAATTACTATTATAAAATATATTCTTCCAAAAAATGGACTCAAAAAACAACTTTTGAACTTGCGACAATTTTCTTTATCTTATCGTGTCATTAATGTTAGCTCATGTTTGGCCCCCTTTTTTAAAATTTGTTCTTTAAACTCGCTTTCAGACATACATTTTATAGCATTCGCAACTTTTCAACCATTAGATGGAATTCTTTTAGACGAATTCCATTCGATATTTTGGTCATCGTCGCAAAATACACACTTGACTCACTTCTGAACTAGTATAATTCAAAATAGAGAAAAATATCAGCAATTTTTTTTTTTCAAAACCAAACAAGTTTTAATAGTATTTTTTGCACCAATAATTTGAGTTTTGATTTCAAGGGTGTGTTTGATAGATATTATTTTGGAAGAATATATTTTGAAATATTAGATTGATGGGGAATGTGTGGTTGAAAAAGAAGGAAAAATTATTGATATAATAGAAAATATTATTTTAATGAAGAATGTGTGGTTGAAAATAAGTAGAAGAATGAGAATGAAAATTTTAATAATAGTAGCATTTGCAACAAATAATAAAAAAATAAAAAATGGGCTCATTTGATTGCAATTGTCAAGGCACATCAGAATCCAGTAACCAAGAAAGGAAAATGATGACATTCACATAGAAATGATATTTGTTTGCAATTGTCAAGACACATCAGAATCCAGTAACCAAGAAAGGAAAATGATGACGTTCACATAGAAATGATATTTGTTACAATCACAAAGAAATGATGACATTCACAACCAAGAAATGATATTTATCACATTCACATTCACATTCACATTCACATTCACCTCAGCAAACAAGGAACCGCACAAGAGCAAACAAGTTCCGTACAAGACTAGGAACCATGTGCTTTCACTCTTTACCTACGCTTTTAAAACTTGGTGGTGTCTGCAGATTGTTTTTTCCCTTTCTTGTTGCCAATGATTTCTGTGTGTTTAGACCTCTGCATGAGATGATCTGAAATTTTTTTTTGAAGATTCATTCCCTTTTGCACTCTTCGGTTTCTTCTTCTGGATCAGATGTCTCGCTGTCATCCTTCCTGTCTTGCTTTACTAAACTGATACCTTTCGAAGTTTCTCTACATAAGGATTCGGTTTCTTCATCGTCGATCTCATCTTCCTTGCCGTCCGAATATGCATAACTGGTGGGAGTTATTGTAAAATTGAGCAAAAATAGTTCCACATAATAAAATGAAAATAATAATAATAATAAATAAATCAGAGAACGTGTCATTGTAAACCTACCGCTGGGAGCTTTGTGATGGTGCCCAGAGATAACAAATAACACAGAGCAAGGCAAATGCAAGTATGTCCCAGAAAGCATTGATAATCCAGGCACTCTGCCACCTCTCATTGAATGGATCTGTTGCTTTAAAGTAAACCTGCAATAATAAAAGTCGCCAATTAATGATTTCATGGTCATAATGATTGTACAGGAGTTTCATGAAGTTATCCTTAAGTTCAGGTAAAAAAAATCTTTAAGAATTGGAGAAACTCGCTCTGATTACAAAATTGGGAATTTCTATCTAGACATGGTATGAGTCAAGTGACAAACAAGATACAGATGCAAGGAAACAATTTCGTATATTCACCTTGATAAGACGCAATCTCTGTAACCTTTTATGATACGACTTGTTTTATATCTAAAGATGAACCACATCAAAGGGTGTGAGAGCCACATTAATTGATTGCAGCAATCCTCTTTGTTCTTTAACCTATGCCTAACACAAAGAAAGAGAGAACAAAGGGTACTGGCGAGAGTGAGCTTTATAGAATGTAGTTGCGGCTGCGCAAAGAATATCTTGAGATGGAAAAGGAGGACATTCAGTTTCTCTTTCTTTTCTTTTCCCGTTGTTTGTCCTAGGTGCTCCAAAATTAGAGAGAGCTACCTACATTTCCATAACTTACCATTAATTGAGAAAAAAAAACTCATAATAGGGCGCATTAGCTCTCGTTCAACTACTTTTTCTTTTTCTTAAACTAGCAAGAAACTAATGGGTGAGAGCATAGGGGTCTTGAACTTGAATGGCAAAATGGTGGATCTGTCAGACTGTCACTATATATTTCTTTTTGCTTGATTTCACAAAACTTAATTATTTGCCTTATAATGTTGAGAAGATCCATCCATTTAGCAGTGCCTTGGGGTGACATGGCCTTATAAGGGCAAGGTGTTCAAACGAGGAAAGGCTTACGGTGGGTGCCTAGGCACCCAGAGAAGGGAGGGTGTTAATTGGATAACCAAACCCAGCATTTCTTGGAATACTGAAATAATACAATGCTACTAATAATTGTACTACCCAACCCATATGTGCTATGGGTGCCTTTCTATATGCACATATTATTATCAGCACATAGCTTCAAAAAACACTATTTTCATTACAGTAATAGTTTACTCTTTTAGATGATGTAAAGCACTAGCATTTCAGATGAATTTGAGGTCTAGATCCTAACTTTTAAATAGAGAAGAAATAAGAAGCGGGAGTTTTACAAAGAATGTGCCAATCTATAATTTCCTCTCTTTTCATTAGATAGCTTTAATGCTAAAACAGAAAAAACACATTTCCTTCATAAAACTACAGAACCTCTTAGGCAGATAAGGTTCATTTTCATTTTTTAATCTCAAGACAAACTCTATACTGTAATTATAATCGTGCAGATACAGATCACACTAAACAAGCCCAGAATATATTGCAAAATGAGCCGAAAAGAAAATATCAACTAGAAATGTGTTTCATTCATGGAGTATATACCTCATATCCTATCCACACAACCGATGCAATAACTGTAACTGCCAACGCATTTGAAAATTTTCTGTAAATATCCAATTTAATAGAACTCTTTTTAGCCTGAAAAAGAAAAGAATTGTTGTCAGAACATGAAATGCTGAGTACTAGATTAACCAGAGAAGGATTGAGATTTCATGGCTACATATCAGAGTGAAGGTAAACAGAAGTTCAAACGGAAAATGGGATGTATGGTACCTGTAGTTGTTCTAGTGTCTTCGAAAGAGAAGTGAAAATCCATGAGATCAAAAAAGCATCCAAAAATGCAACAGGAAGGACCAGAAATACTCTTGCTCGCCCTGCTACGTCATTTATGGTTCCTACATACTCGGTGATGTTAAGCAATTCTGATGCTACGAAACAAGTTATTCCGAGGAGCAGCACCTTCTTTGTAAGACCACCAAGGGTTGGACGGACAACACCATAGCCCATTGCAACAGAAAGAATAAGAAGGCGAGAAACAGTTCTTCTTATAGCTCCAATTGTCACAACCCAGGTGGTGATTCCCACTGGCCTTGTTCCGGTGTTGTTAAAGTATGTGTAGTCAAGGTACCAGAAAGTCATCTCCAACAACCCAAGAGCAATAACGGAAGTAATGCAGTGTTGTAGTAGTAAAACATCATTCCAATGTCTCCCATATTGAAAGAACCAGATGAGACTGAGGATAGCATACCCGATGGACATAAATAAATAAAATTTCATTAGGGGGGCCATTCTCCCAGGTAAATAGCCATCAGGATTTTTCCACACTGTCCTCCCCGTCACCCTCATGCCTTTGAGTTTCTGATCACATGTGATAAAGAATAAGTTGTACATCCCAGTCCTTTTTATGTTAACTTCCTTGTTCTTTTTCATATGGGTGGATAACATGTTACCTCTAAAATGAACATTCACAACAACTGGCCAGTTATTATCAGTTGGCGAAGATGTTCTGATGACTTCTCCTTGTTTGCAACCTTCCAGCTTGGCAAGATCAGAGGTGCAACAAATAGACCTCTGTCCACCATAAGCAGATCCGCCAATATTATCGCGGTCAGCAGCCTCAAATATTATAACTTGAACCAACCCACTGCTGTAAGCCATATTGGGGTGCTGATCAGCAGCTTCTTTACTCCTCCAAAATGTGATGTTCTCGAATCTAGATTAACTTGAACATTTCACTAAATGTAACTAACAAGATACCAATATCATAACTGAGTTGAAAATAAGTCATAATTGCAGTGCTTTCATTTTCCTATCATGAACATAAGGTTGACACCCCAGATGTCCGAACACACACCTCGGGGGTCGGGCATTATTTTATTCAAGTGGGACCCAGCGCAATGTGAGGGTCGGTCACCCGAGGTGTGAACCATTTTCGGGTAAAGTGGCTTTACTCAAAGATCAAGAAGATATTGCTCAGATTTAGTATACTTGCTGGGTGCTGGTTGCTAGCCAGAATAAAGAAGTATTTGCAAGCTTCCTAAAAAGAAGCTGTGCATTTAAGAAAATAAAATATGTAATCCAATTGGCATGGATTCAACCCGAGGAGGCAATGCAATCCAAACATCAACTATATAGATTTAACCCCCCCCCCCCCCCCCCCCCAAAAAAAATAATAATAATAATAAAAGGAACTACATGCTTTAACAACACATGACGTATAACAATTATAAACCCCAATAATTCGACCATCTAAAAACTAATGCCAATGCTTGATGAAAAGGAAAATTCATACATGTATGAGGCTAGATCTGATTGAAATATCATTGCTAGTTCATACATGCACGCGATAGAAATCAGTAATTACCGAATGTAAGAGCGACCGGCATGGCTGCGGGGAGCAGGAGCGGTGACGCCTTCACTGCCGCCGGAGAGTAAATAAGCAGTACCGACTTCTCTGACTGGATCCCGATCGTAGATGTGAATTGAGGCTTCAGCTGATCTAAGAGCTGATATAAATAATCCTACATAAAATAGTGAGATTAAAATGGCGCATTGATTTGAAGTGCTGCTCGCGAAACCCATGGGGGCGCTAGACAAACAGTAAATCCCTATTTTATGGAGAGAGAAAGAGTGGATCGGAGAATTCGGTGGAGCACAGGGTGAGTGACAGAAAGAGTAAACTGGAAATCAAGCAACCGACAGAGATGACCTCTGCAGGAGGGATATATTACCACGCGCCTATTTAAACCGTGTGACTATTACTTTGGTTCGAATTTGTCGTTTTGAGCCAAACTTTAAAATATAATCATGACGTTAAAAATAGGGAAAATTTTGGTATGTTTAAAATTTAGAGTTATAACTTCAGTCTATATGAAATGCGAAATTAAATTAAATCATTTATTTAATTTCACATATAATTTAACATATTAATGTCGAGTTGTAACCTCAGTGATACTAAGACTCGTTTGTCTCCCATTACTCTAAACAAACTTACTACATGTACAATATTTTTGTACAACATACTTTACAAGCCTCTCATATGGAGGGTGGGGCCCACGATCTTCGGGACCCACATTATGTGAGAGAGTTGTAGATTGTACATCATTTAAAAGCTGTACAAACAGCTTTATTGTATTCCAAAATATTATTTGTTATGGTAAAATTTTACATCGCACATTCACCTAGTAAAATATTCTACACACAAACCAATAAAGTTACTTTAAATTTCAACAATACATTCTCCAAAAAATATTATTCATCGCTAGCAAAAAAGTGCATGGCTAACCGTCAAAGTCATATTAAAGCCATGAACGAGAAGGTCCAAAATCAATTTCCCGAACGAGAAGGTTCGAGTACGTCTTTCCCTTAAAAAATAGAAACTGTCGAGGAATTTTGTCGATTTTTTCTTTATAACTAGAAATAAAGCTTGTTTAGGTGGGTTAGAAAACATTCAAAATAAGTCACACATTTGTAAATGCTTATTTTTAAGCATAAATAAGCACTCGCATGTTTGAATGTGTCGTGCTTCTTTACAAGGTTTTTGTAATTGTTGAAATACCGAAATACATGTTGGTTGTTCAATTGAATAATTAAAAATAAGCCTATTTTTTATTTTTTGAAAAAAAATTAAACAATTTAATTATACTGCAATTTTTGTGAAATTATATGTTTACCATTTCGCTTGATTTTGCGTCTGTAATGAATAAGGTTGTTTATTGTGGTAAGCGCAAAGTTGAAAGTAATTGTTGAGATAATTAAAGTTAAATTCGACATTCATCTCAATATCTCGTTACAAGTTTAAACTTAAATTGTTTCATTTTTTTTCTTCCATACACCTTTTGTGTGCATGACAAATTCATCTTTGTTAGAATTTGGGTGTGACTCGAATTTTTTGTTGAAGTAATTAAAAAATTCTAATTGAAGTGCACAGAATTCAGTTTGAAATGCTATTGGAGTCATATGTTAAGTTGAAATTTTATTTTGAGAGCCCATTGAATGTTGTAATTTGTTTTGAACTCAAATTTTTGGTATCCTACTTCATCAACAACTCTACAAGGAGGGTTTTGACATCCCCTACATGTTCTCTATAAATACTAGGTTCTTTTCATACAATTTTATGGTGTTAGAAAATAGATTACTAAAATTAAAGAATCTATTGTAATTTTCTCTCTTCTCAGTTATTTTTGAATCAATAAAATTTCTTAATTCCTCTGCAATATTCTTATATTTATTATTCTTTTACTTGATCATATACTTCATTATTATTTGTCAAATAACTTCAATATCTCAATCCGATGGTTTGTTTCACAACAATTGGTATCAGAGCAATTCTGGTATCATGGTTGTTTTACAAAAATCTTCAATATCGAACATGTTAATTTTTGACTTTTGACAACTTCGTTGTCTAACAAATTCGTTTAAAAATTAAGTGCTTATTTGGTAGGAATTTTTGGGGGAAGAATTGATTTTTAAATAGTGATATGATGGGAAATGTGTGGTTGAAAGAGAAGAAAAAATTATTGATGTGATGAAAAATATTATTTTATTGAAGAATGTGTCGTTGAAAATGATAATTGATTTACTGTAGAATTTGAGAATAAAAAGCAAACAGGCCCTAAAATTGACGAAAAAAAAAGTAATTGAACTTTTATTTGGAAAGCAGTACAAGCATTACAGGCTCTAATAGTATCTAAGCCGCATCAATGGCTATCTTCATTCCATTATGGCAATGTTCAGGAAAACTGCAAATGAAGTAATTTTGTCCCTTAACAAGCTTAATTTGATCTTTTCCACTTTGGTACACTTTGGCGCCGGAAGGAGCGGTGCAACTGTCGTATCCATTCTTGTCTACCACCACTACTTTGTGAAATTCTGGTTTATAGTGGAACTCTGCATAAATATTCAAATACTCACGTATGTTAGTCGATCTTTCATTAACAAAATAAGTTATAAAATGAGCGATTTTTTTTTAAAAAATAATACAATGAGTCGCATCTTGGGCTTGTACCAACAATGACTCGTGCCCACGAGCTCAAACGAGCCGGCTCGTGAAAAAAATGTAAGATCGGCTTTGTTCGTGGCTCATCTCAAAACGAGATCGAACCGCCTATAGATCGAGTTAGTATGAGCCAAGCCAGTGAACTTCTCGACCCATTTGCCACCCTTACGTGGACACAAGTTATGAAAATAGAATACCACTAGAAATTCATATTAAAATAAGTTCATACCAAGTACATCGTCTGCCTTGAAATTCTTGCCATTTTCCCAGCCAGCTACATTGAATGCCCAACCTGTAGCGTCCCCAACGGTATAGGATGCTGCATTGGCCGTGTTGCTCAGGACCAACATTCCCAACACCATTCCAATACGACAAACGGCAATGCTTTTCTTTTCCAACATTTTCGAAGGATTATTTTTGTTGTTACTAAAATGAAAATGGTTTTTTTCTTTTTCTCTTTTAAATGTATGAAATTATAAGATGAGACATGGACTTATGCTGTTTTTAAATAGTTTCTTATTGATTTCTGCTACATTGTAATAATATTTGACCTAAAATCTGAACTTATATTCTTATTATCCTGAATAAGATTCGATAATTTGGATTATTGTAATTGGTTTAAATTATAAAGAGAATCAGTGGTAAATGAGTGGATAATATTTGTGAATTTCTTGAAATGCATGGATAAAAATTTATAAACACCAAAAACATGATTGAGTATTTTCAATTTTGTGTCCAAATTATTAGCATTCTTTATAAATCAACAAACATTTGATGCTAAATCTTTTGGCATGAATGAGTGAATTAATATAAATTAGAAGTTTGTTTGCGATTTTCGTATTTTCACGCTTCCATATTTTCTACTCTACATCATTATGATTTTTCGCTTTGCTTTTGTGTGTTTGTATTTAGAGAAGTGTTGCGATTGCTTTCTATTCCCTCCTCCTTATAAACATATTCCCGACCCCTTTACTCGTTAAAGAACGTGAATTCTTCTATCAGACTATGAAATTGCTTTGTCACTGTTGATTGACGACTTCCTTATGCGGGACAATAAGTCATCACAATATCTCATTAAAAGTTTAAATTTTAATTATTTCATATTTTTATCTTTGATACACATTTTGCTAGCATGATCGTTTCATCTTCTTTGAACATTTTAATTTTCAACTTTTGACAACTTTGATATAGAAAAACTTCACTTAAAAGTTAAAATTTACAAATTTTATTCAAAGAGCAGTACAAGCTATGATAATCATCAAAGTGAATTCACATAGCATTAATGGCAATCTTCATTCCAGACTGGCAATGCCCAGGAAAATTGCAAATGAAGCAATTTTGTCCCCTGACAAGCCTAATCCGATCTCTTCCACTCTGATACACTTTGGCGCCCTTAGGAGTGGTGCAACTGTTGTATGCTCTCCTGTCTACTGACACGACATTGTGAGCTGCCGGTATATAGTTGAACACTGCAAACACGTCAAAATACTTGCAAATGTTACCCTTTTCAATTCAAAAATCAACCAAATATTTTGGGTTCGACCCATTTATGAAAATTATGCTGGCGACGGATCTTTCATGAAAAATAAAAATTTACTATGGGCCAAGAGGCTATGTTAAACGTCCAACCACTGGCGCCTCCGACCGTGTAAGTGGCGGCTTCAGCCACTTCACAACCGAAAAGCGCCACCAGATAAACCACCAGTGCACCGGCGACAAATGCACCGCCTCTTCCCTCCGCCATCTTTTTTTCTCACTCTGTGTGTTAAGTGTGTGATGAAAGTGGGATCTATGCAACTAAGGGAAGTGGAGAATTTATTATGAAAACAGAAATTATGATGTTGGGCAGAGTAGAAGGCAGTGAAAAGGTTAAAATTTCTGCAGTTGGGAGTGTTGAAGCATTCAAAATGGGCATTAAATTTTGAACTAACCAACAACTACGTAGGAACAGGACAAACTTTTTCTTGATTAACTTGGACTTTTGACAGTGCAGTGTTACCAATACAAGCACAAGTCATGTTCTACGAAATGGTTTCTCACTATTCAGCCATTGTGATCGTAGTTTTTCATTTCAAGCAGATGACACAATCGAAAATTCCGATTTTTCGAAAAAGTATCGTGAATTCGTGATCATCCAATAAGAAATGTAAAGGAAAAAAAAATAGTGCTAGAGATTTGTATCAAAATAAGTTCATACCAAGTACATCGCCTGCCCTGAAATGCTTGCCATTTTCCCAGCCAGCTACATTGAAGTTCCAACCTGCAGCATCCCCAACAGTATATACTGCTGCGCTTGCCCGGTTGCTCAGGATCAACATTCCCAACACTGTTACTGTTACAAAAATTGCAATACTCTTCTCTTCAGACATTTTGATGAAGATGGTCGTTCGTTTTCTTGTTTAGGATTTATGAAATGTTTAGTATGTAATGGACT
This sequence comes from Fraxinus americana, assembly GCA_035079005.1. Lineage (NCBI taxonomy): Eukaryota > Viridiplantae > Streptophyta > Magnoliopsida > Lamiales > Oleaceae > Fraxinus > Fraxinus americana. The sequence continues at coordinate 5,793,009 of CM068714.1, read as the reverse complement.
GATAATTGACGTCTTTAAATAGTTTTTTAGTTGAATGTTGTTATATTCGTACATTGTGATGTAATCGATTTGAAAGATTTTAGTGATTTATTTAGATTGTGACAATATTTAACTTAAATTTTGGCGATCTTTAAATCTGCACTTAGATTGTTGTAATCCTGAAGAAGATTGTTGTAATCGATAAGAAGATTGTTGTGACAATATGTTATTCGAGCATGGATTACACTTAGATTGTTGTTATCTGGAAAGAGTTTTGGTAATCCTTCATTTGCATTATTTATTTAATTATACTGTGTCTACTTACATCGGAGATCTCTAATCGGTGTTTTTTGAGCATTAATTTTTTAGATTGAGTAACTACACTTTATATTATGATTTCAATCTGATAATTATACTTTAATTTGATTTCAATTAAACCCTTGTTCGCTATGGATTAAAATTAGATTTTTATAAAAGCTGATGACACTGTGTTTGAAAAATTGTGAGTCCAATGAAACGTGTGATTAAAATAAAATGTTGAATTTGACTTGAAATTTTAAATATATTTTAATCTACACCATACGGAGGCTGAAAGAACGTCGTTCTATTTCGCTTACAAAAATTAAGGATGAGAATTAATAAATGTGATTATTATCACATGTAATCTTTAGTTGTTGACGTAAAATAAGTATAATTTTAGTAAAATATACGACAATCATCATTTATAAACTACCATGTCATCAATTTCTGCCGGTTCAATTAACGAAATTGGATGGAGTTACCACCAATTGATATTTTCACATTATTAATACCACGACACTGATTTTGGACGATATGTTTCTTATGGATTATATTCGTGAGTTTATAGTGACTTAAATATTCTCTTGTAAGCTATTTTTAACTTTCCACTAGTGAAGTTTATGTATGACCTATTTAGGGCTTATTCGGGAAGGATTAAAATCTAATTAAAATTGAAAATATAATCGTTATTGGGTCTCACTCGTCTAATAAAAGTCAACATCAACAGCTATATTTTCAATTTTAATCTGATTTTAATCCCTCCCAAATAAGCTCTTAATATAAATTTTTTGAAAATATTTTTTTTCAAAAATGATATTTTAAAAAAATATACGATTAAAAAATGGAAAAATTTTATGAGTTCACATATAAAAGAATATATAATTAAAAAAATTAAAGAATTTGTACCAAAATTGGATATCTCAAGTAATTATCCATAATGTTTTGTTTAAACAAATCAATGTTGTGTCACTGTTGACGCTGAAAGGAAGAGTATCCATTAGCAAATCGAATTACATAATAAAAAAATCTGGAAATTAATTAAATTATTCTTTGAAGAAAAAATTCCAACCGTACAACTATCAGCATCCGAGTTAGACACATGCCTAATTCCGCGCAGCTCAGCAAGCACTTCTCGAAATCTCCCTTTGTCTTCTATCCTGAGACGAACTCCTTTCGAGTCCTGAATGTTCTGCTTATATATTTTGATTATAATTTTTAGCTTTAATTTTGTTTTTTGTCTCTTTAATCTTGAAATCATGAATTTGAATCTTGGATTCTGAAAACCAGAAAACGAAACTGTTGCAAATTATAGTGGCGAGTACAGGAAGATGCATTCAAGATTCCCAGTAAAAACAGCCCAATTTGGACAATCATCACATTTTTATACACTCCCACAGCATCAACAGAAGCTCCTTTTCAGATTTTTTTGCAGTGGCAAGACTCCTTCAAATTCTTTCGACTCTGATCCTTCTTCTTCTTCCTCGTCTTCGACGGATGACAAGTTTGGGTTCAAGCTGGTGAGTCGGTCTCTGCGCGACACTAAACGGAAATTCAATGATATTGATGCCAGTAAGTGCAAAAAGACTACACTTTTGTACCTCATTATTGTCTGTTTCGATTTAGTGGTGTACATATTCTTGAAGTTTGCTAACTTGGGTTTTAGGTTTTACTGATTTTCTTTTAATGATCTTAGCGACAGAGCATGGTTTGACATGTTGCCGAGTCTTATTTTTCTCAATCTTGTTGACGAATTTTATAAGCATTACTGTTTAATTGTAATTTGATGATTTTACATTCTAAATCTAGTTGTTATTCAGTAGATAAAACCAAAGGGTGAGTATACGTTATAGATTAATATGATGCAGAATTTATTTCCTCAGATACGGTGCAAGAATCAGTAAACCGATGGCTCTCAAAGACCCAAAACTTTTTGAATGAAGTAACTTCCCCATTTGTTAATACTGTTCATGATAGAAAGCCAAATCTTCCAAAAGATAGTGAAGATATGGAGGACATCTTCATCACGGAACATACTGTTGATAGCAAAACCCCTGGTGGAGACCTTTCTGAAGCTGCCATTGTTTCTATTGAGCAATTCAGCCGGTAAAGTTGCAGTTTTCTTATTTCAACTTTATTTGGGAATATGGGTTGATTTTACTAAACTGGACGGTGTCCTTGATATATAATTGCTAATTACTTTCTCTCTTCTTCTTCTTCTTTTTTTTTAGTTGCTTACGTATTTTATTCGTTTAATAGAACTCGTGTATACGTTAAGAATCAAATATAATTGCAATGGATTTTGATTATTTTTGCTTGGGTCAAGGAGAGAGAAAGTGTAATAGCCAAATCAATTCACTACTATTACTTGTAGAGATAATTTTTTTAGGTTTATTCTAACTATTGCCTATGATTACCAGGTTTGACATAGATACATGTATTCCCTGTGGAAAACCGTAATTGGTAGGAAGTTAGTCTCACCTAACTATTGAATGTGTACAATATGAATTCATAACTCTCACCTTGTGATTTTATTTTTATCAGGTTCAGAGTCAATGAAATCTATCTTATTGACTAGTGTGGAATTAATTTTTGACTTCTTCGTTAACTAAGACATGCAGGATGAATGGTTTGACTGGGGGCAAAATGCAGAAGATATTTAGAGCGCTTGTTCCTGAATCTATTTATAATAATCCCCGTAATTTAGTGGAGTACTGCTTCTTCAGGTTTTTGTCAAGGAATAATGCTGAAGTTCATCCTGGCCTCAAGGTTCGTTCATGGGGCAAACTCAAATTTAGGCACCTTTTCCATTTTCATAATTAATATTTTCTTATTGCTGACAATCAAGATGCATAGATGAGTAGAGTTCGTGGTGCAAGTAGCAAATATAAATATGCAATTGGCTGAATATCCAAACATATGAAATCTGGAAGAACGATTCTTTTTAGTAATTGATCAATGCAAAATAATAATATGTATTCTTTGAGTTTTAGAAGATGCTGATCCAGTTACAGGTGATATGGATTAAACGATTAATCTGTACTATAGAGAGCAATAATAAACACAAAATAGAAAATAAAAGGAAAAAATACAGGAGGAAATGTTAGATGACCTAATACATGTGAATTTCTCAAAGTACCCCAAATACACGCGAGAACTTATGTCGAGTGGAAAATTTACAGTATATTGCGCTCTACAGATCCAGCCACAAGGACCCCTATTACAGTGTATTCGGATGACTTAATACATGTGAATTTCTCAAAGTACCCCACTAAACTTGAGAACTTCAGTCGAGGGGAAAATGTACTGTATATTGTGCTCTACAGATCTAGCCACAAGGATGCATATGCAACACAAACACTCTCATGTTTGTATACGCACACTTTGAATTTTTTATTTTTTATTTTTTTATGTGGACTAGGATAGGATTCAACTTTTGGAACTTACTAATTCATTAGTAGTTTGACGTGCAATATAGGAACCAGCATTTCAGAGACTTATTTTTGTTACTATGCTTGCCTGGGAGCATCCCTACAGCAGCCAGAAGGATTACCGAGCTGAAGTTTTGGGGAGAAATACTTTCCAGGTTTTTTCTTCTAATACTAATTTTCTTTGTGTTAGTTGTTCTCCTCATTAGTAGATTGTAATATGCAGCTGTTGCTTTCTTTATTTACTTGCTTGTAACTCCCCTTTCTAATTTATTACATTTTATCAGAGGCAATCGAGTAGATCAACATATAAATTGAATGAAATTTGAGTTATTGTTTAAAACTAATGAAGATTAACTTGCTTTGATGACAAACATTTTCTACAAGAAACTTTAAGAGGATAAATTATAAATATTACATTGAGGGTGTCCCATCAAAGATGATATTGTTATTGCTGGAAAAAAAAAAACTTCTATGAAACAGATCGCTATTACTGGTTTAATCTGTTATACAGCTCATCTCAGACAATGATTTTTTTATACAATGTGTTTATTGAAGAAAAGATCTACTTGACATTTTTTCAATTATTATTTTTAAGCTGACAGTTGTACTTGTTGGTGTGCCAGGATGATCTTTTCCTTGTATTATACTTGAGTTCTTCCCTGGATATTCTTTTTAACATAGCTTCTTTCGTCGAAGCTTCCATCTAAGACTTCATTTCTGGAAAAGAAAGTTGTAAATTGGACTGTAGATCATTCACAAATCTTAGAGATAATATTGCCAATGATGATTTAATGATTGATGTGTTATTGTACTACAGAAATATTGACTGGTGATATTCTCCCCTCCCCCTCCCCTTCTCCTTTTTCTTTTAACTATTTTAAAGCTGACAGTTGTTGGCGTGCCAGGATGATCTTTTACTTTTATTTTACTTAGGTTCTTCCCTGGATATGCCATTTTTTTAACGTATCTTACTTCATAGAAGCTTACATCTGAGACTTCATATCTTGAAAAGAAAATTGAACTATAGATCATTCGTAAATCTCAGAGATAATGTTGCTAATGATGATTTAATGATTGACGAGTTAAATAGTTATTGTACTACAGAAATATTTACTGGTGCTTTTCTCCCTCCCCTTCTCCTTGTTTTTTGGGCTTTGGGTCGGGGGGTAGGAGAGCTAGGAGCTAATGTAATACTCAATTTCTCTGTTTATGCTTTTGTAATATATGCCAATTAGTTTATTTTTACCTTTAGTTTGACAAAAAGTGTTGAATGTCAGAACTAATAATTCATATTTGCTGAACTTGAAGAGGAGTCTAGTAGGAGAAGAGGCTTTTGTTCGAATTGCTCCTGCAGTTTCTGGTGTGGCCGATTGGTCAACTGCACATAACCTTTTCAAAGCTCTTGCTGGTGATGACTGGGGCATTTCATTTAGCATATGGTCAACATATATTGACGAACTTCTCAAGTGAGAACTGTTTCTTTTCAACTTTGATTAAGACGTCTTTGGCTATTCTATGTTATTGTAATTTTTTTTATCTGTAATGCTCCTATGATCTTTGATGTTATAGCACCTCAACCAACTTGCAGAATTTTTCCATCTTTGAGGGCTTAAGTATTGATGACTGATTCTGAAATAGCACAGAAATTGTGAAAATGATACAGTTGGTAGCCCCATCGGTCAGTTTCCCCTTAACTCCCCATCAGGGTTTGATTTCAAGCCCTCGCCACCTGATAAAAACAACACGTCCTATAGAGAATATATAAAAAGTTGGGAGGAGAAATTGTGTTAAGGAAATGGTTATTATAGACCGAATGTACCCTTTTGTTTGTGTCCTTACAACTATTATTTAATAAAGAGATTAATTCCGCTGGGTCTGCCAATTTGCACAAGACATATCATGTTCCTTTTTGCTATGCTACTGTGGACTGAAATTCTTACATAAAAAATCCATGCCGACCATTGTCGAACCATTCAAATGTACTTGGATATTTGGATAATTTTCATTTAGATCAGACAAATCCCAGATACTTGTGGTCAAGTTCAAGCAACATAAACTTTTTATTAACTTATTCCAAGTAGGTTTTGATATAGCACAGTTGGGTTCCTCCAGTGACATTTAAAATAATATATGTTGCAATGTCAACTGTTCAGCTGATTATTGTACTATACTCTCCAAACTTGTTCATATTACAAAAAAATTCTGTGTTAGTCTTGACATCATCTAAAAGTGATTTATGTAGTCGAAGCATAAAAACATCACAAAGCATGTATGCTTTCGACTTTTTCTGCAAAAATCTTATAACAAATAATTATTCCAATGCTTATCAGCCTTCACCATAAATATTAAATTCATTAGAATAAGATAACACAAAAATACTTTCTCCTGTACTATGTTAGTATATGAAGATAACTGGATCTCATATTTATTAAAGACAACTCAAAAGACCAGGGTTGAAGAAATGGTCACACCCGGGTCTATATCAGTTCCAAGTCAAAAATAAAAAAAATGGAGAAAGTACAAATCTTGAGAGATATGTAAATGACTTTCCTGTAGATTATGATGCATTGCTTAATGTGTTTAACCATTTGTATGCAACATATAGACATACTTTTTGGTGCTCTTCTTACCTCCCACTTATTGATGTTTGAATATCGAGTTCTAGTGGCATGTTCTTCTCTGAAGGCTGAATTAATTCAATCTTCTAGTGAACTACGTAGATCCTTCATTTCACATTTTCCATAATTTGAAATTTGTGGACAAATCTCTTAATACTAAACATCTTCCCAGTGTGGACTTTCTCAGTCTTTCTTGTCATCATATTGGTGTAGGGTGCATGAAGGACGGAAATCATGCCAGTTTCAAGAGTTTTCCCATCTTTCTAAGGAGAGAATCCTCTGTCTTGGTTCTAGCAGAAAGCAGCCTGTTATAAAATGGGAAAACAACATGGCATGGCCAGGAAAACTCACTTTGACTGACAGGGCACTCTATTTTGAGGTATTGTTATGAAGCAGTCAAATGCCTTCATTGCTAGAGAAAGTCGTCACTGTGGCTTAGGAGCGCACTAAATGAGTTCAATTTTATTTTACTGAAAATATTATGTCATTCATCAGTAACATTGGTTAGAAGTTGTACCTTAGAAGAAACAAAAAATAAAACTTAAGTCTAACTACACCTGGGATGACAAAGAAACCAAGAGGAAAAAAAAAGGCAGCGCCAAAATGCTATACGAGTCCCATGATGGACTGAGACGGATATATATGGTAGCATTTGTTATTTCTGGCGCACTTGGGCTAAATGATGCCCATATAATTTAAGTTTTAAACCAAGTGCTTTTCCTAGTCTTTTGAGTGGTTTTACAAACGAATTTGATCTAAAAAGTCGTTCATACTCAAGAACACGGAACGCTGTATACTCTATTTTTACTCGCTTTTCAACAATGCCTATTCAGTTTATCCAAAATTAAGTAGAAGTTGTAAATCAACTCACTCTTTGAATGAAAGGAAAAGGTTATATTCTGTGTAAAAGAATGCACTCATAATAAGAAACTTTTATCTCGTTGAAATGTTTTATCCTTTTGGAATATTAGCACACATTGTTGCCGGCAGTTGGCCTGATGCGACAGAGAGGTGCTGTTAGGCTGGATCTTACGGGAAATGGTTCGAGAATAGAGAAAACAAGGGTTGGACCTTTGGGATCAAATCTTTTTGATTCTGCTTTATCTGTTACCTCCAGTCCAGAGTGAGTACGCTTCTCCTACCCATCTGTTGTAAATTTATTAAATCCTGCAATAGCTGTCTTTATTTATCCATAAAACACTTAGAATATGATGGTGGATTGGAAGGAAAAAAAAAAAAGCAATGGTCATATTTTCTTTCTCTGCGACGAAGTTCATTATCAAAGTCTTATATTAGCCATCAGACTTATCCCTTAATTTAAAAGAATAAAGCACCCGGCTCTCGTTTAATCTAGATTGGAAGACTTATTTGGGGTAACTAATTGCTTAAAGTTCACTTTTCTGCTTGTTTTTATTCTGTTCTCTTTTCTTCGCTTGATTTGCATGCTTGTTGCCATCATGGCCATCCTGACAGAAATCGACTGAGGATGCAAGTAATTACTGCCTGCATCGTTGATATGTGGACCTCAGTGGCCTCCCAACCCCATCGTCCTCTCCCTCCCCAAACAGAAACACAGACACAGACACAATAGAATTAAAATTGTTGAGATTGTTTGAGCCCTTTTGTTTTACTTGAAATGGTTTAAGAATTTGGCTTATTGATGAATTATTTTGAGTATTATTGTCATTTCGTGCTTTATCGAAACAACATATCGGTGCAAAACCGAATTTAAGTGAGATAATTTTATTTTAGTTCCCCTATTGACTACCCATTAAATAATAGATTTAGTGTAACAATTTTTTTTTCCCCGTTGTTTCATATTATCAGGTCTGAACCATGGGTACTTGAATTCGTTGATTTGGGAGGTGAGATGAGAAGGGATGTGTGGTATGCATTTATTAATGAAATAATTGCTTTATACAAATTCATAAGTGAATTCGGACCCAGGGATGGCGATCAATCAGTTTATGATGTATATGGTGCTCACAAGGGGAAAGAAAGGGCAGTTATTTATGCCATAAATACTATTGCAAGACTTCAGGCTCTCCAATTTATGCGTAGGACCTTAGATGAGCCTACTAAACTGGTTCAGTTTTCATATTTACAAAATGCGCCATTCGGTGATGTTGTTCTCCAAGCTCTTGCTGTTAATTGTTGGGGTGGACCTATGATTAAGAAAACAATCAAGGGTAATGATGAACTAGGTCAACGACTGCGGCTCACTGGCGAGGCATATGAAAGTATTAATCACGTGTTTGATATAGATGGTAGTGTCTACTTGCGAAAATGGATGAGGTCCGCATCATGGACTTCTAATGCTTCACTTGGTTTCTGGAAGAACACTTTGGTGAAACAGGGGGTCGTGCTGAGTAAAAAGCTCGTTGTTGCTGAAATGAATTTGGTGGAAAGAGCAGCAATGATATGTAGAGATAAATACAGGGCAGCTGAGAAGACGCAAGCCACAATTGATGCTGCAATGATTGAAGGAATTCCCAGTAACATTGACCTTTTCAAGGTTGGAATTTATGTAATTCTTTTCTTAAATTCCTTTTGTAGTATTTACCTCCACAATTATCCCACCAAATGCCATTCTTTTTTAGGTTACTTCAGTTTCACACGCTTTTTAAATGTGTATCATATCAAAATTACTTTGTCCACATTGAGACCCCCTTGGACTTTTTGAAGTCAAACTAGTTTTTTTAGCACGTACTCTTTAATATATTAGTATATATTTTGTTTATTGATTGAGAAAAAAGCTTAAGATATTTTATAGACTTGGATGGATTTTGATGACAATTGTGATCCTAGTTGATTTGTAAATGTATTTTTACCTCTTAATGGAGGCACCTCGAATCAACAAAAGAGAAAAGTTAGCAACTTTTTCAAGGACATAATTGTGTGGTTTTATACATTGAGGAACATTCTGATGCGCAAATTGAAATGGATGCTTATGCGCTCCATGTTGCCTAGATTTTGTTATTTTTGCTCCTGGGCGCTATAAAACCTATATTTGCTCTGCTAATACTTGCATTCCTTTTTACTTGTCAGGAACTTGTGCTCCCAATGACTATCACCATTAGAAATTTTGAAAGACTAAGGCGCTGGGACGATCCCCTTGTGACAGCGTCTTTTCTCGCACTTGTAAATACACTCATCTTCAGGTAATCTATTAGTGCCCATAGTTGAGAAGTTCATGACTTTTATAAGGCTATTGAAAAGCTTACCTTTTGGTATGGTCATGAAAACTTGATCACTTGATATACAAAATGTTTCTGGTATTTATATAGTTGCATATATGGGCGTGTTCGATAGAGATTAAAATCGAATTAAAATTGAAAAACTAGCCGTTATTGTTGACTTTTATTAGACGAGTGGGACCCAATAACGGCTATATTTTCAATTTTAATTGTATTTTAATCACTTCCAAACATGCTCATGATCTGAATTGCCAATTTATTCCCCTTTCAGAAACTGGTAAGCAACCAGAGGATTTTGTGATTTGATCTTTCACTACATCTTTCTAAGCCTGGAGTAATTTCAAATCAATGCCTCTTGCCCGGCTGCCATTTGTTTATGTATTTCATATCTTCTATTTAGTTAAAAAATTAAAACGATCATGGACGATATTCAGACACTTTTTAGCTGGTAACCTAGAATTCAAATACATCAACAGTTCATGCAGTTGTTAAGTGATCTTCCAAACATGGATTTCTCACTTATATTTGGAACTTGAACCTTGCATTCTGCAAGCCTTGCTTCTCCCTCATTAACCTTGCAAAATTTTCCGCAATTAAAATTTACTCTTACAAGTAACAAGAAGTCTTTCGAAAACTGGAGCTCTTTTTTATTACTCATTTTCAATAATATAACTACTTTGCATGATATCAAAGGATGTGCTAATGTCAAATATCTTTCATATTTGAATTAAGATAGCACCTTTATTGAACTGGATAGAATTCAACTTTGGCAACTCATGGAAAGATGGTTCTGGCATGAGGTCTACTGTACTTGTCGAGTGTAGTCATTAAGATTTACAAGTTTTTCAGGATTGAGCCTAATGAGGTCCGGTATTTATTCTTGTCAGGAACCTACTGTCTTATGTGTTCCCAGTGAGCTTGATGATGTTGGCTGCTGGCATGTTGTTATTGAAGGGCCTCAAGGAGCAAGGCCGTCTTGGAAGATTTTTTGGAAAAGTTACAATTCGTGATCAGCCTCCCTCAAATACAATTCAGAAAATTATTGCTGTGAAAGAAGCCATACGTGAAATGGAGAAATATATCCAGAATGTGAATGTTGTACTCCTTAAGATACGATCTATCGTTCTTGCGGGGCAACCTCAGGTATGTTGTCTATGGGCATATGCTAAGCTTGGTCTAATGTGAGACTGCATGGGAGTTACAACCTTCCACATGTTCTAGTATGAAGTGGAGAAATATCTTTCCTTCTGCACTTCTCTCTTGCTCTTTGTTCATGGTCAGGGGCCTCAGGGCAGGGTGACAACTAATAAATTATACCATTTAAAAATGCTATTTGAAAGGGTAAAAGCATAAGATAGCAAGAATGTAATATTATTTTGGCATAAAAAATCCCTAATAAAATTATTGTGAGGTCTCATCTATGCTTCAAAAAAGAGGGACTGTGAATTTAGGCTAGGAGGATGGGATGTATCTAAGTCAACTTTTACTGATTCTGAAGTGGATCATTAGCTAATATGTTGCAAAAATGTTGTTCTTTTAATTAAAGGCATTACAGACTGGATCTCGATCTGTGCAAGGCCCTGCTTGTGAGGTTGACCTGTCATGAGGTGCCCTAAAACAGCACCTTAGCCATTACACCCCTAAATTCACACCTCTATATCCGCTCCCCCCACCCGGGGGCCCCACCCCCACCCAGCAACCTGCTCCTTTTTCACACGTGCACATAGTATTATGAGGTTAAAATGCTTTTAACTGTTTCTCCTAGGCACCCAAGCAGGACATAAATTTCAGGTTGTGTTCATTTTCGACTTTTCACTTGTGGTTTGCTCTCCTTTCCCTATTCCAATATCCAAAGGAACACTAAGTGATGCTATAGTGGTATCTTCTCAGCTTCTGGTTTTGCTTTGTCTTTCAAAAATACTATTATAATGGTGGAATGGAGTTGGTTCTGAAAACTTAATTACGGCAGTCATAGAAACTTGAGCCAAAGAGCTAAGGCAATACATGGTGAAATCTGAGTTTAACTTAGTAGATTGAAAGATTAAGACATTTTGTGTAAAGGAAGGTTAAGAAGATAAAATGTATGATTAGATTTGCATTATATCATTCATCATATTGTCGGCTAAAGTGGATCGCTGTGCGTGTGCATGCGCACCCCGTCTTTCTTTGCTTATAAATCCAATTGAAATTCTCCGCTTAATCTTTTCAGATAACAACAGAGGTTGCTTTGGTGATACTGTTGGGTTCGACCATTCTACTTATTGTTCCATTCAAATACATTCTAGCATTTCTCATTTTTGATCTCTTCACAACGGAGCTTCAGTTTAGAAGGCAAATGGTTTTGAAGTTCATGAGCTTTCTTAAGGAGCGCTGGGATACCGTGCCAGCGGCTCCTGTTGTTGTATTGCCATTTGAAGAAAAAGAATCTCCTGCTGCAATTCGGAAGCAGAAAATGAATCACACGGGGAAATCAGAAAAAAACCTGGAGCGTTAATTATCCTGAATAGGTTTGATATTGCAGAGATGCTCTCTTTTTCTTCTGTTTTGTTTTTCCCTTTGCGATTTTCTTGATGCATCTTTTTATGTACTCTCCCAGGATTTTACTTCGTTGTTGTTGAAAGAACAAACATGTAAGAATCAATGTATAAAGCATTTGAACAATGGATTTAGATTGTTCTTTACATTCATGAGGGCGACAACAGTAAAGCAAAATTGCCAGAACGGTGAAAAACATATATCGAAATTATGAAAATTTTGCGGTGGACAGAATCAAAACATGACTGGTAAGCTGATAGCTGCTGGCAATGCCGTCACCCAGAGCTTCCACATTTTGGAGAGTGCCTCAAGTTTACCATTTGATCCATTACAAGTAAGTTGCCTGTCATGATATGTGCATTCTGTTCGATTCCTAGTCACAACCCAGAAAAGGTTAGCAAATATTTGATATATCCTAGATTTCATGCAGCCAAGATGAAGGTTTCTATATAAGGTTATCAAATCAAATTGTACTCATCTTTAAAGGCTTGTATGGTACACATTAATGACTCGACAGGATTTTTATTTTTTTATCTTCTTTAATACTATATAGTACTTTTCTGAACTAACGATAAGAAGATTTTGTTTCCATACCTTGAGGAACAAAATGTCACAGTGTAATCCGTGGCACTGCAAGTGATGATACTTGTAGGGTCATCATAAGCAAAGCTATAGGCTGCAGGGCATGCAGTTTTGAATATTCTTGAATAATTTGTAGGCACACATGCTATAGGGGTGGAAAATGCACCCCTGCAGCAATAGTCATCAGTTTTGAATACATTGCACGCACTTTGGCAAGCAATGATCTTATCTTTAGTCTTGGCAGTAAGTTCCGGCGGGCAATTTGGTCGTAAATCGTTGTCACAGCCGGCCGGTTGGCAATTTCCTTTGCCATTAACAGGCTTTACCACTATAGGCAAGTTAAACCCATCAACAAGGCTAACGTCGTAATAATCAGGATCTCCAAGGGTAAATTCAGCAATTGAAGCAGGAGGCTGGCCGGGCCCAGTACATTTAAGTTTACTTCCACAGCCACCTGTTTGGCAAGTGCCATTTTCATTTTTGTCAAAATTGCAACCTGTACGAGCCCATATCCGACCGTTCCACCCGGATGGGGCTGTAAAGACGGCAGATTGGGTTGGTTTCAAAGCAAAGCCTCCACCAGTGTAGTTGTTACTTGCAGTTATTCCCGGCCATATGGTCTCTTTGCAGTAATTTATGATGGTAAAATTTGTGCACTTGGACAATCTTATCCCTGTTAACAAGCAAAAGAAATTAGTTTTCGAGGGTACCATCATTTCATTCTCAACCGTCATATTCATAACTAAATTTTATTCTCGATAAATTTGAAGTCGAAAAATATGGAACACGCGAGTAAATTACCGAATAAGAGGAGGAAATAAAATGTTACCTGATGCTATTACAAGGAAGACAAACCAGAGTGTGAGAACTGTACTGGAAATGGCCATTGCTAACGTTAACGACTACTTAGTACTGGTTTTTGTTGGTACTAAGTAACTGGAAGTGATTGTGTCTATAGTTGTATGTACATGTGAGTAAATATAATGGAAGTGAGTACGTAACTATAGAAGAATGCGTGTGGAATGGAGTGAATACACAGAAAGTGTGGCCAGCCAGAAATGCTTCCTTTCTTCTCACATAATCAAGGGATTCCTTACCCTCACTCAGCATTTTCCATCTATACAAATCTTTTTGCATAATCTTCTCCTTTTCCCTTCGGTTTTCAATTTGTTTATTTTGATTCAGTTCAAGAACCAAATTATTAGTGCAACACATAAAGTAGGTTCGGAACAAGAAACTGTTTATCTTGCTATAATCTTTTTTATAATTTTACCAGTTTGTCTAAGAGAGACTTCGGCAAGAAGATCTTTCAACACTAAGAAATAATTGAAAGCCATTTACCATAGAAATTTCAAGGTCCCAAAGTGGAAGAAATTTAAGACAATTAAGCAGAAATTGACAGAGGAACTGTTTTACAGGAAGGGTAAAAAAGCGGAAAGATCAATCGATATTCCAATAAATTATTGTTACAATCATCAAATACCAAATTTGGAAAGCAATGGGCTAATAAATGAATATTGCCAAATATCATCAGTCATACAGTTACACGCCGCCTGTCCATGATCCCGTGACAGGACTTCCACAAGATTTATCAACAAATACCATGTCCCGATCAGCTTCTAATGAGGGCATGTCTGTGAGGAGCTATATCGAACTACAAAATTGAAGAGCTGATCTCAACTGATCTCAATTGAATGAAACTTAACCTAACTCAACTTGTTGCCACCTTTCTCCGAACAATTCTCTTTCGCCGAGCCTTGGGGGGAGGCACTTCACTATCGACGATAGAGTCACTTTGTCCTTGTTTAAGTCCAAGAAGTCCGAGCCCAGAAACAATAGCATTCTTGGATATGAACCACTTTGAAGAAGGCTGATTGACTCCTTCAGCTGGTCTACTGTAAGCCTTCTTCAAGAGATCGTCCGAATGAGCCAATGGATCAACCTCCACCCCAAGCCAAGCCAACCTTGATGTCTCTCCTAGTTGGACATTCAGTACCCTGCATGCATTTGAAACTCAGATTTTCTACCATACGAGCTGCAGCCAACATTGTGAAGTGCCAAAGCATGATTGAAATGCAATAGGAAAGCCGGGTAGACTCTAAATTACTGGTTTAGTATCAAGGTCTTAAATTTTTCTTGAAGTGGGGCAAACGACCACAGGAAATTATCAAATATCAAAAGCATAGCCAACAAATTTGGTCTTCACCATTTAAACCAAGCATGCCGTGAGAAAAGAACAGGGTAAACTCACTTAAGGAAATCACTTCTGGTGAACGGTTTAAATAACTTAAAATGCCATCTCGTGGAGTGGAAAAATTCCCAAATGCAACCTACAAAGATCAAATACCGAGAAAACATACCTCAGGGCTGTGCTAAAGAACAGAGCTACTCCAATAACATCAAAGTAGCTGGTAACTGCTCTGTCGAAACCACACAGCATTTGATATCGTAAATTTGCGTATAGGCCAAGGAAAGCTCCATAACCCAGTGCATTGGTGCTCACAGATGGAATGGTCACAGATAACCTACAAAACCAACAATTGCCAGATTAAATAGTAAAATGCGTTGGCAAGAATAATACATGTACCGTTTACCAAACAAATTTTACCTTCCCTCCTTTTTATGGGCAACAAGGTTGGACACAGCACCCTGTGCAGCTCCGGCAGTGAATCCAACCATACACAACTCTGCAGCTTTGTAGAAAAAAGAATGAAGTCTCTTCTGGAAGTCAAATTCTCTAAGTGGATAGCTCTTCTCAAAGATATTATTTGGGAGTTTTTGCAGTGTGTTCTGCAAATCAAAACGGAAGGTATTTCCATACGAACGACAAGGAGCAAGCGACCAAACAACCATGGCATTGCAAGCTGTCACGGTAAGCACATTGATAAGCGCAAGATCCCATTCCTGCTTTATCCTGCATTGAAGTGATGTGTTTATCATGCTAATAAGACAAACAAACACAATGTTGTTTTAATTCCTTCCTAACAAAACCCATAAAATGAGACCTCTCTTTGCGATTATTGATTTCCCACCAAATGGAGCAACCAATAGTAGTTGCCTGCTCAAGAAGCAGCCTGTATAAAAAGGCAGGATCTGCGATCATCCTGTACAGACAAAGAAGATTCAGATAAAAATTTGGTAATGTTTCAGAAAGAAGACAGCTCCAAAAAATCTAGTTCTAAACTATTATATAATCTGTAGAAAGAAAATAAAACAAAATCCATTGCAACAATGCTGCACAGCATACAGATTTAAAAGAGTTGAACAACCGCAAGGAACGTCTGTTTACATACCAGCCACAACAAACTAGGATGAATTATCGGAATTTTGGGTCACCATCGGGTCCATTATGGAAACAACTGATTACATATACACTAGGACAAATCCAATTTGTGATAATTACCTTCTTTTTGGCGATTCTTTGTTCAAGTAAAGAGGAAATTGTAAAGAAAACTTCTTAGAGCTACATGGAATAGTCTCATTACAACATGTCTAGAGAGCTTCTGATAACGGAAGAAATAACCAAACCTTCGATCAGGTAAATATAATTAGCCTCTTCATCCAGTGGACTGGATGTTATCATAGCCAAAGTCACTATTGTCGCCCCAAGTTTTCTACCATACCATTTTGGAACATGAATCTAGAACCGCTACCCCCAATGACAAACATAACCCTAAGTAAACTGTTTATAACAGCACCTGATGAGTTGAAAACCATGCAAGCAGGGTCTCCATCTTAAGCATTCTAATTTCAGAAATATATTTACATCTTGACATCAAAATAATTATTGTGCTCTGAACTTGCAACATGTAATTGTGCATTCATATCAAAGTATCTCGTGTCATCACAAACTTCAGCCTTCATACACTAGTAGCATCTAATACACATCTTCCATAAGCAACCACTTAATCGTATTAATCTGAAACCAATTCATTGTAAAATCAAACACTAACTGATCTACAATGAGGGAGAGGAAGGAAGGTAATGAGATTTAGATCCTCGATGTCTACAAGTCAGCATATGGTCTAAACTTACCTTCCAATAAAAGCCCTAGATACTCCTTGCGGAAGTGCCCGGGATATGAACCTCTCAGTTGTAGGCCTGGCATGGATTGCCAGAAATCTCACCATTTGAGCAGAGCTGACCAAACCCTGGAGGCAATTGCATATCAGAGTCCAGTCATCAAGTAATTCCACCGAAGAATGTACAAGAAAAAGGTAAAACATTACCATTTCATAAGCTTGACGTAATCCAGCGGGCAAATCCATCATTGTTTTTTGCCACTCGTTCAATACAGCGTCAATAAATTTCCGGTCAAACAACTGGCAAAGAACATAAAACATTACTAATCTAAAAATATGTTAGATAAAGAATTGGAATAAATTACAAAAAGATATAGGCATTGCCATGTAAGTGTGTGGATGTCTCTTGCATCAGTTTGTTACCTCTGGCAGAACAATACGCCGTCTAAACAGTCCACCCTCGTCTCCCTCATCACCCTCATCAAAGTCATCGAAGTAATCATCATCATCGCCACCATCATCACCCCCGTCACCGCCACCATGACTAAGCCCCTTGCCCATATTACCGCCTCCTCCCCCAGTAGAAAGCTGTCATATTACCACATATAAGAAAAATAACTTATCAAGAATTGTCAAATTAAAGCCCCTATCCTAAAGGAAATGGTAATAAATTTGAAATAAGTTGGGCTGAGAAATGTGGGATGTGCTTAGTTATCATAAAGTCTAGTCTGATCAATTCTCCAGACCTTCTATAGATACTCCAATTATAGTACAGTATTATTGACTTCTCATACTTGTACACTAGTGTATACCCACCAGGAGTTACTTCATACTGCCAATTTGAAGCAAATGAATGAAAGCTGAAAATTTTTCATGATTATATTTGGTACTCATTATTATTCCCAAGACTTGAAATCCGAAAGATTCGCAGTTTTGAATATCATACTCCAAAAGGATGCATCGATTGCTACTGCTCAATATAACACAACACATAACCTCGAGTTGGAATTTGTTTTATATGATGGATTAGTGGATTGAGACTATTAGAGGATTATCATAGGCTCGAAATATGAAAAATACAGAAGAAAAACGGAACTAAAAAATTCAGAAAAATACCGAAGTTCTAAACAATATCAATGAAAAGGACGTCAAATTATCTCGCTAGAAAAGATTGAGGTGGAAACAGTAGAATCAAAGGGAAGATGCACTTCCCTGGAGAAGTTTTAGAACTGCTTCGTCTGTTTAGCAAATAAGATTGTGAAATTGTTTCTCTAGGTGTTAATTCTAAAACAGCATCAAGTACCTTCAGACAGACACGCCAAAACAAAAGGTAAAATCTGCCTTTTGATAGTTTCCTTATCCAGATTAAGCAGGTAAAAATGGCACAAACTAAAATAATGAACCTAGCTGCCTTTTATCAATTTCTGCGATAGAAATATGAACCCTTAAATGCACATTTCAATGGCTCCAAAGCAAAATGAAAATACACACATCATTTTTCGACCACCACAATTATCAATACATGTCCACAAAAATACCTCTGGACTAGACTTCGTTTGCTTTTGCGTCAAATCAAGCTTCGATTTTTCCAAAGTGACAGCACCAAACGCGCCGTACTGCCCTCCCTTCATAACCGGCCCGAAGTCCAGAGAACCAGAAGGCGAAGGCGATGGAACATCAGGAGCAGGCGAAGCCTGATAACACCGCTCGAGGGCAGCAATAGCATCACCATCAACCACCGCCGAGGAGGCCTTTATTGTGAAAGAAGACTTACGAAGCTTACCGGTAACAGGAGGAGCCACCAGTGGCCTGTGAAGTCTGGCTGGCAACAATGGTTTGGACGATAAGGTTTTGGTGATAGGAGCCAAGGGCATAATTTGCGCTGTTGGGAACACTATGTGAGACATTTTTGATACAGAATTTTTTGGATTAAAATTCAGGGTTCAGATTTTCATAGAGAAATTTGTATGGGGAAATGGAGATCTTTCTTTTTTTCTTTCCTTTTTCGTTTCCTCTCTCAGAGCGAGAGGGTAGAGAGAGAAGGAAACTAGGGGTGAATACGGGTGAGGTTGGGGTTAAGGTTTGGATGGGACTGCGGAGGTGGGTTGGGTGGTATTTCGATAAAACCCAATATTTCTTTTTACGTTATTCATATTAATTTATTTTAATATAATATAATGAAAAAGGATAATTTTTTATTTTACACAATTTATTCCCTTCAATTTAGGCCTCATTCGGAAGGGATTAAAATTCAATTAAAATTGAAAATATAGTCGTTATTGGGTCCCACTCGTCTAATAAAAGTCAACAATAATGGGTATATTTTCAATTTTAATCTCTCCCAAACAAGCTCTTAGTCCATATTGTTTGGTAGATAATTTTTGAGATGAGAATAGCAAGTACAATATAAATTGGGCTTCAAAATTTGGATACATGTTTCGGGCCATATATTGTTAAGGGAAGAATACATAAATAAGGTGTTTACTTTTACACCTTTCAAAAATGCAAAAACATGTTTTAAATTTCAAAAATCAGGTTTATTTAAAATTTTAATTATGAAATAATAATTATTAAATTAATTTATAATTAATATTTAATTCAACTATAAAATAATTAACACACCCCCACCTCCACCACCCCTATAACTCCGGGACTATTCCGACTACCGTTCCGGTCACCACTCTTTTCCGACGACCGTTCCGACGACTTTTCCGATTCCGGCGAATATGTTAAGGTCACAGATCTATACGATTTGGTCACAATTTAAAATTTTTTAGGTCACAATTCAAAATTTTCGTAGGTCACAATTCGTTCATCGGTCACAACTTAAAAATTTAAAAGTCACAATTTATTAATCGATCACAAATCACAAAATTTATAAGTCACAATACTTATTTAGGTCACAATTCATAATTTATTGGTCACAAACGTCAATTTATTGGTCACAAACAAATAAATTTTAGGTCACAATTAGGTCACACAGCTAATTCTGGTCACAGTTTATCGAATTCATTTGTCACAACCGACCAAATGATTGGTCACAAACAATCAAATTATTTGTGACCATCACCAAATCATTTGTGACCACCATTCGCCACTGCCTTCCACCAGCGGAACCACCGTCGTCGCCGCATCTCAACCACCGTCGCCCGCAGAAACACACCTAAACCGCACCATCACCACCGCAGCACACAAACCACCCAAACCACCACCCATCAGCCCAAACCACCAAACATCATATCCGCCGCCAACAGATCCACCGTTCACAACCATTTCACCGCACCCACGCACACACCTACCGCCGTATCACCACAAAAACAGGTCTGCACGAACTCAACCATCGCACAACCTCCGCCACACCACCGCACAACTCACGCCACCACCTCCACCGCACACAGCAGCACATCACCGCCGCACCCACCACCGCACAACTCCGCACACAAAAACACCATTCACCGCACCACCACCGCACAACTCCCACCACCGCAAAGCACATCACCGACGCACGAACCACCAAGCACATCACCACCGAATTGTCATCACCAAACCACTCAAAAAAAAAAAGGGGAAGAAAGTAGCAGATCGCAGTGGGGCTTCAGATCGCGAGCGGGGCTTCCGTGTGCGGTGGAAGACTATGCTTTAGATCGCGCGTGGGGCTTCAAATCGCAGCAGATCGCAGTAGATCGCGAGCGAACTTCATATCTGGATCGCCTTCGTCGGAGTGGAGAGGGAGGAGAGACGGGGAGGAGAGAACGGCGGTGGGTAGGAGGAGCGAACGGCGGTGGGCAGGAGGGGCGAAGAACGGCGGTGGAGCGGGAGGAGAGAATGGATTGAATTTTAGGGTTGGTTTGTTTATTTTAATTGGGATGAAAATAATATAATTAATATTAAATTAAATATGAAAAAACTGATTTTTGAAAAGTTAAAGTTGGTATGTGATTTATGAAAATGGAAATCTAAAGATAGGGCTGGCTGTAATTTCGTCTATTGTTAAATGTTGAAGAAGGCTGGTTTCTTCCGGCTTTAAGCCCATAGCTTAAAGTGGTGGGCCAGATATTTGGGCTCCATTTGACCCTGATTTGGTGCACTTTGTAATTGGAATTAATTTAGGGGAAAAATTCACTTTCCTACTTTATCTTTACCCTATTTCAAAAATAACAAAACAACTTTTACATTTCAAAATTCAGATTTTTTGACCTATATATACACATATTTATAAATATTTATTTATTTATTTAAATATATAAAAAGATAAAAATAAATAAATAAATATATAATATATATATATAATTAACCCACCCACCCCCACCACCACCACCCCACCACTCCGGCGACTGCTCCGGCGACGTCTCCGATTCCGACGACTTCTCCGGCGACCACTCCGATTCCGATGACTGTTCCGGCGACTGCTCCGATTCCGACGACTATTCCGATGACATGAATTTTTTGTACGGTCACAGCCCAAGTCACAAGTCACAGTCCAGGTCACAGCCCAGGTCACAGGTCACAGTCCAGGTCACAGCCAAGGTCACAGGTCACAACACATGATTTTTTGTTTATAATAATTGATAACACAATAAGGCTCACGTCTCACATTTTTATTAATAGTCACATATTATTTTCAAATGGTCACAGCACAAGTCACAAAATATATTGCACATGGCTCACGATTTTGTTCATAGTCCACGAGTAAATTATTTACTTTTACTTGCACCACATGAGATTGTGGAGAGATCTACCTTAAATGACATGTAAGCTATAAAATAAGGTTCATGACCAACAGATCATCAAAAGCAGAGAATAAAATGCATAAGCTAAGATTAACATATCGATATAAAAAATAATGAAAGTTACAATTTCCTTTGTGAAAAAATCACACTATAGATGAATGGAGAAATCTGAAACAACCATTTGCGTACCTCGAAAAATAGGGGTCCAGTTCCTAAATGCATTCTCAACACATTCACAAGCCGAGCTACAGTTCATGTTTTGACTAACCTAATCAACTGCTACTTTTACGAGCAGTATGACAATTCCCTTCCACCAAGTCAATCAATGAACTACTAACTAATATACATCTAAGTCGGCTCTGTTGATTTTCCATGGATTGTCTCAGTATAAACTCAACCCTCCTCTTCTTGTCATCCTTCTCGTCCTCGCGTCCAAACCAGGGTGCTGTTCTACCAAAATTCTTGTTCCGGATCCTCAAATCCAATGATTCACCAAAAACCTTTTTACATCCCTTGAATTCCAAACAAACAGCAGGCCTCTTGCCAGGGAAACTCTTCTCTCCATAGCTTCCAGAATCAGAAAGTCCATCCTTCATTGCCTCAATTGCAGGAGCAAATGTCTCCAGAAAAGAAACATGTTTTTCCGTGTGCGCCTCACCAGAAATCTTAGCAGGCCTCTTGCTCAAAAAACTCTTCTCTCCATCATTTCTAGAATCAGAAAGCCCATCCTTCATTGCCTTAATAGCAGGAGCAAACGTCTCCAGCAAAGAAACATGATTTTCCATCTTTGCTTCACCAGAGAGCTTACCAGACAGAATAGCAGGAGACTCGTCTTGCTCTTCATCTTCTAGACAATTAGCCAAAACTTGGTTCTTAATATCATTAACTTCCAACCCATTCCAATCATCATCTGGTTCAGCAGATGTTGAAGCCATTGGCAGCCCATTACACACAAGTCTCTGTTGCAAGCTCAACAAAGCCCTCTCTGTTGCACATGGCTCACGATTTTGTTCAAGTAAAAGTAAATAATTCACAAAATATATTGCACTCTCCCTGCTGTGAACGGCGTCGCGCGACGCTGCTGTGGGCGTCAAATCGTATCAGCCGCGGTGGCGGCGACGGTGGCGAAGACGAGGGTTGCTGTAGCCGCGGTGGCGGCGACGGTTTTGAGTGGAGAGAGTGCAGGACCGCAGGGAGAGTGCCTTGCCGGTGAGGGAGAGACTGGGGTGGTGGAGGGAAAGGACCGTCCGGCGATAGTGGAGAGAGAGGGGAGAGGGTGGAGAGAGAGAGGAGAGGGTGAGAAAATGAATTAGGGATTTAGGGTTTCAAATCCTATATAATTTATTTTTTATAATATTTTTTATAATATTTAATTAAATATAATAAACTTGTATCTATTTTAAAAAGTTCTGATTTTTGAAAAAAAAAAGATAAAATTTGGTTTTAGAAATTGGATCTCCAAAGGTAGGGATATGTGTAATTTCCACTTAATTTAGGGATTTTTTTCACCTATATATTTAAAGTGGTAATTACATAAAATAGTACTTTAAATTTTTAAACTTCCAAAATCAGATTGAAAATTTAATATTTTCAAAATCAGATGTTTTTATTAATTAATATATTATTACTAAATAAAACATATGATTAAATTAAATTAATTTATAAACTAAACCCTAACTCCCTCTACTCACCTCTCATTTCCCCAAACAAACCCTAACTACCGTCTCTTTCTCCCTGCCCCTCTCTCTACCTTCCCCATGCTTAGCTCTTCCAGCGTCACACCCAACTCTTCGTCCGACACCGGAACCACCACCTATTCAACTGCTCAAGGCGACAGACGCAGCAGCGACAAATCGTCTTCTCGTCTCCATCTCTCTCTCTCTCCTGTCTCTTTACCTTCCCCACCCCTAGCAATTCCGACGCCGCACCAGAACCACCACCCATTCAGTGGCGCAAGGCGACAGGTGCAGTGGTGCATCACTACGCTCATCGACGATCCATTCTTTTTTTTTTTTTTGAGTGGTGATTGACGGTGTGTTGCAGTGGATGTGTGCGGTGGTTGGAACTGGTGGGTGCTGTTGGTGTAGTGGTGGCAGTGAACAAAATTCTGAGTTGTGACCTGGGCTGTGACTTTTGATTTGTGACTTATGACCTGAGCTGTCACTTGTGACCTGAGCTGTGACTTGTGACATGGGCTGTGACTCTTGACTTGTGACCTGAGCTGTGACTTGTGACATGGACTGTGACTTGTGATTTGTGACTTGTGACCGTAAAAAAAACATGTCAACCGTATAAAAAAATATAGCAAAGTTGTCGTCGAAATATTCGTCGGAATTGGAACAACTGCCGGATAGGAGCAGTCGCCGGGAAAAATCGACATATGAACGGTTGCCGGAACGGTCACTGGAATCGAAGTAGTCGTCGGAACGGTCGTCGAAAAGTTCACCGGAGTAGGGCGGTGATCGGAACGGTCGCCGGAACGGTAGGGGTGGTGAAGGTGAGATGTGTTAATTATATTAATTAGAATTACATATTTAATAATAAATTAATTAATTTCATAAATAAAAATTTAAAATTTTTTAATAAAAATCTGATTTTGAAAATTTCAAACTTGTTTTCTTATTTTTGAAATAGGCTAAACTTATTCTCTTGAATATGTAATCTTTTCATATTTAAAACCAAACTATTTTCAAAGAATATGTTAAACTTTCTTAATTATGAAAATATTGTTACACTTTTTGTTAAACTTTTTGTAACACGCTGTAAAAAATCGATTTATGTCGTCACCACCGTTATCTATGTCATTAAACGAAGTGTAACGCTCGTAATATACAGTCTTACTCAATCATCGCTGTCATAGTCGACATCGATATTGCACAAAGTATAACACTTGTGACAAACTGTTTTACTATTGTCAGCATCGCTGAAGCCATTGCGTAAATTGTAACATGTGTAACACGTTGCATTATGGCACTAAGAAACGATAAGAACTCACTAAACCATAACATTTCTAATTGTTGCACCACCATTGTAACATTCCCCATCACTGAGAAAACAAAAAGAAATCACAAAAACCTAAAATTCTTGATCGTTGCCCATCTCCCCAACCACCAGCGCACCGCCATCCATGAGAATCCCTCACCCACTACAAAAAAAAAATAAAAATAAATAAGTACCGTGAATAAAAAGGAAAAACAACACTGTAATTATAGAACTCGTATTTGGAAAAGAATAAGGTGATGCAAGATCGCACAATGTTGGTGGGTGGTCGTCTAAGTAGAGTTTGAGTTGTGATTACTGGCGGATACAGGGGGTGGCATGGGGTATCACATGACCCCCCAACTTCTGGGCAAAAATATTTTTTTCTTCTTCTCTGTGTGTGTGTGTGTATTTTTTTTCTTTCCTTGGAAAGTTGTTCATTTTCTTGAGAAGAAATGGAGATTCAAGACGAAGTGGGATACGCCTACATTTGTCCAATATTGTCTAATGCAACACCAATTATCGTTCAAAATATTGGCTTCACCAAAAATCCTATATAATCTAGGTCACTGGCTGTATATTTTATTTGGTTTTTATTCTCTTGCATTCTACCAAAAGTGTGTTGGATTGACTTTATTTTTCATGAAAAATTATATTTTTTACCCAAATTTTTACTTTTTTGGTGTTTTATTGACATTTTTTTTTTAAAAATATTTTTCAACTTTTGGTTACATTACCATATTTTCTTCAAAAACAAGGAAAGTATTTTCTTCGAGGAGATGTGATTTTTATTTTTCAAGTAATTCACTCGCTCTTATCTATCTCGACTCTCTCGTCTATCCACCAATAAAAAATAGACTATAAATTGAAAATTAGATCAAACAAACATATTTCATTAATAACTTCTGTACAAATAAGTTTTAAACAATTCAATTACCTAGAATTTCCTTTCCATGCAAATTTCATGCTCGCAATCAAAAGCATCCTAAGATTTTTTCAATTTAAGCAAAAATTATGCTAAAGGCTAAGATGTTACTTCCAAATTTGTAAAGCTTGTATTCATGTGCTCTACATAATTAACGTCGCTATCTTGATAGTTCAAACTCAAGACAACTCTAGGAAAAGATTGATCCATGGTGGCGATGCTCGATGACAACCCACATAGATGTGGTGGTATGCATTTTAGGTATGTGATTGAACTTTGATTTTGGCAGCAATGGTAGTACGAAAAATAGTACTTTAGGAATGAAAATCAAGGTACTATAAAATGGGAATTTCAAAATAAAAATGATTAACTAGCGTAATTTCCTCATAAATTTGTTAGATAATCATATGCTCGTGTTGTTGAAATTATTGAATAATCATGCTAAAAACAAGAATCGCGTATTCTAAATTGGTAGATGAAATTCATACATGCTGAAGACGTTTTTGTTATGAATATTTCCAACTAGATCGTCGTCTCCTTACTCCTCAAAAATAATTGACCGTTAATGGGGCAAGTCAAAACGATATGGAGAGGATAGGGGACCTAGTCATTATATAGGAAATTATAAAGTCGGCTCATTACCGATTCTAACACTAATTAGGGTTTACATAATTCCGTACCACATACTTAAAATTACCATGTTATAATAATAAAGTCCATAAGGTGTATAACGGCTTAAGTGATCACTAACATATTGGGCTCAATCACAGTATTATTGCAAATCATACATCTAACCCGTAAAATTTGCAATCAGATGGAAGCCCACGTGATAGAATTATTCTAATATTCTCCAACTTGGGCAAACATTTGATTGCTACAGAGCAGAACTTTTAACCTTCGAGTCAGACTACATAGGTAGCCACACAAGTATAGTTGCAATGATAGCACCTTACACAACATAATCCGGTCCAACAAGAACGTCAACATCGAACATGGAAGTCATTATACCAATCAAACGATGTAAGACCACTCCACAGCTACAAATGTCAACATCCTTATCGACAGGACCCTCATCCTCTAACCAATGTGGTAGTACGCAATATGAAATTAGCATCAAATGTGATAAAAAATTGTGCTAATTCATATCAGTCCTCAAAATACTTATAATCAAAATGAAGTCACATGTCTCTAAAAGAGACCCATCTCATGTATTTAATTATCATATCTTGAGATCAAAATAATATCATAATAAAATATATAAGTCAAATGTGTGCTCAAAATAATTTATGGATAGGGGAAAATATATTTTATTATTGGAAGTGACTGTACCCGAAAAATATATGGGTTGCCTTACATAAATAACTCCCACTAACCAAAAATATCAAAGGTTTTCACAATACCCATATTAGTAACATGTGTCTTAAAAACTTTAAGAGCAAGTCCCTTAATCAAAGGATCTGCAATCATTGCCTCAGTATTAATATGCTCTATTTTTGTCTGCCATTCCTTGACTCTGTCTCTGACCACCAAATATTTCATGTCAATGTGTTTTAATCTACTATATATAACTTTTATTATTTCTTGAAAATAACATTGATGCGCTATTATCACAATAAATAGTGATTGGCATCGAGATGGAGTCAACGACTTTCAGCCCCGAAATAAAATTCCTCAACCATACGGCTTGAATTGTAGCTCCATAACATGCCACAAATTCAGCATGTATAGTAGAAGATGCCACCAGAGTCTGCTTAACACTTTTCCACGAGATAGCACCACCAGCTAACATGAAAATATAACCTGAGGTTAATTTCAAATCATCTTGACATCTAGCAAAATCTAAATCTGAGTCTGAGTAGCCTACCACCTCGAGATAATTTGAACGCTAGAAAATGAGCATGTAACTTTCAATTTTATTTAAGTATCTCATAACTTTCTTATCAGCTTTCCAATGCTCTTGCCCTGGATTCGACTGAAACCTACTGAGAACACTGACTACATAAGCTATATCCAATCCAGTGCAAACTTGAGTATACATGAAACTCCCCACAACACTAGCATATGGAATCATCTTCATATATTCTTTTTCTAGCTCATTCCTTAGACATTGAGCTTTATTAAACTTATCCCCTTTTATGATAGATATATCACCAGGTGCACATTTCTGCATATTGAACATTTCCAAAATACGTTGTATATAAGCCTTCTGAGAAAGTCCCAACACGACACGATTTCGTCACGATGTATTTCAATGCCAAGCACATAAGTAGCTCTCCAAGATCTTTCATTTCAAAATTAGTAGATTACATTTTATTTGTCTCGTGAAGTAACCCCAAGTCACTGCTAGCAAGTAAAATATCATCAACATATAGGACAAGATAAATAAAATTTCTCCCATTGATTTTTAGATAAATACATTGATCAACTATATTTTTAACAAAACCAAGAGAAGTCACAACCTCATCAAACTTCAAATACCACTGTCGAGATCGAGATGCCTACTTGAGACCATATAAGGATTTATTCAACTTACATACCAAGTTTTATTTTCCCTTCATAACAAAACCTTCAGGTTGTTTCATGTAAACCCTTTTCGAAAGATCTCCATTCAGAAAAGTTGTCTTAACATTCATCTGATGAAGCTCCAAATCATAATGTCCCACAAGTGCCCCGATAATTCGAAAAGAATCTTTGGATGAAACGGGTGAAAGGTTTCATTACAATCAATGCCTTCTCGTTGAGTGAACCCTTTTGCAACTAATCTCTCATTCTTTCGTTCAACATTCCCTTTTGAGTCCAATTTACTTTTGAAGATCCACTTGTTATCTATAGCTTTAGCATTCAGGGAAGTTCAACAAGTTCCCAAACTTTATTCTATTCCATAGAATTCATTTCATCTTCCATAACATTTATCCATTTATGTAACTCAGGATTTGTCAATGCTTGAATAAAAGTAACGGGGTCAACAATATGCCCTATGTAATGTAATCACTGGGCAATGCAGACCTCTTTTCTCTTTTCGATCTCCTAACTTGTGGCTCAAGATCTGACTCAATCATTTTTGGTGGATAAACCTGGAGTTCCTCTAGGTGCCCAGGTTCTTCATTAACAATTTCAGTTGGTTGAGTTACAACTCTTTCTTGTATAACAAGAATTGGAACAATAACTGAATTGGGTTCAACAAAAAATTCCTTCAACGTTGAACTCCCACTATCATCAAAATCATTTTCCAGAAATTTTGCAGCGATTGACTCAACAATCCCGGTACCACAGTTTGGACAATAGAACTTATATAATTTTGATCTATCTGGGTACCCAATAAAGTAGCCAGGAGTGGATTTTTGGTCTAATTTCTTCTCAAAGGGATTATAAATTCTCACCTTAGCTGGACATCCCCAAACTCTGAAATAAACCAAACTTGGCTTAAGTCCTGTCCACAACTCGAAAGGTGTCTTTGCAACAGCTTTACTTGGAACTCTGTTCAAAATATACATAGCAATTTTCAAGGCTTCACCCCATAGATATTCTGACAAATTTGTTCTACTCATCATGCTCCGACCATGTCTTTAAGAGTCCGGTTATGTCGTTCAGAGACGTCATTCTGTTCAGGTGTTCCGGCAGGGTGTATTGAGGCACTATGCCACACCCTTGTAAAAACTTTGCAAAATCACTCATGTTTTGACCAGAATCATCGTACTTCCCATAGTACTCACCACCCCGGTCAGATCTTACAATTTTGATGTTTTTCCTACATTGTTTCTCTACCTCCATTTTGAAAATCTTGAATATCTCAAGCATGTAGGATTTATCATTTATTAAATAAACATATCCATATCGTGAGAAATCATCAATGAAAGTTATAAAATATTTGTTCCCACATATGGTGGAAGGTAAATGCCCACTAATATCGGTATGTTTTAAGTCCAAAATTCCATCACTCATAGTAGAACATTTCCTCGTGGATTTAGTCAACTTTCCTCTCATACAATCTACACAAGTGTCAAAAATAGAGAAGTTGAGAGAGGGAAGTATCTCAACTTTAACCAATTTCTCCATCCTATCCTTTGAAATGTGACCAAAACGCTTATGCCACAACATGGAGGATAATTCACGAATTAGAGACCTTTTCTTTTGACACATTGGCAACACATGAGACTTCACCAAAAGAAGTCAAAAACAATTTATATAAACCATCACATAAAATGTCATTTTCAATCAAACGATAATCATGAAACAATTCAATCACTCATTTACCAAAATTAAAGGAAAAACCAGAATCATCAAGTTTTGATATAGAAATTAAATTTCGTCTCATTGTCGGTACAAAAACAGTATTATCTAAGACAGAGAGAGACCAGACTCCAAAGACAACTTCATTATTCATATGAACTTGATAAATACGTTTTTACATACTTATTTTACTGTCAAAATATGAGCAATTGTTGATTAATATGTTAAAATATAGCTTAATTCTATACAATTTATGTTTTGCACGACAAGTGATGAATGTAGCGAAAATAAGGAGAAACAAGTGAAAAATGACCAAAATGGAAGAAAGTGAAAGTTCAGTGACTAAAGTGCAAATACTCAAAAATTTTGTCGGGGCTCACGATGAAGGTTCGAGAGTGTTAAGGGTCGATTGGAAGCAATTAGAAGTAAAAAAGGAATGGAATATTATCAAAATCAATTTCCAATTCGCACAAGATATATTCTAAATTTTTAGCCGAAAATTGAGACCAATTTTTGGAATAGTAAATGTCCGAATTGGAAAAGAGCTATTTCCAATAAAGTTGTAGCTCTTCGAGTTATATTTCTAACACATTTTGATTCGTCTAAATTGGATATCGAAAGAAAAATTTATAACCAAATTACTGACTGCTGTGTAGAGACAAAAAATCCTCGCGCGAAAGCAACTTTCCTTATTCGATTAGAACTCTTTTGGAAACCAATTTGGACGTGATTTTCATCCAATTTCTAACTGTTACAAATACTTAACAGCATAATACATATGGAGGAGGTCTCCATACACCATTCTTCTCCTCTTTGGCTCAAGAAATACATGAGGAACTAAAGATCTTGATGAAACTACGAAGGAACTCGATTGGAATTGGGGACTTCATGTCTTTTATTCATTTAATTTGATCTTTTCATTGTCAAACAATCATAGAATTTAGATTTTCATTCTCTTGAATTTATATTGAAATCGATTTAATATTTATAAGATTTTTCATAGATTCGGTCATGTTTTTCCATTGTTCAATCAAACTATTTATTGAGTTTCAATTTCAATTATTTATTGTTGAGATTGGTTTAACAATTATTATATCCTTCATAGATCCAGCCATACTTCTTCTATCGTTAGATTAAACTAGTTGTTGAATTTGAATCTCAATTTCACTTTATTGGCAGATTGATTACTGCCTTATGCTTGATGTATATGGTTGATCTTTGATCTTATTCCAATAAAATTGTGCGAATATGTCTTAAATCTAAATTTTAGGATTATATTTGTAAATTAAATTAATTTTCACGATATATCTTCCGATTATAGTGTCAGGATGAAAGTCTCTAATTGTGTTATAAAAATGAATAATTGATATGATTGATCCAATCCAATTGAGGGAATTCCAACACTTCACTGCTTTGAATTATTGATTTTAATTTCACCTTACAACATTAAATTTTATTGCACATTTGAGAGAATAATTCAACATTTTTGATTTTTTAAATATTCTTCCATCTCCCTGTGGATACGACACCGCAAAACTGTGCTACAACTGCCGCGTTATTCTTTGGGCGTAATCAGAACTCAACCTTCACTTGAACTTCATTCCCAATGCAGATGCTTATTTCATTCTCACTTGACATCTGTTTGCTCGTGAACCCCTGTAAGGAATTCGCAATATGAATACTGGCTCTCGAGTCTAACCACTAAGAATTTAAAGGAATATCCACAAAAGAAGACTCAAAACAAACTAAGGCCAAAGCTCCACTTGCACCATCATATCTCATATTCATCAGTTTGTCCACCATATCTTCAGTTTCAACTTTATCAGACTCAACAAAATTTCACTCATATGATATCCATTAAACCTTTAGCATTTTCATTATCCGAAATAGCAGACAATTAATTCGAAAGAGTTGAGGGATTTAAAACTATGAAAATATAAAATAACATATTATAATATCATCCAAACATAGTGCATGCAGACAGTGAATGATAACATGTACATCTAATTAACATGAGCTACTAATTAGATGGTTCGTAATTAAAGTCAAAACTAAATGAACATTATTACGGTAAGAGCCAGATGCATCATTATAAAGTCACTTTCGGGCTGACAATACAACACGCTGTAAGGTACTCTCAAAACACATAATGAAGTTGTTAACAAAATATATTGATTTTTGAAACACTAACACCTTTGGGCAGAAAGAGATTTCTAGACCAAATAAACTTATTAACTGTCTTATGTCAATTTCCAAAAATATTACATATAATAGCACATTTGGGCAAGATAATATATGTAATAATCCAAAATTACGATACTAACGGCCAAATTTTTTTTTTTTTAAGAAAACCAAATAAATAAAAATGAGTGTTCGACTTTGGTAGCTACCACTCACTTTTATTTCATAATATTTCTTTTAATGGGAACACTAAGATGGACTAGAAGTCCACGAAAAATTCAGAAATAATAATCATGCAAGGGTGTTTGGCACCCATTCTTTTGAAAAATGAGTTTTTGAATAGTGATTGATGTAAAGAATGTGTGGTTAAAAAGTAAGAAAATTTTTTGGGTTTATGTGTAATATTATTTTATTTGGAGAATGTATGGTTAGAAATGAGTACTGTAGAAAAATGAGAATGAGATAAAAAATGGGTGTCAAACGGGGGCTAATCACAATCATTAACTAACAAAAAGCAAAATTCATGCGTGATTATGAGACGAAATTGACAAATAAATTTCAATATATAAAAATGAAATTTAAATGGACAAATAATAACGACATTTAATTATTTCAATAAAAAGACATAAAGTCGTCAATTTTAAATGTAATTTTAATTTTAGGTCGAAATTGAAATATATTTGGATCAAATTTAAAAATCCCATATTAAAAGTTCAAATTTTAATATTTCAAAATTGAAAAATTAACCCCCAAATTAAAATTATGAGAAGGGCATCAAAATTTTAGGAATTACCAAAAAAAAAAAAAAAAATCCTCCTTAATTAAAATTGCAGGAGAAGCCCCCAAAAAATCACAAATTGCGGGAGGAGCCCCCATCCCCAAAACAACCCAAATCAATTACCAAAACATAGCTTCAAAAACAGTGGCCGCCGTTGACATTTACACACAACCAAAATCCAAAATAAATCACGCGTTTCTATTCTCTGTTAATGAATAATCTTTTCTACAGCCAGAACATGCAGCGGCGCGGGATGGGTACTATGGGAAAAATATATGGCGAGAGAGAAAACAGACACGCAGTATACGTGAGTGAGAGAGAGAGAGAGAGAGGAAAGTGGTCCGGGCCATTACTTTGAATTTGGTGGTAATGCAATTATATGCTTTTGGTTATTGCTTTGATTTTGTAAACGCAAGACAGTATATATACGGATTATACAAACATATATGCTTGGATTTGGTTTTCATTAATTTGGAGATACAGTTGATGTTGTTGTTGTTGTTTTTTTTTTTTTTTTAATCAAGGATTCTAATCTTACCATGTAGCTCTGATATCAATTGTTGAAATTATTTAATAATCATGCTAAGAACAAGAATCACGTATTCTAAATTTGTAGATGAAATTCATACATGCTGATGCGGAGGACATTTTTGTTATGAATATTACCAGTTAGATCTTCCCTCCTTATTCCTTATAAATAATCGACCGTCAACGGGACAATCCAAAACGATATGTAGAGGATATGAAACCTAACAATTATATAGGAAATCATAAAATCGGCTAATTACCGACTCTAACCCTAATTAGAGTTTACATAATTCTGACCCACATACTTAAAATTACCACATTATAATAATAAAAGGGAAAAAATCATATTTAAGGTGTTTTCTTTACCTCAATTCAAAAATAAGGTAAATAGTTTAAAAATTCAAAAATCAGGTATTTATTTAATTAATTAAAAATATTTATTAAATAAAGATAATAAAGTCACATTTTGTGATTAATGGTCACATATTCATAATTTTAAGTTACAGATTTATTTACTGGTCACATATCGTCAAATTTTTTTATCCCAAATTATTTCGAGGTCACATATCAAAAAATTTGTACGTCACAAATTATTTCGAGGTCACAGATTTTTAAATTAATTGGTCACATATTATTTCGAGGTCACAGATTATTAAATTTTTAGGTCACATTTAAGTAATTGGTCACGGATTAACAAAAATTTGGTCACATTTGAGTAATTGGTCACATATTAACAAAAAATTGGTCACAGATTAACAAAAATTTGGTCACATACTACACAGCCTTCCACCGATACTTGGTCACAGGTCACAGATGGACCAACACAAACTACCCAGCCACAGAACACACGACTGAACCCCAACCACGATAGATCCACCACCACCAACAGCCAACCACATCCACAACCACCAGCCAACCACAACCACAACCACCAGCCACCAGCCAAAAATAGATCCACCACCACCACCACCAATAGCCAACCACAACCACCACCGCCAGCCAACAACAATAGATCCACCACCAGCCAACCACTACCACCACCAGCCAACAACAGCAATCAGCCAACACCCACTACCACGCCTCCACCGCAAAATCACAACCAAAAAAATCACCAATCAAAAACCACCAACAACCAACCAAAATCGCAACAGCTGTGATTCCAACGACCAACGGAATCGCAGTGCTGCGAGTCGTCTCGAGAATCGCAGTCTTTGCGATTCGCAGCTGGCTTCCGAATCGCTGCGAATCACAACCGGAATCGCGGTTGCGATTCGCAGTGCTGCGATTCCGCAACCGAGGGGTCTGCGAATCGCAACCATAATCGCGGCTGCGATTCGCAGTCTTGCGATTCCGCAACTGATGGGGGGAGGGGGAGGGGGAGGGGGAGGGGGAGGTAGAGGAGGAGACGGGAGGGGGAGGTGAAGGAGGAGAAGGGGAGTGGAGGGGAGGGGAGATCAGGCGAGAGAGAGAGAGAGAGAGAAGGGGGAGTGGGGGAGGGGAGATCAGGCGAGAGAGAGAGAGAGAGAAGGGGGAGTGGGTGGAGGGTAAAAAATTAGGGTTAGAGTTTTTATATACTACCTGATTTTTGAAGATTGAAACTTGGTCCCTGATTTTTGCATTTGAAACTTTAAACACCTGAAATTCTTGAATTTCTCATAATAAAACCCGTAGGTGTACAACGGCCCAAGTGATCACTAACATATTGGGCCAAATCACAATATCATTGAAAACCATACATCTAAGAGCATCTCCAACAGACTCTTTAAACATGAGATGCTCTCTATTTTAAAGAGTCAACATGTAAAATCATGCTCCAATAGACTCTTTAAATTAAGATTTTAATTTAGAGAGTGGGTTTGACTCTCCAAATTTGGAGAGCCAAACTCACTCTCTATAATTAAATGCATTAAAAAAGTTTCAATTTTCAATGTAGAAAAGCAATAAAATAATCTATAGAAAAACTAGTTAAAATAAAAGATAAAGAAAAATAATAAATATTTTTTGGGAATAGTAAATTTAAGTGTTAAATATAAAGAGTATGTTGGAGTACATCAAAATTTTAACTCTTTAAATTTATAGATGCTCTCCAAATGATAGAATATGCTCTTTAAAAATAGAGAGTCTCTTGGAGATGTTCTAACACATAAAATTCGCAATCAAATGGAAGCTCACATAATATAATTATTCTAACACGTGTTTGACCTACATTTCCGAAAACTCATTTTTCTTTAAATTTATTTTTAATCACATATTTAGCCATGTTTGGTATAGATTAAAATCAGATTTTAATTCAAATTCAAATTCAAAGTAAACAATTAATTTTAACCCCACGTTTTATAGAATTCACAGTTTTTCAACCACACATTTCATCAACTTTCATCAAAATCTACTAAAAAATTAATTTAAATCTACACGAAACGTGGAATTAATGATATCAACAATTTTTAAAATAGGCTAAATGAGCAGTTTCAAATTCGGAACATGAATGCCCCTCCACTTTCGAGGACACTGCGGTCACAACCCACTAAATGCAGGTAACACAGTCCCTCTCTCAAGATGGTACATTGGGCCCAAATTTAATTTCTATAGATTAACGTCAAAACTTGCTACAATAGCAGTGGTCCTTCTTAATAGATTTGAAAATTCACGAGTTCGACCTCTTTTATCGTACAATAATCACTTATGGCCTTAGCTGTAAGAACACAAGTTGTTTCCCTCTCAACAGTGAAGTTTTTTCAACATTAGTAATTCTTCTCTTAAGACCTCCTCCGCAAATATATTGAGAGAGAGAATAATGAAACAAGGGCAGGGGTGGATGGGGTAGGAAAAAATGAAGAAATTGACAGATCTCTAACGGTAATTCCAAACAAGCTAGTCCTCAATCCTCCATACATAGGCTTCAAGCAGCTATCCATCAAACGAGTGGGGTAGCAATCCTCAGTGCACCTTTATAGCCCGTTTGGTAGAGATTAAAATCGGATTAAAATTGAAAAACTAACCGTTATTGTTGACTTTTATTAGACGAGTGGGGTTTAATAACGGCTATATTTTCAATTTTAATTGGATTTTAATCGATATCAAACAGACTCTTATTTTTAACACGACATCTTGACAATTTTTAAGAATTGCTCTTAATAAATTAGTGTTAGAGTTAAAACGAACAATTGTGAGTCCAAGCATACAAGAAGGGAGATTCAGTTAGTGATGATTTTCTTGTGGTAACTTTTTTCGCTCTAAAATTGTAAATAGCACTAAGGTTATAAATTACACAATTTTGTGATATTTTGGAAGGTTAAATTTCATTTGATAGGATAACTACAAATTCAACCCCTGACACTCAGAGCTTGTTTGGGAGAGTTTAAAATCCAATTAATATTGAAAATATAACTATTATTGAGTCTTACCCGTCTAATAAAAGTCAACAATAACGACTAGTTTTTTAATTTTAATCTCTACCAAACACACTCTCATTTTCTATAATTTAATTTTCAATTACATATTTTATGAGATTCACAATTTTTATCAATTCTTCAACCGTATATTTCATAACTCTTATTAAAATTTATTAAAAATCTAATTTTTTAATAAAATAAACAGGTTTTCAATTACAAACTGTAATTTATAAATAATGTCTATTATAAAAGTACAAAGATATTTAAAATTCAATTTTAATTGAAAATATGACCGTTATTGAGTTCCACTCGTCTAATAAGAGCGTGTTTGTGAGCAATTTTTGTAGGATTTTAATCAAAATTATAACCGTTATAGTCAATCTGTGGGCCCCACCTGTGAGAGGGAAAGTAAAAAATAGTGACTGATTTGAATTTTGATTAAAATTGCTCTCAAACAAGGCCTAAAAGTCAACAATAACAACTAATTTTTCAATTTTAATATCTGCCGAACACGGCACTATGAAGTATTTTTCTGTTATTCAAAGTAATAATCAAAAAGTTTGAAATTTGGAGATTTCCCAAACGGTCGAAAATTCAAAAAAGTTCAAAACTGGGCGGGGTTTAAATTTCACATGCAGCAAAACAGAATTAAAAAGGGAAAAATCTCCTCCCCCTCAACACACTCTCTCTTCCAAATTTTGAAAAGCTCCGCTCAGTCATCCTCTCCGCGCCTACTATTTCCTTTCTCTCACTACGGATATATACATAACACTCTTCCACTTTATCCCTCTCACCAACATACACACAGAGATACATTGTCAAGGATAAACCGTGAAGCTCCTAATTGAATCTTGTTCCGAGCTTATCTTGTGGGCCACGTCTCCATTGAAATCTTGCGAGGAAGTAAGCTCGATTTTTCCTCCCCTTTTTACTATGCACGAATAATTATTTTTGGGCATCTGTAAAAAAGTCAGATTCGATTCTCTATTTCTCTCTGAGTAGCATTGTATCCGTCGTAAATGTGAAACATAACCTTTAAAATTTCAAGAATGTAATTAAATTTTAGGTTAAGAATTTGTTTTGGATTATAAGGAATTAATTGAGAGAACCCCTTTAATACACTCCATTTGGTGATGTTTGTTCGCTATATAGCATGTTCCCAATTGCCCAAATTTTCGATTTTTCTGAATCTGCTTAATATTGATTTTTTCTTGAAAATGCCCTAGATTATATTTTACTTTATGGATTGAAATCCTACTTCATGGATAATAATACTCGTGTTTGATTATTTTTCTCAACCTTATGTACATATTTTGGGTATGGATGTTAACTGCTCGACTGTTTTACTCAGATAATGGAGTCACTGCCAGATGCATTAGTGCAATACATTTTGTCCCACATGAATAATGCAAAAGATGTGGCCTCTTGCATCTGTGTCTCCAAGAGGTGGAAGGACTCAGTACCTTATCTAAGGAGCCTATTTTTCCCTCGAAATCTTCTTGACAATCTTACCAATGGAGATACTCCTGATGCCATCGTGAGGCAAATGATTTCTTCAATTGCTGAATTAGATGAACTAGTTGTTTATTGTCCATTTTCCAGTGCTGGGCTTGGGTCATGGCTGTCTATAACAGGGCCCTCCTTGAAGAACCTCGAGCTTCGAATGGATAATATAATCCCACACCAGAATTGTACTGAAATCCCTTCGAAGTTGGATCGCATTGGATCTGCATGGAATTTGGAGTCCCTCAAGCTTTGGGGTGTGCTAATGATTGATTCGCCCCAATGGGATGTTTTCCTCAGGCTAAGAAATCTTGAAATAGTTGGTGCTAGATTGAAGGACACAGCGCTGTCTGATGCGCTTTGTGCCTGTCCTAATTTGACTCATCTGTTGCTTCTTGGCTGTGAGGGTTTAAAGTCTGTTTCTATTGAGCTTCCTAGTTTGGAGCATTGTAAGCTTGATTTTTATGGAAATGGTAACTGCTCGCTATTTCTCAATTCACCAAAGCTTGAATCCCTTGAGGTACAAGGTTGTAGTTTGATCAGAGTCCACGAAACTCAATGCTTGAAAAATCTCTCAATTGCCAACAATTCAGGTGTTCTATAACTGCTTTTACACTCTCTCCTTTACTTCCCTTGTAGTGTCTTGTATCGTCATACTTGGAATTGAGTTCTTTGTTCTTGACAATCCTTTGACTGTCAAATGACAGGGCGTGTTTATATGGTGGATTTTGGAAAACTTGTGGCACTTGAGTCCTTGGCCATGAGAGGAGTACAGTGGTGCTGGGATGCCTTAAGCAAAATGCTTCAGATGGCTAGTGAAGTGAAGCAACTATACATGAAAGTGGAATTCACTGGGGATTTTGAGGAACTCATGCCCTTCCCAGAGATTGATTTTGTCGACTTCTTTAACAGCCACCCGAAGTTGCAAACATTTGACATTCACGGTGCCATGTTTGCTGCTCTTTGCCAAAAGAACAGCTTAAAAAATGTGAGTTCATGGCATATATTTGTTATCTTCTGGGTTAAAATGCACCACTTGTTAAACTTATAGCAAAATTGTTAAATTCATCACTTAAAACTCTGTTTTAACTTGGTCACTATCTATATCCATTAGTTATTTGCCAATTAGGTTGTCAAATTTAAGGATGAAATGACCGAAAGTCAAGAAATGGTTAAGTTCAACGACCAACTTAACAAAATGAAGTTCAATTGCCAACATGAGAATTTGCTAAAAGTTCAGTGACCACTAGTTTTTTTACTCCCTAATCTTTTATTAAACGGTTATTCTATCTGTTTGTGCTCGGTCACTATTTAGACGAAACCAGAACACCAGGATTTGTGAACCTTGTCTGAATCCTGGAACGGAACAAAAGAAAGTTGTTCCAACAATAGCTATGTTGAGTTTTTTGACCCTTCGACTTAGAATTTACCCATGAAATTTTGCTCTTTTTGCAGGTTGACTCGAGATTTTCAATTCCGTGCCTTGAGAAGGTTATGATTACTGTGAGATCACCATTGAATGCTGAACAGAAGATGAATACTTTGGAGTCTTTAGTAAACTACGCCAGGAATTTAAAGAAGATGACAATAAAGATTCTTCAGATGAAGAGCAGC
Source organism: Fraxinus americana (assembly GCA_035079005.1). Taxonomy (NCBI): domain Eukaryota; kingdom Viridiplantae; phylum Streptophyta; class Magnoliopsida; order Lamiales; family Oleaceae; genus Fraxinus; species Fraxinus americana. Next base: position 5,753,488 of record CM068714.1, on the reverse strand, counting down.
CATAGCAGTGCAGATGATTTCTTTGAAGAAATTTGCAGATTTAGATACATGAATCGTAAGATTGTTTTGATTGAATAATGTGTTGACAGTGTAGTCATTCTGATTTTTCTTACTCCATTCTTAATGGGAGATCATCAATCCATGGATTTTCAAAGTGGATTATGTTCTGATGTTCTACATATGATTTCCCACATCAACTATCAATTGGCAAATTCATAATGAACTAATTTCCTGGTTTTGAATATGCATTTCTGTTAATTATCCTATTATTCGCTCTTTGCTTACAGTACTTGATGTTCTATGGGTTTGCATGTAAGGGTCTGTAATAAAATTACTGTACAATATGGGCTATTTTTTTACCAGAGAATAAGTTATAGTCCTGTAAAGCCTATGTTGGAGATGGACCCATGCAAGATGAGCGATCAAGCTGTATCTGCCTAGAGCGTTACTGAGCTAGAAACCCATACTTTTAATCACATGAAGGCCGAGGACGAGAGGCAAATCTCAAAGTCAACTGAAACAAGGCACTTTGAAACATACAGGACACCAAAATGCTAGGTTGGTATATAGAATATAGATGAAGGTCAAAAACCTCAAACTACATTGGAGCCTTATTCCCCCAAAATTCATCGGACATGTCGTGCATATTTAGGATGCAAAATTGGGAGTAGTTTACCCCTAAATTCAAAAGATGTGACGGCTCACCACCAAATCTATAGAAGGTTCCAAATTCCAACACATCCCTGATAGGAACAAAATAAGTTAGAAAACTAAATGTCGCGATGGATTTAACTTGCGTGAAATGATCGTGATATTTGACATAGATATACAAGAAAAATATCATGTATAATGCATTCAGATTATTATCCAAATTCAAGTGTTCACCAAGTGCTATGGAAATTTATCAACACCTAAGAAGAATACAATTTTGGATTAGACTATCGATCTCTACTAACAACAATAGAGAAAACATTACATTGCGTATTCTTAATATTCACTAGTTATAATCCAGCTAACAAAACGGACCTATTAATGCGCTCATCACTACACATTTATGAGAGAGTGAAAAGGACAAGATAAAAACCAGAAACTATAGTATTGTCTCTTCGATAATCTTAATCTAAAGAAACAAATAACAATTTTCTCATCATCTCAAACAATAGATGGACGTCACAATTACTACTTTCACATCAAAATTTCATCGAAGGATGATAGAAAAGGGAACAAAAGATTGAAAATTTCAACCCGTAGCACAGAATATAATTTAGATTAAACAAAATCTAAATTAGCTTCTTCTTTTGAAAGTACTGCTTCAAGTATGAAATCTGAGCAATTGAAACAAGAATGCAGATCCCCAAGGACATAATACTCAACCATGCCACCCGAGCATTTGTTGCTTCACTCACGATTCGCATCTCGGCTTCTCTGTGAGAAGAAATACACAAAAAGCACCCAGTGAGCTCATATTTTGACTAGGAAACCAACTATATTTGGTTGAACCAAGGAAAAGAGAATGATATGAATACTTGAGTAATATTAGAATCTCGGAGGAATAAGAATAAGCAACACAATTTAATAACACCACATTAAGAGAGGAAGAAATTATTATACCTGCTCTTAAGATACAAAAGATTTTCATGAATGGCCTCCACTGCTCCTTCAAGCTTTCTCAGCTCAAGTTCAACACCCTACTAGAGGCATGAAATAAGTAAATAATTTCTAGGGCACCAGCAAAGACATCATAACCTTCAAATTTCACCTACTGCATTAATCCAACATTTTGTTCTCTTAAAGAAGACAAAAATGAATTTCCGCCTGAAAACATAATATCATGTAAGCGAACTTAAAGGGCTTACCTCGATTTTCTCCTTCCTTGCAACTGATTCCCAATCCTTTGCTGCAATTCCAGTTTTCCAGTCAATGTTAACACTTGTACCCCCACCTCCTGGATTATGACTGTCAACCCAGAAACATGCCAGATAGTTGCCAGCCTCACTAGTCGTGAATGCAAATTGACCGTGTGTGGTATTTTCGAGGTGATGAAGGTTATTGCCATATGGCGAAGTAACCTACAAGAGTAACAGAAACGACCATTTTAGTCGAACCTGCAGTGAAAGGAAGAGGTCATGCTGAACATGCATCACAACTCCATCGTTAAAAGTTACATGTTCTATGAGGGGGCAAATTAGATTTCTATCAACAGTGAAAAAAATTAATACCAAATCCCTCAAACTCCATACATAGAAAGAAGAAAGATTAGTAACATACAGAGAGAGGAAGAGGGAGAGGGACTGATTCTAAAATATAACAACAATCCAAAGACTGGAATGACTTTACAAACTCATCCAGCTATGTTGCATCCAAAAAAAAAAAAAAATGCTCATCACGAAAATTTAGAAAAATGCCTTTCTGATCAATTTAAATTTAAAAAGCAATCATTCTGCTTCCCAAGCGCCTAGGAAGTGCTAGATGCAGCCACAATAAACTTAATCAATTAATGTCCCATGAGAACATGTATGAATGCTACATCAAAGGCTTTTTCTAGCTTACCAGGACTTAACATATCAAACCTCAAAAGGATACAATTTGCCATTACCTTAAACGGGCAGTAAAAATCCACAGGCCATAAAGCAGTGATAATGAAACAAAATTCCAGATTTTCCGGAAACAAGAAAATTATATTTAAGGCAGGATACTTTTTACTCTTTTCCCTTTTCCCTCTCAGTGCACTTCACAAGAAGTGCATGGAAGAGAATCAACCCCCAAAAGATGGGAGACAAGCAAAAATATCACTTCATCAAGCAATCAGGCGTCATCTTTACTGAAATTAGTCAGCCACATTATTCTTAGCATTAGTATTTGATGCAATTGCGTATCATACCAAGTCAAATGCCTACAATTAATATAGAAATAATCCATAAAGAAAAATAGTTAAGCACATGAATCCTTTCACTTGGTCTAATAAAAGCATATCTTACGAATACACACAGACCAAGATTCAAGTGGGAAGTCAAGTTCAATTTCTTCACTCTCTTTATTTATTTTTATTAAAGCGTTCCTTTACAAATCAAGCTCCTTTACAATCATCATAATTAAACTGTAGGGATTAACATTCGTCTCTAGCTCGGCAATCTAACCCATATATTTTTTTCCAAGAAACAACCTTTTCAAAACGAATCTCAAAATTCCGTCTTAGTCTCAAAAGTGAGCATTTCTATAGGGCGCTGAATAGATTAAATCAGATTACTTTAATATTATTAAAAAATCGGTGGTCATACATTTTATACATACAAATCAAATAAAACGCATTTGCATTTATAATAAGAAAAAATTAGTGTCTATATATATATATTTTTTTAAAAAAGTACTAACCTTAGAGGAAATAGTGGGGGTGGGGTGTACATGGTCATCGGAAATGACAACGTAATCGGCCAAAACGACAACGTTATTCTGGATTTCCTCCGACACACACTTGGTCCCACTCGCCGGCAAATTCAACCATATGGCCTCGCTTCTCTGCAACAGAAACAGCAAAATTAACAGGAGCCCCGCGCGCACGTTAGCAACCGTCGCCATCGTTTCTTTCACAAAATTCAATGTGGGATTATAGCAGTAGTACGTGTATGTATCTGCTTTAGATCTTGAAAACTGGAGTCTCCGTTCGGATCGAATGGATCGAATCCTGCAGTTTTATCGGATTCGGATTTCGTTTGATCTGAACTTTGATTTTCCACTTTGGTACTACGTTTATTAACGAGAGTCTTCGAATTTGGAAAAAAACAGAGATCCTAATATGGTTAATTTCATTATTGGTCACTGTACTTTGACATAATATTTAATTAGGTTATTCTACTTCAATTTATGTCAATAGGGTCAATCTACATTAATAGTTTGTCAATTAGGTCACCGTTCTTTAATCTTGTCTCATGTTTGGTTTTCAAAAAATCGGTTATTAGTAGATTTTGATAAAAATTAATAAAACTTGTGAGTTATATAAAATGTGTGGTTGAAAATTAGTTTTAAGAAAATAAGGATGAACTTGGACCACTCTGTTCGATGCAAAGCATTGTTGTGACTGAAATAAAATGATCTAAAGAGAGTGATACAGTTAAAAACTCATCGTTCATATTATGGGTGGATATGGTTCCATTTGGTTCTGATTCCAAGAGAATCGGACTAAATCATGAACTAATAATTTTTTAAATAATGGAACCAAATCGTTTTTTAAAGATATGGAACCAAATCGGAATCGAATCGAATCATTCGATTTTGGTTTGGTTCTAATTTCATTAGAGAGAGAGAAAGAGAACATTTGAGGAAGAAGAATCGAAGGTTGAGGGTTCAATTTAGTGGTGTCAATGGGCCGAGCCGGCTCGGCTCGGCCCATTGTCTCACGAGCTCGGCTCGTGGCTCGTTTGGGCGAGCTCGCCCAAAACGAGTGGCTCGGCTCGCCGGCTCGCGTAAATTTTTTTTTTCTTTTAATAATAATAAATAACGCTACTAGTACTACAAGTCTATTTTTTTAAATATATATTTTTCAAAACATTTATCGGGGCTCGTCAAAAGTCAAAACATTTATAATTTTTAAAATAGTAAATATACATTTATTTAAAAAAAAAAAAGAGAAACCCTCATCCTTTATCCGGGCTTGGGACCGGCTACTTCAATTTCATGTAGGCGGAGTTAAAATTGTACACAAAATTTTTTACGTGTACAATTTTTAAAAAAAATTATAAATGTATGAAAATAAAATTTTGTAATGAATGTATTGAAATTAAATATCACTTACTTGATTACATGTAATTTCGGCATATTTATGTTGTATTCGATAATTAGCGTCTTCCCAATCCTTCACGCACATTAACGCTTCCAAAATATCTTCTTTTAGTCGACTTCGAATATCAGAGAGAACACTCTTCCCTGCACTAAAAGCAGACTCTGAAGCTACAGTGCTAATCGGAGGTGTTAGTAGATCTTTTACAATTGCAGAAATAATTGGCCATCGACGTTCATTATTTCGCCAGAATTCGATTACATCTTCTGAACTTTTCTTAACTGATTTGTTACTATGCATAGTATAACGAAAGTAATCAATTAATTCAGATGGCAACGCATTTGGACTACTACTCGAAGTTTGAGTACATGCAGTGGAAGACATACTACTACTACTAGAGGAACCATATGCATATGCAGTTGAATCATATCTAATTGAGTCTATGTTTTCTAATAAATTAATTACTTCAGCGTCGCCATCGTTTATATTAGTGAGAGGAGGAGTAGGTACACGAGTAACTTGTGTACCTATTCTTGAAGCATATAATTCATACATCTCAGTTAACGTTTGTTCCAAATTCCTATAAGTAATAGGCATATTAAAAGTTAAAGCATTTGAAATTTGGTCAATTATAAATTTAGTACCCGATAAATTATATCGGGGGTCCATGACGCATGCTAAAGGAAATAACATAGGTAATTCTTCCCAATATTTTCTAAATTTTAATTCCATAGCATATATAACCGCATGCAAATCAGGGTCATTTTGATATCTATTAAAAACCCTAACAGTTATATAAAGACGTTCAAGAACCATGCAACTAATTGGATAATAAACACCAGACAATATATTCGTAGACGTATAAAAACTTTCCAAAACTTTCTTAATTTTAAAAACTGTATTCCAATCAGATTCATTTAAGATATCATCGTCGTCGTCTCTAATATGCCTATTGTTATAAAATTCAGTGATAAATGGTTCAAAACCTTCACAGGATTTTAATAATAAGTAAGTTGAATTCCACCTATGACCTACGTCAGTAATAAAAGTTTTCGTATTAGAGTTCCCAGCTTGTTCACAAAATTCTTCAAATGCTTGTTTTCTACTATGTGTAATCGTAATATACATAAGTGCATTTCTAATTCGACTAATTTCGTCCTTCACATGTTTTAAACCGTCTTATACAATTAAATTAAAAATATGGCACACACATCGAATATGGAATAAATAACCACCAAAATCGGGTTGAAGTACTCTATGCAATTTATCGATAACTACTTTATTTACAGAAGCATTGTCAAAAATAAAAGAACGAATTTTACTCTCGCATTTATATTCTTTAATTATTAACATAATTGCATTAAATATAGTGTTAGCATTATGAGGATACTCGACAATTTTAAAAGCAATAATTTTTTTATGCATAACCCAAAGTGGGTCTATATAGTGTGCAGTTGCAGCTATATAACCTCTCTTATTAATCCCTTCCCATAAATCCGAAGTTAAAGATATGATACCCCCGTATTTTTCTAAATCCCCAATCAATAATTGCTTTGCATTAAGAAAATATTCAATTGTATTAGAACAAAGAGTATTTCGACTTACCCCAACGTACCTTGGTTGAAGATATTGTTTGACGTAGTTTACGAAATGTTCGTTGTCCACTATTGCTAGTGGCAGCTCCGCCGCGGCAACGAACTTCACCATTCCTTTTCGTGCTTCCTCCTCCGAATACATCCACGTAGAAAGTGGCGTAGTAGTAGCACCGGTTCTACTAGTACCAAACTGTAGTTGCGTTTGTCCACGTTCAAGAAGCCCATGTTTGGCCGCACATGCTTTGTAATGACGGTTGAGGTGAGTGGTTCCAATACTTTTTTGCCATGCCAGTCGTTGTTGACAGTATTTACATACTGCTTTCGTTTCTGGAAGTCCATCGATCACACGACCAGTGTTAACCAATTTGAAATGGTCCCAACATTTTGCCTGCTTCTTTCCTTTCTCTTCCCTCTTGCATCGGGAATATTTAGTGCAGGTTCTTCATCTTGTTCCAAATCAATAGGAACACTAGGATCAACATCAACGTCATCCAAATCAATCGGATCAGCTTCACGAACGTCGAAATCGTCAATGTCTTCTGGAATTGGTAGTTGGTTGAGACCGGCAAATTCATTCCCAAATTGATTTTGGGCAGGTGTTTCGCCTTCCATACCGAACAAGTTTTCAACAAATGCTCGTGGATCCATTTGTGAATTGTTGAAATAGAATGTAGAAATGTAGAAATGAGAAATGAATGAAGATTATGTACTAGTGGCTATTGTATAAAATGAGTTGTAAAATGAAGATAATAATGTAAAAAAATGTAGAAGAGAATTATAGAATAAATGAATGATATTGTTGATAATGATTTGTAAATTGTAGAGTAGAGAGTATAGAATGAAAGATTGGTGGGAAAAAAATGTTGTAATGGGTTGGGTATTTATAGGAGAAGAATTGGAGAAAAGTAGAAAAAAAAAATAAAAAAATTAAGTGACCAAACGGTCACTGAAAATTCAGTGACCGTTTGGTCACTTGGTGACCAGAACGGTCACTGAAATCAGTGATCGTTCTGGTCACTGAAAAGTCGTTGTTTTTATTTTTTATTTTTTATTTTTTTATTGGGCTCGCTCGTGGGCTCGTCTCACGAGCAGCTCGGCGAGCCGCTTGTGAATAGTAACGAGCCGAGCAGGCTGGCTCGTCTTGCCCACCGCCCGCTCGGCTCGTGCTCGGGCTCATTTTTTACGAGCCCGAGCGGCTCGTGGGCGTGAACAGTACGAGCCGAGCGGGCGAGCCGACGAGTCGCTCGGCTCATTTGACACCACTAGTTCAATTTCAGAAATCCACGTGACGGTGGTAGCTAAGCACGACGGTAGACGACAGACGTAGTTATTGGTCTCCATGTAAGAGTCGATGTATAAATTAAAAAACGAAAGAAAATGGGAAATGAGTTAATGTCTGTGTCTCCAAAATGAATTAGGGTCTCCAATCTCCACGTTATAACTAAAATCGAACCATAACCATTAATTTTTTTTGCTGAACCGAATTGAACCACTCGATTTGATTTGGTTCTGATTTGATCTAGTCATTTTGTCTACTTCTAGTTCATATTAGACTTGTGTAAACATGCACATTTAGTGCTGGTTTGGAATAACTTAAAAAAGTTGCTAAAAGATTAAGATCAAAGTTGAAAAATAATTTTAATTATACATTTATGAGATTCACAATTTTTATCAACTTTTTAATCACAAATTTTATCTATTCTATCAAAAATTGCTAAAAGTTTTATCAAAAGCTCGATCAGACAACCCTTACATTAATTAAGAATAACTCACTTGTTATTAAGCAAGCTAAAAAGATTGGCATCACAAATTCAATCACAGGGTACATAATTATAATATATACACAATTTAAGACGATGCTAGATAATATAATAGATTTTTTTGGTCCCAATAGCTACAAAACAAAGCATGATCATATCTCCCTATCTCGTTAATATTTATAATTTTCTTTCAGATTAGCCAAATTACGTCGTTCCTACCTTAGCACAAGTCTTCACCACTTCATTACCAAGCAAGCTCAGACTCAAAATCAAGAGTTGATTGTTTTAACACACACCGAACTTTAGGTAACGTTATGTGTTACACGCTATAATTCAACTTACACCCTATTACTCACTGAAGTTTACAAAGTTGAACTCCATTACTCACTCGCAAACTTCTGTCTTTAACAATTGCATACGTGGATGACGAATTTCACATTTGACAGTTAAATTAGTCCAAGGCAAAAACGAATTGCCAGCTTAGATTTCCTCACTCATTTTCACACTGAAATCCTCAATGACGAACCTTATTTTCTCATAAACGTTGGAACAATTGCAAATTTTGAAATCTGAAAATTCAAAATTGCTGTGTACGATAACCCGAAATCGAATCTATTTACTGCGCATGCTATGGTTAGGTGATTGTGTAGTTAACTTGGACAAAATGGGTAAATGAGTAAAGATTGACAGATCTTATTCCGTTTAAAAAATGAAATATAGGTTTAGATTTTCTTGATTTTTGAAGGCAACAACTGGATTATTGCTGGTTTTTAGATTATAATTCCCAAAAAAGGAAAATGAGTGTATGGTTTTTATTTTGGTGCATTGAGTTGTGGATTGATTACCTATTATTGCTTTCGTTGCCTCTGTTTGAAGTCTTTAAATTTGATGCTTTTGTCTAGATATATGAAAAGTTTTACATTGTTATTAGACTTTTGCAAGAGTTAATCAGTTGTGTTCCTTTTAGACATCAAATATGGAAGTTTCTGAAATGGTAGATTATCAGTTTATGCAAATAGCAACCTCATTGAATGCACTGCACAACTTCTGCCCATGCTCGATTTTGCCTAGATTATACTTTAGTTTGTGTTCGCTTCTATATCTAGCTTTGTTGTTTTGAGCTTTTTCACGTGATCTTAGGTGGCTTATAGCAAACTTATGGTTTATTTGATGCAATATATATTTTTTGTAGTGTACGAAAGAACACGAGAATTTGTTAAAGTTGTAGACAGCTAGGGCACCAACTATGGGTCTGCCCAAAAAACAGGTCTTTGTCCAAATTGTGCTTCAAGCTTATAGCAACCTCGAGTTCATGATATATCGAGTAAGTTCAATCATTTTGCTCGAATTACTGAACAAAAGGTAACAAAAGAAACACAACAATGTAAAGAAATGACGAGGAAAGTAAAACACAATAGAGAGAATTGGACTCTCTTTTTCTTTGATTGAAGTTTTTAATCAACTCAATACATTCGTTTGTACATAAACTCTTATTTATAAACATCAGTTTTCCATCTGTAATGTTAACTAACTAACTGACTGGCCAACTGATTAACTAACTCTTTTAACAATTTTTTTCCACCTCAGCATCTTTAACTGATTTTAACTATCAGCAACTTCAGCTTCGTTTCCAGCTCCAGCTTCAGCTGATTGTTGAGCTGTAACATCCCCCTTCAAGATGGATTTATGTAAATCTATGATTCCCATCTTGTTAAGTAAGAAATGAAACCGATCTGCCCTAACGCTTTCGTAAAAATGTCAGCCAGTTGATGTTTGGAAGTAACATAAACTGTCTTAATCAGATTTTTCTGTAATTTCTCTCTTATTACATGGCAATCTATGTCTGTGTGCTTCGTCCTCTCATGAAAAACTGGATTCGAGGCTATGTGCAAGGCTGCCTTATTGTCACAACACATCAATGCAGGCTTCAAATGGTCTACCCCAAGATCTTTGAGTATTCCTAATAGCCAAACCACTTCACAGCAGGTCGTGGCCATTGCTCTATACTCGGCTTCAGCTGATGACTTTGACACAGTTGTTTGCTTTTAGACCTCCACGAAATCAAAGCTTCACCAAGAAAAATAGAATACCCCGTCACAAACCTTCTACTATCAACACATCCTCCTCAGTCTGCATCACAGAATGCCTTTAATTGCAAATCAAATGTGCTGAACATAAAGATCCCTTGTGTTGGAGCATGCTTAATATACCTCAGAACTCTGTGTACTGCATCTAAGTGAGGTTGTCTTGGTGCTTGCATAAATTGGCTAAGTGTCTGAACAACAAATGTCAGATAAGGTCTCGTGATAGTTAGGTATATCAACCTGCCAATCAGCCTTCTACTCTCTGCAGGATTGGTTAATAGTTGGCCCTCTTCACGAGATAGTTTCAAGTTTTGCTCGGAAACTTTGAAGGGCGAGCACTAGTTAAACCCGAATCTTGTAGTATATCAAGAGCATATTTACGCTGCGAAATGGTAATTCCAGCAGAAGATCTAGCAATCTCCAATCCTAGAAAATACATGATAGTATCAAGATCTTTAATTCTAAAAGTGGAATTCAAATGAGATTTGAGAGCATCAATTCCAAGCATATCAGAACTTGCAACAATTATGTTGTCGACATAAACTAGCAACACCATAAATGTATCAGATTTCTGCATTATGAATAAAGTATGATCATGTTGAGATTGATTAAAACCATATTGTAGAAGACATTGAGTGAATTTGATATTCTACCGTCGAGATGCTTGTCTTAAGCCATAAAGCGACTTCTTAAGTTTACAAACTGAATTAGAAGAAGACGAAGAATAGCCAAGTGGTAGAGTCATGTAGACCTACTCATCCAATTCCCCATTTAAAAAAGCATTGTCAACATCAAGTTGATGCACATGCCAATTTCGAGCTGCAGAAACGGCCAGTAATGTTCTTACAATTACTAGCTTAGCTACTGGTAAGAAAGTATCTGAAAAGTCTAATCATTCGACCTGATTGTAGCCTTTAGCTATGAGCCTAGCCTTATAACGTTCTACTGTGCCATCAGATTTGAATTTCACCTTATATACCCATCGACAACCAACAGATTTTTTGCCAGGAGGTAAGGTAGTTAATTCCCAAGTTTAATTCGCTTCAAGAGCATCAATCTCAGCTTGCATGGCTTTTCTCTAGTGTTCAAATTTTATAGCTTGATAATAATGTGAGGGTTCAAAAGTAGTGGAAACCGAGAGACAAAGCTTGTAAAAGAGGGTGATAATTTGTTGTACTATAAGGAAGAAGTTAAATCATGAGGAGTACTAACCTTATTCGATCTCCCTGAACACATGGAGCGAGATTGATCTGATGAAGAGGTAAGGAGGTTGCAATGATACTGGTCAAGGTAGCTAGGAATATTCCTAATTCTGGAAGATCTGCGAGGTATATTGGTAGAAGACTGTATTTTTGTATTGGAGATATCCAAGTCTTGAGAAGGAAGAGATTTGGGAAAAACAAAGGAATTATCAAAGGAAGTTGAATCTCAACTCTTGTAAGGAAAGATGTTTTCGTGAAAAACTACATCTCGAGATATGAAAGAGGTGTGGAGATCAAGATCATAGAGTTTATATCCCTTGAAATTGTAAGGATATCCAAGAAATATGCACCTACGAGCTCGAGAAGCAAATTTAGAACGATTGTGGGATAAGGTAGAGGCAAAACATAGGCATCCAAACATAGGTAGGAGGTTTATTGTATAAGATCTCAAATGGAGACTTGTTTTGCAGGAGAGGAGTTGGTGTACGATTAATGAGGTATGCTGCGGTTAAGACAGCTTCAACCCAGAATTTGAGAGGTAAATTGGCTTGAAAAATGAGTGCTCGTGAGACATTTAGTATATGTTGATGTTTACGTTCAACTACACTATTTTGTTGCGGTGTAGCAACACAACTTTTTTGTTGAATAACTCCTTTTTCAGCACAAAAAATTCTCATATCAAGGTCAGGGGCATTATCAGTGTGAAATTGTTTTATTCTGATCTGGAATTGTGTTTCAACTAAATTATAGAAGCACTGGATATATGATCTTGCTTCAGATTTATGCTATAAGAGATATATCCACGTTGATTTGGAGAAATCATCTACTAAAGTGATGAAATACTTTACACCATTTAAAGAAGAATGAGCAAAAGGCCTCCATACATCACAATGTATAAGCTGAAATAAATGTGTAGAAATTGTATTGCTAACAGGAAAATGGTGTCTTTTTTGTTTTGCCATTGGAAAAATGTTACAAAGAAATTCTTTTCAACTTGATATTACATCAGAATTACTACTAGCAAGATGTTGTAGGCAACTAGAAGACAGATATTCTAAACGAAAGTGCCACAGGTCAAAGGAACTTGAATTTGAATAGGAGGTAGCACATATAGGAGGTTTTGCTGGAATATGAGGTTTTGCTGCAAATATTGACAGATGATACAACCCTCCTTTTTCTTCACCCACACCAATCGTCGTCCATGAGATAGGATCCTGAATAAAGCATTGAGGAGATAGAAAAATCAAGCAATAATTAGATTTGCGAGTGAGTTGACTGGCAGATAGCAAGTTAAAAGAAAAGGATGGGACACATATGACATTTGTCAAGCAAAGTTTATCAGAAATGGATACATTGCCTATGTGAATAACCTGTGCAAAAGTACCAGTAGGCAATTGCACAGAAGAGTTTACTTTGGCTGTTATAACGTCTAGGAAAGAAGCTGAACATACCATATAGTCAGTTACTCCTGTATCAATGATCCAAGGAGTACTTGAAATGGAAGAGTTATTAGAGGAAAAAGATAGGCAATAGTGTTTACCTGTCATGTTGCATTGAGGCTGAAATGTCCGGGTGAGGTTATCAAACTTATTGATCAGAGGAGCGTCAATAGGTGGAGCATTGATAGGTTTAATCAAGCTGAGTATTTGGTTATATTGTTCTGGAGTAAAAGGCATTGAAGAAAGGCTTTGCTCACCAGAAGATGCTACTGAATGAACTTGGCTTGAAGAATTAATTCCCTTATTTCTGCCAGATTTAAAAACAGGAGGAAAACCAATAAGTCTGAAGCACTTGTCAGTTGTGTAAGAAGTATATCCACATTCAGTACAATACAACTTTCCCTTTCTGGGACAAGACTGCTGCTTGAATGAACCAGGTGCTGTCTTGCTAACCATAGCAGCAGAGTCAAAGTGGGGAGAATAATGACCAACATTTCTCTGAGTTTCCTCTTGCAAAATTAAAGAGAAAACTTTGTTAATAGGGGCAAAGGATGAGATAACAATATTTGACCTCTTATTGCAGAAAAGTTTTCGTTCAGTCCCATAAGAAAGTGTAAAACATAATCTTGATGATGATAGTCCAGTAGAGTCTTAACACTGGGACTAGAATCATTAGGGAGAGGGCGATAATTGAAATATTCATCCCATAAGGTCTTGAATTTGGTGAAGTAATCAGATACAGATGATGAACTTTGATTGAGAGCACAGATTGCCTTCTTTAATTGAAAAATGCGTGGAGCATTTCCCTGACTGAACCTCTCTTCCAGTTCTTTCCATAAATTAGACGCATTGGCAATATAGAGGATGCTTGCAGCGATCTCTTTGTTCAAGGAATTTAAGATCCAGGAACAAACCATATCATTACAACAAATCCATGCTTGATAAGAAAGATCAATCATCAGTGGCTTTGGGAGATTACCGTTAATAAAACCAAGCTTATTCTTGGCTGAGATGGCCATCGACATAGATCTTTTTCAAGGAAAATAATTGGACCCATCAAGCACCTGAGAAACCCAGATAGTGCCAGGACTGTCATTATTTGCCAAGAACAAAGGATTAGAGGAATCATATGTGGCCATGATTAATACTGGAACTTTGATTTTACAACACAGCGGAAGATACTAAGTTTAATTTCTCTGATACCATAAACAAAAGAAACACAGCAATGTAAAGAAATGATGAGGAAAGTAAAACAAAACAGAGAGAATTGGACTCTCTTTTTCTTTGATTGAAGTTTTTAATCAACTCAATACATTCGTTTGTACATAAACTCTTATTTATAAACATCAGTTTGCCATCTGTAATGTTAACTAACTAACTGACTGGCCAACTGATTAACTAACTCTTTTAACAATTTTTTTCCAGCTCAGCATCTCTAACTGATTTTAACTACCAGCAACTTCAGCTTCGTTTCCAGCTCCAGTTCGGCTGATTGTTGAGCTGTAACAAAAGGATGTAGAGATATTCCTCCATATAATCATTTGCAAGGGAAAATGAGATATGGAAGAGAATGGGAAACAAAATGAAAGAGACTCGTGAATGTGTTCTACCTAGGTACTTGATGAGAAGAATAAGTTATCAATTTTTTGGTGTCCTGTGTTATTAATGTGGACATTTTAATTGTCGATGGCTTTAATGTAATTAATTGAGTTGTTGAAACGTGAATTGGTACCCACCATGTTGAGTAGCACCAATCGACTATATATTCACTAATTACTTTCTCTTCACCGTGCATCATGGCATTGTCCACAAAAAGGTCACCATTCTGTTGAATGATTTTAAGGCTTAATTGTTATTAACTTGGTAGTTGCTTGAAAGAAAAGTAAATAGAAATCGATACGAAAAAATAAACATCTCAATCCTCGCACGGTTGACCTCAATCTGCATTGTATAACAACGGGGATGCTAAAATCTGTCCGGAACATTGAGACATTCAATATTAATCTACCCGAAGTAATATGTCCAAAGAATTGAATAATTCCCAAACAATTCATATATATTGACATTCAATATTTCCCAACAAATTCCAAAAAATACCATCCATAATTCCATCACATTTATGGTCCATTTGATTACAAATGTGGAATTTGGGTGAAAAAAAATGAATTACAGAAATTGAATTGCATAGAATTTGTTTTATTGAGAATTGTAATTAATTGTGCTTGATTTGTATAATTTTCCACTTGAAAAATGTTGAAAGTTTGGTGTTCGTTTGACTTCGTTTTTATGGAAAATGAATTCCAACTTCCCTACAAAATTTCGTGCTATCAAACAGGTCCTTAGACATTCATATTTGTACGAGTTAAACCACCAAAAAGGTAAAATAGAGGCTGCGTATTGACACACCATCCATAAACCAAAAACAACCTCCATCACATTTCATATAAAAAGCAACTCAGGGTGCCTTCAAGATGTCTGTCTTAGATTCCTCAGGTTTTTCCTTGATGCTCTAAAACTCGAAGCATTTGTTCGTGTCAATTCGTCATCTATATCTTGAAGAACAATTTGCTCAGTCTCCAACTCTTTCTAAAGGAGTTGTGCACTGTTGTCACTCTCACCCATAGGAATTGAAGTCCGGGTCATTCTCTGCATGTCACAATAATAGTAAATTAATTTAATTCAATAATGAGTATCAGACCATAGTAATCATAATTCATCAATTGCTGTACTATCCTTATGTTTGTAATGAGTTTTATATGAACAGACAAGATGCATCTTCATTTAGTTGTATAGAAACTGCTGTTCAACTCTAAATTTGAACTACAAGACAATAATTGTTGTTCAATATTGCATTCTTTAAAGTTTTATAATCATCAAACAATAGTGAATTTTCATCAATACAATGCAATTTTCCTTTTCAACTACAACACAAATGTACTATTATTATAGAAATAAAATCGATAGACAGTTGTGGGGTTTTGGACATTCCACAAATTAGAATGCATAAACAAAATATTCAACCTATTGGAATAAATACATCACAGGTGGGAACAATTTCAACACCTGTTCGGCGGTTAAATTTAAAAACTCATCCCTACGCTATATTCAGACATTGATAAAACAGAATTATAGGTATCCATGTCGACAATAAACTACAAAAATTGAAGCACAATAAAAAAATATGGTTCTCATTTACCTTCATGTGGTCCTGATAAATGCATTTTTGTGCACTTATTAAGACTATATTACTAAGTTTTTGTGTCGTTTTAGTATTTGATTTTACTTAACTTAGGTTAATTTTATCTTATTTCAGTTTTGGACTCGTCTATAAGCAATTGGAAAAGAAAGAAGGATCAATTGGCAATTGGAGGTTTGTGGACTAATATGCATTTGAGTAAAAGTTGAAGCACTAGGATTGAAGTAATTTGATGTGAAGGACCAAAATGGAAGAAAGAATAAAGAAAATGTCAGAAAGGAAAATTTGTGAAATTATTATAACTGGGCAAGCGCTCAGTTATATTGGTCGTGTATTCGCGAAATTTTTATAACTTGATAACCGCTCAGTTATATTGGTCGGGCGGTTGCCCGACCCTAGACTTCAATAACACGAGCCAATTTTTATACCTGGACGGTCGTCCCATTTTCTACTGGGCGCCCGCCCAGGCTAAGTTGGGAAAAAAAAAATTTGTTTCCTTCAAAATTCAATTTCAACAAGGAAACTTCCGTTTGAGCCATGATATGCACGATTTTTGGAGATATTTTAGAACTCTTTAGAGATATATAATTACCAACTCTCAAAAAATAATTAGCGTGTGGAGAATTAATTGCAAAAGGAGACAAAGAACACATCAAGATCAAATCAAAGAAGTTCAAGATTGAATTCAAGAATTTCCTTGTGATGAACAACATTTATATCATTTGCTTTATTCTTCACAACATATTAGGCTATATTTTTTTTGTGTTAGGAGAACGATGAACCATGTAATATGAGTTTTTAATTTTTAGTTTTTATATATTTGACATTAAAATTAAGTTTTTGAATATTGAATGATTTTATTTTCTCCATGATTATTGTGCACGGTAGTTATGTGAATGTTGTGACTTATTTTATGCATTCGAAAGAAATGAAATATGTTCGATATATATAAATTGTCATAGGGTCCGATATACCGCTCATAATTGCATAAGTAAATTAATTTAGATATAATTTAATCACAAATACATAATATTATTCTAGTTTCGGTTAAGGTCGCGATAATTAAAATTGAACTAATCAATCTTCGTGGGACAATACTCGGACTCAAAAAGTCCACTTTATTACTTGTTAACGAACTGTACAATTGCGGTAGTTTTTAATTCGAAATATATTTTCGTGAACAAGTTTTTAGCGCCGTTGCCGGGAATTGAGTTTCAATTTGATTTTTTTATTTAACTCGGCACTAATTCGGACTTCTACCTATATTCTTGTATTATTATTTTTGTTCCATTTTAGTTTTTCTCTCTCACATTTTCAGGATATATAAAAGAAAAAATAGCAGGATAAAAAGATGACTATGGTTGATTTCAACAAAATGCTTGAATGTGATTTTATTATAAGGCAACAACAATTGGCAGCTCAAGAAATTGATGGGGGAGATATGCTTGTAGGAGATTTCATTATAGGACAACGACCACGTGATATAAAAGTAGAATGTGAACTTGATAAAACTGTCCTGGATGACTATCCGTTACATTATTTCTTTCACCACAATTTGATGTGAGTGATTTGCCCATAGAATTATTTCTTCCACTGGTTATTAATAGACATCCATTAAGGAAATCACGTCGACCGGATTTCTTACAAATACAACAAGAGGAGAAACCTCTCCATGAAGATGTCATTATTTCTTTGTCAAAAGTTTTGAACATGAATGTTGAACTCAAGAAAATGTCAATTAAAAAAGAGGAGCGTGAAAAGATCGACAAATTAATCATAACGGGCGAAAAAGAACTTGTAGCATTCAAAGAAAATGAAATCCTTGACTTCATCATTTGTTCAAAAAATGAGTTTGTGATTAAACCTTATGAGGAGATTGAAGTGTGTATTGTTGAGTTTGAAACGGATGATGAGGGGAAGTCATACTACTTGGAGAATGAAATTATTAAAATTTGGAAGAAAGTTGCAATATGGAACAAAGTCAAATTAAGCAAGCTAAGCAGGACCTCCAAAACCATATTCAAAGTGTCGTGATACACTTGTGCAAAAGTCGAGTTTGAAACTATAAATCTAGCACTTAATGGGAGGCAACCCATTTTTCTATCAATTTCTCCTTATTTTGATTAACTATTGCATTACAAGTAATTTTATGGATTGCATTCATTTAGAAATTCATGCATTTAAACGGTTTTTAACACATTTTAGGCAGTACTTTAAGATTTGCACTAATAACTTAGGCATGTTTACTTATTGAGTTCATTTTATTTAGGCTCATTAACATCCTAGTATTACGTTAAGCTTACATTGACGTGATAAGCATTTTTAAAGTTGCACCGAGATTTCAATCTTTTTAGTGTTAGAAGATTAGAATTTTGGGGGGTGTGAATACATTACAAATATTTAAACCTTACTTGCTATAATTAACATTTATTTTGAATTCTTGAAATAGAAGGTTGAAGCCTAGTAACAAAAAAAAAGTGGTGGTAGTCATGACATCTATAACCGGACCAACTTGATCATTCTACCTATCCGCATCTATCCCGGGAAGTTTCTGATCCTTTACTCCTTTATTTGGTTTATCTTTGTATTTACATTGGGGACAATGTAATTTTTTTGTTTGGGGGTGGGTGTAAGTATTTGGAAAATTAAGATCTTTGTTGTTTGCTTTTTAACTGCTTATTGGGTTTGTATAATTTTTTAATAAAAAAATGGAAAAAAATTTAAAAAATAGCGTCTAGTATAGCGTTGAATGACTTGTCGCATTTGATTATATTTATTTGAATTGAGTACAGCTTTAGCTAGAATTGGACAACATCGTATCTTATGCTTTTACTTGAGTACTTATCCATGTTAGACTCGTTTACTTGAGCTCAAAGTCATTATTGACTTATCAGTTATGTTGGAGCATGACTTGATTATGTGGATTTAATGGTTGATGTTTTGACCTAAGTTTGAATAAAATTCCCAAATCAATTATATAGAAACCAAATTGCTAAAAAGTAGTTTGGGGTGAGAAGGTTAATGCTTGTGTTCATAGAAGTTTGATAGTTTGGAGTTCTTGGATCAGATCTTTGGTTGAAGGAGTTTGAGTTAAGAAGTATAGAACGGGCACTGACCAATGTTAAAATTTGAATCCCATATCAAAAGAAAACGTGATGCATCTTACACTTCTCTCCGTAATTTTTATGATTCCAGTTATTAAGCATGTGGGGTATTTAGAACCTGGTGTTCTGTGGTTATCTAACTTGAGGGTTATCGACCTAAAGCTCTCTACAAGTGTTATTAAGAAAGTTTAATGGAGAGAAGTCTTGCACATAAGATGTCAAGAAAAAAGAGCAGCAATCAAAATATATTCATAGTGAAAAAAGAAAAAAAAGGATTTAGATTATCAAGAGTGAGAGGTGCTATGTAAAGACTTCAAAATTTGAACTTTGAAAACTGACGGTGTAACTTTGAGAAATACTTACCATTTTATTTCTAGAGATATAAGTATCTATTTTATGATAACTTTGTGTGGAAAAATGCATTTTAATGATTATTAGGAACCCACATATGCGAAAATACCTTGAGATTGGAGAGAAGAGTATAATGAGTGATTTTGCACGAGATATGTGAGGAAAAACTGACCACACAAGGATTGAGATTATGATTAAATCAACAACACTTAATTGGTTGTATTCTAGTATGGAAGTGAGTTCAATATTGGCTAATCATACACACTAAGTCGAGCATTGTATAAATAAAAATTTATTTTTTATATTGTTTGGATCTTTCTAAACTGTTGTTTAAATTCGAACATGAGGCATATGATAAGTCGTTTAACGTTGAATTTGTTTTTGGAGATTTGTTTATGTTAGTGATATGGTTTATTTCCTAAGTTTTGTTGTGTTTTGTTTTGTTCGAGGACGAACAAAGATTTTAGTTTGGGGGTATGTGATAAGTGCATTTT
The DNA here is from genome assembly GCA_035079005.1 of Fraxinus americana. Lineage (NCBI taxonomy): Eukaryota > Viridiplantae > Streptophyta > Magnoliopsida > Lamiales > Oleaceae > Fraxinus > Fraxinus americana. The sequence continues at coordinate 5,733,489 of CM068714.1, read as the reverse complement.
TGTGCACTTATTATGACTATATTACTAAGTTTTGTATCGTTTTAGTATTGGATTTTACTTTACTTAGGTTAATTTTATCTTATTTTAGTTTTGGACCATTTCTAAGCAATTGGAAAAGAAAGAATGATCAACTGGCCAATGGATGGAGGTTTGGGGACTAATATGCATTTGAGTAAAAGTTGAAGCAATAAGATTGAAATAATTTGATGTGGAGGACCAAAATGGAAGAAAGAATTAAGAAAATAGCTAAAAGGAAAATTCGCGAAATTTTTATAACTGGGCAGCCACCTAGTTATATTGGTCAGGCGGCCGCCCAACTCTAGACTTCAATAACATGAGCCAATTTTTATGCTTGAGCAGCCACCCCACTTTCTGCCAAGTCGGGAAAAAAATTTCAGTTTCCTTCAAAATTCAATTCCAACAAGGAAATTTCCGTTTGAGCCATGATATGCACAATTTTTAGAGATCTTTTGAGACTCTTTCGAGGGATATAAATACTGGCTCTCAAAAAATAATTAGCGCGTGGAGAATTAATAGCAAAAAGAGGTAAAAAAACACATCAAAATCAAATCCAAGAAGTTCAAAATTGAATTCAAGAATTTTCGGATGATGAACAACATTTATATCTTTTGCTTTATTTTTCACAATATGTTAGTCTATATTTCTTTGTGCTAGGAGAACGATGAACCATGTAATACGAGTTTTTAATTTTTATTTGACATTAAAAATACATTTTTGAATATTGAATGATTTATATGATTTTATTTTCTCCATAATTATTGTGCAAGGTAGTTGTGTGAATGTGATGACTTATTTTATGCATTCGAAAGAAGTAAAATATGTTCGACATATATAAATTGTCATAGGATCCGATAGGAGATAGAAATATACCGCTACATCTTATATGAATCATTAAGTGTTCATAAAAATTCATACACTTTTATATGTTTGCATCCACCATAGAAATATAGTTGAGCCATATATAAATGCCACATGTCAATTTCGTCTTCCACGTATGCAAATGTTAGTCATAGTAGTTTTTTGGTGAGTAATGGAGTGCAACGATATAAAGTTCATTGAGTAATGGAGTACAAGTTAAAGTACAACGAGTGAAATGTGACATTACCTAAAATTCGATGTGTGTTGAAACAATTAACTCCAAAATCAAAGTCTAAAAGTATTAAAAGAGTGAAGTTTGGGGACAACGGTAATCGTGAGGATTGGGGCCCCAAATTGCCCTAATTTAATTTGATTTTTTTATTTTAGTGAGCTAACTTAACATGCCATATGACGTGATCATCCCAATTGTCGCAAGGGAAAATTACACAAAATCCTACTTTTCAAAATCAATATTCAAAAATTAGGTTGAAAGTTTCATTATATAAAAATCAGATATTCATTTAATTATTATAAATTAATATTTTATTATTACTAATAATTTTATAAATTAATTTATATACACACCCCCTACCCTATCTATCCATCCAAACCCTAAAATCAATTTAAAACCTAAATCTCTCTCTCTCTCTCTCTCTTCACTCTCTCGTCTCCCTTCTCCAATACCCTTCTTCTCAGAAAAATTGAGAGAGAGCATTCTAGAAAGAGAAGGAACAATGAAGCCACAATCGGTGGACTATTTTGTGGAGATGGAGGAGCAAGGCGGTGCCACCGTGGCAATGGACAGGACGATGTTGAAGCATTAGAGATCTTCGGCGAGGGTCCAATCTCGATAGAGCTCCACCGCCTTGCCGTTCCGACTTCTTCAACTCCTTCCAGAACGACTTCGACGACTCTGACATCAACTGATACTATTTACTTTGCAATCTTTTTCTATCCCTTCTCTATGATCTGTCCGGCGAGAAACCACCAATGTAGATCCGCTTTCTCCAGCGATGGTTGGCGGTGCTGCTCGTGAAAATGGTGGTGGTGACGACCTTTATCGCAACTGCAAGAAATACTGTGTGCGGCACTCTGACGTCGTCGCGCACAACAATTTCATCAACCGTTGATACTGCTTGTGGTGGTGGCGATAGTGGCAGTTTGGGATGGTTTTGGAGTTATTGGGGGGTTTTAGGTGATTTTTGTTGGTTGTGTAGGTGTATGTGTTGGCGACGATTTTTGTTGGTGGATACGGTCGATCTGGCGGCTGTTTTTGTTGGTGGACACGGTCGACGATGGTAATGGTGGTGTGGTGGATCTGATAGTATATAAGCGGTGGTGGTGAGTCGGTGACGGGTTGGTGTGACCTGTTTGTGGGGGTATATGCAGTGGTGTTGCTAGTGCGGTGTGGTGGTGGTGGTGGTGGTGGTGGTGTGTTGTTGGTGGGGACGGTGATGGGATAAGGTTTGTGACCAATTATTTGGTTAGTTATTGACCAAGTATTGGTGGTGGATCGGGATCAGGTTGAGGTGTTTGGTGTATGTGACCAACTAACTAATTTGTGACCAACAAATTTGAAAATATGTGATCGATAGATAAACTGTGACCTATAAATTTTTTGATTTGACGTATAAATTTTTCATTTGTGACTTCGAAATAATTTGTGACTAATTAATTTCATAATATGTGATCAATAAATAAGTTGTGACCTATAATTATGTACATTTGACCATTAATTGTATAATTATAAATTTATTATATTTAAATAATAATTATTTTTAATTAATTAACTAAATATTTGAGTTTTGCATTTTTAAAATTTAACATCTGATTTTTGCAATTGTGAAACTTAATAGGGAAAAGTTCATAAACAAGGTATATACTTTACACCAATTCAAAAATCAGGTTTATAGTTTGAAAATTCAAAAATCAGGTTTTTTTTTAAATCAATTTATTATTAAATATTTAATTTTAATATAATATAATATAATTAACCCAACCCACATAACTAACCCACCCCACTCCGGGGACTATTCCGACGATCATTCCGACCACCACTCTTCTCCGGCGACCGTTCCGATTCCGGAAAATATTCCGATCACAGATTTACAACTTACGGTCACAGCTCAAAAAGTTTTTAGATCACAATTAATTCGTTGGTCACATATTTCAAAATTAGTTGGTCACAGATCAAAATTTATAGGTCACACAGTCACAAATTTCTAAATTAGTTGATCACAGATTTTTTTTTTAGGTCACAGATTACCGGATGGTTGGTCACATATTTGTTGGTCACAGATTATATTTTCAGTTACATAGTAACGAATTTTAAGGTCACAGTTACCATAAAGATGGTCACCCCGATCTCAGTACATCACCAATACTTGGTCACAGGTCACAGACACTTCGGCCCATTCGCCTCACCCGTCCCCCAATCCCAATACACAAACAATATTTGGTCACAGGTCACAGAACGACCAAATAATTGCTCACAGACACTTCGTCCCATCCGGCGCCGACAATTACCACCGTCACCTGAACAACACCACCATCGTCACCCTGTCACAACACCACCACAACCACCGCCATAATAATAACAAAAAACAAACATCCCAACGCCGCCCTCACCACCACACCAAGAAAAACATCACCACCGCCGTCAACCCCGCCACAACACCACACAACCATCGCCACAACAATAACAAAAACTAACTGAAAAATCACAACCCAAAAAATCACGACCCAAACTGACCGAAAAATCACAACCAAACGCTGCTGCTGCACGCAACGTGCAGCAGCAGATCGCTGCTGCAAATCGCAGCAGCGGAGGGAGAGGGAAGAATAGCAGCCGCAAGGGGAGGAGAAGGTAGGGAGGGAGAGAGAGAGTGAGGAGGAGAAGGGGAGGGAGAGAGAGAGAGAGAGAGAGAGAGTAAATTATGGTTTTAATGGAATAATTACTTAATTAAAATGATAAAAACCGAAAAATTGAATAAAATAAAGTCTAAACTAGATTTTTAAAAACTGATTTTTAAATACCTGTTTTTTTTGTAATTTCGCCAACTTAATACCTGAACTGTGAACTCATCACTTGTCACAAATTTGAGCTCGCACCAATGGGCCCAATCCAAAAACTATTGCCAAGATTGAGCCCAAATAGATCCGCAATCAGATGAAAGTACATCTGTGCCATTCATTCGGAGTGAGATGAGGATATAGGTGGCCCACACTCACTCTTCTACAACCGGAGAACAAAAACCCTTCTCTATTTTGGGCGTCCTTCGAATTACATATTTCTCTCTGTCTACACGCAAAGAACCTCAAGTTCTCTGCAAACATGTCTCAGGTACTGTTAGTAAACCTATAATATTGTTCAATTTTGATAATTTTTCTTTTGATTATTTGGACATAGACCGTGACTTCGATTTTGACATTTCTTATCTGTGTTTTCCATTAACGGAAAATTTTCTATTCCAGCTAATATTGGTTATTAAGAACTTCTGAAGCGTTCGATTGATATTGATTTTAGATAATTGATAATCTTGGAAGTAAAATCGGGGTCTCACTTGATTTACTGCAGTGTAATTTGATTTTTTATTTTTTCAGGATGTAAAAACTCCTCCGGTCTCGACAGATGGTATGATTTTTATTTATTTTTTTCATTTTTTTTCTGAGTTATCTTTGACAATTTTTTGATGTGAAAATTGATGAAGTTGCTGAATATTTAATTTATTATGTATATTCGATCAAGAGTCAGATTGTGAATGAAGCTATTATTATGCTTCTAGGAATTTAATAATTAATTACCATACGTAATTTGGGATTTTTGGTTGGGTTTTTTGAATTGTTTTACTCAGGAGCTGAATCCTATCAATTTACAGAATTAGTCCCAATAATGTTTTATCTAATTCAAGAGGAGCAGCCTTGTTTAAACCTATTTATCTGTTTTGACATGTGAAAAAAAAAATGAACTGGTAGAAATACAGTTAAGATCAAGTATTCTTTATATCTAATTACTTGAAAGAAGTCAGCTTGAGAAGTCACTAGTTCGAGTCCTTTCAGGGCCATTGAGGTGAGTACCCGACCGTAAACTTCACGGCCTGTGGAATTAGTTGAGGTGCGCGCAAGCTTGCCCGGACATCCACGGTTATCAAAAAAAAAAAAAGGAAGTCAGCTTGAGATGGTTAGCTAGCAGATGTTTCTTTATTCTGACCAATCACGTGCAATCAATAGTTGGATACATACTAGTAACTTTATTGTTGGTTCATCTTCCATGCTATAAATTGATGATGTATTAGTGAAATTACAATAATTGAATGAAAAGATGTAGGACTGGATTTGGTGTTGACATGATAGTGAGACTGCAAGACTTCCAGGGAGAAAACTGAGATTGCTGAGAGTCACTGATTTGATTAGACACTTTATTTTTTGTAATTAAGTTTAAGAAATTAAAGTTACATGGTGGAACCTAGAACTTCGGGTGCAGGAACATGAGACCCAAACAATGAAACACTTCTAGCCAAGCTAACTTTTACATTTGATTGTAAATGAAGGGAATAACGAATTTGAAGATTTATTTGTCTTGTGGTGTTATCTGACTTGTCCAATTTTGCCACTTTCCATGGGGACGATAGGTTTCTTAATGCAGAAATGCTTGAAAAATACCTTATTATAAATTTATTCATTTACTTGCATTAGTGCTAATGTCTTCTAATACGTTTCTTCTTAATAAACTACATATATTTTAGGACATGCCTAGTGGATAACTTAAAAAAAATTATGCGCTCACTTTTTGCCTGTTTAATGCTTGTACCAATTTTATTTTTCATTCTTGGTGTTTTTTAAACTTTTCACTATTTAAATTGTTAAATATACTTATGAATATTTTTCTAATTCTGAAGAATGTGTTTGCTTCAGAAGAGAAGTCCAATGCAGCTCAGAGTATAACTTCAACCGAGTCAAGCTCTGTGGAAACACAATCAGGGCAGAGTAAAGCAACCCCTGCATCAGTTGGCGGGATGCCAAATCCCTTTGATTTCTCGGCCATGACCGGACTACTTAATGTTTGTCTTTTTCTCCTTTTGCCTTTTGTTAAATAGAGAATGATTGCCAGTTGCATATTAATATGTTTTTGAAATCATTGCATACTGATCAAGTCACTTCCATTTAACTTCTAAATCCGTTTTGATAAAAAGCAAACTGTATGAAAATTGAGAAGGTTTATTTAGTTTTTCGACTCGTGAGCTCATTAATTGCCTATCTTTCTAATTGTGGAAATTGAAAGATCATGGATATTTCATAAGAGTTGAGGGAGTGAAACCTGGACGAATTTAAAATATTGTATATCTACCGTACATGATATTTTGGGCATTCGCAGAATAAATCCAGAACAACTCACTAGAAATATTGTTTCCTAAATTCTATTCTATGTTGTAGGATCCAAGCATCAAGGAATTAGCTGAACAGATAGCAAAAGACCCTTCATTTAATCAGATGGCTGAACAGCTTCAGAAAACCTTTCAAGGTGCTGCAGTTGAAGATGGTATCCCCAACTTTGATACACAACAATATTATTCAACAATGCAGCAAGTTATGCAAAATCCTCAATTTATGACCATGGCTGAGAGGCTTGGAAGCTCACTAATGCAGGTATTAATGGGGAACAGTTGTACTGACTGTTGGATAAACTATCACCTCAACTGACTATTGGATAAACTATCACCTCGCGTAGGCTTAGCATGCTAATTAAATGATTTTCATTTTTTTCTACAGGATCCATCCATGTCCAGCATGCTTGAGAGTTTGTCAAATCCGGCTCAAAAAGACCAACTCGAGGAACGAATGGCCCGTATCAAGGAAGATCCTTCATTGAAACCTATTCTGGAAGAGATAGAAAATGGTGGTCCAGCTGCTATGATGAGGTCATTTCTTTTTCTAAGATTCTGTAGTTTGGTACATTTGTGGGTTTGTTGACTTTTGATATTTTATAAGATATGTTTAACATAAGATGACTGAGTCGTAAGATGGCACATGACTGAACAACACTTTAAATTTATTGATCCAATCGATCTGCTTTTCTGGTCTATCCTGATGGTGAACAACATGCTATGAGGATGGCAGAAAATCATAGTCTTGAACTTCCTCAAATTATTGCTGACACATGGGCAAGATTTCATATCTTAGTAGTTCGGTCGTTTTAATAATTATGAAATAAAGATGTGAGGCACCTATATTAAACCTTTGACAAGTAATGGTTGTTAATGGTCTGAGAATATTTTGAAATTCTCGCACTAGTTATATAAACTCATCATGTCATGTTGGAATTCTAACCCACATGGTATTGAATTTCTGACCTTAATAATATTTTCATCCTTGAACGGACATTTCTGTGATTTGACAGTAGGGAGAGTGTTATTTATGTCAATTAGGTACTGGAATGATAAAGACGTTCTCCAGAAGTTGGGTGAAGCAATGGGATTTGCTGTTGGAGGAGAAGCTGCTGCATCTGCTGACAATGCTGCTGGTGAAGACGAAGCAGATGAAGTAAATGAAGAGGAATCCATTGTTCATAACACTGCTAGTGGTGGTGATGTGGAGGTACATTCCCTAGCTTTTAAATACTGAATTAAAAATTAAATAGCAAGCACTGGATGCGTTATTTTTTTTTCTATTTTTCCTCTTTTTTTTAATCTTTGTAAGTGAAGTTCAGTACTTGAAGTGGTTCAATCCAATTAGTGAACTACTAAGCTTCTCTGTTTATTAATATTTTTATCATTTTTAGTTTTCCTGGTAGCTTTATGGTCAATTTAACATAATTTTTATGAAATAACTAGGGTTTGAAGAATGCGCTAGCTGATGGTGCTGATAAAGATGAAGAAGATTCTGAGGGAAGGACAGCACTGCATTTTGCATGTGGATATGGAGAGGTACACGATATTACATTGCTGACCTTTCTTTTGTCATTTGGCATCACAGTTCAATCAAAATACTTGACATATTATACTTTCTATATTGTATTAGTACTTGACCTGTCAGCCATTTCACAGGCTTCTTTCAGTCTTTAAAATTCCATAGAGAGATGGCTCACGTATCACCACATTTCTTCTGTCCACATGCCACTTATTCTTCACATGCTCCCTTCTCCGACATCTTCCATTGTTCTTTGACCATTTGTTATTGTGCCATTATTGTTGTCTTACAATCTTTCGTCCTGTTCCCACATCTCTCTCTCTCTCTCTCTCTCTCTTCCTTGTATTACTTATTTTTCGAATTTCTACTGGATAGATTATCTGAAATCTGAATGATTGCACTCGTCGCATACTTCCGTTCCAGGTCAAGTGTTCTCAAGTTCTTCTGGAGGCCGGGGCTAAGGTGGATGCTTTGGATAAGAATAAGAACACTCCTCTCCATTATGCTGCCGGTTATGGCAGGAAGGAATGCGTGGAACTTCTGTTGAAGAATGGCGCTGCTGTGTAAGTCCTCTTCTATAAGACCTAAATGTTTGTTCTGCTTTGCAGCAGCCTCGTGCTTAATTAGTTTGTTCTTTGCTCGTTGGGTTTTGCAGCACTCTCCAGAATTTGGATGGCAAGACACCTATCGATGTGGCCAAACTAAATAATCAAACTGAGGTACTAACGCTGCTTGAAAAGGACGCATTTCTGTAAGTTGGGTCACGTTGGAGCCAGGTGCAGTTGCAATCTTGCCATGTTTTAGTGGGGTGATTGTGTTATGCCCAGGTTGTTTTCTCTAGTTGGCATGCCAACTCGATATCAAAGTCACGTTTGCTGCTGTATGATCTTTAACATTTGTGGGATTTATTTATTAAATTACGTAAAATCAAGGATGTTGGTCGCTTGTAATGTGACGAGAATTTGGTTGATCACTGGGCTTAATAATGTGGTTCCGATAAAGATAAGATATGGTGCATGCTGAGTTTTGCAGTTTTCTATAGTGCCAGCAGATATGTCAGACCGGAACGCTTGATTTGATTAAAGTGAATTATTTGTTTACGTAAAATTAAAATAGTGGAAAAATGGATACACGAGTGTATAATATTAATTGTCATTAGAAGAATAATTAAATTTTAACTAAAATGGTCATCCGTGTGACTTCTAAGATGTAGAGCTACAACAGAAGGCTTGAGCCACCTCTTCACATACTAATACCCCGTTTATTTCTCATTTTTCATCTATAAAAATGAAAAAGATAATTAGCAGAAATGGTCCTCAACGTTTACATTATTTGCTAAAATGGTCCCTATCGTTTTAAAATTGGCATTTGTACCTTTATTTCAAACGTTTTTTAGCGGAATTGGTTCTTCCATCAATAAATCGTTAAACATCCGTTAAGACCTTTTGGTAATTTGCAGAAATGGTTTCTATGGAATATAATTTAATATAATTTTGGAACGGCCTGTTTCGACGAGTGGTAACTTTCGCTACGATTAGCTGTTTTGCACGCCGTTAGGAATGTGTGAAACTATGTCATGATCACTTCGAAATGGTATTAAAAATGTAATATTTTGATTTCGTTTGACTTCCCGTAATAATCCCGCAAAATGGAAACAAATAAGAAAAATCGTTTATATATTTTGAAACGGCCTGCTTTGACGAATGGTAACTTTCGATACGGTTGGCCGTTTCGCACGCCGTTAGGGATGGGAGAAATTAGGTTATGAGCACTTCGAAATGGTATTAAAAATGTAATATTTCGATTTCGTTTGACTTCCCGTAATAATCCCGCAAAATGGAGACAAAAAATAAGAAAAAATGTTTATATATTTTGGAACGGCCTGCTTCGACGAGTAATAACTTTCATAACGGTTGGCCGTTTCGCACGCCGTTAAGGATGGGAGAAATTAGGTCATGAGCACTTCACATCAAGCCATCAATTTTAAATTTTCATCTCTTGTGTGGGGTCTAATAACGGTTATATTTTTCATTCTCATTCTACAATAATGAGAATCAAACGGGCCCTAAATGACTGTTCTCTTTAACATTTTCAAGTCGTTTTTTGTTTTAGATTTTTCAAAACAGTGAAAATGAGTTTTTTAAAATAAGTTAAAATTTTTTAAAGAAAATTCAAAACGACAAATCGTTTTCAGTTGTAATCAAGTCAAAATTTTTAAAACATGTTTTGGGTGTTTTCGAAATGCCAAAAAGAACATATTTTCAAGAATCTTAAAATGGATACTCAAAACACAAAATCCAAAATGAATTCAAAATTCAAATCACAAAACTCAAATACAAAAAGAACCGCCCCTAAATTTCCCTTAAGGCAAAAAGGAAAAAAAAAAAGAAGAAAAATGGGAAAAAAAGAAAAGAAAAAGGAATGGCAGTACCAATTATTTGATTAGTTAAGCTTAGGCAAAGGAGTCCACAATGCCTATTTAAGGTCCAACTCCCAGATATGGAGTGTTAATAAGGGTCTGTTCTCTTTGCCATTTTCAATCCGTTTTCTATTTTCGATTTTTCAAAACAGTGAAAACGTGTTCTCATTTCTATTTTTGAAAACGCGTTTTTGAAAACGGGGTGAAAATTTACAAAGAAAACACAAAACGACAAAATTGTCGTTTTGGGTGTTTTCAGTTATAATTTGGCCAAAATTTTCAAAACATGTTTTCGTAGTTTTCAACCACCGACCACCATTGTACCACCACTACACCACTGGAACCACCACTGCACCACCGCCACCCAACCATCACTGCACCACTGCCACCAAAATCACCACAGAATCCCCCCAACCACAGCCAATATCGCAGAAACACCACCGGAAAATCACCACCAGAAGTACCCCCACCGCCCAGCCAAAATTGCCACCATATAGACCACCACCGCCCAGCCAAATGAAGACTAAACCACCGCAAAATTGCCACCAGAATCGCGACCCAATCACAGTCAAAATTGTGACCCAATCGCAACCAAAATCGCGATCCAACCGCCACAACCTAGACCCCACCGACATAGCCGAAAAATCACGACCCAACTGCCACAGCCAAGACCCCCACCGCCAAACCAAAAAATTGCGACCCAACCGCCACCACAACCACCACCGCAGCGTTGCGGCCAAACCACAACCAAAATTGCCACAGCAAAAAATCACGACAGTTGGGTCACCACAGCAAAAAAAAGGCCAGTGAAGGATCTGAAGAAGATGGAGACGATCAGACGAGGGGAAAAAGAAAGGGGAGATAGTGGAGTGAGGAAGGAAGAGAACGAGAGAAGAGAGAGAGAGAGAGAGAGAGTTGGAGTTGGAGTTGGAGTAAGGAAGGAAGAGAACGTATTTTCATTTTCTAATTTTTGAAAACCATTTTTCAAAACGTCAAAAAGAACACATTTTCAAAAATCTCAAAATGGACACTCAAAACACAAAACACAAAATGAATTTAAAACTCAAAACACAAAACTCAAACACAAAGAGAACATCACATTAGATTTCGACCACTTAAATTATTATTATTTTTTTATCACAAAGTACTAATTCATTCATCCGTCGCTCATGTTTATTAATTTATAATTTAAAACAACTTATAATTATTTTCGAACAAACACTCGCTGTATATTACCGGTTGGTTGGTTTTGTTGATTTTTGCTGTTTCTTGGGTGGTCGATGGGCGGTGTCGGTGTGGCGTTAATAATGGTTTGGAGGTTGTGGCGAGGGATGAGGAGGTGGATTGTGGAATGGCAGTGGATGCGGGGCAGCCCTGCGCGGCCTCTTGATTTACTGCTTGTCACAAGTGTGGGCTTGGGATCCCTTGGTTTTTTTGGATGCGTCACTGGTTTGGTTTATGCAAAGTTCCCATTTTTTTGTGTTGTATATGGCTGTGTGGGTTTCGGTCTCTTTGTTCTGGTTGTTGCCACGGTGGTGTGATTTCGTTGTCGGCTGGGCAGTGGTGGCTTGAGTGGTGCTTCTCCGGTTTCTTTTGGTTCTTCAATCACCGGTTTGGTGAAGGGCTTTCTAAGTATTCATGATTGATGAAGAGCTGGTTTCTGGATGTTGTAGCATCTGTTCTGGGTATTGGGGATGGTTCTTGATTGTGTTGTTTTGTATTGTATTTTCTTGTTTTTAGGCGTTTGTGTTTTTTTTCTTTGTTTTGTTGGTCGTGTTTGGCCATCGTAATAGCTTGGGTTTCGACCTTGGTAGCACTTAATCCCGCTTCGGAGGGCATTGTGTTGGAGGTCTTTCCTCCTTGTACTGTTTGCTATTGTGGTGATCTATGAAACTTGTTTCATCTTCAAAAAAAAAAAAAAAAAAACACTCGCTGTATATTACAAATTCATTCGCACTTTTGAGATTCCAGTTAACCCAAGTCGTGTAGGTTAAAAAGAACTCGCGGAGCCGTAGGTGCCGTTCTCTTCGTGTTTCAGTTTTGTGTTTTGAGTTTTGAATTTATTTTGTGTTTTCTGTTTTGAGTGTCTGTTTTGGAATTACTGAAAACTCGTTCTCTTTCTCATTTTGAAAAACTGTTTCTTAAAAAAGAAAACTTGAAAACGCGTTTACTTTGAGATTTTGAGAATCTTTTTTTATAATTTTTTATTCAATAAATTTTAATAGTTTAATGTTAATATAGTATTAAATAACATATAAATTTTGAAGTTGGTTAATCTTGAAATATTCTTTTCCATATATTCTTTGACAAATCCTTATTTTTCTACTTGTACGTAACTTGTGATAAGTATTAACTAGCTTCAAGTCACAACCAAACCTAATTAAGTTGCAAAAAAGGGAGCACAAATCTCATGTTGATGTGTTAATAAATATTTTGAAAGTTAAAAAATATGTTTTTCGCCACTAAAAAGCGTTTTTTATTGTGATATAAAGTTACTCTTCTAGCAAGTTTTGTCGGTAAAAAAAGTAACTTGAAGAAACATGTTCGAAAAAAATGACTTAATTTTAAGCATATGCCCAATAAATTCCACTTGTGGATTGAAGTTGTAAAAAGAAAATAATGACAATACAAATAATGGCTTCACAAATCAAATCTGGTTCTAGCAAGATACCACATTATATATAGTACTCAAAAACAAATTTATTAAGGAGGGAGAACTAGAATCCATCTACATTTACCATCAGTACATATCAGTAGCTAACTTATGGCCTGGAAATTGCCACACACACATAAAGCTCAAAACTAAGAAACTCTGTCGTAGTCCAACAACCATTTCATACCAAGAAACAAATAGCAAACTCGAGCTAAATGCCCACGTCTAGGCTGCTCTTGACTGACCAGCACGAGAAGAGAGAATAATGCCGACAATAAGACCATAAAGAGCCAAAGCTTCGGCAAAAATGAGAATAAGAATCATTCCAACAAAAAGCTTTGGTTGTTGTGTGTTGGCTCTGTAGAAAAGAGGAATAAAGTCAATAATTAATATGATATTATGATGTCTACTAAAGAAATGATTGCATAATAATAAAAAGAATGAAGTCAATAATTTCTTGAAATACTTGAAGCAGACAATGCATCAAATTATAGCTAAGAAGGAACCCACACGGAAGGGGAATTTTTATACCATGTGTATAACATACCAATTTCTCTCCCGTTAAGGCTTAGTACCTGGCACGCGAATTAGGTCTGGGTTATGCCCGTCTCTTTATATTATTGATGCACCACAGAATGCCACTTGTATTAAACTATCCTTAGAAAAAGGAGGGCTGTGGGGGAATATGCATAGTGGACCACATTGTTTAAGTAGGCAGTTCTCCATGAAATTTGAATTCCAAATCCTTAAAAGTGACTGCCGAAATTGGAATGGCACTATTTATTTTATAACAATCTCTGACCAAAACTAAGAGATTTAATTGGTATCAAAGCTAAATACTCCGCATATGACATGGAAGATGACCTCTAATTCTTTTCAATCATGGCAATGAGGCAAGATTGATTACTTTTACTCCTGTTAAATGTGATAAAATCCAGCAAGAAGGAGCACATAAATATGCCAATGTTGTTGTGAAATATTCTGAAAATTTGTTGATAAGGGTATATAGGATTGAAGAATTCAGCACCTAAATATAGCATAAAAAGATAATTTTACAAACTATACATGTTTTGGGAATAAATTTTGAAAGTCCCGGTGATATCAGATTATACAACGTTGTAAATATTGTTCGTCAGACCATGACATAATAATTGGACACTCTGGAAATGCTGTCATGTGCAAGAAAAGTAAACATTAAAATCCAAGATGCTACATTAGATTGCAACAAAAAAATTCATTCAAATCTATGGAAGCTGATAAGTAGAAAAATTTCATGACTATCATCAGCCAAACTTATCTGTGTATGTAAAGCTAAGTTATTTTACTCATACGAAAAATGATGTTGGAGTCTTGGCAGCACATAATATGATTTGAAGAATTAATCACAACAGCAGAAATACAATATTTTTACAATTACACATCCAAAGAATAATCTAAAACACAAGAAAATGCAGAATTTGTAATGAATGATCTCAAGGAATAAAACAAAGAGAATGGAGATATACCATTCCTCTTGATAAATCATCAAATCCACTATCCTCCGAATCATCTTCTTCGTCATCAGATTCAGGGGCTTCTTCTTTCTTAGTTTCAGTCTTGGAATTAGTAGCCTTATCTTTTGTAGGTTTTAAGTCCTCAACGTTGAGCTGGGGAGTTTACTCGATAAGTCGACAAACTTCAATGGTAACTTCTCGTGTTGCACATCTGATGTTTATATACAGTAAAAGATCTATAGTAACATTAAATGTATTGAGACAGTTAAAAATCATCAAATTAAATCTCTTACATCACTTTTATGATATAGACATCTTCAGAATTGCGAATACCCCATCCATATCATTTCTCCAAACAAAAATCCCTCATATTCATTATTAGCTTTATTGGCAGATGAATTCGTAAGATGAGGACAGGATGTTTAATCTGAATCATCTCTCAATAAATGATCAAAAAGCCATATTGCAGTCATAATGAGATCCCAAAAAGAAAAAACTCTATGTTTCCAAGTCATATATTAGTTAAATAAAATGCTATAAGCAACTATAATGCCTTAGTTAGCCTCTTGGGAATGCCTGATGTCCGGTTCATTTTTTAGACAATTACAGGAACAAATACTCATACATGAGAAGTAAATAATAGTGAGTTGAAAACCACGATGCCTGATGCACATCTCTTTCCACCTTTACTTCCCAAATTCAGTAATTTTCTCATCGAATGCAGAGATAGCATTTAGTTCTCATTACCTCATTACTCTCAATTGAAACCAGGATTCTATTTTAGTAAAAATATTAAAATAGTCACAAGAATTCAAGCTCAAGAATGTCCACACATCCATCTTTAAGCTCAAAAATCCATTTTAACTGCAATATACTCTTACCCATCGTAACACAAGCTCAATGTGCAATCTCTATCACATAAATAAAATCAAAAATCAAAAAAATCAAACAATCAACCGTGCATTTTAATACCCAAGTTTAACAATAATCAACCCATACCCAGAAAGTCAAATTATGAGCATTACCTTCCCCGAGTGCCAATTCTAAACACAGCAGCCTTAGTTTGAGTCTGCAATTCAACAGCAACAGAGTCCCTAATGACCAAATTTCTTTTCCGTTGGCTATAAAGTGGAGATTTAAGACATGGCAAAGAGAGCCCAAGTGCAGAAACTGAGCGACCGGCAAAAGCTCGTGTTTACACGGAAAGGGGAGTGACAGCGTCGCTACCTATTACTGGCAAGTTTTGTGCGACGTAATCGTGGTCTTCACCATAGCAAATCACTGTTTAGAGGATTGGAAAGTGGCCGCTCCATTCTTTTGGCGGAAGAAGGAACGGGAGAAGAAGGAACGGTGATGGGTTGGGAAAGGAAACGGCTGTTTCCCGTGTTTTGGAGTTTTTCGTGGGATTGGCTTGGAAACGGCAAAAACCTCGTTTTTGCCATTTTGTGTTTTGTGTACATTTTTTTTTTGTTTTTCAAAATGCGTTTTCAAAAGGGTTAATTTCACAAATGGTCACTGAAGTTACAGGAAAATAACAAAATGGTCACTGAAGTTTGAAACTTGCATAAATGGTCACTCAACTTCAGAAAATTTCAAAAATGGTCACTGAGGTAAGTTTTTAGACTTTTTTTGTTCTAATTGAAACCTAAATTAACAAAACACGGTCCCTTCAAAATTGGAGGACTTGAAATGCAATTCCCTTTTTATAAAACATCTATTTTTTTCCTCTCTTGAGAAAGGGCGATTTTGCCCTTTTTTCACCAAAAATGCATCCCAACTCCGGTGAGCTTCGGCCACCAAAGCCGCCAGACATTACCACCGGTCGACAGCCATCAACTCCACCTTCACATACCACCAAACATCACCTAATTCCAACAACTAATGCGGCCGAAATCTGTGTGCAAAGTCCACTACCTTCCAAACTGAAAATCGTCGGGAATCATGCTTCCAGCTACCCCCATGGTCGGAACCCACCTCCAGCCAACTGCCCTTTACCAGGCGACCACACTCATGCCAACAATTCATTACAAACAACAACAAAAAATGTCAATTGCAACCCAGAAATTTCACCAGTCGGGAGCATCGCGACACAGCCAGCGAAAAATTCGGATCTACTAATTTTGATGAATCAATGCTGGTGCAAATGGTTAATTCAATGAAGGAAACATCTATAGAGGTTAGTAGCATCATGGGTAACCAATCAATTAACCCAATTAACAATCAAAACTCTGGATTGATTTTGTCAAGTGAAGTTGAGCGTGAAGGAGTTGTGTGTGATGAAATTGATGATGGTTTTATGTGTATTGTCCCAAACTCTACCATTCCTACCTCTATTGAAGGTCATAAGATCATGGGTCCACTGCCAATTGAAAGATTGAATGATCAATCGAGCCCCAATTTTGCTTCATTCCCCAAGACAATTGAACCTCCTACAATGCCAAACTCTTGCACTTTGGTTTCTGCAATTGCTATGGCACCACCAACTATGACATATGCTCATACCAATACAATTTCGATGCCCATGAATTCGACCAATGGCTTGAGGAAGCTCACGTCCAATTTATCCCTTGAAACAAGCAAAACAGGTTATTATGGTTGAAAAAAAAATGAAGCAAAGTTGACGTCAATTTGGTATTTTATAAAAAATGGAATTGCACTTCAGGTCCTCCAATTTTGAAGGAACCGTGTTTAGTTAATTTAGGTTTCAATTAGTACAAAAAAGTCCAAAAACTTACCTCAGTGACCATTTTTGAAAGTGCCTGAAAGTTGAGTGACCGTTTAAGCAAGTTTTGAATTTCAGTGACCATTTTGTTATTTTGCTGTAACTTCAATGACCATTTGTGAAATTAGCCCGTTTTCAAAAATATGGAAAAGAACGCGTTTTCGTTGTTTTGAAAAATCGAAAACAGAAAACGACAAAGAGAACAGGGCCTAGTGTTTGGGTACAAATATACCTGTCTATACGTCAAATATCCATAAATTAGATAATAAAATAATCAGAAGAATTGCACTTTTTCTCTTTTATCCTCTCGTCTTAGGGTTTACATTTCGCTCCACTCTTACACGGTCGTTGAAGTTCAACTCCGGATCTCTTATGTTGTCTTTGTGACTGGGTATTAATCGAGAATTAACCGATTCTTAATCAATCTACATTTAATAAATACATTAGAAAAGTTGTAGTTTGCTGATGTGAATTTTTTTTTCATAAATTTGATATGGTCGATGTTTCAGGTGATGATTTTTATCAGGTCTGTGTAATTGGATAAGTAATCGGAGATGGGTAGGGATAGGGAAATATCTCGGTCCCCGTCTTACCGGAGGAGGTATTCACCATCGCCGTCGCCGGTGGGGAATAGCAGGTATAGCCGCCGTAGCAGGAGAGATAGAAGCCGATCTCCTTATTCTTATAGCAGGTGATACCCTTTTAGTTACACTCGTTTCTATCTTATCAAGTGTACTTTTGGGAGAATAGTTTTATGATTTTATTTTAATTTTGTTTAAGAAGATTCAGCTAATAGTCGTGCAAATTACATGACCAATTTGCTAATAAACTGTATGAAAAACAGGTTTAAATATTAAAGCAAAAATTGTATTGGTGGCGACGAAACAAATCAATGCACAAAATTTATATTGAATGAAAATATAGCGTGAAGTTACTTCTTTTTCCTTTTCTTTTTCCCCCAAACCTGAGTGCAGTTGAGCTTAGGTTTTTCCATTTGCTTAAATTGCCTCCACGTCATGAGAGCCTTCTGGATGATCATGACCTAAGATACTATAAATGTTGTGTATAATTGATCATCTTATTGATTTTATTTTTTAGATGATCTAGCAGATGCGTATGGCTTGTGTAACTTTGGTCTTCCTAGTGCAATGTCGCTGCTTATGAGAGTTTTCACTTTCCATCAGCACCTTGATATTCTACATGCTTATGGTTGTTGAGTTGATGACTATCATGCCTTGTTCAAGTCTTGCCTATTCTTTCATCAGTGTGATAAAAAAGCTGCTAAATTGTAAAATGTCATGGTCGATGTATCTGGATGCTGGGAGTTTTTCCTTACAAAACTGTTAGAATTTGAGACATATATCTTAAAACATAGCATGAATGAGATAGGGAACATCTTTGTTGTTTGAGAAATTAAGAAAAGAAAAGATGGCTTCCCTTCATCTGGGAAATGAGCAGGTGATGGGTGCCGATGGGTGTCCTTTCGTTGCTCGATTGTGATATTAGCGGTTACTTATGATAAAAGATGGAGGACACAGTTTATTCTTTGCAATACATGAGGTAACTGTACGTGCTTTCTTAATATTAGACGGTGGGTTGGAACAAAGCGAGATTGCAAAACATTGTAGTGGACAATATTTTCATTTGAAGCTCAACTGTGTTACTGTATTCTACAGAAGGAGAAGTCGTTCATTGTCCTCACGGCGCCGTAAAAGTCGTTCTCCGACTCCAAGACGTCGTAAAAGTCGTTCCCCGACTCCAAGACGTCGTAAAAGTCGTTCCCCGACTCCAAGACGTCATAAAAGTCGCTCCCATACACCAAGGAGGAGTAATAAACAGAGAAAGAGGAGTACCTCATTATCTCCCTTGAGTGCATCTCCCAGTACAAGTGCTGGGTTGAAAGAGATGAAAGATGCAAGCGAAAAATTAAGAAAAGAAGAGGAAAAGAAAAGGTATAATTATTGCCTCATGATCTTTGTTCAATTTTCTAGTTTCTTATTTGTATTTTTACATGTACAGTGCTTGTTCACAGGTTCATTTTTCTCATCTGTATCCAGTTTGAATTCAAAATATCCAAATAATTTATTATGCCCCTGTTTGGGCTCCATTAAAAACACATTTTGGAGAAAATGTTTTTTAGAATAGTGATTTTTTGAAGAATGCATGGTTAAAAAATAAGGAAAAGTTTTGGGTTTACGTGTAATATTATTTTATTGGAGAATGTGTGATTGAAAATAATTGAAAAAAAGGCATTTTCGAAATAATGGAGCCCAAACAAGGGCTATATGAGATATGGATGATAGAAATAAAATTTTACCATGTTATATCAGAATGATTCATTATATTTACTTGGCAAAGGCTAAGGCTAAGGCTAAGAGATGTATGTGGCCGGTGATGTCATGGGATTTTTTATGACATTAATATAATTGCCTTTCAGGCAGGAATCAGGATGATGACATTTTGTAAGAACCAGAATAATCGTTGGCTTATGTTACCCAATTACTCGCTTTTGTGCGAATGGTATGCTGATAAAAAATAGTAATATTGACATACATTGGATGATCTTAATATATAGTTGAAGAAGATTTCATTTCTCGAGAGATGAAAAATAAAAAATAGTGACTTGGTAAATACTGACTTACGTTGGATGATCTTAATACATAGTTGAAGCATGTTGTAGATGTCATTTCTCGAGGTTTAATACAGGTCTTTGCTGATCTCTCTGGTGGCTGTTTTCCTAGTGGATTCCTAATTTATGGTTTTCTGAAAATAAAAATTTGGTTCTGCGGTTGGCCAAAACTGCCTCTTGAGTTCTATGAAAACTGTATGCAAAAATAAGTTCCAATCTTAAATAATTGGGAATGACATCTCACATTCTTATATGGGGATGGTATCCCTTAGCTTTAATGATCCTTCATAATCAACCAAATTGACTGGATAGTGAAATGGAAATCTTTCTCTAAAAATAGACTTCAATTCAGTTTGTTCAATTTCTGTCATGATTACATTTAGCTTACAATTAATAATAGTTTTCTATTTACCTAACATGATGAATTTATCTAGGAAAGAGCTATCCATGTCGCTGTTATTTTGTTGCAAACTCTGCCCTGTTGCCTTGCCTTTATAATTTCTTTTTCATTTCCTAAACAGTTTTTGATTTCTCCCAAAATTCATGCAGGTGGTTTATTCAACTTATTTAAATAAAAATGTTACAATTCAGCTTTTACTTTTTTATTAATTATATATAATGTAAAATTGATAGAATTTTAATGGTAAACCTAGAGAAAAAGCTCACGTTAAACCCCGTGGACTTGAGTCAACGAAAGAGCGTTTGAGCTATTCTGGTTTGAGTTTGGAAATAACCTTTAAAGGAGCTGAGTGGAAGAAGGATATCCATATAGCCAACTCCAACCAAGTACATGCGGCTTTTGTACATTTAACTTTAAAATTTTATTTGGTCACAAGGCTTTTGAAATTTGTCATCTACCATGCATTCTATGTTAAATGCAATTCTTGAAAATTGACATAAAGGATTGTGGATCCTGTCACTGCTTAAGTCAATATGTTGAAAAGTACTTTCTTTTATTCTAACAGCAATATGCCATTTGCTTGGTCATAAATCTGTTATAATGGGAGGACTGAAGTACACTGGAAGTACTCTTAGTTATTAACGTGGAAACTGCAACAGTTCACTTGACATTCTTCTCAACAGGATTAAGTGAAGGAAGTTTCTGCTCTTGTTATATTGATGATCCCATTGTAATCTACTATCCAGCAGTTTCAAAACTGAATTTTATTGGATCAGGATTCCGTTAGAGGTATGCTTTAAAAGCATAAGCATGTATGTTTAGTGCCTTTTCGACCTTGGAGGTTAGTTTGTCATTCATTTTAGTTATGCACTAAGGAAAAATAATGACTGAGCATTGCTTACTAAATGTTGTTCTGTATTCTACTTATAACATAATTTGTTCTGGTTTTTTAGTCCTTCGGTTCTCCTTATCTACGTCTTCTTCATTGGATTAGTAGCTATTTCCTATTTAACATTTTTTACTCTTTTCCAGGCGTCAACAGGAGGTGGAATTAAAATTAATAGAAGAAGAAACTGCAAAGAGAGTAGAAGCAGCAATTCTGAAGCAAGTTGAAGAGAGCTTGAATTGTGAGGAGATAAAGCTTGAAATATATAGGCGTCTAGAGGAAGGTAGGAAGAAACTTGTTACTGAGGTTGCAGCCCAACTTGAAAAAGAAAAGGAAGCTGCTCTTGTTGAAGCTCGGCGGAGAGAGGCAAGTATCTATAATGAATTTCTACTGTTTTCTTGGTCATTCTCCATCAACTGTTTTTGGCGAACTTATGTTCTTAATTTTTGTTGGCCTTTGATATTAATAAAAACATGGGCTTCGTAGAAGAAAGGAGGGTGTTGATTTCCCCCAAAAGTGTGCTATAGTTTGTTGTTACATGCTAGTAGCCAAAGTGTATATTTTGGCTTAAGGAAGCTCTATGCTTTGAGAAGGGATTCTCCGCTCCTTACCAATTATTGGTATACTTCTAATTTAGTGCCTCCATATAGTTAAACCTTTATGAGCCACTCATTTCGCTATGTAAGATGCTATACTATGGATGGATGTATCAAAAAAATGTCAGGCAACCCAATATCTAGGCAGCCCTGCACGTCAACACATTCCTGGTCCAGCCTGCCTCTTCCTTTTGTGCTCGGCCCACACGGGCCTGTATTTAAAAATTATATGTATTAAAAAACTTACATTCCTTTATTTAAATTCAAAAACGAAAATTGTTATGGTTATCCCTTTTAAGGCCTAGAAAAAAGGGCTGTGCTGGGGGACACCTCATAACGGGACCGTTCTCCGTACTTTTTTTTTTTTTGGAAAGGTAAGGGCTTGAAATATCTTCTTGCTGGAAGGCCGTGTTTACTTCCATGAATTTTTTGCTTATAGCATACATAATTTGAATCCTGAGATGTGCAGGAACAAGCACGGAGAGAGAAAGAAGAGCTGGAAAGGCTACTTGAAGAGAATAGAAGAAAAATGGAAGAAGCTCAAAGAAGAGAAGCTTTAGAACAGCAAAGAAGGGAGGAGGAACGCTATAGAGAATTGGAGGAGCTTCAAAGACAAAAAGAAGAGGCTATGCGAAGGAAAAAACAACAAGAGGAGGAAGAACGCTCAAAACAAATGAAAGTATTGGGCAAGAACAAATCCCGGCCTAAGGTGTCATTTGCCCTTGGTTTCAAATGATTATTTACTGCGTCCTTAATTCTGTTTTTATTTTGTCACTTACTGCGTGCTTGTTTTGTAATCTGGAAATAATTCTATGCTTAAAAACTTGTTATTGTGATTTCATATCATTTGTGATTTATCCAATTCGCCCTCAGCTTCTAGAGTTCTAATACACGGTAATCTTTTACGAGCCCACGTACTTAGTTCTCTTCGGCATGTGCTCTTCTATAGGAGGCATGAGAATTGGGTTATAGGTTATACATCAAATGTAACTTTCTGTTGCCTTTATTGGGTATCAAGAAGATACCAGGGGAATGGATGTGTTGATATAATAAAGGGAAATTACTGTTAGAGGTCCTACAATATTTGTTCAGTTCGTATGTACCTTTAACTATATTTGGCTATACGCATCTTACATAATTTTACGTTTAGGGCAAAGAGAAGATTTTATATATTTGTTGACTTGGAGCATGTTTTGAGTGTGGTAAATAGTCTAGAAAAGCAACTTTTGTTGGTAAAAAGTGAAACTGTGCAAAACCCGAGTGGCAAATTCAGTTAGATCAAGAACAAATTTGACTTAGAAAATTCTTGTCAGTTCAAGAACCAAATTTGATTAATAAAAAATTGATTATTTGATTAATATCTTTATTGACTCCTTCGAGGATAAGGATTAATAAAAGTTCTTGTCAGTTCAAGAACAAATTTGATTTAGAATTTTGCCACTTTGTCAGAAAAAATTAGGATTGGACAAAATTCACGAACCGAACCGAGCAGTTCTTCTTAAATTAAATATCTGAACGAGTATCTAAATCGAAAATCTATAGATTCGATTCGATTCGGTTCTCAGTTCTAAGTTTAGAACCGAAGATCCGAACAAGAATCGAATCTTCCTAATTCTTTTAATTTCTTTTTATCTTAAATAAGTCAAATTATTTTATTTTTTTCTAAATGAATTTACTAACTAATTAATTTAGTTCAAACCTAAAATATGATTTTACTATTTTCAATTTTCAGCTATGCCCAACTTAATCAAATTGACTTAAATTTTACCCAAATATTTTATTCGAGTGTAATGTCATTTATACCGTTCTATTATTTTGAACTCGCTATCTTCCATGTCTTGTGATTTTAACAGTCAAATCTATGAAAAACTCACAAAGAAATGTGCAAAAGATATCACCAGATTGGACAACGTTATTTTGTAAGAGTTAAAATTGAACATGTTATAGGTGAATTTATGTAGCATTGTTGTAATTATAAAAAAATTAATTATTGTACGGAACTTTGGAACCGAATAGAACAGAACTCGAACTGTTCCATAATTAAATTTAGATCCGACGGTTCCACTTATTAAAAACCCGAAAATTTAGGTTTGGCCGAATCGGACCATGTCTAGCCCTAGAAAAGATGTAACAGATGCCGTGACATAATTCGAGGTTACAACTAGGGGTGGGCAAAAAACCGACCGACCCGACGAAACCGACCGAACCGACCCAAACCGACCGGTTTGGGTCCGTTTTTTTCATTTTTTAGGCGGTTTTCGGGTTTCGGGTTGGGTGGTCGGGTCGGGTCGGGTCGGGTCGGGTTGCGGGTTGGCACCCCCAACCCCACCCAACCCCACCCAACCCACCCCGTAAAAAAAAAAAAAAAAAAAAAAAAAACGTTAAATTGAAAAAACGACGAATAGTTTTCTCAATTATTTTCAGATTGTATTAAGAATTAGTTTTTGTTAGCAATTCTTTATTATTAAAACTGGAGCTTTCGAAAATGATCGAGGATTTCAATTAAAAATTTCTTGAAGATAAGGAATACCAGCGTGAGATTTAGGGATGAAGTAGAGAAGCTAAATTAAGTAATTATTTTACTAGTTTTTTTATATTCAATAAAGTCAAAAAGTCACGTTGTATCATAAAAAATTACATTATAAGTATGAATCACTATGGATGATCACAAGACATTTCAAAAAATGAAGTACGTTAAATGAAGTGACTTCGAATTTCTTCAATTCGATCCATCGTTCGCGTTTGGTTCAATCTCTAATCTAAAACTGCACTATATCCATATTTGTCTTGTCAAGTCATTTCATTCGATAATTCTTATTTCATAATCAAATTTAACATAAATGTCGATTTTCAATTACGTCCCACTACCCTTGTTCTCTTCATATTTTTTTAATGTCCTTGCTATATTAGCTATGATGCCGTGTCTCTAGTCTCACATCAGATTGAGGAATGTTCACATACAATTCTCAAGCTATACTACTTGTCCCGCTAGGATCTCAATTCATTTAATTCCAACATGTGTCAAAAAAATTGAAATTTATTATTCAAACCGACCAACCCAACCCAACCCGACCGACACATAATTGGGTTGGGTTGGGTTGGGTTGGGTTTCAACATTTACATGGGTTGGGTTGGGTTGGATTTCGAACAAACCGACAATGTTGGGTTGGGTTTGGGTTGGGGCAAAAACCGACCCAACCCAACCCACGCCCACCCCTAATTACAACAGATGATTTGATAAAAAAAAATTGACCGTGTTTAAAACAATCCAATAATGAATGTCGTGTGATATTATGTCAAGAATTATGTAAGAAATTATGGCACTGTAGTGCACGATTGATTTATAACCACTTCAATCTCAAAACAATCTTTATTGACTCTTATTTGAGCTAAAATATTAATAAAAATTCTTGTCCCCTTGAAATTAATTTCACATGGTTGGACAATCAAAACGTACAAAAGCATATAGCATAGACAATGAAATTAAAAAAAGACCATATGAAAGAAGACAAGAAGAAAAGCATGAATTCAGAGAATGGACAATCACATGATTGTAAATTGTAATGTCTTCATGTCTCAAGAAACCACAAAGATCCAATTATTATTATTTCTCCTCTTCTTCAAGGATCTATTAACAAGAAAAAGAAACATTTTTTTTTTCCAGGGAAACCCCAAGGATTAGTTTACCTAATGCATGAACTTTACCCTAAAGTGCGCGTACATGCATGAGTGTTACTTTGTCTTTGTTTGGAGTAGATTCAAATTAGATTTTTAGTGAATTTTGATAATAAAAAAAATGATGAAATATATAGTTGAAAAGTTGTCTCCTATGAAATACGTAGTTAAAAGTAATTGTTGATTTTGACTTAAAATTAAAATTAAATTTTAATCTATACCAAACAAAGGCTTTTTACATTAAAATAGAGGTTAGCGGAGCTTGAACTTTCATGTTGGGGACAGTTGCCAACCCCTCGACCCCCGAAAATAGTCAAACTATTCAAGGAAAAACTTACTTTGGTTCTATTCCATAATATTCTCCCAATTGAACATCAACTGGATTCTATTAGTTGAATGTCCAATCGAAAAGGCAAATTATGAAATATAATTCCTTCGATAGAATCAAATTACTAAGCCCCCATTTGTCTTTCTTTAAAACGGATTTTCTTAATTTTCATACTCATTTTTAACCACACATTTACACAATAAAATATTTGCACGTGAGCTTAACACTTTTCATCAGTTTCTAACCACATATTATCCAAAAAATCACTATTTAAAATTCTTTTTTTTTTTTCAAAATAATGACAACGGGCTAAAATTCTAAATCCAGAAATCAGAAGCAAGAACTGGGCCCGTGGGCCGGGGCTGTCATGAACCAAAAGTTTTGTCATTTCTCTATAGAGGAAAATGGCAAAATTTTTGACAGTCTAATTTGAAACAAACAGCAGCCAGCAAGCAAGCAATTCAGATTTCTGGGGTCAATACCTTTTCATTTTCTGCAGAAAAAACGGGCAGTTTTTACGTAAAGCACTGAGCTGTCTCTCTTTCTATCTCTCTCATCCTATATATACACATATAGACACAACGATACTCTATCATTAACACATAATTGTAAAAGTGGGACCCAGTACTGACATTTTCACATTTAACGATGTGTATTGGCTCCTCCAACTGGGCCCCATGCCCTCTCTAGTTGGTATATGTACAAAACCTGCATTTAATTGTACCCTCTTAAACATCATCTCTGCCGTCTGATTACTCAGACCAATCTCCACCGTTCACTTTGTGAGCGTGAGGACCAATCGGTGTTTTCTTTGACCAATTTTCACTGACACGCTGCAATTACTGCCGGTGAAACTATTAAATAACTTCGACGCGCCTAAAGGAGTGTGAATTACACGTTTTAATCTAAACCAATCACTATGTATTCACGAGCGAAGAAGCGCGTTGAAAGGAATCACCTGTTTTTCGTTATTCGGGTTTGGGTTTTCCATATCCTCCGGTGGCGCTGACAACCCGACATTACCGGGTATCGGGGCGAAACCCTGTTGATGACTTGATGTGCATTCCACAATTTTCTTCTTTCAGAATGTCAAAACTTGGCCTTCATACTCGCGATAAGTACTTTGAGTTTGGGAAACAATTTTTCTTCTTTGAATTTCAAATTTTATTTGGTGAATCTTTTATTTTATAATTTTATTTTATAGGAATAATAAAAGTATCCCTAGTAGAGGCGAAACAATGATTAATCAATCTCGGGTTTGTTAATTTTTTTAAAAAAGGACTTTGACAGACGAGTGTCGATTGATGTCAAAAAAAATTTTATTTAAATTGATGCTGGAGTGGGAACAAAATACAATTATTAAATCTATTTTTGTAGCCAAGAACCTACCCCGACAATCGAGAAATATAGCTCGAAAATCAACCAAAAGTGGTGATCGCTATGAATTAGATTTATTTATTAAATCTATTTTTGTAGTCATATTTGCCTAGCTATTCTAGTTCATTCTTTAATGATTTTCCATTTTGATAGATGCATCGTATAGCTGGTCACGAGTTCTTCAAAAAGATACCAAGAACATACCCTGACGATCGAGAAATATAATTCGAAAATCAATCAAAAGTGGTGATCACTATGAATTAGATTTATTAAACTAATTTCGTGTGACCATTTTATCTCGCCATGACTACTTCATTTAACGTTTTTATAAATTGAAATGTATATTTCGAAGTACTCCCGTGAGTAACTCAAAACGGTATCAAGAACTTTTTCTAACAGTTCAAGAATTGTAATCCAAAATTGACCCTCAAACTAACTCAATGAAATCGGCCAATTACAATTCTTTTTTTTTTTTTTTGGTTTGGGGGGGGGGGGGGTGAGGTGGGGTTGACCTCACCCTGCCTACCCATGGACCCCACCATGTTTCTTAGGATAGAGTAAATCGGGTTCAACAAAGTGGTTCATGTAATCACTTGGGGCTTGTTTGGTAAATAAGCTCATGGTTTAGCCATGGGCCCACACAATTGTGTGATTAAAAATGTGAGGGGTGGGTCCTATACAAAATAAGACACGGGTAAGGCATGAGCTACTTAATTGACTTATTTCAAAATCACTATTTTCGTGGATCCAATTGTTGTGTGCATTTTGATCCACACAATTTGTATGACCCAAGAATCACAAAAAAAAAAAAAAAAACCTCATTTTGCTAATCATGCTTCCTCTTCGGGATTTGGCTATTCAATGCAACTCGCTCTATTTGGGTCATAGGGTAACACGGAAGATTAACCGTGATTCTAATACTAAGTCAATGACATGCTAAATATCTCTCATGGGGAAGTAAATAGTAATTTATCGTGTAAATCTATAGGAGAGAGACCAGAAAATTATTGTAAGAAGTGTGTAATATATAGGGTGTCCAATACTAGAATCTAAGGAGAAAATGATACCTATTTTTGGCCATTATGGCAAAAATCATTCCTAGGTTCACTCCCTTCATCCTCAAAATTCTTTAGAGACAAAACTTGGACCCTATTTTTCAGTGGAGACTGGTTTAGAAATTGTCTTTTTTCTTAGACTAATGTAAAAATTTCATAACTAATCTTTTTTCTTATACCTCAATCAATCAAAATCTCGAAACCCTAATATCGGAATGATCTGCATGTTAGGTCTCATTGACTTTGTTAGCAATACGTTTAAATAATTTCGTACAAAGCAACTTCATACTTATTCTTTAATGTTGAAATTTACGCTTTCTAAGTAGTAGACTTCAATCATTCAAAATCTCAAACCTTAAAACTTAAGAATAATCCACGTGTCAGTTTCGTACGATAAATAGTAATTTTTCATAGAAAGGATCAAAAAGATCTTTTTGATAATTGAAAGAAAGCAAAAGAGTTCTAACCTTTTATTTTGTGGTTCATAAATGAGGGATAAGCCACAAGAGATGATTTTTTAGAAAAATGCGTGCTAGTATAATGAAAAGTATCATAACATTTTTTTCCTAGTAAAATATAATAAATCAATCAATGCCCAACTAACGAACCAATACTATATGTACGTTCATAAATGATAAAATGTATATTAAATAGATAATATTTTTTTGTCGATAGCCTCATTTTTTTCGAAGTTCAAAAAAAATTAATTTAAAATTAATTTTTTTTACTTAAAAAAGCCCTC
Organism: Fraxinus americana; assembly: GCA_035079005.1. Lineage (NCBI taxonomy): Eukaryota > Viridiplantae > Streptophyta > Magnoliopsida > Lamiales > Oleaceae > Fraxinus > Fraxinus americana. The sequence goes on along the minus strand of CM068714.1, from coordinate 5,704,729 downwards.
GTTGTAGATCAGCAAAATGTACAGCAATTTCCACCTTTTTTATTTTATTTTTTTGATAAATTTAAAATCAATATGGATCCTCAGATATTTTATTATTATTATTATTAATTTGGTATATTATGTGAATCAAATTTAGTTTTTTTTTTTTTTTTTCACACGAGCCACGAGAAGCGTACACGTTACAGAATCTCTTGTTGTCATCGACTAAGGAGTAACTCTACCCCTACCCCTACCCACCCCCATTCTCCCTCCTATAAATCAGCACCTTCGGCCTTAGGTTTTCAGTATCAGAGAGTGTGGACAAATCCCCCTCCCCCCAGCACCTCCAGGCTGCAGTTTTTTTTGTGGGGCGGGAGTAGGGAGGGGGTGGATGTATATATATATATATATATCCACCATTGGAGAAGCAGAAATATAGAAGAAGAAATGTTTGAGGGGGATGTTGGCTGGCTCGAAGCAATCACAGTTTGCTGTTTAACTTTTCAGTGAGAATGTGAAGGCTTCGGACCAGGCTTCATTCCTCTCAAAGCATTTACTCATCATACACAAATCCATTTGCTGCTTTATTTTTTTTCTGTTTGAAATCCACTCTTTTCCATCACAACTCTCTCTCTCTCTAGATCTCTCTTTACTCCGTGTGTTTGTCTGTAATTAGGGTTAATGGTGGTCTTTCATATATCCAATCCAAATTCGTGGGTGAATTTTCATCTTTCAAGAGTGAAGACTCCCACTCTCTCTCTCTCTCTCTATTTTTATTTTATTTTTTTATTTTGCAGGCGGCGGTGTCGGACTCACACAAACAGTAGATGTATCTAATAATGTAATCATCATTAGTTACGAATCGGCTTTAAAAGGTTGTGTTTTCACTTTGAATTTTATCTTTGAAACATGAAATTCAGTGTATAAACAGTTCCAGGCATCTAGCTAGGGTTACTAAACCCTATTACTCTATTCTTTCTTCGTTGACTCTTTCATCTGTTGTTTTCACCACTTTTTTTAACCTACTGCAACCCCCCCCCCCCCCCTCCCACGCCCTCTGCACAAACAAAAATGACGCCCATTAAACACGGAAACACAGTCAAATTTTCAAACAACCTTTGCTGCTTTTTTTTTAATGATAATATATTTTTTCTTTCGAAGTAAAATAAACCAAGAGGGTTGAAGCAAACAAACTTGATTTGGACATTTTCTTTTTCTGTTCTATGTATGAATGTCAAGAATTCAACATTTTCTTTTGAGCTAAAGAATCTAATTTTCTCCTATTAGTCAATAGTTGGAAGAAATATACTTGAAGACGACCCTAGTTTTGGATGGAGCGACATTAATAAGAGGGTTACGTTCAACATAAGATCGGTGATATCGACTCACCTAATTTGTTAGATTTGTTGAATTGATCTTAAATACTAATTTGTTAGAAGGTAAATCTTAAAAGTTCGATCCATCCCTTTGAAGAAATTTTGGTGATTTTCGACTCACCTAATTTGTTAGATCTATTGAATTGATCTTAAATACTATAATTTGTTAGACGGTAAATCTTAAAAGTTCGATCCATCCCTTTGAAGAAATTTTGGTGATTTTTTCACGATAAGGTTGCATATCACATGAGAATTGTAATGAATTCAAGGATTTGGAGTTACGAAGGTTTAGATGGGAAAAGTGAAGTAATTAAGGCATCCCACTCTTGTTCCACCGACATTTGAAATTTCAATTTTATGAACAAGTCACATTTTTATCGGGATACTAATTATCTTTTTATCTTTTCAAAGTCATGCTTCGAACAATGAATCAAGGGGTCCACTACCACGTGATAATCGATAGCATTGTTGTTATCAATAAGGAAAAATTAAAAAAACTATCCCATTTCAATAATTTCAATGCATCCAATTGCAATTGTTATATAAACCTATTATTAGAAAGATGCTACTCATCGTCTTTTATACTCAGTATTAGAACACACGAGTCATTACGTAATAAACAAGATTTTAACTTCTTTTCATAGTAACGAATCGAAAGCATGCACGTTGCGATGGATCGTCCTAATTAATAGGGCAGCTAAACACGATGAAATTGTGACCAGCTTTAATGGTTATGTTGCATTTATATCTATTTACTCTCTTCGAATGTGGACGTTTTTATATATTTATGAGTTGTTGGTTTTACGATATGGAAACGTAACTGATGAATGTAATTGTAATGCCAGTTTTGGTGCAGATATGACAGCATTTATTTTACACACTGAAACCTGATGACATGTTTGGAGCATTTATTTGATAAGAAAGATTCCTTCCTAGCTTCAAATTTGAGTGCCCCATTTATCACAAATGAGTCTTATTACCTATAAAAAAATTATTTATTCTAAAATTTACTTATTAACTTATAAGAGCATCTTCAAATAACTCTTTAAATATAAGATACTGTCTATTTTAAAAAGTCGACCCTTAAATTTGCTCCAAAAAACTCTTTAAATTAACATTTTAATTTAGGGAGTGTTTGAGCCAAATCCACTCTTTGTAATTAAAAGGATTCAAAGTATTTCACTTTAGGAAAACAATATGATAATTTGGAGTAAAGTGAAAAGAGAGAGAGAGAGAGAATAAATATTTTTTAAAAATAGTAAAATTGAGTGTTAAATGTTGGAATAATTAAAAAAATTTACTTTTTAAATTTATAGATGTTCTGTTAGCGGTGGCAATCGAGCCGAGCGGCTCGTCGGCTTTGCTCGTACTGTAACGACCCACGAGCCGCTCGGGCTCGTCAAAAAACGAGCCGAGCTGCCGACTCGTTTTTGACGAGCGGCTCGTCTAATTTTTTTTTTTTTAAAGAAGGATAGTTAAAAAAATTCAAAAAAGGCTAACTCGAGCCGAGCTCACCCACGAGCAACGAGCCGAGTAGAAGCTCGGCTCGTTTTATAACGAGCCACGAGCTCGTGGGTAACGAGCCGAGCTAAGGCTCGGTTCGGCTCGTTTGCCACCACTATAAATTGTAAAACAACTCTTTAAAATAAAAGTATTCTGAAGATGTTCTAAGCATATTTTGTAAGCTTAGCGGAATTTTAAAGTACACTCTTTCATGAAAGATTGATCTCATTTTGGACAAGATTAACGTAGAGAGACATTACTAGTACGTACATATAATTTCAAGTGACGAAAAAGAGTACGCTTGAGAATCATGAAGTCAACCATTCAAGTAACTAGAATATAACTACAAGAAGTCAACAACTATACAAATAGAGCATATCTTCTATACAAAAGAGTCCGACAGCATATATGCTACTGGCCGATTACAAACAAATTCTCAAAGAATCATGCAATCTAACCAGAAGAACGGCACTAGAAAACTCTCTTTTAAGGATCTAGGGGAAAAACCTTCTCAAGGAAGCTAATGAAACGTTTCGAATAAACCTTGGGTTCCACAGCAGAAATCGACAAAGGATCGAACTGCAAAGATTTATATTTATGCTCGATTTTCTTTTTCAGGTTGTATTCTTGCAATATATCTATTATGCCAAGGTACAGAACAACATCATAAACTTCAAAAAGTTCAACTTCGGATGAGTCTGTGTCGACCTGCATAATTCTGCAATTTGCTTGAGCCGGCATATTTACGCCTAGTTGCACTCTTAACCTGAGGAATGGCAAGAATTTAAATACAAACTACTTATTTATTAAACCCAAGTTATGGGGAAAAAATTTCTTATTGCACATACATTTTGTCTGCCATAAAGAAGGCGAAAATGCATTAAAGTTACCTTCCAGTACCAGGCAAAAGAAGATCTGCTTCCTTGTTACCAATTGAGAATGCTTTCAAAGTGTTTCCTCGAATATGTGTACCAGGTAGAGTGCTGACTGATCTAGGTTCATGGGTTACTAAAACCAAACCCCTCGGAGGAATCAAGAGCTCCCCCGAAGATATCACACCTTTGACGAAGCAAACATGTGTCAAACAAAGGACACTTCCATGTTAAAAAAAAAAGACAATTGAAGTAATTGCTAAAGAAGTAAAGCAGATAATGCACTTTCACATCATACAGACACATGCCAAGACAATTTCAACTCAAACACACCATGTCCAGGGAAGCAATACCTCGCAGATATATCCACCTCAAATAAATCACACGTTTGTCCCAAAGAAAACTAAATCAGGTCACCAGGACCAGAAAGTTCATATTTGACCCCACCCTGAGCATATATCCCAGATTCCCTCTATGAATAGAACAAGATGTACATTATCCAAGCAGGTTTGCACTTACAAAAGCCCAAAGCGTTGAAGGGAAAAAAATCCAACCCCATCTTTAAAAAAGTGGATTGGAAAGGGGGAAGGAAAGAGATGTAGTAGTCTAAACATCAACCTGTGAGGACCGAGAATAATAGAATAGCCAATGCTCAAGTTATACAATAAGACAGCATATTACTAATGTCATAAGAATGTATTATAATAAATAGATAACCCAAAATCAATGCTTAAGATACCAAGTTTTTCATGTTAAGAAGAGATGCCCACCATCAATATCAGTAGCCGAACTCTCAGATGTATGCGGTGCATCAGGAGGCTCTGACAGAGATTTTAGATATTCAGGAGCTCTGAAATGCAACCCCAATAGAAGACTGTAGTCTATGATCCCTTGAGATTTTAGGAATAAAGAGTCCAGAGATAGTTGTCTGTAAACAAGACAAGATCAAAGCAATTCTGTCATAATTAGAAGGCAAACGAACTATTAACATGGTCAGAAAGCAAAGGAGAACGAAATTAACACTTAAGCAGATAGTGCAAATATAAGCTATCCATAACAAGAAAAAAACAATTTAAGGATTTTGAGGCCCATTTGAGCTGCAGTCCTTGGTAGACTCTCTCTCCCCCAGGCCTATTATATAATTTCGAGGATGGCTAATAATGCAGTTGTAACTTATATTATTCTATTCTTACTGTGGAAGGAGGCTAAGCTCATTGATAAGCAACGTGACTTGGGCAGAAGATCGAAATTCACGATTGAATTTCTAAGAACAGATTTCAAGAGCCAACCTTTTCTTGGTGACTTCTTGATCGTACCTCCTTGATCGAATTAGTATGTAGAAAAAATCAGGACTTACCAATTTCATCCTATCCCATTGAGTGTGGCCCCTTTCTTTTGACAACTTTCTCTCTCCAACATTTCTTGGTGACCAAAAGAGCGGGTTCTTCCATGTTATGGTATAAGAAGCCATATGAATGAAAGGGACCACAAAGGACTTATAATCCCAAGCTCCAGCGGGCCTCAATTCTTATGTACCATCCTCTCCCAAGATTACGAATCATCTCGTAAGTGTATTACAATAGTCATATTGAATGAATTTCAATACTGTACCGTCCAAATCATACACAACCATTATAGTTAATTATATTATCTATAAGAACAAAGTTTAACACTTCATAAGATATACTGTAGTACATTAATGAGATCAATTGACTGGGTGTAACCTCTAGTTGATTGGGTTTCTGACGCAGAAGCGTATGAACAATTGAAAATTGAGGAAAAGAAAGAGGTGCACAGAAGAGAAGAATTAAGGCAAATGATATCAAATTGAGGCAAACGAAGATATCAATTCATTCATGAAATCAAGGCTTGAATAATGTAATGAGTAAGCCCTCTTATTTATATAGCAAAAGAAACTGAAAGAGTATAAAATCCTAAACTAGAATCTTATCGAAATATTAAATATAATCTAATTTAATCTGAATAAATATACTTTAATCAAACTCTACTTTAAAATCCTAAATAAATTGTAACTCTATCTCCATCAGTTTCTGTCATGCGATAACTTGAAATTTGGAGGTCTAAATAATTTAGATTTTAATGTCCTAGGTAATGTCTCCCTAACCCTACCAATGTAAGTTTAGTCCTCTGGAAAACAGAAAAGAAAATGAAAGAAAAAATAATATTCTCTTAGGTAAAAGTTGCACAGAGAAAGGGCAAAGCTCATTGGCTAAAATTGAAAATATAAGGGGTATTATATTTTCCTTTTTTTTCATTGTTCTGTCCCCGTGTCTAATGATTTATTTCCGGTTAAAGGAGATAGGTTAGAATGTAGGATATGGGAGAGGGCACTTCAACATCCACAATGACTTGATACCCCAGATGTCACAGAGAAACCATAAAATCTGAATTTCACACTGCATTATTTGGTTAACTAAACATGGTTAAATAATAAATACATATAAGCATGTCTGATAGCCATATAAATCAACTAATCTTGCATAATACACCATTAACACTATAAATAGCAGCACACACAACATTTCCAAATCATGAGAGTTTCTTCTGAGAACAACCATATGAAACAAATTAGGTTTGAAATCAACCAAATATATAAAAAATGTGTCCATTGTATCATAACAAAACCAACAAATCAGCTCTTTCTGTTGTTAGATGTCCAGTATTAAAAGCTAATATTCAGCCTAGCTACAGAATTCTAATTATTTGGATGAGCGTATATATGAACAATTTAATAAATGCATGACTACCTACTGATAAAACAAGATTTGCTAGTATAAGTGCATGGAGCAACCGAAAATTTTCGTATCAATTTTTTTCATGATAGTGACTGAAACTGATTTAACAAATTTGTTATTCGCCACCAGAATTGGTGAAGATACTGTAGACTCTAGAACCAATGCAGAAGTTGACAACGAAAGGAACATACCTAAAAAGTGACTCGCGCAATGATCTGTCCATATGAAACTCATACTTCAAGTCAAGATCTTTCAGTGTGCTGCTCTCATCAATCTCGTCTTTTTTTGTAAATCTTCCTTGAGATGAACCCTTCAGATCATAACGCTGATGTATCCGTAATTCTGTGCAAAACATATTTCCCATGACTACAAAGCGAACCTGTAAATAAATTTTAATCTCATAATCTCATTCTACATGGAATTTTTTCCTGAAAAATGAAAGTACGATTAAACGAAGATGATTAAAACCAACATATATTCTGAAGAAAAGTAATATTTTTAGCCAGAAAGAAAACTTGAATTTATGATTGAGGAACAACCTTTTTTCCATGTTTTAGTGCTACCCTGTGCACCCCAAAGAATTTAGTTATAAGAGTATTCTCATGCCCTTGTACATGTTCATAGTAGTGCGGCAGCATCTTGAGTAGAACCTACACAACATTAAGAATAAATCATGTCACAGGAATGTGCCAAGCAATAGAATAGCATTTCCAAGTCAATTAGTGATAAATAAGACAACTTCACATCCTAAATAGCCAGCCCATGTAATGCAAATTTTATATAGACAGAAAAAAGGCAAGGTGTTCCCATTGAAAATCTTCTTGCAGTCTTCACACCAAACGTTCATCCCGAACCCTGTTAAAACTGCAATGTGGTTCCCCGTCACTCTGGTGCTTAAGTTAGAATGTATTTATTGTTTGATAGAAAGCAAATTTACAGAGTTAGGTTAAGTTTTCATATATTTCCTACCTTTGCATCATGCTTCAGCTTAATATTTTATAGAAGACGACAGAGTGGGGACGGGTGAGGGCGAACGTGGCTCTGAAGTAGCACAGTTACCATACCCTGCGAGGAGGTGAAGCTTGTCACATCCTGTAGGAGATAAGGCTACTCGGTCAGCCTAATTTCCGAAACAATCATACAATAGGTGATAAGGCTTAAGAAGATGCAGCCTAATGACCGTAGACTATGAACCAAGGAATGACATGTACACTGAGCACGTGTCTGTGGGACTAATAGGATATAGCTGGGCACAGTAGTAGCCTAGTAGGCTTATGAAGTTGGCTGACTTCTCGGCCTCTGAGTGGTTGACATGTTTGTCATTTACAGCTAGGTCATCCCGAGTGGATCCCCCTCTTGATCCATGTACATGACAGATAGATAGGGACCATAGTGTATTACAGAAAAAAATCGGAGAAGATTCAACATTTTCATTTTATTTCACTAACCTTAGCCCCTGTTTGCCCCCCATTAATTTAAATTTTTGGGGGGTAGATAATATTTAGAATAGTGATTGATGGGAGATGTGTGGTTGAAAAGTTTTTGATTTGTGTATATTATTATTTTATTTGATGAATGGATGGTTGAGATGAGGAGAGAGAAAAAATTAATGTAATAGAATGAAATATAATGGGGGGCAAACAAGGGCTTAGTTGACTGACTGAATGCATTTCACCTCATATTTCACCACTCTAGCAACACCCTATTCTTAAGCCAATGGCATGCCCTAACTTCCAGTAGAAATCCTTTAAGCTCCTTAACATGGATTGCTGAGTTGGTAGGTGTCTAGCAATGTCATAGAATCCATGTAGCCTTTCTACATTTTGTTAAATTCACCTTCATATCATGCATTATACCACCTTTGAGTCCTCATTCCTTATTGATGATTAAACCAAAATCCATCTACAACAAAATCCCCTAGTTTGAATTTAATGTCATCATTATTCATATTATGACTAAAAGGACATTATATCTATTCTATATGCTTTTCCTGTAACAATTTATCCTCATCTAATATCATCAATTAGAACGATGTCATTAATATGAAAATACTCCAAAGGACCTCATCTTAGATGTGTCAGTCACATTGATTCATACATTACTAGAGAAAAATACTAGATCCTTAGTGTGAGTAAATTACTAGAAATGATAATCCTAAAGATATTCATAATAAATGCATGGAATAGACAAACCTTCAGCTCGGACTTTTTCAATGTCTTAATCACAAATTTATCATCATGAGAAAGATAGAAAAGGCTTCCACTTTTTCCTGGAGAAGATATCTCTCTCAGACCATCATCACCGCAGATGGACATCATATAGTCCGCAGCATTCAACTTGAACATCTCTCTCAAATTCCTGAATGTGAGATCCAACAGGGACACACCAGTCATTAGAAACAATAATCATGTAACCCTATGTTAGACAAGTGTTTGTAAACACGAAAAGAAATCAGCGGTGCTTCCGAGGATAATAGTTGTGGATCCCATGAAATATGTGGATAAAAAGTGGTTTGACCTTCAGAAATAAAAACTTGCCAAACATACACTAATAACATATTATAAAGAATTATACAGGAATTCCACATGTTATCATACAGGTCATTTGATAAAATACAACTCAGATAAATCCCAAAGAATAGTTAAAATAAACAAAAAAAGTGAGGAAGTTTCTGTTTGTGGGTCAGAGAGAGAGAGAGGACTGTCAGAAAAAGAGAACAACTCCACGTTTATTCTATTCTTCCTCCATGTCCTTCTATTAGTATGGTTATATCTTAGTTACATTTTGCCGGGGAGGGACTGAGTGGTAGGTGGAGAATTGATGATAGAGAAGCAGTATAAGCATCATAAAACCATTGCCCACTGTTCTGAAGGCAGAGGAAAGTGAGCTGAAGGTATGGAAGGAAATGCTTCGTAAATTAGAATTACCTCCAATGATAATTGCAAGTGCAAATTTAATGAATTTATGTCAGTTATCTCAACCTAAACCAAAAAACTCAGACAGTTTAGAAGAAATTAAGGGATGCATAGGTTTGAAACAATGATCAGCACGTGTCACTTGCATTTCTTATCTACATCAAACAGCAACCAGATTGCTGTCGGAATGCCTAAAAAGTTAAAAATGCTTTTTGATTTATAAAAGGTCACTTAATTGTCAAAACCTACATCAACCAAAAATTAGAAATTGCATACATTATTTCTTGTGCCATTTGATTAGAAATAAACAATAACATAAATTTGCTTAGTGGTTGTAATCAGAAGGTGTGAAGAATCCTTCACAACATGTAAAATTGGGATAGTCATCCGATTGATAGGGCACAGATAACTGCAGAAATAATCTCCACAATGATGAAAGGTAACTAAATTCCAGCTCAGATAACTGAAAGAAGAATTAACTTATAATATCATCACAGGGAAGATTTTTCTGCACTACAAAATCAAAGAGGCATACCTAAAATCCAGCTTAAGAATTAATTTTTTATTTCAGTTATATCCACATGTAGAAAAAGATCCAGGTAACAGTCTTAGTAACCTAAACCACAAGACAAAAAGAAAAAAATAATTTCTTGTACGTAGCAGAAGAAGAGTAATGTAGACTCGATATTGGAGGAATGCCAAGCTTTCTAACACCATGCACCAGACATGAACAGAAAAGATAGTTACCTGAAGACCATAGGGCAGTAGTCCTTCCAGAGGAAGTCAACTGAATAGTGTGGAGGAGTCAACTGGGAACCTTTGCTTGGAAAATACATTCTTATTCGGGCTTGGTCTCCAAAATCAGATGATCTGACTTCACGCATAGGAACGGGTGTGATCTTGCCTACAGTATACCTGTGAACTTCGGATGAGATATTTTAAAAAGATGTTCCATCGCCATAACATCAAATTTGATTTTTCGCAGAGCATTGAAAATCAGAGAAAAGGAAGAGAACCTCTTTTATCTACCTGATACCAAGCTGCAAGCTAAGCATTAGACAATAGCTCCTGTGGCCTTCAAAAATGAACACACATGAGCTCCTTTGAACCTCTTTTGCAAACTTGAGACGACGTTTATTTTTATGGGATAGTTTGGATATATTTCTAATTCTTTCTTTAATGAGGACTCCTTGCATATATTCCCTCTCATAAGCCACAGCCCTGTTATCTTGCAACTCACTAAGACCATCTCGCAATCTGCAAGATAAGGATGATGTAATTTTTCTAGTAGAATCATTACAGGCCGAATCAGCATCCAGAGATATAGTTTTATGTGACATGTGTCCTGAACCTCTTAGAAAACTGTTCGAAATTTTATCAGAAAGAGTACGCTTCACATTAGGTACTACAGAGTCCTCTGAATTTATTGACGAACTATGGGATAGCAGCTTTGTCTTGTTGTCTTCCTGTCCCTCAAGATTATGCTTATTTAGAGGCTTACTTCCAGCAGGATAGAATATTCCACGTCCATCCTTCAGCCCCTTGGTCCAAGTCCCAAAATAATAGCTTCCATCATCGAATCTATAGAAGCCTGATCCATGTCTTAACCCATTCAACCAGAAGCCATCAAAAAGATCACCATTGAACCATCTCATAACCCCTCTACCAGACATTTCCCCTTTCTTCCAGTTTCCAATATATAAGTTGCCATCGCTCCATGCATACCTACCACTGCCTTCACGTACTCCTTCTCTCCAACAACCGTCATAAAAGTCTGAGTTCTGATATTGCTTCCTTCCAATGCCATGCTCAGAATTCATATTCCAAGAACCTCTGTATACAGACCCATTAGAACCAGTAAAAGTTCCAAAACCATGGAGGTAACCCCCAGAGAAATCACCCTCATATGTTGCCAGTGACGGCCAAAATATCTTGCCTTTCCCTGTCATTTTCCCTTCTTCCCAGTCACCATCATAAACTGTTCCATCTAACCAAGTATATTTACCTTTTCCGTGTGGAAGCATTCCCTTGAAATTACCAATATATACATCTCCATTTGAAGAGACCTTCTCACAACTCCTATAGATGAAAGTTACGAAGTAATTACCCATTGTCCCATGTGCAAGTGAAAACAACAAATCTAGAGTTTAATTACTAGAACCTCTTTAGTCTTAAATGGTTTGTAGTTGTGTACCTTTCATCAGTCTCCATGACAAACAATGATTATAAGCGAAATACCTGCACAACATACAAGAAAAAACTTCTCAGGCACCATTTGTTATGTTAATCAATCAACGGTAGTATCTTACAAGGATATGTTTTCTTCCACTTCTACAATCTGACCTATTCATAACTTTCAAACCTATTAGAACAGGAAAATGGACTTTCTTCATGTGGTAAACTCTTAAACATCAATTCAGCCTTAACTCCAAGTTTATGCAACAAAATATCAATTAGCTATCACTTCATTTATCTTTTAATTTTTTAATTTTTCTCTCTTGCCTTAACATTTTAGAATGAAGATTTCGGTTCGATTAGTCTATGAGCAGATTAAATTTAAATCAACTAACTAGCTGGACAAAATCTAATGAGTTCCAGTTAAAGAAGGAAAGATTACCACGCTCATTCTGAACCTTTAGGTGTACTGGGAATTAACTTTAGATTCTCAATAGCCCTGTCAACAGTAACAAACAAGGTATAAAGTAAATGTTGTGATGTTTTACGATAGCAATACTAATTACTTAATTTAACTGAACGGCAAAAAATTGGAAATTCTGCAATCTCATTGATCGTGTGTGGCGATATGGATTACTTCGCTGAATAAAACAGATTCTGAATATGTAAGTTTCGTGCAGATCAAATTTGAATTTGTGGAGTTGATAAAATGACCAACATAATACAAAATTTAGATCAGACCAAAGTTTCAAATTACTTTGAATATTGATGCATTTAATACCCAAAAAAATCAGAGAACTGGTCATTTCCACAACCTAGGCAACTTAAAAGGCGAAAAGCAAAAGCTAGTGTGATTTTTAAAAGAATGACCAGTTCACGAATTGAATCTTATTTATATTTTTAAACATGTTCATTAAACAGTATATTACAAATATGCAATCAGATACAATAACCCTGAGTTTGCCAAACGCTGATTTATTATTTTCCCACATCGTATTTCGTGTTTTCTTGCACAAAGGCAGCTGTATTTCATACAAATCATACTTTTTCGATGCTAAAGTTGAAAGTTTTTATTCGCTAAATAAAACACTATCGTGTTTAAAGCTATAGATACAAGTACAGATGCAGTATACATTATCAAATCATTACAGTATTGAACAGGAATTATGTTTTATCAGATTCCAGTCCATCAGTCGATCTTATTTGTGAGTCGTCAGAAAATTTAACAGTCACTACAACGATAGTGATTGAGATTTGAGCAGCAATAAAATCTGAAAATTTAACAGTAACTTTTCATATTAATAGTTTATTTCAACGTAATTACTACAACCAAAAACTGAAAATATAGTATTGAAACGCTCACCTGCGAAACTGTTCCACCGGTAATGAATCGACAGCAAGGAAAACCCTAGAAACTCTCACCAAATAGTTCAAAGACAAATACAATCTGAAAATTTCCACATCAAAATTTCGATATTTACTTCATCTTCATCTTCTTCTTTTTTTCTTTTTTTGGCTCTTTGATAAATATTGCAATAACGTTGAACCTCTGCTTTACGAAATTTGATTGAAATTCCTTTATTTAGACAGTAACGAGAAAATGCGTGGTAAGATAGGGAGGGAGGCTATTTATAGCAGTGCGAATAGTGTACACGTGGCGAGGTACGAATTGTGGGCCAACGAACTTTTGTTTATGATCACGCGGGACCAATTGCTTTAAATCGTTCGTGTTGGTGGTGTACAGAAAGTAACGTGTGCTGAGTTGTAGGCGATTCTGGCTGCTATCGAACTCCTTGCCACGTAAAGCATATGGAGAGTACATTTGGTGCACCTTAAATTGAGAGAATGCATTTTTTTTTAAATGATGTGATGGAGAATATGTGGTTGAAAAAGAAGGAAAAGTTATTGATGTGATGAAAAATATTATTTTATTGAAGAATGTGTTGTTAAAAATGAATAGAAGAATGAGAATGAAAAAAATAATGTGAATCAAACAGAGACTTAAAATAGAAAAAGAAAATTGTATTTCCCATAAAAGAAATATAAAAAATTAGAAGAAGACAATGTGTGTTCTTAATTAACGGCTGTGGCTCGTCTCTTTTTCATGGCCTCCCTTTGCTTCGTGAAACATCTATTTGCAATTTTCAATTTCTATATATTTTACAAAAGCAACACTCTGCAACAAAAATAAGTATATGACAAAAGGGAAATGCCTAGGCTGCCTAGCGTACTTGGCAATTTTTCACATGGGCCTTATAGGCCCCTCACTATAGCGACAAGCCACACCCACCCCAACCCAACCCAACCCAACCCAACCCAAAATGTGCATTATCTGGCATGAGTTTGTGTACTTGTAGCAGGGTTCATGATAAAAATGACACGATATTATGAAAAGTATTTTAATTTTGATACAAAAATTATGCAAGAAAGTGATTAGTACGTGAAATTTAACTAATATTTTATGTGTTTATGGGTATTTTTGATGGATATTATTGAGAAAAATATATATTTTAAATAGTGATATGAAAGAAAATATGTGGTTAAAAAATAAAATAAAAATTATTGATGTGATGGAAAATATTATTTTATTAAAGAATGTGTGATTGAAAATGAGTTTTGAAAGAATGTAATTTGATAAAATGTATGTCAAACAGGAGTTATATTTGTCTTCGGTCATGGATCAACCATCTTTAACAATATGTCAATTGTTTAGTTACATATGTTAGCGATCAATAACTCGTGCTTTATATTCGAGTTTATATTCGAGATCAGTATCGTCCTTTTATAAACATTAAATTGGTATTGAAAACATACAATGGCACTCACGATCTAGAAAAAAAATCCTATTTTTGGCTAAAATTCGAGCCTCGAGTCAAAGACCAAAACTAATTTAGTAGTATGAAGACCATTTCAGCTAATTCAACTTGCAAGATGTGAACTTAATCGTTTCTTTTAAATCGGATATTTTTCTAATTCTCTGGTTAATTTTTTTCTCGATATCTCTTTTACTAAATCCATGTTTGATAGAACTAAAAATCTAATTTTTTTATCAAAATCAGTAATTAATTTTAAACATATATTTCATTGGATCCTAATTTTTTAATCACGTATTTCATCAAAATTTCTTAAAGATCTGATTTTAATCTCTACCAAACTGAGCCTGGTTTTTTTTTTTTTCCTTACTCATTGTCCACTAAAAATGAGAGGTTCAATTTGTGCAAACTTTCCAAAAATCAACGGGAGTGGGAAATCACATGGGTAGCCACCCAACTCAAACGACCAGGAATCTTTGGTATTTCATTATGTTGTCGTCAGAGTTGGCGTGGAATATAGTGTAAATCCTAAAAAGTAAAACCCGTGAACTAATGAATTCTTATTCTTCCTTTTGTTTATTCCTAAGAATATTGACAATTTGCTTTTCCATTGCATTTTTGGAAATTTTAATGTCACTATTCATTTAAAATGTTTAATTTCACTCGCATGTTTAATGTCAAATGTTAGATAAAGTTATTATTCGGTATTCTTATTTTGTTCTAGTTGACTTTACGCATGTTAAAGTTTTCTGTAAAATTGACTAAATGGGAGAACGGTTAATGAATTGATTGAAGGAATAAAGGATAATACGAAGGCTATACGACAGAACAGAAGAATTTTATGGTGTTAAAGTTTCATTAATTTATTCAAAATATTATGAGCCATTTGGTTGGGAATAATCTTTAAAAGAAATGGTGTAAATATTCTATATTCTTCAAATTAGAGGTCATAATTTGGCCAAAACCGGATGATGGTGAAATAGGATCCTGATTAGGATTCTTTATTAACTTTAGCATGATTGGCCACAACCATTTTAAACTATTTGGCATTTAGCCCCTGTTTGAGCCACATTAAAATTCTCATTCTCATTCTTATATTCATTTTCAACCATACAATTTCCAATAAAATAATATTTTTCATCACATCAATAATTTTTCTTTCTTTTTCAACTACACATTTTCCATCAATCCATTATTTCAAAATAATGTGGCTCAAACACACCCTTAATTGAAGTTTGTATGATAAGTGTGCATCTTAATTATATTTTGATTTACTATAGTTCGAATGTCAATTAAATTTACTGGAGTCGGGCCATTTCATAGCACGGTCGAGTTTACTAGTTTCTTTTCATGAAATAATATAGGGTTCTTTTGATTGTAAGAGTGGAATTTGGGTGGAAAGAAAATGAATTCTAGGGAATTGAACTGCCTATAAATGTTTTCATGGGAATTTGGGTGTGTTTGAGCCACGTTATTTTAGAATAATGTATTTTGGAATAGCAAATTGATAGAAAATGTGTAGTTAAAAAATAAGAAAGAGTTATTGATGTGATTAAAAATATTGAAATTTTGAATCTTTAGGTGTTTGTTTGACTTTATTTTACATGAAAATTGTCCATTAAAGGGATAAAATTTATTTCCATTGCGAAATAAAAGTGGAAAACCAAAACCAATTCAATGAAAACCAAGAAAATGGGATCACATGGAGGGTTGGGGGAAAACCATTTGTCAAGAAAATTTTGTCAATCAAACAAGCAAAAAGTTGAAATTTCGAAAATAATTGTCAAGTTCGATGAAAAATAGTGCATATGTGACAGGGCATCAGTGCTACACATGAGAATACAATGAATGTAGTTGATAACATTAATGATGAAGTGCAAGTACGGTTTTACTCATATTTTTGACAAACGTGTGGCAGTCGAAATGTTTTTACAAGTGCGATACAGATAAGAATAACTCGTCATGAATGGGTCCACAAATGAAAGTACCATGATTTTGAGTGGGATGGTGGTAATTTTGGGAAAAGAAGTGTGGGATTGAGATCAGAGAAATCTAACCTCATTGGCGCCTTGGCGGCGGTGGGAGGTTATGGTGATGCAAAGACATTTATGATGCTGAGAATTGAGATAGCGTTTGAGAGAATGTGTTATGATTTGAAATTGAAATAACAAAGTAACACGTGTGTTACCCACGAATAGAATATGTAACCTTAAAATAAAAAAAGTAAGTATTACGTTAACATATGTTTTATCTTACGAATAAAAAAAAAAGTGATACGGTAACACATACATTGCTCTACAACGGTAAAAAGTTGAAATGTAACAAGTATCTTATCATTTTTTGGCTAAACTTTAATGAAGAGCAAAATAGTATTATCCAAAATAAAGTTAAATAGGTATAGGTAAAAATGAGAAAAAAAAAAAAAAAATTTAAACAAAGAGAAAAATAAGCCCAAATCAAAGCTGTGGGCCTGTAACTGTGTGGCAGGTTAGACTCCATGAAAATCCGACTTCGGAAATTACACCCATCACTACAATTTAAATTAATATTCAAATTTTATATTACCAAAGTACTATAGTTTATGGTAAGGGTGTACAAAATCCGATCGAACCAACCCGATTTGTTTGGGTTGGTTTTTTTGTTGTTTTTACACTGGTTGAGTGGGTTGGTTGTGCAGACGGGTTGTGTTGGGTTGAGTTAAGTTGGGTTGGGTTAGGTCGAATTATGTGTTCACTCATAAAAATCGAATAAATCTGCACAACTCAACCCAACTATATTTATGAACTTTACAAGTGTTATGGTGTTACTTAAAAACTCTTAAAATAATATTATAAGACTTGAATAGAATGCATTTTACGAAAAATAGTATAAGCAAATACACATTCAACATAAAAATATTTTAATTGCCAAAAATATTTCTTGACTTCATATAATTTAATATGAATTTAGTCATGTAACATTTTAGTGCATGAAGTGTCAAAATAATTCAGATTTTTTTGTTCATTGCAACTATGGAGACCAACCATTATTGTTCTCGTGGACTAGGCTGTTCATGCTCAATCTCATCATCTGTGTATTGGATCGTTGCATTCAGCACTTCAACACGTAGTGCATATGCCATAACCTAGGGATCTTGCTTCTTCAGCTCCATGTAGAAAAGAAGTGGTTGTCATTTGTTATCTCACTTACGTTGTAATCAATTTTTAGGCAAGCAAACCTTTTATTGATTTGCATCTCGACGGATATAATCTCAACAAGACCGGCATAATAACATTCACTAGGAAATAGAAGTCCAAATGTCTTCTCATTGCTTGTTATGAAAACATTGACAAAGTTCATATCTGGCTCAATGAAAGGAAACAAAAATCAAGTAAAATATATCTCATACGAATCAAGAAGCGAAATCAACATAAGTAATTAATCTATGTTGCAGATGCTAGTTTAGTATCAAAACAGATACAATCCGATTAAATCTATATTGAAGAACTAGAAACGGATGTACTATCACGTGTAAAATGGCTTATTAGCATAAAACGTCCCTACATTTGGCATTTAGTATGCAAAAACGTCTGTACGTTTCAATTTTTTTACATTTTCATCCATATTTTCAAGTTTCATTGCGGAAACATCACTTTCATCAATTTTCTCAATAAAAATATGTGAAATGATAAATATATCATGTCATTTAAATAATAATAATAATAAAGAATTAGTTACAATCACATGCCCAAATTTTTCAAAAAATTATAAATGAGTCCCAAACAAATAATTAAAAATTAAAACTAAAAAAATAAAAATAACTTCATCTTCTTCCTCCCACCCCATTTCACCCCACTCCACTCGTTATTAAGGAGACTTCATGGAGCCTCCATCTCATAAACCACTACCCAACCGCCATCTAAAGCTTCGAAGTTCACACCACGAACAACTGCCATCAACCCCCAAACACTTTCAACCAATTGAACAAACAAAAGATTTATATGGCCAAAATCAACCAAAAACGTAGCTAATCGCGAGCAACACCTGGCCTTTTCTATCAATATCAACGTCGGTAGTGGTTTCCACTGTCGCAGAGCACCCATTCCGGCTTCGCCACATCATGCTACACCTGTTATGATAATGGGCTTCCATTAATTTCATCCTAATATGCCCTAGAATTTTTGTAATCTAAACTTGTGCAGGATGCATGAAATTTTAGCTTTGCATCCTTAGCTTCTCATGGGATGCAAATTTACAGTGATCTGGAAGATTGGGTGATGTGCTTATAGATACATCTATATATTTCTCGAACTTTTTATCTACGCAGTTTTTTTGGAGAAACGGGCATCCTTCTGGACTTCACACTTTATCTACAGGCTTGGGATTGATAGAAATTTTTTGTAAGTATCATTGTCATTCTGTTCAAAACAGAGCACGTTTGGAATGGCTAATTTCATGCTTATAAGTAGCCCATTACATAAAACAGGAATCGTTAATGGCCTGACTAAAAATCTATAAGAGGATTTAGAAAAATAAATTACCAATTTTGGGGAGAGGGATTTCCATTGGCCTTCATCATATTGTTGAATGTAATTTGCAAGCAAGGTGTCTTCTTTGGAGGACCATGGACATCTCTACAAAATATTTTTTGAACAATAAGGGGAACTTCCCATTTTGCTTCAATTTATCGAAGAGAGGGTGGTGGCGATGACCAGCATTGGCAGAGACGATGTTGTCATGGGTTTGATTTTGGGTGGCGTGGATGACTTTTGATTTGGGCCTCGGTTTTTTAATTTAGAGAAATTCAAGAATTTCAGGTGTTTAAAGTTTCAAATTCAAAAATCAGGGACCAAGTTTCAATCTTCAAAAATCAGGTACTATATAAAAACCCTAACCCTAATTTTTTACCCTCCACCCACTCCCCCTTCTCTCTCTCTCTCGCCTGATCCCTCCCCTCCCCCCACTCCCCCTTCACCTCCCCCTCCTGTCTCCTCCTCTACCTCCCCCCCTCAGTTGCGGAATCGCAGCAATTGCGAATCGCATCTGAGCGATTCTTGGCCGCGATTCGCAGTTGCGATGCAGCTACTTCCCTCGCCGATTCCGGTTCCTCGCAGCTGCGATTCTGGTTGGCTGTTGGAATCGCAGCTGCTGCGATTTTGGTTGGTTGTTGGTGGTTTTTTATTGGTGATTTTTTTGGTTGTGATTTTGCGGTGGAGGCGTGGTAGTGGGTGTGTTGGCTGATTGCTGTTGTTGGCTGGTGGGTGGTGGTGGATCTATTGTTGTTGGCTGGTGGTGGTGGTTGTGGTTGGCTGTTGGTGATGGTAGTGGTGGATCTATTGTTGGCTGTTGGCTGTTGGGTTGTGGTTGTGGTTGTAGTTGTGGTTGTGGTTGGTGGTTGGTGGTTGTGGATGTGGTTGGCTGTTGGTGGTGGTGGATCTATCGTGGTTGGGGTTCAGTCGTGTGTTCTGTGGCTGGGTAGACTCTGTTGGTCCATCTGTGACCTGTGACCAAGTATCGGTGGAAGGCTGTAGTATGTGACCAAATTTTTGTTAATCTGTGACCAAATTTTTGTTAATATGTGACAAATTACTCAAATGTGACCAAATTTTTGTTAATCCGTGACCAATTACTTAAATGTGACCTAAAAATTTAATAATCTGTGACCTCGAAATAATATGTGACCAATTAATTTAAAAATCTGTGACCTCGAAATAATTTGTGACATACAAATTTTTTGATATGTGATCTCGAAATAATTTGGGATCAAAAAATTTGACGATATGTGACCAGTAAATAAATCTGTAATTTAAAATTATGAATATGTGACTATTAATCACAAAATGTGATTTTATTATCTTTATTTAATAAATATTTTTAATTAATTAAATAAATACCTGATTTTTGAATTTTTAAACTATTTACCTTATTTTTGAATTGAGGTAAAGAAAACACCTTAAATATGATTTTTTCCCTTTAATTTAATTATCTTATTTTAATTGTTTTATTATATAAAACAAAAATTTACTATTTTAATTAATAGTAAAATATAAACTTACTATTTTAATTGGTTTTGGGACTCATTTGTAACTTTTTTAAAAATTTGGACATATGGTTGCAATTAATTCTTTATTTTTCTTTTCTTTTAATTTTTTTTAATTTAAATAAAAAGGCATATTTGACATTTCATGAATTTATATTGAGAAAATGGATGAAAATTGATTAAAATAATGTTTTCCGCAATGGAACGTGAAAATATGGTGAAAATGTAAAAATTTGAAATATAAAGACATTTTGCATACTAAAGGCCAAACGTAGGAACGTTATCTTTTTATATATAAAAAGTGTCTATTTAACGGAATTTGTTGGTTTAACGGAAAAACTAATGGAATTTGTTGTTTTAACGGATTATGTAACGGAATTTCTTGTTTTAAACAGGCAGCTGCACCTTCTTTCAATGTTTTTATCATAACTTTGTATTCCGATGTTCGATTGTAGCGATTCAAAATGCGTTGGAAAGCTAACCCATCTGACTACAACTTTGATTAAGACATCATTCTCCAATTCGATCACGTTCTATGCCAAAAATATGTCTCAATATAACGGACTATGTAACAGAATTTTTTGTTTTAAACAGGCAGCTGCACCTTCCTTCAATGTTTTTATCATAACTTTGTATTTCGATATCCGATTAAGACGATTCAAAATACGTTGGAAAGCTAACTCATCTGGCTACAACTTTAATTCAGACATCATTCTCCAATTGGATCACTTTATATGCCAAAAATAGACACGGGTGGTTCAATTGACGCCAATTGAAGTATAGTTATCTAATTAAAAATTGAGTTAAAGTTAGTTATCGTGAATAGAGCTAATTACATACTAGATTCCACGTTTTTCCATCCAACCTTTCGATCTCATCCGAATCAAAATGAACATTGGTTTGTTCAAAGTAAATATGACATACTCAAAACTTGATTATTACCAAATCTTGCAAGTTGCAAAGGACAAACACAATGAGCTTCATACATGTTGAAGGCCCACACGTACAATTCATAGCACCACATGGTTTGTCACACTATACTCACATGAACAATTTTGGTACGCACTTTCGATTAATAAAATAGAAACTTAATCCTTGTTTGGTAGGGATTAATAACTTTTCAATCACACGTTACATCTATTTTTATCAAAATTTGTTATAAATATTGTTTTAATTTACATCAAATAGGGCTTAGTATTCACATGGAACCCACCTGAAATCCCAACTTGGGCTTGGTCAAAGTGTCTACTTAATTGGATATTACCTCCCACCACAATACAACTCTTATGTATAAGAATTACTTATTTTAAAATTTAGTTATTTATTTATAAGTAAACTTTTAAACTTTGATTCAGACATCATTCTCCAATTGGATCACTTTCTAATTATTTATCAATTACATAAACATTACATCATTAATTATTTATAGGGTGTCTGTTTCTGCTTTTCAGCAGAAATCAAGCCGTTGGCAACACAATTCATGCTGTTGGGAGTCGCAATTTTGGATCAATTCTCTTATTGTAGGGCTATAGGTTTGAAAAAAAAGGGTAACATAATCAATTTTCCTTCCTCCTTGCAGCGCGCCCAGACACACCCTTAATTAACCAAAAAAAATTACATCTTTATTAATAACAAATTAATTATTAAACAAAAATATAAATAAGCCTGTGTAAAAGCTAAGATACGTGTTAGTATCTCCTGTATTATTAGTTGTCGTTTGAGGAAGCCAAAATGAAATTTTCACAACAAATGAATGAATTATAGTATAATGTGGAAGATAAATTACCGTGACACGAGAATGTAACCACGGTTTATAGTTGCTAGATTACAAATTTTATGGGTCGACATTGTGTACATACATAGATGTGTATGTGCATGTTGCCACAAAAAAAAAAAAAATAAAAAATAAAAAAAAAAATATATATATATATATATATGAAATAGCTTTTGTTATTTTGATTTGTGCTCCCAGAATTAAGGTGATTTCAGATTCAGCAGCCATTTGTGTTGTCGAGAAACGGCAAAGTAACATTTCTTTATCAAATCATCAACTGCAATATAGGGAATCAAGTTACCATTCTTAATTACATACGTACTACTCATAATTTAGACGATGTCAGAATCAATAGTTATACTTGTTCTCGTACAATAAATCTATTGGACTACATTTTACACATCATGATTTGAAATCTAGGGACGTAGGTTACCAATCTTAATGCATATAACTATTGAATGTGAAATTCTATATAAAATATCAACGACAAATAAGATATGAAATTTCTACTGGAATAATTATATTACCCATGATATGAAATCTTGGACACACGTTGTACAACAAACAACGTAATGTTGAATATGGAATCATATACAATAAATAAATAATGGATACGATCATAAAATTTATCGAATTTTTTGATATTATCAGCTGAGAAAATTTTCCAAAACGAAGTGTATATCACCATCGAAGAATGATCGTTCATATCCCCATATTTGGTGTTACCGCACCCCCACAAAATCGATTTTAAATTTGAATCCGCACATTTCCAGCACTTTCAATTAATTCATCTTTCTTGAATCTCGTTCCGCATTTCAATTGCGAGGGAAATTTAGGAAAGTTTATGATACAACACTTTTGGTATTTTTAATCGATTATGTAGTTTTTTTCTGTATTTATTTGATCATAATAGCAAAATATGAAATTTTTTAAAGTGAAAATTACACTAGGGTAGGTTTTTAAAGATTGTAGATCAAAAATAAGATATAAATTTTACGTATCCATAAATCAGATGATAATTCAACTATTAGTATTAATAATAATATTATAAACCCACCCTACCCAATATCCTATATCTTTTTTCTCTCTATCGTCTAGTTTCTCTCTTTAAATTATAACATCCCAAACCTTAAAAATCTCAAAATCACAGTGCCCCCATCTCATTTTCTTCTCCAGCGCGACACTGTACCATGTCAAGCGACATCATTGATCTAGCTAATGTTATGGATGATTGTTTGTGCCATGGCACATCTTCTTTCTTATCCGGCGTTGCAAATCGGTGACTAATGTTATGAATGGTGCCATTGATCTGTAGCGCGCAGCACTACACGTAGCAGCGAGTGATGCCTCACTGCATGCAACATCTCACGAGTTGCTGTACTGAGCATTGCCACCTCGTGAGTTGCCGTGCAACGTCGTGCCTGTAGCCACCATGCACAACAGCGTTCACGCCCTCGCGTGTTTATGCGGTGGTTCTGGGGAAGTGTGATAGCCGTTGCGCGATTTTGAGGTGGTTCAGGGGAAGTACGATTTTGTGGTGGTGGCGACGATGGTGGTGGCTCACAATTTGTTCCTAGGTCATAGATCATTGTGCGTATGTCACAGATCAATATACATATGTTACAGATCAATTAAAATTGATCACAGATCAATGTTCATATTTTACAAATCAATTAAAATTGATCATATACCAATGTCCATAGGTCACAGGTTTATGTTTACGGGTCACAAGTCATATTGTATATGTTACCGATCAATGTTTATATGTCACACATCCAAGAGAATTTGTCACAAGACATTGAATCAATATAATAGATTAATGTCCGAAGGTCGCCGATTCAAGAGAACTGGTCATAGGCCATTGGATCAACATCAAAGGTAACAGTTTACACTCTGTTTAAATAACATAGCCAAAATTTTGTCATTGAAGTTAAATTAGATAATTCATCAATTTTATTCCACCAAAATCCATCAATTAAAGTTCAAATTGAAGATCAATATCACAGGTAACAATTTAAATGTCGGTGATTGTGAGAGGAGATGGCGACGATGGATGCCAACGACTATGAGAGTGGATGTTGACGGGTGGATGAATGCCAGTGATTGTGAGAGTGCCCGCGACGGGTGGATGTTAGTGATTGTGAGAGAGGATGGCGACGAATGGATGCCGATGATTGTGATCGAGACCGAAGAGAGATTGGAGTGGGTCGAGATTTTTTATATATAATATTTATTAATTACCACATGAGTTTTGAATTTGTAAACTTTTTTTCTTAAAATTTAATTAACCAATAATTGAGGCATAATATATAAATTATTTCCTTTTTCATATATGTCAGGTATATATGATATTTTCCTCATATTAGTGTACATGGACCTGATCCCATTCCGTTGAATTGGAATTGACCCACTTTTAGATCCGGATCAAATTTGGGTCCAACATAATTATATGGAGAGGAAATGGTGGAAAATACCCGGTTGACCCGGTCACTTTTTCACAATAGCCGTTGATCAAGTAAAAAAAAGGAAAAATTAAAAAAACTTAAAAGTCCAACATTTTCTCATTTTTTCCCTCACACGTAACTTGAAAGAGAGTTGGGACAAAGAAAGAAAAAAAGCATGTTTTCGAATTTTTGTTGATTATCTTCGAAGAAATTGTTGTAGAATCAAATATTAATGGATGAAATGTGATTTGGGTGAGATTTGGGGGGCGGAGATCGTCGAAAATGGCGTTTTCAGACGAATCTATTAGTTGGAGGAGAAAAGCTCAGACGCCCACACTCCTAGGGATGGCAAAAAAATCCGACAAACTCGATACCCGGGGGACCCGCCCCGAATGGGGAGAGGAAAACCCGCTTAAACGGGTAACGGGGCGGGGACGGGTAACGGGGTCCCCGCCCCGCCCCGCCCCGTTAAATTTTTTTTTTTTTTTAAGAATTCAATACTTTAAATGAATATTTTCGTTAGTTCTAATAGAAAATAACAACTAAAATTATTTGTTTAAATATAATGAATATGGACAATAAAAATAAATTATCAAAAACTAAAAAAAAAAAAAAAAAAATCTAAACGGGGAATAAACCCACCCCCGCCCCGCCCCGCCTTAAACGGGGAACGGGGCGGGGACGGGGAATGAATTTCTTAATGGGGCGGGGGACGGGGAGGGCATCCCCGCCCCCGCCCAGCCCCATTGCCATCCCTTGACACTCCCAGAAGCCCAGACTTCAAGGCGTCTCGGCCCAGTTGATTTTTTCTTTTAAAATTAATTTTTATTTTTATTATTTAATATTAATTATAGTTTAATTTTGTTTTGAATTTTTAATTAATTATTTAATATTTAATTTAAATAAATAAATTAACTTATTTAAGTAAAATTCACGAAAAAAGAGTTTGTAAAATATAAAATATTATTTAGTTATAAGTAATAAACTATTAAATATTCGTTTGTTTATTTAATATTCAATTACCTATAATTAATATTATAAATTATTAAGTAAACTATTAAAAAAAATTTCTTAAATTACTAATTTAATTTAATTACAAAGAATAAAAATAATCGATTTCAAATATATTTAAACTACTTATTGAAATTGTTTATAAACAATTAAATAAACAATTTAAAATAAATTATTTCATTTAATTTCTATATTTTTATATATTGTCTAATATTTAGTTAAAAAAAGTATATTTAAATTTGCAATATTACTTAATTACAAATATTACATAAACAAAATAAATCGTTTCTTTTAATTGTTTACTTAAATTTTATATTTCGATTGTATATTTTATATTTTATTAATTAATAATAATTAAATATTACATAAACAATTAAAACAATGAATTTAATTATAAATTCTTCGTTTACAACGAAATATTAATTGAACAAGTAAAATACTTATTTGAGATTATTTCTTTTAAATTACTTATTAAAATTGTTTATTAAACATGAACTAAACAATGAAAATAAACAATTTAAAATAAATAATTTCATTTAATAGTTTATTTAAATATTTATTGTTTATAATTAAAATCGTTTATTTAAATTTTATATTTCGATTGCTTATTTAATATTCTATTATAAATTATTCTATTATTTTGAAATATTAAGTGAACAATTCAAATAATTTATTTTAAATTACTTATTGAGATTGTTCAAAAAACATTAAACAAACAATTTAAAATAAATTATTTCATTTAATTGTTTGGTTATAAATAATGAAAAACTAAATAAACAGAATAAATTGTTTCTTTGAATTGTTTATTTAATATTATAATAATTATAATTAAATATTATATAAACAATTTACAATTAAAATAAGAAATAATGAAATATTCGGTTAACAATTAAAATAAAAAATCAATTTTATATTATTTAGTTATAAATAATCAATTATTAAATATTCGATTATTTATAGAATATTATATTAATTATAATTAAATATTATAAACACAATAAATAAAATATTGAATTGACAATTAAAATAAGAAATAGTGAAATAATCAATTAACGGTAGAAATAAAGAATAAAAAATATATTATTTAGTTATAAATAATAAAATATGAAATATTCAATCGTTTATTTTATATTCTATTAATTATAAACAAGAAATAAAATATTCGATTAACAATTAAAATAAGAAATAATGAAATAATCGGTTAACAATTAAACGAAAAAATAATATAATATTATTTGGTTATAAATAATCAAATATTAAATATTTGATTATTTATTTAATATTCTATTAATTATAATTAGATATTATATACACAATAAATGAAATATTGAATTGACAATTAAAATAAGAAATAATGAAATAATATGTTAACAATTAAAATAATAAAATATTATTTAGTCATAAATAATAAAATATGAAATATTCGATTGTTTATTTAATATTCTATTAATTATAATTAAATATTATATACACAATAAATGAAATATTGAATTGACAATTAAAATAAGAAATAATGAAATAATCAATTAACAATTGAAATAAAAAAAATATTATTTAGCTATAAGTAATAAAATATGAAATATTCAATTGTTTATTTTATATTCTATTAATTATAATTAAATTAATTATAAACTACAAATAAAATATTCAATTAACAATTAAAATAATGAAATAATCGGTTAACAATAAAATAAAATAAAATATTATTTAGTTATACATAATAAAATATGAAATATTGGATTGTTTATTTAATATTCTATTAATTATAACTAAATAATATTTTATTATTTTTATATGCACAATTAAAATATGCAATTTAATTATAAATTCTTCTTGTACAATTAAATATTAAGTAAACAATTCAAATACATGATTTAAATTATTTTATTTAATTTTTTATTTCAATTTTTTATTTCAATTGTTAATTTAATATACTATTAATTATAATTAAATATTATATAAACAATAACAATATGCAATTTAATTATAAATTCTTCTTTTACAATTAAATATTGAGTAAACAATTAAAATACACGATTTAAATTATTTATTTAAAATAAATTATTTCATTTAATTGTTCATTTGAATTGTTTATTTTAATTTTATATTTCAATTGTTTATTTAATATTCTATTAATTATAATTAAATATTATATAAATAATTAAAATAAGCAATTCAATTATAATTGAATATTTAACGACAATAATTATGCAACATACAAATTATAATTAATAATATACTGATGAGTGCAATTAACTCATTAAACAAATACATTTTAAATTGTAGTTTTTAGATTTTTCTTGAGTACTTTTGAGCGTTTTGATGTGTTTGATTATGCCGTTTTGTAATTTAAACATATTGGAGAAAATGACGTATTTTGGAGCTTTAGATGAAGCCGTGCGTGATCATAAAAATTGGATTCGAAGAGGAGGTGAAACAAAAAAAAAATGAAGTGAGGAATGGTGAATTGGCGGAAATTAGCCAGAATAAGCGGTGATAATAATGCAATTATCACGTTTTTCATCCACTAATAATTGCATTTTCATGATTTATTGACGCCTAAATGTTCTAAGTACACTTGCATTTTGGTTTAGGCTGCAAATGAACGAACACGATGGAAATTAGAAGAAAAGAGCGAAAATGACCAAAATTGAGGAAAGTGATAGTTCATGGATTAAAGTGCAAATAATCTAAACTTGTTTCTCACCCCGTGATGAAGATTCGAGAGTATTAGAGGTCAATTGGATGAAAAATGAATCAAATGGATGAAATATAGCCAAAACGTTATCACATATTAACTTTCAAGTTGAAAAGTTTTGCACCAATTTTCAGCCTCATATTGAGACCAATTTTTGACATGGAAAACGATTGAATTCGAAGATGATATTTGAATCAAAGTTGTAGCCCATTGAGTTAGTTTTCCAACGCATCTTGAATTATTTCAATCGGACATTAGGAAAGAAAGTTATGGCCAAAAAAGTTACAAGGTTCGTCGGATCCAGACGGCCCGCCCGTCCGGGGACTTCGGGCAATCTGGATCCGGACAGGCGGGCTGTCTGGATGTCTGGTTGATCATTTTACAGACTATCGTAAATTTGTCTGAAATTATACAGACATATGGATTATTTTCTCATTTTTGTTAAAAAAGATTATATATCTATTTAAGATCGTAAAATTTTCATATACTTATATCAAAATAAGATTTAAAGATTAAAATAACGTACTAATTTTATCGAAACAAAAATTAAAATACGTAAATATAATTACCGATTTCACTGATGGATATGAATAATATTTCTTTATTGAGCGTTTGATAAAATTATCTGTTTTCAAATTTGAAATAGATGAAAAATGAAATTATTTTTACCTGTGTTGGAGTAAACAGATAAAGAAAGTGCTTTGATTTTGAAATTTTAAGTGGGAAGCGTTAGAATTCTTTATAACTTAAAAATGGTATTATTGTCTTTTAAATAATATCATATTTTTGTAATTGTATAACATTTTAAGGGTAATTTTATCTTTTAAGCATTTTAACGCGTGGTGAATGTTAAAGAAATTTTGGGTAAAGTGAAAAATGGCACGTAATCTTAAAAGGACCATGCTAGTGGTACATCAACGATTACATCGGGGTGTACACTCCTCTCACATGGGGGGTGGGTCCACTCGAATAAAAAATTATTATTCGAGTGGACCCCACCCCCATGTCAGAGGGGTGTAGACCTTGATGTATAGATCTTGATGTACAAGTACAAATATCCATCTTAAAACTACCCCCATTATATGGGTCTAATGTTGCCAGGTTCTGTCAAATGCAGTTTGTTATCTTTCTCGGTCCTCAGCGCTAGCATCTTTCTGTTCTTCAATTCAGAGTCACAAGCTTATCGGAACACAGTAATGGCGGCTGTTTCCTCGGTTTATGGAAACGGGTTTCCACCCATTTTCTGTCTCACCTCAACCCGTACCATCAAGAAATATCCTCCCGCCACCATATCCCGTGTTGCCACTGCTGCTAATCCTACCAGTACTACTACACACAGTGAAATTCAAAATGGGCCCATATATGCGACTGGAAGAGCTGGGAAGAGTCTTTCAGTTTCGTCCTCAATAAGACAATCTGCAATGCTCGACATTCAACAGTCCACCGACTTGGCCTCTGCTCTTTCGAGGTTCTTTCTTTTCGACTTTATTGATATTCACTCACTTGAATTTAGCCATTGCTACTTATGGATATTTTTATGTTGCTTGGGTGTACGCAGGGTTGGGGGTTGGGGTGAAATCCTAGCTTACTACTGTCGTGAGCTTTGGCCTTTCAAAGGCTAACTGATTTTGATAATTGGGTATTTAGTGGATATCCAAGATAATGACCCATTTCGCTTGCTTTCTTCTCAACTCATAATTTTATCTGTATAATTGTCTTTTGGTTGACTGAGAAATTTCACCGTGTTTTGCCGAGTTCTCAGTCCACACCTCTATTTTATTTGGAAATTAAACTAGAACCTATAGAATTCAGTTAATTGACATGCAATAAACTTTGAAAATCCAGTTCTTGAAATGTCAATTACATGGTACTAATATCTAAAAATATCTATAATAAATTCTACAATGGACATGTGAGTTTTTACACACAATCTGTAATATGTTTCTGCAGCTATGAGAAAGTTATAATTCTTTGTTATCAGCAATGTTTTACTCATACGATGTACATTTGATTCTCTCCCCATTCACATTGATTCATTGACACGATATGAGAGACGTGCCATTGAAAATCTAGGTTGCTGATAAAATCGTCTATTTACAGATCAGGAGAGGTGTTGAAAGCACAAGACTTTAATGTGATTTTGCGCCATTTTGGGAAGTTAAACAGATGGAAGGATCTTTCTCAGGTTTAAGTGGATAAATATCTTCTGTGCTTTTCTTCGTCATGTTGGTTATCATGCTTCGATACTTAGGGTAGTTAAAAATTTATGTTGCCAGGAAGGTCTGCTAATGGATAGAGATTTACACAACATAGATTTTGAATCATTGATATAATTCTTATAGCTTTAATGTACACAAACTATCTCAAGAGTCTTTTCTTCTTTAGTTACTACATGATATCATGTGTAAATATTAGCTCCCCCTTCTCTTTTCTGGCTTGGCTGTTTAGATAGTTAGTTTGTCATGGGTCTTTTAAGTGAAAACTATTTGGCTTGTTTAGCACTGTGAAGAGGACTTGTTAATTTTATATCCCCTTATTAAAATGCGATGTTGACCGCTCCCACTCCTTAACACTCGACTTTTGAATGGGTGAATTGGGTACAGCCGTACAGTTGAATTAGTGAAGTCATGGTTTCTCATCACAACATCTTAATTTGAGTTAATATAACAAATCTATTTTTAAGGATCTTATACTTTCTGCTTTGGTTATGTTGAAGTTTTCTTCTAGACACAAGGGTTTCTTCATGAGCAGTGTTGATGCTCAACTTCTAAATTCCTTTAGCAAAATTATTTTACTTCAGAACTGCTAATAATTTCCGCACATAAATTTTTCCACCTTTGTATCCCCTGCATCTAAATGCCTTTTTGTGATTTTGGTAATTCATGACTTATAACTACTATGTAACCTTGCAGCTTTTTGATTGGATGCAACACTACGGGAAAACAAATATTGCTTCTTACAGCAGTTATATGAAGTTCATGGGGAGGCATCTCAATCCTTTAAAGGTCCTAGAAATATACAATAGCATCAAAGACAAGTCAACAAGGAACAGTGTCTCCCTCTGTAATTCCGTTCTGAATTGTCTGGTTAAAAGTGGAAAGTTTGAGAGCAGCCTCAAAGTATTTAATCAAATGAAGCAAGACGGTCTAATACCTGATATTGTAACCTATAGTACGGTGTGTAAACTCTTATTCTCACTTATTTTAATTTTCATGGAATTTACAGACTTTTCAATTGTCCGCCATTGTAATCCAAATTGGTAGCAAGGGTATTATGTGAAAGGAAAAGATGGCATATCAGTTTATTCTGTATTGTATCCGTAGATACATAAACACTGCGTTGTATCCATAGATGCATAAGCACAATAACCTGTTGCAATGAAACTTATGGGGTTGAATTGTTATATACAATGTAGACACTTAAATTCGACTTTTCTCTTTCCCAATTTTGTGGAAGGCACAATCATTTATTGTTTCAGCAAAGACTTCTTCTTCTTCTTCTTCATACTTTTATCTATTCAATTTTGCTATCTCATGTCTTGGTGTTTTGTATCTTCAGCTACTTGTGGGTTGTGCAAAAGTGAAAGGTGGCTATTCGAAGGCATTGGAGCTGGTTCAGGAAATTAAGTCTAGTGGGTTGCATTTGGATAGCATAACATACGGGACACTTCTATCTGTATGTGCTTCAAATAATCGGTGTGAAGAAGCAGAAAAATACTTTGAGCAGATGAAGGTCGAAGGTCATGCTCCCAATGTTTTTCACTACAGCTCTTTGGTTAATGCGTACGCAATCGATGGCAATTATAGAAAAGCTGATGAGTTAATTCAAGAGTTGAAATCTGCTGGGTTAGAGTTGAATAAGGTTTGTTTTCTTTCCCTCTTACCAATGAGTTTACTTGTCTTTTAGCAGTCATATTATCACATACTACTGGTGGTGGTTTCCTAACCTAGTAGATTTTTAAGCTGTAGCTGACTAGGGCATCATAGAAATATTAAATTCTTAGCACTAATAATAACAATAGTTATTAGACCCAACCCAGATGTTGACCCGGATCAGATCATCAGGTTATGATTCAACTAGTGGGTTAAGGGTTCAAACAAATGGTCTATATCCAAAAAAATATACCCCATAAAGTTAGTAATGTTTTCCTCTTTCATCTTTCCCAAATTATAAGTCATGTTTCTTATTTAATGTGCTTTTTTATTACAAATATAATTTAATTACCTTGAATATTGATTGCATTAATGTAGGGGTATATTAGGAAAAATGATGGTAAAATTTATTATTTCAACTATATTAACTAAATTTTATTAATCTGTGTGAAAAAAAAAAATATGACTATCTTTATGGGACGGAGGGAGTATATATTTTTTAAACAAAATAATAGTGTGTATATATTAGTTTATGTCACTATTGCTCTACAAATGATGTAAATTATATTGTTTCTTAAAACTTTTATTTTTGCAACAAATAAAAGTTATAAACCTTATCATTCATAAAAATAAAACAATAGAACTTTTAAATACCTTCTTTTTGCTTACTATGGACGATAAAAGGTCAATTGGCATGATGGTAAGTGGCACATAAATTGTCTAGGTTTGAGTCTCTAGCCTTATTTTACCGGTTCTAATGTTACTTGGCTTATTCACATGCTAATTGGTCCAACTATGCGATCCTATAGCCGGTTTGGCGATTTCCGGACTGGGCCAGTTTTAATAACTATTCTAATAACTGCTCTTTGCTGAGCATATCATTTATCCTCCTGTTCTTCCTCTTTGTTTAACTATGATTTAACAAAAAGAAACAAACAATGGAAGCATGTAATGATGTAGATAAGAAGAATAAACTTTCAGTTTTTCATGAATGCGCAAAATTCCTTGTCTTTCTTCATTATTTTCAAAATACTTTATGACTTCTGGTTGAGTCTTATCAGTTACCATAATGCAATAAACTTGCGAAATTAACTTTTTTTGCTTCATAGAGCATGTATGGCTCTTCAGTTATAGAAATGAGAAACAGAGACGCTATGGTAGTAGAAGCAATTTACTGGTTCTGATTATTATACACAAGTAAAGACACCATAGTTTTATTTATTTCTCTATGTTGGAACAGTTCGATTTTTTTCCCAAAATGTTGCAAGACTCATGAATCCAAAAAAGTAATATACAGATTTTAAATATAATTTCTTTTGCCTTTTCTTTATGGCAATTCAAAAACTAAATTAATAACAAGGGAATCTTTCTCTGTTAGACTAGTACCAGCTTCAATGCTTACTGATGCCTAACTGTATTTATACATGAATGACTATACTGCAAAGTGTTTCAGGTCTAAAAAACTAGCCTTCTTTTACTAATCTAAGAAAGCAAACCACCTCCTATGAGTGAAGTTGGATCTAATTAAAAGCATATCATGAGAAGTCTATGATGTTGCCAGGTTTTTGCTAGAATCAAGTGGATGGTCATAAACTCCTAGTCCATATGCTGCAAGGCCCTGTACTTTAATAATATGATTGGTGAACATCCTTTATGTTTGTACTTTTGATTAATTATTATTTTATTGGATACACTTTGAACTTTTTTATTTTTATCTGTTCCGGTCCTGCTGAGACTTTCTTCGTTTTCCTGAGATTGTCTGCTTATTAACTTCTATGCCAAGAGATTCTTATGCAAGCGACCACCTGATGTATTGAAAGCTGGCCTGTTGATATTTCAGCATACCGAAGTGCATAGACATCATCAAGCTTTTGCTTATCACATGGATTATTCAATTTATTCTTATACATGGCAATTCTTTCAGGTTATTTTAACAACTTTGCTGAAGGTATATGTAAAAGGAGGTCTTTTTGACAAATCAAGAGAACTCTTGGATGAACTCCAAAGACTGGGCTATGCTGGAGATGAGGTAATCATTAGTATACTTCACACATATTTCCTTGAAAATTTAGATTGGACTCTATGTGTTTCAATTTAGGATTTGACTAATTGGCACGAGACTTGGATTTGAGTTGATCAAGTCCAATAATTTTGCTTGGTACTATATATTTTGCAATTAACTAGGATAATTAATTTTAGGTTTTGAGTAAAAAAGTTTCATGTTCTTAAATTTAATTTTTGTTTGGTATTGGATTTGTTATTTCTACAAAATTGCTTCTAATTTACTGCAGATGCCATACTGTCTGCTGATGGATGGCCTCGCAAAGTCTGGAAAACTTAAGGAAGCCAGATTAGTTTTTAATGAAATGAAGCAAAACGAAGTGAGAAATGGTATGTGCAGTTGAAGACATGGGTCTTTTAGCTAGCAACTTCTCTTGAACAGTGTATTTCATGTTACTTTGCAAGTGATCCACAATGTAGTGGAATGTTTGGCAGGTTATTGTTTCAGCTAAAGATTTACGCTAAATGGATTGAATGCATATGGACTATTTATACATGCTCTAAGAGAAAGTTCTAATGATCTCGATGTAACTCAAAAATACAAACATTTGTGGGTTCAATGCGAAAATTGTTATGGATTAAATTATATGTAGCTAGCCATGCTCCTCCTTTTGTATGTTGAAACTGGTTTATAGAAAGTTCAGATATTTTTATGTCAATAGCTAGGCACAGCTGTTCTTTAATATAGGCCCTATTTGGGAGGGATTTAGATTTTTCTACAGCAAATTAATTCTCATTTTCAACCACACATTCTTTAATAAAATAATCTTTTCCATCACATCAATAATTTTTTCTTCTTTTTCAATCACACATTTTCCATCATATCACTATTCAAAATCAATTCTTTCCCCAAAAATCCCTCCCAAAAAAGCTCATAATTACTTCTACTTTCTGCCACTAGCTTAGGTGTATCAAAAATTGTCCATGAATGTAGGTTTGAATATGACTTTACCCGCTTGATCTGATCACAAGGTTTATCGGTTTTCTCTTTTTCCTGTTTTATTTTAGTTTAATATACTAGAACCTCATGCGTAATCATTTATGTGCAACTTGTAAGTCACACACTCATGACCTTCTTTGCTCAAAATATCTGTAGATGGTTACTCCTACAGTATCATGATTTCAGCCCTCTGCCGTAGTGGTCTCCTTGAAGATGCAAAGCAATTGGCTTGTGAATTTGAAGCCAAATATGACAAGTATGACGTGGTTATTTTGAATACAATGCTCTGTGCCTATTGTCGAACAGGAGAAATGGAGAATGTAATGAAAATGATGAAGAAAATGGATGAGTCAGCAATTAGCCCTGATTGGAATACCTTTCATATTTTAATAAAATATTTTAGCAAGGAAAAGTTGTATCTACTTGCATACCGTACCATGGAAGACATGCACAGAAAAGGTCACGAACCAGAGGAGGTAGGCTGCAGTTACTACTGAAGTGCTATCTATGAGAGTGCTCTACCTTAAATAAAATAATTGACTTGCACTTTAAGAGTTGACAATTGGGAGAAAAATAATGCATGGAAACATGATGGCCTCCTATACCAGATACCTGGCTTCTTTACTGACATCACTTAATTGTGCAGTTATAGGCTTCCCAGAGGTTTTTATTAGCTTTTGCTTAGTATTTTTTCTGTAAACTATGATTGTTTGTTGATCCTTTCATAGTACTGGTACTTAGATGCTTGGTTTTTTTGGGTTGATGAGAGAAATCAAATATTCTAAATTTGGATAATCATAGTTTGCTTTTGGACGTTTTTAATATGTAGCTAACTAATTTTGAAATTAAAATTCACTCGTCTGCAAAGGAAATTTATCACCATATCATGCCATTTTAAGTTCATACAGATTCATCGGTGCGACAACTGATAGCATGTGAAAATGGGGATCTTGGAAAACAAAAGCTACCAGGTGGTCTCGGAATTTTTCTTCACTCTAGGGGAATAATCATTTTAATCTAGCCATAATAGCATCTAACGATGAGACTATTTGTTGCTATTGGTCATTTTCTGATAAGAATTTTTGTTTTAAGCTTTATTTTGGAATTAGAAGAAGCTTTTGCTAGTTTTTCTTAAATCCACCATCACTTTACATCCTCTCGTAATCTTCTCTCTTAATAGAGTTTATCTGGTCTGACAACAACTTTGAGTTGAAACTGATGAAATCCTTCAATGACACATTGATTGCAACATCAGTATTTGTTTCCCTGAAAGAGTATGCTATTCACAATGGAGAGTTGTTCAAAGATGACTGAATAGTTTCTGGTTATCAGGATGGTTTTCGACATGTTTAATTTAGTTTTAACCGCAATGTGGGCCCATTGATACCATTTTTCTTTATGCAGGACCTCTGTTCCTCTTTAATTTACCACCTTGGTAAAACTGGTGCCCATTCAGAAGCATTTTCTGTGTACAATATGTTGAGATATAGCAAGAAAACCACATGCAAGGCCCTTCATGAAAAGATTTTACATATTTTAGTTGCAGGTGGACTTCTCAAAGATGCATATGTAGTGGTCAAGGTATATAATTACCCAGTAACACAATCTTCAATAGGGTTATGTCTTGTGAATGATTGATTTCTAATCGCTTGCATACTTCAGGACAATGCAAAGTTGATCTCTCGGGCTGCTATAAGGAAGTTTTCTACCTCCTTTATGAAAAGAGGCAATATGAACTTGATAAATGATGTGCTAAAGTCTATTCACGGATCTGGTTACAAGATTGATCAGGTGATGATTTGATTTTTTGAGTCGAGCGATTGATGAAGTTTATTCCTTTCATACATAGACGTGAAATACATGGTTCTGGCTGTCTGTCTCCCAACTCATTGGGCTGGATTGAATTTTTTACCCTTGTGAGCTAGGAGAACATCCAAGTCTATGTTTGGTCTCGGATTGAGTTTCATGAGAACCTTTTTAGGGGCTCATATTTGATGGTTGTACATAATTCACATTGACCTTGTTGATTCTCTAGATATGGATGAAAGCTCTGTAACCTCTGTTGTTAGTGTACCTTGGCTGTCCTAGTAGATTCAAGAATGAACCCTTTGCCTTGTCTTTTTCAGGAAATATTTCATATGGCCATATCTCGTTATATTCAGCAACCTGATAAGAAAGCATTTCTTCTTCACTTGCTCAAGTGGATGCCTGGTCAAGGCTATGCTGTCGATTCATCTACAAGAAGTTTGATTCTAAAAAATTCCCACTTGTTTGGTCGTGAACTTATCATGGAACTATTGTCCAAGCAGTTTATGGTGTTGAAAACAAATAATTCTCGTGAGGGGAAGACAAAATGAATCTGAATGCATGACATTTCAGGTATGCACAAGACTTGCTTCTACTTGGTACATTTATACAGCAAAAGTTCAGCACGTTTTCTATCAACAAAAGACGTTTGCCCTGAAGATGACGTAACTTGCACCCTCTATTTAATTAATATTTTCTGTGAAATAATTGCTTATTTTATGTCTCACGTGGAGAAAGAAATTCATATTAAGAGAATTCTGTGTTGACTAACAAGACGACCTGGGTTAATGATCAGCATGGCCTCGGATTTGCACAGGATACATATGTATTCTGACTGACTATGCATGTCTTGTCTTGGTATTAAAATCTGAAATGCATTCCCAAAGCACAATTACATTTAAATCCACTACAAAAAGCAACTTTCCAGACCCTATTTCCCCTTTTCCAGGTAGCTTAGCTCGTACAAAACAAAGACAGTGAAGTGTTACCAAATTGAAAATCATATCCTCGAGGCTTCTCCATCTTCTTATTCAGCTTTAGCTTTTCGTAAACAGTGTCGATGACTGCCCTTCCTCCAGCGTGTATGCAGAAATGGTCAAATGCCTTCTTGAAGTTAGGAACATATATCTCCTTTCTTCTTGCTGAAGTAGAAAATTTCCCATGAATTACTGAGAATCCATAGTGGATCTGTTCAGAGTATGGTAAAATGCATGGACCCAACTCTGTTGTATTTGTCTTCAGAGCATTCCCTGCCACATGTAGAAGTGTTCTTGATAGTGAAACTTCTATGCACCCCGAATTCATTATTTTCCTGGAAAACAGACTGGTAAGATTGATGAAATGATCCCATGCGTGTTCTTAACAGATATTGAAGCTTGTACTTTGCTCTCCTTTTGTCGCGTTTCTTATTAGACAACAAGACAGTGATTCCTCCCTTCAGAATAGCGCGTTAGCTAGAAGCATGGACATCATTTTACCATCATAACCCGCCGCTTCCATGTTAAGAACCAAAGCCAATGAGTTCCTGTGGACTTTAAGGAGTTCTTTTTACGGATACTACAATTGGATACAAGTATGTCAATGTTTTTGGTATTTATGTTGTGTTTTGCTGAGGAGATACTTCACCACTGTTAAAAGGACGGTTTCAGTTTCTTATTGACTCTGGTCAAGAGATTTATCCCGTGGAATTTGATACAGAGGAAGCGGAAATCCGTCCTCACATCCGATGCCCGTTCTTTCTTCTGGAAATCTATCGCATCTCTCATGAATGCCACAGGTTTCGAAATGTTCGATAATTGGAAGTCGAGACTCACAAGTCATCTGTGGTCGACAACAAGAGAAATCGACGCGATAAATGCAAGTGGATCTTCAAAAAAAGAAGTATACAATCAAGAGCAAAGCAGTTGCTGACAATAGATGAAAACAAGCAAAAAAGAATGAATTGTACAAGTCTTGTAATGGGACCTCCATTTCTGAACTCAAGAAGCTTTGATTCAGGTTGATTTTACATTACATTCTGTTATTTGGTAGATGCTCCAATTTGACAAGAAACTGAAATCTAATGGGCTGTTCTCTTTGCGTTTCAGTTTTCTATTTTGTGTTTTGTGTTTTGTGTTTTGAGTGTCTGTTTTGAAAATATTGAAAACGTGTTCTTTTTGTCATTCCGAAAAATTGTTTCTGAAAACACAACTTTAGAAAACTCGTTTCCTTTGGAATTTTGAGAAATCAACCAAGCACCACCACTGCAAACAACAACCAGTCACCACCGCCGGTCACCACCATTGCCACCACCACTGCAAACAACAACCAGCCACCACCATTGAAAAAACCAAAAAGCTCCCGCATAGCAGATCAAAAAGAGAGAACTTCCATCGCCACCACCATTGAAAAAACCAAAAAGCCCCCACCGCCCGTCACAACCACCATTGCCATCACAACCACCACTGCAATTTCCAATCAACACAACCGAAATCAATGGGTCGTCACCAATCAACACAACCGAAATCGAAAAACCCAAAAAATCCCAAAATTGCAGATCGAAAAGAGAGAGAACTCTACCTTTGCCCTACCAGTTCGTCGCCGACGTCGAAGAGAAAGGAGGCAGAGATGGGCCAAACCACAGCAGCGTCGCGAAGAATGGGTCGCGACCCTGCGTTCATGGAAGTCGTCTGCCCACGCCGGCTCCGGTACCGGCGTCCAGAGAGGAGGAAGAGAGGGCGTTGATTGTATGAAGACGGAAGAGAGGGTGTGGATTGGGAGTAGGTATTACTGTACCCAAACGACCTATTTCGCGTGTTTTGAGTTTTTGCCGTGTTTTTGCTTGAAATTGGTTGACAACGTAGAAAATGATGTTTTCATCATTTTGTGTTTTGTGTACAAATTTTTGGTCGTTTTGAAAAACGCGTTTTCGAAAATAGGAAAAAGAATGCGTTTTTGCTGTTTTGAAAAACTGAAAACAGAAAACGACCCAAAACAGCTGTTGGGAGCAAACAAGAAGTCCCACATCGGTTGGGAGAAGAAAAGAAATCCACCATATAATCCAAGTGGGTTACTCCACCCATTACCAATTGGTTTTGGGTTGGAACCTCACTTGGGCTTGGTGGTGTGGATTTGAACCGGTCAATTTGCTCATTATTTTTCCTACAACAGCCAAAGAGAACGGCCCCTAAAGTGTTTGCTCACAAAGATTGACCGTTCCAACCTCATTTGCATGCTTCTTAAGTTTATAATGTTTGCTTTTGCGTTTAGTACACACATGCTTCTTGTTGGTAGGCTTATATCGCCATCTAGAGATTTCAGTTTCACAGCAGTATATAATTATGAGGTTGACAACTTTCTGCCAAATTGTTATATTAAGTGCTTAAATGAGAAATTTCTGCCAAATTGTTATATTAAGTGCTTAAATGAGAAATTTGGACAGTTAAAGCCATTTGAACAGTAAAAATTCGGTAATTAACACTCTTCATAGTTGCTTTAGATGTTTCTATAAATTATCAGCTGATGAAATACTTGGAAAAGGAGAAAAATGATTAGTATGTTCTATTACAATTTTGTGTACTGGTACTGATGATAAAAAGAAATGAAATGGTTAACAAAAGCCAGTGTAATTGCTGGGGCAGTTCTATTGTTACTTTTATTCAATAAGCGAATTGTTGCCAACGACTGAAGTAGATCCA
Organism: Fraxinus americana; assembly: GCA_035079005.1. Lineage (NCBI taxonomy): Eukaryota > Viridiplantae > Streptophyta > Magnoliopsida > Lamiales > Oleaceae > Fraxinus > Fraxinus americana. Next base: position 5,664,038 of record CM068714.1, on the reverse strand, counting down.
GCAGATGTTCCATTAGCCCCCATTATTTTGCATTTTTGGGGGTTGAAAATTTTTAGAATAGTGATTGATGGGAGAATGTCTGGTTGAAATTTTTTTGATTTGTGTGTAATATTATTTTATTTGATGAATGTGTGGTTGAAATGAAGAGAGAAAAATTTAATGTAATGTAATGTAATTTAATGGGGGCCAAACAAGGCTTAATATATGATGTTTTCTATTTTATGCATGTATGTTTATGTCGAATTCGATCAAACATGGTTGCTTTCTATTATTATTGAAAAAATCTTGCTAACATGTATAGGGCCGTATACAAATTTTATTTTTTTTTGGCCAAATTGCCAGATGTCAAGATTTTATTGGTTGTTGCACACAAAACACAGACAATCATCCAGTACAGTTTTACCGAAGGCTTACAATTTTTAAAGAATTAATCTATTTGTACAATTGTGGTTGACAACATTGATGTTGTCAAAATTTAGACCATTAATTTTAAAAATAATTTTTGAAATGGATGAATGTGATGTTGTCAAGTATGATTGTTAACAAAAATTGTAAATTATTTTTAATGAAAAATTTGTGTGTTGTAATTAATAATATTAAAAAATTAAAGTTATGAATAATTTTTAGTTAATAATATAGATAGTTTAACAAATTTGATTTACCAGAAAAAAAATTGTTAATAAATAATAATAATAATAATAAAAACTACTAGAAACGTTGCTCATCTTTGAAAGAATTCGGATTATGCTGCACTTCACTCACTTTACCTAATTACATATGTCGGGCTGTTACGTAATCAAATCATACAATTTCAATTTCAATTATTTGTTCCTTCTTTTTCTGGTACCTTAAATAAATGATTTTGATGTGTCCTAAACAACTGTTGGAATTAATTGATGTATTTGGATCATTAAATATGTTATTTAATGATATTTATTTGGGTCATTAAATATGTTATTTAATGATGTGGGCCGTTGTAATTAATTTGGGTGAATTGGAAAAGTCTCCAATATAGGCCCATATGTTATAAGCCAATTTAAGTGTCTTATATATGGTAAGGAATCCCACATCGAAAGTTTATAAGAAAATAGACTTGTTTATATAGTGGGATATGTGTATAAGTTATAATTTAATAAGTGATCTACAACTTGACTAACTATTAGCTAGCCAAAGGCTAGCTAACTAGTCACCACGAGAGTGGTGCTTCGCACCACTCACGCCACGCCCCGGTCCCGGTCCCGGTCCGGGCCCGCGCACGTCGCAAAGTACGCATTGGGCGCTTTAGAGGCGCACTTCGCACGTACGCATCGTCGCGAGGAGCTGAGGAGCCTTATAGTTTTCAGAAATGGAATCATGGTTTGATGACATGGCGATGAGAGGCTCGTTGAGTTGGCATCCTAGGTGGCACACACGTAACAGGTCACGTCACTTCGTCCTGCATGGCGGTTGGTCCTGTTGGACGTACGCGTGGCAACTGCATGGCTGGTGACTGTTCAGAATTGGTGAATAGACATGATGAATGGACACTACATTTCGTGGTTTAATCTGGTCCGTCGATTATGAAAGAGTGCGATCCAATGGCTAAACAGATCGTATCAAGTGGTGCACCAATTCATGAAATGTTACACACCCTTTCAAGGAGACACTTCAATCTCTATAAATAGAGACCTCCAAATTCGTTTTTGGATACCAAAATCAATTAATAGATTCTTGATTTCTAAATTCTTCTCGCTCCATATTCTGCTAAAATTCCTTCGATATTTTCGTGATTATTTCATTCGAGTACGATCATTATTTGGTTCGACCGTCAAGGTAGGTATTGTGCAATATCGACTTTGGGAAAAACGTTGTATCTTGGGAGACAGACGTCCATAATCCTGTTTGCACGTTGTTGGGGGGCGAAATCTATCTTAAGGAGATTTGCTTTGGCATACCTCGCTTCGTCTTCTTCTTTTTTCCGTTTTTTCTGCTTTTTTATTTGTTCTTTCGATTGGGATAGTCGAATTTTCGACAACAACAACTTGGTAGTGGTTTCAGAAGGATTGTGCAAAACGAAATTAATTAATAAATTATAATAAAAGGGAAATAAGAAATTTCTCAAGAAAAAAAAAAGGGTAGAATCTCCGGAGGATTAACTTAATCAGGAAAATAAATTATATACAGTGTATTTTTTGTTTTAATATTTTTAGACCCGTTTTGTTGGGAGGAAAAATTTTATGGGGTGAGAGAGGCTCGAACTCTCGACCTCAGGATCACTCAGTAAGCTATGAGACCTACGCGCTAGCCAACTGCGCCACCACCCCATTTTGATTAAACATTGCTTTTATTATTATTACTAGTGAATGCACGTGCGTTGCACGTGTAGTGGGTGATGCACTGTAACTAATAATGTTGGAATTTGGTTATGTGGTATTTCAATGAACAATTAAACCTATTTGAAGGAATGATGATTACATTTGATTATATAAAATGTGTCCACAAGTACTTACATTGTTGATGGTAATATGAAGCAAAAATGAGAGATCTTGCTTTAAAGGTGGGGGAATTAATAGGATGAAGTATCATCTTGCTGGAATTATTAAACAAATATCTCAATGTAAGAAAGTTCCTTTTCTTGTTCGGGTTAAATTTCAAGTGATCAAGGATTCGGGCTTATAGATGAGAACGATGAAGATGAAATTTAACTATTCGATCTTTTGATGTTTAGTGCACTTCTTGAATTCAATTATAACATGACATTTTTCTATTGGAGAACAACCTGACGTGAAACTTTTAAATTTTAACCATTTAAGTTTTCAAGCTAACATAGTTAATTACTTAAAATTATGGACTTATTTTACATTACGCAATTGAATTGAGCGAGATGTTGATTTGTTGATTGTATTTAATTATTTATATTAATTGGATGGATGAGTTCTTGCTATAGTTTTTGACTTTTTGTGATTTCAAAAAACTCGCTTTCATTTGATGATTTTCTGTAAAATCATATTTTTTTATAAAAAGGTGGATCCCGGTTCGACCTTTTGCCCTTGACCCTTACTCTTTTCCTGGTCGATGCCCGGGTCGATTTTTAAAACATTGGTTTTTATGTATAAGATCCACACAATTCAAGTTTAGATTTGCAACCTAGATCACTAAGGGTATAGAGTACATCGTTTTACAAAGAAAGCACTTATAAATGCACAAAACCATATAGAAATTACAGAATAATTGCTGAACGACAAGCATGATATCAAGAGAGGTACTGATTTGAAACTTTGTTCATACTCCTGTAGGAAAATGTTAATATGAGTTTTAAAAGTATAGTTTACACTCACAATACCTGATGATTTGTGACTAACTGACTATAACAAATTGACATTTGGCACTTGAACAACTTTTAAACAAATGCTCAGAATGCTTATTAACGTGACTTGTAGATTCTACATTATGATTGAAACATTCTTGTTCATTTTTTTGGAAAAATTATCCTACACTGAGAAAAGGGGACAACTATTTTAGGCTATTTTACAGTGATATAATCAACAGAAAAAAAAAGAATTATCTAAGTGATATTAAATAATTTACCAGCATATAAATCAGGAAACTAAAATAACTCCAATTTAAAAACACAGCATATCATGTCCATAGGAAGGCAAAATGTCTGATTTTATCAATGTGAACAAGCTAGAATTATGACTCGACTTTCTACATTTTCCAAGTTGGTCATAGATATCTATCTGGATTTGAAATACATTACTAATGTAACAAAATCCCTAAGAATTGGATGAAAACACAAAGAACTGTATATTAACATTATGTTCATCATTATTGTTTTGAGTCTTTTGGCTTTAGTTAGAATTCACACAAGAGAACACACTCGTTAAATTCAACAAAATCTGTCTCATAACTCAATATATATATAAAATAAAAAATTAGTGAATAATTTCATAGGTTATTCGAGTAGGTGCAGTTTGTACTATTTTAATAAGTGCGTATATAAGTAAACATAATATATCACTGAAAAGATTTTCACACACAATGTTCCAGACAGTCTTAATTACTTCAGTAGCTTAGGTTTGAATTTAATCAAAAATCTAGATAACTTTTCTGACTTACGGTTTCAATGAGAAATTTTTCTATACTCTAGATACTCTTGAGTATATTCAAGCCACGCATATTGGCACTATCCCAAGTGAGGGGTTGAGGATCTCCTGCACACAAAAATAATAATATAATGTCAAAGTTCAGAACATGTTTTTAGATTCAGACTAAAAAGGGTTTTAAATTGTCAACAATTTGTAGATCATCCTAAATCCCATGAAATTGAATATATATGAAATTGAACATAGACTATAGACAAGAACAAAATGTAGCAGTTGAAAACCATTTAGCTCCCTAAAAGAATAGGTAAGAAGGGTGGGACCAGGTTCAGGAGTAGTACTGATAATAAATGCAGAAAATGGTAAATTTCAACCAAATGTCACTAAGGGAAAATCATTATAAACATGGAGTTAATAACACGAGAAACGAACTAAATTTTATAACATCGGTCTACGTGGACCTATCAGTAGAGAACAAGATTTGATGTCAACAAATGAATTTTTTATTTTTTGCATATTATCGTCAAAATGCTTGATTTTCAAATGCTGCAGCATTTATTAACCATCTTAATAGTGCTTTACTAAACAGAACACATGAGGCTATTATGAAGAGGATTCAATTAAGCCCTTGTTTGGGACTCCATTAAAAATGCATTTTGGTAAAAAAAAAGTATTTTTAAATAGTGATATTTTGAAGAATGTGTTATTAAAACATAAGGAAAAGTTTTAAATTTACGTATAATATTATTTTATTGAAAAATGTGTAATTGAAAATAAGAAAGAGAAAAATATATTTTTGAAAAATGGAGGCCAAGCAGGGGCTAAGTTACGAACTCAACGAAAGTGGGTAGGGTAATTTAGCTGACAACTGGATGTAAAAAATAAATGAGATGAGGTTTTATGTCGCTGATTATCAAATAAGTACTAAAGCATGTTTGCGAAAATCATTAAAGGGTTTTTCATAGAAAGAAAAGGTAATACATATTACATACTTCTGAACAGATGATTCTCCAGACTTCCCTTTGGCATGAACTCATACCCCAAAAGCCGGTTGTCACCCTCAGAGCAATAACCGATAACTTTTACCAGGTTCCTATGATGAAGTTGCCCCAAATAATTGAATTTTGTCTGCAAATCGTTGGCTGGTTGTTAAAACAGGCACGGCAAAATTATGATTAATTAATTTAAGCCATACCAAAACGGAGAAAATACATACCAACCACTCCTTGTGGCCTTGGAAACCCTCAGGCTTCAATCATTTCACAAACGACTTCTTGATCTTGAATTGAAAAACTTGAAGCAATTGATTGAATCTTGATGATAATATATAAATATATTTACTCCTCAGAAAGAACATCATTCGAGTTTATTTAGTCCATTCGCGTAGACAAATTAGTATATTCTAGAGAAATTTTTACACTATTAGACACCAGCATAACTTCAACCACTTCAATTGATTTTTATTAATTTCTCTTTAGTGTTAATTAATTGAAGTCCTCCATTGACTTGAAACAAAATAATCAGAACTGAAATTGAAAATCAAATCATGAAAAAATGTGGGTTTGATATTTGTTATTAGTAACGATTATTGTTGTAATTTTTATTGTTTCACTCAAACTAAAAACAAGAAATAATCAACTAAAATAATTAGCTCTTCAATTTCACAATTAAAAAAAAATGCATAGTAAGATGACTGTTAAGAAATTCCCCAGCTGAATAAAATCGTAAACCCAAATAATCAAGATAGGGAAAAGAAGAAGAATTAAGGGGAGTTATAAACCAAATATACAGAACACAAAAGAGGAACAAAAATTTATGATTTTTACATCCAAAATTCGTGCTAAGAATTAAGAACCAGGTACCGTCGAGATTTCCTTTGCAACAATTTTATCTTTGGGGGCAAAGTTCAAACCCTCAATCAATTTAAGCTAATCAGATTCAGTCTTTACAAGAAGAAATAAATTTTTAACAATTATAATAAATTGATTTAAACTCACAATCTTTAACTCAAAATAAAAACAAAAACAAAATAGTGAGCCAAAGAGATGAAAATACCATATCGGCAGAGAGTGACATCAATTCTTGCAGAGGAACCCACGCAATTGCCCATGATGTGGTGCTCTAACAGAGCTAGGAAAAAAGGGGTTCTTAAATCACTCTTCAATAAAAATCCCACAAACGTAAATTATTATAAAAGCTAAAAATTGAAATGAAGAGAGGATTTGATATGAAATTGTTCTCTAAGGAAGAAAATGCAATAGTATAAAAACAAAAACGGAGTAAGGATAACACGCATTCACATGCAGAGGATATGAAGAAATGTATAAACCTGAGAATCAAAATTCAGTGGTCATGCCTGTGTCCCTAGGTAGAGGAAAAAACTCTCCAACATATCTGAACCAATTTCAAAATCTCTAGATACTTTTGAAAACCCTAATTGGAGGAAAAAAACAAAATATAACAACAAGCAAGAGCAAAAAGGATGAACGAGCTTGAGTTTGGAGATCCAAATGAAGATTCCAAACCTCAATTTGTAAATAAAATCCCAAAAATTAATCAAAGTTTGGACCGCCTAAATCGAATAAAACCTAAATCGAAGCTTGGAAGTTACCTCGTATCGAGATTTATGGAGATTTCTTCGCATCTCACGAAACTTCGAAATCTGTAGAAATTCTTGACAACATTTTTGAAGAACCATAGACGGGACTGCGCGAGATAGTGAGAACACAAGGAAGAATATTCGTTGAGATTTATGGAGATTTCTTTGCATCTGCTGAAATTTCAAAATCTATAGAAATTCTTGACAATATTTTTGAAGAACCGTAGAGGGGACTGCGCGAGATAGTGAGGACGCAGGGACGAATATTCTGGAACACAAAACAAAATGAGGGAAAGCTTAGTTTAGACCCAGCTAACTTGCAAGTGGCTGAGGACAGCCGGCTCCAGCGAAAATGAATAAGCCGATGAAGACAAACGGCTTGTGAACAGTAAAAAAAACTCCCTCTTTTTTATTAAATACTAGTGAGAGCACGTGCAATGCACGTGCTACCAGCGTAATTGACTACTTAATAGCGTTGTTGTAAAAGCTTAATGAAACAAACATCAATGAAGCATCGGAAGATAGATTTCATTATCAATGTACAAGTGAAACAGTATTGCACTGAGAACCATATTTTCTTCATCAAAAGTTATCATATTTATGATGTGAACATTGCGTGCAACCAGAGAAAACCATGGAACAGCAAGACGTTGCTTCATGAAATCAAGTTCGTGGCATATGACATGAATGTTTATTATGTAGTATAACAACTGGACATTTAAACATGTTAATTAATAGGTGAACGAAAAAGTAACAAAATCTTGAAATCTATCCTGTCCACAAACAAATCCTTCTCCAATCTGGTCAGCTTCCTTAATCAAATTTCCCAGAGTAGTTGAAAATAGAGAGATATATGAGACTGGTTTTTCATTGTATGTTCCTGTTGCATCCACAACATGCACAACCTAGGAAACACCAAAATTGTTAAGAAATTTATTGTTTCTGTTATTTTAAGATGGTTTATCATCGTAGTCTTGCATTATTTAGTGAGTACTTGTGCAGAAAATAAACCACAGTGAAAAAGCTTCAGGTAGTTAAATTGAAAAGTGGCGCTATTAGCTATAAAAGAGTAATCTATAGAAAGATACCCAAAATTGAGTAATTAGTAGAGAAGTCCAAAGGTTACTGTAGTAATTTAAGATGGTTTATTCATTTAAAGTTTGTCTTTAATCATATTTTACCATGAGAGATGGAATAAAGTTTGCAAGGATTGTATTAATGAATGCATGATCGAGTCAAAATTCAACAATGATACATGTGAAGAGAAAAGGAGAAGCAAGCTACATGGATCAAATGTTAGGACCACTGGTTGCTTACATTTACAGCTCTAGCACTAAATGGTGGTATAACACCCGTCCACACTGCACCAAATGAGATTGCAAACAGAATGCATGTAGTAACAATAATTTGCAATTTTGCACCTGGAGAAAAAATGAAACAAGGATTTAGTCAAGCATCAGCTAATTAACTATAGTCTCAAATAACACACCTCAACAAATTCGTTGAACTGCTAGCTGATGCTAACATGTTCAATTTATCGAGGTGAAATATTAATTTCAAATCATATATAGATCCCAAACATTTATATATGGTTTAAAATGGTCAAGGATTGATTAATACATTAGAAAAGTATCACTTTCATTAGTCTGATTCCGAGTTTGAGGCATAATCCACCAAACAGCACATTTATAATGCATGTCTTTTCTTTTGATTGGATCAATGCTTATGGTGCAAAGAAAGAAACCATCTCAGAAACCTAAACCCATGCCATCTGATTCTTGAATGATAAAAATATAAAATGGGTGACAAGTATGGTCTAAGGAATGACCTCTTCCCATTGGAAATTAACCATAATGAGATAGATATTAACCTCCTGTTTTGTTAAAAGTAGGCCGATGCTAAGGGTTGGACATATAACACCTTAGACACATATGCTGGTATTTACCAATGAAATGCCAATGATAAATATTTGAAAGGAGGATAAAGATATTCACATTGCACTCAGGTCTGCTCTGAATTGGACACTCTCAAGCTGCTTACGGGGAGAGGCCTGCTTTAATTTCTCTCGACGAGCAGCAATTTCTTGTTTGCACACTTTGAGTAGAGACATGTGCTTGATTTACTTCTTCATGGATTTTCCTGAGAAAAGAAACAATGAAAGGATAAATTTTGTTTCACAAAATGAAGTTTAAAAGCATAGGCTAAAAAGACATTATTTGCGAATGCTTTTTGTTTTTACTCATCGAAAGTTGAATTTTGCTTCAACTTGAAAGTATTATTCGCATTATAATTAACATATAATCCTGGTATAATATTGATCTTAGAATTGAGGATAATACAAAGATGTGTGATGTTAAGCAAAGTTTTTTCCAAGGAAAATGTGGCATCAGTGGAGAGTGATTCGGTTCATTTATATTTGTTCTTTTACCTTTGGGATAATTGAACAGCACAAGAAAGAAAAAGAATACAAACTTCCAAGAGTACATGTATGTCAACACCTTGAACACTGCTTAAGAAAATAAAAGACATCAGTATTGATAACTTCATCCAAAATGCAACATTCAAGGATGGCAGTTTTGTAAACAGTCACAAAATTTGAGATTGAGAGTAAATCAAACTTGTACCTAATGCCAACAGAACTATACACAGTGTGAAAAAGAAGCAGGAATTTGCAAACGAATATATATCTTAAGAGTATTATTATATCATTTTTATGAAAGAAGTCAGTTTAATCCAAATTTGATTGCAAAGGCTAATCGTTTGGATGAGAAAAACATCAAATCCTCCTTCTCTGTTTCCAACTTCTTCTCTCATAGTTGAGCCATTTCAGATAATTGCTTTAAAACTAACGGTAATAACTGGATTATCCAGAAATCAATTAGAACTCCAAATAAAGTAAATTAATTTAACATATGAAATTGTACATTGAGAATTAATAAACATATACAAAATAAATTGTACATTGAAGACGAAATCTCATATTCAACATGACGACTGCAGAAATCAATAAACATATACACAACACCCTATACCTAAGCACCTTTTAAAACATGGCTTCACTTATTTTGGATTTGACCACTTGGAAGATGGAATAAAAAAATGCAAAATCAATTATACATTGAAGATGGATGTGCAAGTTAGACATCAACAAACACAAATAAGTTGAGTTCAAAGAAAATATTAACTAAGGAGAACAAAATAGTTGATGGCGTGACGAAGCACCACAATCTTAGCCGTATTCATATCATAGATAGATCATGTACAAAAGAGAGTATAATTTGTCAAATATAAAAATATACCATTCAGAATAAAGATTTATTTAAGGAAGCCACCCGAGGAAAACTTCAAAGACACATAAAGCATTTAATCACATATGAAATATATATAGCGTAGTCGTTGCACAATATTTTTAAATAATATACCAACTTGTAGTCATAGTAACCCAAAAGAGAATAAACAAGAGTTCCAGGTCTATCTAACAACAAATATATCGACAAACATTTTCCCAAAACATACAAGGAAAAAGAGAACAAAATAGCCATAAAGATAGAAGATGAAAAATAAAACATAAGCTCGCAAGTATTTACAGCAATCCCGACGTAACATAATTAAAAAATCTTTCTTCTAAGTTTGGCAATTTTGTTTGTTGCTAAAGACAAAGTTACAACTAAAACTTGAAAGATAATACCACCACCTCTTGAGTCGAAGACCCATCCATCACTTTTTGCATATTAGGCTTCGGCTTTGGTAGAGCTAATCGACTGGTTGCATCATCTTCTTCCTCACAAAGCTGCAGCAGCCTATAAATCTCTAATGAAAATGAGCCTAGTCAGCCTCCCTACATAATTATCAACACTGTATTTCAAATTCAGCAGCCTATAAATCTCTAATGAAAATGGGCCCAGACTCCTTCCCTACATAAGCATCAACACTGTATTTCAGATTCCAATTCTTTTATCTGTATAAGAATGTGTGCTTATGTCCATAAAAAAATTCCAATTCGAACAATAACCACTACAAAAATATTTTGCAACACGTGGCCAAGAGTGAAATGCACAGACCCACATCCATTATCCATAAACATCATCTACCCCAACCACATGAAATTTGTAATGCTCCCATGAAAAAGAAATCGTCAGAAGAAAGACGAAATTCCAATTAATTTCACAAAGGATTAATATTAACACTATTTTTATTATTCCAAATCGACAGCTTTCGAAAATAAAATACTCACTTATTTTGGTGGGTTCCACCTATTCGAAGATGAAACAAAAAAAATGTAACGGCAAAATACACTGAACAGTAAAAACCAGAAGCGAGGAAGGAATTGTACCTAGATGGGAGTTGCATCTAGAATTTGTTGCTACGGTGGTGACGAAGGGCAGAGAACTACATCAATCAGGGTTAAGGCAGAGAGAATAGGAAACCCATCGAACCCAGAGTCGAGTTGTGGCTGGAATTTGTTGAGCGACGAAGGCTGAGATATGTTGATTGTCGAGAGAGAGAAGAGAGAGCGAGAGAATTAAGGTTAGGGCAGAGAAAATAGAAAATAAGAAACCAATGTGGAGTTGCTCTTTTGTCATTTTTTTCCCCCGGCTTGCTCGGTCGCTCGGCTTCAATGACTACACGGCTAGGAAAAGTCGGCTTGGCTTATGAACAGTACTGGGGAAACTGCCTCTTTTATTTATGTAGGGAAAGTATGTATTATGCTAAGAATAAATTTATCTAACTGAATTTACAACCTTAACACAAACATCCACATTTATCTATGACAATTTCACCTTTTTTGGACAATCTTAGCTCTTGAAATGGAAAAGTTCTACTAAACAGCATACTCATTGTCGTTGTAAAGATTTATTTGTGGTGGAATGATGGAAAATGACGACATAGTCTACAGTAGATTTTATGAGAAAAATACTTCATGAATTTATCTTTGGTTATGGTGGTCATCGGTTTGCTTCTTGTTAAAACAAAACTCTAACAATGAAACCCTAGTTAAACAATCAGTTTAAGAAAATAAAATATTCATCTTCACCTCATGAAATCTTCATAACAAGTGGGGGGATTGTCTTAAGTGAAATCTTTACCTCACATTGAACATATACAATTCGTGTATCCTCATAACACTGCGTTGAGTAATATTATTTAGCATCAATTTAGGTGTCATTTAAATCATTAGTTGATTCAATCATCTTAAGAGTAGCATACAAGTGTCGTTAAGACGATCTATAATTTAAAGACACGTAGACTATACATAGCATTATTCATCTTTGTTGCACCATAGTCGAACCCATCTCCAAAAAATAAAGATCTGGTTTTGAAAAATAAAAAAATAAAGATCCATAACATGGGCTGTCCAATTGTTGCAATTCAAACCTGAAACCCTGTAAAAATGAAAGCTATATGTCCATTTAAGTGGAAAAAAACTCTTGCAGACACGTATACATGTTTTTTAATCTTTATTCTCAAGCAAAATACACGGGGGGTGAAACTTTAAGTCCCAATAAATTAAAACTCATATCGAATCTATACAGAGGTAAAGTGTCGGTATCAGAAGAAACTGCCATGAACATAATTCATTAAGAAGATTCCCATCTATTCTTCCATATTAAAGACAGCTAGATCCAAGGTTACAAGATCAAAGATTATAATCTGATCACATTCTACGGCAAATCGCAGCACTATTACAGGAACTGACATGAAACCTGTGCTTTATATACACTAATCAAGGACGAGTTAGATATTTCGGATTAAACAAATGATATTGAAGTATTTCTTGTTCCTGGATAAGGAAATCTGGAACTTCGTGTTAATGTGATTACTCAACAACTGGAACAACAGAATATGTACACGAGAGATTCTCCTCATCTTTACCATTTTTCTTAACCTTCTTCCATGATATTCTCCAAATCTGCAGTAAACTGAGCCTGAAGTGGAGCAGTAGAAAGAACATGTATCAATGTTCGAAAAACAAAACAAGGTATAGAGATATAGGAGTGGATACTGCCCAATATACTTCATTGGCATCTCAGTTAATTTTTCTAGAAATTAAATAAATAATACTCATAGAATAGGGCTAACATAAACTCTGGGTTAACAACAGCAGTGTTACAAGTCAGGTGAGAGTGCGATTCAATTCAGTTTCTCCTTCTGTAAAAATTTCTCCCACAAAGGCAGTGGAAGTAGCAACTGCAGCCCCTTTATCAAAGCTGTCACGTGGAGTGAAGATGAAAAGTGGTACGGTTGTAATTTATTGTGTTTCTTTTTTGAAAAACGAAACCGTGAGAACCATGAAGGCCGTGGCTGGTTAGTCAATTCCCAGATGAACTGGCTTTCATGCCTTTTTTCTCTAAACAGTAATTACCATATAACCAGACTGGTTTCCCATCCGTTTCCCGTCAAACCGGCAGACCAGTCTGGTTTTTACAACATTGGTTATATTTGGACACAACAACAATGTTACTAAAATGAAATGATACCTTTCTTCTGCAATATCCCTCTTTGCAAGCATAAGAGTCAAGAAGACGGGGACCATTGCTGCACATAAATGTTTTAGAGTGTGCCCACTCACAATATGATGAGTCAAATTGTAAATGGGTTTGTCAGCTGCTTCCTCAATCTTAGCTAGGAGATAAAACCCTGCAAATTGTACAATGAAATCTTACGTGGAAACTCACAGAACATACAGCTGGACCCCTTTTTAACAGAAAAAGCAACAAACCTGCAGCCCAAAGCCAATATGTGGAATGTGTGTACATAGGAGGCAGTAATATAGCCATTATTGGTATTGCTATACAAGGTACAAATTGTACCACAGCATAAGGGCGCAGGTCATCAAAAAACCTACAAAGAAATGTAAATAAATATACAGGGTTTACTTTAGTTGGGGCAACAAGCAAAAATCCCTTAGAAATTATTGATCTCGAAAAATTACTTCATCATAGAGTGCAGATTCTAAGTGACAAAAACTCCATAAAGTAAACATAGCAGAAATGAGAATAATATGTTTGATTACACCATATAAGAGTTGATAAAAAAAAAAAAAAGAATGGAGATGGAGATGGAGATGGAGTTGGAGTTGGAGTTGGAGTTGGAGATGACATCAATTAAAAGGAGTAATGGGTGAACAACTTCGATGATGGGATTGTCTCGTGTAGTTCACAAGAACAATGTGATTTCAATAGAATTTGTTACAATGTGGTCCCCTTTGAACATGATATCAGAGGAAAAAGTTATACCAAAATTAAAATGATATTATATTGTCACAAAAGATTTGAATTCATATGAACTTCAAGTAGAGCTAGTGCTAGATTGAACAAAGGGTGAACAAGCACTCTGCAGCAGACCCCAAGTTTACTGGTAATGGACTTAAATTGTTGCTGCATTCCTTCCACCCACAGAAAAAGGGTGAGGGGCACTCCCATTCAGGTGAATCGCCATAATTAATTTATAGTTATCACGTATTTCCAAAACCCAACTCTGCTTGACTAGAAATTTCTTTCTTGAAAATTTATGCTGTTGCACAGTCGATGTCTAAAATATAATAAGAGTTAGTGACAAAGCACATCTTGTCACTAGACCAATGTAAGACAAAAAATTGCATCACCACAGCCTGAATGAAAAGAATGCTTACCTCCAATACAATATGCTGACTACACCAGCCAGAAGGAGGGGGATAATGGACACAGTTCCCTTGCGTTCATCTACTCTCTCGATTATAAATATCGCAATGATAGATGTGAATGCAATAGTCATCTACAAATATCATAAGTTAAGCGCCAATTGCTTCTCATATGAGGTAGAGACAATAAATTGAAAATGAAACAACAAAAATAACAAATGAAGTGATCCAGCAGTTTGCAACACCAAAAAAGCTCACCGGCAAGCGATCCCATACAAGGCGCTCATCATTAGGCTTGAGATGATAGTAAGAGGAACCAATACCAACAGCTGCCACGCCAACGTAAAAACATGTCCAACCCAAGAGTTCACCCTGCAAGCTTTTGAAGTACAAGTATACAGGTGAAAATGAATTTCTTATGAGCACTTGACCACTGAAAGAAAATAATGATTATCTTACCTCAGCTTAAAATAGTTTCTGTAATAGCAAAGTATTAGACCCATTAGACCAATGATCAAAAACGGGAAATTCGAGATCACGTTCAACGTATTTGGTATCCCTGAAAAACCAAAACCCCGAGCAAAAATCAATGCAATGTGACTGCGATTCTAAAATAGTTATTACTGCGCCTTTGTACATAATTTTTATTTTCTTCTTGGAACAAAGACAATAATTTGATCATATTCTAAGCAGCATCAGCAATTCACAACCTTTACTCAGGAATGTATTCATATCTCCTACTTCAGATGTCATTATTTAGATATATTCCTAGTGGATTGTGTAAAAATTATTTAAAATTAGAAAAAGAACAAATTTTGCCATAATAAATGATCATGATGATTTCACTGTGATCAAGGTTTATGAAGATTGCAATTAAAAAAATAACAGTTTCAAAACTGGGCAATACCTATCTTTTTCCGCAGTAATACAGTGAATTATGAGTCCAGAGAGTAAAAGAACGGGAAAAAATTGAAAAAAACGAGAGACGTAGAACCAATACAAAGCATACAATTTTTGATGGAATTTCTAATTTCAGATAAACTAACCTTAAAAAAAGTCCTATAAATCAGCATATGTAATTAATAAACTCCGACAGATCAACAATAGAAATTAAAGAATCAATCCAATAGTTCCTGTAAACTGAACAGAAGAAGTGAAAATTACCGAAAACTTCACGTTGATCGGCGAAGTCATGATATTCTTGAGACTGGGGGATTTTGGGAGTGACCAACATTAGTACCACGAAACACACAATTGCCACTCCCCATGCCGCCGTCGCACGTTTCCTCATCTCCTCCGTATGCGGTGTGCGTAAAATTTGAACAGAAAATGGCTGAGAAATTGAGATTAAAGACGGTACGTTGAACGAACCCAATCGCAAGTCGGTGTGGATGATTCTTGAATCGAAGTCGCTATTTTAATTTATTGCGATTCTATTGTGGATATCATGTCAGAAATCGCGAGTTTGTATGTAATCTAATTTCTTATAATTTGTATTTGGTCCCTGAACTTTTTTATTGTGGTTTTTAACCCCTTCTAACTTTAGAAGTCTGCTAAACCTTTTCCTCTTCCATCCTACGGGCAGTGGATTATTGACTTGGAAGACTTATATTTCTTACTTGCAGATAGTCTCTTTCTATGTGAATTAAATCGTAATTTTGCTATCACTTTTTAATTGTTTCTATAAATTGTCCTAACTAAATATAAAACTAAAGACTTGTAAGAATCAACACAATGTAACACTTGATCAATCTCTTTGAAATAACGAAAAAAGTCACTTTACCCAACATATATTATTTCAATGATGTCCACTTGTCTAAACAAAATACAAGTTCACAATTCTAAAATTTTGAAACTTTTTGTTTTCAAAGCATGTCGACTTCTTGCTTCCCTAGAGATTCAATTGTGTACATCCTACGATGATAAAAAAATTTGTTAGCACATTTCTCTAACATAAAGAATTATCAATCTCAATTAAATTGTCTTGTGACCCTCGTGTGGTCAATTATACCGAGCTAGATTTTATTTTTAAATTTGAATTGGTGCTTAGGAATTTCAACGAGGCATATCTCCACAAGAAAGTCCGTGACAATTATGTGAAAATTTGGACGATTTCAAATCGGACGGTGCAACTGTTATAATAAAACTCCGATGGTCAATTACTTGCTAGCATCTAAAGAATATAAGATTCGAAATGTCATTAGCATAACAATAATATTGTCAGATAAGAAAAATGGCACAACTAGGCATCTCAAAAAATGATAAGGGAATAATTGGGCTTCCATATTGTATTACTTTTACCAGCGAGATCAATTATGCCATAAGTAAAAAGACTCTCAAGCAACTTTGAAAGATTAAGCGTTCGATTGAGCTCCTTTTTTTGGTCCAAAATGTAATTAGGAATGATATTTTGTTAAAAAATGTGATTAAAAATAAGAGAGAGAAAAACATATTTTAAAAGTAATTGGTACCTAACGAGGGTTAATACACAACTCTCAGTTCATTCACATCAGCTAGTCGATTGAGAACACCTAATTAACACTTGCACCATTGGGGAACCTAATTACGTGAAGTATTAATTTGCTATTCACACAATATATCGAGAACCAACATTGAAATATTTCATTATTTTTATTTATTTGTGCATACATTTTATTTCAAAAATAAATATATATTTTAAAAATATAATTTCAAGAGACTCGCATATCTTATCTTATCTTATACTATATTAAAGGAGGATAGTTGGAGGAACAGTATTCCCGCCCATAATTCTCGCCTCCATCCCGTCCAAGATAAAAAAAAAATATGTTTCTTAATACCGTCCAAAATTTTGAATTCAATCCCGCCCAACCAAAAGCTTACTCCTTGATGTAAGCGACATAAGCTGGAAAAATACCCAACCCGCTCGAAAAAAAAGAAAAGCTAAATCTACCGATCTCCTCCCTCAACGACTCTAACCTCCGTGTCTCCAAACTCTGTCCAGACATTTTTATTGAACCGTTGCATAGACGAGTGTGTGTGGCTGGGTTAATGGAGTATATAGAAGTGGTGGGCAAGTGTGTTCTTCCCCCAAGTCAGCATGTTATCCCTCATTGCATACTTACAAAATTCGAACTTGATGAACGAAGATGAGATGTCGCCCTATTCTCTTTCATACTGATGGTACTAATGCCGGTGGTCAGGTAAGCTTGATGAACGAAGATGAGATATCTGTTTTGGTCTGTGATTTTTGAATATTGGATGGTATTCTTTAAATCCATTACCATTAACAGATCATTATAATTTATTATTGCAAATTCTAATAAATTCCAAGCCACCTACCCACATCTCTGATGAACCCAGCGAGTATCTTTTCCAGCCTACAAACCACCGTCGTTCTCTCACTTCGCGAGGCACCGGCCCGCACGATCTCGCCGTACGGAGGCCTGGTGCCTCCGCGTGAGGAAACGGTTCCTCCGCGTGCGGGAGGCGCAGCCATCGCACGCGGAGGACCCGACCTCCGCTGCGGCGGTGGTTGCTACCTCCGCACGCGTGAGGGACACAGAGCTCAGCGTGTGGAGGCAGCACCCGCACGCGGGTTCTCCGCCTTCGGGCTTCGTTAAATTCTCTAAAATTTTTCTTTTTGAAATCGCAGATGACTCGGATAATTCGAGAGAGGCGGCACTGAGTCAAATAAGTGACTCGGCCAAGGTAATATTCGGATTGCCCGACC
The DNA here is from genome assembly GCA_035079005.1 of Fraxinus americana. Lineage (NCBI taxonomy): Eukaryota > Viridiplantae > Streptophyta > Magnoliopsida > Lamiales > Oleaceae > Fraxinus > Fraxinus americana. The sequence goes on along the minus strand of CM068714.1, from coordinate 5,646,024 downwards.
GCAAAACGGTTGCAAAAAGATGTATTGTAATCCGTGAGAAGGGTGAAGCTTTTAAGCCCTTTGTTTGATGAATTCGAGGGACTGGTGAAGAAGAAGAGCTTGGAAGCGACGTCGTTATGGGGGCTTGACTCGCCGAGGATCGCTCTTGACTCCGCTCTTGAGGTGTCAAGTCGGTCCATGAAGGCAAAGAAGATTTTTCGGTATATACATAAGAATAAATGTAATTTGGGGAATAATAATAACCTCATCATGTTCTTCTTCTCCATTTGTGAGCATCTGTGTTGGTATTTAGGAATTTTCTATTCATCATCACTTAATGAAGAACTGTGGACATAATTAAATTGCCAATTAAAGGCAGTAAGATTTTTCAGGTATATACATAAGAATAGATGTAATTTGGGGAATAATAATAACCTTATCATGTTCTTCTTCTCCATTTGTGAGCATCTGTGTTGGTATTTAGGAATTTTCTATTCATCATCACTTAATGAAGAACTGTGGACATAATTAAATTGCCAATTATTACTAGAATATGAATGTATTGATCATAGCGGAGACGGTTAAAACGAGATTGAACTCTAACTCTTTTATTGATCATTACTATAGACACGTCTTCATCATGGTATAATGATTAAAAGATTGATCTTATGAGAATAAAATAGCTCCGAATGAATCCCAACATGTCCGTTTGTTGGATGTAGGGATGAACATTATGAGTAAACACGCTTGGAGAGTCAAAGTTCTCTCCGAGTTCACAGCCCTCTCAATGCCAATTTCTGCAAGCTCTGGGATGAAATTAGAAAGGTAAGAGGCTACTTGTGCATTTTTTATTAAACCAAATTCAACTGGTAGATGTTTAGAATTTCTACTGTTGAGTTTTACTGCTATAGTTAGAACAGAAGCATCATGCTATAGAACAATCAAAATATAGGAACTGAAGATGAGTAAATGAGATTTTTTGTAATCTACCTTTTCAGGAACTGAAATGTAGGAAAATATTTGTACAAAAAAAATAAAGAGGCAAATATTTGTAATCAGTTCTAGAAGACATGAGTGATGCATTTGTACCTGATAACAAGAATGAGGCAAATATAGGAAAAAATGAAGAGGTCAATAGCATTGGAGATGGAGAGACGCTACGTCCTACAAATGGTCTGATAAATGACAATTGTTCCATGGAGATGGTCCCAGCCTCTCTTGATAGGAAATCGGATATGAAGTGTCAATTAAAGGATGGCGAGAGGTTTAAGAGTGCAATGTTAAAGATCAATAAGTCGAAAGTAGTTTCCAGAGGTTCAAGTTCTATGACGAAGGGTTCTTCCCAAAACAATGGTGAGTTTCATTCTGAGACATATGCAACTTCATCTTCAGATTCAGAGAGAGAATGAGAGAGAGTAGAAAGAATAAAGAAGGCAAGCAGATTCTAGCGAAAGGGTGGTCGTGAAAGATCGAGAGAATCAAAGTTAAGCTAAATTGGAAGGGAAGAAACAAAGTTTAGAGAAAATACTTGAAGAGCATGCCAAACAAAGAAGTACAAGAGGTCGCATTGTGGCTATTCCAACCAGATACTTGCTTCTATTTCGTGATGGTTATATCCATAAGGTCTTTCCATTGATGGGATTTGGCAATTAAGATACTCCATCAAGCCTGCTACCTAACAAGGATTAGGCTTTCTTCTCAAGGACGCTTTCCATTTCTTCAACCCTTTTTGATATAATAGTCTTCTCCTTTTAGCACCAAAGCACATACAATGTTATCTTAATAGTACCAAAAAATTTCATGTTTATCAACAGAGTCCTAAAGATTGATATAATCTGGACAATGTCTTGAAATACAAATCTATGGTGTTTCAATTTATGTTGTTTCAGGCTTAATTATGGAGTTTTTTTGCTGAAGTAGATAGAGTCCTTCATTTTAGGACAACCAATTGAATCAATTTCGTCCGACAAGATGTGTGGATACGTATAAAACTTTTAGTCGATGTTGCTTTTAATGAATATTTTCTAACTCCCATTTAAATGTTTTTACAGTTTGTATCCAGTTAAGATATTGATTTTAATGAATATTTCCTATCTCCCAGTTAAATGTTTTTACAGTTTGTACCCAATTAAATATTTGTACAGTTTATACTATAACTGTCCGTGTGAGTTATGAAATTTATAATTTGTGCATCCACCGTGCGATACGTTTTTACAGTTTGTATCCAATTAAATATTTGTACAGTTTACACTATAATTGTCCGTGTGAGTTATGAAATTTATAATTTGTACATCCACCGTGCATCGCACGGGTGAAAGACTAGTTATTAACACACAGTTAAAGCGCGTGTCGACAAATTTCCCGGCACCGTTGAACCCTTTCCCTAAAGAAGTACCCGTCCCCACTACACTCAGAAAAACACCCGCCGTCTCTCCCTTCCTCTGTATATAAAGCAAAACCCTCATTCTCTCGCCTATAGGGCTTCGCTTTTTCGCCGTAGCCTCCATACATTACCCTCCTCTCTCTCACACACTAGCAAGAGTGCGATGGCGCAGTCTCTAGAGTTGCTACTGATTCAATTCTTGATGCCCGACAATGACGCGCGGCGGCAGGCGGAGGACCAGATAAAGCGGCTGGCCAAGGATCCGCAGGTGGTACCGGCGCTAATACACCACCTCCGCACTGCCAAGACCCCCAATGTGCGGCAACTCGCCGCGGTGCTCCTCCGCAAGAAGATCACAGGACACTGGGGTAAACTCTCTCCCCAAATTCGACAGCTCGTCAAGCAGTCCCTCATCGAAAGCATCACCATGGAACACAGGTTCGGATAATATTTGTTGTTGATTTTTTTTGTGAATAACAATTGTGCAATGAGTTACATGGGAAATTACTTTACATTTGTTTAGTTTTTGGTTGAGTTTATGCACGCTGCTGAACAGTTGTAAGTTATAGTTGAATCCCACATTCTGGATTGATATTCTTTTTAATGAAATTTAATTCCAAGGCCCCAATATATGCCTCTAGACATAGCTTGCGTGTTTTATTTATTGAATTTCTTAGTGTTTCTCCAAATTCATCAGTATTCAATTCATTATAAATCAATTCTCTTCACAATTATTTTTTTCTTATTAGTAAATACAAATTCCTGCTGAATCATGCCGTATATATTGATGTCATACTTATCTTTGTAAAAACTTTGAAAGAGGTAATTGTTTTTGGGTACCAAATCATGCTATAAGTTAGGATTTATGTTCATTATTGTTGTTAGACTTTTTTTTCTTTAACTTGTGGATTTTTTGGTCAAAATGGTTCACATGATGCCTTTTCTTTTTCCAGTCCACCGGTGAGACGAGCCAGTGCAAATGTGGTGAGTATCATTGCAAAGTATGCTGTTCCAGCTGGAGAATGGCCTGATTTATTGCCATTTCTATTTCAATGTAGTCAAAGTCCTCAAGAAGACCACAGAGAAGTATGTTTTTTTACCTGTTGGTGCTTTTGCAGAATCTGTTTTTAACTTAATACTTGATATATTGCTTTTGCTGTTTCTGTTGCACTTTCAAATCAGAAGGGTTTTACAATTTACCAAATAAGTGACTCAGTCAAGTTCTAATGTCACCTTTCCTAACAAACACACAAGTTTTGGAAATACTTGCAAAACGTGCGAGCTTCCCCACTCATCAAGCAATATCTAGCTGTACAAACCAAGATTTGAAAACTAGCAACAACACCCATAGCTGTATGTACATACTAGCGTAACTATATCACCTTCTAGACTTCCAGCACGAACTCGTATTCTCATTTTCATGCATCAAATTTCCATCTTTCTTCTCTTATTGTCACAGTTAGCAAAAATTCAAATCTCCTTGATACTCTTAACTAGTGTCAGTTGAATCTCTTTGTTTATCTTTCCTGGAAACTTCCTCAACTCTTCAAATCTTTCGCAGTTTCTCCCAGTATCAGGTATCCACCATTACATGCCCATCTTTATTTTTCCAGCATTGTGGATGATCAATATTCATAAAACTTGAATCCAACGTACTGAAAAAATCTGAATACATCTTTGTTATTTCCCCATTTTGATCGCTATTTGGACGATTTTGTTGAACTCATAAATTATGCTGTTCGGACTAATTGAAAGGAAGGATACATTGTGCTACTAAATTTATGCATGTCGTGTGAGAAGCGTGCCATAAAAGCTACCGGTAAGAGATAAGGGGCCACATTTTTCATGATCAACTGTCAGTTAAAGGGGAAGTGAATTTTGATTCTAAAGCCCTTTTGATGACTGAGGATCATTCATGAACTATGGCAAATCATACATGGCTAGTGTTAATTTCCGTTATGGATGAAATCCCAATTTACATTTTTGACACATGAATATCCTGCAATTGCTGTATATGTATCCCCTCTGCCTAGGAGAAGTGCTGTCCACAGATAAACATTGAATCCTATATGGCAAAAATCTAGATCTTCTTTTTTGTTATTTTTCTTTTTACATTTCAACTACCTACTATAACAGGCTAAAAAATTGTAGCTTATTCTTTCTGATACAGGTGGCATTGATACTTTTCAGCTCCTTGACTGAAACAATTGGGAATTCATTCCAACCCTATTTTACCGATCTACAATCACTACTACTCAAGTGCCTTCAAGATGAGACTAGTAACCGTGTTAGAGTTGCTGCTCTCAAGTAATATTTGTTTCGAAAAATTTGTTTGACTTCTATTAAGATAATGAGAAAGATGCTTATATATTTTATGCATCATCTCATCAGGGCTGTTGGTTCTTTTCTCGAGTTCACTCATGATGAAGTAGAAGTGGTGAGTTATTTTGTTCTTTCTGTCTCTATCTTTCTCCTTATGGATTCCAATATTTAACTACGTCTACATGCTTATCATATATTTATGCATCATAAACATTTTTACACCTAAAAAATGATAAGTTAGATTATAGGACATCATCACCCCATTTCCTGCTAATTCTTATTTTGATATATCCTTCAATCCTCACTTTATGATACTCTGTGTGTATCAAACTCTTATAGATGATGTCAGTTAAAAGTAATCTGTAGAGGAGACCTATAGGAGCCCTGAAGGAATTAGAGATTCCCAAACCTTAGGCATTATGCATGTCATTTTAGATTCAATTAACCTATAGGAGCCCTGAAGGAATTAGAGATTCCCAAACCTTAGGCATTATGCATGTCATTTTAGATTCAATTAATTTTACTCATTTAAGTGAAAATATTAAGATGGATGCCTGACTATACTGCAATGAATAAAATAGAAATTGTGATATATGTCAACAAGTGGAGGTGACGGCAATTGGGGATGATGTAGATGGTTGAGGCATGCCTTTACTTAGGCCTAGAGAAGCTACCGTAGTCTCATCCATAAGAGCAATTTGATCTCGGTAGAACATGTTAAAAGTGGATAGTTAAATTAATACTAACATGGTCAAATGCTGCAAAACATTCATTCACTAAAATTCTATTACAAGTTTGCTGGATCTAATGGATGGGTGAAAAAGGATCTGCACCTTAAATTATTTTGAGAATAAGACTTGACTTGTTATCGTCTTTGTCTTTTGAGTTCTTTCCCAAATTCATTTTCCTTGTAATTATAATGATTCTTCAACATATTGAATGATTAAATTAGCTATTTATTTTAGATAAATCCTCTTATAATGATTTTTTTCCCCCTAATACATCATCCCTTACCCTGCCCCTCACACAAAAGAGAGAAAAGAGATCCCAGGACTTCTTGGGGGTGAGGGGCACATGAAAGCAAAAAAGGATATCCCAACATCAGATGTCTTATCTTGTGAGACTTCAGATTCCTATGGGGTTTAGCACTGTTATCATGTCACAGTACGATCTCTCTGTTTCCATAAGAAGGAGAAGCTTGAAGCAGTTGGCTACATCATTATGTTTATTGTGGAAATGTGAAGGCTTGCTTTCGATATCTTCATCATTTTTTTATGAGTGCATAATTTTGATCCAAACTTGTAACTGTAACCCTTATGAAATGAAAATGAATGATCTACGACAAACTGTGTTGATAAGCTGGTTCTTTTAGTTACTATTTTAGTAGTATTATGCTCTAATATGGCTGAATCATTGTTTTTGGGCATTCTTGAGGCTAATACAATACTCTAATCTTGAAGATCAAGTTTCGTGAGTTCATTCCCAGCATTTTGAATGTGTCGAGACAATGCATTGCTTCTGGTGATGAGGATGTTGCAGTGATTGCATTTGAAATATTTGATGAGCTAATTGAGTCTCCTGCTCCTCTTCTTGGCGAATCTGTCAAAGCCATAGTTCAATTTTCTCTTGAAGTTTGTTCAAGTCCAAATTTGGAATCTAATACACGACATCAGGTCAGGAGAGTCCACTACAATCCTATCTACTCATTTTAGCATTAAACTCGTAGCTATGTTGTCCTTTTGTTATTGAAGCAGTTACTTTACTATTTTTCTTGTTTTGTGTCTTATGTCAGGCTATTCAAATAATTTCATGGCTTGCGAAGTATAAATCCATTTCGCTCAAAAAGTACAAGCTCGTAGCGCCAATCCTGCAAATTATGTGTCCATTGCTTGCAGAATCAACAAACAGGGATGAAGATGATGATCTTGCCCCAGACCGAGCTGCTGCAGAAGTCATCGATACCATGGCTCTAAATCTGTCAAAGCAAGTGTTCCCACCTGTTTTTGAGTTTGCTTCTCTTAGCAGTCAGAGTGCCAATCCAAAATTTAGGGAAGCTGCGGTTACATCTTTAGGTGTTATTTCAGAGGGCTGTCTGGAGTTGATGAAAAACAAACTGGAACCTATTCTTCATATTGTCTTGGCGGCCCTTAGAGATCCTGAACAAATGGTACGAGGTGCTGCATCCTTTGCACTGGGTCAATTTGCTGAGCATCTGCAGCCTGAGATAGTATCTCATTATGAAAGTGTTCTTCCTAGTATTTTGAATGCCTTAGAGGATGTGTCTGATGAAGTTAAGGTACTGACATGATAAATCTAGTAATTATACTATACCACTCTCTCTTTACTTTCTAATATTTTACTTATCCTTTGGCAGGAGAAGTCTTATTATGCATTGGCAGCATTTTGTGAGAACATGGGTGTGGAAATTCTTCCTTTTCTGGATCCCTTGATGGGAAAATTAGTTGGTGCCCTCCAAAGTAGCACCCGTAATTTGCAGGAGACATGCATGGTAAGAATTAATTGTATTTGCTTAGAAGTTTAATGCTCTAAAATTCTAAGTTGCACTGATCTTTGCTTGATGTTATTGCAGTCTGCAATTGGTTCAGTTGCATCTGCTGCAGAACAAGCTTTTGTTCCATATGCTGAAAAGGTTCTTGAGTTGATGCAAATCTTCATGGTTCTTAAAAATGACGAGGACCTCCGGTCACGAGCGAGGGCTACTGAACTGGTTGGAATAGTTGCAATGTCTGTTGGGAGGGCAAGGATGGAGCCAATTTTGCCTCCCTTCATTGAAGCTGCAATATCTGTATTAACTGTTGCCTTTGATATTAAAGAGGTTATTTGTTTTTGGTACATTTGATGAGGGGTTTTATATTCCAGGGTTTCGGGTTGGAATTCAGCGAGCTTCGGGAGTACACTCATGGATTCTTCAGCAATGTTGCAGAACTTTTAGACGATGGATTTACTCAGGCATAATTTATTTCACTACATCTTACCCCTTTTTTGCACATGTTATTTTACATCTAAAATTATGCATTATATTTTGGAACAGTATCTTCCACACGTAGTTCCTCTGGCATTTTCCTCCTGCAATTTGGACGACGGCTCTGCTGTGGATATTGATGATTCTGATGAGAATGAGAATGTTAATGCATTTGGTGGAGTCTCATCTGATGATGAAGCACATGATGAACCGAGGGTTCGCAATATCAGTGTGAGAACAGGGGTTTTGGATGAAAAAGCAGCAGCTACACAAGCTCTTGGGTTATTTGCTCTCCACACGAAGAGTTCCTATGCACCGTATCCTTTTCGCTTTCTTCTGTATTTATTTATTTTACTTATATCCTGCTGTAAACAGGAAACATTCATTTTTGGATGCCTTAATATATAATTAAGGTACTTAGAGGAGACCTTTAAGATTTTTGTTAGACATTCAACATATTTCCACGAGGATGTTCGCCTTCAGGCAATTATTGCTCTAAAATGTGAGTTTCAGTTAGAAGCTTGCTATGTACTTGTCATCGTGCATGGATAATCCTAATTTATTCATTTTAATGCTTGGTGCTTTTGTCTGAAGATACCAGTAATAAAAACTGTAAAATTTTGTAGAAGCATATCGAACTTTAGAAATTCCTGTGTTGGAAGCCCCAACCTATTTTACATGCCTTTGCTGAAAAGAAAAGATACAACAGATCACATCATTTCTATCATTAAATGGAACCCACACTCACCCTTCCCACGTCCAGAAGACAACTTGGGAAGAAAGAAAAAATCTCCTGAATTCTCGCTTTCTTTTGAGGGTTGTCTTATTGAAGTTTTGGGAATAGGATGACATTAGCTTCTGTTTGCTAACTCAATGACAGAATGTTGTTATCTTGAAATGGATAATTATCGTAATATGTTACATTTCAAGTCTTAACAGCTGTTTTGCCTTTATGCTGTTCCCCAAAATGAATGCTATATGCTGGCCTTTGGTATTTAAAGATGTTTGTTTACTTGTATATCTTCAAGATGCTAATTTGTCAGTTGTCATATGGAACATATCTAGAATGCTGTATGACCACAGCTTTAAGTTGATAAATACACGTGTAATAACTTTCAACTGGCTTTATAGCTTTCTCCTGGTCATGTCTATAAACTCGATTCTCTGTAATTGAGAGGTCAGGCTAACAGCAGTGGCTTTGGACTAGGATTATGGTTTTCTAAAAGGAAAATTTAGCTTCTCCTGAATCTTCGTTTTCCTTCGCACATCTGAACCTGATATCTGTTCTTGCATTTTGATTGATGGATGACGCCCTCCATTTATATCAACTGCCCTCTCATGTTTTATTAATATGGCGTGGCAGATATATTGATGGCCGCTCATGCAGTTTTCCATGGTCATAATGTGAGTGCGAAATATCACTCCTCCTTTGCACTCTTTGATTATATTGTCCATCATTCACTATTCATGATGTGCAGGCAAATTTTGACTATTCTTCTAGTTCAAACAATGTATGGCTTTTATTATCACTACTTTGTTAAGCATGTCGATTTTTTATATAATTTTTTAAGATTTAGTCTCTGTTTGGTTTAGCTAAAAAAGTTGACAAAAATAAGTTAAAGTAGACAATTAATTTTAACCACATATTTCATGATACCAAAAACTTTTATCAACTTTTTAACCACAGTTCATCAACTTTTATAAAAATCTATTAAGCATCTGATTTTTAGCACAATCAAAATGAGGCCTAGTTTATGCTATTGAATTGGTTAAAATGGTATCCATTCCTCAAGTTATTTAGTGCCTGTTTGACAATTAATTTAGTTTATGATTTGCTACAAGATTATTTTCAACCTCACATTCACACAATAAAATATACGTATACCAAAAACTTTTTCCTACTTTTTAACCTTGCATTCTCCTAAAAATCACTATTCAAAACTCTTTTTCTACAATAATGGTTGTCAAACAGGTCTTTAGTCGTTTCTTAATGTTATGAAATCCTTTTGAGTAACATCAATTCTATCTGGTTGGATATTCTGACTGAAATCGCAGATTCACTTGTTTTCTGCAGGAAGGAATTGCAAAGACAAAAGAAGTTCTTGGTAAGTATCAATTATTTAACATTCACGAACTTGGAATTTTTAATTCTACACTTATTCCTCAACCTGTGAAAACCTTTACCATCTCTTGTGACAGATAATGTGATGAACATTTATATAAAAACAATGATTGAAGATGATGACAAGGAAGTTGTTGCTCAAGCTTGTATGAGCATTGCTGACATCATGAATGATTTTGGGTTCATAGCTGTTGAGCCTTGTGAGTGCGAAATCTGGCGGACTCTTCTTTTTTGTCTCCTGAAATGTCTTTTTTCCTGTGAAGAAACTTACTAGCTGTTTTCCTTTTTTCCTATGTTCCTATTGCAGACTTTCCTCGACTAGTTGAAGCTACTTCGATATTGCTTAAAGGGGAGTCAACATGTCAACAGATAGAATCTGACAGTGAGATTGATGAGGACGATCCCGAACATGACGAAGTGCTCATGGATGCTGTTTCCGACCTCCTTCCTGCATTTGCAAAGGCCATGGGTGCTCAATTTGCTCCCATCTTTTCGCAGCTGTTTGCACCTTTGATGAAATTTGCGGTCAGTGAAAGCTGCTTACTGTATTGCATCTGAATATGAATCTTTGCACTTGTTTTGATTCATTTCTCACTGGTTTCTGTAATGGCAATTGCAGAGAGCATCAAGCCCACCACAAGATCGTACCATGGTTGTTGCGACCCTAGCAGAAGTTGCCCAGCATATGGGTGCTCCAATTGCTGGCTATGTCAATGTAATGCTGAGCAATTAACGGTGAATTTTTTTTAATTTCTGGTCACATGACATTAATGTAGTGGATATACTTCAAATTTCAGGCTGTGATGAATATTGTACTTAAAGAATTAGGTTCGTCTGATTCAACTAATAGGAGGAATGCAGCATTTTGTGTTGGCGAATTGTGCAAAAATGGTGGGAACTCTGCTCTGAGGTATCCTTCCGTATGTCTAATGTGTAATTACTTTTACCGCTGTCTTACCCAAAAAAGTTCTTTGGGTATTTCGAGTTTTTCTCAATTTAAGAAAATGGAACGTTGAGGGATGCATCACACAAGTCAATGAAACAAAATGCATGGTTTTGAATTGGATCATCAAATTCCTCCCATTCACAGTGAAGAATTCTCCCATACTCCTTGCTCTATCTATAGGATTGCTATTGGGTTGGGATGGTGACTTTGTGGTGTTTGATCCTTATCTTTGTGCATTTGGCTTGCTCACATCACCCTAACTTAGCTTAATTGCTAATATATTTGATCCTCTTTTCTTTCATGTTTACTCATATCTCCTTACATATCTAATAGATACTATGATGATGCTCTACGTGGCCTTTATCCATTGTTTGGGGAATCAGAGCCGGACAATGCAGTTAGGGACAATGCAGCTGGTGCAGTGGCAAGGATGATTATGGTTCACCCGGAGGCTATTCCTCTGAATCAGGTTCATCTTCTGGTTCTTTACTTTGGATTTGCCCTAATTTTATTTTTAACACACAGTTGCTTTATCAGGTCCTCCCTGTTTTCTTGAAAGTTCTTCCTTTGAAAGAGGACAAGGAAGAATCAATAGCTGTATATAGCTGCATCTGTAATCTTGTTTTATCATCTCATCCTCAGGTACTCAAATTATTTGTTTTATGCCCATAACTCATGTTTCAATTTTTTCTCTTATTGCGGGGTTTTTTTCCCTTTTTTTCTTCCATTTGCAGATGCTGTCTAATGTTCCCCAGCTGGTTGATATATTTGCCCAAGTTGCTGCATCACCCGAAGAAGCACCTGAAGTCAAGACGCAAATAGGCAGGGCATTCTCTCACCTGATATCAGTTTATGGTCATCAGATGCAGCCTCTTTTGGGCAATCTTTCACCCTTGCACGCTAATGCCCTAGCGGCTATTGCTCCTAAGAGCTGACGCATAAGCAAAAATCCACCTACAAAATTTTGTTCTATTTATGATCCATTCTCAATATTGAGCTGCTCTCTTTGGACATTTCACGCCAAACAGATGTTGAGACGATAGCCAGAACTAAAGTTGGTCATGGCTTAAATGATTTTTTGAATGGCGTGCTGCGGGAGCTGTATATGGTTTCGTGATATATGTGAGTACAAAAACATTTACACATACTTCATCATATGCTTTTTTTATTCGACGACAGGTAATGACATTTATTTTTCTTTGAATTTTAATTTTTGGTGTGAGAATTTGTGGGTCGTAATTTTAATGGAGTTGGGAACGATGTGTTGTCATCCCATCCCCCCCTTTTTCTCGTGTTATAATCTATGGTTGTAACCAGTGATTTTTGTTTTGTTGACATTCTTTCTCTATAAATTATGAGTTTGATGGTTTACTCATATAATGTTCTTTGACATGAATTGTACTTTTAACATCTTTTTTTCTTCCATTCTCTGTAATTTGCTTCATTCATACCTTCACCCTGTGAAATAATAAATCAATTGATGAAGTGCACTAAACCCATTTATAGAAGTGTGATAAATGAATACCAAATGGGACCAGGCACTGACTTGAAAAGGAAAAGGTCAGGATCGAATTGGGATGGGTTGAATTGGCGTTGAACCGATTGTAAAACACAAATAAATGTACCACAAGAATTGAAAAAATAAGTTAATTATCTAAATCAATTAATATGCCCCTGTTTGTCATCCATTATTTCAAAACATTGTTTGTTACAGTAAGATTCTCCACCACACATTTATCCAATAAAATATTCTACACATAAACCAATAAAGTAACTTTAAATTTCAACCACACATTCTCCAAAAAATACTATTCATTACACCATTTTAACAACAAAAATGGATGACAAACAGGCTCTATATCTATAATATCATTTTCTGGACGATTTTAGTTTTACAACAATTTAATTATTTTAATAGTACATTTTTCCTTTTTTAATATATATTTAATTAAATATTAATTATTAAACATGCACACAAATAAAAAATTGAATTGTATGAGAACAATCAAATTGATTTATGAACATGAAATTTAATTAGTTTGAATCAATGAATATAGAAAAAAAAATTTATATATATATATATATATATATACACTCACATTTAAACAACGAGGTTGTAAGTGAACCAATATGAAATTTAATTAGTTTGAATTAATAGATATAGAAAATACTAATTTATAAACATTTAAACAAAGAATTAATTTGAATATAGAAAAAGAATTTAAAAACATTTAGACAAATAGCGTTATATCATAGATTAAATTAATAATATTGAAATTAAACAATTGTACATAAATTTGGATAATTTATCTACTCCTATAATAATTGAATAACTCCCAAATTAATGATTTTTAATAATTTATATACTCTTGGAATAATTTATGATAAAATGAATAATCTTGAAAATAAATACGTGCTCATGAATTTGAATAATTTATTTATTCCAAAAATAATTGAATAGTTCCCAAAACATGTGTACATGAACTTGATGACTTAATGTTAAATTTTTTTATATCCATAAGTAAATGTTAATTAGTATACATGCACATACATGAATAATTGAATTGTAGTATTTCAAGAGTAATTAAACAGCCCCCAAAATATATAAAGTGTACATGCATGAACTTGAAGAATTAATTGAGTGAATTATAATATGATATATATAAATTGATGTTAATTATTACCATACACGTAAATAAATAATTGAATTGTATAAAAAACTCATTTCACATAAACAATTTTTTTAACTATTTTTTATATTAACTGATTTTCAAATATTATTTTTACAGTGTGTATAAATCATTTCAAAATAACGTGCAACGCACATTTAGTTGTGACTAGTTTGAATAAAAGCACTCATTAAACTTGACTATATTTATCACTTGACCACTTCTAATGTCAATAGAAAGCAAGACAATTAATATATAACATTTTGTTGTGTTGTTAAAATAAAATTAAATGAGAAATATAGATTGAATAGGAAAGAAAAAAAATCAAGTCAAGAAGGAAATCATATTGAGCTTTAAATTTATTATACTTTTCTTTCAAATAAAATTAACATGCAATGACATGATAAGTAAAAATTTCTTAATAAATTGGACCGAGGGAGTAAATAGGGGAAAAATACGTAACTATGAACTTTTAAAGATACATTTTAAAACTTAACAAATTTGTGAAATTCTTTCAAAGATCAAATGTTATTAACTAAATAAATAATTAAATAAGTTAATATCACAATAACATATAATTTATGACAACAGATACGTGCTAGTCACATTTATAAATTTAGTTATAAATCACACATTTTTATAGGTCACGACTTATTTATCGTTCACAAATTATCAAATTAATTAATCACAACTTATATATGATCACAAATTATAAACTTAAGTGTTCACATATTATCAAATTAACTAGTCTTAATAACCCAATTAACCGGTCATAAGTTATCCTTCATCTCCCCTACGTCACCCCAATTGCACTCCTCCACCGCCGACACCACTTCAAACACCGTCGATGTCGCCTTAGATCTACAAATCACCACACCACTTTCAACAAACCCCCGCCCCGCCCCAGCCCAGCCCAGCCCACCCCACATCCACCATCATCTCACTACCATCATCACCACCGTACCACTACAACCACGAGCAGATCACCACCATCACCACAAAATTCACACCACCACACTCACAACAGTCACGTTGCTGTGCCACCGTAGGTGCCAAAGAAGTGAAGAAGGTGATCGTACCCGAGAAAAGTGGAATGAAGTTGAAGTTTTTGTGACCGTTTGTGTGGGTAAAAATGAAATAGGATTAGAGTGAGATTGGTTAGGTGAGATATACCTGATTTTTGACCTAAATTTTGGGATATAAGTTGTACCTTGCGCCTTTAAGTCCAAGTCATGGTGCTCTGTATGTTCAAAGTTTTTCACCCTTTTTCATGGGAAAAAGCGAAGCACTAAAACCGGTCCTGGTTAAGCGGTTTTGTGGTTAGACCGGTTTTTCATGATCTTTAGTTGCACAGTCCGGTTTTTGTTCGGTTTCTTAATTTTTTCGAATGAATCGATTGGTCCGATTCAATTTTTACAAAATTGATTGATACAGCCAATTCTAATCCCTTTAGACTTGTATTTAGTAGATATTGACTTACTATCGTTGACACTTAAACCACTTAGCCATAGATACTTAGTAGTATGACAGTAAATGGATCAGAGGATCTGCCTATATCCGATTTGATCATATCCGATAATACAATAGATATTTGATTGTTAAATTCATATTCATTTTGCTATGTTATCGGATGTTCGATCTGATAATCTGATCTGAAATTAAAGAATTTTGGAAAAAAAAAATATTGGAATCAACTTTTATTTATTTATTTATTTATTTTCTAATTCTTAAACGGGTTTAATAATTATAAATTTTTCAACTTTTTTTATGTTTTGAATTTGATGACTTTTTTATTCTAAATTTATTTATTTTAGTCACAAATAACATGCCATAAAAATATTTTACGACTCAATTATTTATAACAAATCGGATCGAATTGAACTATATTCATATTTGATCCATTTAGTTAACGGATTATCGGATTCGAATCTTGATCAGATTATCGGACTAAGACCATAAATCCATCTCCCATTAATTTCTTCGAATTCAGATCAAATTTAGATCAAAATCTAATCTATTGACAACCCTACTTAGTAAGGAGCCTCGTACATGGTGAATAACCAAATTTCAAACCAACAATTTTACAAAAGAAAAGAAATTAAAAATTTGAGCCTGTATGAGACCTATTTTTTCCCCCAAAATGCATTTTGAAATAGTATTTTGATGGAGAATGTAGTTAAAAAATAAGGAAAAATTTTGAATTTGCGTTTACTATTATTTTATTGAAAAATGTATTTTAAAAATAATGAAATTAAACAAGGGCTTAGTTTATAATATTATTTACAAAACTTATGAAAATTTAGGCTCTGTTTGATAGGGCTGGAATTTCATGGAAAATGGAAAAGTAATTCCATTTCCACTCTTAAAGCCATGTTTGATGGCTTAAATTTTACCTAGAAAAAGTTCTCTCCTCCCACCTCACACGCCAATTTTCCTTCATTTTAGGGAATTTTTTTTCCCACCATTTTGGTGGAAAAAGGAAATTTCAGGTTCTTACCAATTTTTTTTAAGCAATGGAAACAAATTTCATAACCAATTGTAAAAAAAAATTCACTTTAATGAACAAATTTCATATAAAACGAAGTCAAACGAACACTAAATTTTGATGAAAAAATAGTTTTCGAGCCAAATTTTTTTTTTTTTTTTTTACTTTTTGGCAATGGTAACAAATTTCATAACCAATTGTAAAAAAAATATTCACTTTAATGGACAATTTTCATGTAAAATAAAGCCAAACGTGAACAAAAAAAATTCAAAATTTCAAAAAATTTTCGGGTGAAAAATTATACCAATCAAACACACTTAATTAACAATTCCCTAAAAAACAATTTCTAATCAATTACTTTCCCTGAAATTCATTTTCTTTTCACCAATTTTCCACCCTTGCAATCAAATGGACCTTATAGTGTTTGCATACTGGAACTCAAACTAATTCAAAAGAAGGAAGCTTTTGGTTTAACTTATATCTTAAAGTAATGACCAAACACTGGTCAAGTAAGTTGATAATTATGTAGCTTAGCTAATAGCTACTTCATTATTCTCTATGTTTGCTGTTGCTTTAATTCTGCAACTATTTTTAGCTAATAGCTCTACCAGACTCCATTTACATAAAATTAAAATCTGTAACAACAATATGAGTAATATTGAGGCAATGTCACTCATCTCAACCAAGAAATTACCTTGTCTCTCAATCCTTCAACATAGTTTGCCAAAATTGAACTTTCACTTGTCTGTCCAAAAGGGATAAAAACATTTTAGGGTTATAATCAAAGCCAGCCTCAAATTTAAAGGGCATTTAAAGAACGTGTCATGAATTAAGTGTGCACTACTATTGATTTTTATCCAAAAGATAGTCATTTACACTATAAGAGTTTAGACTCGATAAGAAACAATATAATTTTATATATTTTATTTTCTTAACTTCATTATTAGTTAAAACCTTGAAAATTATTAATAATGGGGCTAAAATTTTACAACATATGTATCATGTATGTGTATATATATATGTATTGCCATATTTAAATTATTATATTCGTATCTAGCAATAAGATTGTGTATCATGATTGTTTTAGTAGAGTGTGGTTCTCTCTTTGATGATAACTTTTTTTAATTATCTACATAAATTTCACAATGGAATATCTAATTTAAGTTAAAAAAATTGTAATAAATTTCAATACCTGAATGTGCAGATGATAGCAGAATCTATTTTGAGAGACATGAAGAGTAGATGCACTTTGGATGCAAATGCCTTGTTCATCTTCCACTTTCTGCAGCAATTTTGCAAATGCATTACTATGTTCCATGCAAATTTGAATGATTGCTTCTCCCTCTTTAACTTCATTTACAGAAACTGTAGTGCCACTGCCAGTTTGCTGTGAATTCTGATCAGGACTAATTTCAGTACTCTCTCCTGATTGAGTTATATAGTTTTGTTTCTTGAGCTCAAGTGTTTCTATCTCGTTTTCGAGATCCGGGATGTACTTAAGAACACTATCGACTATGGCCGGTGCACTCCATCTCCTCTGCAAGAATTTGTATTAACCGTCACTTATACACAACTCATTTCTATCTACTTACAAACAAAATCATATGTTAGGACTTTCCAAACAAGCAAACACGTGTTATTGTGGTAGTGTTGCTTGCATCTAATCTTAAACAATTGGGAGCTCACCTCTGATCTTGATCTAGAATTATCCGGAAGGAGTGCACGGAGAGCGAGATAAGACGCGTTAAGCTTCATCCTTCGAATTCTCTCCTTGGCATTATGATTCATCTTCTTAGCAACTGATGTCCCTTCTTCATCTGCACTTTGTTCTTCAACCACTATTTTCTGATTTTTGAAGTCCTCATTTTCTGGACTGTACTTTTTTTTCCTTGTCTTGGAATTATTGGATTTATTTTGCCCATTCAATCTCCTCGGTCGTGGCTGCACTTCCTGTGGAGCTGCTGCTGCAGCAGCACTACCATTCTCCGCCGTAGCCAGCGCCGGAGGTTCACAATTATTAATGGCATTCTCAGAAATGCTGTACTGTGTAACTGCCAGCTCCTCTATATTTTGTAAAAGTGGCCATGATTCATATTCCAAAGGATCAATAGGGCCTAAATATTCAGAACCCTCAAGATTCATTTCTGGTAAACTTGACGTTTATCCAAGGGACTAATTTGAAAGAGATTAATTTCTGATCAAGATCAGTACATGGGATTCATCGTACTACTTCGTAGAGAGTACTGTCTGAACTTGTACTTCCTTGTACTTCAAGGATCCGCGACTCTTGGTGGTCCAAACCCCAATCCTAATATTTTCACTTCTGCCACCCTAGAAATCTTAACCGTCACACTTTTCAATGCTTTTGTTCTCAAATCTATTCGTTCAATAACGTTGTCGATGCGCGCGTGCAATGTGATTTGCAGAACTATAAACTGTACGAACCCTAGAAATTCTGCATAGAGATAATATTCGCTGCATCAGTGTGTTAATTTGTGCCTACACAAACCTAAATGTATTATAAGACAAACAACATCCAGTAAAATAAATAATTCAAGAATCGAGATCAGAAAATCAGCACAAAATAGTCAAATTCTTGATCAAACTAAAAATCAGAGTAGTATAAACCTAGAAAGAGAGAGGAGGAGGAAAGGGGGGGGGGGGGGGGGGGTTTAACGCAGTTTCATGAAATTCTTGAGAAATCAACAGACAAGGAATTAACAAGATTACCATATATCAATTTCTTGTCATTACCTTATACATCTGATCTGAAGCATAAAAAATCACAGATTATTAGGGTGAATTCTTGACAAACTAACTAGTTAGTGAAAGCTAGAGAGATATTTAATTAGAAGTCAAAAATAAAAATAATAATATACATACAAAGTCAATTCCTAATAATGGATCATTTAATTAAATAATAATTTTCCTCGATAAACAAAAGAGTGATTATCCAACATAGACATAATAAACAAAAAAGAATCATGCTTCATGTACAAATGAGGAGTTATAGAACCCCACAGACAGTGGTGGCAATCGAGCCGAGCCGAGCCGGCTCGTCGGCTCGTTGCCATCGAGCTATGAGCCGCTTGGGCTCGTCTGAGCACGAGCCGAGCGGCGGGCTCGGCTCTTTTTTCACGAGCGGCTCGTGGACTCGTCCAAAAATTCATTTTTTTTTTTTAAAAAAGGCATATCTTATTAATATAAAAACAAAAAAAAATTACTCGAGCCACGAGCTTGTGGGCCTAGTCGAGCCCGGGTATTTGTAACGAGCCACGAGCTCGTGGGTCAATGGGCCGAGCCGGCTCGGCTCGGCCCATTGACACCTCTACCGACAGATAACACACATAGGCGGGGTGGATCGACAATTTTTTTATTGAGATGGATCCCATGCATGTGAGAGGGTGCAGTTCACCCCTGTACAAAGTGCCTTAATCCAACAGAAAATACATGAATTATGTAACCTTTTGATTTATATATTGTCTCTGATTGATCGTACAAAATGTAACAACTAACAAGGTAGTACATAAAGATATATTTTGCGGATAATGCTACACGTACAGCAAATTTATTACAGGAAACCTACAGAATTTTAAAAAGTCTGATGTGGCGCTGCAAAATTCTTTACTTCCTGACAGCCCGTCAGCCACCAGCAGAGGCCCTACTTTACCCACGCACCCACCCACGCAACACCCTTTTCCTTTCGGCTTTTTCCTTTAACATTATTTCAAATTTCGAAATTATTACGTGAACGTTAAACGAAGTCGAAATATTACATCCTTAACACCATTTCGAAGTACTCACGATCTAGTTTATCGCATTCTTAACCGCGTGCGAAACGGCCAACCGTAGCAAAAGTTACCACGAGTCGAAATAGGCCGTTCAAAAATATATAAATGTTTTTTTTCTTTTTTTATCTCAATTTTCGGGGTTATCACGGGATGTCAAACGAAATCGAAATCTCGTATTTTTAACACCATTTCGAAGTACTCACGATCTAGTTTATCGCATTCTTAACCGCGTGCGAAACGGCCAACCGTAGCAAAAGTTACCACGAGTCGAAATAGGCCGTTCCAAAATATATAAATGTTTTTTTTCTTTTTTTATCTCAATTTTCGGGGTTATCACGGGATGTCAAACGAAATCGAAATCTCGTATTTTTAACACCATTTCGAAGTACTCATAGCCTAGTTTATCGCATTCTTAACCGCGTGCGAAACGACCAACCGTAGCAAAAGTTACCACGAGTCGAAATAGGCCGTTCAAAAATATATAAATAGGCCGATCACAGCACTGCTTAAAGAAAATTCAAGAGACTTTCCATTTAAGAAGAACATCTTATGCTAGGGTACTTTTAAATTTAGTATATACTCCAAAAGTGCTATCTATTTTTGCTCTTCATTATATTTTTTCAAGAAACATTTAATGATGTCTCATATCTTTTGTTTAACATATTTTTTCATGTCAATGACCAATCAATTTAAACATGATTTGAATAGTTTAAAATGTAAAGAATTGAAATCCATTGCTTATTAAATATAATCATTATAAAGTAACAATAGATAGTAGCTTTGGCTCTCGAAATTTGAAAAGCCAAATTCGCCTTTTATTTTAGAGTATTTCTATGAAACTCTCTAAATACAAAATGATCCATTTTAGATGGTCGATGATTAAAATTTTGCTCTTCATTTTTGTTAAAATTCTAAAATCAGACTGCTTGAATGCATTTACAAAAAATAAATAAAATGAACCAATATCATTGCTCTTAGTTTTCAACATTAAGAAATTATTTCAATTCATTGATTCATCAAGATAACTCTTTATATCTTTGCGTCGGAATAAGAGAATCTCGAGTATCGAATCGACTAATGATAGAATAAGAAGTACAAATTGAGATAATGTAAAAATTGTTTGTAACTCGGTAACCACAAATGAGTATATAAAAGAATGCATTCAGAGGACTATATAAATCATGATAATTAAGATTTCATATTGACATATTTCGTTTGAATTGATACACGTAGAAAAATTATCGAGATATCTCCAAATTTTATTGTAATTCTAAACGATTCATTGATTTGAGATGTATGTCCACGTATATGATTGTTGCAGTCAGAATCAAATACCACAAACTCGAGTGAGTTCCCTCCTTTGTAAACTTACTCAAATTTGTGGTATTTGGATTTTGGCTGCAGCAATCATATGTGTGAAGATAAGAATATATTCTCTAACTTTGATAAATCGTTTGGGACTACTACAAAGGTTGGGAATATCAAATGAGAATAGAAATCTGATGGGAAGTGGGCTATTTATACCCAACGGGTTCAATTGAATTTACAAAAAATCTGCCACTGTCACAAGAAAATAGGAATATGTTAAAGAAGTAACAACAGTTGCACCCTATAGACTATAACAAACCAAAATTAAGTCCGTGTTTGGTAAGTGTTGACCCCAAAAAATGTTGCCAACAGATGTCGGGCCCACTCGTGCACACGTAAGCTTAATCCAACATGCTAATGCCAATCGACGGTCATAAGGACTCCAGAAAGTGAGCGTGGGAGTGGCTAAAAGGCACGAGACGTCTCCGTTCAGGCAACCGGCATAAAAGAAATACGATTGTATAAGAAACCAATCGATAAATGACAAGATTTGTTGTAGAAGAATGTTGCAAAAGAGGTGTTGAAATGAAAGAAATATAGCTCCAAAATATTCAGTTTGTTCTATAAATTTTGCATTAGTCCCTATTGTATTACATGGTTGGGGTATTTATAGTGTTACAACTCAAATTGTGACCTTTGGATCAATTTACACGTGGCCTCATCTCCTGCCAAGACCTCAAATCCTAGCAATCAAGTTGACTCTCCTAGTCGTACTAACATTAAATGCTCCGACATTGACGAGACAAGACATAAGTAAGCTTTACACAAAAGTCACATCAATCATTTATAAGAGATTTTCATCATGGCCGAATCCTCATAAGTGGATCTTTGATGGGCCTGACGTTAGGAAGGAGGGGCTCCGGAGTAACAACGAGGGCTCTTTGGTAGCCGTGGCCTCTAACTCACAACCGAAGCTAGAGAATTATATCCCGATCGAATCAGCTGGTCCCACCGTCGTGACGTAACGCCACGTGTCCGTTCTGCTTCTTTAACCCGTAACAATAGTCCCCCAAGTCCATGTGTGGTCATTTATGCCGAGCGTGGACTTTCAAAGTCCTGAATTTTTGTGCTTTACGCCATTTCTAAGAAAGTCGCCCGGAAAATTGAAGTTCTTTTGAGCTACGTCGAGATGAGGTGAGTTCGTATTCGAACCGTCAAGCCGATTTTCTTTTGATGAGGTGAGTTCATATTCGAACCGTCGACGCCGATTTCCTTTTGATGAGGCGAGTCCATATTCGAATCGGCCGAGGCTGATTTCCTTTGATGAGGCGAGTCCATATTCGAACCGGCCGAGGCGATTTCCTTTTGATGAGGCGAGTTCATATTCGAATCGTCGAGGCTGATTTCCTTTTGATGAGGCGAGTTCATATTCGAATCGCCGAGGCCGATTTCCTTTGATGAGGCGAGTTGACGTTCATAGAAATCGATGCCTCGTGATGCGACGGTTTCTTATGTTTCCAAGGCCAATGAACCGCATCGAGACGAGTTTCAATAGCCGTATACTGTTTTTATTTAATGCACAATGATGGCTAATTATTGGGGTATGTAGTTTCGAGGGACAAGTTCACGCGCCGGTGAGTTTGGTTCGTGCACGCACAAACCGAGGCGTTGATGTAAAGAAAACGTTTGATTTCAAGCGGTCAAGATTTGTGCAATTTTGTACGCTTCGATTAACCGAGATCCGATCTAACGGCCTGGCCGAATCCTTCGCTAGTATAAAAGCCAAAACTTTGTCATTTTCATACTTTACTTTCACGAAACACTCAAATTTTGAAACCGTGCCGTGTTAATCATTTTCCGACGAACTTCCGACGAACTTACGGAGAACTTTCTGAGTTTTTCATTCGCTTTATGTACTTTCTCCTTGCGTAGTTGTATTCCTATTTTCCTTAGACACCCTTTTCTTGCACTATTCATATTCTTCCAACAAAAATGTCTTCCGAGGCGTCTCTAGCCATGACGTAGTTAGAGTGGGGAGGAGTCGGTTGTCCTGGGGCCTCCTTGAGTGGTATAGCATGACCGAAGAGCCATAGATTATGAGGCGGGATGGGGGGGCCCAAATCCTAATCCAATATCACTTCGCCAAACTAGACGAACTTAGGCAGTACCTATAACATCCCCCATTACGTCAAACTCTTGGTCCCCGATGCTCACGAAAGGGCTTGTTTTCCGAGGCCCAATTGCGTGGCCTTCAAAGGAACACCGCTAAGGCGTGTGCGTCCGCCTCTCGCACCCCTTCTTGTGGCCGTGCCGAGGACCTTCATGTTGTCCCCCACCCAAATTCTTCCCAATGGGTGGAGCCAAGTCGTGGGGACCTACTCTGTGGAAGGAAGCTGCCTCCGGGCGAGGACCTCCCACTTCATGTTTTCGAGTCCTCTTCCACGCCAGGGTCGTGGGAAAAGATGACTCAAAGGGGTGGTATTACATCACTCCTCGGGGCTCCCACGCCCCTTTGTGGTTGGGCTCCCTTCATCCATAAAGGGGTGGAAGGAGTCGGGTTCGGGGTGACGGGTAGGTGGCAAGATGGTGGAGGGAGATCTTGTCCCAATGTTACCGCGCCGACCCAGACTACGAGGGCCATGAAGTGTCATTTTGAGTTCTTATAGCTTCAACATGCCTCGTTTTCACATCGATAATCCGCCTTTTTGCATTGTAGCACAAGGTACGAGCTTTCCGAGGCTGAGTGGGCCATTATAGAAGACATTTACCGACGATCTCCGAGGCTCCGAAGCTTTTCTCACTTAATCAAAAGGAGCAGATACTTCATTGATTTCGGACTGATGGCCCCCAAGGGTAAGAGGCGCCTTTACTTTTAACTAACTACCTACTTTAATGGTTTTGAACTGACTTCTCTTCGTAATCGCAGATAAATTCACCAAGAAGGATTATGCCCTGCCTGATATGGCCAGTATAATGAAGGCCACCTCCACTGCCGGGGCGAAAGCACTAAAACCTGGGTCCACTGGGGCAAAACAGGTAAAGTCCAGCCGGACCGCCTCAAGCAAGAACAAAAATGAGAAAGAGGCCGAGGAGGAGGTGCAAGAGGAGGCCCCAAAAGGTGGCAAGCCAAAGAAATGCGGCGAAGGGCAAGGGTGTGGGCGATGAGCCACAAAAGAAGAGAAAGCCTGGGCCCCGGTGGGGTCGTCAAGTTTTGGGACCACCGTGTCCTTTGAGAAGGGAGGGTTCGGCACCGAAGCTCCTCCGCCTTCGATTGATGTCGCCATGGTGCCCGGCCTAGGAAGATCGCTATGGATGACGTGGCGAGAGCAGAGGGGGCCACCAAGAAGAAGGTCGTGGAGAGGACTCCAGAAAGTCTGGGAATTTGGGGGCGGAGGACAAAATAGCCCCGCCGTAGAAATGCCGCCTTCGGAGGGTGAGGGCGGCCATCGAGGGCTTCAACAAGTTACGGACGGAGAGGTGGCAGACTATGTGGCCACCCGTGATGCTGGACCTCACCACTACTTTGGTGAGCCAAACCGCCAGGGCCTTGGGGTCGTACTGGAATGCCAACCTGTTGGCGAGATATTCGCCGTGAATAGAGCCTCTCGCGACGAATCGGAAAAGGTGAAGCGAGTCATGAGAAGAAGGAGGCCAACATTGAATCGAGAATTCGAGAGAGATGTTGATGATTCAAAAACGCGATGCTCTCCGGCAGATTGAGGCCCTGAAGAAGGAGGTTCACGAGAGCCACGTGAGGTGGCTCGCTCACCAAAAAGGTGGAGATTTCGACAACCACCGTAAGGTCACCGCCAAGCACCGGCGAAGGCAAACCAGTTAACCTGGCCTAGGGACGCCGGCGTCATGGAGAAGGAGCCGAGGTGGCCGGAGGCCGAAGTGAAAAGATACGAAGCCGACGTGGTCGAGGCGGCGCGATATTGCAGCCGAGGAATTATATAGCCAACTTCCATCACACCGAAGAGTATCGACGCTTCGGCCCGTATTGGAGCAGAGTGGCCTATCGGAGGTCTTTGAGAGGTTGGGAGAGGCACATCCGCAGCTCGATGTTTCGAATTGAGAGCCGAGTTCTTGGATGAGGAGGTTCCGTACACCAACCGAAGAAGGCGAAGTGGTGGAACTCGACCACCGAGGATGTGCCTACCGAAGGCGGCCTCAACTCGTTGAAGCACCTCAAGCACCCGATGCTCCAGCTCCCCCACCCCCTGCTCCTTAATACATTTTTGTAATTTTAACTCATTACTTTGTAATTCGTTCGGCATATCAATATAACACAGATTTTGCTTCATCTTTTCGCTGCCATTTATCTTTTCTACAATGAACTTAACTTAATGCAACGATCAAGGCCTTGCCATACTTAAATAATTAATAACTAGAATGGAATAATCGAGCAAACTATTCAAAGAAAGCAACCAAGCAACTCAACCGAATCTCCTTTACAAAACTTTTGACAATCGTTTCCGAGTATCATTCGAAACTACCTTAACTTAATCCTTCGATGAAACCTGTTTTTCTTAACCTCTTGCTTGGTGGATGGTTCATCCAAGCAGGCTTCCCCTTTAGCGTTCGGCGCTTCACCAAAGGGAGGCTTGTGATGTACGCATTGGAGTTAGAACGAGGTGGACTTCTTTTAAGGTTCCATCCTCTCCTCCGAAGCGCCCACGCTTCCCACCTTGGTGGATGGTTCATCCGCGCGAGGCTTCTCCCTTTAGCGTTCGGCCTTCACCAAAGGGAGGCTTGTGATGTACGCTTGGAGTTCGAACGAGGTGGCCTTCTTTTAAGGTTCCATCCTCTCCTCCGAGGCGCCCACGCTTCCCAGCTTGGTGGATGGTTCATCCAAGCGGAGGCTTCTCCCTTTAGCGTTCAGCTTCACCAAAGGGAGGCTTGTGATGTACGCTTTGGAGTTCGAACGAGGTGGCCTTCTTTGGGTTCCATCCTCTCCTCCGAAGCGCCCACGCTTCCCGGCCTTGGTGGATGGTTCATCCAAGCAGAGGCTTCTCCCTTAGCGTTCAGCTTCACCAAAGGGAGGCTTGTGATGTACGCTTTGGAGTTCGAACGAGGTGGCCTTCTTTTAAGGTTCCATCCTCTCCTCCGAGGCGCCCACGCTTATGGTAGTTGACGAAGACTGGAGAAAACTTATTTATTTATAAAGGCTGGGGAACAACATCCAGCTACTGATTACATTCACTGATAATACATTCTCAGATGTTCAACATTCCACGGGTGAGGTTGAATTCTGCCGTCCATGTCTTATCCGCAGGTGCCGTCGAATTTCCTTTTCAATTTGGTAGGGTCCTTCCCGTGGGTCCTAGGGTGCCCACCCCCCTTTGAGGATAGGAAAACCCTGCGAAGGACTAAGTCGTTTATGCGAAGGACCTCCTTTTCATCTTTGAGTTGTAGTATCGACTCATCTTCCTCTCGGTAGGTTGCAAGCTTCACTGAATCATCCCTCTTTTCTTCAAGGAAATCAAGCTCACACCTTCGAAGTTCCTCATTAGATATCTCATTGAAGCTTAATCTTCTGGTGAGGGTAATCCTACCTCCCACCGGGCTCATCGCTAGCGCCATAAGTCATGGAGAAAGGGGGTTTCCCCCGTAGGTGTTCTCGCTCGTCGTAGACGCCCATAGCACCCGGGGTAATTCATCTACCCAAGCTCCCTTAGCCGTATCAAGCTTCTTTTTCAAGGTGTGTTTGATGGTCTTGTTGACGGCCTCCACTTGCCGCTGGCCCGGGGGTGATGAGGCGTAGAAAAGTGCTTTCGATTCCAAGTTCTTCACGAGGTCCCGGACCTTCCGGTTGTCAAATTGTTTGCCATTATCGTAGACGATCGAGTGAGGGATGCCGAAGCGACAAATGATGTTCTTCCATAGAAATTTGGAAGTGTTGGCCTGCCGATCTTTGCCAGGCTCAGCCTTCTACCCATTTCGTGAAATAATCGATAGCTACTATGGCGAAACCGGCGCCTCCCACGCCCTTAGGTAATGGGGCCAATGAGGTCCACCCCCCACTTGCTAAAGGTCCATGGCCGGTCACCGTAGTAAGCTCCGAGAGGGTTGTCTCCGCACGTTGGAAAACGTTGGCACTCGTCACATTTGCGAACGAATTGGAGAGCATCTTTTTTCATTGTAGGCCAAGAATATCCCCGCCTCAATGCTTTATTGGCCAAAGCTAATCCTCCCGTAGTGATTGCCACAGATGCCCTCATGAATTTCTCTAAGTACATAATCGCCTTCTTCTTCTCCTACGCACCGAAGGAGAGGTGCGTAGAATCCACGTTTTGTATAGAACATCGTCCACTAACAAGAAACGGGCGGACCTTCTACGTATTTTATACGCATCTTCCTTATTATCGGGTAAGGAATGATCTTTGAGGTAAGATATGAGAGGTTGCATCCAAGTTGGGGCCTTCTACCCACATCACCACCTCTCGAGGTGGACGGCCTGAGGAGGTGTTCAATTGGGACCACCGCCAACAATTCGGAATCTTTTCTCGCTAGCAAGCTTAGATAAGGCATCAGCGTGCGCGTTTTCAAGGCGTGGTATCTGACTTAATTCAAATTTCTCAAAGGAAGGGAGTAGGCTCATTACCAATTTGAGATATGAGGCCACGGCTTTGGTCCCTCGCCACGAAGTTGCCGTTTACCCGTCCCACTATAAGCCGGGAGTCGCCGCCGATGCTGAAGCCTCTTACGTGCATTTCCTTGGCTAGCTGAGGCCAGCGAGGAGGGCCTCCATATTCTCGTAGCATTGTTGGTGGCTTTGAAGCCGAACCGCATCGCACTATTCAACATATGACCTTCAGGCTCACAACTACGCCAAAGACTGAGCTCTGTCTCCCCGCCGAACCGTCTATGAACAAATTCCACGTTGGGGCTCGCAAGGCTCCGCCTCCCGGCCAATTTCGGCACGTTGGTAAATTCCCGCCACAAAATCGCTAAAACTTGCCCTTTGACTCAGCCTCGGCTTTGAAGAGGATTTCAAATTCGCTCAACTCCACCGCCCACTTCGTAGTCTACCCGAGGCGTCCGGCTTTTGTAGAACTTGTCTCGAGTGGAAAGTTTGTCGCACATGAATGGTGTGAGCCTGAAATAGGGCCTCAATTTGCGAGAGCGACGATCAATGCCAGGGCTAACTTTTCCATGTCTCATATCGCGTCTCAGGAGGTATTAAAGCACTTGCCGATATAATAAACAGCACCGAGTTGAATTCTCCTCCCTCACAAGTCTTGCACTTATAGCCTCGAGGAAACTCGCTAAGTAAAGTTGTAGCACCTCGCCAAGTTTGGGTTTTGATAGGAGGGGGCTCGCCAAGGTGCCTTTTGAGCCCCCGAAAGCCTCTTCACACTCCTCGGACCCACCGAAACCTCGTCCTCCCTTGAGTATTCTAAAGAATGGGAGGCACTTATCGATTTCGATATAAAGCGGCTCAAAGCGACCCACACGACCCGTCAAACTTTGCACTTCTTTTGGTTTCTCGTGGGATTTCATCTCAATTAACGCTTGGATCTTTTCTCTCGGATTTGCTTCGATGCCACGTTGATTGACCATGTACCCTAAGAACTTGCCTGACGCTACCCCAAAGGCACATTTCAGGGGATTCAACTTCATGCGATACTTTCGCAGAACTTCAAAGGCTTCATGGAGGTGGGATATGTGATCATTCACTTTCAGACTCTTAACAAGCATATCATCTACATAGACCTCCATAGTTTTCCCAAGCAAATTAGCAAACATCTTGTTTACTAACCTCTGGTACGTTGCTCCAGCATTCTTTAATCCAAAAGGCATCATTCTCGTAGCAATAAAGGCCTCGGTCCGTATGAGAACGAGGTGTGCTCCTCATCGCCCGAGTACATGGGAATTTGATTGTAAATCGCAGTAGGCATCCATGAAACTCGGGGACTCGTGTCCAAAGCCGTGGAGTCCACCAACCGATCAATTCCTTGGGGAGTGGGAAGTCTTTTCTGGACATGCCTTATTGAGGTCGAAAATCAATGCATACCCTCCACTTCCCATCGTGCTTTTTCACCGCACCGGATTGGATATCCATTTTGGGTAGAGGGCCTCCCTTATAAAGCCATTGTTAACAAGCTTCTGCACTTCCTCTTTCAAGGCCTCATACTCTCTCGTTAAGGGCTCGCCTCTTCCGTCTCGCGGCAACTTTAGGATCAATTTGTAGGTGGTGCAACACCTGTGGTCAACGCCTACCATATCCTCATGCCTCCCAGTGCAAAGACATCGTGATTCTTGCACAAAATTCTTAAGCTCCCCTTTGAATCTTGGGGCTAAACTTCTTCCAACCTCGCAAAGAACTTGGTTGGTTCCTTTGAATCGATAGGAAAGCTTTCTAACTCTTCCATGGAGCCGCCCGGAATCACCTCGGTTATTCGTGGATCGAGTTCATCAAGTCTTTGGTGATTCGAGGCTACCGGTACCCGCCACCATGTGCATATCCCTAGGCTCACCTTCCTCACAGAGTTAAGGTAGCATTCCCTTGCCCCTCTCGGGTCTCCTTTTGGACCGTTGCCACCCTCTATCGGGCTTTGGAACTTCATGCATAGGTGATGAATGGAGGTAATTGCTCCCAAGTCCTTCAACGCGGGCCTCCCCAATACCCCATGATAGGGCCGACTCGTCGTCCACTATCAAAAATTCCATAAAGCATGTGGTTACTAGGGTGGAACTCCCATTTCTACGGCTAGGGTAATTTTGCCCTCGGGGATAATACTTGTCCCCGTGAAACCGTATAAGGAGTGTCGGTGGGGGTTAACTCATGATCCAGGATCATTTTGTCAAAGGTAGATCCAAATAGGATGTTCACGTAATCGCTATTGTCTACCAAGATTCGCCTCACCGTTCACTGCTATCACAATTCTTACTACCAGAAAGCATCACAAAGCGTGGGTAATGAATACCTTCTAATCTTCATGTGTAAACACAATCGGAGGCGATTGGCTCCTTCGCGAACCGCCGCCCACAATGTAGCTAGTCAATGGAGGAGCCCTTGCCTCTCGCACGTAGTTCCTTTGAGAGTTTCGGTGCTTCCACCAACATAAGGACCTCCAAATATTGTGTCAATCTCGTGAATGGTGGACATCATCGGGTCTACCACGATGGTCTCTTCGTTGTCGTTCATTTGGGTTTCTATTCCTTTCTCTTTCTCTTCCAAGAGGAGATGCTTCCTCGCGATGGGAAGGGCCTCGCCAGACCTGAATCGCACCCTCGCCGGGGCCTACTCCTTGGTCTCGAGTTGTTCCGATTGTCGCTTCGAATCCGATTTCGGATGCAAGGCTATGTCTCTGATCGCCGCAAGGGCATGGCCGTAGGAATGGTGATAAGTGCAATAGCCTTGGGAGTTGCCTCTCGCCTTGATTCGAGTTCCTTCCCGCCTCGTCCTCCATGGGGGCCTGTTGTGTTCGTGGATTTTCAGGGCACCCGTAGCCTCGTAC
Source organism: Fraxinus americana (assembly GCA_035079005.1). Taxonomy (NCBI): domain Eukaryota; kingdom Viridiplantae; phylum Streptophyta; class Magnoliopsida; order Lamiales; family Oleaceae; genus Fraxinus; species Fraxinus americana. Next base: position 5,615,572 of record CM068714.1, on the reverse strand, counting down.
GTCCTCGTAGGCCAAAGTTGGTACAAGCATTCAATGTGGCGGCAAGTGCTTGCCCCGAGCCTTGCGCTTCCACATTGGGTTGACCCCACTCGCCGATCCATCGTGGGAGGTTCGGACCTCTACCACGCGCCTTTGTTGGGGTTGTAGACCCCTACTCTGCCCCGTTTCGATGTTCTATCAGACTCCTCATTGATGATTTCACGTCGCATCATCTCCAACAAGGCATCATAAGTTGGGGGATCTTGATTCTGCACATCTCTCCAAAACAGGGTATTCATGTTGAGGCCTCCTCTGGGATAGAGTCAGCGATCGGTGACTTGAACACAAGAAGTCATTTCGTCCGTCGAAGCGACGTAAAACTTTTCAAAGTTTCTTCGTCGTTGTCTCATATCTTGGAGGCGTTGGATTGGGGCCTCGCCTTCTTTACTTATGCGAATCTTTTCAAAAAGTGGTTTTGAATTTGCCAACTTCGAATGCTCCCTGTGAGGTAACCTACTATACCAAATTTCACACTCCACTTAGAGTCAAATGGAATGCCCGTATTTAACACTGGAGTGGCGCCTCGTGCTCATGTGTGTTTTGTAGCCGTTCGCGTGCTTCTCGGTCGCCTCTCCCATCATATTTGGGTATCTTTGGGCATAGTATAATGATTTGGGACTCCGGGCATTTCTTACCTCCCGAGAACGCGTATTGTCATCGTCATCATCTAAGTCACAGATCTGGGGACCATCCGAATCATAATTAGCCCCGCTTCATACCCGGGCTGTTGCGTGAGGGTCTCGCCTGGTTACGAGCCTCCTCATCCCCTCCTAAGGCGTTCATGACGAGGTGGCATAGCACGGGGGCACGTTCTTGCCTTTCCTCCGGCCGAACCTCGTGGAGGTGGGGGCCGTGGCCTATTCCTAGAAGCGTGGGCATTCCTTTGTCTACGCTCCGACCTATCGGGCTAAGCCTATCAAATACAATCGCGGCACCCTCCTGGGCCTCGGTGTGCCGGCTCATATTCGGGAGGGAAATTATCCTCCATGTTGAACGGCCGGAGGGTCGGCCGGAAGCATAATTGGAGGAAATATCGACTCCAACTTCCCTTTCTACTCGGGCTTCCTCCCCCATACCGCCCGAGGAATAAGTTCTTTCGACTCGAACTTCGTCAGTGTTGATATGGCTCTTGTGGAACAAAGGAGGGAGGTGGGGGACCTCCCGGCCTTGCATTTGCCTCAATAGCTCTTGCATCGCCAAGTTTTGATTAGTAATGCTCCTCATATTGGCCATGGTTGCCATTTCCCTAGTAAGCCGGGCCGCCAACCTCCTACCACCTCGCCCGATGGTGGTGGGGTCGGCGTCGGACCGCAGGGCCTCCATTGTCGCCTTCTCTAGTTCGTCTGGGGGAGCCTCTTCTCCCGAACTCATGTCTCTTGAACCGGAATAAACTTGAACTTCGGGTCTTCCTCTTATTCTTCTTTTGAAGAATAAATCCTTTTTCAAGGCGGGGATGCCCAAAAATGTTTGACAAGAAGCCTTTTCCACGGGGTTGCTCGTGGTTATAGTGTGGTTTCCCACGTACGCGCCAATCCTGACCCCAAAAAATGTTGCCAACGTATGCTCGGGCCCACTCGTGCACACGTAAGCTTAATCCAACATGTAATGCCAATCGATCATAAGGACTCGTAAAGTGAGCGTGGAGTCGCTAAAAGGCACGAGACGTCTCCGTTCGTGCAACCGGCATAAAAGAAATACGATTGTATAAGAAACCAATCGATAAATGACAAGATTTGTTGTAGAAGAATGTTGCAAAAGAGGTGTTGAAATGAAAGAAATATAGCTCCAAAATATTCAGTTTGTTCTATAAATTTTGCATTAGTCCCTATTGTATTACATGGTTGGGGTATTTATAGTGTTACAACTCAAATTGTGACCTTTGGATCAATTTACACGTGGCCTCATCTCCTCGACCAAGACCTCAAATCCTAGCAATCAAGTTGACTCTCCTAGCTGTACTAACATTAAATGCTCTGACATTGACGAGACAAGACATAAGTAAGCTTTACACAAAAGTCACATCAATCATTTATAAGAGATTTTCATCATGGCCGAATCCTCATAAGTGGATCTTTGATGGGCCTCGGACGTTAGAAGGAGGGGCCTCGGAGTAACAACGAGGGCCTCGGATTGGTAGCCAGGGCCTCGGAACTCACAACTGAAGCTAGAGAATTATATCCTGATCGAATCAAGCCGGTCCCACCGTCGTGACGTAACGACACGTGTCCGTTCTGTTCTTTAACCCGTAACAGTAAGAATTAATATTTAGATTTTAATTTAAATCAAATTCAATAATTAATTTTAATTATATATTTTGTGGGATTCATAACTTTACAACCACATATTTCGTCAATTTTTATCAAAATCTACTAAAAATTCGATTTTAATCTCCGGACTGAGTTTTTTGACTTTCTAAAAATAAATAATTATTATTTAACAAATTTTTGAATAGTAAAATATACACAATTTGTTTTTCTTTCCTTATCAATACTCTCTATGCTATCTAATTCGCTTAATCAAATATCCAAAGGAAATTTCACAGCAAATTGTGTAATGGATACCACGTGTGCCAACCTTCTGGTCCTTTTCTTTGCCTACTGGAAGTCTGGAAATGGTCTCAAAGTTGAATAAAGCCCAATTCAATCAAATATAACGCGGGGAAATTACCATAAATCAAGTGTTTAGTTTCACGTTTTAAAAAAATCAGGTTTTTACTTTATTTTCCGACTTTTCAGGTTTTTATCATTTTTATCTATCCAAACCCTAAATCTATCAATTTCTCTCCATTCTCTCACCTCTCTCCACAACCCCGTTCTCTCCATCCTTCCACTATCACCGCCTGCCGCCTCTTCCCTCGTCCTCCTCATCCTCCCTCCCCCTCCTTCCCTATTGGTTGTTTGGGTGTGGGGGTGTTTCGGCCTGCCCGGATGGATGGGCTTCAGTTTTCGACGAGTTCTGTCCAGACCCAGGTCAATAGGTCGGATTTTATCGCCGGGAATCTTGTAGTCTACATTCTTGCCCATCCCAGATTCGATTCTTGTAGTCTATCGTTCATGCCCACTGCCGAATTCGTGGTTGAGGTTTTGGTTGGTGTTGGTTTGGGGCAAGTTTGGTTTTTACTTTTTTGGTCTGTTTTAGAGTCTTGTTTGACTATTGTAGTAGCTTATGCTTTAGCATAGGAATCTAGTGTCAATGCGGTGGAGGTGGTGTCGATGTATGTGACCCACTGTTTGTCGTGGGCGGTGGATCTGGTGGCAGCTGTCGCGAAGATGGGGTTTGGTTTTGGAAAATATCGCGGATTGGTGATGGTGATCCGTGTGGTAGTTGTCGTTTTTTGTTATTGCCGTGGCGGGTCAACAGTGGTGGTGGTTCTTTTTGGTATCTGTAACCTAGTTTAAAATTGATAATTTGTAACTAAAAAAATAACTTGTGACCTATAATTTCTTGATTTGTGATCTCGAAATAATATGTGACCTATAAAATTTTAGATTTGTGACCTACAAATTTTTTTATCTGTGATCTGGAAATAATACGTGACCTACAAAAATTTTTATCTATGATCTCGAAATAATCCGTGACCTACAAAATTTTTGATCTGTGACCTCGAAAAAGTTGCCGAAGTGGTCGTCGGTCACCGGAGTAGTCGTCGGAGTAGAGGTGGCAGTGAGATGGGTTAATTATATTATATTACAGTTTAATATTTAATATAATATAATAATTGTGAAATATAATTAATTAATTTATGAAAAACCTGATTTTTACAATTCTAAACCTTAAAACCTGATTTTTGATTTTGAAATAGATAAAGCCTGAGTTGTAAATTTTTTCCTATAACGCGCTACAAATAGTGCCCAGTAAGTTGAATCTGTGTCTTGGGCTAATGAAAATGATAAACAAACCCCAGGTTCATTAACGGCAACGAACGCACAGATGTCTTGAGCTACCGTCTTCCTTCCATCTACTGCTACAGTACTTGCAGAGCAACAATATTATGGCGCTCCCTCAGTAGTCAGTCCGACGTCGTTTCAGAAGCTCCAAAACGAGGAATTTCTTTGTCGTATTGAGAATAGCAGGAAGAAGAATATCTCTCAACCACATAGCCTCTGTAATGTCCATGTAAACACATACCTTATAAATCATTTCCTCTTATCAAGATTTCCTCAATAATTTGAATCCATATATCTAATGACTCAATCTGTATCTCTACCAAATATGCAAATAAGCATTAAAAGAGCCCCTCAAATATCTGAATATCCATTGCACTGCTTTTCAAGATTCCTTACCAGGATTTGTCATGTATTTACTAATTCTATGATCCAAATCAGAATAATAAGAAAGCTTACCAGACCATACCTATTCTTGTGTCTTTTTCTCATTGGAAGCTCAGGGTAAGTGATTAATTAGAAAACAAGCTATAGTAACAGTTTCAGTCCAAAAAGTCTCAGGCAACCAAAAATTTAAAAGCATGCAACGAACTTTTTCCATCAAAATTCTATTAATCCGTTATGCCGCACCATTCTTTTGAGGAGTTTCAGGCTATCTCAAGATTCCTTATGCCCTGCAAAAACTATTGAATTTATTTGAACAAAACTCCAAACCCATTATCCGTGTGTAGATGTTTAATCTGCTTTCAAATTTGCTTTTCTATCATTGTTTCCATTTCTTGAAGGTCCCAAACACACTACAATTCAACTTTAAGAAGAATACTCTAACTATCCTGGAGAAATCATCAATCATTGTCAACAAATAATAAGCATCTCTTTTTAAAGTCCCCGGCCGGTCCTCAAAGATTTGAATGGATATATTCAAGTGTTCCCTTCGTGTTGTGTATTCTTTTAGTGAATTTGACTATTTTCTATTTTTCAATGACAAAATGCTCACAAAAAAAATATCTTATTGGTCTTCTGTCCATCAAGAAGTCATTTCCTACTTAACTCTGCCATACTATTCTCACTTATATGCCCGAGTCGCATTTGCCAAATTTTTGTAATTTCTTCATCTTTCAAAGAAGAAGTAGAAACTACAACATCCCCTATCACTGTGGAACCTTGCAAAATATATTCTTTTGAGTCAAGTGCAATCAAACATATGAGGTTCCACTTCAGGTCTGGAACGTGCTTTACATTTGTAAGTGTTCTAATAGAGCCATCAAACATTCTAATCCTGACTGTTCCTCCTCTGACAATTTTGCAAGGCGCTTTGTTTCCCATAATCACTGCATGTCTCGAAACTTCTTCATATATTGTAAACGATAAATGTATGCCAAACTACACAGTATATTCTTCCATCATAATGCTCTCGGCACAAAGACTTTTAGTATATTCTTCTGGTTCAGTTGCCCAATGGCCCTTCAAATGGCTGTTCTGCCGAGAATTGTGCATTCCATTTGTCTTTCAAGGCGAGACAAACCATAAATGTATGCCAAACTATACAGTATAGGTAACTTTTATTGTGCAGAAATATCAAAATGAGATTCCTGTAATCAGACTAGTGGAGTTTGTAGGGAAACAAGGGATTGATTTGAGACAGATTGACAATAAAATGTGATAGGTTGCTTTATATCCATTTATGTATTCGTTCTTTTTTCATACATAATATTTGTTTTGAGTTACGAGTTGTTTAGTTTCACACGGAGTAATGATTTGCTTTCGAGATACAAAACATCACTTTGAACTCGGTACTATCAATTGAAGTATGGCACAACATTGACAATGTGTTAGCATCAATTGTCTGTTTCCTTAAGGACATGCCAAACAAATTTCTGATAGGCTTAATGACAGAGATCACTGTTAAATTCTCTGTTAGATATTTCTGAGATGCATGCATACAGATCAGAATACATTATAAACCTGCCTAAAAGGAATATTGCATGTACATAATTCTACCAACCTGCAATCAAAATTCTGTTTTAGATATGAAGAAAAGAGAATTCAGTGATCAAAAACATTCTTGTAAAATGCTAACTACTTCTATGCGTTGTTCATCGGACAATTCTGTTGGTAATTCAACCAGAAATTTGAGGCAAAGGTCTCCTCTCCTACCATCTTCTTTGGATTTAGGCATGCCTTGTCCAGGTTTGAGTTTTTCATATCCAGGGTATATTATATCATCTATTGACAGTGTCGTGTCGCCTCCTCCTAACAGAGGGACAGAAATTGTGCATCCTGTAAGGGCCTGAACCAAAGGGACCTCGACTCCTAGCTCCAGATCATCGCCTTCGCGTTTAAACAATGGATGTTCTTTTTCATCAATGACGAAAATTATGTCAGCAGGAAGGGTTCCTGGTCTCTCGTCTCCTTTTCCTTCAAAGGTGACCTTTGTTCCATTTTTCCACCCCGGTTTCACTTTTATCATTAGTATCTCTTCTTCTTCTAAGATTAACCTGTATAGAAAGAAAGAAATTCATGCAAAGATAAGTAGCTATAGATTTTAGAAAACATACAGAACATGATTCATTGCCTAATTTCACATGCTATGAGAAAAGCCCAAATGGTTCAAGAAAAGGAAGAAAAACTTCATTTGGACGTATAACGAAAGGCATAATCCACATACCCGGTGTTTGAGATGACCTTTCTGGTGATCTTTATCTTCTTTACGCATCCAATGCACAATTCTTCGAGGGTGCATTTGAGCTTTTTCTCGATAGGCTGTGGTTTTCTTCGAGCTGTGGATTGTGAAAAAATAATAGGCATCGCGGTTCTTTGGCTGGCCATTTTCGAGAGAGAGTTTGCCTCCTTTGGTGTAGTGGGCGCTGACAGGTTGCTAGCTCCCGTTGGAGATTTTGGAAGAGAGGCATAGAAATCCATTGATGTGCTTGTATTGTATGACAAATCTCGTGGACTTGGCATTGGGCTGATCCGGCTTGTGGTACGTGAAAGAAGTGTGGGGCTAGAAATGTGCAATTCTTCATCATCTGATTTTTTCTTTTTTGTCTTGTTTTGACTTCCTGCATTTGCTTCTTCCCTTTTCTTAAGGCTGAGTTCCTGAAATTGAATTTAGTGTCGACCAATTAGATCATAATACATATATTTGGGAACATTCATGCATGAAATAGTTTGCGTACCCTATACGCCTCGTTGATGGATCTGAACTTGGATTCAGCTTCGTCTTTGTTGGTAGGATTTCTATCAGGGTGCCATTTCATAACAAGGGATTTGTAGGCTTTGCCAATATCTGCAAGGGATGCTGTCTTTGAAATTCCAAGAATGCTGTAAAAATTAGGTGTTGGGGATTTTGGTGGATCTCCCATGAAGAGAGAGAGAGAGAGAGAGAGGGGGAGGGAGGGAGGGGGGAAAGAATGAGAGATTGTGAGAAAATGAAGATTTTATCCAAAAGAAAGAGTGATGGAAAAGAATTGAAGCCAAGCGTTTTACCAGGGGCTTTTATTAGTCATATTTGTTATTTGGAAACAAAAATAAAAAATAAATTATTTTCTCTACATTGTGTGTTCCCATAGTTAGATTTTCGCATCAAACAGATGTAAATAGGAAGTTCACTTCAGTTTCATAACAAGAAGGAACCAAGTTCTTACAAAGTGCTGATGATCTCGACTTCCCGGATAAAGTCGGTGTCCCCTAGAAAATCTGAATCTATGATTTTCTTGACTGCGATCATGGTCGATAATTTCCGTTTGTAAACAACGCCAAACTGACCTTTCCCAATGACATTCTTGGCAGAAAAAATATTGGTTGCTCTGTCAAGATCTTCCCTCTTGAACCATATTGACCCGTTCTTATCCCTTTTTTCCAACCATCCCACCATATGCAGCAACCTATTGAGCATAGCCAGACCGAAATGGCAAAACCAGCTCCAACTGATCCAGATATCAGAGCCAGTTCGTCTGTACCCCTTGAAACAACTTGCATGGGCAAAGGAAGGCTGAAAATGTAGGAAAGTGCACCGACAATTTCATGGCCAAACTTATTTACTATTCCAACAGCATATAGAATCGCATAGTATAAGCAACCTTTCGAGTGAGAACTATATCCATCAAGTGCTAGCAATCGAGCCTGAACCTGAAAACCAGCATGAGCACATGCATCACGGGCAGTGAGGTCAGAGAGGTTCAAAGCACATAGGAGTGAGATTTTTATTTCAAGGACAGAGAATTGAGCTGGGTTTGTAAATCAGAAGGCAGAAGGTCAGGAAGGCAGAATCTAGACGTCTGCTTGAGGTGTTGGGCAAATCCAATGCCATAGAGGCTAATAAGGGTCTGGCAACAACTGCTAGAGGCATCAAGATCATAATTTTCTCCATTGTTTGTGCTGGCAGATGAGTCCCATGGGATTGTTAGAACATAATTGAGATCTATAGGGAATTGGGATGTGCTTGCCAAGACTAAATTTTGAAAGAAAATACAGATACAAATTCTAACAGGAAAATCAACAAACATCTTGCGGGTATATAAAGCACGTTTGGCCATCAAGAGTAATATTTTTAATACATATTTCTACTGCTTATGTGTTCCACTTTCATACTGACCTCAATTTTCCTTTCTAACCAAACAGACAGTTACTTTGCGGTCTACGTGTACATATAAAAGTCAACTGCCAATAGCATATTGTCACGTCAGGTAAATGACATGGATATGGGTCAAACGTATAATTTTACTTCTCTACCCCTAATGTACTATTGAAAATACCAAAATACTCTTGTAACGGAAATTATTTTTGATCTCACCGGGAAAAAATTGCAGCTTTAGTCTCCAACTTATCAACTTATTGCAACTAGGTCTTTAATATCTTAATTGGTGGAGCATAAATAACTGATGAGTGAGTTTTTTATTTTTATTTTTTAATCCCTGCTTGATGCAGATACTAATCAGATTTTTGCCAGATTGTGATAGTTTAAAATTGAAAGACTTAATTAAAATAACCAGATATAGTTTCCCTTCAATTATGACAAGTTCATATCCAAATTCTAGCAATTTTACGTTTGTCCTCGCCTTGTGGGTGCCCATATTGTTGTAAACATGTATAGCGATATAATTTTTTGGGTTATGCTACTTGTACATAAAAATGGTATATAAGAGATTACATAAAATGATGTGGAGTGAAAATATTGGATGAAAAAATTGATTGTTTTTTAAAATGACAAATGATAGAGTGACATATGATATTATGTAAATCATTATTTAAAGATTGTCGTGCATGTAGCAAGGTCCATTATTTTTTGTTTTCAATTGATCATGCTCAAAGATAATTCAGTATTCACCATACAATTGATTATGAGTCCCAGCCAACAACTCAAAAATATCGTCATTGCCACATAAAAGAAGGGCGCGCAATTCATTTGTGGTCCTCCACATTTTCACCAAAAATCGACTCTTTTACTATAAAAAATCTGCATTAGATATGTACTTAATGTTAATCGCATCCATTTAGATGACATATCAACCATTTTTAAAAAGGCCAATAAAAATGGGAGTACCAACATGTTCAACCTAGAAATGCTAACTTGCTCATGTTTTTGTCCCCTTCGATTAGAGAGAGAGCCCCTCATGAATGGAACTCTACTGGATATGAAATCGCCACTCAATTTACCATCGATTTAAATAATAAGAACATACGTAATGCACGTGAAGGATACCATAAATAAGTACGAATACTTTTGATCAATTACCAACCAATTTTATGGAAGTTTGATAATGGTACTATAAAATTGAAAAGTTGAATATGAAGTTGGAATAGAAAATAAGTTGAAAAGTGAGAATCAAGTTGTCACAATGCTGATAAATGAAGGATCATTAGTACAATTTCCTCTAACCCATTTGACGACGAAGGGAACAGGTACACAGCCTTAGGGGAACGCTACCACCGGGCTACAGTTCAGACTCGTTTTACACTCGAAACTTTCGACTGAAAACCCAACATTCTTTGGTCTCTTTCAGTTGCAACAAAACACCGTTCCAAAGAATCACCGGGAAAAAATCTATTAAAGATTCAATCTTTTTTTGTTTATTTATATATGGACATACTTTGATCACCAATTTTGATAAATGGAGGCTAAATTCGATCAAAATTCAATTATGGGGACCCCGTTTAGATCTAGGTTTTGCCTTTTGATGCTTGTACTTCTCTGTATCTGCATTTGTAGCCATTCAGTTTCTGCGGAGAACCGCAGGCCTAAGAATGTGCAGGTAGCTCTTAGAGCCAAGTGGTCTGGGACTCCAGTACTTTTAGAAGCAGGGTATGCTTTTCTTTTGACTAATAGCTTTATATTACTTAGTTTAAGGAAATATTGATGTACAATTGCTCGTTTCATATGCTTGAATCGTGAATTTGTGCTGATTTGAACATTTTCTTAGTGGTTAATAATTATGTTTTAATTTCTGACGATGTAATACTTGGATTGGACAGTTTAGTTTAGCTTAAATTGCTGATTAGTATATCCATATTTCATTTTGGTTGATAGAAAACGAATTTCTTAGCCAAAAGATGTGGTCTTGACTGGTTTTATGTTCTATATTGGCAGTGCATATTAGTTGATTGCCCTTAATTTCTCCTTATGAGCTTCTCTTTTAAATTTCTGTGTTTTACAGTGAATTGCTTTCTAAGGAATGGAAAGATCACTTCTGGGACTTCATTGAATCATGGCATCAGTCTATAAATGAAGATACTGATTCTAATACTGCGAAAGATTGCATAAGGAAAATTGCCAAATATGGGAAATCTCTATTAGGTGAAACTTTGGCTTCAGTTTTTGAATTTTCTCTTACTCTTCGGTCTGCATCTCCGAGACTAGTGCTCTATCGCCAGTTAGCGGAGGAATCTCTTTCATCTTTTCCTCTAGCTGATGATATTAGCTCAAACCCTGTTGATGGAGGGATCCCTGAATCGAATGAAACCACAAACATCAAGAAGTCTGAACCCCTTCTTTTGGGTATGAACCCAAGAAGTCCGGGGAAAAGATGTTGTTGGATTGATACTGGTGGGTCATTGTTTTTCGATGTACCAGAACTGCTCTCGTGGCTGCAAAGTACTAATGTCGCGTAAGTCCTGCTCCATGCTATCCTTATAAACTTTCTTGGCGAATACTTGTAGAAGTAATTTGAACTGTTGAGTTTAAGTTGTTTCCTATAATGGTACTGTTTTTGTTGGCAGGGCTGATGACACTTTTCAGCAGCCTGAGATTTTTGAATTTGATCATGTCCATCCAGATTCAACTACTGGAAGTCCCATTGCCATTTTGTATGGGGCTCTCGGGACTAAATGTTTTAAGGAATTTCATATTACCTTGGTCGAAGCTGCCAGGAAGGTACAATACAAATATCATACATTGCTTCTAATTTATTTTGATTTCGATGAAACTATTTCTTTATCTTTGTTGGGTTTTGGGATACATATTGGTGGGCTTTTGGATTTCTGGAATTTATTGGTAGAATTCAACACAATGAATAGCTGGCAATGGATATTATGCACACGACACGACACGACACACCCCCACTGGTTCAACTTTCTTAAAAAGCAAAAATAGACAGTCAATTTAGGAGAAAGGGAGTTTTTAATTTAATTTTAATATTAGTATGTTTTGTTATTTCATATCCTTGTTATTATTTCAAAGACAGCCTTCAAATATTCTTAAAAAGCCATATATCTCTAATTTGAGTTTTAGCATCAAGGATTCATGTCTCATTACTTAACTCCCAAACTTACTCAGGAAAATGTCACTTTGTTGATCCAGCTCACTTGATATGTCATCTGTTATGACCCAAATGGGGTTCATGTAGGGATCATTTGAAGTAGGTCATGTCTATCTTGATTGTTTAAGTTGCAATTGTACGTTGATCTCTCTTTATTGTGATTATGAAAGACATTTGCAGTTAGCAAATATTTTCAGACTTCTTATTTATTAGACAATATTCACGGACTTTTAGGGAGAAGTCAAGTATGCTGTTAGACCTGTATTGCCTTCTGGGTGCGAATCTAACAGTGGCCCCTGTGGATCCATTGGTGCCGAAGAACCTCTAAACTTGGGTGGTTATGGTGTGGAGCTTGCTCTGAAGAATATGGAATACAAGGCCATGGATGACACCGCTATAAAGAAAGGTTATATTTTCTTAGCCTTGTTTACTGTTGAATTTTTCAAAAACTTACAAACATATAATGTGCAAATGGATACTATGTTCTTTGCTTTGGAATTTTTTGTTATCTTTAACTTTATTCTTGTTCTACATTCCTGTTTCTACTAAAATACTCATGATTATCAATTTCAAGTTTTGTATTTAATTTAGCCCTTGTTCGACATCCATTTTTTTCTCTTTCTTCATTTCAACCACACATTATATCAATAAAATAATATTACACATAAACCCAAAAATTCTCCTTACTTTTTAACAACACATTCTTCCATTAATCAATATTCCAAATCAAATTCTTCCATAAAATGGGTGTCAAACAAGGGCTTAGTGTCATTCAATTTGAAAAAACAACTATATATTCCTTTTCCATTTTTATCAGTCTGTACAGACTGAAAGAACTTGTTATCCATCTTGGTTTGAGGCCAAATTGATTGATGCCTTGCACATTACATCCTTATATCCATTTAGGGTCCATTTGACTAATTTTATGAAAGTGCTTCATTTATTTAGAAGAGCTTTTAGAGAAAGTTGCTTCTAGAATATGAAGTTCTTTTAAAAATTAGTTTTCAAACAAAAATTAAGGTAGCTTCCTCCAGAAGATCTTCTATATAAAGCAAAAGCAAAAACAAAAGTTATACCAAATGAGCCCTTGTTCTCGTGTAGAATAGTTCACAGTACCTAGTTTTTCATCTTGAATCTTTTGAAGAGACTTTAGCATCTTACATAATTCTTATATTTCTTGCCCTTGGAAAGCCTTAATGCTGTTTTACACCTTTGATGTCCGGTTAATATGTGCCTAGTTTCTAAATTATTCATTGCTCATGGGCGGGTTAAAAATTCTATATAGAAGAGGAAAAGTTTCCTAAGTATATCATTTATTATATATTATGCAAGTATAGTGCTACTGTAATCTGTTGTCCTATTAAAAACGAAGGAAAATTATTTGTCTTAAAACTAAAAACTATGTATAATTTTATAATTTGATATCTGTAGACAACTGATATTGACGATATATACACTAGTAATAATTGAATAATATTATACTATTTGAAGAAGAGTTGTATTCATTTTAGTAGGACTATTGATTGTTTCCTACATTTCTTGATTTCTAGTGTTTACTAGGGCAATGGGTTGTATGGAATAGATAAAGTTTGGAGTCTCTAATGATATACCTTTTTTGAAATTATGTTTCACTGTGTACTTGCTCTTTGCATCTGTATATGATGTCTGATAGTTTCAAATATTGGAATATCACAATCATGAGTCTGAAGTTCCATTAATAAAATAATAATGATTTGGATGATGATGAATGCTTCCTTAAAATCATTGTACTGTGCATTTGTTCTTTTAATCTTTAATTGATCCATGTTACTTGCACAACTTTGAACACAATTGTGAATAAGTGAATTTCCATAAATAAAATGATTATCTAACAATGATGATGAGCAATTCCCTTGTGAAATACAATATGACTTATTTCACTCAAGTGTGAACCTTACTTGGTTTGAGGAGGGTTGACATATTAGCATGCCTGTCGCTGAATACAAGTATATGACACTGCTTTAGGACAAGGGGCAGCTTCTGAAACTTTTCATATTTGTTGCAGGTGTAACCCTCGAAGATCCTCATACTGAAGATCTCAGCCAAGAAGTCAGAGGGTTCATATTCTCTAAAATTTTGGTTTGTGCCCTTTACCCCCATCTGGCCACCCCTTACCAAAACCCACACACGCACAAAAGTAGAAAGAAAGAATAAAAATGGGAAAAACTCAAAAAAGGTAAAAGGCCTTCGCGTAGACATCATCAATATTAGAAATATTATAGAGCCTTATTCCCATAAATTTAGGTCGGCTGCATGACTCCTTTTTCGGCGCTCCATTCAATTATCACTGCATCTATTGGAAGGTTCAATGTAATCTGATCCTTTGCGACTGGCTCTTTTTCTTTCTGTCAATAAAAAGACAAGTTGTAAGAAACAAGGAAATAGCAGGTCACTGATATCTTCTGTTGCCCCTGCATACACAAATCACCTGCTAATAGAATTTTATTTCCTAGATATATTCAGCAATTCAAGTTTTCAGCTGCACCAACTTAACCAAAGTAAAAAGGAAATGTCTATTTGTAGTGCAATAGTGCTACAACTGGTATAAAAAGCAGATTTCCATGGTAACATGGTTGGAAGCAAACTGTGATCCCCCTTGCAGCTAGGCACATTGCCATAGTTTTCACTGCTCATCATGGAACTTAATTTTCTTTATTTTTGTCTATGAAAGAAAAGTTTGTGTTAGGCCTCCAGTGCTGTAAATTTATTGAGAATCATGGTGTAGTAACATAATTAAAAATTTTAAAATACTTGGTGAGGAGCCTAAGTTAAGTTCTGGCTATTGTCACTTAGAATGTTTTGGGAGAAAAATTATTTAGAATTAGAAAATTCACATATGTGCAAACTCATGCAGGAGCGTAAACCAGAGCTAACATCTGAGATAATGGCATTCAGGGATTATCTCTTGTCATCTACAGTTTCTGATACACTCGAGGTTTGGGAATTGAAAGGTAATTATTCTTATTGTTGCATTGAAAATTCATGACGAGATTACACTATTTCTGTTAACTTATTTTTTACCCATTACTGCAGACTTAGGACATCAAACTGCACAGAGGATAGTTCATGCCTCTGATCCTTTGCAATCAATGCAAGAAATCAATCAAAATTTCCCAAGTGTCGTCTCTTCATTATCGCGGATGAAGGTAAGATATTTTTCTGCAGTTACTAATATGAACTGTGATTTGAGAGCTTATATTTTGTAAGCTCTGAAAGCTGATACACGATACCCAGTAGATATGATTTACTTTGTAGACTTATATCTTTGATGTGCATGTTAACTTTTTTGCAGCTGAATAATTCCATAAAAGATGAAATTATTGCAAACCAGCGAATGATCCCCCCTGGCAAGTCCTTAATGGCTCTGAATGGTGCCTTGATCAATATTGAAGATATTGACATTTATCTGTAATGCTTCTATTCCTAGCGTGTTTCTGCTTTTCTTTTGTGTTCTTGCTTCTGTTTTTTGGTTATACACTCGATTTTTTCTTCTATTTTTTGAGAGAGAGAGAGAGAGAGAGAGGGGTCAAAGGTGAAAAATGAGAATATGATTTAGTGAAAATGAGAGCGCAGTGACCAATGGGTTTTAGGAGGAGGAGAAACCAGAAATACAATTGAAGATATTGAATGGTGCCTTGATCAATATTGAAGATAGTGACATTTATCTGTATGCTTCTATTCCTAGCGTGTTTCTGCTTTTCTTTTGAGTTCTTGCTTCTGTTTTTTGGTTATACACTTGATTTTTTCTTCTATTTTTTGAGAGAGAGGGGTCAAAGGTGAAAAATGAGAATATGATTTAGTGAAAATGAGAGCGCAGTGACCAATGGGTTTTAGGAGGAGGAGAAACCAGAAATACAATTGAGTATGTCCGTAATGGTGGTGGGCATGGTGTGTATATATTTCCTAGGTGCCAGCACGTGCATAATTTCTAAGCTGCTTGTAATTCCCATGTTAAAGATCTCCGTGTATATCATTCATCAATAAATGGATTTAAACTTTTATTGGTTAATATGGGCTAGAATTAGTAATGAAGCTCTTTAATCTCCCTTTTGTTCTTTTCTCTATTTACTAACGTTTGTATCTCATTGCTGAATTTCCTCTCAATCTGCACCAATGATGAGGTATCCAAAAATGCAAGACCAAAATTGTTTCTAGGAAGAGGATGATGATATCTTGTCAATTTACCATACATGTTAAGAGGAGTAGCTGATTATGAGATTGCTCAATAATTGGGAGGAAAGGACAGTGTCAACTCTTTAATTAATCATGATTTTTAATTCCCTGCTATTTTTATTGAGTCATGTGTCACCTTGGTTGTTTAAATTTTGTTCTAAACTTAGTTGGATTTTTTACACTTGCTTTGACACTCAAGGAAACTAATTGCTGACTCGTGGTAGTCATGTTGTGAACTTCATAGGCTGGTTGACATGGTCCATCAGGAGTTATCGTTGGCTGATCAATATTCAAAATTGAAGGTATGAAATGCTAAAACTGTTGCATAAATAAAATCAAATTCAAAATTGAAGGTAGAAGTGCAAGATTTCAGGTTCTTCGCATAACGTTAATATAACTTGAGAAGAATGTCTGATGTATTAAATTATTGCTAAGGGTTGCATCTGTTAGTCTGCTGCTCAGATGGAGTTGTTTAGACTTCATATCATTATCTACATGTCTAGTTCCAAAATAATGAAGCTAGAAGTGGGTGTAAAATATCACCTTATATCATTGGATGCAAACTTCCTGGCTAGCAGTAGTGTGATTCAAGTCCACTGTATCCATTCAGAATTCTTGAGGAAATCAGTATATTTTCGGTAACCGTTAAAGGATTTGAATCTGAATGTAATTCAGGTTTAGTATCTATTGCCTAGGAATATATATTTTTGGATAAATTCCTAACACAGCACGTTCTTTTTTTTTTTTTTTGGATATATAGACCTCTCCCAAACAAATAAGAAGTTGATAAGCTCAAAACAATAACATAGACTTCCCTATGTACTTTAAACTATCCATA
Source organism: Fraxinus americana (assembly GCA_035079005.1). NCBI lineage: Eukaryota > Viridiplantae > Streptophyta > Magnoliopsida > Lamiales > Oleaceae > Fraxinus > Fraxinus americana. The sequence continues at coordinate 5,598,842 of CM068714.1, read as the reverse complement.
AACTGTTCTAAAATGTTATCAACTTTATCAAACATCCTGATTTTAAATTTTGTAGTGGATATTGGAAAATGTACAAATAGTGTGACTTTTTTTGTGTGTGTAGTATTTCCTCCAGCTCATTTATCATTGATCCCCCTCTCTGCACAAATTTTAAATAAAACCAATTTTTTTTCTTGACAGCTCGTCACCACAATTTCATGTTTCAGAGCTACGCCCCACCTTTAACCGTTGGTTTTAAGACTAGCTTGAATGTTGCCATAGCTTTTACTCTATTTCAATTACTAACAGTTTAATGAAAAATTTGAAATCTAAAAGTGGAAGTGTTTCCATTATAGAGTTGTGATATCTTTATGAGACATCCGAGAAAATAGTCAGAGAGTGTAGCCTTTTTGTGTTAATTGTTGCATCTATATATTTTAGTTGATTCATCTGTTATGTACAATTTATCCGTCAATTATCACATATCTGACATTGTTTTGAGTTTGTATTCTTCTCCATAGTTGAGTTCAATTTCATGGCATGTTTTCTGAATCACTTAAGGCTAATGATAAATGGTAATAAAATCTCAGATCCCTTTGAGTACTGTGAGGAAACTCCTTTCAGTTGTACCTCCATCTGAGTCCTTTACATTTCGTGTTGATTTTCGATCTCCTCATGTTTACTATATCAACAATTTGGAAGAGGATGCTATGTACAAGCGTTGGCGAAGTAATATAAATGAGGTATATATTCTCTCTCTCAGTGTTTATACCTGTTTTGTTGGCCAAGATGGCTTGTTTTATACACAAAACACGCTATTTAATATTCCTTTTGTCTTGCTTCCGCAGCTTTTGATGCCAGTCTTCCCTGGACAATTGCATTACATTCGTAAAAACATCTTTCATGCAGTTTATATACTGGATCCTGCATCTCTTTGTGGGTTAGAGGCAAGTTCCATCTGTTCTTTGTAAATGATCTGTGTTTTCTGTGTAGGCTTCATATTGGTGTCTGATTTGTCTCTGTAACCTATTGGAGTATCGCAGACCATTGACACGATCATTTCCTTGTTTGAGAACAATCTTCCTTTGAGGTTTGGTGTAATAATGTACTCTGCCAAGTTAATTGAGAAGATCGAAGCAAATGATGGTGAACTTCCGCTTGCTCAATTGGCAGATGATAGGGGAGAAGACATTTCCAGTTTGGTAATTGATTCCGTTTCATCAGTACTTCATTTACTTATCAAGTATATATGCTTTCACGATGTTTTCAAGGTCTAGTTTTGGTTACATTTTAACGGTTCATGTTTTTGTAAGAACTATGGCTGGACATGGTCCGATCCGGTTCAGTTTGGTTCTTTTTTGAATCTTTTTTGAACCGAACTGAACCAAAATTTTCGGGTATTTAATAAATGGAACCGTTCGGTTCGGTTCTATACCATAATTAAATTTTTTAACAGATTTCTAATGGTCAACGATCAGTGGTCGTGATTGGAGGTCGCGGCTTCGATGGGCAGTTGGAGAGGGGAAGTCGGACTCGGCAATCGGCGGCTTCGATTTGGGCATGTAGATGTAGGTTTTCAATTTATCAAATGATTTGGGATCAGTGTCTCAGTGGTTACCGAATGAAAGTGTGAAATTGGAAAGGGAAAGATAAAAACTTAAATAAACCTAGATTTTGGGCTAAGAATGAAATTAAGGGTGGTGTTTGTTTTTGATTATTGAATTCTACAGTAAATCAATTCTCATTTTCAACCACACATTCTTCAATAAAATAATATTTTCTATCACATCAATAATTTTTTCTTCTTTTTCAACCACACATTTCCCTCATATCACTATTCAAGAATCAATTCTTCCCCCAAAAATCTCTGCCAAACAAGCACTAATAATTGAGCCAAAAAATTAAATTTAGAAATTAGGTTGGGCTGGACTAGCTAGGTATGAATTTGGCTTGGGAGTTAGAACATTAATCACTAAATTAGTTAATTTGCTAATTTGTTTAGAAAAAATTAATTAATTCAATATAAAAAATTAAAAAAATTATTTAAATTCGGTTCTTATTTGGTTCTTCGGTCTAGAACAGAGAATCGAACCAAACCCGTCGGTTTTCGATTCAGATACCCGTTCGGGTATTTAATTTATGAAGAACCGTTCGATTCAGTTCGGTTCGAGAGTTTTGTCCAACCCTATAAGAACTAAAAAAACCATTGATAATGCCTAAAAAGCACCGATACGGACACGAACATGAGTATCCGACATGCAATATTTTGAAAATGTTCCGACACGATACATCGTCTACACGTTGATTAAATTTTTAAAACTTTTTTAATTTAATAGTCTAAAGTAATAATTTTTTTATACTTACTGCATCATATATATAAATAATTAAATAATAAATAGAAATCAACATAAAAATTAATTTGTAAGTTTGATTTTTTATTGGGGTAAAATAGTAAAAAAAAATTAATCAACATAAAAATTTACTTGTTGCTTTGTCAAGGATAAAGCTGCAAAAAAAAAGTCTATTAAATATATACTAGAAAAAGAAATTTTACCGAGCATTTAATGTCATTGGGCCCAACAATTTGAATTAAAAATTGCTTTCATCTTTGACACACATTCTTTCAAAATACATTTTCAACCACACATTTTTCAATAAAATAATATTTTCCATCACATCAATAACTTTTCCTTACTTTTTAACAACATATTTCCCATCATATTACTATTTAAAATACATTTTTTCCTCAATAATATCCATCAAACACCCCTTACATTGGTTTACTTTCTCAGACTCTTCATTTCTTTTTTTCCTCAGTAGTCACCGTCTCTTCATTTCCTCTTTTCTTCCTTAGCAGTCACCGTCTCTTCATTCCTCTTTTCTTCCTTAGCAGTCACCGTCTCTTCATTTCTTCTTGCCATCACTATTTCATTGCTTCTTCCTCCTCAGCCCTTTGTGCCTTTCTTCCAGCAGTTACTGCAATTCTTTTCATCAGCGTGACAGCCATCTGCATTTCTTCCAGCCATCTATTTTTCTTACTGTTTTCTTCCAGCCGTTTGCATTTCTTCGTCTCCGACACACTGCAAGGACCTTTGACACGTGTCGGCAACGTGTCTAAGATGTACCGGTGTTCGATACGTGTCGGACACCAATGCGTCAACACCGGCAGAGTGTCCGTGCTTCCCAGGATAGTGCATTAGTAATAGCTTTGGAGAAGGCTAAGAAATCTTGAAGGAACTTTTTATGGTTCCTCATTCTTTAGCGTACATGCTACTTTTCAAACTTTGAGGCTTTGGTAATGCTGAAGAAGGCAAAGTATGTGAAAGTGTACCATTAACATTTGGTATCCAAGGAAAGAGATAAATGCTTTAGTGTTATGATTCCTAATATTTTTAAATATTTGATTGGTTAGTTGCTTTCCTTTTGTACTCTTCGTATTCTATTGATTTGTTGATTTTTCTTTTTTGCAGATTATACGTCTTTTCATTTACATCAAGGAACACCATGGGACTCTAATGGCTTTTCAGTTTTTAAGCAATGTACATGTCTGATCTCTGCATTCTTGCTGGTTCATGTGTTGAAACCTGTGGGCTAGTCAAATTGAGTAACTAGTTCGCAAGATTTACTATTAATTAACACATATATATCACTAATGTAGGTAAACAAATTGAGACTTGACTCATTTGAAGAAGATACTCCTGAAAGATATCATGTGGAACGGGCTTTTGTGGAAACAATACTGTGAGTCTCTATGTTAAGATTTTGCCCCTACTAGCCATATAAATTTCATATTAAGGGTGTGTTTGAGCCACATTATTTTGGAAGAATGTATTTTGGAATAGTAAATTGACAGAGAGTATGTGGTTGGAAAATAAGAAAAAGTTATTGATGTGATGAAAAATATTATTTTATTGAAAAATGTGTGGTTGAAAATGAGTAGAAGAATGAGAATGAAAAAAATAATGTGGCTCAAACAGAGTTTGACACAGATTCTTTCTAAACTCATTTTCAACCACACATCACATCAATAACTTTTCCTTACTTTTTAACCACATATTTTCCATCATATCACTATTTAAAATGCATTATTTCCTCAATAATATCCATCAAATACACTTTGACTTTTTTTTTCTCCTCAACTATGTGGGACCACATATTTGATGAGTTTTTTTCTATTTGATCAATTTGAGATACATGTAATTGTTACTTAAGCTCTATATGTAATTTTATCAGTATTACAAACAGTTCACTTATAGTTTCTCTCTTTAGTCCGAAGGAAAAATCTCCACCTCAAGATACTTTATTGAAGCTGGAGAAGGAGCAAACTTTCAATGAACTGTCTCAAGAAAGCTCCATGTTCGTTTTTAAGCTGGGTTTGTCCAAGCTTCAGTGCTGTCTCTTGATGAATGGGCTTGTCCATGAATCTAGTGAGGTATTTCACAAATGATTGCTGCATTACGATTTTGTATGATCTATTATTTTATGAATTATTTAACATTGTTCAAATTATGCTGAATTCTGTAGTTTCTGGTTCACTCCTTTCCTCTAAAAGTGCTTCAGATATTGTTCTCGAGTTAATTTACTAGTCATTATGGCACCACAACTTTTTCGTTAAAATTTGATCTTGATTGTTACTATGTCCATCTGATTGTATATAAACATGACCATAGCGGTATCGCTCTTTTAAAAATTTCAATCTGAATGGATGGATTCAAGAGTAGCAGTTATGTGACATGAAAAACAATTTGGGTCTGTTATTACCAGGAGGCCCTTATGAATGCAATAAACGATGAACTTCCCAGAATACAGGAGCAAGTTTACTTTGGGCGTATAAATTCTCATACCAATATTCTGGACAAATTTCTATTGGAAAGTGGCATTCAACGTTATAATCCTAAGGTACAATAATGTCAAAATATGCGCTGATGCATTTATCTGCTTTTTTTAATACTATATGTCAGTTTGAGTTCTCTCAGGATGTCTCTCTTGCTAAATCTTCTATGTCATTGTAATCATGTAGATTATTGCAGATGGGAAGGTCAAACCAAAATTTGTTTCTTTATCTGCATCAATTCTTGGAAAAGAATCTGTATTATACGACATTAGCTACTTACATTCACCTGAAAGTAAGCTCTTTTTTAGTTAATCAATGTATGTTGAACTTTCCATTTGGCTGGATTGTTGAGTTCTAGCGAACGATTTCTTTACTTTGGTTCCAGCCGTGGATGATTTGAAGCCTGTGACTCATCTTCTTGCAATCGGGGTTACATCAAAGAAAGGGATGAAGTTGCTTCGTGAAGGAATACATTATCTGGTAATTTTAGATGCCATGTATTGTGAATTTCCTAATTGGTTTTCTGATTAGTTCTTTATAACAAATTGAAGGAATGAAGTGATGGATGCTTGACATTCTTCATGTTTTCTGTAGAAAATGCTTCTCTTTTCTTTCCCATACTATCTTTTTTAGTTTAAGAAAAATCATTCAAATTTCCATAATGTAAAAGCTATTAGGGGCATCATCTTTGTATGATGAACTTCTGAAATGGACAAAAGATAGATATGCTCACTTTCACTTAAAAATTATTCACATAAAGGTGAAGTAAAAGTTTGAAAGTCATACATATTTTTTAGCTAAATAAAATTTTGGGCCATATAACCACATATTGGATGAGACCAAGTCTGGAAAAGGAATCGATCCAATTCGAAGTCTGTTCATGCGATTGTTTATTTATGAGTATCTTTGTTTATCTTGTGCTCATAATAAGCTTGGGACATTGAGTTTAGGTTTGTCTGTCATTCGTTTACGGAGGAGCTGCTAGTGATCCAATCACCGATAAGAAAAATGTTATTCAAAGAGTATTCATTTACTTTCTATAGTTACAGGTGGACCCATGTGACAAATAATGGAAATTTCTGCCGAAGCTTTGCAACATTGGCACAAACTCTTTAAGTCCATCATAATATTCATGTTTATGACTTCATAAAAAAGCAACAGGGATCTTAGGATATTCCTGTGTGACACCGTTTGAGAAGTGCTGTGAAGTTATCCATTTTGTGTTTTATCCACTTGGTGAAACTAAATCAATGTTTTTGTGATTTTGCTTGAGCTGATGACAAGTTGTATATGGATTCATTGCCACCTTAGCTGAATGTTTTCTTTTCCATTCTTTTATGGATATCATGTTTCCATTTTTATGTACTACTTTGCAGATTGATGGTTCTAAAAATGCTCGCATCGGCGTGTTATTTAGTGCTGAGGAGGATACAAATCTGCCAAGTCTCTATTTTGTGAAAGTCTTTGAAATCACTGCATCCTCATATAGGTTTGTTAGTTTCTTTTTCAGAACTTATTTTTCACCAAGCTTATGTTTCGTGTTAGTGTAAAGGCTCTTGATCATTTATTCAAATGTTTTCTTTATTAATTTTTTCTCCCTTTCTAATGTAATCGTATTTGCAGTTATAAGAAAGGAGTATTACAGTTTCTGGATCAATTATGCTCATTCTATGAACGAGAATACATGCAGGCTTCTGGGGTTACTGAAAGCACTCAAGCACTCATTGATAAGGTCTTTGAGTTGGCTGATGCAAATGGTTTGCCATCTAAGGACTACGAATCTGCTCTATCTGGGTTTTCTGCTGACAAATTGAGAATGCACTTGAATAAGGTGTGATGCATTATGCTGGTCAACTTTTTGCAGCAAATGATTATATAAAAGATGAATAACTTATGTGTATGGAAACTGGCTATGAGGTTATCACTTTAGTTTACTCTTTCCCTGTTGAAAAACAGAGCAGAATACCTTTATGTAAAGGAAAAATGCAAACTGACCACGTAAATTATTCCACTGCCTGTCTATTCTATTCTACAGCTCTAATTTAGTGCTTCATGGACCAAATAATTAATGTGCATCCTTCCATCAAGTCACAAGTCAAAGGAATAATAGTGGGTGAAATCAAATAGATCGGATGCAATACCCATCTGGTAGGTAATTATTAACATAGCTTTGGCTATTTACTAAACTAGACACCAACTATCAATCTGTCCAAGAATATTTCCTATTTATAAACCCTAGCATATTAAAAAGACCAGTTGAACAACTTTGATATTTTCTAGCCCCGCCCATTAAATTACTTGCAAAATAAACCGAGAGAATTTCCAAATGTATACGAATATATCAGAATATAATAATTTTGGTCCATCCATAATGCCATATCTAACTTGTATTCCAGTATGTCAAATGAGTCCACACACCATTATCTTAACTTTTTGACAGTCTTTGGCCAAGTCCACAGATCCTGAAAGCAGAGAATTATACCAAGCCCAATGCTTAGACATGCATCATATCTGATACCCTCACCTGAGTCCATTTAACATTAGATCAAGATTTATATAAGCTGTTTAGAATGCTGAACCATGCAGTGTTTAATCATGAGTTCAATAATTTTGCAGGTGATCCAGTTTTTATGCAGGCAACTTGGACTTGAATATGGTGTGAATGCAGTTATTACCAATGGGAGAGTGAGTTTTGTCTTCCCTTTCTTTTTTATTTGAATTTTGTATTTGACTTTTAATAAAACTATCAATGGATTGACTTGATGTCTATATTGTTATTCTCCTATAATGATTTACTTTATTTGTATATTATTCTGATTTACAATTTCATTTTGAGTTTATAAATTCCTCTCATTCTTGTGATTTATAGGTGATCCAACTCCTTGATGGTAATACATTCTTGAGCCATGATTTGCACCTTCTGGAATCCCTGGAGTTGAAGCAACGAATAAAGCATATTGTTGAAATTATTGAAGGCATTAAGTGGGAGGACATAGACCCTGACATGTTGACAAGGTTTGTGGATGCTGGTGAAGTTTTTTCCTTGCATCCTCTTTATATGATACTATCAAAATAATCTCTTAACTACCCAACGGCATTTATTCTTTCATGTGATCAAAAGTAGCTTTATTCGTGTAATTTTGAAGCTAATGCATTCAGTTTTTATTGTCATATAGATATAGTCCAATATATTTTCTTTATAGTTGACTGTCATCACTTCACTCAATCACGCCTGATCCTAAGTAGTCCTTATTGCACCCTGCTCTCCTGCCTTGTGGACGAGTATGCAACGGTGAAACAAAGAGGAAAGTATAATAATGTTTGTAGAATAGACACGATAATTAGGAAACTTCAAAGTAAACCCATGTTTGACAACCATTACCATTTTTTTTTCTCACTCATTTTCAACCACATATGTTCACAATAAAATATTCTGCTTGTAAACCCAAAATGTTTTCTACTTTTTGACCGCACATTCTTCAAAACATCACTATTCCAAAACTCATTTTCTCCAAAAAAAAAACTCATTTTAATGGTTGTCAAACAAGGGCTAAATATACTAGGAAATGAGGAAAATTACATATACTGTTATGAACATTTTTTTAAATGAACAAGAAATGGAGCAAGAAGAACATAGTTGGCCAGGCCGGGGACTCCTATAGAAAGATGCAGTAGAACTTTTAATAGCCAATGACTTACTAGTTGAGGCTTCTAGATTTTACTGTCAATGGTTATTCCGATAGTGAAGTTGCTTACTCTGGTGCTTCTTTGATTTATAGCTATTGTACTTGTACGTCATTATCAATCACTCTCTTTCTGATCTTGTTCTGCCCTTCCACTTTTAATGTTTAGCCTACTTATGTCATTATGTAAAAGAAAGAAGTTGTATTTATAGAAGAAAATTGATGGATATTTTGTTGCTTGGTTATTTTTGTCATCATATCCAGGTTTCTCATTACTGGGTTTTATTTTGTGATATTTAGAGATTAAATTACATAGTTGAATGTCACCATGATGATAATTGTTCTTTGTTCTGCAGCTTGTTTTCTACAACAGATTGCTTGATGTTATCAAGACTTGAGTGATATATATATATATATATATATATATATATATATATATATATATATATATATATATATATATATATATATATTTTTTTTTTTTTTTATTTTTTTTTTTCATTTGTGCAGTGAGTTCATCAGTGACATTGTGATGGCCATCTCATCTTCAATGAGTCTACGAGATCGAAACCCTGAGAGTGCTCGATTTGAAATTTTGAGCGCAGAATATAGGTACAGATATTATTGCTAACAAAAAATGGTTTCTCTATTTTGTTGGGATAAAATGGATGATAGGGCATTGTTAGTGACTTACAGAAAATGTATCTTACATAATTGCTAGGTGTTAAATTCATTTCTTACATGAATTTCAGAACACATTGAATACTTCCTAGATCAAGATTGTTTGATAGCAACTAAATATTATCCCTTAAAATTATTCAACCCAGTTAATTGTAGTTCAAAATGTAAACTGAGTGCCACAACTTACCAGTTAATCATGAATAGCGGAATAATAAGAAACTTCAAACGTACTGCATGCATATGAGCTTCTATATACATGTATTCAACCTAGTTGATCATATGTTATATTTTATATATGTTAATAATTTTAAATAAGAAATATATAAAGGATCATTTCTATAGTATTTTATTACAATAATTGAATTGTCATTGTTGTATGAATGCACGTTGATAAAAATTATAAAATAAAGGGTATGGTAAAAAAAAATTGTTTATGTATAAGCAAATTATACCTATTGTCTTCTCTCTCTTTCTACACAAGGATGCTCAGCACATACAACCACATCCACGGATACTCTAGACATATTGCTATTTTTCAATGAGATAGATAAGTTGTTTTACCCCCATATATCCCCTGTTCTCTTTGACGTTCAATGTAGTTTGTCATATACATTTTTGTGCCTCATGTCCACATGCATGCTTCATACATGCAACTGGCAACAGTTCATTATATCTTGCCATTACATTGGGGTGTTTCACTTCCTAAATTCATGCTTCATTGGTTCTTTGACAGTAACTCTTACCCATCTAATTTGAGGAGTGATGGAAAATGTTTTAAGAAAAAGTTTTGTGCGTCAATGAATTAATTTCAGTATTTGTGCAAAGAATAGCACCACGTATATTCTCATAGCATATATATTCTGGTTCATATGACTTCTCTCTCTTATTCTAGTTAATGTTACTTTAGGTTGCTGATTTCTTCACCCATCCTTGCTTAGTTATCTAAGGCTTTTTAAAAATAAATATCTATCAAATTTGCTGATTAAAAAATCTAGCATTTACCATTTCATTAACCCTTTATGACCATGCATATATAACTGCAAAATAGACATTCTAAATATTTGTTCCTATTGTTCTCACATAATTCAACTATGTGTGTAAATATCGCTTATTTTCTCAAAGCCATGCAAAATTGTACAGTTAAGTGCCATTGTAGTAAACAATTGGTCTAGTGTTGGAATATTTTTTGGTACAATGATATCTGATTACCTGTAGAAGACAATGGATTTACCTGAAGGTGCAACTTTTAAACAGTTAAAAATATAATTTTCCAACTTCTATGCTGCATTTCATTGTTTCCCCTTGTGCTTAAGCTTCTTGAATTTTCTTGCCGCAAGAGGGTCAATGAGAGTCTTTCTTTTAATAGTTGCAGCCTGTTGTTAGGGTCTTCGTTCCTTCTTTTAGAAGTATTAAACGTAGTATCAATTTCCTCTGCTTTTATGCTATATGCAGTGCTGTTGTTTTACAAAATGATCATTCGAGCATTCATATTGATGCTGTTATTGATCCCTTGAGTGCTTCTGGGCAAAAGTTATCTTCTCTTCTGCGGATTCTGTCAAAGTACGTTCAGCCAAGCATGAGACTTGTACTCAATCCAATGGTAATTATTTTCTTCACTGGGAGTGCATATTTATGTGTTTTGATATTTTATATACTGTGTACATTTTGCATGCCCTCGATCATTGTCACTTGTCAGGGTATTTACTTTTTATTTAAATATGCTTGTGTAAAGATGTGGCTGAGTTTACCTTCTTAACACAATAACCTATGACTTGGATTTTGAAATTAATGTTGTTGGTATTCCTGGCAGAGTTCTCTGGTTGATCTTCCCCTGAAGAATTACTACAGATATGTAGTCCCAACAATGGTATCACCAATTCTTCAGAGCTAATAATCCCTTTCTAGAATCCAAGGCTTCTTATACTTATTGTTTTTGATTTTTCAGGACGACTTCAGCAGTACAGATCATACAGTGCACGGTCCCAAAGCATTTTTTGCGAACATGCCACTATCTAAGACACTTACCATGAATCTTGATGTTCCTGAGCCATGGCTTGTTGAGTCGGTTGTCGCTGTGTAAGTTTCATGTAGAATTTCATGTTTATTTAATACAGCCATGTATGTAAATAAATTCTGTTACATATTTTATTGATCATGTGCATGATTCCTTAAATGATTTACATATTTTATTGATCATGTGCATGATTCCTTAAATGATTCCTCCTTTCTTATTTTGGAGCTAAATGTTACTGCAATGACCACTACAACTTGAAAACCTAGCTGACACCTGGACATTGATATATTTTATTGATCACGTGCATGGTTCCTTAAATGATTCCACCTTTCTTATTTTGGAGCTAAATGTTACAGCCATGACCTCGACAACATATTGCTTGAAAACCTAGCTGACACCAGGACATTGCAAGCAGTTTTTGAACTCGAAGCTCTTGTTCTTACAGGTATTATTATGATTAATGTTAATTGTCTACTGTCCATCAACTGATCAGTTTAAAAGAACTAATCAGAGAGCAATATAACCAGGTCATTGCTCGGAGAAAGATCATGAACCTCCCCGGGGCCTGCAGTTGATCCTTGGAACCAAAAGTTCTCCCCACATGGTTGACACCCTTGTCATGGCTAATCTAGGTTACTGGCAAATGAAGGTTTTTCCTGGAGTTTGGTACTTGCAGCTTGCTCCTGGTAGAAGTTCCGAGCTCTATGTTATGAAAGAAGATGCTGATGGAAGTCAGGGAACAACTTTGTCGAAGCGTATTACCATAAATGATTTGCGGGGTAAATTAGTTCACATGGAAGTGGTGAAAAAGAAGGGCAAGGAACACGAGAAATTATTGGTTCCTTCTGATGATGATAATCATTCTACTAACAAGAAGGTAAAGAAGCTTAATTGTTAATTTTGTCGTTTCTTTTCACCTTACGTAATCCATATGAAAGAGATTATCTCATTGACTTTACGTTGTTTGTACTTAAGTGTTTTATATAATAAACGTCCAGGGGAATCAAAATGGCTGGAATTCCAATTTTCTCAAGTGGGCTTCTGGATTTATTGGAGGGAAAGATCAGTCGAAGAAGGGTGAAAGCACTTCCAGGGTGATTACTCTTTTCTGTCATTACTTCATGATGCATACGCAGATGCACTTGAGAGATGGACTCATGTGTACTTGGCACATTATCTTAGTAACTCGCGTGTCAACTTTTAATAGAAATTAAAAGAAAGTTATTCTTTAAATTAACCATCTTCTTGTCATGTTCTCTAGGAGACTAGGAGTGTTGGTCGTCGTGGCAAAACTATTAACATATTTTCTGTTGCCTCTGGACACTTGTAAGTTTCTTATCTGTAATAATCCTCTCCAAGTTTCCTCCTTCACTGTACCAACATTTGTTCTAAACTTCTCAAAACATTTTTTGAGTATTGGTGGAGAACCAAGAATTAATATCTTTTATCAGGCTGTGGCATGGTCCTATAATAATGTCAGACATGACTGAATGTTAGGTCTTGAATCTGTGAGAAGTTAAAATTACTCTGGCTGGCTATAATTATTTTGATTTGTCAAGGGTTTAAATGGTCGACATTTTCCTCCTCCCTTTAATCCTTTATTTCCTGAGTATCGGTAAACAAGTAACTAGAGATTAAAATGCTGATTCAGAAGCTCTGAATCATTCTTTTTATATTGTCATGAATAAGGACACAATCATCCTCTTTTTTCACTTCTCGTTTTTCCTTTCCAGGGTGAAAATTATACTTTGAACTGTCTGACAGACCTCTTTTCTGTTTATATGTTACTTCTGTGCACTTATCATATCTTTTTTAACCACTTCATGAATTGCATTTGGCAGGTATGAGCGCTTTCTAAAAATTATGATTTTAAGTGTTCTGAAGAACACGCATCGGCCTGTCAAGTTTTGGTTTATAAAGAACTACCTCTCTCCTCAGTTCAAGGTTCTGTTCTAACAATAATCATTTTATTGGCTGCACCAGTTCTGCTTTGCCATTTCATGCTGAATATCTTTGCATTGTTTGGCTCATCTGTTTTTTGTTGTTTGTGTTTCTATCTCCAGGATGTAATACCTCATATGGCTTGTGAATATGGTTTTGAGTACGAATTAATTACCTATAAGTGGCCTACATGGTTACATAAACAAAAAGAGAAGCAGCGAATCATTTGGGCTTATAAAATCCTGTTTCTGGATGTCATTTTTCCTCTTGCCTTGGAAAAGGTATTTTACTTTGTTCTAGTATAAAAACACTATGCCGCTTGATCAGCATTTTGTCTTAATATTGGATTCTATGGAATGTCTAATGTAATAAGTTTGACACCTGCAGGTTATATTTGTTGATGCTGACCAGATTGCGAGGGCAGACATGGGAGAACTCTATGACATGGATTTAAGAGGCCGGCCTCTTGCTTATACTCCATTCTGTGACAACAACAAAGAAATGGACGGCTACAGATTTTGGAAACAAGTAGATACGCCTCAATTCGACTAATTTAACAATTATCTCCGTTTATGCAAAATTAACCAAAAAATTAACATTCTGAAACAGGGTTTCTGGAATGACCATCTACGAGGAAGACCATATCATATTAGGTAACTGCAGCTTTTTATTGCACATATTTCGCTAATTTTGGTATTTCTCATTAATGATAACAGCCCGCCTGACAACATTGTGTGCTTCTGTAGTGCTTTATATGTTGTTGATCTGGTCAAATTCCGGGAAACAGCAGCAGGAGATCAACTAAGAGTTTTCTATGAAACCTTAAGCAAAGATCCAAACAGTCTTTCTAATCTTGATCAGGTAAGTTAATATTTTAACGGTTCTATGTTTATTTTGTGCACATCTGAAATTCATTTGTCTACTAGTCCACGTTATATATAGAGCATGTTTGGGATGTCTTTCTGTCTAAATTCCATTTAGGGTCAATATTTTTGCCAGATTATTGAAAGCATTAATCCCATCAACAGTAGAATCTCTTCCTTTTCTTCCTTTAATTTAATGTAATGCATGGTTTTTTCAGGATCTTCCAAACTATGCTCAACACATGGTACCCATCTTCTCTCTTCCCCAAGAATGGCTGTGGTGCGAGTCTTGGTGTGGTAACGCGACAAAGTCCAAGGCAAAGACGATAGATCTCTGCAACAATCCCATGACAAAGGAACCCAAGCTTCAGGTGATAATTAGTTTCATGAATTTTGCTTCTTTTTTGTCCCTTCGTCCTGTCATCATAGCTTTATCTTTCCACGACATTTCTGTGTTCAGGGAGCTAAAAGAATAGTTGCAGAGTGGCCGGATCTTGATTTAGAAGCTAGACAATTCACTGCTAAAATTTTAGGTGAAAATGTTGAACCGCGAGAACAAGCAGTACCTCCTCTCCAAACGCAAGACAAAACTGGTGACTTTTCATCAGAAGATGAGGAATCAAAAGCAGAATTGTAAGTGTAGTAACCTATGAAGCAGTTGGAGTTTTAACCCATGCTTAACAAGCCTCGGGTATGCCTCTCCCACATACATGCTTGCTGAGGATCTCATTAGAAATTCGACCAGAAAAAATCTTGGAGAAGCTATTTTTTGCCAGGGAAAGTCGAGTACAGAATTTGGTAGAGAACCTTTCATGGCATTAGGTTGGTGAAACAACCTTTGAAACTATATTGATATGCTTTTTAACATTGTATCATTTTGGAAAACCCATTGTTATTAGTGAAATTTTGCCTTGAACCCTTTCTTAACACTCTTGTCCCTTGAAAAAAGAAAATAAAAATAAAAAATTCACAAGGGGTAAGAAGGTAGATGTCCACCCAAAACGGATAATAGTCATAATACGTAAGAGGACGTCCGGACACAAGGCTCGGGTCATTACAAACATAATTGTAATCTGTTGAAATACGAAGGCTGAGGTTGTCTATATGTGCAAATTTAGTTCTCAACAATGTCTTGTTTCGTCTGAATTCTCATCCGTCTAGTATTAAATATGACAACTTTGTTTTTCAAATTTGGATTTACACAGGATTCTGTTCCTTGTTTTATCATTTGTTTGTTGTATTAACAAGGGCACATCCCACAGAATCCATCTAAAGTCCTATTGTTTATGATTCTATTATTTTATTTTATAATTTTTGGGTTTCTTTTAAACAAAGTAAATAGTAATGGTAGGTGCCCTATAATGTGAAATTCCATGTAGTCCCAAAAGAAGTTGGAGAGAAATCTCAATCTTCACCATTAATGAAACATTTCTTTGTTAGGACGAAATCATAATGGGAGATGCACCCAATCATAAAAATTCCTACTGAATTTAGTGGCTAAATCTACTCAAAAAAGAAATTTTATGCATGTACAGAAAATTTTTTACTAGAAATTATACAGATACTCACATGGGGTGGGCCCCATGTGAGTTAAATATTGTAAAAAAAAAAAAAAATGGGACTCACCCCCATGTGTGTATTCTGTATGATTTCTGGTTTTTTTTTCCTGTACATATAGTGCTGCTCCTCAAAAAATCATAATGAGGTGCATGGTCGGTATGCTATTATTGTTAGTGCTTGTCAATGTCGGCATTTGTCTCATTGATTTCTTATCACAAATGGTCATGATTCGTTGACGTTACATCAACAATTGACATGCATATTAACACGTACAAAAAATACAGTGTCTCGTTTTTTACATTTTCACATTTATTTTTTAGTAGATAATGACAGAAAAGGCATATTTAAAAAACCTACAAATGCAAGTGTCCGCTTTTCACCTACCAAATAATAATGCATTCATGGCGATTACTATTGGTCCGTCATTAATAATATTGAATACTAAACATGTTTTTGAAACATAAGTTAGAGATCGTACCGAATAATTTCAAATTTATCATTTTCTTCAATTTAAAAATAATTGATGTATTTTTCTAAAAAAAATGTTCATGAAATAAAGTTTTTATCTTTCCAAGATTTTGACATGATTTTTCCATAATATCGACTTTATGCTGTCTTCCAGTGGACCAAGTGAACAGTCAAATGGCTAAGGTATAATTAAGTGCGTGGGTCTATGACTCTATAATGTTGGAGATTGAGATCCAACTAACCATCCACATATAATTTATTCGACAGCAAAAATGTTATCGACTTAATGTCAAGTATCCGGTCTCTTATCTGGTCGGAATAGTCAAATCAAACTCAAAAATAAGGGTGTGTTTGATGAATATTATTGAGAAAATAATGTACTTTAAGAATGTGTGATTGGAAATGAGTTTTGAAAGAATGTGTGTCGAACATGGACTAATTAAAATTGAATGAACGATATGAAACATATCTGAATTTGGAGGATCTTGAAGAAATAAGGTATAAAATTGTATTTGTATATTTTATTTTTTATTTTTTTTAAAATGATTTAGTTTTCAGTCTGTTCCACAATTTGGAATAATCTCCATCTAAGCATGATCTAGGTTATGATAACGTCAGATGACTGGCAATCATGATGCTTTATGACCCTGTCGTTTGCTATACCCCGTTTGGTTCAAATTAAAATCTTTTAATTTGAATCAAAGTTAAACAATCAATATTAACTTTTCAATCACACATTACAAAAATTTCTATCACAATCTGCTAAAAATCTAATTTTAATCCCCACCAAACACCCACTATATTCTATAAATTGTACTTTAAAGTTATTTTTTTAAAAAGTAATTTAAAATTCGAAAAGGAAATTTTGTTAATAAAATTGTTGGGTATGTGAAGATGTATTGTTATATATTTCAAAATTTTATCAAATTTATCAAAACTATCACTATAAGTGAATGAATGTGAGATTAGAATGTGAGATTATAATGTTTGTTCAGAGTTTCATTAAATTTCTGAATGAATTCAACAATATATTTTAGTTAAAATTTGTTAAAATAGCTATTTATAATATTAATTTCATATTTGATTTAACTAAAAAATTTGATTAAAAAAATTAAGTTAAGGTCAACAATTAATTTTAACCACACATTTTATAAAACTCACAATTTTTATCGACTTTTCTAATGTAGGCACTTCAGTATCAGACTCGATTGTCAGGAATGAAATACATTATAGTCACACATTTTATCAACTTTTATTAAAATCTATTAAAAATTTTATTTTTTAATAAAATCGAATGGAGCTAAGTAACGAGCTACTTATGAATAACTTTAATTTTAAAAAATTACAGCCTTTTTTGAACTTTTTTAAGAATGTGTACAAAAACTCGAGAATAAAATCTTGATATTTCACTCTATTTCCTCGTTAAAGAAACACTTTCATTATTGTTTTCATTCATAACATTGACCTTTCAAGTTATCAAAGAGCTCATAAATCTATTTATTTAGATTTCTCTTCTGTTTTACGTGTAATCTGTATTTACTTTTTATAAATAGATGGTGATATTGTGACGACGCACTTATTATGTTGAATTATCTCATGCCACTAAAGAGTGGCATCTTTAATTATTCTAAATATTCATTTTTTGGACAAAAATATAGCACAAGTAATTAACATCCACCACAATAAAGTTAGCTGCCCATGCATATATATACAAAATAGCCAAAATTTTGGTCATTATTGGAAAAAAAACCTAATTCAATCAATCCATCTATCCCAGATGCTCCCACTTGCCTCATTATCATACCCCTACCCCCACCCCACCTCACCTCACCTCACCTCACCATTCTTTTCACACCACAATTATTTAACAATGACCCTTGAGCTAGCTACCTAATTGAGCACAACAATAATATCAAAATCACTTGTGAGTTATCTCCATCCTCTTCTTTCTCTACTTTCTTGTAGTTTCAGAACAACATTTCATTTCTTAGAACCCTAATTACAAGAAATTTCTTGACCATTTTTTCCTCTCTTTTTTTTTTTTTTTTTTTCGTGATCGTACTGTAGAAATAGAAATGAAATTTCCATCTGATGGCGATAGTATTTACTCTTCAAGTGCCCAACTGAAGAAATCTGAGATTATTGATGAAGAACCAGTATTTATTAACAGTGGTTCAGGAAGGGATCTCAGTTTTCGAAGTCTGTCGAAACTCATAATCCCACCATTGGGTTCTTCAGGTTCTAACCAAATCCCAAATGACTCAAAAGGAAGAATCATCTCTCCCTTGGATTCAAGATACAGGTCTGTCTCTACATCCATCCATCCATGCATGCATATATATATATATACTTCTATTTTATTTTGTAAGAATATTTGAATGAGTATGTTGGTGTTGCAGATGTTGGGGGACCCTAATGGTGATTTTGGTAGCTTACTCAGTATGGGTTTGCCCTTTTGAAATTGCATTTCTTGATTCGAGTCCAAAGAAAGAGCTATACATTGCAGACATTATTGTGGACATGTTCTTTGCAGTTGATATTGTCTTGACATTTTTTGTTGCCTACATTGATTCAAGAACTCAACTTCTAGTCCTTGATTCAAGAAAAATTGCTACAAGGTCAGAATATTTCTTTATTTCTTCTTCATAATTACTTCTCTCTTTTGAACAAATTATGAAATATTTTCTCGTATCTCTATTTTGTAGTGATTCATAGTACGATGTTCTGTTAGAATGACAGTAGGAACATTCATTAAACAAATATTTAGAGGGTGTTTGGTGAGGATTAAAATTAGATTTTTAGTAGATTGTGATAGAGATTTTTGAAATGTATCGTTAAAAAGTTGTGGAACCCATGAAAAATGTGATTAATATTAATTATTTGACTTTAACTTGGATTATTTTCCCCACCAAACACCCTCTATGCTTATTATTAGGTGATCAAAGAAAGAATTTATCATCAAAGTTAATGATTTTCTCATTTTATTTAATTAATTTGTAAAGAATTTATTATTTGATTCTTACATAGTCAAAATTCTATTATTCTATGAAATAATAAAGACCCTTTTGACCAATTGGTAAAAAGGAATAATTAAAAAGTAAAGAGGAAGAAGTCCACTTTTTTTTTTTTTTTTCAACTTTTTGCAGAATTGGAAATTAAATAATTAATTAAATTAAGTTCGAGATGATCCTAGAATGTAAATATCGGCAACATATGGACCATATTTGTTAAAGAATACTAATGGCAGTGACCCCATGCCCACTACTCCAATATGGCACATAAAGTTTTGTGATTGATTGGTGGTGCATTAGGTTCCACCTAGAAGACAAATAGTGACATGTCATATAGGGAATATATCGTCTAACTCTATTAAATAATTTAATAAGTAGTGGCCTAATCTGGGACACTTAGCCCACGTTTAACCGTATTTTTTTAAACTCATTTTTTATTTAATTTTTTTTTTCAACCACAAATTTTATAGAATCTACAATTTTATCAAAATATGCTAAAAAAATAAAAATCTTATTGTGTTTAAATTTAAATGGTTGGCTTGAAAAATTATAAAAATATATTGTATTTGTATGGTTATACAATCAAATTAATAAAAAAAAATAATACTAAAAAGTGATAAAGCATCGTGAATAATATTTTGGAAATCATTTATATATTTATCAAAGGTGAGTGATATCGACATAGACATGAACCTACGAAGAGTGACCATGACATTGATCAAATTAAAGAAAAATGTAGAATTCTCGTTTCTCTTTGAAGGGTGTGATTGATTTATACAACTGTTGTGTTTTTAATTTTTTTTAATAATAATAATAATAAAGTGAAAAATCGAATTTGTAAATTTTTAACCCTTTTTTATTAGATTTTATGACATTATTTATGGGTTGATTTTATGGTTATAATGTTATTACTTGTTTATCAATTGCATTTTTATTCCACTCATTTTAAAATCTCATTTTGTATTTTTTCCCCTAATATTTAAACTTATACTCCTCAATTTTACTCTTAGTACACATTAGTAAGTATTTTATTTGTTACTACATTACTAATTTTTTTATTTATTTGCTAATTATTATTGATAATAATTATATTTAAATATAATTATTGAATTGTTGATATTTTGTCAACTTATTTTTGTACAAAATTTTACTACATTGATTTTCTAAATTTTCAGCCCTCGATTAAAAAAAAGGATAAAACTATTTATAAATTTCTCTTTACCATTTGGTTGCAGATAGATAATGTGACAATTTTATAATGGTTGGATTAAATGAGTGAAATGTGAAATGTAATATGAGATTGTATCAAGTGTAAATTCAGTAAGTCAGAATGCAAATTAGACCTTGGATAAATTTGGTTTGTAAATTTTTGGGAAAATAGGTACCTCTCAACCTGGTTTCTAATGGATGTGGCTTCAACAATCCCATTTGAAACAGTAGCTTTCTTGTTTACTGGGAGACATCAAGCTGGTGTCTCCTACTCAGTTCTAGGAATGCTCAGATTTTGGCGACTTCGCCGCGTCAAGAGCTTCTTTACAAGGTTAGTATTTCACCCATACTAACTAAATAATATCACATTTCTTCGAGTAGACTACATAGAAGATCGAAAAACATGTCATCAAGCTATGTGACTATGGCTAAGGCCTCGGTGAATTGGTAAAGAAGTTGGAATGAGATATTAAGATTTTGAGATTCAAATGGCATTGCAGGATTGAAAAAGATATCAGATTCAGCTATTTTTGGGTCAGATGTGCCAGGCTTTTATTTGTAAGTATTTGTTATCAAAATAAGACCATCAAAATTGTTTTACTGCCATGCCGAGGGGTCGATTGGGAATTTATCATGTATATGGTATGATTAGACCTACACGATCCAACATTTTGTACCTATGTTTCCAGGTAACGTTGTTCCTAGCGCATTGTGCTGGATGCCTATACTACTTTTTAGCCGTCAAATATCCACACGAAGGAAAGACATGGATTGGATCTGCTATTCCGAATTTCAAAGAGACGAGCCTTTGGATAAGATATATTTCAACCCTGTATTGGTCCGTCACTACCATGACTACAGTTGGATATGGTGATCTACATGCAGTGAATACCGTAGAAATGGTGTTCATAATTTTCTACATGCTTTTCAATCTTGGCCTAACTGCTTATATTATTGGTAACATGACAAACTTGGTTGTTGAGGGCACTCGTCGTACAATGGAATTCGTAAGTCCTTTTTTCTATCTGATGGAAAGTAAGTGACAAAATACATGAGAAGAAAGTGATCCTATTGTTGTATTTTCTTGTAGAGAAATAGCATTGAAGCTGCATCGAGTTTTGTGTCCCGTAACCGGTTGCCTCCTAGGTTGAAAGACCAGATATTGGCTTATATGTGTCTAAGGTTTAAGGCTGAGAGCTTGAACCAGCAGCAACTCATTGAACAGCTACCGAAAACACTATGTAAAAGTATCCGGCAGCATTTGTTTCTGCCTACAGTCGAGAAGGTTTATCTCTTTAAGGGTGTCTCTAGGGAAATTCTATTGCTCCTGGTAAGCAATATATATTTAGTTGAAAGAAAAATCTCATGCCTAAATTAGCATGCGAGATTTTGATTGCATGTAAAATCTGTTTAAAATGATCAGGTTGCAGATATGAAAGCTGAATATATCCCTCCAAGAGAGGATGTTATAATGCACAATGAAGCACCAGATGATGTATACATAATTGTATCCGGTGAAGTTGAAATGATCGACTGTGACAAGGACAAAGAAAAAGTCATTTGGAAATTCAAATCAGAGGACATGTTTGGAGAAGTTGTAGCATTTTGTTCTAGACCTCAAATCTATACATATCGTACGAAGACACTTTCACAATTGCTGAGGCTGAAAACAAGCAATCTGATAGAAGCTATGAAGACCAGACAGGAAGATAATGTTACCATGATTAAAAATTTCCTTCAGGTTGGTCATTAGGTACTTGGCTTTACTATCAAAGGTTTTGTTCTGTCATGGTGCTAGGACAATAGAATTCTTCAAACAGTCTGTTCGTTTGTGTGTTTTGCTTAACTGTGTAGAGACTAATTATGTTGTTCACTTATCCTCGACTGGGAATCGACCTAGTTTCTTATGTTGAATCTAACTAATGGTTGGATGTTAAAATTTTGTGGTCGCAGCATCACAAAAAGCTGAAAGATTTATGCCTAGGGGATTTATTTCTTGAAGGCGGGGAAGAAGATGGTGACCTGAACATGTCAATAAACTTGCTCACAGTTGCCAGTACAGGCAATGCTGCTTTTCTTAATGAGCTTCTGAAGGCCGGGCTGGATCCCGATATCGGAGACTCTAAAGGAAGAACCCCATTGGTACGTCAATTTTTGCTAGTAAACTGAATCATGATTTATCTTTGGGTTTTGTTTCCTAAAGTATTGTGAAAGAGTGACCAGACTAATTTCAACTCATTAAATCGAGAAATGCATGGTTAAAATCTTGATAGAACAAAATAAACATACATAATAATAGGAAAGAGAAAAAAAAGAAATAGCGTATGTACAAAAAAGTAAATTTTTAAACATGTTTGCGAACAAAAGTTTACTTATAATTAACTTAGCTTAGCCAAACATACCTGCTTTCTTTGTACTTGACACCATTGTCATCCTAACGCGTCTTGTTCAACACATCAGCATATAGCAGCGTCTAAAGGGCATGAAGAGTGTGTAGTGGCGCTCCTCAAGCATGGATGTAACATACACTTGAAGGGTAAAATGTCATCCTCTTATCTCTATGCATATGTATATAATGTATAATTATTTAACATTTTCTTGATGGGTTTTTTCGCATTGAAATATGATGAATAACATAATTGATGGCAGATATGAATGGCAACACGGCGCTATGGGAAGCCATTGCAAAAAAGCACCATTCAATATTCATGATTTTGTATCACTGGGCTTCCATTTCTGATTCCTACATTGCTGGTGACCTTTTATGCATGGCTGCAAGAAGAAACGATATGACAGTGGCAAAAGAACTCCTAAAACACGGATTACATGTCGACTCAAAGGATCGTCATGGATTGACTGCTATCCAAGTTGCGATTGAGGAAAATCACATAGACATGGTGAGACTTCTGATGATGAACGGGGCTGAGGCCAATGATACAGTTAAAAACAAGATTCCTCCGGTAAATTTGAGTGACATACTGCAAAAGCGTGAGGTAGGACACCGTATATCAATTCCTGATGCACTGGATGAAGATGTTCTTAGAAAGCATGAAAATGAAAAGGACCGCAGTGGAGAAAGTTTTCAGGGACAGTGTGTTCCTAGAGTTAGTATATATAAAGGCCACCCCATGGCACGTAGAGAATCACATTGCACCGAGCCAGGGAGGTTGATTAGGTTGCCAAATTCCCTCGTAGAGCTCAAGAACATTGCAGGTAACAACTTATTTTGCCTTCAATTGAGTAGAGTTTTTCGCAATTTGATATTTGATTCTTGTGGCAGGTAGAAATTTTGGGTTTGATGCTACAGACGCATTGGTGGTTGATGGAGGAGGAGCAGAAATTGACTCTATTGAAGTGATAAGAGATAATGACAAACTGTTTATAATTGAAAATCCAGATTATATTATGTAATAAAATCTACAAGAAACAGCCAATAGAGTCATACGTTGCTAAATATGCACCTATGTATCAGATAATCAAATCAAACTTTTGCCCTGTGGTATTGTGGGCTTATTACCCAATTGTATGTTTTGGGTTCAATTAGTTACAATGATCTAATCGTATTTTCAAGTATCTGGCAAAAACAATTACAAAAACTTCATGTGAAAACAATGGTCTCCACAAACAATGGCAAAGAACATAGGGTCTTTCCTCTCCCTGCAAAAATAAAAAATCAAAATCAAAAATCAAATATAATTTAATTAATTACCAAGATCGTCAAAAATTGCTGCAGATGCTGTGTTAAAATGATTCACCCAAGCATCTTAGTAGCCGATCTGCATCCACCAACATATGCATCAACAGTTACAAAACCAGGCGTCACAAGCGACTGTAAATGCGATCTAGAATGGTGAAACTCCCATTGAAAAAATCTGAAGCAATGAATTCTGAATTTGAAACTAAAAGGACTTCAGAGGTGCAAAAGTTTGGGACAGTAGGACCAAATCGCGTGTGGAGGGTTTGAGTATTTTATATGGGGAAGAGATGTGGCGCGGGTTTGATTAGGAACCGTAGATTCGAGGGGAGGATGAAAATGGACGAAGGGTGGTGCGGGCAGTGGGCGTTTCGCGGTCACCGGCTGTGTGAGTGAAAGTATCATTGCCTGCCTAAGTTTGGGGAGATTTTGCAAAATGACCTATGAATAGTGGCTTTTTAAGATTTTTGTTAAAAAGTCAGTTTTACCCTTAATGAAATGGGTTATTTATTGCAGATCAAGTCCTCAATCCTTATAATTTTTTCGAAATTAGTTTTATTCTTGTTTTTATTCATCATCACTAGACGTTTCTTCTAAATCTGATTTTTCTTCAAATATTTCTTCATTTACTTCTATTTCTTCAATATCAACTTCTTCACATTCATCTCTAATTTGTTCAAAGTCCGTAATTAATATTCTAACTTTCTTTTTTGGGCATTCAGTACTAATATGACCTTCTTCATTGCAATTCCAACATTTACATCGTTTTTTATCTAATGGTTTTTTATTATAAGGTTTATATTTTCTTCTAAAATATTTTCTTTTTGGTTTAAAATATTTCTTTTTAAACTTATTATATTTTTTATATTTCTTGGGTTTTATTTTTCTTTTTCTTTTATAATCATAACATCCCCAATTTCCTGGTACTTCAGTATCTCTACAACAAATCCTATCTTGTATAAATCCCGATTGTTTATAAATCATTTGATTACTACACATAGTACTTATTTCGTCTTTTATAGTTCTTATAATAAATCCTAATGTATATCCTTCTTCATTTCTTCCTAATTGTTTTTCTTTAATCTTATTTTGAAAATAATTATTCCATGGTGGTGGTAATTTTCTAATAAAAACTTCCTTATAATAATTATTATCACTCCACTTCCAAACATCATATAATAATATTTACTATATTCACAACAATATTCATTGAGGTAACACATATTACAAATTTGTAAATGTTCCATTCTGATTTTAGCATCTACTATTTCTTCTAATCTAGTTTTAGTACTTTCAATTACCCAATCTTCTCCAAAGAAATTCTCTATAAATTCTTGTAGCAACTCTATTTATTCCTTCTATTATACTAATTCCAAATCCTGCTTCAATACTATCTTTCCAAATACCTTTTGTTGTTTCTTCTAATCCTCTATACCAATTAAACACATTTCCTTTAAATGTTGCTAATAAATATTCAGTTCTATTTTTATTATCTCAGATATCGCGATTATAATTAAAGTGTGCTATCATATTGGTACTCCATTCACTTATAGCTCTTCTAACATCTAATTCACAATCTAAATTTAAATATGATCCCGCAATTTTCATTGGGTTTGATTCTCTTAAAATTGGTTTAAATTGATCTCTATACATTCTTTCTTTGGTAGTTCTAAAATCTACTTTTGTATTAACATATCTTCTAGGGTCTATTTCTCGCTTCATATTTAGTCATGCTAGTTTCTCCATATTCTTCTTGTTTAATCGCTCGTGGTCCTCCTGCTTTTTCCAACCATATGATTTTTAGTTATTTCTTCACAAATTTTTAAGTCTTCTAAGTCAAATATTAAATTTTCCATTTCTTCGTTCATTGTTCTTCTATAATTAATTTTCCTTCTTCTTTTTCTATAAGATTTTCTTCTTGCTTTCTAAGATCAATCAATAATTTTTCTATATCTTCTTTTAATCCTCCATTAAGTTGTATTAATTCTTCATATTTTTCAATTTTCTTTCTAACTTCTTTAAGTTCTTTAGTATAATCTGGTTTAAATGGTTTTTCTTTATTTAAGTTTTCTATTATTCTATTTAAAAGATTTTCTATTCTTAAAAATTTATTTTGTAATCTTTCTTTCTCTTCTTCGTAACCTATTTCAATTCTAGTTATTTTTTCATCAATTGTTTTTATATTTTTCTCAATTAAATTAATTTTATCATTCATACTCATATTTTAGGTTTTTTATAAGATGGTTTTTCAATTTCAAATCCTAATTTTTTCAACAGAATATCAAGTTTATAATTAATAATGTCTACTTTTTCTTCTAAAGTTGCTATTTTATTAATACTATTTTTCTGTGCAATTTTTGATATTCGATTTTGAATTTCTTCAAGTTTAGCTTCATCAAGTATTTCTAAATTATTAATTTGGTCTTTTATTTTATTAAATTGTTTAGACATATTTTTGCTTAAAACTTCTAACCTTTCTTTAGCTATTTCATCTTTTGGATCTATATTATTTATTTCGTCTATAGTTTCTACGTCTTTAGATTTTAATTGTCCTAATTGTTGCCATAAAAATGCATTAGTCCAATTTGTAGTCATATTTAACCATTCATCTGTATTTCCCCATGAGCTTAAAGGTTGAAATAGAGTTGTATTCCATTTTTTAGTTTGATAGCTTCCTATTGGTAATCTAATATTTTCTATTTCTTGTTTATCAAATCTTATTTTTGTTGGTAAACTCATATTAGTCTGGTATGTTTAAGGAATTAATTATTATATTATTTATCATTTGTCTTATTTCTCTTCTAAATTGTTCTTCTCTTCTTAATTCTCTTGTAATTTCATTCCTTAATAATTCTCTTTTAATTTTATTCCAATTAGAAATTTCCCTTTCTATTTCTCTACGATTATTGTCAGTTATTATCTGTTCTTCTAAAATTTTTATTTTATTATCACAAAATTTTCTAGTTATTCCAGGCATATTCTTATTCTATATCGTCAAAACTAAGATCAAAATCATATAATTCAGAAACTTCATTATAACTTAAATTCTCTGTAGTTTCAAAATTTCTTTCAATATTTTCACTATCTAACCATAAAAATATAATCATTTTTATTATTTCTTTAGGCAATTTTTCTTTTAATCCAAATGATACAATTGTAAGGCATTTTTCATAATATCTACTATCTCTTTTTATGAAATTTATTCCTCTAGTATAACTATCATAAGTTTCGGAATTTCTATTATGTGACTATAATCAATACTATTAGTATATCTAAAAGGTACAGATCTATAATAAAACTCGTAACTTTCCATGATAAAAGTTCTTCAAAGTAAACAATCTCATAAAAATTCTTATATAATAATTTTCATGCAAATTTTCAGACAATAAATTTTCTTGTAGCTTGAAATAAGGGCCTTACCACGCTTCGCCAAATAGCAAGAATGTTATATGTTCCTGGTCACCTTCGTCACAAGAGTTGGCCAAAGTCCGACAGCATCACAGCAAAATGGACACAAAGGCACTCAAAACTCTCAAACAGACTCACTGTGTAGAACAACACTCAAAGCGTAATAAAAGATTTATTTCAAACTCAAAGATTTTATTGATCTGAAGATAGCTTGAAAGCTATTATACAAAGATTTTTACAGAGATTGATACTCCGAAGAGTGGTTTCTACTCTCTAAAGAGAATGATTACAAAGATCATTGTTGAGGGTTTTAGATGGTAGTTCAGGATGAGATTTCAGATGGCTAATTTTCGATGATCCTTTCTAATGAGAAGGGTCTCAATTTATAGAAAGGCTCGCACTTCACCGAGAAGCTTCTGGCCAATCAGATTTTTACAACACAAAAGTAAGAAGTACAATAATTTCAAATGTGGTTGAAAATATTAAAAGTGGTTGTTGGTTGTCTTTATTCCAGTGTCGGCAATTTCTTTTGATTCCAAATTGACACTGTCTTCTTATCTTCAAAGTTCACATGGTCTTGTCACCACGTTTTTCTTGATCGTCCTTTACTTGTGGACGTGTCCCATAAGTCGGCGAGGTTTCTTTAATGCATTCTTCACTTCCGTAAAATTGATCGTTCATAATTCCACAGATTTTTTCTTCAAGAATTTTTGATTCTTTATCTCCTCTGAGATAAGGATCCAATTATTACTCATACCATAGACCATGTATCTTTCTCCATAAAAGAACCGCATTGTTGAGCACCGATTTTATTCCGAGAGCTCTTCTATAAATCATCCATTTTCTATTGATAGTGGGCGATTCTTTGAAAATCCGAATCTCCTTAAGTGGATTTCCATTATTTTTCCGATTGTGATGAGATGATGTTCTCCATACCACTGTTCTTTATATTCGGGACTAATTGTGTAAAATCTCGGTTCAATTGGTTGTTTATCACCGAATTTTTTAACACAATTAACAAATTCTTTGTCGAATCGTTTCGATTTCTTTTAGATCTATCCCTGGGAAGAGTCGATCTAAAAATCCAAATGTCCGCTAATTTTCGAACAATATTAGGATCTGCTCCTTGAACCGCACCGATCCTTGGATAAATCGCCGTTGGAAGGGTCAGTCAAATATAGAGAACTTCCTTCTCTCGAAATTATATATCCATTCTCGAGAATTCATAATACTCCTTTTCCATTGGATGTAGATTAGCTACGATGTGATGAGTAGCAATTATTCCCTTTGGTGATTTAAGGTCACCAACCGGTGATTTTTTCTCTTCTTGGAATTCACCGATAACGTAGGTCGTTCCAATGGGCCTTTTGATAAGGATGTTTGAGTACTGGACTCAGTGGCTCCTTTTCCACTTGTAAATTTTTCCAACAATTTGTCCATACCGATGTAGTTGTTGTGGACCCTTTTTTATGACTTTTTCCTCTTGCGAGGTAAGAGAGTCATTTCTCTTAAATTTTGATTCTCCACTCGATGTGGATGTATTAATCTCGCGAAATGGGATGTGACTAGCCTTTCGACTGTATTCACCTTTTAAAGGAGGATACTCCTGTCGCAATTTGCAAAAAAGTCTAAACATTCTCGACAATTTTTCAACTATTTTTTCTTTGTTATCATTCAATTTTTCAATCTTTTTCCCACTTTCAACAACTTTGCTTGATAAATCACACAAAGTTTGTCGAATATCAAGATGATCTTCTTGAACAGCAAGATAATCTGCATTAAAATCTGTTAGAAGATCTTGTAATTCCTTTGTAAATGCTTCAATCTTTTCCATATTCATGATTCCTGCTCAAGAAATCAAGAAATAAATTATCTTTTCCTTTAATATATTCAAATTTAAAATTATAAAAAGATAGTAACACTTGCCATCTATGTAACCTTCTATGTTGGGGTGAATTTGGTAATTTATTATTTACTAGTCCGTTTAGTTGTGTATTATCGGTTTGAACAATAAATTCCTTGGGTAACAAAAACATTTTAAATTTGTTTATTCCTTTAACTACGCCAATAATTCTTTCTCATTGGTGGAATAATTTACTTGACATTATTAAATGTTCCACTAGTATACATGCAAATTTCATTTAAATCGGTTTTTAATAAAGCACTCCAATATAAATACGAAGCATCGGTTTGAACTATTAATTTATCTTTTTCATCAGAAGTCTAAGTTTAGGTAAATTTTTACAATTTTCTTTTAAATTTTTAACACAAAGAGTATGTTCTTCATTCCAACCTAATTTATTTGATTTTCTTAATAGTTTCGAAGTTTATTTCTTTTTCTCGCAAGTTTTTCTATAAATCCTTCAAGATAATTAAGACAACCCAAAAACTTTTGAATTTGTTGCTTATTTTCTAATTTATCGGGAAATAAAATTATTTTTTCGAAATATGAGGTTGCAATTTTATTCCATCACTATTTATTATCATTCCTAAGAATTCAATTTCATGTTTTGCTACTTCTGCTTTTTTCTGACTAAGTATTATACCTTCTTTTGAGCAAAGTGTAGCAAAAATTCTAAGATGTTTAAGATGATCTTCATATGTTTCTGAACAAACAAGTATATCATCAATATAAACAATAAGAAAATTATAAGTTTTAAAGACTTCATCCATTCTTCTTTGATAAATTTGTGGTGCATTTTTTAATCCAAATGGCATAACTAACCATTCATAATGTCCTTGAGGAGTACTAAATGCTGTTAATGGTATACTATTTTCTTCTAGTTTAATTTGCCAAAATCCAGATTTACAATCAAATTTTGAATAATATTTTTTATTCTTAGCTATATTTATTAATACTTCTTTATTTGGTAAATAATATCCATCAAACTTAGTGTTTTTATTAAGTTCTTTATAATTTACTACCATCCTAGGTTTTCCTCTTTTTATCTCCGAATGATTTCTAACCATAAAAGCTGGGCTACTATGAGGGCTATTACTTCTCCTTATAAGTTTTTGATTAAGAAGTTCTTGAATTTGTATTTGAAATTCTTCCTTATCTTCTTGATTATAGAGCATAGGTTTGACTCTAATAATGATTGTTGGTTCTAATAGTTCTATTTTAGCTGTTGTTTTTGATTTTTCCCATTTTTCAAGTGGGTTTTCATTATAATTTTTAGCTAAAAGATCTTTTATTTGATCAAGAGTAATTGTTTTGATTGAATAATTGAGTAATTTTGGTATAAATTCTATTTTTTCACTACGCTGAGCTGGCCGAACTCTGAATGGTTTAAATTCTCTAGCAATTTTTAGTAAATGTCCACATGGTGTTTTTAATTGAATAGTATAAATATTTTGACTATATTGACTAAACTGTTGTAGAAAGTCATTTCCAAGAATAATATCACAATCATTAATATTATATTGGTAAACATTTCTTATGGTTACTATTTTAGATCCTATTATAACTTCTATATTTTCATTTTTATATTTTAAAGATTCTCTTACTCCAGTTATTCCTTGTAAAGTTAATTGTTGTTTATTTTCTATCCACTTTGGTAATAAAAATTCTTTAAAGACAGTTATCTCAGCTCCTGTATCAATTAGAGCACAAGTAGTTATTTTTGATTCAAATACAGTTATTTGTATGTATACACTTATTGGGAATTTTATTTCTCTACTCATTTTTCTTTAGGGTAATATGTAGTTATTCCTTGATGTATAATAAGAATTCCTTCCTTGTCTATTTTATAATTATCAAGACTATTTAAAAATGAATTTCCTAATAATATTGGATGTTCATCAAAATTCATATTATTATCAATATAGCATTCTATGCTTAATATGATATCACAAAAGTTTATTTTTCCTTCAAAATCTCTATAACTATAAGGTTCAACTTTTTTCTTTTTAATTCCTTCATCAATAAGAGAGCAAATATGATTCTGACTTGCTCCAGTATCAATAAGTATTTTAATTTCATTTATCCATTTATTTCCATTAAAAAACTTTCCTTTAATTCCATAAACATTATTATTTTTACTTTGTATTATTTTTGAAATACTATGTCTTACTGTATTATTTCCAATAATTATTTTATTTTCTTTATATGTTATTTGTTTTGGTATTATAGGTTGATCAATACTTATAGCATCATCATGTCCTATCTCAAAATTTTCTATTTCTTCTATGTCTTGTTCTCTTGGTAAGATTGCTTCACCTATATCCCTAAATTCTTCGTCAATTTCTATAAAAGGTTTTTCTTTATATATATTTCCATAATTACTATTTGTATAACAATACAATCCTTGATATAATATAGTAAAAACTTTATTATCGTCTTTTAATATTTTATTAGTCATTTTAAAATGTAGACTAAGACAATCATCTAAATTTTTATCATTTATATGTACACAATATCTTGGATAACAAGTAAATTTTAATTTTTTATAGGCTAAATTTCCTTTTACTATTTCCAAATTTCCATTTTCTCAGCTTATACATCTTTCATCTTGTAGATTAAGTATTATAGGACTATTAATTCCTTCTTTAAAACATGATTTTATTATTATTTGTATTCCAAGAAGGTAAACATAAGATATTTTATCTCGTTTTTCTTGTTTTAATTTTCCTAGGAATTCATTAATATTTCTTTTTGTTATAAGATTTAATTTTATTTTTCCTTGTGTATGTTTAATATCTATGGCTTTTTCTATTTCATGATATTCATTAATGACTAACTTTTTTCTTCTAAAGGCTGATCCTAAAATATTGAATAATTTATTTTCTCCTGGTGGTTTTAGACTTAATTCTGCTCTATTAATTTTTCTAAATTTTTCCCAATCAAATTTTCCTTTTAAGGCATATCCCTCTACTCCTTCGTATACTTCAACTTCTATATTTTCTGAATTTTCTATTTCCATGATCCTTAGGTATCTAATTCTTCAATTCTCATAATTTCATTATTAAGAACCCTTTGTATTCTTTTTAAAGTTTTCATTTCTATAAGAATAGGCATTTTAACAAGATATCCCATGTCTTCGTCTAAAACTTCATCAAAATCTATTAAAAGAAAAGTAATTTTCTTTTCAAATTTTTTCTTTATTTTAAGACTATCGGAGTCTTTTATTTTATTAATCAAATTTCTTGATTTATTAACAAGATGTTGAATATAACTATCAGTATCTAAATATTCAGTAGAATTGTTAATGTACCATCCTATGCAAATTTCGTTATTATCTTCCATTCTCTAATGTCTTTAAATCCTCAAGATATAGGGCTCTGATACCATTTTTATTGGACCTAAAAATGCAAAAATTCAAAAATAAAATTATTAATCAATATCAAATTTTTTCGGCTCAAGATAGGTGGAAATAGTTGATAGTGAAGAAAAGTTAATTTTTATTGCAAGGGGCAAACAATTTTGTCGAATCCAAAATTAGAATTAAAGTTATGAGGACTAAAATAACTTATTTTGAAACTTTTTATATTAAGGGTATTTTAGGTAGTTTATATATTTGAATAGTAAAATGGGTTAGTTTGGGGTTAGTTTGGAATTTTAACTTTGAATTTGGGTCATTTGCTTGTATTTCCCCTAAGTTTGGGCACCATTTTAATACATTGTTCTCATTCTTCATTTACAAACATAAGCTGCCCAGTAAAATAATATTACATGTAAATTTAAAATTTTTTCTTATTTTTAATCACAAATTCTCCAAAAAAATTACTATTTTAAAATATATTTTCCTCAAAATTTTATTAAATTTAAAATTTTTTTCTTATTTTTTAATCACACATTCTCCAAAAAATTACTATTTCAAAATATATTTTCCCCAAAATTTTATTAAAATGGAGCCAAACAAACAAATAATTTTGCACGTAAATTTTTTTTAAAAAAATCCTACTCTTCATTTATATATCCTGACAAAAAATAATAATTACTTTTTACGTAATCTATTTTAAAACAATTGGTCAAACATTGCTTAATATATATTTAATTGCATATTTTTGTATTTCTTTTTTAATTTTATCATGTAGCCCCTGTTTGAGTCATATTCTCAGTTTCATTCACATTCTTTTACTCATTTTTAACTATATATTTTTCAATAAAATAATATTTTCCATCACATCAATATATATATATTCTTTCCATTTTAATGTGCATCAAACACATTCGTAATTTAAAATACTACAATAACTATTTTTATAAATTATCTAATAAAACACCCATAGTGACACTAAACCCACCACTTCAATATATGTTGTGTTTGACACTCATTGTGGAAAAAGAATAAATTCTGGAATAGTGATTGATTGAAAAATGTATGATTAAAAAATAAGGAGAATTTTTGGATTTATGTGTAATATTATTTTATTAATAGAATGCGTGGTTGAAATGAAAAAGAAAAAAAAAATGGAAAAGAGAATGAGAAGAAAATGAGTGTCAAACAGGGGCATAGAGTAATTTCTCTCTTAAATTCTTAATACATCACAACCATTAATGAAGAATAATGTCTTTCATTTATACTGACCGCTACCATATAGTCGGATGCCGTGGTTATAAATACAACTACCACATGAACTAATGATCATTATATAAATATGACTAGGACTACTCAATAATGAATAGTATTACACAAAAAGGGAACAAATAAGATCGAGTACCACTTACACCATTTTTCACCTGATAATGTTACCTAGCTTCAATGCTTAGCATCGGTTTAGATTCATTGCACAAGTTCGGATAGCCTCTTACTATCATCTATACTGATATTGGATAACATAATTCGTTCACATAGTATCATCTTGCTATTTGAGAAATAGATTGGAGGCCGAAGGTGTAATTTTCGAAAAAGATATATACTGATAAAAAGTTGCCAATAGGATGCTCTCATCAACACCAAACTTTAAACTTAAACCAGGTATGTAACAAACCTATACAATGTGAGAAGCAGCTAATTTACAAAGTAATTACACAGTCCACAGGTGAATTTGTGTTACAAACAACACAAATCTAAAGATTCATCTGAACTCGTGGCTTAACTACGCCATGCTCGTATAACGGCCAACCTCAATGCACGACCCCTGGCTGCCCATTTACGCCAGATACTAATGATAAGGAAAGTGAAAACGAGCACATTTGTACCGATATCAAGCATTCCGTGAATCTCCAGCCCTCCTGTAGAGCAGCATATGTAAAAACTATTTTACTTGAAACTAGACATCGAACTCATGGATTAAAAGACGGTTAATTTCAAAGCCACAGTCGCCAAATCATTTCACGCAAGCAAGTTGTTGATGGGAGCCCGAGACAAACCAGAATGTTGAAATAAATTAGCAACAAACCAGTTGGGATAAACTCAAACTCCCCCATCTCATAGAGAAAAGGCAGCAGAACCTACAAATAAAAATGGCATTGTAATCACCTCTAGGCAAAAAATCAAGAAGCTAAACTGCAAAACTGAAAATCTAATACTACAAGTCAAAGTTTGAAGAAATAAATAAAGTTCGGCTTACAGCTTGTTGAGCAATTATGAAGAGACCTTTGTTGGAATATTGAAACTTATATTGACAGCATGGAATTACAAAGAAAAGAAGAAAAATCAAGAATAGAAGAAAAGCCAGCTGGAAGAGATTG
Organism: Fraxinus americana; assembly: GCA_035079005.1. NCBI lineage: Eukaryota > Viridiplantae > Streptophyta > Magnoliopsida > Lamiales > Oleaceae > Fraxinus > Fraxinus americana. The sequence continues at coordinate 5,563,861 of CM068714.1, read as the reverse complement.
TTAGAATTAATTATTTTCTGTTATAGGAGTTAGTTCATTTCTTGTTGCTTTCAGTTCATATTGTTATACACACGAGCTATATAGGTAGATAGTGGTCTGCTGTAATTCACAAGAGAGAGTATTCAATAATACTAGTGAGAACTCTTCTCTCTTCCTGGGTCTCTCTTCTTCTCTTCTTTCTGCTGTAATTCAGTTTTTCATTTTTATTTTTTTATCATGGTATCAGAGCCTCTGATCCATCTGATTAATGCTTCCGCAACACTATCTACTTGAACCACTGATGATTCTCGGTTTGCTGCACTAATCTCCTGATCATCCAACATGAATCCTGATAATTCTATCAATCCCTCTGATGACTCTTCAAGTCCTTATTACCTCCACCCAAGTGATAATCCTGGAGCCTTGTTAGTCTCTGAAATCTTCAATGGAGAAAACTATGTTGCTTGGAGTCGATCAATAATCATGGCCTTGACAGTTAAGAACAAGGTAAAATTCGTTGATGGCTCTATTATTCCTCCTCCCACTGAACAATTCATCTATCATACAGCTTGGTTGCGTGCTAACAATCTAGTCCTCTCATGGCTGATGAATTCAATCTCCAAAGATATAAGGAACAGCTTATTATTTGTGACATCTGCCGTTGATCTATGGAATGAATTAAGGACAAGATGCCTTAGGGCTGATGGACCAAGGGTATTTCATCTCGAGAAATCTCTGAGCTGCATAAGTCAAGGTTCTTCATCAATTACTGAGTATTTCAGTTCCTTCAAAGCCCTTTGGGATGAATATATCAGCTACAGGCCATTCCCAACTTGTACCTGTGGGAAAATGGCATCATGTGTTTGTGAGTTGTTTCAGTTTCTACATAACAGACAACAATCTGACTATGTTCTAAAGTTCTTAGTTGGATTAAACGATTCATTTGCATCAGTCCGAAGTCAATTACTCCTTATGGTTCCATTGCCTGATATGGCTAAGGTCTTCTCTTTACTGATCCAAGAGGAAAGCCAGAGGCAACTCACAAACTCAATAGCATACAATGAGACACATGCTCTAATGGCTAACCAACACCATCAGCAGAACTTCCAGCCAAAAACATTCAGAGATAAGACCAAAATGCCTACACTTCGCTGTACCCACTGTGGTTACAATGGACATAGAGTGGATAAATGCTTCCAACTACATGGCTATCCTCCTGGGTGGACTGGACCAAAGGGAAAGAGGAAGGCTTCTGCACATGTTGTCCTTACAAACCAAGATACTTATAATCAGAATGGGGGTGAGCAACCAAAGATTTCTTTTACTCCAGAGGAATTTCAGAAATTAATGGCACTTGCTAATTCAACTCCAACAGGTTCATCACCAGCTGTGAATCTTGTTTCTGCATCTCAATTCTCTGGTATAATACAACCTTCATCATCTTTATTTTATTCTGGCTCTGTCTCCTCTACGTTGAATTCAAATCTAAGCTGGATCCTTGACACAGGTGCAACAGATCATATGATCTGCTTACCACTTTTATATCATTCAGCACCTAAGTCTATCAATACATCAATAAACCTCCCTAATGGCATTACAGTTCCTGCATCACACATTGGTACTGTGTGTCTTTTTGATACTTTATTTCTCCATAATGTCTTGTGTGTTCCTTCTTTCTCTTTCAATCTACTATCTGTCTCCAAACTTACCAAGCACTCTAACCTCTGTCTCACATTTTCTACCTCCCATTGCATCTTACAGGACCAATCAATGAAGAAGATGATTGGGATTGCATTTGAGAAGGAGGGACTTTACCACTTAACTCAGGCTTCTTCAAAAGATCAGACAAGTTCGTTTAATTCTGCACCTTTTGCTTCAGCCATTACACAAAAACAATCAGACATTTGGCACTACAGGCTAGGACATGTATCCAATTCAAAATTGTCCTCTCTCAGACACATTGAACCATCCATCACTCTTGATTGTATAAATGTTTGCAATATATGCCCTTTGGCAAAACAAAGGAAACTTTCTTTCCCTGTATCTCAAAACAATTCTAATAAAAGATTTGATTTAATCCATTGTGACATTTGGGGCCCTTTTGGGACTATTTCATACTCTGGCTTTAAGTATTTTCTGACCATAGTGGATGATTTTACGAGGTGTACATGGGTATACATGATGAAGACAAAATCAGAGGTTCCATACTTACTCAAAACCTTTTGTAAAATGGTCAAAAATCATTATTCCACTTCCATCAAGGTTATCAGGTCTGATAACGGCCCAGAATTCTTTCTCACCCAATTTTACAATGATAATGGTATCCTACATCAAAAAAGTTGTGTAGAAACTCCACAACAAAACGGAATTGTGGAAAGGAAACACCAACACCTACTATGCACAGCTAGAGCACTAATGTTCCAAGCGAATACGCTCTCGAGTTTTCGAGTGATCGTGTCCTCACCGCAAAGACATATCATTAATAGAATCCCCACACCTCTTCTTCAAAACAAAACTCCTTTTGAAATGTTTTTTGACAAAACACCCAATCTCTCACATCTAAAGGTATTCGGCTGCCTTTGTTTTGCTTCCACATTGACTGCTCGTAGACAGAAATTCGATTCCAGGGCCACAAAATGCATATTCTTGGGGTATCCTTCTGATTACAAGGGATACAAACTTATGGACCTAAGCACCAATAGGATACTTATTTCTAGGAATGTCACATTTCATGAAATGATTTTTCCTTTTAAACTCCTTCCTACAAACTCTGACACTCATACTTTTTTATTTCCTAATTCACATTATTTCCCTGATCCTTCCTCCTTCCCTTCACACTTACCTTTAGACCAATACTCAGCCTCTACATCAACTAGTGCTCACTCTTCCCCTGGTGAACCCACTACACATATTGAACAGTCTACCTCATCCTCCTCACCATACACTATTGAACCACAAAATCAGAATAATGAGACTGCCATACAAAGTCAAAATATTGAGCCCCTCAGAATATCCAGCAGGATTAAACGTACACCAGGTCATCTGCAAGAATATTATTGTGGTAATGTCTCTTCATCTCATTTTGCAACTCAGGCATCTACTCCAACTGATTGTCCATCACCTGCAGGTAATCTTTATCCTATTCACCATTTCCTTTCAACCAATAAGTTATCTGCATCCCATAAAGCTTTTTTGGCATCCATCACAACTTTCTTAGAGCCTAAGACATTCAAACAAGCTTCTCAATTGCCTGAATGGCAATCTGCCATGAAGAATGAAATTAATGCTTTGGAGTTAAATAAAACTTGGGAGCTTGTTACCCTTCCTGAAAATAAAGAAGCAATTGGCTGTAAGTGGGTATTCAAAATTAAATATAAGGCTTATGGAACCATAGAGCGACATAAAGCTAGATTGGTGGCAAAAGGATACACTCAACAAGAGGGTTTAGATTTTTTTGATACTTTTTCCCCTGTAGCGAAAATCACTTCAATCAGACTTTTACTTGCTGTGGCTGCAATCCGACACTGGCATCTCCACCAATTAGATGTGAATAATGCGTTTTTACATGGAGATTTACATGAAGAGGTGTACATGGAACTACCCCCTGGAATGACTGCAAGCGGTAACCGGACCGTGTGCAAACTTTTAAAGAGCTTATATGGTCTAAAACAAGCCTCAAGGCAATGGTTTGCTAAGCTGTCTAATGCTCTTCTTCACTTTGGTTTTGTTCAAGGTAATTCTGACTGCTCCTTATTCATTAAGAGATCTGAGTGCTCTTTCATTGCATTATTGGTTTATGTCGATGATTTGCTATTAGCAAGTGATAGCATTATTGAAATTCAGAGGTTGAAAACCTTTCTCCATGACAAATTCACCATCAAGGATTTAGGACAGCTCAAATTTTTTCTTGGTATAGAGGTTGCTCGGTCCAAAACTGGCATATCCTTGTGTCAACGAAAATATGCCCTTGACATTCTACAAGATTCTGGTTTAATTGGATCAAAGCCAGCCGCTTTCCCCATGGAATCCACTCTCAAGCTTTCTGCCACTGACACCCATTTGTATGACGACCCCTCTGGATATCGAAGACTTATTGGTAGATTGCTTTACTTAACTATCACAAGGCCAGACTTAGCTTATTCTGTCCAAGTTCTTAGTCAATTTCTTGCTGCTCCTGCTATTAGTCACCATCGAGCTGCGGTTAGGGTGCTGCGCTATCTGAAAGCTACACCAGGGCAAGGTCTTTTCTTTCCCTCTTCTTCGGACTTACAGCTCAAAGCCTTCTCAGATAGTGACTGGGCTGGATGTGTAGACACTCGAAGAAGTGTCACTGGTTTTGCTATTTTCCTTGGCAACTCATTGATTTCATGGAAATCAAAGAAACAACTCACCATCAGTCGATCTTCAGCAGAGGCAGAATATCGGGCACTTGCAACTACTACTTGTGAGATTCAATGGCTTCTTTACGCCCTACAGGATTTGAACATCGACCATTAACAACCAACTTCCCTATATACAGACAGCAAATCAGCCTTATACATAGCCACTAATCCAGTTCAACACGAAAGGACAAAACACATTCAAATTGACTGCCACCTTGTTCGGGAAAAGTTACAACAGAATGTCATCAAACTTTTCCACATCCCATCACAGCTTCAGCTTGCTGATATCTTCACAAAGCCCCTCGGATCTTTATCTTTCCATCACACTCTTCGCAAGATGAACATCCTCAACATACATGTTCATCTTGAGGGGGGGTGTTGGAATATTGAAACTTATATTGACAGCATGGAATTACAAAGAAAAGAAGAAAAATCAAGAATAGAAGAAAAGCCAGCTGGAAGAGATTGTTAGAATTAATTATTTTCTGTTATAGGAGTTAGTTCATTTCTTGTTGCTTTCAGTTCATATTGTTATACACACGAGCTATATAGGTAGATAGTGGTCTGCTGTAATTCACAAGAGAGAGTATTCAATAATACTAGTGAGAACTCTTCTCTCTTCCTGGGTCTCTCTTCTTCTCTTCTTTCTGCTGTAATTCAGTTTTTCATTTTTATTTTTTTATCAACCTTACCCCAAGAAAACGCATTATGTAGTAGATAAATCGGAAATGATAGGGGTCCATCGTTATTCTGAATATTCTCCTAATAACGAGGATGAAGTATTCATTGCACATATTGTCCATCTTGTGTGCAAAACAAAAACTCTTTACTGGTTCAATTCTCGGAATTTTTCCAGGCACGCCACCTATTAAGGTTCCATATTATATATCTAGGAGGAATATATAATAACACATAGAAACGAGAATGGATAGAAAAGAGATTCAAAACAATCTGCAGGCTCAATGATAACGTTATAATAATGCAAATTAACTTACAAGGAAAAAGCCACGAACTCCACCAATATAGAGGCTACTATACTGTCGAACCTTCTGGACGACAACGATGACATCCTCTTCATGTCCAATAAGCCGAGATATAACGGAACCAAGTTAGTAATCTGGAAAGAACACAGTGGACATTTGCATGGTCGGATAGATGATCTAAATGCCCAAAACTCTGATATGCAACTGGCTGAAAAAGTAGTAGTAGAGAATGAGGAAGAGATGAGGAAATTATGGAAAATTTATGCAGTTTTCTCCTTCCATATTTAGCAATAGTCTCACTGTCTCAGTTAACAACTGTTGATAATAGTTGCTGAGAAAGGCTCAAAATCCGGATAAAGAAACTCTAGAAATTTTTCGTACTCCAAAAATCCAGCAAGGATCCAGTACTTTTATCAGGTTCTTTAACATACTGAATAACGTACATCTAGTTAAATTACAAAAGTCACCAAAAATGGTACGGGTACCCATGAGTTTCTTTATTGCATTGAAAAATTCACTGGCGGTTCGTATGAATATCAAGAACAAACCATTATTCATTAATAATTTACTATGTATACCTGGCTTACAATATTCAACAAGACTGGACTGTACGACTAACAAAATTTTTATTTTCTTTTTCTTTCTTAATACCACCTCCTACCATCCAATTCTTTCTAACAAACGGGCACAAGCACTAGAGGGAATACTCTATGATAGTCTCATTTCTTGAAAATTGTTCTATTCAATTATTCATTTTGTTGCCTACACATTATTTTCTAGAAAACCTAGGAATAAACCAATAAAGTAAATGTCACATATAAAAAACTTCATGCTTATGGACAATCAAGACAAGGGAAACAGAACTACCAAGAGACCATCATTAGGCCTGTTTGATAGGACTTCTACTTCTTGTAGAAGAACACTCCGAGAAGCTATGTGAGATCAATTATCTCTAAAATCTCTTCCAGCGAAAAAAAAACACTACCAAAAAATTTATTTAAACATGTTTGAAAGTCGCTATTACACTTTCAGTAAATTATCTAAATGTATCCAAAAGCAGCCTTTTTTGCGCATCATAAATGAACCATTGATAACAGTCAAAAATTTTATGTAATCCCCAACTATATTAAACCCCTCGTCCTTTCCAATTCCGCCCACGACGATTTGATTTTCATTCTCATCTTCTTTAGAAACTTGAGTTTCTATTTCTTGGTGGGCCCTCTTCCTATCAGGATCTTCCGTTTCTATACATCGGGGGTTTCTCCCTTTTCCAAGATTTTCACTTTGCAAGCTCATTTTTAAGAGCTGGAATTCATTATTACTTTGTGTAGATGTATTTAAATGCTAGCAAGGCCGAGGAACCACAATGAAGGGGACGACAGAAGTTCCACAAGAATATGTTTACTCAAAAGAAAGCGTGGATATATAGAGTTGATTGGGACAATTAGCTTTCAACTAAAATTCAAGCAATAACCTACTTCATTGGTACATGAAGATATGAAATATCTGATCTGAATGTAAACCACTGTTGGGATTGATATTGAAATGAAGCGAGTTAGAAGTAGAAATTACATAAACAGAGTATTCGCAAAACGGTGTTTTCTTTTATCAATTTATATATAATATTGACAGGCACTCCATCGAGGCGGCAATTCTTTGCTGTTGTCACACTCATGAGGATCGACATTAATTATAAGCCATAGTTATTCATATCCTTGTGCTAATGGTATATTTAATACACTATTAAATTTGTAATATCTGTACAATTCTATTTATTAAAAAAAAAGGGAGTGAGCAGCATCCTTGACGGTCCCCATTTGTCTTGCCCTGAGCCTTGATGAAGGAGGTAAATCGCAGGTTATGCCTCCAAGGGTACATGGTGGAAGACTGCTTGTACACTTGCACTTACCCAAATGTCAAATCTATATTTCAGGATTCGAACCCTTGACGCGACAACCTTAAGCAAAGTTAGAGTTTTTCCACATTCCCCTTTTACCACTTGGAGATGTGCCATGCAGACATAATGTGAGAATAAAAGGAATTTTTCATACGCAATATGGACATCTGTCCAGTTCACATTATTAAATGGAAAAAAGCATACACTTCGTCCTCGAACAAATATAATAGAATAATGTTATTTAGGGTGTGTTTGAGCCACATTATTTTGAAAGAATGTATTATGGAATAGTAGATTGATGGAGAATGTGTGGTTGAAAATGAAGGAAAATTTATTGATGTAATGGAAAATATTATTTTATTGAAAAATGTGTGGTTAAAAATGAGTAGAAGAATGAGAATGAAAAAAATAATGCGTACCAAACAGGGGCTTACTGGCTTAGTATAAGTTGTGCTAGAATACCTTTTAAGTGGTCATACTTAGCATTAGTTAATACAATATGAGGGCAATGTGCATGCAGAAGTTGGGTAAATATATTCATATCACAATTATTGTTGGAGGCAAGTACTTATATTTTCAACATTTTTTGTCGCAAATTTTATTTTGAGTTTTTCATTAATTAACACATTCTCCTTAGTAATGGTTTCGTCCAGAAAAATCACTATGACGACATAAATATATTTATACCTCATATTTTAAAATAAGCAAGAAAAATACAAAATATTTGTCCCTCGTTTCAAAGCAAGCTAACATAATATTTGGACACTGCAAGATATTCTAACTAATTGAAGATTAACGATAAAAACAAAATAAAAATTATTGAAGGTACAAGTGCTGCAGTGAATAAGTATTGAAAACTTTCATTGTAGTTAAAATATTATAAAACGTACTAAAACTATAATATCAATATAATTACTTAAAATTGGGGCGTTGGAAGGTAGAAATCAATGCCCACTAATATAAATTAAAACAGAAAGTAATTATTAAAAGTATTTAAAGTGAGAAGGTAGTGTACATGCAAATAAAAAAGGATGAACCGCATCCTTAGCGGCCCCCACCTACCATGTCCTGAGTCTTGGTGAAGGAGGTAAATCACATGTTATGCCTCCAAGGGTATAGGGTGGAAGGCTACTTGCACTTACCCAATGGCCAAATCCATATTTTAGGATTCGAACCCTTAACGCGACAACTTCAAGCAAAGTTGGTGTACATGCAAATAAAAACATGAGCTCGGGTGTAAACAATCATTTTTTTCACCTCATTTTGGTGCTGGATTATTACAAAATCTAAGACTCCTTGATAAAAAATAAAAATAAAAATAAATCCAAAATTTCAAAAGGGTCCATCACATCATCTTAAAATATTTTTATAGAAAGTTTAGGGCATATTTTCTTTACCATTTTGAAGTCGTTTTCTATTTTCGATTTTCCAAAATAGTGAAAATTCGTTCTCTTTCTTATTTTCGAAACGTATTTTTGAAAACAAGTTAAAAATTTACAAAGAAAACCAAAATGACATATTTGTCATTTTGGTGTTTTCAGTTATAATCAAACTAAAATTTTTAAAACGCGTTTTTGGTGTTTTCAAAATGTCAAAAAGAACATATTTTCAACAATCTCAAAATGGACACTTAAAACACAAAACACAAAATGAATTCAAAACTTAAAACACAAAATTGAAATACAAAGAGAACAACCCCTTAGTTATTTTTATTCGTGTCAGCAAGATATTCCTTTTTAGGGCAAGCTTATTCGTGTATTGTCACGAATTTGAGATATTCCTTATTCGTGTTAGCCCCTACGCATCGATATTCAAAACTTAAAAAGCTTGTTCTGTATTGTCACGAATTTGAGAAATTGGCCTTTAAAAGGCCTTGTTGAAGGGTTGAGGCAGATCAATGACTCAATTTTAACCGTCTTCAAACTTTCAGAAACACATTACTAATATAATATACCTGTTTGAGCCTCATTAAAAGGTTAAGAATGTATTTTGAAATAGTTGATTGATGGAGAATGCGTGGTTAAAAAATAAAGAAAAATTTTGAATTTGCGCGTCATATTATTTTATTGAAAAATATGTAGTTGAAAAGAGGATAGAGAAAAATGAGAATCAAACAAGGATATATAATATAATATCTTAATTTAACGTACTTCTGTTTGAACCCCAAATTTTTTTTTTAGATGCATTTTGGAATAGTAGATTGATAGAGAATGTATGGTTAAAAAATCAGAAAAAAATTTGGGTTTACATGTAATATTATTTTATTAAAGAATTGTAATTGAAAATAAGAAATAGAAAAATGTATTTTAGCAAAAAATAAGGATCAAACTAGGACTAAGAGTCTGTTTGAGATACATTATAATTTAAGAATGCATTTTAGAATAGTAGATTGATAGAGAATGTGATTAAAAAAATAAAAAAAATTTATTTATGTATAATTTTATTTTATTTAAGAATATGTGATTGAAAAGAAGTGAAAAAAAAATGTATTTTGAGTTGAGCCCGAAAACAGGGCGCCACACTATTGGAGGGGGTTTGGCTACACATAGGCGCCCTATTTCTTGGCTTGGCTTTGAGTCGGGCCAAGAATAATTGTCCTATCATTAAATGTTGAACCCCAACCTTGAGGGTCTCTCATCGTCTCACCCAATCCCACTCATAGAACATTGTGGACGAGGTAAATCGTGGGATGTGCCTCAACAAGTCAGAGTTCAAAAGCTGTCATACTATTGTCTATAAAGAGTCCAATTTCATAATATTATTATTATGTGCGTGTGTGTGTCAGCCTAAAAATAAGCTTTGGAAGAGTCGAGGGAAAAATTGCCCAAAGAAAGAGGGAATCATTGCACTCACCAAATTTACTATAGAAAATTACAAAATCGAAGAAAAATCACGAACGATACTATTATAAAGGGACAATCTTCTGAACTTAAACCTGTACTCATATTAATAGTGCAAATCTGGACAACATCACATATTTGTAACCACGACGCATGTCAGATGGTCCCAATTAGTGTGGCATGCCTAAGAAAGAGTCGGAAAACTAGCATCTAGATCTAGTACTTCCTCGTCTTCACATAATTCTATTTTTGTTTCTAGATGAAAGCTTGTAACAACCACCTCTAGATCTACTTTCTCGTCATCACATAATTCTATTTATGTTTCCTGGAATAAAGCTTGGAGCAACAACCATTTTGCAACTATGATCAATGCTTGTGGAGACGAAAAGTATTACCAATATCAATACTATTATTAATCACTGACACACCTTACGTCAGTGACTAAAGATGAAAATTCATCGGTGATTAACGACGAAAATTCTCGTTGATGTGGTTGAAATGCCAATGATATGAGTGTCAGTGAATCATATTGAAATCAATACATATTAGTGGCTGGGTCGGAATAATCTACGGCGATAGTAGTATTGGTGATAACCAGCAAACTTTTTTCATGATTATTGATGACAATGTCATTTGTAATATCTTCGGGGATCATACACGGTGCTTTAGTTACCGAAAGCTTCTCGTTGGTGTCACAAATTAATTTTTTCTATCTTTTTATATTTTAATAAATACTAACACATAAGTTAAAATATCTTTTTTCTCCTTACGATATTACCGACTTATAAGTTCCTTTTTAAACTTTAATTTTTTTATGATGGAAATTTGGTTAGCAGTTTTATTCTAATATATACATAAACCAAACTTATTTAATTCTTGATACGCAAAATAATATTAAAAGCACGGCTCTGATACCACTTTTTAGAATAACAAAATTTAAATAAATTGTGTATCAACAAGAATATAATAATTTTAATTAAAAAAAATGAACATATAGGTGTTTAGTAATTATCTCGTGGTGTGCTTTACAAAAATTTCTTTGCATTGATCTTGTTGATTAAAACCTCAAATTACTCTTTGGTTTCTTCAAGAACTTAAAATTTATTAATTTATCATATTATTTACCATTGTTGCTGCCTTGTTTTGGCAATAATCTAATTGTGTTTAAAGATTTAATTATCATAAAGCATAACAACTATAATTAAACAAGAAAATATAATAAAGGTACAAATTTAGAAGGCTAGCTAATAGTCTATGGTAAATGTATAAATAATTTATAAATGATTGGAATTTATTTTTAATCACACAATTCAATAAACTCATAAATATTATCTTCATTACTCATTTCTATCTCTTTATAAACTAAAGTATTTAGAAATTCTTCCCAAATGGAGGATCATGGGGAAAAATCAAAAGAAATATACCAAGAACTCTATATTTGCTACTCGTAGTTGTGCCATGAAGTCGACTCTCTTCCTTCTTAGTCACAAGGCGGCAAAGATCCTCAATAAAGTCTTTGTAGTAGTGCATTTATGAGAATCAAATTCAACACTTTGGCGCTAGCGACAAATTCTTGACAACATTCGTTGCTGACGATGGTCAAAGAAAAGGTTAACCAAACACGTGACATGCTTCCAATCATTGTTTCTAGATATCATATCGATGGACAATCAAATCTTCAATCATTGAAAAACAGTACCTGTAGTGAGTGACGAAGGCTACATACACAAACAATTATGAAATTTTTTTGTTTGTCGTTTTGTCTCGGATTTCATATTAAATCATACGATCTAGTGTTTGTAGTAAAAAAGAAAAGAAAAAAAAATGCACCCTTGCTAAAATATAAGTAAATTGATTTGTAAGTTGTAACTAATGCCATATTATCTTGAATTAAAATGTTTAGTTGTGTCTACCAATACAAATTTAGCATAGATTTTGAAAGATTTAACCTATATTTGATCAAGAAAAAGATTAATTTCCTTTTTAAACCAATAATTGAATCGTTATCAAATAGCTGGATAGACTTATTGGTAATAATTTTGACAATTATTAAAGCGTGTATATATATAGATAGGGTAATGTTACATAGCCCCATCGATGCTAATCTTCTCATACCAACATTGATGCAATATTCGAATTCACAAATCTCTTCATCGTCAATTGTTAGACAATTGAATTTCATTGTTGAAGAAAAAAAATGGAATTTTGATTTTCGTTGTTGATTTAATTAGCTCTTTAATTTTTTTATTAATATTTCAGGAATAAATGTATGTAGAGAAAGAACTGAAAAACGCTGCTATGGAAGAACTCAAAATATTAGCAAAAAGGAAATTTTTACATGCATCAGTTTTAGATAACAAGAAACCCTAACGGATTTATTTGATTTTTTTCCTTTCCAGATCTTATTCTAAAATTCTCAACAACAACAGCATTTTTCTACAAATTCTCGGAGATCGAATCACTCAATGCTGGTCTCTGGAGGTGGATAATTCAATTCCAGCGGGCTTGCGGCGGTGTTGTCGGTGGAGGAGGAAAATCCGCTGCTAGATTGGCACGGCGGGCAGCTCTGGGTGCTCGGCGGCGGGGTGGTGGTGGAGGAATCTCCATCTCAACCCTCTGGTGGAAGTTCCGGTGGCAGTTACACGCGGCGCACAGGACTGCTTCGGGAGTTCCGTCGACTCCGGTTGGTAAAAACTCCCCACACCCGTCAACCGCATAGCTGCCAAGTGGTATAGCATGGTTTCGCATACACGCCGTGTACATCACGAGAATTACAGGTCTGCCCCTACTACCTCTTGGTTGAGCCGCCATGGAAATTAAACGAGAGAGAGAGCTGAATTTATTGAAACTGAAAGTGAATGACTGTGGATGAAAAGAAGGTGAGTTATAAATAAAAGTTGGTGTCGCACTCAACAGCACACACTAACCTCTGGATGGAAGTATTACATACACATATACGTATATAGAGAGAGAGAGAGAGAGGTTTGTTTGATTAAGGTGAAGACAAAATCGATGTGCATGTTTCTCACTTCACAGATTCGCCTTATTCTTTTTTTTTGATACCCAAGTTTCCCAACTTACACCAGACTATGTCCTGAACCACCCATTCTCGACCCCTTCAAGGATGTGTGATTATGAAGAAAAAATTAATGTGAAGGTGAAATGAGGAAATGCATGGAGAGGATATATAACAATTCATCCACTCTATTGTTCCATTGAAAGGAACTATAGACATTTCAAAGAAATTAAGAAAGATCGCGATCATCGCATTGAATATGTATATGTACCTTGTAATCTTGATTACTCTACATATATATAGGTGTCTTTCTCGCTCTCATCACAATTATTCTCGTTTTTTATGTCCTCAATTAATTACTCCACGAGTAAATTTATTGATGCGTGGTATAAATCTCACTAAAGGGTAAAATAGTCATTTAAGGCGACCATGTTTTCACCAATATATTTCGTTAATTTTTATCAAAACCAAACAAGAGGTAAGCTATATCAAAATATCTTCGAAGACATGAACTCATCGAATAGGAACCAAAATTTGATATCGTCAAAATAGAATGTCTCCACATAAAAGCCATCTATCCCAAAACAATATTCTACTTACCTTTAAATTTATGTCTAAGAGTATGTTTGGTAAAGTTTAAATTATAATTTAGATTGATCAAATATATTTTTTAACTATAATTTCAAGAGATCTATGACTTATTTATCAACTTATTATCTATATAATCGTATTATCCACAAGCACAGGGATTGTGACAAACTTCAAAGACACTTTTAAAACTATAGCTAAAAGAAACTTATAACCACTCATAATATATAAAAACCATTTAAAATTTCTTTTCATACCATCACTCATTTCTATCTACTTATAAATTAAACTTTTATAAATTTTTTTCGTATAGACGCTAAGCTTTGTCAAATATGCATAAAATGTGTTTGTTGTGAAAAGAAATATGGAGTGGCCATTACGAGTCCTAAAATCTACTTATTTGCTTATAAGTAGAGTCGAACATTTTAATCGGAATCGAACCTTTTGAATTGTACCTGAATAAGATCCAGAGGTTTCGATTCGGTTAGAAGAAACAAATCAGGAACTGAAATCAAGAGTCGATCAGGTGTGGATTAATTCTTATTTCTTGAATCAGAATGTGAGTACCCTATTCTGAAATTAATTTGTCAATTTCTATTAAAAAAAAAAATCAATTTCATTTTACAACACCAACAAGTAGGAAGTTTGCAAAGCCCACTAAGTATTAATCAATCAAATTTATTCATTTGAATAATTGAATTATATCACTTTCTTTCGCAGCCACTCTTGAGCACACTTTACATATGCTAGCTATTCATTTCAAACCCAAGTTGTTGTTGTTGTCGCAACGATGGGTATTTATAATTTTTTTACGTTGTTCTGGAGTTGTAGATGAGACATTTATGAGAGCAGAAACAGATGATGATGCATCCAAAGTGGAGCTACGTAACGCTGAAGACGAAATGCATGTTGAAATGAACACACCTGAAATGCAGCGAAGTGAGTGTAACAGACTTCGCGATTACATGACACAACAACAGTGACGATGTAATTTTTACAGAACACAACATTTTGCACACGTCTAGTGTTGTACGAACGTTGAAAAATAATTCAATGCACATATTGACCTTAATAATTTTCCCCTTGTACAAGGAAATTCATATCTATTTGAAGCCAATAAATTGACAATGCCGTATAACCCAGATGTACACGACTTTCAAAGTGGCCAAAATTTACTTTCACGTGAGTTCGTACAAGTATGGGATATATGGAAATCAAGTTCTTTATTTTAATTGTCAAAGTGGAAAAGAGGGTAACGGGACAAAAATGGAAAAATGGAATAAATTCAATTTCGAACGAGAGCATGATTACTGTGGCAAATAGTGTTGATATGACTTAAGAATGCATTCTTTTGAGGAAAAATGGCCACTAAACGGACAGTGAACCTTGTAACCGCGGCCAAACATTCTGCACTGCGATAGAGTAATAGAGCCCTCAGGAGAGGGACCAGATACAATCAAATCATACATATAACACCGACCTTGATGCGATCCACCCGACACCTGAATTTCACCTTTAGATTCGTATCGTCGACGTTGGTCCACACACCCGATGAAATGAGATCTGCAGCCCGATTATTATCTCTTTTCGCCGCCGTTATCCTCTTCTTCTCGCTGGCGCTCGCCTCCGAGTCCGATCACAAGGTAATCTACACTCTCGATCTGTTTCATAAAAAAAATCCCTATCTTTAGGCGGCTTCTCTCTTCAACACTTCTTCAGATCTGATTCAAGATATTTTAATCGTGAAGTTTATTGTTTACTATTAGTACTGATTGACTAACGGCCGTGAGTAACATTCTGCGGACGATTCGATTTGTAGCTCATCCAATGTAAATGATGGTTCCTTAATTGAAAATTATATTATGGCCACCATTATTGGGTTGATCACAATTTTCAAGTATTTACAAATATTTCGCGCTTTCTTTCTTCAAACCCTATCATAGCATTTACATATTAATTTTATTTTTTATTTTTTTGCATGGGAGGTGGAAGTATTTTTGTTTGATCAGTGTTAGATCAATAGAAGTATGAATTTCTTTTTTTTTTTTTCCTTCAATTTTTCTTGAAAGAATTTTACTTCATTTCATTTTTTTGTTTTTATTTTCTTGGTGGGGGGGGGGGGGGGGGGGTTGGTGGAGTGGTTATTAAGGATTTGGCACAGGGACTGTTGCTAGGAGATGACGGTATGAATGACTATCAAAATGTGCTCTAGCTTTTGGAACGCATAAAGGCGGATGTTATCATGTTAACAGAATGCTAGTCCATCTTGACTGTCTGGTGCTGTATACTTTTGCCGGGAGATATATGCAAAGATTTAGTGGCAATTCTCGTAAAACAGAAATGCTGCTTCAAGAGAAATATAGAATGAGTCACGTTTAAATTCCAAAATAATAGCTGAAAACGAGGAATATCTAAACCACTTGCTTAACTGCTACCGAGGTTGTTGGTTGTACAGTGCCATTGAAGTAAGATTTCTTCCCCAATGTGACAAAATGGAATCCCGAAGCCAGATTCGGCACGAATGTCGAGTTGATGGCAGTGTAATTTCATAAATGTAACACATCAATGGGTGTAATTTTTCGGATGGTAAATATTTTTAAAAGGTAATTATCTCTATGTAACTAAAATGGTTTGACGATCATTTGATCTTTGGACTGCAAAAGAAAATTTAACAATGAATTATGCAGCAAGTGTTTTCCACAACAATAATAATAAACTAAGTCTATTCCCAATATACTTTTTCGATCCATGAATACATTTACTGTCCAATCCATTGCGATCAAATCCTTGGCGACCACATTAGGCCAAGTTATTTTGGTCTGCGTATCCCTCTCATAATCTATTCTACTATGATCTCATCGTGCTTGTTAAGGAAGCTACTCAAGGTCTACACGTTACAGCTACGTTCCCGAGAGAAAAAGAGATCGGCTTGTTAAGGGAGGTAGGGAGCTACTTAAGGTCTACACGCTGCAGAAAATAAGGCTCTGTTTCAATCTTACTCATAAAGAAAACACAAAAGAGACCTTTTCCAATGTTCGGTCTGCGTTAACATATTTCTACAAAACTAGGAGATTTTTTTCCCAATGCGTACTTTTTAGCAACGCAGTGTTACATGTGCTTCTTCTTCATGCAAAAATAATATTTCGGGGGTTTTATTTCCATCTGTTGTTGATATTTCCTATTGCAGTGTGCTTAACCCACGTTGAAAAAGTTACAATACTTTACTAGCTAAAAGTGCTTTCTAACACACCCTTTTCCTTTCTCCTGCAGTATCAACCAGATGAGCCAGTCACCTTGTGGGTGAATAAAGTAGGGCCATACAATAACCCACAAGAAACATACAATTACTATAGCCTTCCCTTTTGTCATTCAGCGTTTAATGCTGCTCACAAATGGGGCGGTCTTGGTGAGGTATTGGGTGGAAATGAGCTTATTGATAGTCTGATTGACATAAAATTCCAAAGTACGTGTATGTGGATCTCTGAACTCATGCCTAGTGTTGTGTTTCTCTACGATGACATTCATTATTTTTCTTTTTGGCAGAACCTGTGGATAAGACTACCATTTGTGAGCTTGAGCTTGATGAAGCAAAAGTCAAACAATTTAAGGATGCCATCGAGAATAATTACTGGTTTGAATTCTTCATGGGTATGTTACATGATTATTCTTCCATTTATCTTTTGTATGATGATGTATAAAGTTAACGTCTCTTAGAAATAAGAAATTTTGTATAACTGATATGTAAACCATGATATTATAACCTGTATTGCCTTTTCTCATCAGGTGCAATTAATTTTATGCAATCAAAACCATTAAGTTTTGGGTGAAGTCTCAATTTCGCTTCTAGATTAGGAATTTTTTATGTTCACAAATGCAAGCAAAAGCTTGAACTGAGGATTTTATCTGGTTTAATTATTTATTTTATTCAGCGTACGATAAATTTTGGAAGATATTGTGCAAACCTCTGAAAAGTTATGAATTGGATCTCAGTTTTCTTTTTCCGTAGTAATTGGAGGACTTCACTAGTTATTGGCACGAGTTCCAAGTTAAAAGTCCATCACATGGATGGACTTTACAGAAACCGACTTTAGTAGAAATGCTTGCATATTGTATTGAATATTTTTCGAGCTTGCTTTGACTTTTGAGAAGTGCTTTGGAAGTGAAGATATTTTCTTGCTAGAATTTTCGGGAAGTTAAAATTCAGAACTCTCCAAAGTTGCCTTCTTTTAACATTCTTTTCAAAATGAGTCCTAGAATTCCATCCACAATGATTACAAAAAGTTCATGATTTTTGCATTGGACTTTTAAGAGCCATAGGTTGGCAAGACAATTATCATATTTTACTGGTTTATTATTGGATAACATAACCAAAATCATGTAGAGATCTAGTTAACTTTATCCTAGACTAATGAAGTGGTTGAATTCTTTGTGCTTCTCTGCCGGCTTCTTGATGATTAAGATTGATTGGCAGTTGCTGATATTTGACCTTTTTCCCTTAAAAATTGGTTTTGACTTAACAAGACACGCGCATGCATGAGCTAGGAGGTGACTGTTAGTATGTTTGCTTGTCGTTGCTTTCAGGTTCTTTTAATTTGCTTTCAGGATTCCATTGTATATAAGCTATCTAATTCCTGATCTCATCTTTGTTTCTTTCTGGTGTGCTGGCTACAAGTTCAGATGATCTGCCTTTATGGGGTATGCCTTCCTTGAACTATTGTCACAGCTATATTACTCTATGCCAACCTATGTTTTGAATTGATACATTGTTTTTGCAGGTTTTGTTGGTGAGATGCATCCCGACAGGAATATTGACAACAAGCTTGTGCTCTACACTCATAAGGGCATCACTGTGAAATACAACAAAGACAGAGTCTGTGGCTGTTCAGGGTTGTCTGTTATTTTTTTGTTTTAGTTTAGTTCTTTTGCTGCTAACTTCTTTGCCATGTAGATCATTCATGTCAACCTTACCCAAGACAGCCCAATACTGTTGGAAGTGGGAACAACATTGGACATGACATATTCAGTGAAATGGATTCCTACAGACATCTCTTTTGCTCGTCGTTTTGATGTTTACCTGGACCACCCATTTTTTGAGCATCAGGTAAATATTTACATTCTCATTTGATATCATTAAGAAAATAGAATTCAATGGAGGTTCTAAACTGATGTTAAGAGTGCTTTAGCTGGTTTCTTTATCTTTTGGCATTTCATAAGAACCTCAGCCCTTCTGCTATGATATATATATATTTGATTTTGTTGCTTAAATGGATGCAATTATCTCCGGGGCACAAATGGAACTGGTTGCCTTTTACTGTCTTATATTAATTGTTCATTATCAGGTATTATGTCATGACTTACCTTCTGCATCTTGCAGATTCATTGGTTCTCGATTTTCAATTCCTTCATGATGGTTATATTCCTTACTGGGCTGGTGTCTATGATATTGATGCGCACTTTACGAAATGATTATGCTAAATACGCCCGTGATGATGATGATCTAGAAGCCCTGGTAATGATCTTATCATCAAACACTTAAGGATCTCTTAACTGCATTTGCTAATGATCATTTAAACTTAAATCTTTAGGAGAGAGATGTCAGTGAAGAGTCTGGTTGGAAACTTGTTCATGGAGACGTGTTTCGGCCTCCCCGGAGTTTAGTTTTACTCTCTGCTCTTGTTGGCACTGGCGCACAATTAGCATTGCTAGTCCTCCTTGTTGTCTTATATGCTATTGTTGGAATGTTGTATATCGGGTATGTGAAGAATGCAACTCTTTACTGAAATACTTGAAATTTGTAAGCAGTTATCTTAGTTCCGCACAACACATTAAAGTGCACTTCTTGTCCCTTAGCCCCTCTTAGTGAGCAAATTCATTTTGGTTGACATTTATGGATATAACATGCCAGATTAAGGATAATTGTTTCAGTAGGCAGATCTAGAAATTTATTTGTGTTTACACCATCTCATTTGTGTCGGCCACGAAATTTGTGATGTTAACTATTATGGTTTTGGTTTTCACATTGTTCAGGAGAGGAGCTATTGTCACAACTTTCATAATATGTTATGCTTTCACATCATTCATCTCAGGCAATGTCAGTGGTGGAATGTATGCACGCCATGGTGGTATGTGCAGCTTGTGCCCACCTTCACCTGTTTTATGGGACTCATCTTTTTTTGCCAATTGTCATGTTTATGCTTGTTTAATTCTCGTGTTGTTTCCTCTGCACTATTTATGCTAATTTGCCCATCTTTGTTGCAGGTAAAAACTGGGTTAAATCAATGATCCTCACTGCTTCACTTTTCCCTTTCCTGTGCTTTGCGATCGGCTTCATTCTGAACACAATTGCCATATTCTATGGGTCTCTAGCAGCCATACCCTTCGGCACGATGGTCGTGGTCTTTGTCATCTGGGCATTTATCTCTTTCCCATTGGCATTTCTCGGTACAGTTATTGGAAGAAACTGGAGTGGTGCTCCCAACAATCCGTGCCGTGTAAAGACCATTCCGCGGCTGATACCTGAGAAGAAGTGGTACCTGACACCTTCTGTGATCTCTATGATGGGAGGATTGCTTCCCTTTGGCAGCATATTCATTGAGATGTATTTTGTTTTCACTTCATTCTGGAACTACAAGGTAATGAAGGATTTAAATGAATTTATCTGAGATGAAAACGACAAAAAGAAGAAAAAGAAAATGGAAATATAATCTGAAAGGGAAATCAGTTAAGTTCATACTTTTTTTGGTTAAATTCTCCTTGCTGTTGCGTCATGTTGGCAGGTCTACTACGTATATGGCTTTCTGCTTCTGGTTTTCCTGATTCTGATTATTGTTACGGTCTGTGTGACAATTGTGGCAACATATTTCCTTCTAAATGCTGAGAATTATCACTGGCAATGGACTTCGTTCTTGTCTGCGGCCTCGATAACCGTCTATGTTTACTTGTACTCGATATATTACTACTACGCAAAGACAAAGATGTCAGGGTTCTTCCAGACTAGCTTTTACTTTGGGTACACACTGATGTTTTGTCTTGGCTTAGGGATTCTTTGTGGTGAGTATGAAGTGCAATCAGTTTATTCATATAAGCTTTTCTTTTGCTGCCTTTCTTCTGTCCCAATAAACTTATTAACCAGTCACTTGTGAATATGAATTTGTTCGTTGATTTTGTTTCCTAGACAATAGGTATTATTCAGAAGTTATAAGCATGCCATTCATGAAATTCTTCTTACCAGGGTTGTTTCTCATTGATTTTCAGGTGCTGTTGGTTTCTTGGGCTCTAATCTGTTTGTAAGGAGGATTTACCGAAACATCAAATGTGACTAGGTTTTTTTTTTTTTAATCAACCGTTGTAGCTTCTTCACATAATTTGATACGAATTCAAGAGAAGCCTATATTGGATCCTTGACAAATGTTTGCGGGGTTTGAGGATGACAAGTGACTCGTATTTGTAGGGAGGCCCAGAAAATTTTCCCCGTTTTTCCGGGTTGTAAGACCATAGTCTACTTACATAAGTTGGAATCTAGTGATTGTTTTATAATTGGAAAAGCTAGCACGATGTTTTATATTCATGTAGTTATTTCTCACCTTTATAGCGGATTTTGAATTGGAAATATTCTTTTGTTCATTTTGTTCTGCTAGTAGCTTGAGCTTGTCATTTGGATAAACGAATTGTGATAGGATAATAATACAGCTATTTGAAATACCGAGTTGCAAATTATCTCATTCAGTAGTAGGAGCAAAGTTTACCAGATTGATTACCTTGGTGTTCGAGTCTCCTTTTGGGGGGAGGGCTGAAATTCATTGATCGGATTTAAAAAAAAAAAAAAAAAAGTTTTGCAAATTACACAAGAATTGTTAACGAAACAGAGATAGAGAGCACGAAAATATTTTTTCTTTATAATTTGAACGTGGATTAACAGTCTTACGAAGCTGGCCGAGTCCCAGATTGCAAAGATGAACGCCGTAGCATGCTGACAAATAAATTTTTGAATCCATTAAGGTTAATGTTAAATGTTCTACGTACGTTGATGTAAGAAGGAAAGAAGACGTATGACAGATTCATGTCTTCTGAAACAACTCAAGAAGTGTCTCAGTCTTGTCCTCGTCTACGCCATTCACTTAGTCATCTTCAACATTGGCCGGGTGTTCAGACGAACATTGCATATCTCTGAAGGAAAATTCATGTTCAATTGGAATTGAATCTTCAACAACGCATTCTTGATGTCCATTTGGTAACTCGTTCGTTTCAAGGTTGGTCAATGAGTTTGAGGAGGAACATGGAGATAAAGTACCAGATGCAACTGTAATGGTCTCGTCCCCCTCATCTATTGTTGATTCAAGAGAACATGTGGACCTTGTAGTAATTGAATTAGTAGTTTTGGACCTTTCCTTTACTCTCTTACACCAACTGTGTAGCGACTCTCGAACACTTTCCGCAATCAAGGCTTTATTACAGCGTGATCCCATCTAATAACAGAGGACAAGAAGGAAAAAAGTGACGCGGTTTAGATAGAATTTTCCAATATTCAGCTATTACTCAAAGCTATAGTATTGAATAATTCAAAAAAATTGCACTAGTTGCTAACCTGCGTGATGATTACATTAAGAGGGACAGTGCCATAGCTACACCAAAATTGAACAAGAACCCTGCATGTAATAAAAATTAAAAAGAGGTTATTATCCAGTAGTCCTTTTATGAATGGTTGGGGTTAAATTGCATTACTGTTCCCCAACTTCTTGTCTAATAACAAGATAGTCCCCAACCTTTTTTGATAGATGCACCCATTGACGGATACTGTTCAAATCTTCATTGTCACATGACCTTCGTGAAAAACATGGATCACTTCAAAATTTTACACATCAGCCCAAATTGTAAAGCATAATTTAGCTTCATATAGTTGCCAGGATCACGTGACAATTTTACGGAGATTTAGACGATTTCTATCAGAATGAGTGTGCAACTTTTTTGAAAGATTGGGGTCCAACTTGCTATTTAGTCAATACTACAACTTTCTCTACATGTTATGATCCAACAGAATATGTTGTTTCTCCTACAAAGTTTTCTTTAAGCAACTGTTCCTTTGTAAACGTCTACATTAGGAAGGACTCCAACTATGTTACGACCTATTGAATCAAAAACAGGGTTTAAGATGTCCTCAAGTTTGGATGAACATAGTCTTATTACAATAAAAACAGTGTTCTATTTGTATCTGGGAAGGTTAAAAAACGTACCCACAAATCAGCCGAACGATGATCATTGCATGATTTTCCATCAAACATGAGCGATGCTTGAATCCCCACTACACACATGAAAATGAAGCACACTTTACATGCTAACTTCATGTAAAATGAAGACAAAGCAACAAAGATTTTCAAATTCACAAAAATATCAGTTATTTGATGTTACTAAAAAGTCCTATGTAGTCAGTGATTGTTGTTTGCTACACAATAATGGACCAACGTGCATTACAATTAAGGCTATGTTGGAGTCCCATTTTTTGGGAAATAGATTTTGTAATAGTGATTTTTTTGGAAAATGTGTGATTAAAATATAGGCAAAAAAAATTTAGGTTTTCGTGTAAAATTATTTTATTGGGAGAATTTATGATTGAAAATGAATTTTAAAGAATGAGACTCAAACATGGGCTACGTAGATTTAGCTTATTTTTCTTCTTTGATACTGTAACGAGCTGGGCCCATGCCCAAACCGTTAACTTATACGTGCCGTCCTCCAGGATTTCTATCACACTTTTCAGAATTCAGACCCATAACATCTACCTTATAAAACACTTGAATTGAATTTTGGTATCAATTGTGCCCAAAGCGGACGCACGTATAAGTGAACGGCTTGGGCACAGGCCAGGTCATTACATCCCTTTTCCAACAGACTGTTTAGTTCCGGGTAGTTTATTGCGGAGATAACCATTTTTACCAGGAACTGAAACTGAAAATTTGAGGTCCCCTGGCACATGAGATTTACATGGCAAAGAATCAGAAAACAATGGCAAATGAGGAAAAGAAAGAGAAGGTTCTTTTTACCCAGGACCAGATAAATGTTGCCATCTCAAAAGCATTCTGCATAAAGTAACAGGTTTTATAAGAACAAAGAATTAAACAAATGAGCATAAGAGACCTTGATGTTGGAAAAAGCGCGTATATGCATCACCTGAAATGATATGAATTGAATCAATCGCAATAATATTTCAGGTTTCCCGAACCAAAATAGATCATCACGTGGCTTTACTTGAGCTCCGATAGAAGGCCCCTGTGGTTCAACAATTTCAAGTGCTAACAAGGAGACAACATGCTGGAGTTTCGTCCCCACCAACATGACAAGCTTCATCGTGTTGAATGATGAACATCAGAAACATAAAACAACGGAATTAAGGTTGTCTCAGTAACGACAAGGAAACTTGGAAAGACTTACAATGGCGGGTATAAATGACAGCCAAAAGTAAATATTAAGACCTGCAGAGCAAGAAATATTCAGGTTCGGAACCAGCATTCCAATAGTTTGCATTCTTGTTGTGATATAAATTGTTACCATGAATGTTTATGAAGATGCATAGTATGGCATAACCCCAAAGCGGCCAGCTGCATAATCCGAAAAATAGTGAAATTCAAACTTCTATACTGTTTTAAATGTGACGAACACACTTTAAACAAACCTATAAATGTGCACAAATAACTTTTATATCGACTATGTTCAATGCATTGCTAGGTTTGTTTAAACTACAGCGCTCACAATTTAAAACAGCAAATGAATAGCATCTGTGCTAAAAAATTGCATTACCTGATCCCGACAATTCTGTTACGGGCCTGTGTCAGACCCGCCACCTCGCCCGCCACATGTCTGTATACGTGGCCCAAGCCACGCGTCGGCCGAGGTGATCGTACATGGGCCGAGGTGATTGCATGAGGAACGAACTGAACACGCGTCAGCGAATGAACCGGACTCATCCACAAGTACTCAGTGGATGCAAAGGCCCGCACTCCGCTTCTACAACGCTGCAACGCTTCACCTGCCACACCTCGCCTCTACAAAGATCTTTTGTACAAAGATCTTTCCAAAGTCAAGTTCCCGAGTGATTGATGGGACGTGTGGCAGGCTACAAACGGTCAATTCAGCTGCTATGTCAGATAGCATTCAATGCCAGCCAACCTATGGATGGACAGATTGACGCCTAGGAGAGAACGGCCCTTCAGGATCTGAAGCCACGTGTCCTACCATCCGACGGCTCTCCTCTTCCCATACTTAGTATAAATACCCCCTCTCCATAATGAAAAAAGGTTCCATTCTAATCCTAGCATTCTAGTCTTTCTAACTCTAAAAGACTTTCAACATATTTATACACTTGATCAACCACTTCCCGACGAGTGTTCCACCGTCGGCGAACCCTTTTCCGGTTGAATATTAAACTGACTTGACCGTCGGAGTGCTCGCGGCCGCTCCTACCCCCTCCGGGAGAGGCCACGAGTGGCTAACGGTGTGCTACGTGTGCAGGAAGAGCTGACTTGAAGACCTATCCTGTTGGCCACGTGTCCGAGCCATTTTTCGAGGTCAACAAATTCCATAGAATTCGTCTTCCATACTGCGCACCATATATTTATGAAAATTATAGGACAGTGGCAACTTGTGATTCTGCAATTTCCAAGGAACCATTTCATTTGGAATTGCAGTTCCATTGTGGATTTGTTTCCCAATACTTAGTTGTATAGCAATAACAGAATATAAAGTTTCAAAGATGAATACCCACAGTGATGAAACCCAATCGCAATGCCAAATAATCTGACTTCCGCACTGAATGCCTAAATTGCTTTAAGAAGCAAAGCTGTAAAGGAGGCCGCAAAATAAACTTCAGCAAATGATAATCCATCAAGAGGGTCGGACGGAAAATATAGTTAGGACATACTGATGATTGAAACAATGAGTAAGGTCTTTAAGGCCAAAGAAGATTATTATTACCGTGCAGCTCTTCTAACTCCAATATGAAAAATCAAGTAGACAACACAAACGGAACAAAGGACAAAACAAGAAATGGAGAGAGAGTCGAGTTTGTACTAAATTTCTCCAAAACAAAATTTTGGGAAAATAAAAATCATGGGAGTAACTTTTCACTAAGAAAATACTTCGCTTAATTCTTCTCGTGTTTGTTTAAACTAATATAGACCATTCTCATAGTAATATTTTAGTTGTTAATGATATAATCATAATAATAGGAAGAACTATTACCATCCAGATGAGAACACGGTTCCTACTCCACGGATGTGATGCATGATGCAAAGCAAAGGTTGATTGCCGCCTCATCACTCTGTTCTTTGCTGTGATGAAACAAAATCAGGAACCAACGTTTCACATTTAAGGAGTGTAGCACATTGAGAACTAAATGTGCAAGTTTGTGCATAAAAGCAATCAACTTAAATTTTTCTAAATCCCCTTATCTAAAAGTTTAAGCTATTGGAGAAGGTTAAATGCATATCATTCAAATCTCATCTAAAACTTTTGCGTGTTGCGATACCATCTTGAACCACTTTATCTCTTGATCTGATCTAAAAGCTTAAGTTACTAGATCCCTATGTACATCATTTCAATCTTGTTTTCAACAAAATTGATTAGCAAATGTGCGGAATAAATAATAGAGGGAAACTAGAGAAACGAGTTTAACAATTTTTTTTCCTTAAATAAGATTGAAATTCATTAATCTAGAAACAAAAGTACAGAAAACGAAGAGGGTTAGGCGTGATCTCTAGTTAATAAAAACCAGTTCTTCAACAATGATGTTTATATTTCTAAAACCGCACACTTCAATAATTGAAGAAAATTTCAAAATCATAATAATGATTTCACTCACCTTGGGCATTCCCATCAGCCACAAACATTACTTGAGTTTCCCACTTTCTCCAGCTGTATATCTACAACCACGTGCATGTGACAAATAATTGCCCAAATCTCATTGTTGAATAAACAAACTTCAAGTGTAATCTTTAGCAAATGGATACGAAAACTGTACCTTGCTCATAGATAATGCTACGGTTAAACAACTATACAGAACATGAGTACATCCAAGAACAAACAAGAAGCGGTGAAGTTGTTCAAGACCTTCAGCAGAAACAAAAGGTTCACGCCCCTGAAATTACGAATATATACTCAAGTAAGAAGCCCTTACGGTAAAACCCTGTAAAATGCATTGAGGGAATGCATTGCGTACCTCACCGCACACATGAGATGCTGCATAGTTAATTCCTTTTGGAGGAATATCGGTTTTATTTGAAAAGTTAAAACCTTCAGTGGACAACATTCTCTTCATCACACCATAGTCATCTTCAGAACAAATGAAGAATCTACTGTTGAAAAGGGAGGAATTCACACAAATTTGAGAAATCCACCTTGTCCATTGCCCCAGTAACAATGAAATAAGCCCAAGCAGCATCAACTCTGCCTCAAAACAAAACAATAGAATATAAAAGAAACGATAAATTGTTTTTTGACAAGTGAAAAATTTTCACTTCACAGTTCACATAGTATAAGCCAATGAGATAAAAACCAAATCAACTAAACCCCTCAACCCTATTTATGCAAACAGGGCAATACAAATAAGCAAGTTAATAAATTCAGTGGATAGTACGTTATGCATCAAATTTTGTACCTTCCTTAATCTTCTCCAGAGAAGCATAAAGAGCTTTCCTTTTTGTCTTCTTCAACCACTGAATCACAAGCACAAAAACAATGAAAAAAAATGCAAAAAGGGACAAAAATAAATCAGTTCAAGAGCCTAACTCACTGACTCGTTTAACTCACCTTTCCAAATCTGTAAATGGATCTTTCAACAGATAAACATACAAAAACCATTACAGTAGTGACTGTAGCAACAGACCATGTTGGAGTTTCCTCTAAAGACCTCCCTTCCCTTATCTCCGCCATTTTCTCACTGCACAAAATACAAATGGGCTCTTCTGCTTCAAGAAAATATGTGGGATTTTCTTGAAGATTCAGGAAATGGGGAACTGGGATACTACTTTCTCTGCAACTATAAAAAATATTACGCATGCTTTCTTGAATTTAATACATACATTTACACATGGGTGATGAATCGTGGAATCTTCCATTGGGTTTGTAATTGTCTATAATATTAATAAAAGGAAAAAAGGCCAGCTGCATGTGCATTGGTATTGGTGAGATCTCAATTTCTTTTGCCAGTCCGAAACTTTCACATGCATAATAGACGAAGATGGTAAAGAAAACTTTTGAGGAGGAAATACATGAAAATGACCTCCACACTGTAGTCTATTTTCAAAGTGATCTTTGACTATGAAATAGAATAAAAAAAAAGGTCAAAACATAGGTTAACTTCCAAAAAGCCAAAAATACCCTCACTGTAGTCAAAAGGAACATTCCTCACAGGCGATTGAGACATCTCACCGACCGGCCATCTCCTTCACCGACCCATCTCACCGGCGACTTGAAAGGTTAGTATTTGTCATTAAAAGTGAGGGTTTCCATAGATTTACTTCGAATTTATGTACTTTTATTTCCTTTATTTAATTTTGTGTGATTGTGGAGTTGATTTTAGGGTTTAAGGAGGGAGATTTTTAGGGGGGGGGGCTTGAAGTAGCCGGAAATGGCCAAAAAATGGCCATTTCCGACAATTCACAGCCGGCATCGCACCGGCTATGGTGAAGACGTCTGTTAACAGACGAATTTCGTCTGTTAACAGACGAAAATATCGTCTGTTAACAGACGATATTTACAGACGTAAATATAGTCTGTTAACAGACGATTTTTCGTCTGTTCAAAAAAAATTTTATATAATTAATTTTAATTTGATAATTACTATCGTTAAATAAATCATTTTAATTATTAAATATTATATTTTTAACATATTAGCTACTTCTTATTTTGGTTGAAAAAATATTTTACGTAATCGAAAAAAAAATTATATAATTAATTTTAATTTGATAATTACTAATATCGTTAAATAAATTATTTTAATTATTAAATATTATATTTCAACATATTAGCAACTTCTTATTTTTTCCGCTAAATATTATTAATAATTGAATAAATCGAATATGAAATAAATATTTATAGAATTAAATATTTTACGTAATCGAAGAAAATTTATATAATTAATTTTAATTTGATAATTACTAATAGAATTAGCAAATTCTCGTTTCCTTTTATTTTTTTTGCAGAATGGACCATCACTTAGACCTGACATTGAGACAGATGCCTGACAAGGCTACCTGAACGGTAACCTTGGCAGTTACACAGCTGTGTTGGAGTTGTTGGATGAGTAGCATGCAGATATGCTTCGACGTTCGTTTCTTTGGCCCCTGTACGAGTTGAGAGATGTACAGTTCTCGGGGTAGATCCTCGATACCCTACTGTGTCGGTTGTGTAGTCCAGTCGAAGACGATGTACTCCACTTCGACCTCGGGGGTAAGGTCGCCAGTTTCTCCATGTTCGAGTTTGCTCTCATCACTGGACTGGAGATTACGGGTGATGATGCAGCGCGTGCCGATACTCAGAGAGGCAGACTGCACGATACTTACTTTGGGGGACAGGGGACAGTGCTGCTATCGGATATGATGGACGCGATCACGAGGTGTGACAATATGTTGGACAGACTGAAGCTCGGCCTGGTCTACATCCTTGAGAGCGTGTTGCGATGTCACCATCGGAGGACTGGAATCGACCTATTCCATCTGCAGATCGTCGACGATCTTGAGGTCTTCAACACGTATCCGTGGGGCCGAAGATGTTTTGAAGACATGGTACACGTCTTCACCAGATCACACTCGAGGCCGAAGGGGACCGTGCGTAAATACGATGTGTACGGATTGCCCATTGCCGTGCAGGTAAATGTTTAACATAATTTATTATAAACATATTGTTTACAATAAATATGAATATAATAATTGTATGTATTGCAGATTTGGGCGTACGAGACGGTCCCCCTCCTAGGTACCCAGTTTGCGAGGCGAGGGGAAACACACTGCCCTCGGATGCATCATTGGCGAGTATCTCGAGCAGAGGGATTTCCAACTAGCAAGAAGCTATCAGCTCTCCTCGACGACCATCGGGTTAGATAATATGATGATGTGATCATTAACTGACTAGATACATCGTTTCAAAATATGATGACGTGATCATTAACTAGTTGAAATGTCGGTATGCCAGCTTGAAGTCATAACGGAGTTGATGCCGTCGATGGAGGAGGAGGGTCGTGGATATGTACGACTCCGACCATTCATGTCTGACACTGGGCCAACTCGAGCAGTTTTTGGAGCCGATTGCAGTGATCGTTCCGTTGATGGCTGCCCGAACGGGTATTATTGTTAATAACAGGCTAGCCATCATGCGGGATCAGACGACGGCGAGACAGTCTCGATCCTAAGTATTTATATTTTGTTCAGCAGTTGGAAACTTAGTTTTTATCTAAGCCGTTTTTGAACTAACACGTTTATTATTCAATTGTAGGGGCGATTGCGGCATTTTTGCAATTAAGTACATTGAATTTTTGAGCATAGGACATAAGGTTGATGGAATCAATCAGGAATGGATACAAATTTGGAGGAATAAATTAGCGGCTGATTTGTTCGAATTCGAGTGTGACCCGTAAACATTGTACATTTAATTGTTGATTCATTTATTTAATACTTGTAAATATTGTACGTGAATTGTATAATTAATTTTATAATATCGTACATTTAATTTTGTTCATTTATTTGTGTATGATTTATATAATTTATATAAAAATTGTATAATTTATCAAATTAGGAAATAAAGTTGCGCTAAATTGATTATCCAAATATTGTTCATTTAACAGTAATACCAGTACATACTATACTAATCGTCATGCAGGGGAATCTGACTTGTACAATTTTGGCGAGTATGCCCAACTGCTTTACATCTGCCGCAACGACGCGGTCGAGAAAACTCTCCAGTAGAGAGTATTCTAAAAGTTCGTAGACGTCCGGGCCACGCGGTTCAACTACTGGTGGCGACAAACTATTAAGCAGGAGAATACGGTCAGGAACTTCCCACTCAGATTCGTTCGGTAGGGGAAATATAGTCTCAGCATACGCAGCTCTCCAATATTCAGCCGTGTAATAAGGAGAGCATAATGTTCTCGCTGCAAAGCTTCTGTTTAAAGCTACCGCAACTGCATGCTCGCATGGAAAACTCTCCAGCTGAAATCGAGCACAGGTGCATGTGTTATCAGTCAAGTCGACAATGTATGCCACATGACGTGCACATTGCACAGAGAAGCGGGACTCGTCTAGCGGTTCCACAATCAACCTTCTCGCAACCTCTGCCGCCTTGAACAGTTTCTCCTCTTGAGCCGGGGCTAGCCAGCTCGAACAGTTCTGCGATTCATGACGTCGTTCGTGAAACCACTGCTGCAGCTTGGTACGGATGTTCTCAATCATTGCGAGAATTGGCAACTCTCGATCCTTCTTGAACAATGCATTCAGAGATTCCACATTGTTCGACGTCATCAAGTTGTACCGACGTCCTGGAAAATGTGATCGCGCCCAATGTTCCTTCCCCATTTTTGTAAGATAATCCTATGCCGGGAACGACCTATTTCTTATGTTGACCATAAACTTATTACATTCCTTGACACTGTAAGCTTCGGCCGCCCTCCTGAACAATGAAACGATGCCTTGGTCCCGGTATCTAGTCTTCAGATTACCCTATATATGGTACATGCAGTACCCATGATGTGCCTCTGGGAAAACTTCGGCGATAGCATTTATTAGAGACTGACCCCGATCAGTTAAGAAGACAAGATCCTCGACTTCCTTGATCACCTCCCTGAGCTTCGTAAAGAACCAACGCATTGACAGATCATTCTCGCTGTCGACTACGTCGAATGCAAGTGGGTAAATCTGGATGTTGGGATCTTGACATGTAGCAATAATCAGCTTTCCCCTGTATCTCGATTTCAGAGTTGTACCGTCGACTAAAATTACTGGTCGCATCGCATTTTGAAATCCTCTAGTGCACTGTCCAAGAGCCATGAAAAAATACTTAAAGCAATTCTCGCCCTCTGTCTCAATGGAAAAAGTGGAACCGTGATTAGTTGTCGACAAATTATGGCAGTACCTGGCCAATTTAGCATAACTCTCTTCGGGCGAGCCCATTAAATCCTCAAACGCGCATTCTTTGGCCTTCCAGGCCTTCGGTAGCTCATGACCACTCCGTACTCTCGTCGGACGTCGTTAATGATGTCCGAAGGTCTGTAGATCGTTCGTGGGTCCTGATACTTGTGCATTATCTGTCGACCAATAAACCATGCCCGAGCTTGTCTGTGATTGTTTTGACGAATCCCCAATTCGCAAGTATGTTCTCGTGTATACTTGCGAACTACAAATGACTCGTTCGTATCCATCTTAGTCGCTCGCAACGACCAACTGCAACTGTCGTCGATGCAAGCAAGTGTCAACAAGGATTTGCTTGATTTCTTTACTTTGAACTCAAAATTGAATTTCAATGCTAGCTTGTGCAACGCTGCCTGCAAATCTTTCTTCGTTGCAAACAGTTGCTGAACGTGCAAATCTTCATCATCGGGAACCACGCGTGAAGAATTAGATGAAGGTCCGCTCGTTCCGGCCCCTAAGCTCCCACCTGCTCATGTCTCTGACTAGAAAAAGCAATTAAATCCTCATTTGTAAATTCATTTACATTATCGCTGTCCTGAACTACCGATTGAATTATGTGCGCCGCGCTGATGTCACGATGAGGAACAATTGTCTCGGGAATATTAGCGTCATCATCGCGAACTATCTCGACTGTATCCCAAAAATCATTTGCATTATCATCGGCTCCATCCGAATGTTCATTTCTACCTTCCGCATCGTCCTTCATCACTAAAGTCACGTAAATCGGTGTCACTTGCATTTTGTTCAACTCAAACAGATAATTCACTTCAATATCAGATGTAACCTTTAAAGGTGGAATTGAATATGGCAAATTCTCTCTGAATTGATATCTCAATACCATATTGTATCGAGATGAATCGACGTTCAGCTTGTTCTGTATATCATGGTATAGTTCCTCGTACGATGTAGTCTCTGTTATATGTGTTGCCATACTGCCTTTTATATTATTCGTCAATTTCCATTCCCATCGATTATTTTCATCCAATTCAAAATCACCAAAATGACAAATCAGGAGTATAATCATATCTGTCAAGCATAGAAACAAAGAATTTATAAACGGGAATATTCAAAAATTCGACTTACAGTGTGGGAACAAAAATTATTAAACATAAAACAACCGAAAATCGTCTGTTAACAGACGAATTTATCATCTGTTGGCAGGCGATAAATTCGTCATAATGCATTTAAAAATCGTGACGACGAATTAATGTACCATAAATTCGTACATTAAATCGTGCTAACGTATCTAATTTTTCGTCTGGTTTGTTTATTTCCGTCCGTTAATAGACGAAAATTTCGTCTGTTACAGCCCGTGTCCACAGCCGAAATTTGTAAATGTAATCGAAAAATTAATGCAGATGAATTTTTTTTTCTTTCATGCTTAAAGATTTTTTACATCTGTTAAAATAGTTAGATCTGGCCTAACTTATGTCGATCTTAATTTATCGAGTAAAAACATACCATTTAACAAAAACGAAGTTAAAATATACGTAAATATACTTACCAAATCGAAGTAATTGATCGAAAACAATTTTTTCCTTTAGCTATCGATCTTTTTTCAGATTTTCAGAGTGAAGAAGATGAGAGAGTTTTTATCTATGTGCGCAGATTTTGTAATTTTAAGTAGGGACCGTTTGATTTTTATTTGTTAACTAAAAGGGTAGTATTGTCTTTTTAACACAAACATGTTTTGTAATTGTTTTAGTAACTTAAGGGCGTTTTTGTCTTTTTACAGCAAATGGGTCATTTTGAAAATATTGTTAAGTACAAAAGTCAAAGTGGAAATAAGCTCCTTTGACTAGGTCATTTTTAAAAGTACCCCACTTTTGAGTCATCCCCTGAAAGATTACCTTTATTAATGGCCTGTAACCCGTTGATGTCCTATTCTTTTTTTTTTTTTTTTTACGTAGTACCTTTTCAATAATTTAAGAACCAATGAGGGAATTTCAATTGCAAAAGGATGTCTTAAAAAAAAAAACAAATATACATTTATAGGTATGAAAATTATTAAGCTCCAAAAATGTATTTTTTTCAAAATTCATTTTCTACCACATATTTTTTAAAATCTCATTTTGATTTTTAGCAAATTTTAATAAAAGTTGATTAAATATGTAATTGAAAAATTGACAAAAGTTCTGAGTCGGATGAAATGAGTCAATAAAAATGAGTTTAAAAAATGGAGATCAAATAGGGGCAAAGTGTATGTGCGACCTACTCGACCATGAAAATATATACCAAGAATCGTTTTCGGTTAAATGTTCTACTTGTTATTAAACTTTTTGACGTGTTTTTCAATTATGTTAAATTAGTAAGTTCTCAAGGGTCACATTGAATATATAAAAAAATGTTAGCAATTTTGTTAACCCGTCATTTGCCCTTTTATAAATCAAGGTAGAATTGCAGCCACAATACCAAATTTTTCATTTTGTTGCAAATTTAGTCCAAACCTTTCATTTGTGTCATCTACAATACCAAATCTTTCAAAAATTCACACCCGAAGTCCAAATTGATGATTTCCTTCCATTTGATTGTTAGTTGACCAAAATAGTTAATCTTGACCAATTTTTAAAAGGTTAAATTGGTGAATTTACATTTTTCACAAACGATCCAATTGTAATTATTAAATAATAAATAAAATCAAAACTTCATCTTCTTCCCATCCCATGTACCCCACCTACCCCTAAACCAAAGAGGGAAAAATGGGCAAACCCATCTTCGCCACCCCTACTTGTCTATCATTAGTTTTCCCTTTCAAATAAAGGATAATTCCGTTTCAAATGAAGAGAAAATCTTGGACAAACCAATTCTAGTCTCCATTTCAAATGGCATGTTTTGCAACTGGACTTTGAGGATAGTTCCCTTATTGAGGAGTGCAAAAATTTATGTTAGAGACTAGCGTGGACAATCTGAAAATGTCATTTGCAGTGGCGGCATAGTCGGCGGTGGGTGGCAAGTGGGGATAGCGGAGATGGGTTTGCCCATTTCCCCCTTTTTGGTTTAGGTATAGGTGGGGATGGGAAGAAGATGATGTTTTGATTTTTTTTTTTTTTTTTAATTTAATAATTACAATTGGGTTCTTTTATGAAAAATGTAAATTTATCAATTTAACCTTTTAAAAATTGGTCAAGGTTCACTATTTTGGTCAACTAATAGTCAAATGGAAGGAAATCATCCATTTGGACTTTGAGTGCGAATTTTTGAAATGTTTGATATTATGGTTGGCAAAAATGAAAGGTTTGGTACTATAGCTGCTGATAAGTGTGTTTTTACACACGTATTAGTCACTTTTTGGAGTTAATTATAATTGAAATTGAGTAGATTTCTATACATAATTGTGTAATTTTCACTTTTGTGGGCTAAAATCCCGACAAGAAGGAGAACGAGTGTAGCGCCCCGAGTTCCGTTAACCCGAATTGCCACGTCATCGTCTTCTATAACTGATTTAACTAAAAAGTTTTGCGGAAAATAACTAAATTTCAAACTTCGCATTTATAACGGTAAAAATCTTGTCGACAAACAAAACTCATTTTAATAATTTAAGAAAATTGATTAAATTTCAAATCTCGAGTTTTTGAAATACTGAAATAACAAAGTACATTAATAGCGTTCAAATACGAAATTTTCAAATATAAATAACTGAATTCATTAAATTGTTGCCACACTGCCCATCAATCACGATTGCCTCCGAAGTCTGCAAATATTGTTAAAATAACGGGGTGAGTATTTCAAAGAAATACTCAGTAGACTCATCGCCGATAATTAATTTACAGAATAATTGAACACATACTTATGCAATATACAACGTGATATCATCATCATCTTTGGTTCATTTTCTTGAAAATCATAGGCTCTTTAAAAACATAGGCTGAGGGTAGTCTCGTCTCCTGCATTTAAGCACATAAGTTATGCATAACATTCTCATCTTATCTCATAAGAGATTCTCTTCTTTCTCATGCAATTAAGCATATAAGTTATGGCAAGTATAACAATATCATATATCTCATATGACATATTCTCTTCTCATGCATTAAAGCATATAATTCACGTAAATTCACATAAGACATGCAATTATAATTTAAACTAATTAATGGTGGCGAGTCTACCTCAAATGTCTCGATTTGCGTGAAAAGTGGAGCGGGATGAAATCTCAATCTCCTAATTGTTCGTACGTATCGTCTAGCCAAAATAGAAAATAATTTTGAATTAGTATTTCGAATATTTAAGGCTTTAAAGTGATAAAATAAAGTTTAGGGATTAAATTGGAAGTTATTGAAATTGAATTTGACAAATTTAAGGGTTGAAAATACTATTTTCAAAGTATTGGGGTTAAATGTGAAAAATAGGGATTCTAGGGACTTAATTGAAAACTATTGAAACTGAAAATAAATGTTTGAGAGCTGAAATTGAATTTTATAAGTTATGGACTAAACTGTAAATTTATTTAAAACTGAAAATAGAAGTTTAGGGCTGAAATAGTAACTTTTAAAAGTTAGGGACTAAACTGTAAATATATTAAAACTGAAAATAAAACAAAAAGGCTGAAATTAAACATTTTTAGAATTTAAGGACTTAATTGAAAATCTGTTAAAACTGAAAATAAAATATTAAGGACTGAAATAAACTTTTACAGAAACTTGGGGCTAAATTGAAATTCCTTAAAACTGCAAATAAATTGATAGGACCGAAATAAAAATATTTAAAAACTTAGGGACTGAAATAATAACTATTAAAACATGGGGGCTAGGGGGTAAATTCAAAGTTAAATTAAAATATAATAACATATCTCATTTCTCTCTCTATCTGTAAATCGAGAGAGAGAGAGAGCGAGCGAGCGACGGGGGGAAGGGGGCTTCGCCCCTTCCTCCGCATCTCCACCACCGACCGGCGGTCGGTGGCAGCGCCACCAACGTGGTGGCGCCGGTGATCGTAGGTGGGGGGTGGAGGCGACGGGTTTGGTGCGCAATTCGAGGGAAAACCGAAGCTTGGAGGCTCGATTCCTTTCGGGAAAGAGGTAAATTTTTTGGGTTTTTCTTAGTTCTTGGTTTTTGTGGCTTTTGGGGTTGATTTTGGTATTGATTTTTGGGTGCTATAGGGGCTATCGAGTGGCAGCTTTGGTGTCGGTCTTGGGTTGGTTGGAGTTGTGGATGTGTTGGGGGTTGGATTTCTGCTGAAATTCTAAAATGGCTGTCGATTGGGGCGATTGAGGTGGCTGTTCATGTGGGTGGTAAGCTTGGTGTTGGTGTTTTGGTTTCTCAGCTCGTGTGTGTGTTGGACTGGGTTTGAAGCTTCAAATGGTGGTTCTGCAGTTGGTGTTTGGGTCGTGTAAACCCTACTGCAGTTGTTGCAACCGGCTTTGGTGGATGGTTGAGGCTGCAGCTGAGTGGAATGGTGGTGTTGGTGGTTCTAGGTTTGGTGGCTGCAGCTGTTGCATTTGGTGAATGGAGAAATGGGTTCGGCTATTGATGCTAGAAACTGAGGTTCTAGCATCACACGATGCTTTCCAATTTCTGGGATGTTGTGGATGAATGGGCAGTGGTTTGGGCAGTGCAGTGTCGTGAGTTGGTATGCATTAGCTGTTGAGGCTGCAGCTGAGTGGAATCACTATCTTGTTGGTGCTAGAAATTAAGGTTCTAGCATCAACATGATTTTCCAGTAACTGGATTGAAGAAAAATGAAGTTTCCTTACCCAAAGATTGCTGCTGCGTGAATTGTGGAAATGGAGAGGTGAGGAATTGATGTATGAATAGTGATGATTAGAGCACAAATTTCTAGGTGGGTAATTGGGCCAAGCAGTTGGGCTTTTGGAAATATTCTAATTTGGGCCTAAGTGGATTGGGCCTAAACATCAATATTTGGGCCTGACATAATTGGACTTAAATATTGGGCTCTAAATATTGGACTTGAATTATTAAAATTGGATCCAAATAAAATGAATCCGAATTGAAATTAAAATGATTACTCGATATTGGATTCGATTCGAAATAATTTAAATTCATTTATAACGGCTAGACGAACGCGCTGTTTCTTTAAAATTAGGGTTAAAGTTTAGCGACACGTTTTTCGAGAAATAATTTTATATTATTTAAAAGTTCTCGGTTGCTACAACCTTACCTCCTTAAAATAATTTCGTCCTCGAAATTTAAACTTACTTGATCTAAAATATTTGGATATTTAACCAGAATTTCTTCCTCTTTCTCCCAGGTAGCTTCATCGCTATCATGTCTACCCCATTGGACTTTGACTAAAGGAATTTTTTTATTTCTTAAGACATGGACTTTTCTCTCTACAATGCACATAGGCGTCTCTTCATTAGACAGATTCCTCTGAATCGAGATAGTCTGAAAATTTACCACATGATTCGAGTCGTGGATATATTTTCTCAATAAGGAAACGTGGAAAACGTTGTGTACGGCTGATAACTCGGGTGGTAACGCCAAACGATAAGCCACGTTACCTACTTTCTCTAGGATCTCGAATGGTCCGATAAAACGAGGTTTTAACTTCCCTCTCTTGCCGA
Source organism: Fraxinus americana (assembly GCA_035079005.1). Classification (NCBI taxonomy): domain Eukaryota; kingdom Viridiplantae; phylum Streptophyta; class Magnoliopsida; order Lamiales; family Oleaceae; genus Fraxinus; species Fraxinus americana. Next base: position 5,525,492 of record CM068714.1, on the reverse strand, counting down.
AGCGAATAGTTCCTTTCATAGGAGCTACTTTCAAAAATACTTTCTCTTCAATTTCAAATTCTAAGTCTTTTCTCCTTTGATCGGCATAGCTTTTCTGTCTATCTTGAGCGGCTTTGATCCGTAGTCTGATCTTATCAATAGCCTCAACTGTCTTTTCAATCAATTCTAGACCTAAAATTCTTCTCTCGCCTACTTCATCCCAATAGACTAGTAATCGACATCGTCGTCCATAAAATGCCTCATATGGTGCCATTCCAATAGTAGCCTGAAAACTATTATTGTAGGCAAACTCCACTAGTGGAAGATGATTCTCCCAATTACCACTCAAGTCTAGTACACAAGCTCTAAGCATATCTTCCAGTGTCTGAATAGTGCGTTCCGACTGTCCATCTGTCTGGGGATGGTAAGCTGTACTAAAATTTAATTTAGTACCCATTGCAACATGTAAACTCTTCTAAAATCTCGAAGTAAATCTCGGATCTCTATCAGAGACAATGTAGGTTGGCACTCCATGAAGTCGAACAATCTCTTTAACGTACAATTGGGACAATTGATCTATATTGAGAGTCATTCTAATTGGTAGGAAATGAGCTGACTTAGTAAGTCGGTCTACAATAACTCAAATAGCGTCATGACTCTTTACTGATTTTGGTAATCCCGTTACAAAATTCATGGAAATTTTCTCCCATTTCCATTCTGGTATATCCAAGGGATTCAACAACCATGATGGTCTCTGATGTTCAGCCTTGACTTGCTGACATGTCATGCATCGAGAGACAAACTTTGCAATGCAACCCTTCATGTTTCTCCACTAAAAGGTGTTGCGTAAATCACGATACATCTTTGTCCCTCCTGGGTGGCATGCGTAAGTTTGGGACTAAGTTGCACAAGTGCTGAAAGTTTAAGGACCTTAGATGCAATTTATTAAGGGCGTGATCGATATGCAAGTCAAAATTTGAGGACTAAACTGTACAAGATCAAAGCTTAGGGACCAGGCGTGCAATATCTCCGAACTTTGGCCACAAAATAAAAGAATTGTGACTTTAAAAGGATTGTGTGCCCTTTTTAATTCTTTTCAAAGACTTCAGGGACCTTGGCTGCAATTTCCCTAGGTTTTAAATTAAAATCATCAATAGGCATTAGGAGCCCCTGTTTTTGTTTTTGGAATTCTGCTTCACCCGTTTCTGCAGCTTCCTCTTTCATTTTTTTTTCTTTTGCTTTCTTTCTCTTTTCTTTTTCTTTTTCTTTCCTCTTTCCTTTTTCCTTTGATTTACTCGATGATTTTGGAGGATCAATCATAGAGCATAAGGAGATACAAAAAGATTTGGCAAGTATTTTGAGAAAATAAAATTCAAGCTTCAAAAAAGGGTTTTATCTTTAAATTTCGATTTTTCTCAATTATTTTGTCAAAATTACAATGTATTTGATGAATATTCTCTTTTGTTGTCATATATATAGAATGGGCTAAATTATTCTGTTGGGATTTGTGGTATTAGTTTAACATAGCCTTGATTAATTTCCATATCTGCCATTTGATTTTAAGTTGCTTATTTTCATTTATTTCTATTATTGTTTTTCATGCATTTTCATTTATGTGGCCAATAGATGATTGTGTTTAGTGATTTGTACGTCGTTCGAGAGAAGATTGTGCATTTTAGATTAAATAGTAGAAACCCTAGGTTTGTGTAGTGGATAGAGATATAACATTACCTCTAGGTGATCCGTTGAGTTATTTTCACAAAAAATTAATGCAATTGTCTGGTTTAAATCAACATAGAGATATAGTAGGATAAACTAATCAATTAGGGTTAATTTCGCTCGAGATAGGTAATTAGCTAAAATTGGAAAATCGGATCTAACATCGTAAATGAGTAATTTATTAATTAGCCAGTGGAAAAATTAATTAGGTGACGGTTAAGCGAAACCATGAATCCCAACCACGTTTCCCTCAAAACTTTCTAAGTGTTTACGTTTTCTTATTTTGTAGATTTTTAGTTAATTTCTCATAATTTTCAAAATCAAATTTTATTGTGTGTTTGTTCTTATTGTCAAAAATTAAATTGACTAAATTTGTGTAATTAAAAGTAAGCATTCCTCGAGGGATCGACAATCCAGACTCAAAAAGTCCACTTTATTACTTGAACTCGACCCATGCACTTGCGGTATATTATTTTAGTGAACAAGTTTTTGGCACCGTTGCCGAGAAGCGTTTTATTTTAATTACCACCTTAATTGATTCTAATTTTCAAAAAAAAAAAAAAATTGTTTTGTATTTTTTATTTTAGTGAACAAGTTTAGTGAACAAGTTTTTGGCACCGTTGCCGAGAAGTGTCTTATTTTAATTACCACCTTAATTGATTCTAATTTTCAAAAAAAAAAAAATTGTTTTGTATTTTTTATTTTATTGTTATTTTTTTATATTTTTATTGTGTAGTTGGCTTCTTAATTTTTATTTCCTTAGGTCTTCGGTAGTGCATGCTTCATTTGAAAAATTTTGATTTTTCGAACTTGATTCGAATATTGAAAGGACTTTCCGAAGAAGGTGACGGGAACAAAGGGAATTAAGAAGACAACGATTAATCGAGATGGCCCAACAAGGAGAAAATGTAGAACCCAATGCTCAACCAAAAAATATTCTGCGAGGTGGCATTCCACTGGGTTTTGGTAACCAAGTGGGTAGGGCTCAAGAGCCTGTTGTAAATGAGGAAGATATGCTATTTTGGGATTTCATGAACCCACATGTAGTAGATAATGAATCAAGTATTGTCTACCCTTCTTATGGACATCCAAACTTTCAACTTCGACCGGATGTCATCAGTTTATTTTCTAATACCATTCCATTTTATGGGAGGACTGATGAGAACCCACACTCTCATGTTGCACGATTTGTGGAGAATGTTGGCAATTTTAAATATGAGGGCGTGAGTGTGGAGGCAATCCGAATGAGATTATTTGTCCATATACTGAAGGATAAGACAAGGGAGTGGCTTGAAACTTTACGACCTGGGAGCATAAATAGTTGGGCGGAGTTTGCTAAAAAATTTACAACCAAATTCTTTCCACCCGCTCAAGTAGCTAAACTCAAGCATGACATAACCACCTTCCAACAATTCGAATTGGAGAGCTTTCATGAGGCTCGGGAGATGTGTAAAGATATGCTTCGAAAATGTCCAAATCATGGAATCACAATAGGGGCAACAAGTAAATTATTTATGCTGGGTTGACTCCTTCTTTCTGTTCAAATGTAGATTCATCTTCTAATGGATCAATTAAGAAGAAGAGTATTCGGGAAGTATATGATCTATTAGGTGTTCACAAAGAGGAGTTGGTGGAGTTCGAGATGGTGAAGCATTTTCAATGGTTCTAGCAAAGATTGACTCCTTATCAAAGAAGGTAGAAGGACTTTCTACATCTACCTCTGGCTCTCATTCTACCCATATGATACAATCCCCGTCTATTTGTGATATTTGTGGAGCAAATCACCCAAGTCCAAGTTGTCCATTGATGGGTAGTAGTTTGGCATCCACTGAGCAAGTGGCATATGCTCAAATTTCCAACGCCAAGGGTATAATCCTTACTCTCAAGTAGTTTGGCATCCACTGAGCAAGTGGCATATGCTCAAATTTCCAACGCCAAGGGTATAATCCTTACTCTCAAACTTATAACCCTGGTTGGCGAAATCATCCAAACTTCTCCTATGGGAGCAATCAAAATGTGTTAAATCCGAGGCCACAAGAGAAGAAAGAAGGATAGGAAGAGGCCATTGCTAAGTTAGCGAACCATCAATTGCAATATCAAGAACGCAATGATGCCTCTTTGAAAAATTTGGAACGTTAAGTAGGTCAAATATCCAAGCTTCTCTCCTAAAGGCAACAAGGAGCATTGCCTAGCAATACCGAAACAAATCCAAGAGAGAATGTGCAAGCTATTACCACTAGAAGTGGGGTGGAATTACCCGAAATTACAGTAACATAAGCAAGGGTTCAATCCGACAAAGCACCCATGGGGGAAGATGTACTTGTTCAAGAGCCTAGTATTATGTTGAAGCAGACAAGGAAAGTGAACACAAGCCATCAACATCAAAGGCTCCAACACTGGTTAAGGCATATGTACCTCCTATTCCCTTTCCACAGAGACTTCAAAAGCATAAGCTCGATGTTCAATTGGCAAATTTTTGGAAGTGTTCAAGAAGCTACACATCAATATCCCATTTGCCGATACCTTAGCTCAAATGCCAAGTTATGCCAAGTTCATGAAGGACATTCTTTCCAACAAAAGAAAACTTGAAGAGCATGAGACGATGATGCTAACGGAGGAATGTAGTGCTATTTTACAAAATAAATTGCCTCCAAAAATCAAAGATCCAGGGAGTTTTACTATTCTATGCACTATTGGTGATTTAAACTTTAGTAAAGCTTTATGTGATCTTGGTGCTAGCATTAATTTGATGCCTTTGTCAATTTTTAGAAAATTGGGCTTAGGAGAGGCCAAGGCAACTACCGTGTCCTTGCAATTGGCCGATAGATCTATCAAGTATCCAAGGGGTGTCATTGAGGATGTCCTAATCAAAGTGGACAAGTTCATCTTCCCGGCCGATTTTATAATTCTTGATATGGAGGAAGATCATGACATTCCTATTATCTTGGGACGACCATTTCTTGCTACCGATCAAGCTTTGATTGACGTTCAAGAGGGGAAATTGTTCGCTTGAAAATATACCGCAAGTGCATGGGTCGCGTACAAGTAATAAAGTGGACTTTTTGAGTCCAGATTGTCGATCCCTTGAGGAATGTTACTTTAGATTACACGACTTTAATCAATTTAATTCTAACAATCAAATGAAACACACACAATTAAACATGAGATTTGGAAAGCGGTAAATAAACTAAAAATCTACAAAATAAGAAAAACACAAATACTTGAAAATTTCGGAGAAAGAACGTGGTTGGGATTCGTGGTTTAGTTTAACCATCGCCTAATTAATTTCTCTATAAACCAATTAACGCATTACTTAATTCCTATGGTAGACCCGATCTTCCAATTTTAGTTAATTACCTCTCTCGAGTGAAATTAACCCTAATTGATTGATTTAACCTACTATATCTCTATGTCGATTACAACCAAATAATCGCATTCAATCATAGTGAAAATAGCTCATTGGGTCACGTAGGGCTAATGGTATATCTCTATCCATTACACAAACCTAGAGTTCCTACTATTTGGTCTAAAATGCACAATCTTCTCTCGAACGATATACTAATCACTAAACACAATCATCTATTGGCCACATAAATGAAAATGCATGGACAATAATAGTAGAAACACATGAAAATAAGAACCTTAAAAATCAATAGGCAAATATAGAAATTAATCAAGGCTAGGTCAACTAATTCCACAAATCCCAACACAATCAATTAGCCCATTTTATACATATGATTAAAAGGAGAATGTTTATACAAATACATCACAAATATGTCAAAATAATTGAGAAAAACAAAGATATAGATAAAACCCCTTTTTGAGCTTGGCTTTGAATTCTCCCAAATATTTCTCCACCACTTTGATGTAATCTCCTTTTATGCTCTTAATTAATTTTCAAAATATCAAGTAAAAATGAAAAGAAAAAGAAAAAAAGAGAAAATGAAGGAAGAAAGAAAGAAAGAAAGAAAGAAGAGAGAAAAGAAAAGAAAATGGAAGAAGAAGCAAAACCCACAAGAGAGAAAAACTCTCAAAAACTCTTTCTCTAGGAACTTTCTCTAGGGTTTGGGTAATGAGATTTGGTGTTTAAATACTCCTGAAACCGAGCACAAACAAAAGCTCAAAATGCCCTCAAAATATCTGGTTTTCGGAAATTTTTAACGCACAGATGCGCAGGTGCGCACAATTCCAGAAGCCAAGTGCGCGGGTGCGCACTCATGGTGAAATCAAAAATTGCACATGAGGTCCTCGGGATAAATTGCATAGTTTGTCCCTAAACTTTTGATTTGTGCACTTTGGTCCCCAACTTCACATTTGTGTTCACTTTTAGTCATTTTCTTCTCATTTTTGCCTCATTCTTCTTCTTATCGGGGTTTTTGTCTACAAAAGTGAAAATTACACAATTATGCATAGAAATATACTCAATTTCATTTATATTTAAATCTAAAAGAGTACCAAATAAGTGTGTTTTTACACACTTATCAGAAACTCATCTTAAGGGTTCAAGATGAACAAGTTACATTCAATATTCTGAAGGCCATCAAGTACCCATCAGAATTCGATTCATGTCTTCGAGTGGATGTTGTTGTTCATGTGGTGACCGATTCTCTTTATGGGCTTTTTAAGGATTCTCTTGAAGCATGTCTTGCACGTTCATCAACTACCAAGGATGGGGATCCCGAAGTTGAGCACGTGGCACATTATTTGGGGGTTGCATCATCTTGTTCTTACAAGAGAGAACCATACTTTGAAGATTTGAAAAAGAACTCTTCACCACCACTACCATCTCTTCAACGAGCACCTACACTTGAATTAAAGCCTCTTCCATCTCTTTTAAGGTATGCTTATTTGGGAGATGCATCTACACTTCCAGTTATCATTTCCAACTCCTTAAGTGAGTTGGAGGAAGAGAAGTTACTTCGAGTGTTGAGGGAACACAAGGAGGCTAATGGTTGGACTATCGCAAATATTCGAGGAATTAGCCCTTCTTTGTGCATGCACAAGATCCTTATGGAAGATGATTTTAAACCATCAATGGAGCATCAAAGGAGGTTGAATCCGAACATGAAAGAAGTGGTGAGGGCTGAGGTTGTAAAGTGGCTTAATGCGGGCATTATTTATCCAATTTCAGATAGTGCACGGGTGAGCCCCGTTCAAGTGGTACCAAAAAAGGGAGGTGTAACGGTAGTCGAAAATGAGAACAATAAACTTATACCTACAAGACTTGTGACCGGTTAGAGAGTATGCATTGATTACTGCAAGCTCAATAATGCTACTAGAAAGGACCACTATCCTCTTCCTTTCATTGATCAAATGCTTGAGCGATTGGCAGGGTATTCTCACTATTGCTTTTTGGATGGGTATTCTCAAATTCCAGTAGCCCCGGAAGATCAAGAGAAAACTACGTTCACTTGCCCATATGGTACATTTGCATATAGAAGGATGCCTTTTAGTTTGTGCAATGCACCCGCCATTTTCCAAAGGCGCATGATGGCTATTTTTTCTGACGTGGTGGAAAAATGTTTTGAGGTTTTTATAGATGATTTCTCGGTGTTTGGGGCCTTGTTTGATGGATGCTTGAGGAATTTGGAAATGGTATTAAAAAGATGTGAGGAGACCAACTTAGTACTTAATTGGAAAAAATGCCACTTTGTGATCCAAGAAGGCATAGTTCTTGGCCACCGAATTTCACGCAAAGGGATAGAAGTTGACAAGGCAAAAATCTAAATAATTGAGAAATTACCTCTACCAACTTCGGTAAAGGGGATAAGGAGTTTTTTGGGACATGCGGGATTTTATATGAGATTTATCAAGGACTTCTCAAAAATTACAAAGCCACTTTGTTCTTTACTTGAGAAAAACAATAATTTTGATTTCTCTCAAGAGTGTCTTCACGCTTTCAACACTCTTAAAGAGAAACTCATCACTGCTCCTATCATTGTAGCTCCAGATTGGGATCTTCCATTTGAACTTATGTGCGATGCAAGCGATTATGCCATTGGAGCGGTTTTGGGGCAAAGAAGAGATAAAATCTTGCATGTTATCTACTACGCTAGTCAGACCTTGACTGATGCTTAACTGAACTATGCTACTACTGAAAAAGAGATGCTCGTGGTAGTATTTGCATTTGATAAATTTCGGTCTTACCTCATTGGGTCGAAGGTGATTGTTTACACCGACCACTCGGCCCTTAAGTATTTGCTAGCAAAAAAAGATGCCAAAGCTCGATTGATTAGATGGGTTCTTCTTTTACAAGAGTTTGACTTAGAAATTTGTGATAAGAAGGGGACCGAAAATGTTGTTGCTGATCATTTATCTCGACTTGAGCATACCGAAGAAGTGGAGGATTGTAAAATAAATGAGGTATTCCCCGATGAGCAACTCTTGCAAATCATGCATCTTCTACAAGTCACTCACACACCATAGTATGCGGACCATGTGAATTTTCTTGCTAGTGGTATCACTTCCCCAGATCTTTCTTACCAAGAAAGGAAGAGATTCTTCGTCGACATCAAGCATTATTTTTAGGAAGACCCTTTGTTGTTTAAACAAGGTCCAGATCAAATTATTCGGAGATGTGTACCGGAAGATGAAATGGAGCCAATCCTCGAGTAATGTCATTCTTCTCCCCATGGTGGCCACTTTGGTTCCGTGAAAACCGCGTCAAAGGTACTCCAATCGGGTTTCTATTGTCCCACATTATTTAAGGATTCCCACACTCTTGTCTCTAAATGTGATAGATGCCAACGTAGTGGTAATATCTCCAATCGAAATGAAATGCCGTTGAACTCTATATTGGAGGTAGAAATTTTTGATGTGTGGGGTATTGATTTCATGGGGCATTTTCCTTCATCATTCTCAAATCAATACATTTTGGTGGCGGTCGATTATGTGTCAAAGTGGGTCGAAGCGGTGGCTATGCCCACTAATGATGCTCGAGTGGTAGTAAACTTTTTGTTATAGCACCTCCCGAGCTATCATTAGTGATGGAAGCAAACATTTTTGTAATCGCATCTTCGACTCATTATTGACAAAATATGGAGTGAAGCATCGTGTGGCCACCCCCTATCATCCCCAAACTAGTGGCCAAGTTGAGATTTCAAATAGGGAGTTGAGGAGGATTCTCGAGTTAAAGGTGAGCGCCTCGAGAAAAGATTGGTCCAAGAAATTGGATGATGCATTATGGGAATACCGCACCGCCTTCAAAACCCCTATTGGTATGTCCCATTACCGTCTTTTATTTGGGAAAACTTGTCACCTCCCCATTGAACTCGAGCATCGAGCTTATTGGGCAATGAAAGCTTTGAACTTTGATATCAAATCGGCCGGTGAGAAAAGATTGCTTCAATTGAATGAACTTGATGAAATCTGTCTTGATTCTTATGAGAATGCTCGAATTTACAAAGAAAAGACAAAGAAATGGCATGACAAACACATTGTGAAGCGGGAGTTCTTTGTTGGGCAACAAGTTCTTCTCTACAATTCTAGACTCCGATTGTTTCCCGGGAAGCTCCGCTCAAGATGGTCGGGCCCTTTCACCATCGCACAAATCTTTCCACTTGGAGTAATTGAACTTTATCATGAAAAAAAGGGAACTTCAAGGTCAACGGGCAACGTTTAAAACCATACTTATGAGACGAATTTTCAAAAGAGAAATCATTTATTCTCCTTGACAACCCGGAGTAATCATGCCCCAGAAGTCGAGCTAGAGACTTTAAAACAAGCGCTTATTGTGAGGCAACCCAATTTTCTTACCCTTTTACTATTTTGATATTTACTCATGATTAATACGTTTTTTAGCACATTTTTAACTTAAAACCATTTTTCGTAGGTCAAAATTTTGAAGTCCCACATATCTAAGGTCCCTCATAAGTGTGAGGGTAAATTGTGTACAGGAAGGTCACTTGCCCCAGTTCATTAAAAGCATCACAAATCCAAGTAGAGCATTGATACCTTTTCACCAAATATACAACCAGGGAAGTTTCGTTATCCCATATTCTCTTTTATCTTGTACTGTACACATTGAGGAAAATGTGTGAATTAAGTTTGGGGGTATTGAGCCTTGTCGGCTTTTGTTGAATTGATTTGATGATATAGCCTTGACAGCTTTTCTATTTGTGCTTATATTGGTGATTTTGTATTGACATGTTAGATGGCCTTGCCGGCTTAGAATTGCTTGATGTTTGAAATTGTTATTAATTTATACTCTATACTTGACCAAATATGCTAGTTGTGCGTAAAATTTTTCAAAAAAATTGCTTGTCCATGTGAGATCCTAAGTTACATTGAGTACAATAGTCATGATTAATTGTTATCTAGATGTGGTAATGATTGTTTGATGGGAAAAATCTTTGTATTGGTGGAACTAGGTTGTGAGTTGTTTGAAAATTTATATTAACCTATATTCACTTCTCTTTCACTTAACCATATTGCAAGATAAGTTTGGGGGTGGTAGAGCTGGTGAAGGATATTATCTAGAAGTGTGTTGATTCCATGCATGTTAAAAAAAAAAAAATTGTGTGGAGTGTCTTTTGCTAAGTATAAGCTAGGTAATGACCATATGTTAGAGAACTAAGCCCCATTTATTTTGTAATGCTAAAAATAGATACTATACTTGTTGATTCTTGCCTCACTTCGTAGCCTTTTTGACTCGAGTTATTAAGTTCGTTGGGGTATCTCAAAACCCGATACCCTTTGGTCTAAACAACCGGGGAGCTATTGACCTAAAGTTCGCTACAAGGGTCAAGAAGAAAGTTTAAAGGAGTGAGGTAAAACGTGAAATTTAATTGAAAAAAAAATTTTGATTTAGTGCAATTGTAATTGATATCTTGGCTTAGATAACTAGTGGGTTTGAATTGCTTAGTATAGGTTTGAATGTGGAAACACTCATTAGTGGAGAATCATCACATTTCTAAATGTTGAAATTACTGTTAGACCAAGCCGAACTAGAGCGAAAAAAGAAACGAGTGATTCAGGGCGATCTTTAGATTTACACCTTGGGGTAAAAAAATAATAATAATATTTATTTGAGTATGTGAATCTTACGAGCTTGAAAGGATATATTTGACCACAAAGGGTCGGGTTGGAGCCAATTTAAGATTTTTTCCATCTTGATAATTGTTTCCTAATTTAGATGATGATTGAAAATGGCTATGCACACATAAACACACATTGGATAAGTTTAAATTATTTTTGGTAGCATCATTTGGAGCATAATTGTAAATTGATATACAATTTTATACTCATTGATATTTTTGGCAAGTTGTCTAATATGTTGATATCACATTTGCATGATTATGTTAGAAGTTAATCTTACTCGAGACGAGCAAGAGCTCAAGTTTGGGGGTGTGATAAGTGTGTTTTTACACACTTATTAGTTACTTTTCAAAGTTAATTATAATTGAAATTGAGTAGATTTCTATGCATAATTGTGTAATTTTCACTTTTGTAGGCCAAAACCCCGTCAAGAAGGAGAACGAGGCGAAAAGGAAGAAAAAGGGACTTAAAGCGTATAAAATTGTGAAGTTTGGGACCAAGTTGCACAAGTGTTGAAAGTTTAAGGACCTTGGATGCAATTTATTAAGGGCGTGATCGATATGGAAGTCAAAATTTGAGGACTAAACTGTACAAGATCAAAGCTTAGGGGCCGACGTGCAATATCTCCGAACTTTGGCTACAAAATAAAAGAATTGTGACTTTAAAAGGATTGTATGCCCTTTTTAATTCTTTTCAAAGACTTTAGGGACCTTGGCTGCAATTTTCCTAAGTTTTAAATTAAAATTAGCAATAGGCATTAGGAGCCCCTGTTTTTGTTTTTGGAATTCTGCTTCACCCGTTTCTGCAGCTTCCTCTTTCATTTTTTCTTTCTTTTGCTTTCTTTCTCTTTTCTTTTTATTTCCTTTTTCCTTTGATTTACTCGGTGATTTTGGAGGATCAATCATAGAGTATAAGGAGATACAAAAAGATTTGGCAAGGATTTTGGAAAAATCAAATTCAAACTTCAAAAAAGGGTTTTATCTTTAAACTTCGATTTTTCTCAATTATTTTGTCAAAATTACAATGTATTGGATGGATATTCTCCTTTGTTGTCATATATATAGAATGGGCTAAATTATGGGAACAATACATAATTCCTTGTTTTAAAGATCACATTTCATAAATAACAAATTTCAAATTTTTTTTTTCAAAAATCAGGTGTTAAATCAATTTATTAAATATTTTTAATTATAATATAATACAATTATCCAAATTTATTAAATTTCAAATCCAAATCATTTTCTCTCTCTACTCTCTATCCTCTCCCTACTCCTTCTACTCCGGTCATCTACTCCAGCGATTGTTTCGGCGAACACTCCGGTGGCCTCTTCGGCGACGTTCTGACTGCTCCAATTTCCAAAAAAAATTCTAGAATTTCAAGTTATAATCTGTCACAATTGGTCACTACGAGTTACAATTAACCAGTCACAATCGATCACAAACGGTCACAACCGGTCACAAACAGGTCACAAACGGTCACAACCAACACATATTTGGTGGAAATCTCATCCCGTGCCACCAAATTCAAATAAATTTTCGTTGAGGTTCACATCAAGCAAAGGCAGGAGTTCATCGAGAGAATCCAAAGGCTGAAGAAGCCTGTTCCCAACAACCACGACCTTCACATCCGGCACACCATCACCACCTCCACATCCGGCACACCTCACCACCATCGCACAACCAGAAATGCAGTGTCACCACCAACACTTGTGACTGTCTCACCACTGCCACTAGCCGCATCATGTCCGAAACCACCGTCGCCAGAACCACCACCACCACCTTCTAGCAGCAAAATCATCATCTCAAACCAATGCAGACACTACCACCACCACAATCAGCCTACCACTCCACAACATCACCACCACCACAAATCCCCACAAAACTACCGCAAAAATCATCTCAAAGACCACCAAAAAAATCACCACAAACCACCACAAATCTGCTACAGCAACACTTAGACCGCCGCTGCTCCTTCCTAGTTTCAAAGTATAGCCTATCTATACACTTCAGTCTCAGCCTTGATGGCAGCCATTTGCTGCAACTCCAATTGGAACTTTGCAAGATCGACATCAATGTCCTTCAACTTCTGAGCGAGCTCCTTTTTCTCTGCCCGTAGTTCCTCAATATTTGCTCTGACTTGGTCCACCTCAGCAACAAGCCCATTAACGGAACGGGCCTCTGCCTCCAATTTAAGGGACCGCTCGTAGACCTCACGGACTGGGGCGTCCCTCTCGACCTTGATGGAGGCAGTAGTGGCTGTAAGACAGTGGATGTCTCGCTCAGCGGCGGCCAAATCCTGTTTGAGCACCGTGTGGGCATTGGCCAGGCGCTGGTTGTCCAAGAGGAGGAGTTCGATATCGCAACTCTGGGCAATGACGCGTTCCTCGAGTAATTGGCCGGGGCGTCCGCCGGTGGAGGCGGTGGAGACAGCTGCGTTAATTTGGGCAGAGATTTAAGCCACATGGGGCAACATATTTTCGACCCGCCGTGGGGGTGGGGTGAGTTTAAGCAGCCGTCTAAGTTTTGGTTTGGGGATTTAGGGATGAGAGAATGAGAGAGAGAAAGTGAACATATTCGAATTTGGCGTGTGTGGTGGAGTGGGGTGTTGTGTATATAAATTAATTTTTAGTTTTATAATATTAATTAATAATCCTATTTATCACCTGATTTTTGAATTGTAAATCTTTATCCCTTATTTTTGAATTGTAATCTTGAAAAAGAGGGTTTCAGGTAATTTTCTCCTAAATTATTGTGTTGGGATTTGTGGTATTAGTTTAACATAGCCTTGATTAATTTCCATATCCGCCATTTGATTTTAAGTTGTTTATTTTCATGTGTTTCTATTATTGTTTTTCATGCATTTTCATTTATGTGGCCAATAGATGATTGTGTTTAGCGATTTGTACATCGTTGAGAGAAGATTGTGCATTTTAGATCAAATAGTAGAAACCCTATGTTTGTGTAGTGGATAGAGATATACCATTACCTCTAGGTGATCCATTGAATTATTTTCACAAAAAATTAATGCAATTGTCTAGTTGAAATCAACATAGAGATATAGTAGGTTAAACTAATCAATTAGGGTTAATTTCGCTCTAGATAGGTAATTAGCTAAAATTGAAAAATCGGACCTAACATCGTAAATGAGTAATTTATTAATTAACTTGTGGAAAAATTAATTAGGTGACGGTTAAGCGAAACCATGAATCCCAACCACGTTTCCCTCAAAACTTTCTAAGTGTTTAGTTTTCTTATTTTGTAGATTTTTAGTTAATTTCTCATAATTTCCAAAATCAAATTTTATTGTGTGTTTGTTCTTATTATCAAAAATTAAATTAACTAAATTTATGTAATTAAAAAGTAAGCATTCCTCGAGGGATCGACAACCCGGACTCAAAAAGTCCACTTTATTACTTGAACGCGACATGTGCACTTGCGGTATATTATTTTAGCGAACAGCTGCAATTCTCCAAAAAAAATCAATGAAATTGAAGCACTTACTCAAATTTTGGGGGTACTTGGCGACTTGTGGCTTGGCTAAGGAGAAGCCTGAGTCGGCTTGGGTTCGGTAGACCCTAGCTGAGGGTCGAGCCTAAATTTTTTGGTCATGCAAGTCCGAACAATTTTTACTCGGGTCGTTAATTTTACCCAATTCGTTAATTTTTAAAATAATTAAATGACAAATGTGAAAACATTTTGATAAGTTTGGTACAAATTCAATTTATTTTTATTTTTAAAATTTTTTGAATGATAACATGAAAAATTATGTAAGCATAATGACAATTCAAGAACTTCAAACTTCAATTGCAATTGAATTGTTGACAAGAACGAGGCCTTATGTACATTACACACGCCTTGTCAGAACTAGAGGCCACAGAATTTCGCTAGAACACTGACACGTGGGTCCCGCAGATTTTTTTCTTCAGTGGTGGTATATGTACAGAAGTCTTATCATAGAAACACACCAGATGAGCTGACAACCATTACTTTTATATAAAAAAGTGATAAAGAAAAGAAACAGAACACGTTAAATTGAAAACACAATATACCTTCACTTTCTCTTTCTCCACGCCACTTTACCTAATGAAGTTCCCACCGATCTGAGACCCTAAATTCCTATCGACGTCGTCAGCGCTTTTATCAACTTCGTCGCCTGCCGTCAATCCATCAAACAACGACATCTCCAACGTATTATCTTTGTCATATTATCAAGTGCACAAACCGTGATAAACCTACTATTTTTGTCGCCGCTGTCGTCATCATCTCCAGCTGTCGTTAATGTATGATTTTTTTAATTATTCCATAGGAGAATGTATGATTTTTTTCAATTATTAAAATTGATTACTATTAAGAATGACAATTTCGTTGGTAATATGAACTACTCTTCACCCACATAAAATCCGTAGGTGAAAGGTTGACACATTTTTTAGAAAAAATTTGAATCACATCACCTACGGAAATGTTGTTGGTAAATGGTAAGCATTTAAACAACAACATCAAGTACGGAATATCCGTTGGTGAAAAATTACCACTTTTACCAACAAAAATTCCGTTGATGATTTTTCGTAGCTAAAAGTCTAATATTTTTACTAACGGATAATTCGTTTCTGATTACCATTGGATAGAATCCATTGAAAATTATCCGTAGGTGAAAAGCTGATTTTTAGTAGTGAATCTAAGATTCCATGATCATATGAAATAACAAATTGTATACTCGACAGTTTGGGTATAGAAAGACACAATTTGTTACATGATCAAAATATGTCGTTCACAATCGATACATGAAGTTGGACACTTTATGTTGATAAGATTGCGTTGTTCTTATTGAGATTTGTCTAGATTTGGAAATAAGAACAATAACGTGTTTTGAAGCACGTTGAACAAGACCGCTTGAATTACTCATTTGTGACCGCTTAAAATGAGACGCCACTCGATTATCGAACAAGTTACTAAATTCTGAGCAAGTAATGTACCTTTAATTGCTAGTTCAATTTCTTTGAGGTACCAATGAGTGAAGTCTTAAATTAGAAGATCAATCTCGGTACTTTGGGAATATGGGCGAAGCAGTTAGAGATCATATACATGCAATAATGGAATCTGTTAATCATCATGATGAGACGATCGCCATTCTAAGATATTTTCTAAAAGGAATTGAACCTGAGCTCAATAGTGCGATGATGAGGGGATTTGGTGTTGTGATCACAACGAATTCGCTTTATGAAATTGGAGGGAAATAAATATTGAAGGGCAAAATGGTCATTTTGTCGACTTCAACATATTGATGGTCAAACTGGGGTTGACTTGTGGAACGGTGGTCGGAGGATATCGTTATTGAATCATGATTGGCTTCCATAACTTTCACTCGACTCAAGAGTGCAATCCCATATTTTTAGTAGAGTAGGTCGGGATTAATAGATATATCTCAATTGATCAAGAGTTGACACAATTGGAATTATCTATTGAAGCTTGAGTCTTATGAGTCCGGTTGGGTCCCTCTTTTGGATCCAATAAATGTGTGTGACTTAATTGGTCTACTACAATAAAGTCCAAGGATATTTGTGCAAATATGAAACCCTAATGGTGTGTTATAAAGGTTAGTTTTTTAGCCATTTTCATTCTCACAAAGTGAGAAGAGGCACCTAAGGAGCACAAGGGAGAAGATCTAAGGGAGGAAGCATTTGGTTAGGCCATTAAAAGTTCATTCAAGGTTATCATCTCACCTTTTACGTGTTAGGATTTAAACAAAAAATCCTATGATCTCAAAATGATCTAAGATCCACCATACTTTTAGGTTGAATCGTCAAAGGAAAATTAATTTCCTTTTTGTGATGGTTAAATATCCTCATCTCAACAAATGGTATCAGAGCCATGGTTATAGAAAACATTGAGTAGGATTAAAGGTTTTTTTTAAATCCGAGTGTAAAATACATTTTAGTATTGGTGGTATTAGGATATTTAATTTGACGTGTTATTACTTTATATATTGAAAATGTTAATGATTGTGCATAATTACTTTTGGCCTTAAAATTTTTGCTTCCTATTGTTGTAATTCATTTTTCTTGTTGCTCTTTTACCTAGAAATTTTGTAAGCCATGTATTTTGGAGAAGAAAAAATCATTGTATGAAATTTTTGGTTGGAAGAAGAAGATGTATGAACTCGAAATGCAAAAATTTACCACCGAATCCCAGTAGTTGGAGCTGCTGCCGGCAACGGTAGATGTATGAACTCGAAATGCAAAAAATTTCCACCGAAACGCAGTAGTTGGAGCTGCTGCTGGAAGTCCGACAGTGGTAACGACGATGGAAGTGGTTCTAGGGTTTGTACTATTGGGCCAAATTTTTATTTTTTGGACTTTTCTTAAAAACTTGGGTCAATCTTATTAGATAAGGGCTTTCTTGTTTTTTTTAAGATTGGTACTCAAAAATAAAATTGGCCCACACTTGGAAGCATGAATTGGACTACAAGGAAATTGAAGAATTGGGCCTGAGTGTGGCCCAATAGGATACTTTAATTCTTGTTGTAATTTTCAATTCTTAGGATGTGCCATAAGTGATTATTATTCATTTAATTATTACTTTTATTGCTTTATGGATGATGAGTGGATGTATGATTATTACATGTCATGTAGATTAAATGAAACACCACCCGGTGCACTAAAATCATATGCATTTGCATTTAATAATTTTTTATCACTCTAAATTAATTAGAAGTGACGAAAATTTATTATTAATAATTTAGTGCCATTATAATTGTTTATATTTGGCGAGTAATTATTAATGAAAACCCATATTGTTAAAATAATAAATGGGAGAGGGTTTATAAGCATGTATAAAGCCGCAGCTTCCTCCGTCATCCAATTTGTTATTAAGATACATGTGTTTAGTATCGAATTACATTGGTCTCCCGATACGAAAACGACGTTATTTTTTATTAACAAAAATTGGATCTTGTAAATAGAAATTTTTTTAAATGGAGTAAGTGGGGGATTATCCTATAGATAACATCTCAAGTATTTTGGGTATTTTAAAATAATTGATGGAGGTTATTACACTTATATTGGAATATTGTTGGGGGACTTCCTATAGAAGATTCCAACAAAATTATTCATAGGCTAAATAATAATCAAACCTCATTACATTGTGGCATGAGATGCCGAGCTCAATAAAATGAGTGGGAGGGTCCCAACCTTGCCATCAACTACATTGACCTCCTATAGAGGGCGTATTTAAAGTTGTAAGGGTTTAAGGTCTTTGATTTAAAAAATATAGTTTTGGAGTCTATATCCACATACTCATATACATGCATCATACAAAGATTATTGTTCATTTTAATTAATAGCCGAATCGTTAATTCTTTTCAACAAAATGTCACTTAATCCATTATCAGTGATACTTAAACAAAATCAACTTGTGGGAGAAAACTACGTTGACTGGAAAATAAATCTTAACATTGTTCTTACCATCGAAAAACACAAATTTATGCTGACTGAAATTTGTCCCGAACCCCCTAAAGATGATTCCACAAGATCTCAAAAGGTTGCATATGAAAAGTGGTGTCATTCTGATGAGATGACCCGTTGCTACATTTTGGCATATATGTCAAATGTGTTGCAACAGAAACATCACAATATCGAAATCATTTTTGACATGATAGAAAGCCTTCAAGAGATGTTTGGACACTAAAGCCGACAAGCTAGGCAAGCTTCCATTAGGGTAACTATGAACATATGCATGAATTAATGAAAGAGCTCCAAAATGCTGAAACTGATCTCAAGGCCAGAAGTGGAAAGGCTATGTTTGTGACAGTCGGATCCTCTCATCTTAAGTCTTATAGTGGCAAAGGAGGAATCAAGAGGAAGATGCCAAGTAAAAAAGCAAGATGGCAAGTCAAAGGGAAATAAAACCACTACCGATGGGAAACCAAATGGAAAGTGTTTTTCTTGTGGACAGAAGGGACATTGGAAGAGAAACTGCCTGGATAACCTAGCTAAGGGAAAGCAAGGTAAAGGCAATACCCTATTCATTGAGTCATGCTTAGTGGTTGATTCTACTAGGACCTGGATTGTATATTCTGGACCACTAATCATATATGCAATTCTTTGCAGGGGTTCCAGGAAGCCAAACACCTCAGTAAAGGGGAGTACATTTTCAGAGTCAGCACAAGAGCAGTAGTATCCGCCAAAATAGTTGGCACCTCTACTTAATGTTTTGAGAATTGTAGACATTTGATTTTAGGTGACTGTTATTATGTTCCCGAACTTACACGAAACTTGGTTTTCATTGCACTTTTATATCGTGTTGGTTATTCAATACTTTTTAGCCATTCTACGGTAGTTATCAAGTTGAATAATTCTGTTATATGTTCAGATCATATGGTTAATAGTCTCTATGTCTTAACTCATATTATTGGTTCTATACATAACACTACTACTACTAAGAAAAGAAAGAGATCGTCCAATACCAATAAAACTCTTTTATGGCATCTTAGGTTAGGTCATATTAATCTAAACAGGATCCAGAGATTGGTAAAGGATAGACCTTTAAATGAGTTAGAGGTGGAATCTATACCAACATGCGAATCTTGTATAGAAGAAAAGATGACCAATAGACCTTTTATGGCTAAAGGACTAAGAGCTAAAGAAGTTTTGGAATTGGTACATTCCGATGTTTGTAGACCCATTAGTACTCGGGCTAGAGGAGGATTTGAGTACTTCATCACTTTTATAGATGATTACTCAAGATTTGGATACATATACCTTAGGTCTCACAAATTCGAGAAATTCAAGGAGTTTCGGACGGAAGTTGAGAAACAATTGGGTAAGAGTATCAAGACTCTTCGATCTGATCGAGATGGTGAATATCTATCCCAAGAGTTTAAGGTCTACTTATCGGATAATGAAATATTATCCCAACTGAGTGCACCAAGAACTCCCCAACAGAATGGCATCTCAGAAAGAAAAAATCAAACTCTTTTGGATATAGTAAGATCAATGATGAGTTATTCCTCATTGCCTATTTCTTTTTGGGGATATGCACTACAAATAACCATTTATATCTTGAATTTAGTACCATCTAAGTCGGTTCCCAAGACGCCCTTGAATTATGGAATGGGTGCAAACCTAATTTACATCATATTCGGATATGTAGGTGTCCGCCACGTGCTAAAGGGAAAGACAGATAAGATGGGATCAAGATCGGAAGTTTATCCATTTGTAGGATATCCAAAAGGAACAAGAGGTTACTACTTCTATAGTCCTCTAGATAAGAAGATATTTGTTAGTACAAATGCAACCTTCTTAGAAGACAAATACATAGAAGAACACAAGTCTACTAGTAAGATTCTATTGGAGGAGTTAGAACATGGTTCAAAAAACTCAGTTCCAAATTTCCGCATATAATCAAATAGTTATGACTTGGAACCTCTTACATAACCAATGGTCACGGATAAGGTAAGTGAGCATGTGATGCCCACAGTATTTCATGAAATAGAACCAGTGGTAGTAGGGAATGAGGTACCCATTGATGCACCTCTACACACCCATCCCAATGGGGATAATAAGGAGGTTGGTCCTGACTAAGGACGTGACCAAGCAGTGGGAGAAGAGGAAAGATCTTCGGTCAGACTGGACAATCAGGCACCTTCAATCGTTACTTGTAGTGGGAGGAATGTTAGACCACCTTCTAGATACTTTCTCTATGGAGAGTCTTATCATATGATCTCTACTAATAAGAAGAAGATCCCACTTCATTTAAGGAAGCAATGGAGGATGTAGACTTTGAATCGTGGAAATCTGCCATGAACTCAGAAATGGAGTCTATGTATTCTAACTAGGTTTGGGATCTTGTGGATGTACCTAATGGGGTCAAACTTATAGGGTACAAGTGGGTCTATAAAAGGAAAATGGGAATAGATGGGAAGGTTGAAACCTTCAAAGCAATGCTAGTGGCCAAGGAAGAAACCTTGCCGGTTGCCATGCTTAAATCTATTCGAATCCTTTTATCCATTGCCGCTCATTATAATTATGAGGTTCGGCAAATGGATGTTAAGAAAACCTTTTTGACTGGGCGTCTTGACGAGACTATCTACATGATGCAACTTGAATGGTTCGTAAGAGAATGCCATTAAAGGAAAGTTCGCAAGTTCCAGAAGTCCATTTATGAACTTAAGCAAGCGTCCAGGTCCTGGAATGTCAGATTTGATCAAACCATTAAGACCTATGGTTTTGACCAAAATCTAGACAAACCCTATATATACAAGTGTGTGCAAGGGAAGAAAGTAGTTTTCTGATCCTTTATGTGGATGACACTCTACTTATCGGAAATGATGTAGGGACATTTTCATCCGTAAAGAAATGGTTGTCACAACAGTTTGATATGAAGGACTTGGGAGAAGTTAGTTATATTTTCGGAATCCGTATCTTGCGAGATAGGAAAAACAAAAGGATAGCATTATCCCAAGTTTCATACATTGACAAAATATTGTCTAGATTCGCAATACAGAATTCCAAAAAGGGACAACTCCCTTTTAGACATGGAATTCATCTATCTAAGGAGCATTCTCCCAGGACTCCAACAGAGATAGATTACATGAAAAAGGTTCCTTATGCTTCGACTGTGGGAAGCCTCATGTATGCCATGCTTTGCACTAGATTGGACATTTGTTTTGTTGTAGGTATTGTTAGTCGTTATCAGTCTAATCCAGGACCGGAACATTGGATGACAGTGAAGCATATACTCAAGTATCTTCGGAGAATGAGAGACTATATGCTCATCTATTCAGGACATGATCTAAATCTTATTGGGTATACTGATTCTGATTTTCAATCCGATCGTGAATCTAGAAAGTCCACATCGAGTTCAGTATTTACACTGGGAGGTGGGGCCGTGGTATGTAGCTACTTGAGAGCCAAAAAGGTTGTATGGTTCAAAAAGTTTCTCTTGGACCTTGACGTAGTACCTTTGGCAATGGAACCCATAACACTTTATTGTGATAATAGTGGAGTGGTTGCCAATGCTAAAGAACCAATGAGTCATCAGCGTGGCAAGCACATCAAGAGGAAATACCACCTTGTTAGAGAGATTGTTCATCGAGAAGACGTAACGGTTAGTAAGATTGCATCTGCAGATAATCTTGCGGATCCGTTCACCAAGAGCTTACCAGCTAAGGTTTTTGATGAGCACATTAAGAAAATGGGTATTATTGATATGTCACCTATACTTTAAAAGGGCAAGTGGGAAATTGTTAATTTGATGCCCTCTTATAGTAAGTATATTGTAACGACATTATGAATTAATGTTCTATTATTCGCGTGTTAGAATTTGCGACAATAATTTAAGATTCCATGATCATATGAAATAACAAATTGTATACTCGACAATTTGGGTATAGTGAGACACAATTCATTATATGATCAAAATATATCGTTCACAATCGTTACATGAAGTTGGACGTTTTATGTTGATAAGATTGCACTGTTCTTATTGAGATTTGTCTAAATCTGAGAATAAGAATAATAACGTGTTTTGAAGCATGTTGAACAAGACCGTGTGAATTACTCATTTGTGACCGCTCAAAATGAGACGCCACTCGATTATCGAACAAGTTACCTAAATTCTGAGCAAGTAATGTACCTTCAATTGCTAGTTCAATTGATTTGAGGTACCAATGAGTGAAGTCTTAAATTAGAATATCAATCTCGGTACTTTGAGAATATGGGCGAAGCAGTTAGAGATCATATATATGCAATAATGAAATCCGTTAATCATCATGATGAGACGATCGTCACTAAAAGATATTTTCTAAAGGGAATTGAACTTGAGCTCGGTAGTCCGACGATGAGGTCATTGGACTTGGTGTTGTGATGTGATCACAACGAATTCGCCTTAAGAAATAGGACGTGGAGGGAAATACATGTTGAAGGGCAAAATTGTCATTTTGTCGACCTCAACATATTGACGGTCAAACAGGGGTTGACTTGTAGAATGGTGGTCGGAGGATATTGTTATCGAATCATGATTGGCTTCCATAACTTTCACTCGACTCAACAGTGTAATCCCGTATTTTTGGTAGAGTAAGCCTAGATTAATAAATATATCTTAATTGGTCAAGAGTTGACCCAATTGGAAATATCTATTGGAGCTTGAGTCTTATGAGTCCGATTAGGTCCTTCTTTTGGCTCCAATATAGGTATGTGACTTAATTGGTCTACTACAATAAAGTCCAAGGATATTTGTGCAAACACGAAACCCTAATGGTGTGTTATAAATATGCCCTTTAAGGACATATTTACAAAGGTTAGGGTTTTAGTCATTTTCATTCTCTCAAAGTGAGGAGAGGCACCTAAGGAGCACAAGCGAGAAGATCTAAAGGATGAAGCATTTGGCTAGGCCATTAAAAGCTCCTTCAAGGTTATTGAGTCCCTTTACGTCTTAGGATTTAAACAAAAACGTCTTATGATCTCAAGGTGATCTAAGATCCACCATGTTTTTGGGTTGAATCGTCAAAGGAAAATTAATTTCCTTTTTGTGATGATTAAATATCCACATCCCAACAGAATCATGGTCACTGTGGCCACCACCACGGCAGCAGGACTATGGTCCACCACAGCAGCAGAATTATAATCTGCCGCCTGCTCGTCTCCGCATTGTATCTATGGCCAGCCACAAAATTTCCCTCCCTAGCAGAGTTATGTTCCACCAGGATTGGGTGAAAGAAGAGGTCCTATGCCACCAAATAATGCTCATGGTAGGTGGGATAATGGTATAAGAGATCCAACGCCTTCATATCAAAGCAGTAATAGTCAAGGAGAGCCTGGGGATTATCGCGGCCAAGGGCAAAGAGACTTCTCCAAGGAAATTAGTGGAGCCAGGTACCTCCTGAGCAGATGGGCTTGTCACAAGACACACAGAACTATGGACCTTCACAAGGTGGGATTTTTAAACGGGTACCAGGAAGACCTCAGGGACAAGCTTATGGACAGAATCACCCAAGGCATGGAGATGATCAGAGAAGCAACACGCAAGCATGGGAGCAAAGAAACCTTTCATCCATAGGGAATACGATGGCTGACCAAGGGAGATGATTTTCTCTTTCATTTTTTGTTAGTAGTCATCTTTAATTGAAGAAATCACGATTGATGATTGTGTTTATGCACAGTGAAGCTGCAGCCCAAGACATAATGTCTTTTCATTGTATTTAATTGTTTGATGCAGTTTGAGAATCATTGCGGACTATATATGTTTTTTAGTAAACCAAAACTTTTTGGCCTTTCCATATTATGTTTACATAGTTTTACAAGGAAAGTTTTTTGACACCATCTTCTTACTCTATTATGCAGTTCCCAAATTAGTTATTTTAATTGTTAGAATTCTATATTTGGCTATTAAATAGATATTTTGTCTCCTACGTTGTATTTTTAATAAGGCAAATTAATTAGACAATTTCATGTCATGAGTTGAAAGTTCAAAACATGTACTTGTCCACTAAAAATTAAACTGTAAAAGAAAAATCTGAAATATGGATAGGGCCGGCCCGGAGAATTTAGAGGTTCTAGGCGACTAATTATTATGAGGCCCTTCAACATAATCATTTTTTCACAAGTGTAGCAAAATTTAAATAAATAACACTTTTATATTAAATAAGAAGACTTTATATAATTCAAAAGATAGAGTAGCAAGTTAAAACTTCTCTCATAACCTAAAAGATTAGGCTAACATAAGATTTAACCATCTCACATTTTGAGATGTAAAATTAGTAATCAAACTACTTAAATCAAGTTTTTCCAATATTTTTTTCAATAGAAATCATAGTTAATCCATTCAATCACTCTTGTAACATGGTTGATCGAAGATAAGACTTAATCAACTACAACTTTGAAAAACTTCTTTCAGCAGAGGCAACTGTAACAGGAATAGTCAATAATACTCTATAAACAATCCAAGCATTGGCAAAACAACAGTCCATTCTCTCTCTTAATGTAGTCCAACACATCAATTGCTCCAATAATTTCTGCAGGTATCGATTCTCTTAAAACTTTCAACTCAAAATATAATTCTACCCTATCAATATCAAAAACCATATTATGCTTCAAATAATTTCCAATGTTAATGCATGAACACTTCAAACTATCATTATCAATAGACTTAAGTCTTTTCACATCAAATAAAAATCCAAAAATATCATCATATTTTTGAAATTGCTCAAATATATCCTGAAGTGATGATAGAGTCTGATCAACTATATATATGAAATAATCGATCTTAAAAGATTCTTCAGCTGTTTGTGTTATTTTTTCATAAGAAATCTCATCAAATTGTTTCTTTCTATGTATAACACGTTTTTCACGAAATATCGGTTCAATTTTTAATTCGCTTGCAATCTCTTTAGCATCAACAATGGTCGTTTCAAACGCAGATTCTCTATAACTTTTGAAAAATGAAATGAGTCATTGTAAATGGTTTATGGCAATATCAATATGCATGTCTTCTGCTTGTAAATGTTTACTTACTCTGTTAACATTATTCAACACTTCATACCAAATAATCATTCCAAATAAGAATTCAAAATTCTCAATTTCATATGTTACCAAACTCTCCGCCTCACTTTTTTTCTTAAGATCATCAACATTTGCCAATTGAAGTAAAGCTTTTTTTTTTTATCTGTGGAGCTTGAAATCTTATCGCTCTAACACTTTCAATATGGCTTTCCCAACGAGTTTATGACAAAGGCTTAAGGGTAAGACCATTTACATTCTCTTTGAAAATTTTTCACCGTTTAGTAGATGACGAAAATGAAGTATATATATGTTGCACCACCCCAAAGAAAGATGCAGATTTTGAACAACAAGTGGTCATATCACAAAGTGCAAGATTAAGACTATGACACCTCACAAGGACTGTAGAATGCTCTAGGATTTAGTTGTAATAGTCTATTTTGGACTCCTTTATGTTTTCCTTTCATGTTAGCACCATTATCATAGCCTTGACCCCTTATATCATCAATATCAAGTTCTAGATTATTCAAAGCACATACAAGTTCATCAAAAAGTCCCTTACCAAATGTATCATCCACCAATAAAAACCCTAAAAAGAATTCTTCAACCTTTATTTGACTTGCTGAAATATCTACGCACCTCAATATTATAGACATTTGTTCTTTGTGACTCGTATCGGGAGTGCAATCAAGTATAACGGAAAAATATTTAGAATTTTTGAGTTTCTTAATGATTGTTTTTTTTATCTCACCTACTAGCATAAGTATTAACTCATTCTGAATTTTGTGTCCTAGATAATGATAATGAATCTCTTTATTTTGGATTAGACGAACATGTTCTTGCATTACGGCATCAAACTCATCAATCATTTGAATTATGTTTAAGAATATACCATTATTTTCTTGGTATATCTTCTCATTATCTCCACGAAATGCTAAATTATTTTCAGCAAGAGTTTTCACCATAGATATTATTCTCAGTAATACTTGTCTCCAATGTTCTCTATCTCTATTGATTTGTTCTTGCACACTTTTATCAATTGTTTCACTCTTTTCAAAATTTAGTTCCATTTCAATCCATCTACTCATGTTATTGAAATGGTCACAGCTTACTTCCTGCATTTTAATTTTTTCACCAATATTTTTCCAATCATTTACTCCATCATGTGCCAATTGAGATCTGGTTCCCTCATTCTTAAATATCTTACAACAAAAGCAAAATACTTTATCCAAAATTTTTGAATATATCAACCATTTCTATCATACTTCTTTCCATTAGGTAATTGTCGAATGTAATGTGTAGATGAGAAGTGTCGATTTGCTACATCTTTCGGAAAAATCACATCATTTTCTCTAACACGACCTTTCATTACAATTAAATCTCTTAAATTCGTATTCATATTTCCCAATTTGCTGGATCAATAAGGTCAAGGGAAAAAGCAACATTATCTCTGTCAGTAGATACCTCTTGGTCCTCTTCATTGATCAAACGATGTTTTTCTTCAATTGTATTATTTATATTATGATTGTCATTAAACTCTTCTTCAATGACTACGTCCTCGTTATGTGTTTGTTTATTGCTGCTAAAAAACATATCAAGTGCTCCCTCTTGAGATTTAATCAATTGTTCAACCTTTTGTTTCCTTTTTCTTTTGGCACGTACAGATTCAAATTTTCTAGTAGTCATAGGTATAAGGAAAGAACAATAGAACCTGATTGATGTGTCTGACAATTCTCAAACTTCTCCAATTCTCCAAAAAGAAAGGACTCAACAATGATAAATGAGCTACAAATATGTAGTTACAGAGGATAAGATTATAAGAACAAAGTCTACATTGAGCAAATAAATAAAAAAATAATTAAAAAAATTCTATTACAGCAAATTAATTGGGGGGGGGGGTTGCTTCTATTCAGTGGATGCAACCACAATTCAATTGGCATGCAAAATCCAACCTCCCACATTCACCATATTGATTTATTGATCAATAAATTCAACAGTCACGTTTGTTTAATCCAATTCCATAATTCCATCCAATTAAACTCAAATCCCACAAAAAAAAAAATCAAAGCTGAATTTTACTAAATGGAAATCTGACATTCTAGCTTCCTCTATACAATTTTCGAATATGGAGCTTATTCTGCATTCTGTAATGCCAATACTTACCATTTACCAAATTCTGAAATTCCAGTAAGCTGAGAACTGACGGATGATTGTGGCAGAGGTTTGAGAGTAGAGAGACGGATGTAGCGGTGCCGGTTGATGTAGCGGCGGAGGCGACAAATGGTGAAGAGACACTCTCTTAGAGAGTGAAGAGGAAACGGCGAGAAGAATGATTGAATGAACAGGAAGTTAGGAATTGAAGAGACACAAGAGACCGAGAGGTGAGACTTGAGAGTTGAAGTCTTGAAGAATGAAGATGATGGTAAGAATATTTGAAGGTTTTTATTGGGCTTTTCGGGCTGGGGCTTTTTTGTTAGGGCCACTTAATATTTTTGGCCCAATGAAGTGTATTGGATTTTTTTTTTGTGAGGCCCCTAAAAATTTGTGGCCCAAGGCCACTGCTTAGTGGCCTTGGGCCTGGGCCAGGGCCGGGGCCGGCCTTGAATATGGATATGTGGAGGTCTTAAATCTATTGCCGCCTCCATTAAATTTTTTTTTGGAAAAAAATAAAAAATAAGGTGTTTAAGTTTAAAAATTCAAAAATCAAGTTTATAGTTTAAAAATTCAAAAATCAGATTTTATTTTTATTTTTATTAAATAAAGATAATAAAGTCACATTTTTGTGATTAATGGTCACATATTCATAGTTATAAGTCACGAATTTATTTACTGGTCACATATCGTCAAATTTTTTGATTACAGATTATTTTGAGGTCACATATCCAAATATTTGTACGTCACAGATTATTTTGAGGTCACAGATTTTTAAATTAGTTGGTCACAGATTATTTTTGAGTCACATTTGTTGGTCACAGATTATTTTTTAGTCACATTGTCAAAATTTTTAGGTCACAGATAACCAAATACTTGGTCACACACCACCAACAATAACCACCAACGTCGCCGTCCCCGCCACAAAATCGCCACCGCCACACGACCACCACCGCACAACTCACACCACCACCTCCATTGCACACAGCAGCACACCATTCACCGCACCACCACGCATCTGCAACACCACAAAGCACATCACCGCTGCACCGACCACTGCACCGCATACCTCCACCACCGAATCGTCATCACCACACCACACCACTCAAAAAATTTTTTTAAAAAAAAAAAGGAGGAAGAAAAATGCAGCGAAATCGCTGCGGTGAGGAAGAGGTAGAGGCGGTGAGGAAGAGGGTAGAGAGGGAGACGAGAATGTAGAGGAGGAATAGAATAGAAATGATTTAAGTTTTGTTTGGGATTAGGGTTATGTCTTAATATATTACCTGATTTTTGATTAAACAAATTTTGCACCTGATTTTTAAAAAGTAAACTTTAAACCCCTGATTTTTTACAATTTCCCTTTTTCTTTTTGGGCTTCCCAAATTAATATCCATATTCTTGGAATAAACACTTTCTGTGTTCTTTTCAAACTGCTTATATAAAGTAATCCTACTTTTGCACTTTTAACACATTTGATGTTGGAAACACCACTTTCTGTCTTGTGCATACCCACACTGATTGCACATGCATTCATACGCACACATTTATTCCTCTCCACAGTCAACGCAATACCACGACGGATTTGTGCTCGAACCAGTTTTCATTCACTATTGGGATTCTAGATGTTATTTTTCCAGCCAGCCTTCTAACTGATGCCAAATTTTCTTTTTACCCTACTAAGTCTGCATGGTCAGACATTGTTAACCATCAAGATGTGCGTAGTGTTTGTTTAGTTGTCTTATGAGGTGTCGTTGAAGTTTGTTATTTAGATAGAAGATATCTTGGTCTGACTTGCAGAGATGGAAACAGTGTTGAAACCAGAGTATATGCAAATACATTGCAGAAAAGAGCTTGCGATGTTAGTAAGACATGATTCTCACACAACCATTTGTCATTTTGACTGGGTAAATTTCATTCTCTATACTGACACTTCATTTTCTTGGCATGCCTGCTGGGGTTTGAGGGTGAAGGGTTGGTTTGGTAAAATTTCTTATTTCTGCTCTGATTTGGTATTCTTGTTTTGAACTCGTACCTCCTATTATCAATTAGCAATAAGTGTGCATTATCTCGTAATCCCTTTTCACAACAAACATTTGGTGACATTTTGTGTTGATTTTTGTAGGGGAGATGAAAGAATTAGCCTTCACTCTGATTTACTGTAGGACAAGAACGATGGCAAGCTGTTGATTGTGATGAGCTGAGTCTATTCAATACTGTTCCAAATTATGTAGAGTAGTCTGGGAGCGGCATCTGTGAAATTGTCTCTGAACCTTTCCTTTTATTTTTTATTTTTTCTGTAGGGTTCGAATGCGACAATGAAAAATGTATTTTCACTTCGGCACTGCCATGGTAAATAGCTTTCCTGTTTTGTTCAGTTTGTTGGAAGAACTGAAAACTTTCGAATCATAAACTTGTTCCTTCCTAGGTCAGATCTTGAACATGCTTTATACTATGCAACTAAATAGATTACTCGAGGTCATTTTGTCTATTACTCGTGTTTTCCAACAGCTGTGGACGTTAGACATATGATGCAACTCCTCTCTTGCCATTTTTGTGAAGGTAGATGGGTTCCTAGTGTGTAATTTTTTGGAAAATATATTGTTAAAAGTAAGAAAAAGAATTAAGTTTACATATAATTTATTAATATTATTTTATTAAGAAAATATGGTTAAAAATGAATTTGGGAAAGGCGAGAAATGAAGTGGTGGAGAGAGAAGTTGAGGCGGTGGTGGTGGGGGGAGTGGAGGAAGAAAGTGTAAGAAATAATAGAGGGGTTGCGATGACGACGGCAGAGGCACCAGTGTTAGGAGGTTGAAAAACTTGGTTTTCCAACAATGGTTGCTTCTAGGGTCTATGCTACAGGAATGAATTTCAAGTTCAACCATGAAAATGTTTTTTGAGATGGTTTCTTCCTCCAATATGTTTAGCCGGAGTTTTGGGCCGGTTTTTGTTGGTTGTTTGCAAATGGTGGTGGGGTGAGGTCAATTGGTGTCGGGGTCGGTGGTGGAATGGAGTTGGGTTGGGTTGGGTTGGGTTGGGGTGGAGTGGAGTGGAGTGGAGTGGAATGAAGAGTGTTTGTGATCAATTATTTGGGTAATTGTGATCAATAAAATAGATAATTTGTGACCAATAAACAATGTGACCTAAAAAAAGTGAGATTGTGACTAAATTTGGAATCATGACTTACAATTTATTTATTTATGATCGAAAAATAACTTGTAATCAATTAATTTGATAAATTGTGATCGATAAAATTTGTGATCGAGAAATAATGCGTCGATCAATTTAATAATTTGTGACCTATAAATTTTGTAATTTGTGAATGTGACGTTTTGTGATTATGACTATTATGTAACTTTGACTATAAATTGTATGATATTGTGACCTTAACATATTTAATTACTTATTTATGACCTGATCTTTGAAAGAAAATCTCAAGTTTCTCAAATTTGAAAATGTATAGTTAAATATAGGTAATTATGTATGATAAAAATTTACAATTAAAGCATTAACTATGCACAATTCAAAAATCAGGTTTTAAGTTTAATTAATGCAAAAATCAAGTATTTATTTATTAATTAAATATAATAAAATCATAATTATACAATTAATGGTCACAAAGACATAATCATAAGCACAAGTTATTTATTGATCATGTATTATCAAATTAATTGGTCATAAATTAATTCGAGGTCACAAATCAAAAAAATTATAGGTTACATTTTATTTTATTGATCACAAATAAAAAATTATAGATCACAATTTATCAATCAACCACATATTTTCAAATTCGTTGGTGACAAATTATCGAATTTTAAGGTCACAGTTTATTTTATTGATCACAAATAAAAAAAATTATAGATAGCAGTTTATTAATCAGTCACATGTTTTCAAATTTGTTGATCACAAATTATCGATTTTTAAGGTCACGGTAAAACAGTTGGTCACAGGTCAAATTGTGGGTCACACACGACTACCACCTACACTGCCGTCGCCGCCACAACAGCACCACCACCACCAACAAAATTGCCACAACGAGATCCAATCAAG
This sequence comes from Fraxinus americana, assembly GCA_035079005.1. Taxonomy (NCBI): domain Eukaryota; kingdom Viridiplantae; phylum Streptophyta; class Magnoliopsida; order Lamiales; family Oleaceae; genus Fraxinus; species Fraxinus americana. Next base: position 5,494,065 of record CM068714.1, on the reverse strand, counting down.
TTCTAACAAAAATCATGACAATCAACTCTATCGGATCTCTAGTCACCAACAACCACCACCCCATCGTCGCCACCAGATCTATTGCCAACCCCATAACCACCGTCGCCCTACAACAGCACCACCACCAACAAAACCGTTACCACCAAATCTAACAAAAAAAATCCCAAACCCGCCATCACCTCCATTCTCGTCCCCGCTAACAACAAAGACACCACACCACACCACACCACACCACCCCACATCACTCCACAACCACCACCCACCATAAACCCACCACCATCTCCAACCCCGTCGCCTCCAACACCACCACCACAGACATCACCACCAACAAATCTCCTTGATCTTGTCGTAATCGACTCAGATCAAAATTGGGCGGCGCTCTAAGCTCCGCGTGTAGCGATGAACAGAGCATCGTCGTGCTTGAAGATAGAGACCACCACCGCGCATAGGCTCCGATGCTTCCCTAGTACGGATCGTAGTAAGTTGCGACGCCACCATCTTTACATGACCATCAATATCAACACAAACCACGCCGGTGTAACTCTGGAGTCGCCATTTCGCAACAACGCCAAGAGTGGGTCGCCCTGAACGGCATCACGCCTCTCATTGACGCCACGTTGGCGTTGCTCCGGTGATGTGTGTGATAAGGAGGAAGAGCGAAAGATTGGGGATTAATCTTGATTTAAGGTTTCGAATTAGGGAGAGGATAGAAAGAGAGAGTGACGAGAGTGAGAGAGGAGAGGAAGATGATTGTTAAAATAAATTAAGGTTTTAATTGTGTGGAAAATTTAATTTATTAGTATTATTATATGCATAAAATATAAAATTATTACTTGATTTTTGAATAAGTAAATTTTAAATTTTATTATTGAAAATTAATCTTTAAACACATGAAATTATGTAATTTCCACGTTTTGCATTCTCCGTTCTTTCTTCATAAAAATCAGGGAAAAATTCACTTTTCCTACTTTATCTTTACTCTATTTCAAAAATAACAAAACAACTTTTACATTTCAAAAATCAGATTTTTTGACCTATATATACACATATTTATAAATATTTATTTATTTATTTAAATATATAAAAAGATATAAATATATATATATATATAAATTAACCCACCCCCACCACCACTACCCCACCACGCCGGCGACTGCTCCGACGACCACTCCGGCGACGTCTCCGATTCCGACGACTTCTCCGGCGACCACTCCGATTCCGGCAACTTCTCCGGCGATTGCTCCGATTCCGACGACTATTCCGATGACATCATTTTTTTGTACGGTCACAGTCCAAGTCACAGCCCAGGTCACAAGTCACAGTTCAGGTCACAGCTTAGGTCACAGGTCACAACACGTGATTTTTTGTTTATAATAATTGATAACACAATAAGGTTCACGTCTCATATTTTTATTAATAGTCAAAGATTATTTTCAAATGGCCACAGTGTCGGTCACAGTACATATATTGCACATCACTCAGGTCACAATTTTGTTCATAGTCTCATTTTATTTTCAAATGACTCATTCTTACCGATAGTCACAAGTTTATTTCAAATGACCACAGCACAGGTCACAACTCGAGTCACAAGTCACAGTCCAGGTCACAACTCAGGTCACAACCCAGGTCACAACTCACCACACCACCGCCAAAGAAAACTGACGCACCACCACAAATCACAAAAACCACATCAACAAACACCACAGACACCGCACTCACCGCCCCCAACCGTCGTCTAACCAGATCCGCCTCGATTTAGGAGTTGAGACAGGAACCACCAATCGGCGGTGGTCAGTACTAGGGTTCTGGCCACCTGCTACATGAACCACCACCGAACAACAGATAACCAAACCTCCAGTTTCCGTCAATCCGTACCTATGAGTCACAATAAACCCCAGCGATTCAGTTCGGAGGAGCACCGCCGCTGGCGGCGGCGCTCCGACCGTTATCATCTGCAACGTTCACCCGCACCTCCGCCTCCACCGCACCCCCACGATCTGCTTCTTCGATTCGAATGAGAAGTGAAGTTCGAGAGGTCCGATTTGGAAGAGCTCGCTGCTACTCATGTCTTAACGGCGGCGAGAAAGCGGTTCGCCGGTGCCGGAGAGAGAGCGAGCTGGTGAGAGAGAGTAGATGAGAGGGGAATGACAGAAGACAGGCGGCGGCAGGAAAGAAATAGGCGAGGGTAGAGAGTGGAAGGTATGAATTTAGAGTTTGTTTTTAAATGAAATTAATTGTGATTAAAATTTATAATTAATATAATTGTAATCTGTATCTATTTTAAAAAGTTCTGATTTTTGAAATTTAAACTATGAAATCTGATTTTGGAAAATGGATCTCCAAAAGTAGGGAATGATGTAATTTCCACTAAAAATAAAAAAAAGGCCCATAAGCCACTTGACCACACTCTCGCAGAGAAGCGCGTAGCCCAGTCTAGTTGAAAAGCCCATAGGCCAATTGTGTTTGGCCCAACGAATATGGGCCAAACCCAAATTAAACCCGAATCACCATGCTCACACTCACAATTCTTCCCCGCTCTCTCGTGGCTCGTTCCCGCCCCCGGACTTCTCCTCTCCCACTCTACGCTGAACCCCAGTTTCTTTCTGCTTCCAGGCTCCAGCCGCAGCATTTGAGGCGAATCAATTGCAATTCAGTAAGTATGAATGACGGAACTTTAAAATGTTTTGTTCCTTCAAGTTTTGAACTATGCAAAATTCTCCTTTATTTTTTGTGGGATTTTATTGGCGCATTCCATTATTTATAGCGTTTGGAATAAGTTCTTCTTTTTGTGTATTTTATTCTTTGGGTAAGGGATTTGATCTTATGATATTTTCACGTACTTGAAAATTAGGTTATTAGGGTTTAGTATACAATTAGTTTAGAGTAGAATATGAGCTGGATTGAATAAAACTATACAAGGGATTTATTTGGCAATCTGACGTGGCAGAGAAACTTTGAAAATATTGTTTCATTCTTCGGTGAGACATTCTCCCTCCTCGTTGGAGCATAAGATGTTTCTGCTAGTTCTGAGAGTTCTATAATGAAGTTGATGGTTATAAGATATGACAGAGCATTGCATTGATGGTGATTACTTGGAGCATTTATTAATAAAGAAATGCCAGGATCTTTGGACATCAGTATATCCCAACTCAATTTTGGAATAAAGTAGTGCTTTTTGGCTTCCTTTTGATGTAAATTTTAGGATGGTTACTTCGGGATACCATTGGTAGGTTTACAACAGTGTTGTAAGCCTACTTTCTTTTCTTTTCATTTTCTTTTTATGTGCTTGTTTGGTAGGGATTTTTGGGGGAAGAATTGATTTTGAATAGTGATATGATGGAAATGTGTGGTTGAAAAAGAAGAAAAAATTATTGATATGATGAAAAATATTATTTTATTGAAGAATGTGTGGTTGAAAATGAGAATTGATTTCTCAAATAAAAAACAAACACCCCCTAAATAAGAATGAAAGAGAATGCATAATGCGTAAGAAAGGATGCACTGCATTACACACCAAGCATTCTGCCATTTATTTTTTTATGAATCTTACACTAGGAAATTATCACTCCAACTACAATATATGTTTCGGGGACTGTCCAGTGCTCTTTTTTTTTTTTTTAACTAAAGAAGAGCATTTTTAATTTCTTCTTTGACTCGAATTTTTCAGGAATTGTCGCCAATTTTCTTTGCTTGAAATTTATAATTTCTCTTACTCTCTCTCTCATGGTAACATCTCTTGTTGTTTAGAGTTGCACTAATAGAATTCTGAGTGATGTTTGGCCGAACAGTTTTCACTTTTCAATGCTTTTCTTGGTTATGGTTAAGTCCCCTCTGTATTTCTAATTCTTGTTCTAGTGTTAAATTGAGATTCTATTGGCTCTCTCAAAAAAATTATTTTCTGGATATTTGGTTTCTGCCCTCTGAAATGCATTTCTTCTTGCATTTGTGCACTCTTGTAGAATTTTTATCTCACTTGGTTGCATTCCTTTATGTTTTAAATATTATTCTATCCTTGCTTATCATATCATTTCACATTTCAAGTATTAATCAGATCCCTGACAAATGCTCAAAGGCTAAGAAATTTTTACATACTAAAGAGAATATTTGGGCATTTTTCCTTTCTGGTCCCAGATTTCTTTTACTATTATTTCTGTATCCCACTACTCTACTACTTTAGTACTATTATAATTTATTAATCCATTTTTTTTTTACAAGTTTAAGCTCTTCAAAAAAAAAAAAAAGATATATATATATATATATATATATATATATATATATATACACTGCACCATCAGTAGATAATTTCATATTTTTCTGTCTGTGTTACGTGAATTTAGTTCATACATTGATTTCTTTTACATTTCAGCTCCCTAGGTCACCCCTGGATGTACACAACCATAGACATTCCCATCACATTTTTCATTTTTGTTAATTTTCATTTTTAACAGTAAATCATGACTGCACAAATATGAATGTCTTACTGAGCGTAGCGTGGAAAAATTTCATGTGCATGTTACACCATAAGTTTTAGCTTTTGAGATCAATATTTGTTCTATTATTTCTTTTTTGTGCTATGAAATGGGATTTAGGGTTGTAACTTCATGGATTTCTGTAAAAACATATCCGGAGGACTGAAATATGTTAATATCGTTCTCATTCGAGAAACAGCAGTGAAAGTTTTGAATTAGTTGTTGCCAATTTTTAAACTGGGCTTTTAATTTTAGTTTCTTCAATCGAACTCTTGGCAATTGCCCTCACTGGACTTTGGGAAGAGAAATAATGTACATTAATCCCCTATACCCACCCGTGCCCAAATACGCATCGGGTTTAGGAAAGAAAAGGAAGTTGCCATTCAGTTATACCATAACAAAAGTCAAACCAGCCCAATTACATTTTAGTTGTATTATGCGCCACCCTCCTTTCTCTCCCCATAATCTGAAATTTGATTCCCAAATCTCTCCTCTTCACCTGTACAAAGTACCAAACCTCCATTTTTGTCACTTCATTTGATTTTTAATATGAATTTGTGTAATTTCATTTTAATTTTGACAAGCACTACTTGTTTTGATCGTCAAGATAGAAGATTACAAAAGTTTGTTGTTTGAGATAATAATTGTATTGGCTAAAATAATCATTTACTGTATATTGGTAGAAGCAAAAAATATGTGAAATTATTGAACTATATGACAATTCAACTTGAGTATGAGGAAAGAGCAAAGTACTACAACTTATACATAGTAATCTTGCAGAGAAGTTAATATAAAATTAAGCATTTTTGTTTCAAAGTTTGGCCCCACCGTAATAAAATCCTGGCTCCGCCCCTGTTTGATTCCCTTGATTAATTCTAGCAATGGGTTTGCATGTTTTCTGAGAAAGAAAGGAAGATATCAAAATTTGAAGGGCTGAAAGTTTTTAAATATGTTTGAGTTTGAGGTTACTCAGTTAATTATTAGTTTTTGGCTATTTAGTAAGCCATTAAAATTCAGTTTAGAGTTTATTCTTTTTTCAGCTGGGACCTTCCTTTTACCCTTTGGAGTTTGGCATTTTCTCTCAGATTCCTTTTCAATCTTGATTTGGAAATTTCACTTCCATGAATGTGATAGATAAAAAAATATAAAGGATAATACAGTTTAAGAATTGACAGAAAGGATTGCTACTCTGCAATTGATGATTATTTTTTTGGCATTCTCCTTATGTTTCTTCAATCTTGGTTGAACTTTACTTTGTTGAAGCTTTAACTGTAGCTTTAGATCTGGCTAATGAGTTTTTGGGCATTTGTTTCTTCTCTCTCTGTGCAGGGAGTATAATTATTTGATAAAAGAAGTTTGGTATTGGGTTGTCAAGTGCAATGGCTTCAACAGGACAACCAGCATCATCCTTAAAGCGATCTGCAATGAGAGATGAGGATCAGCTTATTATAACACCTTTGGGGGCTGGTAGTGAAGTGGGACGATCCTGTGTTCACATGTCTTACAAGGGGAAAGTTGTTATGGTACAAGGACTATGGAATTGATGCTGTTTTATTTGTTTTTTCTTTGACTTCTCAATTCTAATTTTTATTTGCTAATTATATTTCTTTTTGTTTAATGGTAGTTTGACTGCGGTATTCATCCAGGTTTCTCAGGAATGGCTGCATTGCCTTACTTTGATGAAATCGACCCTTCACTCATTGATGTTCTTCTTATTACTCAGTATGCTCTTCCTTCATGTTTTTCTATTGTATCTATTGAGACTTACTATTCCATCTCAAAGTTTAACCTTGTTAACAAGAGTAACCCAAGAGCTTATATGTTGGTTAATATTTCCATTTTAATCGATGTGAGATTTTACCTTTAACACGACGCAAGATGATGGCTTATTTAAGCACACCAGTCTTAGACCGATTAGTTGTTTTAAGTTTTAGCTGCACCAAATTACTCATTTGCGTCCATCGTAAAAGGTCAACCTTGATGTGTTTGTAATGTGACTGTGGACCCTACTTTTTCTGTACTTGTAAACCTAAAATATTCAGCTGCAATTGTAACTTTTCTGTTTACATCTAAAATTATAATAACGAGTTTCTAACTGTTCAGGATGCTATTTCTAACATTTGTGATTCTTTTTCTTCTCTGAATTTGTTTCGTATTCTATTCTGATAAGTTGCTTTCTGAGTGCAGCTTTCACTTGGACCATGCTGCTTCCCTTCCCTATTTTCTGGAGAAGGTTGGTTTGCTTCATTTAGAATTTTCTTTCAGCCATAATTTGCAATTTTCTTTACTGAAATTTTCACTTCTTTTGCTCAACAGACCACATTCAAAGGACGAGTTTTTATGACACATGCAACAAAAGCAATCTACAAGCTGCTGTTATCAGATTATGTTAAAGTGAGCAAGGTCTCAGTTGATGATATGTTGTTTGATGAACAAGACATTCTTCGGTCCATGGATAAAATTGAGGTGTCATATTTGATATCCTTCATGTGTGGCCATTTGTCATTTTCAGAACTGTTTGAAATTTGGACATTTTTTATTACTGTACAACTTAAGCTGTCTGATATTTGTCTGACATTTACTAATTCCTTGTTACAGGTTATTGATTTTCATCAGACTGTAGAAGTTAATGGTATCCGCTTTTGGTGTTATACTGCTGGCCATGTCCTTGGTGCTGCCATGTTTATGGTTGACATTGCTGGTGTTCGTGTTCTCTACACTGGAGATTATTCGCGAGAAGAAGATCGTCACCTTCGTGCTGCTGAGATCCCCCAGTTCTCCCCGGACATTTGCATTATTGAATCAACTTACGGTGTTCAACTCCACGAGCCACGGCATATACGCGAGAAGCGCTTTACTGATGTCATTCACTCTACGGTTACTCAAGGTGGTCGTGTTCTAATTCCTGCTTTTGCCCTAGGCCGTGCACAAGAACTTCTCCTGATCCTGGATGAATACTGGTCAAGTCATCCTGATCTTCACAAAGTCCCTATATATTATGCTTCGCCACTTGCAAAAAGGTGCATGGCTGTTTATCAAACTTACACTAATGCCATGAATGAGAAGATCCGGAATCAATTTGCCAGTTCAAACCCCTTTGATTTCAAGCACATCTTTCCATTGAAAAGTATTGATGAATTTAACGACACAGGTCCATGTGTGGTTATGGCAACCCCTGGTGGACTACAGAGTGGTCTGTCGAGACAGCTGTTTGATAAATGGTGCTCAGACAGGAAAAATGCTTGTGTCCTACCTGGGTATGTTGTGGAAGGGACATTGGCTAAGACTATTATTAATGAACCTAAAGAAGTTACCCTCATGAATGGCTTGACTGCTTCCCTGAATATGCAGGTCCATTATATTTCCTTTTCGGCTCATGCAGACTATGCTCAAACGAGCACTTTCCTGAAAGAGCTAATGCCTCCCAACATCATTCTGGTTCATGGTGAAGCGAATGAGATGGGAAGGCTCAAACAGAAGCTCCTTTCTGTCTTTGCTGATGGCAACACCAAAATAATAACCCCGAAGAACTGCCAATCTGTAGAAATGTACTTCAACTCGCAGAAAATGGCAAAAACTATTGGAAAGCTGGCTGAAAAAACGCCTTCAGCTGGTGAAACTGTGAGTGGTTTACTTGTTAAAAAGGGCTTCACCTATCAGATTATGGCACCTGAGGATCTTCATGTCTTCTCTCAGCTATCGACTGGGAATATTATTCAAAGGATTACTATCCCGTACTCCGGCGCTCTTGCTGTTATAAAATACAGGCTTAAGCAGATATATGAAAGTGTGGAGTCATCAACGGACGAGGAATCAGGGGTTCCCACTTTGCTAGTGCATGGTCAGGTCACAGTGAAGCAGGAATCTGAAAATCATCTTTCCGTGCATTGGACAGCGGATCCAATTAGTGATATGGTATCCGACTCCATTGTGGCTTTGGTTTTAAACGTCAGTAGGGAGATGCCTAAGTTGGTGGTTGATTCCGAACCCGTAGTAAACAAGGAAGAAGACACAAAGAAAGCTGAAAAAATCGTTGATGCACTCCTTGTTTCCTTGTTTGGAGACGTTAAATATGGGGAAGACGGGAAGCTGGTGATCAATGTGGATGGGAATGTAGCTCAACTAGACAAAGAAAGTGGCGAGGTCGAAAGCGAGAACAGTGGTCTTAAGGAACGAGTTAAGATGGCATTCTGGCGAATAAAAAGCGCGGTGAAGCCTATCCCTCTATCGGGATCTTAGCTTTTCTTATTCGTCCCCCCACTCCCCGACTCTGTTTTTCGTGTTTGGTTAGTGTTACTACTTGTAATTGTATGGTACCTGAAGACTCGTCCTCGTTAGCAAAGCATTTTGGTACATGTAATCTCACATCTTTAATTAAATAAATGACGGATTTTATTTATCGATTATCATTTCATTGCTTTTTGTCCGTTTAGATGAAAGAATTAGATAGAATTATCGACTAAAATTGGATTAAATTATACTTATTAGATTGAGCGATCGAATCGAATTAAATTATAATTATTCGATTGTACAAAATTGAAATAGACTCTAGAATAAAGTATATAATTACTTCATTTCTTTTCCTCACTTCGCCATTTTCACATAATTCGCCCCCAACAATATATAGATACCACGCGAACCATCAAAAGTTTATATATGCAGTGTGCCACTCCTTTTTAGTAAAAACTAATATTATCCCAAGGACAAGGATCCAGCGCCTCTTTCTCAATCATCGAGATCAAGTAGAAAACTTGATCTCTGCATACAAAGTAAGAAAATTCTTCCTTCTTTTTGTTATACTTTTTATGTTATTTTCCTTTTTTGCTTAGACTATGCAGTATGTAGTAGTTTACGATGATGCCCTTTTAAGATAATCGGTGAAATGACAATTTTTTTGATTCGAACGAATGTAGATTAGAATAATATGTACATACGTATTTAATTTGCTTCATGTATTTCCTTTTTTGTGTTTATTTGACGGTGATTTTCTAGGGTTTTGGTTTATGTGTTGGGATATACGATTTATTAATAATGGGAAACGATTGTTCTTCTAAATTGGGATGTTTATTATTTAATTGATGGAAAATATCGATAATTTCCTTACCAGATGGACGATCATAAGGTGGAAGTGCGAGTGCTTTAGTCCTACTGACTAAGGAGTCTGCCGGCATCTGCTGTCTGACTTGTGGTTTCCATTTTTACCTAACTGATATTAATTTGGGGGTTTTACTCTTTCCTAATTTAGTTGGATTGCCTTAGCATGTTTAAGTTGAAGAGAGTGTTCGAAATTTGCTCAAGGCAAAAATTTAATAGAAAGAACAAGAAAAGTAATTATGGTTGATTTATTTAGGAGTTTGACCAGATACATGTTTCTCATGAAGAAGTTGGTGAAATTTGTCTGCTCAAGTAGTATGTTGGGTGAAGGACACCACACGCAATCTGTTCAATATTATGGTCTTCACATGGGATGTTATGAGCCACACATGGAGCATGACTGCTATGTGGTTGATTGCATGGATTTATTGAACTTGTAACCACCACTGGTATCCCTGATACGTACATTGAGTTGCCTATTTTAAAAATAAATTTCCTCGTCTTGTTCAGTACAAGTGATATTGTCATTTAGATTTAGTAAATCTTGTGGTTCTTATTTTGTGGAATTAGGAATGAAGAGGACAACGTATTACAATGATGCTGCGCAGATGCAGGATCAGTGGCCTATTAAGAAAGCACTCACCCTCTCTGATGTTGACATTACTCATCCGTTCTTGACATTGTCCCGGCAACAAATTGAAACTCATATTCTTGTGTATATGACACCTCAACAGCAGGAAGATCTAAGTACCAATGGCCAAGTGGGCTTTAATGCCCAAGATGATGATACTGGTGATGTGTATGTGATGAAATTGAAGTGGCGTGGGAGCTATTATAATCTCATTGGCAAATGGGGAAAAGTGGTACGAGGAAAGGGACTTGATGTTGGGCAAGAAATTAAGCTAAGGTGGTTTAATGGATGCTTACACTTTTCTGTTCCAGAACAGCAGGTTATTGCAGTTCCCCCAACTCGAACGGTTGCGGCCCCCTTAGTGCAGGACCACTGGCCTATAAAAAAGGTCCTGACATCCTCAGATGTTGATACTAATCATCCTTTTCTCCCATTGCCTCGTAGATCCGTGGAAGATCATATTCTTGTGCATTGGGTGCCACAAGAAAGAGAAGAATTGAGAAAGGAAGAGCAGGTGTCAATAAATGCACGAGATTATGATACAGGTGAAATTCATGTAATGAAATTGAAATGGCGAGGTAATTACTATAATCTCATTGGGGGCTGGGCAAATATCATTCGACAGAAGGGACTTGGCATTGGTCAAGAAATCAGATTGCGCTGGGCAAATAATTGCTTGTACTTCTCAGTTCTAGTGGAGCAGTATGTCCCAACAGCTTCTGGACATGATAATTGGCCTATCAAGAAAGCGCTCACATTGTCTGATGTGGATACAAATCATCCATTCCTTACTTTGCCAGGAAAAGCAGTTGAAGATCACATACTTTTCTACTGGTCACAGCAAGCTCGGGAACAGTTGAGGAATGAACATCAAATTCGCATTAATGCTCGGGATGATGACACAGGTGATCTATATGCGATGAAGTTGAAATGGCGCAGGAGTTACTATAATCTTATTGGCAAGTGGGGCAAAATCATTAGAGAGAAGAGACTTCAAGTAGGAAGAGAGATCAGAGTGCGCTGGGACAACGGATGCTTGATCTTCTCAGTTCCTGAGTGATGGGTTTATTTTGTGGAGATAGGTAGGAGCATTGCCTAAGCAATTGTGATTCTTTAAATATTTATCTCATTTATATGCAGCATTTTCCACTTTATATGGCTAATTCTGTAGTATGCCCTCACCACTGATTGGTTATGATGTTTGGCCTGACATCACGTACAACATTTATCAGGATGCTAATGATTGGTGCAAGTGGTTTGCTGGAATTTACAAATTCAACGAGGTGATGTACAGCATTTGATTATTTGTAGAAATAGAATCATGACATCAAATATTAATTAAGAACAATTTGTTTCTTATTATTGTCTTTAGTGATAGTTTATCTTGTGTGATTATTTTGAATTATGTATATCTATTTACAGGATTAGCATTCCCTCTTTTTGTAGGTTACTGATTCCCAGCTAGATGTGTAGAAATGTCTGCTTCTAGTGTTACAGTGCAAGATTGCTGATGGTACAATTCTATGACATTAACAGAAACAACCAGTTTCGGAGCTAGCTATGTTGTAGAACCTGCTACATTGGTGCCTTTGCCATTGTATGATTTTCATTAACACTTTCAGGAAAGCTATTCTCTCCAGAATGTACATTTGGTCTTTTGGGGAAAATTTTGAGTATTTCAGAAATAGGTCCACTTTGTTGAAGGTTCTCTGCTCCGAGGATTGCTTATTCCTACCTTTCCAGTCTGCAAATTGCAGAGCATTCCAAAAGCTGAAATTGCATGATGTCAGTTTTCAATGCGTGAATGCTTATGCAGCAGTTTTAAGAATTTTATTGTGCTGGCTGGTGCCTATATGTGGTTCCGACAATGAGGTTTCTGCCAACTGGTGTCGTAATTGGGATAAGAAGTTCTGTCAAAGAAATCGCACCTGCATTGAATGAGTGGAAGGTGGATGTAAGGCAGCAGTTTAGCTTGAAGACCACTCATTCCAAGTCGACTCTTTTGGATTGAACTTCAGGTTGAGTTTTGCTCCAACTGTAATTTTCAGTACTGCTTTTCCTTGAAGTTTTTGCTGCAAATGTGAAGTGAAAACTCTGTTCATTATCTTGGATCACTTTGTGCAAATGCAAATTGTATAGCCTGTTTTGAATTTGGATTTCTCATGTTGGATGTTAGACTGCATAGGACTGGTTAAGATCAATAAAAGAAGAATTGAGGGCTTTTTATGTCTTTAATTTTAATCTTTGTCCATGCCCACTACACTATATCAAACGTGTTACCAGCAATGAGGTGGAATTGTGGTTGTGATTATGATGATTTGCCAAATGTAATTAGAGATTGTGATATGATTGATTTCTATTGAATAATGAAGGGTAACCTAAGGAAAGAAACCTTCTTGTAACAAGATTTAATGATTTTCATATGGAAGATTATGTTAGACTCCGACTCAACGATCAGCGGAATGAGCTTGTTAAACAGCAGTTGACATCGAGCATCGTTGGTTATGACTGTTGAGATTATGAAGGCTGGGATATTTGGTTTGAACATCCACCGCACATTGTACCACATTCATGGGATATTTGGCCTTATTATTGGAATTATGACTGCTGCTTGTGTTTTATTATTTTTAGTTCTTCTTGGATATGACTAGTGGAAGAAGCTTCTTGGGTCGTGAAGTCCCCTGAAAGGCTGAAACCTCTTATACATGTCAAAAAAACTCGGACACTGTTCACAAATTTATTGTTTTGCTTTTGTTTTTAGAAGATTGTTCATAGTATCATAGATACATGAAATATGTTTCAGAAACATGGTACTGCATATGGAGATGGCTTTTGAAGAAGGGGTGGGAGTGGGAGGCTACACATTTCTTGTCATCTTCCAAGAATTTGTGGGTAACAGGTAAATTTGACTTGTTAAATTGGAATTATGGTCCGGCAGGACTCCTGCATTTGCTTTTGCTTCTACATCTACTTCTTGTAGAAAGCTTCATACCTTGGATCAGTTTCTTTAAAAAAAAATTTATAGACAAAGTATCTCCGAAAAATTTATTCAAGCATGTTTCGATTTCTTAGTTTTATAAATAGTTTTTGACTTTCTGAAAGTTCGGTTAAACGTAGGCCGGGCTTTGGTCCAAGGCAACCTGGGCAATGGCCTGAGGCTTAAAAAAATATCCATCCAACAAAAATTTTCATTTATATTTTTGAATTGGGTCCTCTATTCTTTTAAAAGGGAAAAATTCATAATCCATACGTTAAATATACTTGTCAGCAAAATTTGTATACTAATTGTAGAATGTGAATTGTGACTGCATAAAGTAGCGAACTGTAACCTGATAACGAGAACCGTTACATGTGCATGAAAACTATTTTCTACGACATGTGAAAAGGTATATGTGATTTTTTTTTCCTTTGACTGCATAATGTGACTTGTGACTCTCTAAGGTGAATTGTGACTGACTTGTGACTTATTTAAGTAATACACAAATGAATTGAAAACTTACAACTGGGGGGCAGAGAATACCTTTTTCTTTAAGTTTAACACTATATGACAATTTATATGATCTCCAATTCAGGATACGTGGATATCTCCTCCCCATCCCAGAAGTAACAGTCCTATCTAGCCCTGGAATAGACTCAAAACTCTAAATTTGAAAGGCAACTAGAAATCCTTTGAGGATGTAATGATGATTTGTATTACCCAATCAATCTTTCAATGAGTTTATAGAAAGTTCAAACAAATCTTTTGTCCACAAAAACATCTCCATAGTATCAAAGTTTTTAACAAGGACAGACAAATAATTCTTAACAACCTTCTTGTACGAGATTGAGAAAATGTATGATGTTATCAAATAAAGAATCTCAATCCTCACGACATCATGACCGTCTTCGTTAGACCAAGGAAGATGTCTCTAACATCTTCATTTGTGACTAAATTCAAGTATCCAAAATATTTCTCCTTAATCCTGGAATGTGAATTTTGAAGACTTTCCCTTACGTCTTGTTCCTGGTATCTAAGTCCCGTAACCAGACAGAACTCAAGCAAAGAAAATCGTAAATATCTACCAACCACCGTAAACCACATCTTTTTCTTGTTCGATTACTCGACCTTCCGCAGTAGAAAATAATATATTGATTGAGGTTGAACAACTATCTCATTACAATCCACGTAATAGTCGGAGAAGCATGTATCGGCTAGTATTTGTTTTTGGTTCATCGTTGAACTTTGCCATAGAATTCGACAACACGTTTTTGGTTGCATTGGTGGTAATTTTACCTAGAAACCATAAAACTTCTGATATATTATACCATCATGCCTACAATAGATGACAAAAGTAACAAACATACATTTGATATTTGTACATGCATTTATGTCACAAAATAAGCTAGTCACGTGTAATTATTTTATCACGTACTCTACTCAAGTCACATATAACTAAGGTCACATATTATATACAAAGATATGCATATTATAACAACATGATTCATCATAAAATTATAGACTAATCACAAACATATAATGGGTCTCATAATAGTAGTAGAAATGCTTTTCTAATTAGGAAATTGGACATAGTCAGAGTAGAAATCACACAAAGAAGGCTGGTCACAAAAGACACGAAAATGTTCTAAAAATACGTATCTTCATTCCCGGAAAATTGAGATTGTCTCAACCAAATGTAGGTCAAAATATCTCGAATCAAATTTTTTTAAAAATGAGATCACAAATTCTAAAAATGTGTGACTACCCAAGCCATATACACCCAACAAATTGTAAATACGAATTTCCCTTTTAACTAAATCAGATAAACAATTGATTTACCTTTTGAACACTAGGATTTCACGATTGGGGTTGGGGGGGGGGGGGTGTGTTTCTGTGACTGGTTTGAGCATCTAATCGTTAATCCCTTTCATGCCTTTTCTTCTAGATTTCTCATCAATCTTCGATCAACTTTTGGGATCATTGCTCCTTGTTAAAAACATTTTTTAAGGTGTGGTATTTTTGGAATGAAGCTATGAGCGATTATGAAAACCGCGTGACGAGTACGTTGAGGTCACAATGTGACAAAAATGGAGGATTGATTTTACTACACTATTCAGTTTATGGAGAAGACGATCGTAGATTTTATGGCGTACTGTAGGTTTAACATGGAAGGGTTCTTTAGCTTTCATGTAATGAGGGAGTTAATTATGGATATGTATGATATTCTCTATCCTGTTTTGATGCTTAAATTTGGAATATATATATATATATATATATATATATATATATATACACATCTGACTTCAATGTAATTTCCACATTTTTAAAAGTCAAAATCAAACAACTTGATACGTTAAATAAGAGATCCAAAACACTTGGACACTTAATAAATGGCCCAAGGAATTTTTTATTTCTTTTTTGTGCTTTTTTCTTTTTTGATTAATAAATTATTTTTATTGCTTAAGCCAAAGTTGTATTAATCTATTTATTTCTGGAGACTTGAGAGTAAAAAAGAAAATGTACTTTTTAAAATCAATTTTATTATGATCCTCATTATTTCAAAAGTAAAACAATTCCGTAAACTTCAAAAGTATTTCTTATTACTTTAATTTAATTTCTTTCAAAAATTAAAAAGCTGAAGACATCCATATCCAATGAAATTCTTCATCGTTCACGAGGATGAGTTTGGTGGGTCTGAAGGGAACAAAAGTTAGAAGAGGAAGTGTTTGAAATGAGTCTTGTGCATAAATTGTTTCATGATATTTGGTTGACAATGTTCTCTCCCACAAACAGCTCTCACATATTGGTTTGAGTAAAATGGACCTACAATTAATATATTACATAGTACTATATTTTGTTATGTTTTGCCATTTATCAAAATCTGGAAAAAAAAAAAAAAACCCAATGCAAAAATATAACATAAAAATAAAAGAAATATCCCATATAATTTTCAATCTTGCTGCATTGCCGGGGGATTTTAACACTTTGGATGACAGAATGACACATGTCATTACATCATTTGACTATTTTAAAAACAATCAACACTGTTATCCAATTATTTTTTGCCACGACTTCACTTGTCAACCAAAGTGTTAAATTCGCAAAACAACATAATTCTATAATTTTTTGTTAAGCTTATAAAGTTTCTTTAAAATTTATAAATCAATCCTTATGAAAGTTAAAAATAAGTTATTTATTTTTCAAAAGTTATAAAGAAATTGAATTAGAAATGGTCATAATTAATGCTAAAGAGATTGCTACCTTGGAAAAAAAATTATTTAAGGGTCTCATAATTGTTTGCTATCTAGGACCTCAAAATTTTGAGGGTACAAAAGCTTTTACCAGTTTGTCTTGAAGAAAAATATGGATCATTTTGCTGTTCTAGGCTTGCAAAAAGATTGGACCACTTCACAGCTTGGTAGCATATAAGGAATTTGAAGCCATGAACTAAGAACAAAGCACATGCTTCATATATAGAATCTAAAAACTACCCCCTAAGCATAATAATGCTTAAGGTGGGGTTCGACAACCTACTATGTGTACTGTAAAGATCACTGGTGCTTCGATGCTCTTGATTGAATATCATTACAATCCTCATGTTCGTTTTTGTTAACAACAAAATGTGTGTTTGTCGATTGTAAGAATTCAAATGTTATCTCATCTTAACTTCAAATTCTCAAAAGTTTGATAAGTAATAGAATAGTGACTATATTGATTGTTAATATGAATGCCAAATTAAGTACCCTAAAGATTTGGAAAGGTCCACATGATGCATTAAATAGTGAGCTGTAAACATACTGTCAACCCACTCCAATCCACTCCACAATTGGGTTAGCAACTAATTCACAAATAATTTATAAAATTCAGTAAAGTCAAATATTAATCTCAATCATATTTTTATAATTCACACATTTCCAGGAACTAATTAGTGATACTCTCTATAAATTGCTTTATAAATTTTTTGAACCGATTAATTAGTATGAATGGAACCGTGAGTTTACTGGATCAAAAATGTCAATAGTCATACTACCATAGTCAAATGTAAATTCAAGATATTGTTTGGTTGGTTAATATGTCGTAGGGTAGGGATTCTAGGTGCTATCGCGGTCCCCCTTGGGATGACTAGGTCAACTACGGGCTGGCACGATCCCTATTGAATTAATAGATCTTGCGCCTATTTATATATTATTTGCTTTGAAAGATAATATAAAAGTAAAGATACATTAGTTTTGTTGTAACTAATATCAAGATTTAATCTAATTTTATATGGTTTAAAGCAGTTCCAATCAATCTTCTTTTTATCGTCAACTTGTACTTTTTATATTTTGTGCAACTTCTATAGATTATTTAGCCCTTATTTGAAAGTAGTTTTTTGAGAATCACTTTTCACTCACTGATCATTTTTCCGATTTTTTCATAATTTTCTCTAATTTTTTGACCGTGCATTCTCTGAAAAATCATTCACACAAGCATTTACGAGATAAAATATGGTATAAAACTTATATCCACTAATGATTCTTGGCTTGTGGGTTGTGTGATAAAATGTTAGCTTAAGATGCACAACAAACAATTGATTATAAAGATAATATTCGAACCTTGTTTGCTTAAATTATGGAGTTTGAGTTCCACTTGGTAGATAGAGACAACTGGACAACATTTTGCCATATTAATGCAGAAAAAGATTATCAAAATGAATATAATTTTCACAATCAGTAATATACGTTGGCATTAGATTCACCGTGTGAGAGAATTCTGTCTGCAAAGTGATCTTTAGGTTGAAAATTGCAAAATACAGACAATAAAAACATCTCATATTTGGCTGTCAAAAATACTCAATCCAAGACAATCTACATATATATCATATGTAAGTAAAGTAGAGAGAGAGAGAAACATCCTGGAGGAAGCCAAACAAATAAAAGGGAAAGGGGACTTTTGCCGAAGAAGAAACCCTAAAAGAATGGAATTTGATTAAGCTTTGATTCCTTTTTTTCTGGGTTTTCTTTATATCGCATTGTCAAGATCTTTATTCGCCATTATTTCAAGGTTTGCATTACATTTAATTCTATTGGGTTAATTTAATTTAGAGTGGAGTGATGTTTATGGGTTATGAGAAAATGTGGGTGACGTAAAGATTGGATTTTTGAAATTTTATGGGTATTAATTAGTAAATTTTATGAAGCATGAGATTTGAATAGGAAAACGTTGTTTTGTAAATGGAGATTGACACTGTAGTGCCAAAGAACAGTGGTGATATTGTGTTGGAGTTGCATGCTGTGAGGGTTGAAACACCAAGCTACCGGGCTCAGAATACTCCAATCGACACCACAATGAGAAAACCCAAAACTCCAACCAAAACACCAAACGGTTGCTCCCTTTTGATTATGCCCACACAGGAAGGGATGGTGAAGAGATAATAACCACAAGCTAGCCACAAAGGCAAAGGAGAGAAAGGAATAAGTAGCACACAGCCACTGAAGAAGGTAAGAAGCACAAAGCCGAAATACCAACGTTTTCTCTCAAGGTTATCACCGAAAATCTCTCACACACGGGCTGCATAGTAACGGGTGTAGGTATATATAGGATTAGGTTAGTATTTAGGTTAAAGCCCAATAACACAAGATAAGGCCCAAGTAGGAAATAAGGTGGGCCATCAACATACGGGAGCCTTCCAAGTTTGGGTCGGTTTAGGGTTGGTTTACCAAATTGTGGTGTCGATGTACTTTCAGTCATTTGGACAATGCCGACTGAATTTAGACAACGTATTTCATCATCGCCCGGTGAGGTCGTTTGACAACAATTTGCCTAACAAACCTCCACCTTGATGTCAAAAGACCTGCAAAGAAAGTTATTACGCATTAGTAATAATCCAGAAAAATGGAGAACCAATAAAATTGGAAATCATTTACCCCCACCGATGTTTAGAAGATCTTTGCAACTTCTAAACTTCACCAAAGGTAGCACCTTAGTACCCATGTCTGAGGGATTATATTGTGTGTGTACTTTCTCAAGCCTTACTACTTCTTGAGACACAATATCTCTAATGAAATGTAGTCTAACATCAATGTGTTTGGTGCGTTCGTGAAAAACAGGATTCTTACATAAATGTATAGAAGACTGACTATCTGAATATACTACCACATAATCATTTAGAACACACAAGCTCATGTAAAAGGCCTCTAAGCCATAAAGCTTCTTTAATAGCTTCGTAGGTAACAATGTATTCGTATCTGTGGATAGTGCAACTATGTGTTGTAACCGTGATTTCCAACTAACACAAGAATTTGACAAGGTAAACACATAGGCGTAGTGGATTTCCCGTTATCCCTATCCCCAAAGATAGTCAGCATCAACATATCCTTTCAGTTTAACCCCATCGTTATTAACACCAAACTTTAGACCTACATCACATGTACCCTTTAAATACCTTAACATCCATTTTAAGGCTTCCCAATGCTCAGGACCAGGATTAGACATATATCTACTAAGCGTGCTCACAGCGAAAGCTAAATCAGGTCTAGTGCAAACCATCAAGTACATAATAACCAATCACATTTGAATAAGGAATTCGCTCATGTATTCTACTTCCTTTTCATTACATGGAGCTTGATCTTTAGATAGTATAAAGTGACTAGCTACTGTGTAATGTAAATGCATTTGCAATCATACATTCCAAATTTCTTCAACACTTTTGAAACATACGAGG
This sequence comes from Fraxinus americana, assembly GCA_035079005.1. Taxonomy (NCBI): domain Eukaryota; kingdom Viridiplantae; phylum Streptophyta; class Magnoliopsida; order Lamiales; family Oleaceae; genus Fraxinus; species Fraxinus americana. Next base: position 5,474,191 of record CM068714.1, on the reverse strand, counting down.
ATTGATGTAAAAACAAGATAGAATTTGACCTATCTCTTTCAATTTCCATACCTAGGATTCTTTTAGCCTTTCCTAGATCTTTCATGTCAAATTCACCATTCAAACTTGTTTTTATATCACTTATCCATTTAGGCGATGAACCAACTAAGAGCATATCATCCACATAAAGTAGTAAGAACAAATAATTATTACTTGCATCATTATGTTGGAAGTAAAGGCAGTGATCAAACTTGCTACGATGAAACCCTATAGATAGCACAAAAGAATCAAATCTTTTATACCACTGTCTAGGTGATTGTTTTAGGCCATATAACGATCTTTTCAAGAAACACACATAGTCAGGTTTTAGTTTGTCTTCAAAACCTCTTGGTTGATTCATAAAGATTTGCTCATCAAGTTCACCATGTAAAAAAGCAGTTTTTACATCAAGTTGTTCAAGTTCCTACCAAAATGTGCAACTAATGCAAGTAATGACCCTAATGGTAGTGTACTTAACAACCGGTGAAAAAATCTCACCGTAATCAACCCCCTTCTCGAGTGTATCCCTTTGACAATAACCTAGCCTTAAACCTTAAGTGTTCATAAGCACTAGTACCCTCCTTAACATTAAAACCCACTTACAATAATAAGAGATTTATCTTTAGGTTTAGGTACTAATTTCCAAGTTTCGATTCTTCTCTAATTAATTCATCTCATCTTTCCTTGCATTACACCACTCTTCGTATTGTTCACTCTTCATTGCCTCTTCAAAGGTCTTCGTTCCTCTATCGCCTAACTCCTCATAACTCGCATGAGCAAAAGCTAACTCGGATTCATAACCGATCTCACCTGCTCTAGTCTCTCCTTTCTCTATCCCTAGCCAAGTTATAGTCTACTGTGAGGATTCTCTTCTTCGTGGTATTCTTCTACTACTACTTCATCTCCATTCTCGACATCGGTTGTTGTTCCCGAGTCTCCACCTCACTCTGTGTAACAGAATGAATGTGCTAGGTTTCCTAACTCCACCTTCTTCACCGACTACTCTCTTCACCTTGTACTTCCTCACCATGTTCGATTCAAATTTTCAAACATGGCATTTCGCTCTCATCAATGTAACATCTCTACTCACAATGATTTTAACTCCCTTCTCGCTCCTATCCCACAACCTATACCCCTCGACACCATCGGGGTAACTCTAGAAAAACACATTTCCTAGCTCTAGGTTCAAGCTTTCCTCACTCGATGAGAAAAAGCAATGTACCAAAAGTTCTAAGCACGGAGTAATCACTAAGTTTACCAAACCATTTTTCATGCGGAGTATCACCATTCAATGCAAGCAGATGGAGTCAAATTAATCAAGTAACAAGCAAATATAAAGATCGCCCCAAAATGACTTCTCGGACTCCGTAACTTAACATCATGCAACGCACTTTATCAAGTATGGTTCTATTCATCCTTTCCGCTACCCCATTTTGTTGGGGAGTGTAAGGAACCGTTTTATGCCTTGTTATTCCACTTTCCTTGCACATATTATCAAAATCAGCTACATACAAAACTCTAGACCATTATCGCTCTCAAAACTTGATCTTCTTACCGCTTGGTTTTCAACTTGTCTTTTCCAATTATTAAATTTATCGAAAGTGTCTGATTTCTCTTTCAAAAGATAAACCCACACTTTCCTAGTATAGTCATCAATAATAGACAAGAAATACCTATTCCCACCCGAGGCGGAGTGTTAGATGGACCCCACAGTCCGAATGCACATATTCAAGCATGGTTCTAGTATTATGAACACTCGTGGAGAAAGTAGTTTTATGGTGTTTGCTAAGCACACAATGGTCACACGTAAAGACAAATCGACATTACACATTTCCAAAAGCACCTTTTTCATTAAGAAGCTTAATCCCCTTAATACCCACATGTGCAAGTCTATTGTGCCATTTGTGTGTATGATCAGACTTGGCGGAAGAAATAGAGGAGTCTAAACCTCTCATCACTTCCCCAGTAGTTATGTAAATATCATTTTTTTCTAATACCCTTAATAGAGACAAGTGCACCTTTAATCAATTTCAAAATCCCATTTCCAATTTTACCTGTGAAATCAGATTTCTCAAGTCTTCCTACTGAAATTAAGTTTCTAGACAATTCAGGGATATATTTAATGTCCTTTAAAGTATACACAAAACCAGTATCAAACTTCAACGTAATATCACCCATGCCAACGACATTGTAAGCAGAATTGTCACACAACACAACATGCCCATCATTTGATTCATGCAAATTTTCAAACCAATCTTTATGTGATGTCACATGAAAAGATGCACCAAAATCAAGAATCCACTCATGAAAACGAGAATTTGCAGTTGAGTTTAATTCAGCAGAAGAAACAACAGAATTGGTAATCATATAGACTTCACCATCACAATTACCAGAGTTAGACGACAACACATTCACCTCGTCTCTATCTCAACCATTTTGCTTATTTTTCTCTTTATAGCAATCTTTTATAAAATACCCCATGTTCCCACAGCCATAGCATTTTCTTTCCTTAGTCTTAGATTTGGATCTAGGCTTACCCCTGCTTTTCCTTCTATGTCCATTACTACTAGACTCGCCACTACTTTGGTAACCATTATGATCAAGCTTTGCCTAAACCGAGTTCTACCCCTCATCATGTGAATCTCACCGCTCTTCCTATCATGTTTTTCAGCCCTCATCTCCATCTCTTTACTTCTAAGAGAGTCAACGACAATTTCGTGTCAAGGTGTCCCTACCATACTTAATAGCATTTTTCATTTCACGATAAATATCGTGTATAGCATTCAAAGAAGATAATAGCTTTGTAGGTTTCAGCACCGACTCTCCACAGCTTAACAATATCTTGTACAAGTTTGTTAAACACATCTAAATTGTCATCAAGTTCTTTTGAGGAATCCATTTTGAAAACCGAAAAAATGCTCGAGTAAGTAGAGCTTGTCGGGAGTAGATTTAAGCAAATACAAATCTTCCAATTTTTGCCAAAGTTCTTTAGCGGTTTTCAGCTTACCCACTTTTCTCAAAACTGCGTCGCACAAGTGTAAAATAATGGAGGTGTAAGCAAGCTCATCAGCCTTCTTCTTTTGTTCTTTTGAAAATCAACAGGAAAATTGCCATCAATGGCTTTCGAAACCTTTTGTTGAACCAAAATACCTCGCATTTTCTCACCAAATAGAAAAATCACCTTTTCCAGTAAAAGTTCCCAAATCAAAATTGTGCGTTGTCATTTTCAAACAGGAAACACAAAGACACAATTAAGCCACACAAAGTAGACCTAGGTTCGCAAATATACACCGTTTTAAGATTTCCAGGGTTTCGTAAGATTCACGATCTTTGATCAAGGAAATTTTCAAAACGGGTAAGGTCTAGGTATTCTAGGGACTTATCGATGCAATTAGGAGGATAATCAACAAAACAGTTTCACTCACAATATATCACAAACGATAATATGCTGAAATTAACCAAAAGAGCAAAAAACACTTAGCAAACGAAAAACAGTTAATTCCTAATTTCTAGCACAAGCAATGGTTACCCCACACGGTAACCCCAATCCTAATGTCACCCCACACGATGACGCGCTAGTGCTGAAAATTAACGAGAGGATCAGCCAATTTACCAACGCGGACTTGTCTGAGTCCGTAATTATCGAGAGTCGCGAATTTACTGCTTTAGGCCGCAATTTATGGCCTAAAGTAATTCAGTAAAGTGTTGTGCCGTTGCAGACCCGATTCCGTATCGACCACTGAAGGGTAGAATCGTCCAAACTTTTCTGCAAATAACCTGAAACACTAAACTAAACACATCAGTACGTTCAGGAGATTAAGATGAGTAAACTGATATAAAAAAAAATTTTTTTTGGCCGGAAACCGCCGTAGCGCCGCTGCCGGAATCCACCGCCGCCGTTCGCCGCCGCCGGAGAGGACCCGAACCACCACTAGAACCGCTCTCGCCGGTCGCGTCACATCCACTCAATTTTAGGATTGGGTTTTGCGGATTGGCCGGAATTTGAAAAAGAAGCCGCGGTTTCGTTGAAGAAATCGCGCCTTGCGATTGGGATGCCTTCCTCGCCGTCGACCAAATAGCCTCCGCCTACTGGGCAGAGCTCGACATGGGCTTAGTTTTTCCGGGCTGGATGGGTTGGTTTGAATGCGGACTTGCAGTGTCCGTTTTGAAGAAGAAAACGCGAATCGCTTCTTTCTTCTCGTTCGATTTCGAATTCTTTGAACCAACCAATGGCTCTGATACCAAATGTGAGGGTTGAAACACCAAGCTACCGGGCTCAGAATACTCCAATCGACACCACAATGAGAAAACCCAAACTCCAACCAAGACACCAAACGGTTGCTCCCTTTTTGATTATGCCCACACAGGAAGGGATGGTGAAGAGATAATAACCACAAGCTAGCCACAAAGGCAAAGGAGAGAAAGGAATAAGTAGCACACAGCCACTGAAGAAGGTAAGAAGCACAAAGCCGAAATACCAACGTTTTCTCTCAAGGTTATCACCGAAAATCTCTCACACACGGGCTGCATAGTAACGGGTGTAGGTATATATAGGATTAGGTTAGTATTTAGGTTAAAGCCCAATAACACAAGATAAGGCCCAAGTAGGAAATAAGGTGGGCCATCAACATACGGGAGCCTTCCAAGTTTGGGTCGGTTTAGGGTTGGTTTACCAAATTGTGGTGTCGATGTACTTTCAGTCATTTGGACAATGCCGACTGAATTTAGACAACGTATTTCATCATCGCCCGGTGAGGTCGTTTGACAACAATTTGCCTAACACATGCTAGAATTTATGAACTTCCTATAGTAATATGCTGCACGGCAAATTCCATAATCACCTCATGCTTGGGTAGTCTTTGTGCCTTCAGTTAATTGAATGTTCCTTTGCATGTTAATAATGTGATTGAGTTGGAAGATTGGTGCTCATTGCAAGTGTAAGCTTTACTGCGTGCCTTTAGATGGGTGGGCAATAATACGTGTTGATGTTTTATAGTCGATTTTGGAATTTATGGTTTCTCCAGAATTTCAACTTTTGTTCGTAACTGGTAATTGACATGCAATGGCTATGATGTTGGGTTGTTTTGTTTCCTTGATGCTGTCTTATTTTATTTCTTCTTGGATAAACTTGAGAATTGTAGTTGAGAATGTTTCTTTTAGGATCCAATATATGAATGATTACTTTCATTAGTAATTTTCTGACATTGATATTGTTAATATTTGTGACAGGACCTGGTCTTCTTTGCCATGGCAACTTCCAAGTGACCATCTAGCTTCAAAAATATGACGTACAGTGGAAATAATTCGTTACTGCCTCCAAAAAGTCCATTTCCTAGCATATATTCGTCATATGTTGATTATGCCCCTAGTTATGGGGTTGGACCAAAAGGTCTTTCAAAGCCTAGAGAGGCAAATTCACACCATCAACGTACTTCCTCCGAGAGTTTTTTAATAGAGGAACAACCTTCTTGGTTTGATGAACTCCTCAATGAGCCAGAAACTCCTGTGCACAGAGGTCATCGGCGCTCATCTAGTGATTCGTTTACATATATTGACACCGTGAATGTTGGAAACACAAATTATGCTGCTCCAGATAATTTCAAGTTCAAAAATTTAACCTCGGTGCCTTCATGGGGTTCTCAAGATTTTGAATTTTATAGAGATGTACATCATGGTTCTTCTTATGGGGGGCCAAATTCTTCAGGCAAAACCAAAAATTGGACATGGGATATGCCTACGAATTCAGTTGCACTTCCTCATGGACTTCCTTCTCCTGGGGATAATACCATTATTCAAAATGCAGGATCATCAAGTACTTCAAGAGAAGCAGAGAGGAGTCCATCTTCACCTACCGAAAAGCAGGATCCTGGTGAATATGGCCCTCATGACCCAAAAGGTTCTTCTGAAAAGGACTCATTTCATGCCAAGCATTCTACTTCGGAGATGGATACTAAACATGCCAAACAGTATGTGGATTCGACCCTTTACCCACTAAATAACAATGATCCAGTTCTTTTGATTTTCACATCTTCTCTCATATTTTCTGTGTAGCAGCTGTTTGCCCATTGTTGCGTGTTTTTGTTTCGTGAGGAAATCATACTAGAGTTACCCAGTCCAAATGTATGGATGATCTTTATGTCTGAATCCTTTACCCAATAAATTATGGTAATTGAGATTTTGAGTTTCATAATCCTTTAGCCTCCAACTCCTAGTTGTTTTAGAGCATGTTTGGTGCACATTAAAATGAGATAATGTATTTTTTTGAAGTGATGTGATGGGGAATATGTGGTTGAAAAAGAAATAAAAATTATTGATGTGATGGAAAATATTATTTTATTGAAGAATGTGTAGTTGAAAATGAGTAGAAGAATGAGAATGAAAAAAATAATGTGTCTCAAACAGGGGCTTAGCCCGTTTCCTTGTGTGTACAACCACTGTTTGCCTATTCTCATCGTCTTATGTGTTTCAGTTTTGAGGAAACATAGTTACTCGGTTCAAATGTGTGGATATAATTGAAAATTTCAGAATTCAAACCCAAACAAGTCCCCTTTCACACTGCATCACAAGAACTAGTGCTAATGTGTTTTGTCTGTTCATGACATTTTACAACTTTCTTAATCACATCTGATTTCGGAACTACAAATTTTGATTGATATTTTATTGTTCATTAAGCTTGAACTTTCTATCTAATGCAGGCAATTTGCTCAACGTTCACGGGTCAGGAAACTTCAATACATCGCTGAACTTGAAAGAAATGTGCAAGCTCTACAGGCTAGTGTCACTTTGCTTGAGACTTTATGAGATGGAACTTTATTTAATTTTGTATTGCTTCCTTGCATACTTTTTGAAGCTGTTGATATCACTCTGTTGTCTATAATTGCAGGCAGAAGGCTCTGAAGTTTCTGCTGAGCTCGAATTTCTTAACCAGCAGAATCTCATTCTGAATATGGAGAATAAAACTCTGAAGCAAAGGTTAGAAAGTTTAGCTCAAGAGCATCTAATCAAGCACTGTAAGTTTTTATCCTGTCGCTTAATCTTCTTGGTAGTTGTGGTGACTGATGCTTTTGTTTTTAGTAGTTAGAAATCGTTTCCAACATTATACGACACATCTTAATTTGATTAAAATGTGGTATCCATTTGAACTAGTCCGTGATTTGGTGCTAGCATTTTCGTTAAGCAACCCTTGGAGGGAAAAAAACAGAGTTCTTGTGAGAAAATAACAAGACTCATAGATGCCCTTTGTGCACAAATATAAATTGCATAATTGTAAGAATCTTCAGTAGTGACTGTGGTGCTATATACAGTTGAGCACGAAGTATTGAAGAGAGAATTGGGAAGACTACGAGCTTTATATCAGCAACAGCAGCAGCCACAACTGCAGCAACCATCTTCTAGCCATCGACATGCCAAAAGCAATGATCTTGATCAACAATTTGCTAATCTTTCACTGAAACACAAGGAAGCAAATTGTGGCAGCAATGAGGTTTCTGGCCAACTTTACATTTGAGTATATAGCTGAGCTTCAACTGAGCCCTCACTGATTCCTCAATTAAGTTTCCCTTGTTTGGTGGGATCAAGCCAGACTCGTCCAGTGCTTGTGCTCTACCCCATCCTGCTTTGTTTGTTCTCTCTGCCTTTATTTTCTTTCTGTTGGTTTTGCTTAAGTCATTTTTTTCGATAAATTAGTGTCTCCATGTGCACCTGCTAGTCTGTGACAGAAATAGTATTTCTGGCGGGCGACTCTCCTGAGGTGGTTCTCCAGACACGATTTTATTTCAAGTGATAAGTTCGTCATTGCTTGTCAACAATTTCATGCTTTATTGGTTCTCAAACTGTTGATTTCTCGAGTATTTGCTGATGAACGTGTTCTTATAATCATTCAATAGAACAACTGTTTTAACAGTGGAATTTTCGATGTTCTGATGGATATTTGGGTAATGTACGCACGGGCATACGTAAGTTTTGGCAAATTCTAAAGTTGGTCACTTAACTTATGGAGTTAATTATAGTTGAGACACTGAATTTAAATTTTCATACAATTGGGTGTACATCCGTCACTTGGACTACAAAAAAGTTGATATGACAGTCTAACTGGTAAAATGAATCAGAGACGGAAAAATGTTACCCCGTGGTGCCAAATCAATATGGCAAGCAAAGTAATACTCATTTGCAATCTATTGTAATGAGGATCATCTTCTATAAATGTTTGAAGGAAAGAGTTCATAACATTACAGTAACTAGCAGTAGCAACAATGAAAGAATTATACAGGAGGCTGCTGGTGCATTAGACTGTGCAGCATTTGGAAGCCTAGGGTAATCTTGAGGTGAGGGCAATACACATTGTCCACCATTGAATGATATCTTTCTGGGAAATGCCCACCCTTCTCTAAAACTGAAAATCCCTGGATCTTTGTGCAGTAGCATTTCTGTCTGTACATTTCCATTTACTCCTGCCTGAAGCAGCATGTCATTATAATGCTGAATCCCATAAAACATTCCAGTATCATCTGAAGATACAAAGTGTTATTGATATTAACGCATAATTGACGTTAAGCGAGGATATTAGTACAAACGAAAACAAACTTACTTATATTGCCATATTGGTTGAGGGGCTTATAGTTGAAACTGAAAACCCGCGTAACGCTTTGGAGATTAGGGTGTAAAACCACCAAGTTCCACTGACTGTAATTCTTGACGTAGTTTAGATTTGTCACTGTAATTTTGACCCTCCAGTACTCTCTGTAACTTTGCATCACATGCCAGTGCACTCTTATAGGGCACATATCGTCACTACATTGCAACAATGGTTGTGCTGGTTCATTGTGCTGTAGCTGCAATACTGGTGGCAGATCCCCAGCCCTATAACCACAGACAATTCAATAAGAAAAATGGAGAGATGCAGTATAACTAAGCTTAAACAATTTCATTTTTTTCATCAACTTTGAAACTTACTTTACACATTTTGCACCAGTTTGGCAAGCACAGCTGCAGTCTTGGCATGGAATTATGGTATCATTGTAGAATGCTGAGAACGAAACACAGCATGTTGGCGCTGCAGAAGCTCTAAACTGGGAATAAGAACACGTCACATTCCAAGTAGCTGCAATAAATCCACATGCATATAAAAAAGACTATTCAGTGTTGTACAATACGTTTTACCATACGAACTAAGTAGTGAATATCTGGACTTACCAAGTGCTTGTGTCCTTCTACGTCCTTGATCTTCGGAAAATTTAGTTGGAGGGACTTGAAATGGTTCTCCACAGGTATATCCCTGAAGTCCAAGAGTGAAATTTACAGGAATTCCGGGGCCAGAACCTTTTGTATCAGAACTTCCGACATTCATCTGAAAAGCAGAGATATATTTTTCGGGGTCTTGAGTCATGGATGAAACTACTCCACCTTTGCAGCAATTTGCAACCTGCTTATTGTATGGGGTTCCAGGCAAAAGGTCTATTATAACTGGTTCCTTTTCACAGCAATGGGGAAGTTTTCCTCCTCCGAATGCCGAACAATTTCCCTGTTCAGTGGCTTCTGCTCCCACTATATTCCAGATTACCTCGTTGCCTGGCCATGCCCAGCTTAGCTTCCAACCGGGATACTCTATGTGCCGGAATAGCTGGTAGTTTATGATGGATACCGTTACCTGGAAAAGGACATGCTTAATTTGTGAATGAAGATCGTATTGAACTCGAACTTCTTTTAATTTCTTAATATTGTCTATGTTATACAGTCAATCTTGTCCAATATGCTATCAAAGTTTAGTAGTGCAAACAAAAGACCCACGTCAGTCAGACATGGCGTAAATGATGGGTTTACAAAGCATTCGGCTACTCTTCCTAATGAGTTAATGTTTTGGGATGGAATCAGAGCTAGGCCCCAAACTTCACCTTGTGAACGCACAAGATGGATCACCAATGGCAATCGAACAAAGTTTGAGAGCCCTAAGTTCTTGATGGCTAGAAAATCTAGGATTGGCTCTTAAGGCAGTTGTGCTCATGTAAGACGATAATTAGTTGGGTCTTGATAGAGCATGTACTCCTACCTAATTCGAGGAAGAGGGATGGATATTTTTATCTCCTGAAGGGGGATCGTGATGACATGATACTTCGTTCAAATGAGAATTGTTGAAAAAACGCAAACAAAGTCTCACATAAATTATGGGCTTATATGAAATTAGACTACTCCAACTAATTGGTTAACCTCAATTCCCCCGGAAGGCTCGTGATTCGCTAATTGATGTCATTGTTGTTTCGCAATAGGTAAAAGATGTAAGAATTTAACAATTAGTTTAGACAAGATTAATTACTCAGAAAATTTTTCATCTCCGTATATTTGATACGTTGAATTGAATTGTATTTGATATCGCTAAAACGAATCGCTAAAAGGTTAAAGAACTGAAAATCTTGTCCCGTAAAATCCATCGGACACCTCGGTTAGAACAAGCATCCCCTCAAAAACTGAATTATCTTCCTTTTAAAAAAAATATATATGATTTTTTCAATTAAAAAACTTACATCCTCTGTGCCACCATTTGCTTGCAAGACATCCCATTTAATTGTGATGTTCCCATTAGGATCCAATGAATCATAACCATCTGCATTACAGCTGAAATTCACATCATAACAAATCTTGAATAATTTCAAAATCTCATAGAAAAAATGTACTCACAGGTTGGTAACAGCAGACAAGCCAGAGAAATCAAGTAGAACAGAACATCGAAATGTTTAACGTTAAGAATCAAAACAAAAACCCGCAAATCCATTTCCATAGATCGTTTGCTGAATCTTCAGTCTCTTGGATTAAACATAAAACCTACGACTGCTGTATGTCTGTATATTCTGTAAAAGATATAGATACATATACATATAGAGAGAGATACACGTTTAATCTTTGGAAAAGGAAGTAATAAATCACACAATTAATGGGGGTTCGCAACAAGGAAGGAAGATGTTTGTCATATTTAGAGAGAGCGGTAAGAATGCGTCTATTCAAAAGTCACGCAATTGGCTCCGTTCTCATTGGCTTGCCGTTTTTGTATTATTAGAAAAACTTTTAAAAATTGTCATCAGAAGTATTCATATTTATAGCTGCTAATTACTGCTATTTAAATGCTTACTTTGAAAAAAGTAGATGCCAATTCCATGCAGTGTATGTGATTTTTATGAAAATCAACAATCCATTTCCCTTAAATACCATGACAGCTTTATTTTGCTTTTAATGCTGCTTAATTTATAGTGGAAATGGGGATTAAAGGATTTTAATGGAAATTTTAAAACATTTAAAAAATAAAGTGATGATATTTGCACATTATTATGTAAAGATTGATGCACAAATTGATGATGTGAAAAAGAGAGAGAAAAAAGAGAGAATTGGAAAAAAGAAAATCCGTTAATATAATCCACATTATCAGCATATACGCAATGATATATGATTAACGTTACTCTTGAAAATAACCCCACATGTTCCAAGTTGAGTCGTCAATGCTAAAATTGTATTTGTATGTAGGGGGATCGCCTGCCGGTCCCTTTTCTAGTTAAAGAAAAAAAAATGTTAATTTTTTTCAGAGAAATTAGGAAAATGGTCAATTTTATGTCTGAAATGTCAATTATAACAAGGGGCGAAACCAGCATCAACTAGCTCTGTAGTCGCTTGTGCTGGCTTCATCGAATTTTATTTTTTTGTCCTTATCAATGACAATTGCTCGAGTTGCCGTCTAGGCTCACCTAGATTCGCTCATGCTCACCTGAATTCTTGAAAAACAATAATGCTTTAAAGCTTTTTACAATCTTATATTATGGTGGTGTTTGATGCAAATTATTGAGAAAATGATGTACTTTACGATGTAATGTGATGAAAAATATATGGGTAATTAGCGCATAGCATCCTCACATTTCACTGTTATTATGAAAAACGTCATTGCCTTTCATTTTTTAATATTTTCACCTTTCATTGTGCAAAAGATAATTTTCATTCATTTTCTCAATTAAAAATCGTAAAATGACTAATATACATTTCTCTTTAAATAAAACAAAATAAAAAATTACAGTCCAATTTTTTTTTTTAAAAGAGGGCAAATGAGTCCCAAATAAATTATTAAAAATGTAATTAGCACATAATGTCCATACTTTTTCACTATTGTTGCAAAAAGTTCATACCTTTTATTTTTTTAGTATTTTCACCCTTAATTATACATTTGATTACGTAAACCATCATTTCTATCAATTTTCATCCAATTTCTCAATAAAAAAATTGTGAAATGACAAATATACCCTCTTATTTAAATTAAAAAACTAACCAATTAATTATAATCACAGTCCCAATTTTTTAAAAAATTGTAAACGAGTCCCCAATAAATTAATAAAAAATTATATTTTATTAAAAAAAGTGCAGATGAGTCTCAATTAAATTTATTTTAAAATTAAAACAATTTTAAAAAATTAAAAAGTGCAAACGAGTGCCAAATAAATTATTAAAGAATTAGAAATTAAAAAAATATTTTTCTTTAAATATGAGAGTATATTCATTATTTCATAGTTCTTTATTGAGAAATTGGATGAGAATGATAGTTTGCACAATCAAATGTGTAATTAATGAAGAAAATACCAAAAAATGAAATGTATGGACGTTTTACGCAATAATGGTGAAAGGTAGAGACATTATGTACTAATTACCCTTTTAATAATTTATTTGAGACTGATTTGCGCTTTTAAAAAATTTTTGGGACTATGGTTGTAATTATTTTTTTTTTCTTTTTCCTTTTGTTTTATTTAAAAATGTGTATATTTGTCATTTCACAATTTTTAATTGAAAAAATAAATGAAAATGACTTTTTGCGCAATGAAATGTAAAAATAAAGGTGAAAATGCAAGAAAAATGAAAGGTATGAACGTTTTTCACAATAACAATAAAAGGTGTAGACGTCATGTGCAAATTACCCAAAAATATATAGTTAAAAATAAAATAAAAAGTTTTAGATTTGCATGTAATATTATTTTATTGAAGAATATATAATTAAAAATAAGTTTTGAAAAAACGAATTTTGAAAAATATTTGGATCAAACAGGGACTATTTATGGAGTCTTCCACCCAAACCTAAAATTGGCTTTTGTAAATAGTTCGCGATTTAGTATTCGTTTGGCATAACTTCTAAAAAGTCAAAAATTACTTTTGAAATTAAAAAGTTACTTTTGGACGTGTTTACTAGAATTTTTGCTTCTTGTACACAAGCTCCTCCGAAAAGTTTCACCAGAAGATTCAAGCGAAATTATGTTGTTTTTTCCTCTTAGTCAGAAAAGGTAAAATATTCAATAACTTAATTTTCTCATAAAAAATAAAAAATAAAAAATCCGCTCTTCCCTGCATGAAGGCACGAAAATGTCTACAGACATATAAAGCCTAGTCCTCGTATTCTGTCTCTTCATCGTCGTCCTCATTGTTTTCTACGTACATCCACCCTTCTCCAACATTGTCCCGTTCCTCTTCTGTTTCTTCACTGTCTTCGTCATCATACACATCCTCTTTGACGGGCCAAGGTTTTTTCATTATATTCAAGTTGGCAGGAGATGCGCCTGAGCTTTTCCGCTGAGGAACTTTTGAAGGAGGCAGTTTTAAATTTGGCTTTGGCCTACTCTGTTTCTGAACTTTAGCATTGCCTCGTTTTCCAACATATACATCTTGATCACTGCATTCATCCATCTCGTTTTCGATGTTAGGTGGGTTGTTCTTGGCATTTTCATCCGGAAAATGGCCAGGGTGCTCTCTTCTTAGATGAAGATTCAGCTTGTATTCGTGGATGTAGGCCTTCTCGCACCCTGCATAGGGACAGGCGTAAGGGCGGTCAGATGATGCAGGCCCAGAAGGTCCGCCAGAAGATTTCGGAGTTTTCACTGGCTTTTCCGAGGGTGGAGTATGTTTGACTGCATCCACCATGTTCTGCTTAAACATTGCCAGGCTTGAAATTTAGTTACCATATCCAGCAATTATGAGAAAATTCATATGCGTGAACAAATATAAATCCTATAAGAACCTTTTTTCAAATAGATATCAAATTAAACAACCCCCTTCAACACGAATGGAATAGCAGGAATCCGACTTTTAAGGAAACAAAAAGCTTGCCATTCCCAAGAAACGTGAAGAACAAGAACAATAAAAATAATAGGAAGACAAATGCAAGTTAATCACAGTAAGATAAAACTATGTAAGAGGAGGGAAAGATGGAAGTATCAACCTTCTCATGATGGGACGCAATATGATTCCTCAGCTTGTACTCGTGCGTATATCTTTTCCCACATTCAGGATATGGGCAATTATGATAATTCTCCTGTGAGTGTGTTTTCATGTGTGACCTTAGATTGAAATCTAGAGAGAATGCCTGCATAACATAAAACCACCAAATCAGAATGGAGGAAGAAGGCAGCAGGAAGCAAGGAGGAAGTGTATTAAAAATCCACCTCTACTGAACCTTTGAAACTCCGTATCTCAATAAAATAAGGACACAATTCTTTCAATAGTGCAATATCACTTCGTTTTTTTACTTTTTTTGCAAGCAAGCATCTTCACATAATATGTGTATCTCCAGGAATATATTGGACTTGAACTAGTATTGAAGATGCAATGCAACTAACTGATAACAGGAGCATCAAATTTACAAGTGGATGAATAAAATGCAATGTGCAGTGAAAATTCCAAACAATGATAAGTCAATAATGTTAAGACATATAAACAGTCCTATAGCGGAAAAAAAGAAGGGGGGGGGGGGGGGGGGTGGTGTTCTAAATTAACTATCCTAAGAAGACAAGTTTACTCACCTTACCACAGCCTTCATGTGGGCATACAAAGTGTCTCTCTCCTGTATGAATTAAAAAATGCCTCTTCAATTTTGAACTATCCAAAAATTTCTGCAACATAAGCCAAGTTTCGATTAGTATTGCTCGACAAACTAACAGAAAAAAAAAAAAAAAAGAATTAAGGACGGATATACAAGAGAGGCACACTAATTTAATTATCTTCATTTATTTCGATCATGAGACTTGCTCGAGAATAAGTGGTATTTTCATGATTTGAAAGTTCATAGCAAAGCCACATATCCACGTGAAACCAACACAGTGCAAAAGTTTTTTTCCAAACATGTAATGACCAAATCCCGGATAAATATAACAAAGTTTAATCTGTGTTGAAAGCTATGTAGAATATTCCATAGGACTGATAGCATCTTTATGCTATACTATGTGATTTAACTACTAAACAGTTAAGATCTCAATGAAATTTCCCCTTAGGTTAAACAAAATAAAATTCAAGAAAATGCAGAAAAATAAAGAAAACATCAGCGATAAATTAGACATGTTGTTATATGTAGGCAATACAAACTACAATAATTCCTTCAGATTTGTCAGGTTCTTTTCATTTAGCTTGTTGTCAGCTAATATAAAACTAGTACTTCATAAGACCTCATGATTATGATCAAATTACAAGTGCTTTAAGATTCTCCTTTTTTATGCAAAGAACTGCATGATTAAAACATCCATCCTTTTTGTCCTTTTTCAGTGATCTCTGACTATGAACATGGTGGTTTTGCTTAACTTGTGCCATTCAATAACTTAAATGGTTTGATTCTCCATGGGATATACGGAATTTAAAGAGCTTTTCATTATTATTATACCAATTTTTATGGATAAAGTACGTGCCACCAGCTAATTTGCTCCTGTTTTCTTGCAATGCAGTTTGCTGCTTTACGGATTCATATGCTTTTATTCTCTAAGGTAGAGTCAATGATAGATGGTGAAGTTTATCTTGCTTATGTGATTAAGGCCTTCATCTCAAAGCTAAAAGGAGAATAGACCCTCAACATTTAACATACCTTTCCACAATTGTCATAGTGGCAAACATATTGCCTCTCTCCATGGATGTGAGAATGCTTCCTCAAAGCTCCAGCATCAATAAAAGTCTTTCCACAGCCTTCGTAACTACAAAGGAAAAGAACTTCTGTTGTTGGTTCAGGCTCAGGCTGTACCACCTCTGGCTCTTTTGACTTTTCTTTCATGGCCTTCAATGCGGCCACTAACAAATAGGACAGAAGATTTTTATGGGTCAAATTTAACCACCAGCTCATATACAACACAAATTTTCACATAAAATGACATAACATCAGTAAAGGGAATTACAAAAAGCGCAGTGAGCACAATGAGTTGTACAAAGCAAAGCAAAACAAGCTAATCTCTGTTAGAACTGAAGGATGCAACTTTGGACTGCCATACCAAGGCTATTTTTGAAAATATAAGAAATAAAACAAATTTATGGTATAGACCACCAAGTTTCCTCTTTCGGATGTGTTCAAGAAAAGGGTTTCTCTTTTGGTTAAGACTATTACTATTTCAAGGTATGGCAATCAATATTTTCAATGAATGAATCGCCCCAGTTAACGTCAACCAGTCACCAAAATAGGTGATTGTCAATAACAGAATAAACCACTATGCAAAAATACATCCTCGTCTAACACTACAGTTCTCAATTTATTGATCAATGGCATCATTATCTGCTAAAATTATCCCGAACAAAAGGCAGAAAGCTTATAGAACTAACCGTTGACCCATTTAAAAAGTAAGCACCTTCCACCAGTTGATACAACATCTTGTGGCACCCTAGAACAAAAAAAGCAGGTTAATGAACAGGTTGGTAAAACATATATAAACATGTTAGGAGAAATCTGCATCTAAAACATGAAGATAAATGCAGATATATACTCAGTCAAATAAAGCTTGGGAGTTGTATTTCTTGCTTATAGGAATCAAACTTTAAATGAGGGAAGAGCTGTCGAGAAACACTGCAACACAGGTCACTCTTGTCCAGCCAAACAAATTTTGTACCACACTGCACATAGACAGCTGGTCATATATATTGAGGTTCACAAACCAACTGTGTAATCCATTTATCCGTCAGTTTTAATACGAGTGTCTTCATGAAACATTAGTTAATCCCTTTGACGTGACAGGCTTGCATTCATGGTTGTTTGTCCATAAATATCGCTGCCTCTTCCAAATATGTTCAATATCAATGTGGTGAACTATTCACATAATGTTAAGTTAACTAATACATAATCTAAAAATGACATAACGAATGAAAAGATACAAGAGTACCCAGCTTATATGAAATTAAACTATAAATGGGCTCATTTGACACCAGAATTGCCAGGAATGCTAAATCCCAAACACAATGGTGTTAGTGCATGGTACAGGGGCAATTTGAAACATTTCATATGACAATCCGATTTCTTGTTTTTTATCCTTCTGCAACTTCTTGACTTCAAAATTTACGGGGAAGAGTTGCCGTGAAAAGATAAATTCTTTAAAAAGTTATTTGCATACCAATTAGTATCACTTTTTTACTTATAGAAAAGATTAACCATATAATTCTTGACTGCATCAAAAAAAAGTTCGTCAATTTTATGGGCCACCATTCTTTTCTCGTCCATCAGCAAGACCAAAAAAAAAAAAAGAACAAAATCAGCAATGAGACAATTCTATTACGGGTTTTAGATCCATCATTCAGAAATTAAACCAAAATATCAACATCACGTAAAAAACCAAAACAAAATCAACAATGAACTCAAAAGGCCTAAAGACCAATTCACCAATTCTATGTGCATCAGTATCTAAAAATTATCAAAAACCATGTATCAGATATCAAGGGGCAGTTTATGCAGAAAAGCACAAATATTAACAAAAGGAAGAAAAATTTCGGGAATTTTTGCTATACCATTCTTTGACCCATTTAACAGCAGGGGCTTTCGACTTGGTTATCGGGCGTCTGTCGAACAGATTATGATCCATTGCTCTCTTTATTCAAACACTGTCATGAATCGTAGAAAAAAAATTTGGTAATTAGATTGGAATTAGGGTTAGGGTTAGGGCTTCGATGGCGCGAATATCAAAGAATTTGTATTCAACGAAAACTCTGAAGTTCTGAAGAGTGAGAAAGTACATTGAGTCAATCTTCCATTGTCGTTATATTACAGGTTGAGCCGTTGAGGTTGGAGAAAAAACCCGGTCCGGTTTAGTTGAACCTACAGCGGCTCCCATCCCTCCTACATCTGAGAAGGTAATGTACTTGGATTTTTCTTTTCCCTTTCCTTATAGTTTATTCATTGGATATTTGTGCTCCATTTTTTTTTTTTTACGAAAATATATTTTGAAATAGTATTTTAAAAATAATGTAAAGTTTTGAATTTGTATTTTATTTTTTTAAGAATGTGTGATTGAAAATAAAAATATTTTTTTGAAACAATAAGAACTAAACAATGACTAAATAAGACTTAGGCACTGTTTGATTGACCCAAGTTTTCCATGAAAAATGGAAAAGAAATTCCTTCTTCCATTTTTTGCATGTTTGATACACTTTTTTCCAAGCAAATGTTTTTCTTGATTTTGTCTTTCACTTGCCATTTTCCATGATTTTAAGATTTTGGTGGGGATTGATTTTCCCGTTTAGCCTTTTTTTTTTTTTTTTTAGCAATGAGAACAAATTCTAGACCAAATGAAAAAAAATTAGAGAAAATTACCTGATACCCTTTTTTTCAAAATTACATTTCAAAAATAAGGTGGTAAAGTTTAATTTTCAAAATTCAGGTGATAAATAGGATTTTAATTAATATTATATAAAACTAAAAAACAACCCCTATTTGAAAGAATTCACCGTCTTCACCCTTCTCTCTCTCTCTCTTACTCTCTATCTCTCTCTCTGGCGAAGGCGGCGTAGCCCGACGGCACCGCCTCTCTCTCTCTCTCTCTCTTACGCTCTATCTCTCTCTCTGGCGAAGGCGGCGTAGCAAGTTATTTGGCTCGACGGCACCGATGGTGGCGGATCTAGTTTCTTCTCTCCTCCTCGTTGTCCGTTCGCCGCTGATCCTCCGACGAGCTCGAAGACACTGATGCCTCCACTTTTTCCTCCGCCGTCGGTTCAGTCGCAGTTCTCTGAGGAGCCGAAACTGAATCGTAGTCACTTGTGCTCTCTCCCCCAAAATTGGAGTCTATCCGATCGGAATCTCCGACACCACAGCTGGATTCTGCCGGAATCTCCGTTCTATCTGCCTATCTCTGCCTTTCACAACCGTCGACGCTGCCCAGTTCGCGGCAGCGTCTATTTGCCGTTCGCGATGCAGCAGTATATCCGTTCGCGGCAGCGTCTATTTACCGGATTTGCACGCAGTAGATTTATGAATTTTGTGAAAATCGATTTGCACGCAGTAGATCCGGTAGTGGGTATGTGGTTTTTGATGGTTTTTATCGCAGATCCGGCAGTGGTGGTGTTGTTGTGGGGTTGGATGCGTCGGTGGTGGTGTTATGTGGTGTTGGTAATGGTTGCCGTGAGGTGGCGATGGGACGGTGGTAGCGGTTTGGGGTGGTGGTCACAAACGATTTTGGTGGTGTTGGCGGCCGTGGTTTCGTGTTTGGGGTGGTGTTGGCGGTGGTTGTGTTGGCCGTCGGCGAAGTGGTGGTCACAAATTTTGTGATTCGTGATTGATGACAGATTGTGACCATTTGTGACCGATTGTAACCGTTTGTGACCGATTGTGACTAGTTAATTGTGACTCGTTGTAACCAATTGTGACCAATTGTAACCGTTTGTGACTGGTTAATTGTGACCAATTATGACTGATTGTGACTCAAAATTCTGAAAAAATTTTAGAAGTTGACTACCGGGTAGTTCATTGTGACTGTTTGTGACCGTTTGTGACCGTTTGTAATCGATTAATTGTGACTCGTTGAGACCGATTGTGACCGTTTGTGGCCGATTGTGACCAATACATGGGTTGGGGTGTGATTTTCAATTTTCTGAAAATTTTGAAATCGCCGGAATGGTGGCCGGAGCGTCGCCGGAATGGTGGCCGGAGTGTCGCCGGAGCAGTGGCCGGACCGTCGCCGGAGCAGTGGCCGGACCGGTACCGGAGATGGAGGGAGGTGGTGTAGTGAGGAGATGGGGTGGGTGAGGTGTCATGGGGTGGTGTAAATAATTAATATATATT
Source organism: Fraxinus americana (assembly GCA_035079005.1). NCBI lineage: Eukaryota > Viridiplantae > Streptophyta > Magnoliopsida > Lamiales > Oleaceae > Fraxinus > Fraxinus americana. The sequence goes on along the minus strand of CM068714.1, from coordinate 5,454,153 downwards.
ATATTATAATTTAATATTTAATATATTATAATTTAATATTTAATTAATCTATTTATCACCTGATTTTTGAAATAATTAAACAAATTTGTTAGTTTTGAAATGTGAACTTTAAAAATAGGAACTATGTATTGTTCCCAAAAAATTATCAGTTTAATAGACAATTTTCATAAAAATCAAAGTCAAACGAACACCAAACTTTCAACATTTTCTAGGTGAAAAATTATATCAATCAAACACAATTAATTATAATTTTCAGTAAAACAAATTCTAGACAATTCAATTCCCTGTAATTCATTTTCTTTCCACTCAAATTCCACATTTGCAATCAAACGAACCCTTACTTATTCTTAAACAAGTCAATTATTTCATTATCGCATTTATATTGAGATGCCATTTCACGAGAAAATTTGAAGAGTAGAATCGACATCATTAATAGAATCGAGCTAAAGTGACGAAAATACCAAAACAGTTTCAACTTTAGTTAATTATCTTAGAACATCCATACGATTAAAATATTTTGGTAAAAAAAAAATACAAAGTTTCAATAATAAAGAAATGTATTAAACTGGTTGCTTTGTTCTCTATGTACAAAAGACTTCCAATCTGCTGGTTGCTTTCACCTCCGTTGTCTTTCAAGATTTGAATCAACTGCACAACTTCAAAAAACAACATTCTATACAGGTTAAAACCTGAATCAAAAAGGAAAAAATGAGACATTCTATGTTGAAACTGGACAGATATTTGCAAATCACAGTTACCATTTGTGCAAGGAGAAGCACGTCGATCCAATTCTCAGAGTGCTTTTGTGCTTTGCACTTGCTGATGACGAGCATCAACAGGAAAGAGCGACAAGACTTTCATCCTTGAGTGCAGGACAATGAAGACAGAAATCAGTATCCTCAACCATTTAATTATAATGAAACCATCAAGAAACCACTTTTATAGAAGTAACAAAAGAATAGAGGAAAATGAAGATGGCTTACGATAAATAATCTGCAGAAACAAATATCGGAATCCTCCCGAATCCTGCACCTTTCCATTTCTTTCTTTGAGAAGTAATCAATTTGTCTGCTTCTGTGCCTGTTGCAGTCATAACAAACTAGAAAAAGCCACAGTTATCACCAAATAAAAAGGCATCATGCTATAATTTCTAGAAATTAGACGAACCATAGTAAATAATCTTAATTCATATGACGAGCAACATCAAAAAAAATTTAACATTAAGACATGACAAACAGACACAGAAAAAAGTCCAAGACAGAGGGACCTGATACTTACCAATGGATAAAGTATAGCCATAACTCCATAGCTAACAAGGGGAGAGTACAGGAATATTGCCAGAACACAGGGACCTCCTGAAAAGATGAAGTGAGCGGTATTTTCCTTTAGAGAAGCATTGAAACTTCCCAAAAAAATGTGAAGCTAATGATAGAACATGCAAGTTTTCAGTTATTTGAATAAGGCTTAGTTTAATATTGTTGACTTGTTGCAATTGTGATCATCCATAACCACTCACTGTTGTTCCAACAATGAGTTGTTACTGTCAATTTGAAAAACTGTTCCAAACATCGAGTTGAATCCACTTAAAATTACAGGACCCCAGGTGAAGCCCATTGTGAGATTCTCACCAAAACCCGCAAAAAATGCCCAGTTGGATTCGAAGAAGTCCAATCTCTTATCCAAACTAAGACCAGAAAAATTCCATTTGTACCTATAAAATGAGAGAAGTTTCAATGAATATGTCTTGTCCAAAGAGCATTCAACGTATTGAGTAATAGAGCTTCGACGTCACTACTCACTCAAAACAATAATAAGCATACATCCATGAAAGAAGTAGAAAATTTAATGCCTTCCCAATGTAAGGGATAAATCCAGTAACATATACCTGTATACAAAGCAAGTTAATGATTATCTAATCCATACAAGGGTAGAATCAGCAGTCAATCATAAGAAACGAGTAAACGCTATACAGTAATTTTTACCTCTAGGAAGAAGAAACTCAACAGCAGAATTGAATAGACCTGTTCAGCTATTCCAATCATTACACTGAAAATAAGGATACAGAGCAGATGAATTTTGCATACATAATCTTAAAACCTTATAAGAAATCAATTTATTCAAATGATACTACTATAATGGGATAATACTAGACAATATCAATTTGAGACGTACCCCTCAAAATCAGTTGCTTTGCCATCCCTATCAGTTGTATTCTGTTCAGCAGGTAAGTTATTTTGGCTAAATGATTTCGTCCCCGAGTACCCCATCTCAATTGCAAAAAACCCATACTTTGCAATGTCGTTATACCTAAATTAAACCATAAAGTCAGATTTGATGATGAAAGTACCATCCGGTGGATAGTAATATAAATTATGGAATCTTTAAACGAAAAAGAAGTGACCAAGAAACAACAGTGATTCCATAAAAATCTCTATCTTCTTTAGGTGGTGCATCAAAAGCTTAGTCATGTGATTTTGGTCAAGAGTAGACTAACAATTACAGTTCCCAAGACTTATTTACAGCTCTAGTTGAAGAACAGGGGGAAAACTTCATGTATACATGCAACATGCACCGAAACTAAAATTTTTACAAGTGCGAGAACCATTATACGTGTGTTTACATCAATCTTTTATTTATAGTGAAGCCATTAACAAAAGGAAGGAAACACATTAAGCCCATGTTTGACCCACATTATTTTTTTAATTCTCATTCTTCTACTCATTTTCAACCACACATTCTTTAATAAAATAATATTTTTAATTACATCAATAACTTTTCCTTCATTTTCAACCACATATTCATCATCACATCACTTCAAAAAAATGCATTCTCTCATTTTAATGTGCACCAAACAGGCTCTAAGTGCGACACTTATTGCTGGGCATTCAGCTTTGGCATCGCTAAGGCTTGTCGAAACCAACTCTTTACTTCTGCACTAGGTTCAATTTCACTATTCAAGCTTGGGTTGGTTAAAAATTTAAGATTGATTGTTCAAATAAAGAAAGGACTCCAAATACTGCTTAAACTTTAGGAAACATTTCATGAATTGCCTAATATGTACTGGTGATGAAATAATTAATTCTAGTCTGTAATGACAACTGATAACTAAATATTGCCTTTCGAAACTAAATCCATTTCTTTCCCTATCACTTCTGTTTACAGCATTAATTGCATACTGAAAACTCTATTCGACATGAACGAGTCAAATCATAAAAGAAGATTTACTGGTGGCATTGGAAATCCTTCTCAATAATGGTCAATTCTTAACTTGTAGAAATTCAACATTAAGAAGAAGGATGATTATTTCTTCCACTCATGAATATAAACAAGTTTGTCTTAAGACCAAGCCTTGTTAAAGAACCAACCTCAAAATATTTAATAAGATTTTGTTTTCTTTCCAGGTATTTTGGCGATCCTACCACTCCCTTTCCCCTCCATATGCACCAATATTATGCATAGACATGAAAAACAAGTTAAAGCGATTCCAAACTTGAAACTTACATTTAGGTATAGATAGTGTGTTAAACATATTGGAGTGTTATCTAATTTCCTCGGACTTCGTGTCCTTCTCTATCAATAAATCCAAGGAATTTCAGGTCATTCTATCGAATAGTATTGTTCTACTTTTCAATGCCGGCCAACTACTACATTATCAGTGAAAAGTGTAACTATCATCGACCCGGTAAGATACACAACAAAAAACAATAATACATAAACAAAACTAACTCAGGAGAAAGGAAAAGGCAATACCAAATGGTGTTTAAAATAAAGCTGAATATGTACAAAGGGTAGAACCAGAATACCTGTAAACAACGTTATTCGAGCTCATTAAAACAATTTAAAATTCCACATAAAGCATACTAAATAATTAAGATATATAGATATAAACAGACAGAGAAAGAGACTTTTATCAAACAGCAAATACACAAATCCTCAAAAAAGAACAAAATAATATCCAAGAAACAATTACATGTGATAGGTAGTCGTAGCCAGAAAAACAAGGATGAAAATCCCAATAAACAACTCAATAAAGAGCTTGTACTAATAAGCAAATCCCGAAGGAAATCAATTACATAATCTATCAAAATGAGGAAAGAAAATTATAGCATAGCTCTAAAAGATAATTCCGTGGCAGCATGTGAGCAAATATTTACTTAATTTCTATTACTTAATATCATGCATTAGCTTTTTTTCACATTTCAGTAACAGGAAGGGATTCGCATCACCTTTGTTGCTTTTATCATATCTTCCCCCTACCTTCCAATTACTGCTCATGGAAAAATCCAGTGCAAAAAGACGTTTCCACTGCTACTATTTAGTCCATGCATTCCAGAAAATAAACTACCCTTATTTTCACATGATCCAAAGTTGCCAAATTACTTGATTGTAGGGAACTTGGACTCATAATCTAGTTGTGGCTTTTATTTCTTGTTCTTTCTTCCCCAATTGTTTATCATTTATGCGTTGTTCCGAAGGTATAATAGTTAATACTAGCTGAAGGTTTTCATTCTGGATGTTAGAACCCGTTCCATCAACATCCCAATGGCTTTGCACAACTCAATGACAACTTTAACAAACTTATGTTGCACATGTTTGTTCACTCTACCAAAGCTCAATAGATCATGTATAAACCATTATAATGCTGAAAGCTGTACTCACGTAGAAGAGTTGAACGAGCCCAAATCGTAAGAAGGAATGGAATCTCAAAATACCCCCAAATGAGCATGATTCTTCCGGAGAAATATGCGGGCATCCGTCCGGCAATATCCATTGTAGTGTCGGAATGATAAATGATCTTAGAATAAAGATACTGCACAAAGTTTGATCCTTGTATAATCAATCATAAACTACATCCTTCCACTTCTAAAAGAAAAATAGTGCATATATACCGACAGTGTTCTAAAGGGCGTGCGCATTTTATTGTTTTAATGCATAGGCTTCGCTTACGCCCATATAGGCTCCGCTCGGAAAAGCTTAAGCTTGGATAGCCCGGGTTTTTACTTTTTAGAACACTGCATATAAAAATCAGGGAATAGGGGCTGACCTTCCCAAGAAAAAGAAGCCATTCAAGAGAAAACACTGGCCTGTACGAATGGCAAGTTCTCTTGACCTTGAATTGAAGGAGCCCACAAGGCAAAATAACAAACGAATTAAACAAAACTGAAATTTCCATCAAAATTTCGATAAGAAACATGTTTATTGGGGGGAACCTGAGGCAATAGGTGATGACGCGGTGAAAACAACAAGCTTCTCTGAAACCCTCAAGCCACAGCAAAGATATCTGCTTTAACTTCGTTACAAGAGTGCCCATCAAGGTCCCTGTTCTCCTTCTATCCATTACAGCTAGAAATTGTCAGAGAGAGAGGAGTTGTGGAGGAACAAAAATGGTATCTTTTGCTTTTCAAGAATCGATTTACAGTTCAATTTGAATTTCGAAGGATATCTAACTTTTAATTAATTATATAACAGTAAAATTGAATTAATTATTCATTTATTCTGTAGAACTGAAGTAACCATTCCAACATCTAGTTTTCTTTTTGGGAAAACCTAAGATAACACGCAATTTTCTTGTTGAGGATCTTAATCTGTGTATACATATATATACAGAGGTTAAATTCACCAATTTAATTTCATTTCAACATGAAATTAAGCGTCAACAAGGTTATCCAATTTGATTTTAGAATAATGCTAAGTGTATACAATCTTTTACACAATCTTTTACACAATTTTTTACACCTCTCTCACATGGAAGGGGGCCCACACATAATAAAATAATCGTGGACCCCCCTCCATGTGAGAGAGGTGTAAAAGATTGTGTAAAAGTGTGTGTACATGTAGCATTACCCTTGATTTTATCTCACAATAACTACTCAATTCCATATAATATTTATCATGGTCACTCACCTTCTTTTCAACATTTTCACTAAGGTCCTTTTTATAAGCCATTTTTTCCATGTAAGTTGGAAAAAAAATTCTATTTTCTTATTTTTAAGTTGTTTGATAGACAATAATTTTTAGGCAAAATATTTTGCCACTTGCCCTTGCCCTTATTCCTTGAATTGAGGGAAAGCATTTTTCCCACCAATTTGGTGAGAAAATACAATTTAAAGTTTTTTTGTTTTTACAATGAAAATAAATTTCATAACCAATTGTAAAAAGAAAAATCACTTTAATGGACAATTTTTATATAAAACAAAGTCAAACGAACGCTAAATTTTGATTAAAAAAATTTTTTTTTTTTTTTACTTTTTGGTAATGGAAACAAATTTTATAACCAATTGTGGAAAAAAATCACTTTAATGAACAATTTTCATGTAAACAAAACCAAACAAACACAAAATTTAAAAAATTTTCGGGTGAAAAATTATACCAATCAAACACATTTAATTAACAATTTCCCGTAAAATAATTTTTAAGCAATTATTTTCCCTAGAATTCATTTTCTTTCCACCCATTTTCCACCATTACAATAAAACAAACCCTAATTTTAAAATGGGGTAAAACGATTTTGTATTATATATATATAATAAAAACTTGTTTTAAAAAATTGTTTTTAAACTAAATAAAAACTTGTTTAAAAAAATAGAAAAATAAAATAAAAAGTTATTTAAAAAAATAGTCTTAAAAAATAAAATAAAAACTTATTTTAAAATTAAAAAGCAACTTTTATTTTTTAAAAAAAACATTTATTTTATATAATACAAAGTTACCATTTTACCCATTTTAAAATTAGTGAAAATTGTGAAAATAAAATACGTGGTCATAGTGAGATGTTATATGAAATTGAGTAGTCATGGTGAAATAAAATCAAATTGAGTGTCCATGGTACTATTAAGTATGAAATTGAGTTGACATTTCTTTCTATATATAAAAAGTGTCTATTTAACGGAATTTGTTGGTTTAATGGAAAAACTAACGGAATTTGTTATTTTAACGGATTATGTAACGAAATTTATTGTTTTAAACAGGCAGTTGCACCTTTTTTCAGTGTTTTTATCATAACTTTGTATTCCGATGTTCGATTGAGGCGATTCAAAATGCGTTGGAAAACTAACCCATCTGGCTACAACTTTGATTCAGGCATCATTCTCCAATTCGATCACTTTCTATACCAAAAATATGTCTAAATATAACGGATTATGTAACGGAATGTTTTGTTTTAAACAGGCAGTTGCACCTTTTTTCAATTTTTTTATCATAACTTGTATTTCGATGTCCGATTGAGGCGATTCGAAATGCATTGAAAAGCTAACTCATCTGGATACAACTTTGATTCAAACATATTTCTCCAATTGGATCACTTTCTATGCCGAAAATAGGTCTCAATATAACAGACTATGTAACGAAATTTCTTATTTTAAACAGGCAGCTGCACCTTCTTTCCATTTTTTTATTATAACTTTGTATTTTGATGTCCGATTGAGGCGATTCAAAATGAGTTGGAAAGTTAACACATCTGGCTACAATTTTTATTCAAACATCATTCTCCAATTCGATCACTTTCTATGCCAAAAATATGTCTCAATATAACAGACTATGTAACAAAATTTCTTGTTTTAAACAGGCAGCTGTACCTTCTTTTAGTATTTTTATCATAACTTTGTATTCCGATGTCCGATTGAGGCAATTCAAAATGCGTTGGAAATCTAACTCATTTGATTACAATTTGGTTTAGATATCATTCTCCAATTCGACTACTTTGTATGCCAAAAATAGGTCTCAATATAACGGATTATGTAACGGAATTTCTTATTTTAAACAGGTAGCTGCACCTTCTTTCAGTGTTTTTATCATAACTTTGTATTCCGATATCCTATTGAGGCAATGTAAAATACGTTGGAAAGATAACACATATGGATACAACTTTAATTCAGATATCATTCTCCAATTCGACCAATTCCTATGCCAAAAATAGGTCTCAATATGAGACTAAAACATTGTAGCGTAACTTTTCGGTTGGAAATTGATTTGTGATCATCTTTTGACTAAATTTGATCCCCTCGACATCTTCCTTTATCCAATTGACTCCGAGCACTCTCAAATCTTCATCGTGAGATTTGGCACAACTTTTAAGTTTTACATTTTAGCCCCTGAACTTTGATCCCTTACAATTTAGCCATTTCTCCAAATTTGTCTATTTTTGCTTATTTTCTTCAATCTCACCAACCTACATCACAATTTCAAAATCACATATCTAATTATTTATCAATTACATAAATATTACATCATTAATTATTTATAGGGTGTCTGTTTCTGCTTTTCAGTAGAAATCAAGTCGTTGGCAACACAATTCATGCAATTAGGAGCCGCAATTTTGGACCAATTCTCTCACCGTAGGGCTGTAGGTTTGAAAAAAAATGGTAACATAATCAATTTTCCTTCTTCCTTGCAGCGCGCCCAGACACGCCCTTAATTAACAAAAAAAAATTACATATTTATTAATAACAAATTAATTATTAAACAAAAATATTAAATATAAACTAAGCAAACGTGCATTGCACGTTGCTTGCACCAAGTATATATATATATATATATATATATATATATATATATATATATATATATATATATATATATATATATATATATATATTATGTGTGTGTGTGAAGATAGGGAAAATTACAGTAGCAGTATCAAACATTTCATTAAATACCATAATTTGTCCAAACATTTCATTTGTGCTACTTACGGTAGCAAAAACCACCGCCTCGTTACCACCTCCACCTTCATTCATCATTTTGGGGAAGAATTAGATATAGGTGCAGGCATTGTAGAAAAAAAATGTTGCCCTTTGATTCATTTAACGTGGTTTTGTTGGCGGCAAGCAAAGCTTGTTGTATTCCCCTCGCGATTTTTATTCAGATCTAGGTACGATTTATTTTGGATTCTCTATTGAAAGAGTGAGAGAGCTTTTTGCCTTTTTTCTTTTTTGAAATTTTTGTTTAAGTTTTTCTATTGTTGAGAATGGTACCAGCTTTTGCTTTCTGATGGAGTAAAAAGGAACACTTTTGCTTTTAGTACGGTTTGGATCCGAGAATTATTAATTTAGGATTAGATTAGATGAATTTTACTTTTTGAAAGTTTTTGTGTGTTAGGTGGAATGTGGCTGCAATCTCTTTGCTTTAAATGTTATTTAAAGTTCAAATTAAATGCAGTGCAAGTTGAAAAATTGCAGCAATGGTGGAGGTGGGTGTGTCGGAGGTGATGGTTTTTTATTTTTGGTTTTAGGGGGTGGGATGGGTTTCTTCCTCCACCTTCTTCTTCTCTTTTTTTTTCTTTTTAAATTAATTTTTTTGTTTTAGTTATTTTATATGTAAAATATAAAATTACACTTTTACCTTTTTAAAATTAGTCAACATTTGGTTAAACTTTTGATTTTTTGTCAATTAACGGTCAAACTAACAGTTTTCATCTACTTGGACTCCAGCTGCTACATTTTGAAAGGTTTGGTACTGTAAGTAGCACAAATAAAAGGTTTGGACAAAATCTGCTACTTAATGAAAGATTTGATACCGCTACTGCAATTTTCCCTTAAAGATATTTTATAAAGGCTTAATAGCACAAAATGTCTATACATTTGGCTTGTTATGTGTAAAATGTCCTTACGTTTCAATTTTTTGAATTTTTACCCGTATTTTCACATTTTATTGCGGAAAACGTCACTTTCACCAATTTTTAATATAAAATAACTAATATACCCTACAATTTAAATAAAACAAAAAAAAATTGCAATTATATTCCCAAACTTTTTAAAAAGTGCAAATGAATTCAAATGCCTTATTAAAACATTAAAAATGAAAAAAAAAAAGGAAAGAAAGAAAGAAATTCTATCTCTCTTCTCTTCTCACCTCCTCCTCCCACCGCCTCCTCTACTGAATTGGATCAATACCCAGTGTGAATTTTTGTTCAATTCCTATTTAGAATTAGTAGCGCAGTGCTGAGTTGATAGCAGATTGTGTATATATGTAATTCAGTGAATGGATATGGTCGGTAGACACCATTCCACCTCCCCCAAATCTCTCCATATGTAGAGGCATGAAGGCTTTAGGAATTTGATGATATTAAAAAAAAAAAAGGAAAGAAAGAAAGAAATTCTATCTCTCTTCTCTTCTCACCTCCTCCTCCCACCGCCTCCTCTACTGAATTGGATCAATACCCAGTGTGAATTTTTTGTTCAATTCCTATTTAGAATTAGTAGCGCAATGCTGAGTTGATAGCAGATTGTGTATATATGTAATTCAGTGAATGGATATGGTCGGTAGACACCATTCCACCTCCCCCAAATCTTTCCATGTGTAGAGGCATGAAGGCTTTAGGAATTTGATGATATCAGGGTTCTGTAAAACTCAAAAGGTCAAAAACCCCAATTTCTACTTCTAGTTAGGGTTTTGTTTTCTTCTCCTCAAAAATTACACTACATCAATCCATCTTCTCTATATATTTTCTCACATAATTATAGAGATATACAATTTATAGGGTTTAATTCGTTTTCAGTTCAGAAAAAGCAAGAAAATGGCATGTATTGCATCTTATGAGGCGCGGGAAGCTAAAGAATCATAAGATTTTTGGGGAAGATGTGGCAGTTTTGGCTGGTGATGTACTTTTTTTGTATGCCTTTGAGTTTGTCCATTGCCACAAAAAGTGTGCCTTTTGAGAGGATTGTGAGGGTGATTGGTGAATTGGCTGAGTGTGTCGATGCTGAAGGATTAATTGGCGGCCAGGTTGCTGATATATGTTCTGAAGGGAATTCCGATGTTGGATTGGACCAGTTGGAGTTCATTCACATACACAAAACTACTGCTTTATTGGACGGATCAGTGGTTTCGGGGATGTTTTGGGTGGTGCAAATGATCAAGAAATTGCTAGATTGAGGAAATTACCTAGGTGTATTGGGCTGTTATTTCAAGTGGTGGGTGATATTCTTGTTGTCACAATCGGTCCACTCCTTCGATCATGGCCTATCCGGTGGTATGGAGGTTCGATGGTTTGGGTGGTGGTTGGTCGGAGTGTTTTGGCTTCAACACTGGCGGAGGGAGGAGGTGGAGGAAGGAGAGAAAGAGAACATTTTTTAAAAATTTTAATATTTTAATAATTTATTGGACTGATTTGCACTTTTTAAAAAGTTTGAGAATATAATTACAATTTTTTTATTTTTCTTTTCCTTTTTTATTTTATTTAAATTATAGGGTATATTGGTCATTTTACATTAAAAATTGGTGAAAATGACTTTTTCCGCAATGAAACGTGAAAATATAGGTGAGAATGCAAAAAATTGAAACGTAAGGACGTTTTACACACAACAAGCTTAAGCTTTTTATAAACTATCTTAATGTAGTAAATTATGGGCGTCCATAAGCTCTCAACCTTAATTCCAAATATTACAGTAGGAATACCCATAATCCCTGGATTATTATATCATAGATTATATTGTAATTCCTTTAGTTTCAATTTTGACATTATTTCTCGAATTGATACCTTTTAACTTGTAACTCCTCAAGCCTATAAAATGTTGGGAATATTTTCACTAAGAGAGGAAATGGAGAAGAAATCAACAACTATGACCAGCAACAAAATGAACAAAACCATGACGAACCTTTAAATTTAACAATGGAAATAACTAGAAAAAGATGATAAACTTATATCATATTAATGCATATTGTAGTCTCTCCCTTTGTAGACTTTGATCTTCCACACAAAAACTTGAAAGTAACCAATGCAAATAATCAAGAACTTTAATGACATAAAAGGCTCAAACACGATAAACGTTGTCCTTAAACGACATTTGCCCCTCTCCGATACAATTTTGATACTTAAAGGTCTTCCAACAAATGATTTGGAGGATTAATCAAGCATTGTTGTAGAAATACCAGAGCACAAAGTATTTCTATCCAAATTTGAGAACATAAGGAGGGAAATATGAATATGGAAGAAGAAATAAGTTGTTTCTTTTCATTTTAGAATGAATCTTATACTTGTTATGTTTTTTCAACCTCTTTACAAGAAATATGATCATCTATATATAACACTCAGAAAATGTGTACGAAATGGTGCTGAAATATCTTCAAAAGGCACCAAATTCAAAACCACAACGGATGAAAATGGCTAAAAAAAGGTCGAAAATTTGCCGCATGATGCAAAACATACTGGGACAAAATGTATCGGTATATGGCCATGCAGCCGCATGGTTAACTCATGCGGCCATTAGATCCATTTCTCATTCTAAGTCTCATTTTTATTGTTTTGAACCACAATATCAACAATCTCCCACTTGTTCAAAATTCAATAAAATCTCATATTCAAAAATATACAATACTTATGCATAAGAATTATATATCTTTCGATTTGAATCTAATCATAGTGTAATTCAAACAAAGTAATGTCAGAATCAAAGGTAGCATGAAACTTTGAACCAGTTATTCCATATGACAATACCGGTTAGAGTACACGCACGAGTATCACGTGTTCTCAAATTCCTTAACTCGCTTAGCACTAATATGGCCTTGCGCTCATCATTTTCAACAAACTTTTAAGAGAGAAACTCTAACTTTCTATTGAGGCAGCACAACCTCGAAGTTTATTTAGGTGGCATTCTTCATGTATCTTTATTACTTTTAAAGATACTTGTACTTAGTACTAAACTTCATTAAGAGTTTAAAACTCATCATTTACTTTAGTAACAACCAGCATTATAATAACTAGGATAAGGTTATCGCGGATTTTATAATGCTGAAACTATCCACATATCAAATGACTTGTTGTTAGCCTTTGAACCCGTGGATTACCTTTTGAGTAATGACAGGTAGGGTTGCCATCATTGGTGGATCTTTTGGTTTAAGAGTTTTAACCATATCCTACTCGAAGTGGATATCTCTATTTAGAGATTTAGATAAAGTATCCGCCAAGTTCTCGATTGACATTACATGATTTAGGAAAATTATTCCTCTTAGTTAATTTCCTTATATAATCATGTCTTAAACTCATGTGTCTAGACATATGAATTAATATTTTATTAAATTAAGCTAGCAAATGATCGATTCATTTAATAGATACAAATTGCCACCTATTAAGAAATCTTTTTACGAAACCATATGTTTCTCACTAGCTTTATGTAAAGCTTTATCAATTTCCACTTATGGTTGGATGATTTCTATTTAAGAAAATCAATCATATTGACTAGTGTATTTCAAAATCATGAGTGTTCAATATTTTATTGAACATCGTAATGCATTTCAACTTTTATGAATATTATCAAAGTATTATAGTTTGCTTTTGCATACCCAAACAAATGCCATAATTGGCTTTCAACCATTCACAACCATTTTAAACTAGTGTATATCATCCTTATAATTATATAAGGGCTCTCTTACTTTTTCACTTCATAAACATTCTTCTATGACTATAAGGTATAAGGAAATGTAACTTTTAATTTAAGTTATCCCCACAATTCCTTAATAAGAAATACATATGCAATCTAGTAAAGATGCATCCACAAGTTTTGATCTTTCTCATATAAGTTCGCAAGTATTAATGTTAACCCTCACATTTTGGGTTATACTTGAACTTAAAGTTTATCAACTCTTTCATAATTCAATTCATTATTAAATAGATAATGTCTATATCAGATGCTTCGAAAAAGTTTAAGTACTTCGTCAATCCACAATATATTTCAATTGCACACAATATACTGTATATCAATTACATTTAATTTGATCACAAATTGATCAAGGTCTTCTCATATACCAATAAAACTTTTAAATCATAAACCAAATTTAATTGGTTTCACGCATTATAGTGTAGTACAATGAAGAGTGCTAAGTATCTTAATTCACGTGAATTGCAATTTTTCAAAACATATGCAATTTATCAATCTTTTGATATTTCACAGAATGGTATAATGTCTTGTCAAATCATGACTATCAATTCACCATATAACTTTTTTTTTTTTTTTGCATAAATCATCTCATTTTATTAGGGCTATCATTATTAACCAAAGTTAATACCATCTCAAAAGACATGAATCAATCAACTAATTCACCACGTCAATTTCAGACTCCAATATAATAAATAGTCATGAAAATGAATTCATAATTCAAAACATTCAATTATTTCTCATAAAACTATTGAATAAAATTCACGAATGTACTTCAATACGTATATACCATGTTATAGAGTCACTATCTATCGTGTGCATTTAATCACTACAATACACATGAACATAAATATTATTTTAATGCATTTTTCAATTAATTGATGAAACATGATTTTTCTAGTTCAAATATTACAATAGAACATTTTACCGTATTCATGATACATCAAAAGAATGATATAAATTTATTCATGCAATATCATGATTCTTATTGTAAATATAATTCAATATGTACACAAGATCTTCATCAACATATTTTCATCATTAGATATCATATATGCTCTATAATACATAGATTCAAATACATGACACTCTATATACGTATCTCAATTTCAACAAACAAAAATATATGTGCACAATAAACAAAAATCCATATTAAGGATGTTGAAGATATCATATCAATAATATGCATATTATATTCATATCAATACGTACCATATTTATAATCATGAAATTGAAATTAGAATTCAACTTACCAAAATAGTTGAGAAGACAATGTATTAATTAATTTAATTTTACCGGATTTCATCACTTCGTTAAGTCTTGGTAATTCCATTCTCCATCACACAATTATCGTTTAAGATTGTTGGGAATATTTTCACTAAGAGAGGAAATGAAGAAGAAATCAACAATTATGACCAGCAACAAAATGAACAAAACCATGATGAAACTTTAAATTTAACAATGGAAATAACTAAAAGAAGATGATAAACTTATCTCATATTTACACATATTGTAGTCTCTTCTTTTGTAGACTTTGATCTTCCACACAAAGATTTGAAAGTAAACAATGCAAGTAATCAAAAACTTTAATGACATAAAAGGCTCAAACACTATAAACGTTGTCCTCAAATGATATTTGCCCATCTCCCATACAATTTTGGTACTTAAAGGTCTTCCAGCAAATGATTTGGAGGATTAATCAAGCCTTATTGTAGAAATACCAAAGCACTACGTATTTCTACCCAAATTCGAGAGCACAAGGAGGGAAATATGAATATAGAAAAAGAAAGAAGTTGTTTCTTTTCATTTTGGAATGAATCTTATATTTGTTATGTTTTTTCAACCTCTTTACAAGAAATAAGATCATCTATATATAGCCCTCAGAAAATGTGTACGAAATGGTGCCAAAATATATTCAAAAGGCACCAAATTCAAAACACACAACAAATAAAAACAACTAAAAAACGGTAGAATGAATCTATCGCCTTAAACTCAATCTTTTAATAATGGTCGAGTGATTATCGAATCAATTGAACCATAGCATTCAAATTTATTATCATCATAGAAGATTGTAGATATAAATTGGAGAATTCAACAACAACAACAATAAAAAAAAAAAAAAATGCTATAACAATTCAATAAAGAATCAATTAAACATCATAAATTGATGAACTCCATCTCAAAAATCGAGATCATATATTTTATTTTATTTTAATTTCCAATTGCATCATGAAAAAAAAAAAAAAAAAAAGATCAATACGATTTAATTCCGGTCAATGATAAGCTAATGTGTTATAATTCCTCAATATCAATATAAAATGTAGATTGTAACAGGCAAGTGAAAAAGTAGAAATCAAGCTCTTCATTTTCTAGTCTTTATCTTATTGTATTATGACTAAATATATTCACGACACAATTTTTAATAATTAAATTAAATTTTAATTAGTTCACAAACTTTACACGTCTCAAATTTTTTTCGTTACTTTCTTATTCTCAAATTAATATTAATTGTTCCTGATTATGTTTTCTTTCTAATTTTTTTGTTTTAAGATAGAGTAAAAAAAATCATTTGTCATATGTATTTTTAAATTAGTAAAACAAATAATGATGTGAAAAATGCATTTATATATTTGATCCTCATTTTAAAAGATATTAACAATATTTTTGGACGAAAATATAATTAATGACAAAATTGTTTGATCTATAAAATCAAAAAAAAAAAAAAAAGAATATAATGAAGAAAAAAGTTAAATATATAATTATGAAAACGAATAAATGTTAATGACGTTTATTGTAATTAAAATGCAATGTATTTATAAAAAATGTGGTGTATTTTTTCCTATTTGTGTAAATTGCCATTTAATTTTACTCTCAACATTTTATTTATTTTAAATAACCAGGCCAGCTGACAAGTCCCAATGGGACATCGGACTGAACTGACCAAAATTAGATTAGGCTAATTTCAATCTAATTTTTTCTTTTATTTTTATTCGAATTAGTCGTCTCAAACCTGAACAGACCAACTCATTTTGAAACCATCAGTTTCAATCATACTATATGTACATTTTTTTTGACATTCTTTCAAATGACACTCGTTGTAACCTTTGATTTTTTAAACACTTTTTTACATCACTGGTCAGATTTTGACGCACAGGGAAGAATGTCATCCTTAATATAAACACTAATGTACATCTGAAATAATTCTTATATTTTAGACCAAATAAGCTAAACGATTAATGATAACGTCTTTTGGATAAATTTTATACATAACTATACTTCTATTGCAATGTCAATCAAGTACAATTTCACCCAAATAACCGACGACAAACATTAATTTGTGTTTGATGGACAGACAAGCCTTTGCCTAGTAGTGAACTTTTATTTTCTTTTCATTTCATCATAAAACTTTTTCAGAGTGTGTTTGATACACATTAAAATGGAAAGAATGCATTTTTTTATGATCTGATAGTGAATATGTGGTTAAAAAAGAAGAAAAAAATATTGATGTTATGAAAAATATTATTTTATTGAAAAATATATGATTGAAAATGAGTAGAAAAATAATAATGAAAATGAGAATGTGGCTCAAACATGGACTAAGTTTACTGTAAGTCCATTTTGCCCACCTCATATTTACCTATGATGCTGTGTACTGTGTAGAGCTATCGAACTAAAACATAATATTACACTATTCCTCAAAGCGGTCGCAATACATCAGCAGACTACCTAATCGAAACATCCAAACACCAGAATCCACCCCTATACATGCCACACAATTTGTGACACGAAATTTCGAAATGCGATAAAAAAAAATAAAAAATAATTTCTAAGAATGCTTTCCTATTTAAAGTGAGAAGGGTTTCTTTTCTTTTTCCTGGAAACAATTTTTTTTTTTTTTGGGTTGAGGGGGTGGGGGTTGAGAATAACAGAGTTACAGACCTTGGGAAAGGGTATAAAAACGAAAAAACTCATTATTTCCTTCCAGGCGTGTTGGCTATTGATTAGGTATGTAATACAATATCACATTCGTGTGGTCTCTTCCCCTCCCCGATAACGACGACTTTGGGATGTCAACTACGCAAAAATAGTCGAAAAAGAAAACATTAAGGCGCTCTTAAGCTATCCTGACGCCTTAGAGGGATACCTTCTTCACCAAAACCATTTTCCTCATCAACATGCTTCGGATGTCGCACAGCCATAGTCGTGGGACCTAAATTACAATTGTCATCACAAAAAGTCAATTCAATATTTAGAACAAATTACGAGTAGAGCATGTTAGGTTAATCTTAAAAAGTTTATTTAGAAGTAAATATGTTTGTTTTAGACTTTCGCGTGTTTCGATGGACTTAGATTAGATCATTTTTTGCTTTGCTGCTTCTTAAAAAATAAGTTTATTTTTTGCTTTGCTGCTTCATTTTCTCTTCTTGCTGAAAAATTAGTCCACCTTTGTAGCATTTCAGCGAAGCGAAACATAACCTTATTCAGAGTGAATCAAAATATTCACCAAGGCATGTCATGGGGCGGGGAACAATCTACAACTATAAAGCCCACAAGAAAGAGTACATCACTTACCATCAACCATATCTTTTGTTTTGTGAAGAAGAAAAGTTCCAGAAAGAATGGTCACAAATCCACACATTTCTGTAACAATCTGGGTCGGATTCTGCCTGTCCCAGTCCTGTCCATATAAGCAAAAGAACATTGTCAATCTTAATTAAGACCTTTGAAATTTCACAACTCTTAGCTTTTTATAGGTAAGAAGTAAACATTACCTCGACATATAGCTAGCAACTGGACTGAATTTTAAATTATACAAGATGCAAGTCACAAGCAAACCTAAATAACCAACATCCAGGTGAAGTGCAGTGAAATAGTGGTAAGTTCAGAAAATAACAACATACAAGGTAGTGAATTATGCCAAGGAATCACAAGGGACCGGTACTTAACATACAGACAACAATGCAATGGTGATGTTATTGGCCGATGTTTTTGTATTTCTCCATTTCCCATACCCAAACACACATACACAAATAAGTACCTGAAGGAAGGGGATGGCTGTTTTCCAATATCAGAATCACTTTGTTTTTGCCAACACATAATTGAAGAGTTCGAAATGTCAACCTACTTTATATATGTTTGAGCCTTTCTTCTTCTTTTTTTTTTTTTTTAACAATTGACAACAAATGTTTTAGAGGCCAAAGCAATCTTGTGAAAATTGAGTGCACTTTGTTTTTCCAAATTCTTTTCTCATGGAACCCATCCAAGTAAAAGGAAAAAAAAAAAGGATCAGCAGAACGATTACCTTGAACATGATCACACTTGCCAATATTGTTAAAGAAGTGAACATAACATAGTAAATGGGTGAAACTACAGCTGTGTTGAATGTGTCAAGAGCCTGCATTCAAAATTCACCAAATATAAGAATTGAAAAGGACATGAACAGAAAACCATCTAAAACAATATAATGCTACATCAATACTAATCAAAATTTATGCAATTGAAGCCTAAAGAAAAAGAGGGAAATGGATATAATTGTCAAGTGTGTATTGATTCTCTCCCTCAATCTAAATACCTTGCCATGTCAGATTGAAACTATGCTAGGTTTGATCCTCAAGTGTTCGGACATCCTATGAAATTATATTTTTTAAAAGGTTGGATATGACAATAAGATGTTTGAACCCAACTGGTGGAAAATCAAGGAACTAAAATCCTAAATAGTGTATACAATGGCCACAACTGCCACTTAGCTTACTGACCTAAGTTATTTTAATATTATGTTGGCCATATGTTATGCTTTTCCCAAAAGATAAAAGTTGCGAGTTATAAGCTCATTACGCATCAACAAGTAAAGAAAGAAATTGTTCACAAAGAAAAATATTCTTCACCTTATTCAAATAATTCATTTGGGTAAGCACGCAAGAAATGACAACCAAAGCAAAGCCCCATGTCTGTGGATATATTAGCTGATTCATTCCCGATAGTGTCAGCTTCAACGCGATTCCAAGTGCTTTGACACTCATGACCTGCCAAGGATATTCCAGTGATTTTAAAAGCCATAGAGAACCACGACCAGATTGCTTTTTTTTTTTTTTTGGGTGGTGGCGGTGGTGCGGATTGAACTAGGAAGAAATCTTATAAAAATAACACAACCTACCGATAATGAACCGACTAACGAGCAAACACCAATGTAAACCATTATATGAGTTTGGCCATACTGTGGGATATAGTGAAGTATTAGAATGAGAGAAATTGCTATCACCAGAGTTGCATAAAAGAGAAAAGCTGCAGGAGAGATGCAGTTGTTAAGCTCGGTAGATAAAATGTGAAACAAGAGAAGCACATAGCAAATAAGATATGCAAAACCAAGTCACCTGGCTCAGTAGCAAGGTCCCATACTTCTTTCACTGATTCAATTTCACGCTCTTGTGGAGCATGGAGAACAATAGTGGTGGAACCGACAACACATAAAGCACAACCAAGAACACCAAAAATGTGTAGCTTCTCCCGTAGAATAATGTGTGCAAGGACAGCGCTGCAACAAACTCACATTGATCAGTATCTAAAAGGCTAAAACAAGGTATCATATTTTGTTAAGATCTGCAACATAATATCATGCCTGATAATAATGCTGAGTGCACCAAGAGGGGTAACCAGAATGGCTGGTGCAAATGCATAAGCTGCAAAATTTGCAATTTCTCCAACAATCACTGTTGCAGCAGCAAATGACCAAGAGGGGATTCAGTTTCAGTAAAATTACACCAAAAGAAACTTGTACTGCAATACAAGGGAACTAAAAACTTTATGCCATAATTCTGTATGTAATATGTTAAAGAAGAACGAAAGAGAGAAAACATTGTGAACTGAAAATGGAAGGTATCAATAAGAAGGAGAACTGAACATGAGCATGATGAGAACATAATGAAAATTAATCCTATTTATGAGATGGAGAGTGAGTTAGTGAACAATGGATCTGTCCTTCAAGTTGCAAGAATGAGTTGGGGAACAAATTGGTGTATGTTATATGACATTATCCATAAATTAGATCAAGCAAGCAAACACGTTCGGTTTTCCTTTTGGTTCCAGTAAGCAGAAAATGAGAAACCAAGAAGAAGTCATCTATGATTACCTCTATGGATAATAGATTCTTTTCTTGTTTAAAATATGTTCAAGTGGGTGAAATAATGGCGATTTAATCAAAATACTTCCCATAAAGTGTAAAAATAGAAAAAATAACTCACTTGTTATCATACCCACCCACCATAGTGGTTCATATAGATATGAATACCCTCCAACTCCTGTAGAAACAAAAACAAAGTAAATTAATGGATAGATTCCAAAAAGAAATCCTGAGGAAGCCAAATAACCAAAAGAAGAACTAATCAAGAAGATATCCCACGACAGGTTCGGAAGAGCATATAAATAAATCACAAAAGTCATGTGAGTCAATGAAAAAATTAAGCACGTCTTAAAGCAAACTTAAAGGCATGAGAGAGAAAAGGTATGCTCTCACAATTCGCATTCCTTTTCTCTCTCATCCTTATATGTTCACTTATAAGCCACCCTGAGCACACTATTATACGAGCTTCTAATATAAATTTATCATTCTAAGCTAAGCATTACATGTCCTTACAGTTTCTTAGGTATGTGTTTCAACTTTCAATCGTGCATACATAAGTCAGTGGTGAAAGTAATTGTTTAGTAACTTCTCACCAATTAATATGGCAGTTATGGATTGCTTTGGTAATTGAGAAATTTTGACTGAAGCATTCAAAGCAACAACCGGCAGATTGCCACATTAGAGCTGGAATTTTTTGGGTATCCCTTGTTTTTTTTTTTTTTTTTATATTTCTCTGTGATTAGAAACATGTCTAACATGTAAAAATTCTATGATTAAACAATTAGATGAAATCCTACTTGTTTACCGAATAGCACTTGTGACTTTGAAATCCACCTGAAGCTACATTACGACCCACGCAGTATTCAATTATCTGCTTGAGCGAGGCGATTATGATTATTATGTCAA
Organism: Fraxinus americana; assembly: GCA_035079005.1. Taxonomy (NCBI): domain Eukaryota; kingdom Viridiplantae; phylum Streptophyta; class Magnoliopsida; order Lamiales; family Oleaceae; genus Fraxinus; species Fraxinus americana. The sequence continues at coordinate 5,432,760 of CM068714.1, read as the reverse complement.
CTTTTCAACATATTCTCGAAGTTAAGAAGGAAAGAAAACAAGGAGTAGTGAAATGATCCCTATCCAAAGTTCTTAAAGCTAATGAAGTTAACTTGAGAAAGAGAGCATTCCTTCTTAGGGACCATAGCTTTAGCAATTATCTCCAGTAATGAGGAAGCATTAAAATGTCCTTAGGCCGCTAACTTTCCAAGAAATTGACTCAAGATCTCAACAGTTTATTGCACTCACGGTACAATTGCAGCAGTACCGTTTCTGCGATATCCATACAACTACTTCATTTGCAGAACAAAATCCAATTTGCATCTCCAAATATAATATAAATATACAAAAATACGCATCTTCAACAGTCAACATTTCCAAAATTGAAGTCAAAATGCACATAGAAATATAGAATATAGCTAAAAATGAAGCGTGAAGACACAAATTACCAGCCCTGACGCCAGAAGCTCCTGCTTTCTTTAATCCCTTTTTCTTAACAATGAAGCTGGCGCCAATAAAAACACTGGAAGACAAAGCCATCACTAATCCTTTTATGTTATCAGAAGACATCCCCTTGTACGAACCCGATGCCACATCAACCACGACACCCACCTCCGATGCCGCCATTTATTCAGTACACAAAACAAAAATAAAAAACCAAAAAAAAAAAAAAATTCCAACTATCGCAATCTTATTGCACACTAATAGGGTTAAACAATTGAGTTCCTTCCTCGTCTTAGGCGAGTTTTAACTTCGATCCCAAAAAAATCTACCGGGTCTAGGGGATCTTAAATTCAAAAAAGAAATTCAATATTGTTAAATGGAAGATCTACAATTGTCGGCGGTGGAAGCAAAGTTTAATTTGAGGGAATTATAAGCTGGAAATGATAAAGACACAGCTCGGAATCGACGTTGGGTTTTTGTCTTTACTCTCAGAAATCTTTTATCGCAGAGAGAGATAGAGGATCGGAGAAGACTCTTCTCGGACTGGGGGTTGAATCATGGAGAGGAGAAAACTTTAAAAATATATACTTCCTAAGTTCTAACTGAACTTTTGTTAGAAGGCGCGTTTGGATAAAATTAATTTTTTCCTTGTCATTGGGAAATTTGCAGCTGTGGTCCCAACGCATTCACAACAATAGTAGCTGGGTCCCATTCTATTATATTTTAGCCCCTATTTGGTAGAGATTAAAGTTGATAAAAGTTGATGAAATATGTAGTTGAATGTTGTGGTCTACGAATTCCATTGTTAACTTTAACTCGAGATTTTAATTGAATTTTAATCCAAATAAAACAGTGGCTTACTCCCTCTATCTTTTCTTTTTAACAGTGAGATTGAGATTTTATTTCCAAGACATTCAAGTTAGAATCAACCGAGGAAATCCAATTTAAAATTAAGTTCTTGTTTGGTTCTCATTTCTTAATTTTTTTTTAAAACACATTTTCATTCATATATTTTTTTGGGATTCACGATTTTTATAAACTATTTAACAATACATTTATATCAAAATCTATTTTTTGTCCAAATGAAATAGTGGCTAAATAGCAAGTAAATGGTGGGCTGCAATATCATTTCAAAAGTGGCTAAGAGATGCCCTCAACCAATCTTGTTGGCACCATTCATCGCAACCTTCCAACTAATTAGCGCAATTCGTCCTCTGTCCACTTTAGTCGCTAAATCGAATGAAATGATAGAATGGGCCACTTACTTTCCAAAATGTAACTAGAGTTCAGATGGAAAGAAAAGCACATAACGGAATCGAATGACTGTAATTTATTCACTGCCATAATATGGGTAGAATAAAAATATGGTATCGGCCTTATAAGAAAATTTACTATAATAAAATAAGCGTGCTAGTATAACTAGATTGTAAATCAGCACAACTAATATGTTATTTCACAATCAAATGAATGTAGAAGCTGACGACAAAAAATGCAAATGCGACATAAGATGTTGAAAACTGATATATCTAAAACATTATTCTATCTAAGTAAATGTAGAGGTCAAGGTGAAATAAATTGAAGATGGGGGGCTTCTATGGAAATTTTCCCATTCTCTATTTTCACGTACTTTGGAGGCTTCGCCCCCAATACTGATTACTGAAACACTTCCACGCAACAATCAATCAACAAAGAATTCAACAATGGCGAAACGATCTTCTTCTTCTCCATCTCTCCTCATCTCTCCACTCTCTCTCTTCCTCCCAAGAGGTGACAATCTTTTATACCTAATTGCCCTTCTCTCCATCTTCTCCCTCCTCGTTCACCGCCTCTCCGCCTCCCCCACAACTGCCCAATCCCACTTCGAAGGCTTCGACGCCGATGAAGATGAAGATTTTGTCCTCGATGAATCAAACGATGCAGTTGTTCCTCCTCGTCGGTTAACTCCTCCTCCCCCCATCTCTCTTTCACAACCCACTTCCGAGTCCCACCACGGTCCTCCTGATTCCGATTCGGATCCCATAATTAAATCGCCGTCATCGGATCCGAATCCGAGCTCGAAGTCTGCTTCTACAGCTTTTGATTACTGGGATGAGGATGAATTCGAGGGGGTTCCTCAACATTCAACCCCAGAAACTCCAGAAATTACGGGATCTGCCACTGGATCGGAATCTGAGTTGAGTTCACAGAAATCGGAAGTACCGGAAGTTGAGGTTCCGAGGAAGCTGACGTCGTATTATGTGGAGATTGTATGTGTTTCGTTCTTGATTATGTTTACGATCAATTATTTTACAGGGAAGAAAGAGAATGAGAATTTGGCGTTGGCTTGGGCGAGCAAGTTTGCCACCAAAGATTCTATTTTCGATAAGAACTTTAGCTTGTTGGGCGTGGGCGAGACTGAGGACTCTCCACTATTGTTGAAGGAGGGGCAGAATGTTTTTAAGTTCTATGCAAGCGGAAGGAGGTTTTGCTCGGGAGTGCTAGCAACTATGGAGCTGAAGAGCAGGCATGATTTGATTTCAAGGTTGTACAACATGGTGGTGCCGTGTAAGGATGAGATTACATTTGAGGTGTACATGAACGATGACGCTATGGATCAGGTGGTTTTTGCATTAGCTAGGAAGAAATTGGCAAAAACAATGCAGAAGGAGGCTGGTGACTTGCAGCGTTTTGCAGGTCTAGTGGCACCTCCAAATGGGAGGAAGTGGGTGGCCGAGGAGTTGCAGGTGGTCTCAGAATCCAAGGAGGTTGCCGGTGATTTGATCACTGATGCCGTGCTCGATCAGGTATGCATTGATCCGGTTTTGATGTTATAATGTGTGTATTTTTATCCTTGTGATTTAGAATGGTTGGATGTTGATTTTGATTGCTTGATTTTGGTATTCTGCTTAATATATATGTGGATATGCCTTTACCATTTAAGTATATTAGGTTGGATCTTGGAAATTATATTTTTAAACTAGCTGGATACGAAACTATAGTACATTAGAGAAACGGGATATTGGAATTTGAATGATTAAATAAGCAAGGAGAAGACTACAAGGCGTTTGGTTGGGTATATATGTGTGTATCTTATCCTTTTGAGTTGTTTGTTTGGCTATGTTATGACAAGTTTCAAGTAAAAGTGGCATCCACGTTAATAGGCTTGAGTTACGGTCTTTAAGAATTGTCTCTAGTGCTGTTGATGTGGCATTTGTGCAGGGAACCTTTACTGCTTTGAAGTTTAGCAGGAACTGCATGTGTTATTGTTGGAGTAAGGGAAGTTGAAGGCTTGAAAGTGATTATTTTTGGGGGAAAAACCTTAATGTGCCAGGTGGCATACAAAATTTAATATTCTTTATTTCTTCCTCATTTTTCCTTTCGGGGTTGGATTCACGTCTCTATCATATGATTTTGGAATATAGAAGATAATTGGTTGTCCTAGATTTTGATTAACCTGCAGAGAAGCAAGACTGTAGGTATGAATCTTTGGTATGGTTTGCAGATTGTTTATTGGTGAGAATTAAGACGGACTTAAATAAAGTAGATCGAATTAATTAGGTTAATCTTTTTGAGCAAGGACTATAAAAATGTGCACAAAAAGTAGGTACCTTGTTGCAAGAGATTGATCAGTGACCACTTCGGTTTTGGTTTTTGTATCTCAATTTTTGAGGTAATAATTGACCTAAAATTATATGAATCAAAGTAATTAAAAAGGATTTTCTTTCTTTGTGGTTTCCCTGAGGAGATCACCCTTGTTATCATAGAGAGGAATAAGAAGATCCAAAATTGGATCCACATATTGATCTCACTTAAGTATGGTACAAGGCTTTGATGAGTAAGATTAGGATGCATCTTAAAGGAATTGAGAGAAGTGACTATAATATCTCTGTCTAGAAGGATGCAAAATGAATTGAATAGAATTAACCCAAAGCACTATCTGTAGAACAGAAACAATTGCACCAATCTATAGGAATCTGGTCAAACTGTATGATTTCTGGCAGCTATGACTTATCCCTCTTCCAGTATTCAGCTGATGAGAAAAATAATTTGCTGATAGAGTTGCAATCTTGAGGGGGTTGCATGGAATTGCAATTCGCTTGTGGGAATGACTGCCATTTTCTTAACTAATGCACCACATATTTGCATAATAATGTTCTCGTGTTTGGGACTCAGCAACTCCAGACGTGTGTCATTGTTTTCACTACCTTTCTCAGGGTTCAATTAAATGCATGATTGGTAGTTGTTTATAGTCGGTTTAATTTATAAATAGATAAAAATGATTGGTAGATAAGTGGGCAATACTTTTAGGTTCTATGAAATGTGTGGATAAAAACGTATTTTAACTGTTTGTAAATATATTATAAACAATAGCCAAACATGCTCTTAATTTCCTGTTTTCTGAAAAAAATAACTCTGTGTTTTTGCCCTGCAATCATGTAGTATATAATTTTTCCTTGTACTTGTGCAGGTCTTTTGCGACAAGGCATTTGAGAAATTTGGAAAGGGTTTCATCTCTATGCATTTTTCTGATAAATACATGGGCTTAAATAAGAAGATGCTGGTGTTTAAGTTTGCTCTCCCCAATGCTAATCACATGGCTGACATGACTCGATTGGTTGCTCTTGTCCCCTATTACATTGACCTAATTGGTCGATATAAGCTCAGCTCACTCGTGAGTACAACTATATACCCACATACCATTTCAGCATTTTAATATCATTCATGATTTTTTAAACTTTGACTTTTGTACCTTAGGCTCGATCTAAAACAGAAGCAGCCAGATTAAAGATTGCTCAAGAGATTCAAAAGGAACTTCAGAATGCCAGGAACGAAGCCTTGCAGAAAAAGAAGGCTGAGCAGAGAAAGAAGTTGGAAGAGGCCGAGGCAAAGCTAAGTGCTGAAGCTCTTCGCAAGAAAGAGGCTAAAGAGCGTTCCCGCCAAATGAAGAAGGCCATGCCCAAAATCAAGATGAGTCGAGCTAATTAGATCCTAAGTTATCTTATATCTCAGATACGTCATCCCCTGTGTCATCAATTGTCGTCATTTTCTGGAATATGTCCTCTGATTCACTTCTCTTTCCAAGCACGGGAAGATAGGACTTGTACTGTTCAGGTTTGTGTACCTTAGTCATTGGCAACAGGAGACATCAAACATTACCACGATGTGTGATTTTTCAATGTAACATTAGTTCTAATATGCTAAAATCATAGGCTCTCTTAACAGATGCCTTCGTCGCTGCTGTGACAATTTTGAAATTAGTAAGAATGAGATCGAATGGAATTGAGTAGAAGGTCACTTTGCCTATTTTTTGGCCACTACTGGCTGTCACTGAGTTCGTCGTGAGATTGAGGTCCATAGGATGATGGTGAAGACGCTATATTTTTATTTTTTAATCTAAAATGTGAAATTTACAATCTTCTACCTATACTTCATTTTGTAACACCAATATTTACGGCTAATGGTCAAATAATAATGAAATTATTCACCATATTGGCTCATCAGAAAAAGGGACGGTTAACTTTTTCCGGCTTCATAAGAAGGCTCTGATGTTCAAATCGGCAACCTGTTAGTCGACCAGTCAAAGCTCAGGCAAAAACAAATAGAAAAATGATACATGGAGCAAATCTGATTCTAATAAATGCATAGTTACCTGAATGCTTAATATCAAGAACAGTTCACCAGAAGAGAGTATCGATTTCCAGATTAGCATAGTAGTAAAACTAAGTGGTTGTTCTCTTTGTGTTTTAATTTTGCATTTTGAATTTTGAATTTTGAATTCATTTTGAATTTTGTGTTTTTGAGTGTCCATTTTAAGATTGTTGAAAATATATTCTTTTTGACATTTTAAAAATTGTTTTGAAAACACCCAAGCACATTTTGAAAATTTTGGCTTCATTATAATTGAAAACACCCAAAACAACAAATTTGTCGTTTTGAGCTTTTTTGGTAAATTTTTAACTGCGCTTTCAAAAGTAGAAAAGAAAACACGTTTTTACTGTTTTGGAAAATCAAAAATAGAAAACGATTTGAAAATGGTAAAAAGAACGAGCCCTAAATTGTTTCGGTTCATTTCATGAACAAATTCGTGTATCATATAGCCTTCCTTTGATTCCCTTGTATCTTTTCATAAATAAACAGGAGTTTATCTTTGCTGGTAGCTACTACACCATACATTGTAAAAGATACAAGCACGATTCACAGTATCGTATTGTTCATCTATCTTCTAAGTGATGGTCCGGAGACAAAATTCTGAAACTTCTTCTTTAAGAACAATAGCAGGGCTGAACCCACAACTGGCCAAGTGGTAATGATTGCAATGTAAGCAAGCAGCCACAGTGATTTCCTGTTCTGGCGCGAAATCTGGTTTAAGCATTTTTTGACAGGAACGGTTATGCCACCGGCTTTGTGTTCGTTGATATCAGAGGAGCCAACAAGCTCAATTTTCTCATTTTCTTTCTCTCTAGTTCTGTGATCAATTTCCTCTGCATGTGGAATGTCACCTTCAGACTTGTTTTGCTTAATATCCTCCTCATGTTTAACTCCTACATCGGCTATTGGTTCACTTCGTACTGCAGTCACCAGCCCGTCTTCCTCAACATTCAGATACGGAGCTTGATCAATCAAAGACTCTTGAGGATTTATCAGGGGAACTGCAATCTGCTTAGCACGGAAACAAGCCATACGATACATTAAACTGCATGGTAGATATCCACTCTTTGTAAAACAAGTCTGTAAGAAGTACATCCCCTGTTGTCTTAATAAGAAAGAACAACAAACTGTACCTAAATATTGAGATTCACAATAAAGTGCCAATAGGCCAAAGAAAATGTGTAATACCAATCGGATGGTTATTGCATCAATTTTAACGAGTTACTACATTAAGAACTTCCCTTTTTGTAAAAATGTATGAAATGTCAGCACTTCAAATTTGTACCTCACATATGCAAACATTTCTTATATACAAGTTATTTATTTCGTTGCATTGTTTTATACTGGTTACTTTATAATAATCACATGCAGGGACACTCAAATTTCCTGCATGACCTCATTTTTCTTTCCTATCAGGATGATCTGTGTTCGAGAAACCATAATATTTCACGATTTTGACCATATAATGATATCAGTATGTACACGAGTCCGTGTCCAAAAAAAAAACTATAGAGATTCTGATTCATGATATATTTAAAATCAATTAATGTTTCCAAACCTCCTTTTTCCTGTGATACAATGGGCTAGACTGCAGAGCACCAAAAAATTCATCAACTGCTCTTACCCACCTACAAGTGACAGAGGAAAATTACTGGCAAGAACACAGGCTTCTTGAGCAAAGAAAGTCACGAGAACTGCAGCTTGTTACACACTGTAACATTAACACAGAGGCGTGGAAGCACATTATAAAATAAGCAATTGTAATGTATGTTATGCACGTACTACCAATCAATACTTCCACCAAAGGAATGCATTTCCTTCATTCATACAAAATGAAACTCGGGAATAGCCAAGAAACTAGAAATATTCAGTACCTTTCACAAATATTTTTCTGCAAAAACTATATATATAGGCAAGTATATAAAACTTTCTGAACACTGAAATCATTTAAAATGCCAATTACTTCGAAGAGCAAACAGGTCTTACCAGACACTTTTTGCAGTTATCCCTTCAAAAAATCCTAGGTGTCCTCCATGCTGTGTTGTGGCCAAAACAATATTATTATTCAACCTACAAATATGGCCGATAAATTAGTTATCATAAGTAAAAGTATATTTCATATGTCCATATCAGGACAGGAAAAAAGATCATACAGGTCAGTAGCCAAGTGTTTTATCATAAATTCAAGAATTGTTTTGTCTAGTCTATCTAGATAAGTAAATGCAAGGACAATGTTAGAGATCACAACATCTTTTATTCAATATAGCATCATGATAACAAAGTGGGTACAGAATGTATGGTTCAACTGTATTTCCATTTGAATCTATAGAAAACTCATGCTTATTTGCTTCTTTTCATTTTTGCAACTAAGCCCGTTTGATCTACATTAAAATTTCCATTCTCATTCTTCTACTCATTTTCAACCACACATTCATCAATAAAATAATATTTTCCATCACATTAATAACTTTTCCTTCTTTTTCAACCACACATTCTCAATCAATCTACTATTCCAAAATATATTCTTCTAAAATAATGTGGCTCAAACACACCCTAATTGTCAATTTCTTTACACACATTTAGACATATATATATATATATATATATATATATATATATATATATATATATATATATATACACACACACTATGTTAATCATAAAGGATAATTAGCACATAACGTCCCTACCTTTCATTGTTATTGTGGAAAACGTCTATACCTTTCATTTTTTGACATTTTCACCCTTATTTTCACCTTTCATTGCGCAAAATGTCATTTTCATTTTTTTTCTCAATTAAAAATTGTGAAATAACGAATACACCATTCTCTTTAAATAAAAGAAAAAACTAATTGCAACCAGTCCCAATTTTTTTAAAAAGCGCAAATCAGACCCAATAAATTATTAAAATAGTAATTAGTACATAATATCCATACCTTTCACCAATGTTGCAAAAAAGTCCATACCTTTCATTTTTTTGGCATTTTCACCCTTAATTGCACATTTGATTGTGCAAACCATCATTTTCATCCAATTTCTCAATAAGGAACGATGAAATAATGAATATACCCTCTTATTTAAATAATTTTTTTAATTTCTAATTCTTTAATAATTTATTTGGGACTCGTTTTCACTTTTTAATTTTTTAAAATTTTTTAAAATTTTAAATAAATTTAATTGGGACTCGTTTGCACTTTTTTTTTTACAAAAATTATATTTTTATTCATTTATCGGGAACTCGTTTGCAATTTTTAAAAAAATTGTTAATTGTTTAGCTTTTTATTTCAATAAGAGGGTATATTTGTCATTTCACAGTTTTTTTTTTTTTTTTTTTTTTTTGAGAAATTTGATGAAAATAGATAGAAATGATGGTTTGTGTAATTAAAGGTGAAAATATCAAAAAAAAAAAAAAAGGTATGGACTTTTTTGCACTAATAGGGAAAGATAGGGACATTATGTGTTAATTATCATTTTAATAATTTATTTGGGGACTCATTTGCGCTCTTTAAAAAAATTTGGGACTATAATTGCAATTAAAATTTTCTTTTTTCCTTTTGTTTTATTTAAAGAGAAGGGTATAATAGTCATTTTACGATTTTTAATTGAGAAAATGAATGAAAAGAACCTTTTGCGCAATGAAAGGTGGAAATAAGGGTGAAAATGCCAAAAAATGAAACGTAAGGATGTTTTCCACAATAGCAGTCAAAGGTGAGGACGTTATGTGCTAATTACTCTAATCATAAACTCCATATATTTTTTTTTCAGGTAGCAATAAATCTTGCTTACAATGATATTCCTCATTTCTTGTCTACTATTCCATTTGTTTCATCTCAAAACACTTTCCCAACAAAATTATATATAATCAAGAGATTTTTAAGTATTGAAAATTTTATTCATATTATTCCTTCTTCTTGATAACATGCCATCTAGTTGTCCTTGCTTTTCTTCCAACAAATATGACCCATAAGCTAGACCAACTTTAAATAAGTGTAAGTTAAATTTAACTTTAAAAAATAATAATAATTAGGGCTGTTCATGGGTCGGTTCGGTTCGGTTCTGAAGATACCCGAACCGACCCAAAACTTTCGGGTATTTAATAAATGGACCCGTCGGGTCTAAATATAATTATGGAACCGTTCGGGTTCGGTTCCGTTCGGGTCGGTTCGGTTCCGTTCGGTTCCGTACCATAATTAAATTTTTTAATATTTTCAGCAACACTACATAAATACAATTAATAACATTTCATTCGTAACTTTTACAAATTAACGTAGCCCAATTCAAAAAAATATACAAAACTAGCCGTCCAATAAGATTAATTCAATGCATACAAATACCAAAAAGTAGATATTAATATTACAGCAAAACTATATAAAGTATATTCATTTGCTTCAAATTAAAATGGGCTAATGGATTTTAAAATGATTTGGGCTTAAAAATTAAAATTATGAAATAATCTAATTTATTCAATTAATTTGCTAATTTGTATAGGAAAAAAATAAAATAATTTAATTAATTCAATATAAAAAATAAAAAAATTATTTAGTTTCGGTTCTTGTTCGGTTCTTCGGTTCTTGGTCTAGACCCAAGACCCGACCCAAACCCATCGGTTCTCGATTCGGGTACCCGTTCGGGTATTTAATTTATGAAGAACCGCTCGGTTCGGTTCGGTTCGGTTCGGGTTCGGTTCGGTCCGGTTCGGTTCGGGACTTTTGGACACCCCTAATAATAATAATAAATGCACAACTAGACAGGTGGCTTGACCCAATCACTTGGAAGTTGGATCTAGATACATTTGTTAATCACACCTATCAATTTTTTGTCCTTAATTACCTTCTTCAACAGTAAACTGCTAATATCCGTCTTTTTTTATTTTTTCTAAATCTTACTAGGAATAAAAATGAAAATTCGCAGGTGTCACTAAAAAAGAACAACACAGACTACATACCGACACTCATCCCATGGAATTGCTTCACTCGTACATACTGGGTCATCTATAGTACTGATGCAGAGAAGGGGGACCATCACATTTCCTACATAACTAGAACTGCTACATCGCCTGTAATATGTATCCACTGTCTGGGAAAAAGAACAAATATATTAAATGATTAAGCATCAGCAAAAAGAAGAAGCAAATCCAAAATTGTTACCTCATATTTACCAACAATACGAGTAGCATAATTGTCAAAGTCCCGGACAGAACGTGACTGTATCATATCAAAAAGTGATGTCAATATAACCGTCAATATCTAAATATATCTTTATTCACTTCAACACAAATGATATATCAGCAACAATATATACAGAAGTTCTTACAAAATTAAATGCATGACAAGTAAAGTTCATACTTGACGCAGAATTTTCCCTCTATCCCATTAGAAATATAGAGTGGGTGGTTGGGGGTAAGGCTATGATCAGTTTCTTCATAGTGAAATATTTGACTGGTCATTGTTTCTTTATAATAGAATGTTTTCTGAACTTTCGAGATGATAAGTACCTGTGAATTTGGTAATGACCATAATTCAAATTACAAGGCGACAACGAAACAAAAAGAAATAGGTTTTATGAAATAGATCAAGTAATTAATTCAGTGTTGGCAAAGTGTGGTCTTGTATTTTCTTCCTACATTCATTCGCAGGACTAAATCATTGGTCTATACTATCTTCCTCAAAGACCACCTAATGCCTTAGTTCATTTTGCATGTTGTATCTCCATTGCCTATTCTTTTATCATAATAATGTCCACTTAAAGTCCAAGGACAATAATGTTTGTTTAAATTTCTATTAAATCCCTTTTTTCTGTAACATCCTCCCCCTACCCCCAAAACGTCAAGTCGCTTAATGCAATCCAGTGCATCAAGCTAATTAAGTTAACTAAACAGCATGGTAATAAATTATTTATAAATGTTTAAGCCACTTTTTATCCACACATTTTAAGAGACCCACAAGCAATATCCACTTATTCACCACTCATTATAATTTAAACTGTTTATGAACACTTCCCAAACATGCTTAGCACACAAGATTTGAAATTTGGGTATCAACTATAATTTTAGAATTTCATGTATTGTGATATATGAATTTTTCTAGTCTATTAAAAGAGGAACAGTCTTGACTCGTAAGAGATATCGATAGTAACAGGGATGACCTTTTTAATGCCTTCCCAATCTGCAAGACGAGAAAGGACAGAATGGTGCCTACAAAAATTTAGATTTAATCATTGAAAGATGTTGAATATAAATTAAGGTTGATACCTGATGACTGAACTGAGGAAAATGCAGAATATTATTGAAATGCTACAACTTTTCAAGCTGCTAAATATGTAAGACTTCTGATGACAGAATAGGTAAGTAAATATAAAACACTTAGCAAGAAGAGGTGACCTACAAATCCGCATAACCTTTTAAGCCAAAAGTTAGAGCTTTGTCATAAAATTTCTGCACAAGTCTACGGTTAATAAACCGGTCACATATCTGGAAACAATAAAGAAAGTAGATTTCAATTCAGAGCAGCTAAATGGTGCATTCTACGACAAAACTGATAGGAAGCCATCGAAAGCATCAAATATTTCTCCCACACTGAGTTACGCATAATAAGTACAGAACAAGAAAGGATAAAATCCACTGTAAGCAGTCAATCCAAGAAAATACTTAACCTTTGTTTGGATACAATTTATAAATTTGTTTAAAATTCAGTCAAAGTCATAGTCAAACATTAATTTCAACCACACATTTATAACTACTACTCATTATTATCCACGCATTTCGTGGGATCCACTAGTTTTCCTATTTATAAACCATTTATAAATTTACCAAATGGAGGCTTGGAGTAGAGTATAAAGTTAATTCACATTTAAATAGGTGAACAGGACAAATTTGTAATGTGAAACAGGAGAACCAAAAATAAGGAAATTTTAGCAATATGCTACGTCTATAATTTCATAATTTCACATTCTTTCTTAACCATCAAATGTTAACAACTCCTTCCAGTAATTTTACCATACAAAAAAATTGTGCGCCTCTTAGGATTAGGGTGTAGTTAACTATCCCGATTTCAAAACAACCAAAGATTCAAAATGATGAAACCGAGGAACTTGTCTAAGGAAAGAAGAAGAAAAACAAATATAGCGATGAATTGAAGCATCCTGGAAAAGATATGAATATAGAGCCACAACTGATTGACTAGTATGGCAAATTTGTAAGTAGGGAATAAAAGGAAAATGATGAAACATAAATTAACGTGCATCGAAAATCAATTTCTTTGGTAAAATTTAAAGAAGCATCAGGGAAAAAATTAAGAGCTACTAACCGAAAGGTCCCAAGGAGAACAGATAGCTGCAGCCCCAATAAGAGGGACATTACTTCCATCCTCACCAAGATATTTAACCTGATAATTCAATCCCATGAACAAAATCACGAAATGTGAAATGAGTGATATACAACTTCATTAAAGCTTCAACATGTGTACTTAAGACTTCATTGAACGAAATGTTCAATAGAATGTGGGATTCAGACAAATGCTTATAGAAAAGATGAGCAACTACATGTAGAAGAATATCTGAGGAATGAATATTCTGCATTTCTCATCTTGGAATACCCTTATGATAAGATCACAAGAATTCTCAAAGAAAAAAAAAAGAATCTTTAATTCCTATTTTGAGCCAATATTATATACAGAAATTTACAGCTGAGCATCAGTGCTGAAGAAATTAAGATGGAATAATTAGTAATACATGAAGGAACAAAAAAGTTACAACAGATTTAGGTTCCCAATTATGTGGGTCGATTGAGAATGCTACGAAGGTGGATCAGGTTCAATCCAAGAAAGTGGCAACTAATACATAAGTACCCACAGAGTCCCAAGTATTTCAACAACACACAGATGAACCTAAGCGGAAACAATTAGAAACAAGGGCCTTGTAGGTTGGACATGACATATCCTGCAAGCCTATTTGCTAGAGGCATAGAGTGAAATCCTACTAGTTAGCACTAATTCTACATCCAGAGCATTCTATTTCCAAAGTTCAAAAGTATTTAGCAAGTCTAAAACGTCAAGCCGTGATGTACAACTGATAATCTTCCTTGTACAAGAAATCCCTACTATGCAAACAATTGGCTTTACTTCAATACAACAACAAACTAAGCTCTGTTCACAATAATTTGAGGTGGGCTACATGAATCTTTTGTACCTACTCTATTTGGTTCATTGCTAGCTAGCTAGAAAATCCAATGCAAATAGACACTTAAGAGTCACAACAAACCATGTCAGTTTTGATCTATCCCTAGATCTTATAACCTTGTTCTACTCAGATATACTCACTCCTATGAACAAGGGACTCATTTATTCAACGCAAAACATGTCCAACTCCTGAAATCTTCCTTACCATAATTTATCCCCTATCTGTGATTTGCTTTGGTTAAAAAATATGTCTTTACATTTTTATTATGGAAGAGAATAACATTTAACAGATAAGTATAACAATTAAAAAAAAAATGCTGCTTGTTTAAATAAGTGCGTTTAATCCCATGAAAGAAATAAAAACAGCTGAGGAATCCTTGTACCAGAATATTAGCACCAATACTTGTCCCAACAGCAAACAGAGGAGCTTCAGGGTATTGACAGTGAAGGTGGTCAATCACTTTACGTACATCCTCTGTCCATCCGGCATTGTAGAGGCAATCGGACTGGTGGCATGAATACATTTAATCATTACATATTTAGATTAAAATATAGCAGCACGGACTGAAAACAAACTACATGCTATTTTTTATGCACTAAAAATTTAAAAATATCAAGCAACAGAACGTGTTCTCGGCAATGCAAGAACCTTCTGCATTAAGGGGTAGTTTGATTAAGGTTTTATCAGTTTTTAGTAAAAGTTGATAAAATATGTAGTTGAAAAGTCAATCAAAGTTGTGGATCCCATGAAATGTATGGTTAAAATTAAAGTTTGACCAATCGAAAAGTTGATTAAACTTTGCTTAAGTTTTATCAAACAAGCACTATTTTTTTTTTCCTACCAGGTGGTCCTTCCTTAAATGCATGAATGCAGTTAGTTTGGTGGCCTTCACCCTTCACCTTGGCTCCCTTTCTTGTCTCCCCTCTTCCCCATTCTTTTGAACTTGATCCATAAATTTCTTCAAATTAAACATGTATCATGGTATCATAACTAGACAGAGCCCGTAACTAAATTACTCGAATGTATCAACAAAATCATTTTATTATTTCTGCTTATGGTTCTAACCAAAATCAACTTTTTGGGCACAACAAGAATTTGTATCTTCAAATCATATCAGAGGGGTTTGCATTTATTGTGGAAATTCTACCTTCCATCCCGTGGATGGACAGAGAGGAAGGGCAGAGCTTTTGGTTTTTTAATGTTGTCAAAGAGTTGAACCATGATTCTTCGTGTTGTCAAATATTTGAACAATTGGGTCCCAAATGGTAGTATGCATTCATTTTTTTCCATTCATAAAAATTTTATGGAACCAAATCTATTAGCCTAAAACTCAACAATAAAACAACAAACAAAAGTAATATCCAAAATATTTATATTATAATTAAACAATATGCCTGAAAATGTTCTAGATCATCACTTAAATAACATTGCAACTTATATTATAATCGTTTGGACAACATTTTGATCATTACCAGTTACCACACGTTACATTTAGGAACTTAGTAGCTCATGCTCAAAGGCGGAGCCACGCGTTTTAACTTGTGCCTCGCGGGCAGCACTTAACGAATTGGTAGAGATAGCCACTTAAGAAAAATAATAAAATTACTTATTTTATTTAAAACTTTGTTAAATATAATATAAAAGTAATCAATTTTGAATAAACGGTACATAAAATAGAATAAAATATGGCACACAAAAACTTGACAACATTGTATTTTAAAAACATCAAGTTTTGATTAAAAAAACTAAACAAACCGAATATAAATGGATATCAAAGTTATCTATGCATATAAATACAAATTAAAGTAACCAAAATGTAAAAATTCCACTCCGGCTATATAAGTAAAAGAAAATATACAATCAAGTTATAAATAAATTCACCATCCTTCTTTGAAAGTTTTACACAATTTTCTTGCAAATGACCATGCACTCAACTATATTTTGATGAGAATTGTGCGTAAAAAGGGATTGAGTAATTCTTTTTCTAGATTTTAGATTACAAATGAAGGAAACACTTAGGTTCAGAACGACTAAGTTAAGAGTTAAATATAGTGTTTTTCAACTTTATCGTTCTAAACGTGAAGAAATTAAGGCAGAAGTTGACAAAATAGTGTAAAAAAGACGAAATATGCAAACGGGAGAAAAGGTCTAAAAATTAAAAAGTCATTTTTAAAGATTGGGGATGAATTTGCTAGAGACTATTAAAGTTGGGGATTGATTGCACAAATTTCTCAAAAGAAAAAAAAATGAAAAGGACGTGAGGGGAAATTGGGATTTGAACTCGTGACCTTTCATAATGGAAAATGAAAACTTAAACAGTAAGTTATGAAGGCTTTTTATATATTATTCTAGCAATTAAACAGAATTTTGGCACTCCTTTGAGTTTGGGCCTGAGGCGATGGCCTCCCCTGCCTCACCTCAGGTCCGACCCTGTAACTAGATACGACATACATAGATACGAGAGACATATATCTCCCAAAGGATATAAAACAAATCCTATCATTAACCACAATAGATAAATATACTAGAAACTAGTCCCTCCCTTGCCAGAAACAAATCTATCATTTCCAATTGAATTATTCATGCAAAGTGTACTCACAGTTATTGATACACCCCCAAGGCCCCGATGATTGCTCACAACAACGTTCCAGCCACTCTTAGCCATCTTGAAAACCAAATGCTTGACATACTGTTTAACACAAGAAGAGAAAAACGGTCAGACTAATTGTGGGTTATAATACACTGAAATGATGAAAGAATATTATTTCTTTTAACTGATCATGAATGCCCAAATCTCCAAGAAAATATATCTTTGTACAAGAACTAGTTCTAGATAACAGTACGTTAAAGAGAAAAAGTAGTAATGATGCAAGTCTTCTAGCTAGAAGGCGATAGTCAAAGTTCTAAAATACAAAGACCTGCACAAGACTAATGAATGTTCATCTGTATTATAGCAACCAAAAATAAATTAATGGAGAAAAAGATTGAGAGTTATCCACAATGCATTTCTATATCACAAGAGATTTCCTTTTGATCCCTTTTTCATGTCATCTCCAAATCATATTCGAAGCTCACTGTTGCAGAGGTCAAATAGACCTTTACAGCCAACAATTAACAATCGCAAAAGAGAGATATTTGGAAAAAAGTTGGGAATTGGCCACATGTCAGCATGATAAAGAGTTAACAAAGCATATTGTCATACTAACTTTATATGGAATGCTTCAAAAGTGAGAACTAACAGAACAAATCCTTTTTACTATTGCTATCAATCGTGTCGGAAAAGTAAAAATTGCGTGTCAACGTCGTGTTAGACACATCTCCCCGTGTCGGTGTATCATAGATGATAGCAATACTATAAAAGATATACTTACATATATGAATGCATATATATAGATAGGTACAATAAGGACTTTTTGTTCAATATTCTAAAACACGCGGAATGATATTTCCAACCAGTATCATCAACTATCTCTAGAGTTTGGCACCATTTTTACAAAGAACTTGACCAATAAAACAGCATCGATCACTAACATCACCTAAGTTATTCAAGGTTTATTTCCGTTAATTCTTTCAGGGGGGAAGTTTAATGTCTGGTAAGAAAAAGTGAACTCGGATGGGATGGATGGGGAAGTGTAGCAACTTTTGGATAGGACCACAATTATTTATCTGAAAAGGAAGAAATTACATTAAAAACAAACACAATATACTGACTGAGAGAAGACAACCAAAGAAAAAAAAAATGGAATGGTTCGAAAGAGATAGATAGCTTACAGCAGAATCAGAATCACTTGTTAAGCCAGGAACGACAATCATGATTGGATCTTTACCATCAATCTGAACTGCATCATTTAGTTGGGTGGCTTGTTTCTTAACTAAAAGTAAAAAGGACAAAATCAGCAACAACGAATATTACATAAATAACCAATATATATCAGTTAAGTCAATCAACAAGTTATAGAAGATATGTCGTGGAAACAACATGGAATACAATGAATTCTCCACGGTTATGTAACACCGTTTATGGTCAAAACTTCACCTAAACGATAGTTTATTAAGATACTGTTCAAAGTTTAAAGAATTAAAACACAATTAAGAAAAATAAGGTGAAAGACACTTTACCATCAGCATTCGTTAGCCAATCCAGAGCTATGGTCCCACCATCCGAGGTTATAAAAAGCTGTCTGGACATTGCCTAGAATCAGTACTAGCAAAAAACTTCGTTTAATGTAATAATGGATCTTTGCAAGTATTTTAGTCCTAAGCTATCTCTTGAGAAATGCAAAATTCAAATGTACTACCAATATACAAATTAAAATGCATTTGAATTGTCGCACTGATTGTTCTTGTTTCAAGAGTGTAAAGTGTTAATAATCCGCCCGCATAAATGTTATTCTATCAAACCTCACCTCTTATAGTCGACAACAGGTGGCCTTCCAAAAAAATGTAAAAATCCAGTCTGAAGATGAGGACTGCATAGCCATGGAGTGGCTAAATACCTATTTTTAATCACCCAAATATAATAAAAATTAAACATAATTAAACCACTTTCTTTGAATAGTGATACAGTATAAAACCAATGAAATAAAAACAGTGAAGAAAACCGAGTAATATAGTGGTGATATTGTTAAGTTAACTATAACTTCTAGTTTATTTTTTTTCCATCTATACCTTCCATGAAGAATTTTACACTTTGAAATAACATCGTGGTAGACTTGAGAGGAAGAATTGAAAGTCAAAGAAACTGGCTGTCCTCTGAACCCGGTGAATAGATCTCCAAGAACATGCATTTCCAGAAAATTATACAGAAAAACAATCAAAACAGACAAAAGTCCCAATAAATAATGAGAAATAGGTATCAACAACACCGCTTTGAACAACAACTCGTACGGCGAATCAACGGCCAATAACTCCATGTAATCTACACAATTCATTGTCATCTAAGCACCAGATACACAATTTGAATGTAGTTTTTATGAATCGAAAATGCTTTAAATTGGAAGGTTGGGGTGGGGTGAGTATTAGTTCAATGGGAATTGTCAAGGGGAGATTGTCATCCTTTGATTTTGGAATCCAATGGGAAATCGACACGTCAACGAGGTGTATTTTTGGAAATTATGGTTTGCTCATGGGATCGAAAACGGTTGGAGAGCCTGCTCGATTTGTCGAGAATGTGAAAAGTCCACGGTCGGCCGCCTGCCAATTCTAGTAATTTCCAATACCGACATGAATAATGAACACCCTATTCATTTGGAAGTTGGAGCCATCGTTTCCTTAACTAAAATTAATAGGATTGTGCTGTGTTGGTCCACCGGCACACTCTCCAATAAGATAATTCCACTTGTACATTATGACATTCATAATGGATGTCATAATATACAAGTAGAATTACCCAAATTAATATCTTTATGTATAAAATGCCTGAAGCTTGCTTTGCTGTTTTTGAAATTACGTCATCTCTTCAGAATTAAAAGCATTGGAGGACCCTCTCAAAGTGTTACTCAAGGTTAGGAGTCAATTTCAATCCAAACACCCCTAAAGACGCAACGTGCCTCCAATGGAGGAGTCGTATACCATCAGCTTATCCGTCCTTTATAAGATCTTGGATGCAACGAGAAATATACTCCTCAAACAATTTAGGACAAAGGCCAAAAAGACCCTGACAATAAACACAATGTCAGGCACATTGACATCTATCAATTGCACCAAATAGACAATGTGGCAACAATCAGGGACGGATCCAGAAAAAATTTGAAACGGGCTAAAAAGCAAAAAAATTACACAAAAAAAAAAAATTCTAATTTTTTTTACTTAGGATTGCATTGGAGGGACAGGATGTAGCAAATGCTGGCCCATCCCTTGATCCGCCCCTGACAACAATAGGTCAACAATCCATCTTTAAGCCTCAAACGGGCGAGCATAGACCAACTAAGGATTGAACATTGTTAATCCACACTATGTGTATAAATAGTTAAGATATAAATACATCCCATACTCCATTTTTTCGTAATTCCAATTATACTATCCATTCTTTATATTTTAAAATATATTGTATTATCCACCTTCCTTCTTGCCACCAACAAATCCCTCCACACAATTTCCCTTATTGATTCGAGCCTTGTCCCCACCTTAGAATCACCACCACATCCTCCTTGATGTCAGAATCGCTGAAAGAGTTGAACATTTAGGAAGATGTAAGGGAAAAGGGACTCGAATCCAAGGGGCCAAAAGGTCATAAGTCTAAAATCGTGATCCATCCTTGGACTACTCATGACCCATCGATTATCTCCACCATGACCATAATTTGAAACCAGATATATTCTTCGTCATTTTTCGTCAACCAAAAAAGTTGAAAATATTGTTCACCACTTTCTGTAAAGAAAGTAGCTGCCAGCGGCTCCCAACTCTACAATCCTTGCTATCACCGATCCCCTCCACATCACCCATCCTTCATGTTTCCTAAGTTAGTGCTACTCTGTGTGTTCGTAAAAATGTAATTCAACAGTCTGTTTGTTCTGCATTTTTTACTAATTTGTATGAAAATTGTGACCATTGCATAGCGAGCCTAGCCGACATTTTTGACCATTTTGTGTGATGATGGGGCCCATTAGTTTGAATAAAACGGTCAAAAATTTTCTATTAGTTGGTTGAAAATATAGAACAAATAGGGGCTAAATCTATCAATTTCATCACTCCATTGTTAGTAGCGATTTTTATATTTTTTTTAATTTTAATTCAATTGAGAAATTAGAGTACAGTGTTTTGTTAGAATGATCTGGAAGACAGGTGTTTGTTTCAAAATTAAAAAAATTGTTATAGCATTCCTATTGAAGACTCAATATGGGCACGGCTGGCTGGCTATAAACAAATATATACATTCTTGAGCTTATTATAACGTCGCATTTGAGGCTAAATGTTTAAAAAAATATGCATGAAATTGCTTAGAATAGTAAGCACGAAATGTTGTCCCAAATAGCTATAATTAAAATATTGAAATTAAACACTTTTCACTATATATTAAAAGAGGCAAAGTAAATCTTACACGTGTTGCAATTTCCCGTCGTCGTCAAAAATCCCCCTCTTTAAAAAAAAAAAAAAAAATCCTGAAATTAGTCAAATTTCCAGCGTCCTCCTTCTCCATTATATCACGTAACTATACATTCCTCCTCAACCACTCCTCTCCATACCGTTCCCATCATTCATCGATCCGCCGTGCTTCCTTCTTTCACTTCCTTCTCCCGCGCCTATTTTCTTTTCCATTTTCACGCCAACTAAGCAATTTATCTTGTGTTGCTATAATTTCAACAGCAAAAATTACATTATGTTGAGAAGAAGGAAAAATGGGTGTCGCTCCAGAAGAAGCCATTAATCAATTTGAAGCATTAATGGAGGAAGGTATGCTCTTATTGATCTTTATTTTACAAACACTTTTCTTAATTTCTCTCACTTTCTATTTATGACGATTTTGTTTGGAAAATTTATTCAGTTGATGAGAAACTCAGGAGAATTTTCGGTTTGCATTGTTGTCCCTTCTCTTTCATATCTGATGTGTAGTTTTAGTGCGAATATTGAATGAAATCTTACTGTTACATGGTTTTGAAATTAACATTCTTTTTTTCTATCACAACATAATGTCATTATCTGTTCTCATTATTGATGCATTATTTATTCCAGTATTCAGATGGGTAGTTTAGATGATGCTAGGAAGATTTTCGATGGTATGGGTGAAAATAGAATTATGGAAGAGAATGGTTGGTAAGAATACGAGTGGGAGAGAGCTGTTTGATAAAATGCCTGAAAGAGGTTCGTTCTTCTGGTTATGTTAAAGCAGGTGAAACTGTGAATGCTAGAAATTTATTTGGTGTCATGGACTACTATCGTTGGACGTGTCCCGCACGGAGACACGAGAGTGTGTCTCCGCACGGCACAGAGACATGCCAAGCACGGAGACACGTGGTGTCTCCGCGTCGGGCAAGGAGACACATTCTCGTGTCTCCATGCTGGGCGCGGAGACAGTACGAAGACACGTCATGTCCCCCCCGCCCCCCCTCCCTTTTTTGGGTAACGATAACATTTTATTTTTTAGGTTAAGAAAAAATAATGTTTGAGCGATCTTATTGTAACGTCAAATTCCACAAAATCATTAATATCTCTTTTTTGATTTTGCTATTAATATATAAATATTTCTAATATTGAACTAATAATTTTTATGTGATATTGGAGTACAGGATTTTATAGTGCAAGGTGGGGATCCAACTGGGACGGCGGGGTGCCGAATCAATTTATGTGTATTTATTTTTGCTTTGTAAAATGTATTTTCTAATTTTTTTAGTGTGCCTTGTACTTTAAAATTCTGTTAATTTTATTTTTAGATTGTCTTGTGTTTTTGGTTAACAGGAATGATACTTGAACTGACAATTGTCTTGTGCGATTTAAAAGTGTCCACTTTAAACTGAGTCATGAGATAACCCAATTACTCGATTCATCTGGCGTAATGAAAAGTGACACTTGGTACCAATTTGTAAGGTAAATATTGAAGTTTCAGACTGATAATGGATTTTCTTCTTCTTTTTATTATTATTTTATCTAACATGTTATGCCAACTCTCATTTCGTTTTTGCAGCTTGGTAAGTTTTTGTTCTCCGTTTTGTATAAGGTCTGGAAACAAATGAGAAACAAATTCTATTTTCCATTTTTTAAGTTGGGAGCAATTCTTTCGATTGTAAAAGTATAGGTTGTAGCTCGATCTTCTCGATGAAATTTGAAGTTTTACTAAACAGAATATATTCTTTTGTTGTCAGAAATATTTATTTAGTGAAAATTACTCGTTGTCTTCCATCTTTGCCTTGTGTTCTTGATTATTTGGCCTCAAAAGTTTCAATTATATATATTTATTCATATTTTTTGACAAAAGTTTCATCTATATTTCATAACAACAAACTGAGAAAAATTTATAACAAAGTAACGTCTTTTTAGTGTTGAAAGTTGGAATCTTTATTATTTATTAAAGTAAATAACCAAATATTGAATAAATTATATCCAAAAATGTTAGTTACTTGTTTTTTCCGTGTTTTTCTTTTTCAAAAAATATCATATATAATGTTGACCTCGTTTTTTGTAAGGGTGATGTGGATATATGCATGGCTCATTCGCGTCCATGCAAACAATTCTAATACGTTTTGACCTGGGACTTGGACTGAGAAGGTTGCTATTTATGGATGTGGTAGATACTTTATAACGCGAGATAAAAGTGCTCAGACATCGACTGATAATTTTTATGTGATATTGGAGTACAGGATTTTATAGTGCAAGGTGGGGATCGAACTGGGACCGGTAGGGGTGGCGAATCAATTTATGAGTATTTATTTTTGCTTTGTAAAATGTATTTTCTAATTTTTGAGCGTGCCTCGCACTTGATTCTTTTCAAATTAATGTTTTCTTTTGGTTCCCAATACTTCTCAATTTTGTAGGTGTTTTATAGATCACCCTTTTATGGTTTTTAAGGCTTTTTTTTTTTTTTGGAAGAAATAGGGTTAATGCTTAAATTACTCTTATAGAAAAAAAAAAAAAAGATGGTAAAATGTCAAATTTCTGAATAGCTGCGGGTGGTGGGTGCTCTGAGGTTCTTGTTTAGAATGTCAATCTAGGAATTAAACACATTTTTTTGGGATAAAAAATGTGTCATTTGGCTTAATAGCATTCACGTGCAAACATAAATGATGCAACTCATGAATGAACTGACAAAAATCTGTTTCTGCAGGCAATCATACAATATTTGGGAGAGTATGTAGAGGAATGGAAATTATCAAGAGACTTGGCAGTGTTCAAACTGACAACACCGATAGGTATGCTCGTTTCCTGAATATTTTCTTCATCAGATTTTTAAACAAACTACATAGAACAAATAGTAACCAAATTAGAAAAATAATTGCAGTTACTCTCTTAATCCTCACCAAATTTAGAAAGTAAATTCCACTTGCATCTTTTATTCAAAAGGACCATCATAAAAATAGTTGTGGATCTGCTTTGACTGCACCAGTAGAGTTGGCTCTAGCTTATACAATTCTAACCATTAACAATAAGGGAAGTGCTACATGTACATAATTTTGTACATAATGGTGTCTATAATTACACGTGGCATTGGATCCAACATTTAATTCAAATCTCACACTTTCACATCAACAGTCAGATCTTGTCCACATCACATTATGGACATCATTATGTGGCCAAATTATGTACACTTAGATTTTTCCTGACAATAACCAGTCAGATTTATTAACCAATTTTCATTCTCTTCCCATTTTGAGCTCCAACTGCAGGTATATCGTGATTAAGTGTATAAATTATATTTTTAATATTCTTTGGCGATTGTTCTAAAGAGAACAATGATGGTACAATTAGTCCATTGCAATTATCTTTCTATTTGTCTTTATTTGTAACTCCGATAGAACTATTGATTTTGCAATAAATATTTGGTCTTTTATCTGGGAAATGATAGGCAGATAAGCATACAGAGTTTCTTTCTACCTGATTCGACTAATTTTTAAATAATAGCATAATTATATAACATGTTACAAAAAACCTCCACCCACAAGGGTAGAATGATAAGCATTCCTATTGAAAGCTCATCACTTTGCAATAGCTACGTTTCTGTATTTTGGGCAACTCTATTTTTAGCTTATCCTATACTATTGAAGCCAGTATTCAATCTTCCAAAATGATTACAGCCTTGCTATGTCTTTTGTAATTTTTCTGAACTATCTGATGTGCTATGAGTATCTGAGTTATTTATTTAAGTTGCTTATTATAAATTTTGTACTTTATTTTCCAAAAATTATTTTCGTTTGATTTTTATCTTTAATCTTCTGTTAATTAGTACATCTCGCCCTTAATGATGATTTATGTGAAAATATTTTGCTTAGATGCTTTGAAATGAGAGATTTTTTTAATTATTTTTTTTTCCATTTTTTAAAGTGATGAGAAAAATAAGTTGCTATACGTTATTTCAACGAACTTTTTGGATATAATTATTATCAAATACAAAATGTGTTAATTAATTAAAAAAAATTGAGTATAAGAATAATATGAAAATTCGTTATGGACATAAATCCATAATAATGAAGGGCGTGTTCGGTGTAGTTTAAAATCCAATTAAAACTGAAAATATAATCATTATTGGGTCTCACTCGTCTAATAAAAGTCAACAATAACGATTCGTTTTTCAATTTTAATTCGATTTTAATCTCTATCGAATAAACCATATTGAGAAGTAACTAGAATATGGTGCAAAAAATTAAAAAAATTGTGGTGGGAATTTAATTATTCATATACAATTTTGGTTTGTCTGATATAAATATTTTTTTATTTGAATTTCGTAGACGTTACAGCACACAAATAAATTCATCGGACAAAAAAATCTTCCACTCTGCCGCCGTCACCGATGCAACAACTCCTCCACTTCACCGCCTCCGCATCTCACTACCACCGTCACCGCCAGTTGATCCGCACTTTTATAAACGCTAGAATCAAATGGGTCCGGGATCCATACCTCGATACTGCGGTCGAAAAGGAAAAAAATCTTAAACCGTTACTCTTACTGAAAACGCTAATCATCTCACAGCCCTCCCAAACGATACCCCTCTCCTCTGTTTCCCCTCTGAAACCCCATCTCCACCTCCCCACAACTGCCCAAAAATTTATAGAAAAGTACCCATCCATTTTTAAATTGTTCCTCCCCCCTGGCAAAACCATGCCCCTTCCTCATGTTAAGCTCACTCCAAAAGCCCTCTCCCTTCACCACGAGGAAATGTTGATGCTTAGTTTATCACATTATCGGAAAGATGTAGCGGAAAGGCTGGCAAAACTTTTGATGCTCACGCGAGGTCTAAAGATTCCATTGGATTTAATTGATATGTTTAAGTATGATTTAGGTCTGCCTCATGATTATTTATTGACATTATTGCCAGAATTTCCTGAGTATTTTCAAATTTCTGATATGGGTTTTCGGGATTCAAGTGGTAATGTGGTGCTTGGTTTGCAATTGGTTTCTTGGAGGAAAGACTTGGCTGTTTCTGCTATGGAAAAGAGAGTAAAGAGTGAAGGCGAAAGTGAAAGACGATTTAAGTTCTTGATGAATTTACCGAGAGGGTTTGATTTGGAAAAGAGAGTGATGGAATGGGTGGAGGAGTGGCAGAATTTGCCATACATTTCGCCTTATGAAAATGCATTTCATCTGGCTCCTAATAGTGATCAGGCAGAGAAGTGGGCAGTGGGGGTGATTCACGAGTTGCTGAGCTTGCTATTGTCGAAAAAGACAGACAGAGAAAATATTTTTCGTCTGGGAGAGTTTTTGGGATTCACACGCCTTAGGTTTAAGAAGGCTTTGTTGCATTTCCCTGGCATTTTTTATGTTTCTAATAAGATTAGGATGCAGACTGTAGTTTTGAGGGAGGAATATAAGAAAAATCTGTTAATTGAGAGGCATCTGTTAATGGGTATGAGGTACAAGTATATTAATCTCATGAACAGGGTGTTGAGAAGGGGTAAACCAATTAGATCTGTATTTTTTGGACGTAAAAAGAGGAATTCTTTCAATAAAGGAGGGAGAAGGAAAGGAGACGACAATAGATACAGTATAGATGATGACAATGATGAGTAGGATGATGATGAAGCGATTGTGATGGCAAATCGTTGTGGTGTAACTGGTGTTAGTGATGACTACGGCGATTGTGGTGGAGATTATGACAAGCGGTACAACAAAATGGGCTAATGCTGGTACATGAATATGATTTGTAGGATTTTTTTGATAGAATAGGTTGAGTTATAGTGATAAAAATGAATTATGGGGTCTGAGTTCAATAAAAAAAGTCACAGACATCAATAACTCGTTCATACTATAAGCTGAATTTAATGCACATCGTCCGTAAGGCACACGCTTCTGAATTTTTTAAGCAGCTCACCTGGGCTTTACCTTGATCAAATGATAGACTACGTATGTGCAACCTTTTCCATATGACATGCATGATTTGATTGCTTGGTAAGTTGGTGGTTTATACACAAATGGTTTTGATTTACTGGGATCGCCGGAGCTGTAGGATACTCACATTCCATAATGTGTAGATTACGGACTTTCCTAATTTGGGTTGGCTTTTGATTCCTGTCATGATATTTTAGGAAAGAGCATATGAGGGGAAAACAAGTATTTACGATATACCACTGGAAGCTGCAAACAGGCTATAGTCAATTATGGATGGCTAAGACACATGGGTGTTGAGGGTAAGTTCTGTAATATTATCACCCATTCTTTCATGTGTGGCGAATGTTTGCCCAACATGCAGAGTGACCTTAGAGTTGATAATTACATGAGGCAGAGCACTTGGATATAATTCGTTTGTCCCTTTAGTGTTATCGTCATGTTTATAGGTGCTATTTTTCGCTCATAGAAAGAAGATTGGTCAATCAGTATTACCTTTTACTTTTTCTCAAGAAAATTTGTATTAGGACAAAGTTGAGTATCAAATAGTTAAGTACTATACGCACCTGGTCGATAATGTTAATAATGCTTTTGGGGTATGTGTGTTGTTGGGCTGTGGGTGGTTCTGATATTGACCAATTTTAGTACTAGAGAATGGTGCTAATGCAAAGAAAATCTTCTAAAAGTCTGAACATCAGCATAGAATATTTGAAAATTATATACCATTAGATAGGGGTGGGCGCGGTTCGGTTTGGGTTGGTTTCGACCCCAACCCGAAACCAAAACCAAATTAGTCGGTTTGGAAAAATTTCGACCCAAACCAACCCACTTTACCTCTTAAACCGAACCAACCCAAACCAAATCGGTTCGGTTTGGTTTGGTTCGGTTAGTCGGTTTAGACTTTTAAATAATATTGCATCATAAAAAATGAAAAGTCATGCAAAAAATAATGTATGTCATTCAATTTAACTACTCACAGTGACGCAATCAAGAACAAACACATAATCATAACAAAACCGAATCTTCATCAAGCTTTTTTTCCATCCCAATAGTTCATTTTCATCAACCTGGATATGTGGTGGATATCCATAAGAATAAAAGAGATGTCAAATTACGTTTACTGCACTTAATTAAATATGAACTGCTAAACATATCACAATTATTTCTTTCTTCCATCTCAATAGAAGGCGGGATATGATCACAATTGAAAATAACCAGAACTAAGCATAATTCAAAACCAAGACTAAGAAAATAACCAGAACTAAGCATAATCCAAATTCAAGAGTAAGAAAATAAAATTTATGTTACAAGAAAGAAACTCAAGCACAATGTCTAGATTTTAGGAAAATAAATATCCAAGAAAGTAAAATCTAAATTCCAAAAGTTTTGATTTTGACTTTTCTTTTTTCAAAATAAAAATAAAAATAGAAACATGTATAAGTGGGTTGGGTCGGTTAACCGGTGGTTTAAGGCTTTAAACCATGACCAAACCGAACCACCGTGGTTTTGTTAAAAATAAAACCAAACCGAACCAATAACTATGTCAAACCGACCCAAACCGACCCAAGTCGGTTTGGTTCGGTCGGTTTGGTCGGTTTTTCGATTTTTTTGCCCACCCCTACCATTAGATTAAGCCTGAAAACTTCCAAGAGTCATAAATATTTCTGAAAATCTAACGCAATCTGTATTTTGTTCATTTTATCTATGAAAACTGGGATAAATGTTGAAAGATGGATATATATCCTGCATGATTCTAGAAGTAATGATTTTAAAGTTTGCTGTGTTTTTCTTTTTCTTTTTTAAAGGCTACTGTGTAATTGAAGACCTCCTTTGTGCTTTCTATTTATGGTTCCCCAGAAACTCAGTTATAATGTATTTTGTCACATGTTAGTGCATTTATAATGTATTTTGTAATGGTTTCTGGTACCAGCTCTCTATGAATTCAGTTAGGCATGTTTGGACGACATGCTTTTCCTTTGATTCTCTGAGCATGGGGAGTTATGATCCTGCAGACTGCATCATCTTTGCTACCCCATTTTTACACGATTTAGACTAGAAGTATTTAGCTTTCTGGTTTTGCCAAGGATAAGATTCTGATTCTCTTTTCAGTTCATGTTGGGTTAATTTCAGAAATTGGTATTGGAGCATCAAATAGTTGTTTATTCACAAATGTATCACATAAAGTCGTAGAGTATAATTCTCAACTCATTGTTCTCTTTTATGTTAGATGTTTGTTTTGGTGAGAAATATATGATTCTTAAAATGTTAAATTCTCAGACGTCAAATTTATACATAAGTTGCTGGAATAAATAAAATGCACAGTTGGCAATAGCATTTTATGACAAACATTAGTAGATCTTCAATTATTGTGCAGTAATATATTTCACATTGATGTCATTTTAAGCATATGGTTGTTCTTTCTTAACTTACGAGGTTGACCTATCATAAATACCAATTCTGAGGATTTGAATTCAGATAAATTCTATTCAATTGATGGTTGACCCGTTCCCATTCAAATTGTCCCATTCCTCCAAATAAGCCAACGGCACTTTCTCCATTACATCATATGAGTGGAAGGTAATGTATTTGTTAGATTGGTGTCTTTCTAGTGAACTTCTTTTTTGATGTGGCATTATATTTGTAGAAACAAATATTTCCAGATTTTGATCTACAATTTATGAGACTCTGGCTATGCTGAACTAGTTGATGGCTGTGGTTAATTTTGATCGGATATTCTGAGCTTGAACAAATTCACAAAACCCACATACATGTACCATTAACTAGCATACGTCTATAATTAAAAAATTGACGGGCTCCATGAATAGTCTAAACAATACCCAATCGAAAAAGGATGTTATCGAGGGCATTTCAAGTAATTGTAGTAAACCTTGGGTGCGAGTGTCTACAGTTATTAAGATGATTTGTGTTTTCCACTAGATGTTGGTATATGTAACTGTTTTTGGATGTTAGCTTGCTAGTATTGTTGGAAGAAGAGTACGGGATGATTAAATTACGTATCTATATGTATCATAAAGGAACCTTTAAAACCATATTTGGTTCCAACATTGGTTGAAAATTTGTTTTCACAGGGAAAGGCTATTCAAGATGATTGATGATCATCCAACGGTCGTTGTTGTGACTGGAGCTCTTAAGCAGGCAAAGGATATGGCTGCTGCTGCTCAGGATAACCACAGCAAGAACAAATCGAGTCAGAGTATGGTTAGTATTATTTCCCATAGCGTAGCATATTTGGCTAATATTTTAGAAGCAGCAAAGTTAATTCCAAACATGTTTGGATTTCTTATTTTCAAGTACAAAAATTTATCTTGGTACTAACTCTTACCTTATTGCCAAATAGTAACTTACTTCCAACTTTGACCGATAACAAATATTATTTATTTCAAAACTTATTTAACTTTTTAATCTTAGCCAAAGAGGCTTTAATCTTGTTTTCTCATATAATTCTACTATAGTCTATGGAGCTTCATCTTTTTAACTTCTCATAGCAATCTCGACAGCCTGAATTCAAAGCTCAAGGTGGTGTTGAGAAATCTGCAATGATAGAAGAGTTAGAATGAATAGAAGAGGAAGACAACGAGGATGAAGAAGGAACAACACTAGGTGGAGCTTGTGGAGACAATTATGGTATCAATGAATTCTGGATTTGCTTTGACAAACACGAGTGATGGTTCCTCAGCAAGTGTGTGAAGATTACAACTGCTAAAGCTGAACATACCGATGAGAGGGCAAAAGTTTAATACACTGATTCTGAAATCGAAGTTCAAGGTCAGTCATTTAAAGGCTTAGTACTTTTAGCTCAACGTGGGTTGTCTGAATCCGGAAAAAGTCATTATACATCATAAAAAAACAGCACCTCTACTAGCCCTTCAAATCTTGGCTTGCAAATAAAATAAAGGCCATTCTGGCATATCCAGTATCAAAAACTGAAAGAAAAACATTCCCAATAACTTATATATAAGCTGTCACATTATATTGCAAAAACCCAGTGATTGATCTTCAACATATGGATATTCCGGCGCTGTATATGATGGAACATACCTAGCTGCAGGCAGCGGAGTAGCATCATAGTAGTAGTTTTGGTTGTAGGATGAATCCGGCAATGCCCTCCGGTGCCAATTGGTGTCCTCTATCGAACCATAATTAGAGTACCTATAATGTTCACCATAAGCATTATAGTCATTATAGTAACCTCTATCGATTCTTGGATGGTCGAGTTTGGCCCATACAATCTCTGCATGTTGTCCAGTTCTTGCTAAGGCGCTTAGAAGTAGATTCGGATCCACCTCGCCCCATATTTTTGCCAACCCTTCTTTTGCACTAAAGGTCACAGAATACACACCTTGCAAAATGGAGTAAAACAAATAATTTTACGACTACGTCGGAAAAAAATTCTTTTTTCAACTCTCATGCTGCTATTCATTTATCTACGAATGTGTTGAAGATAAATACGAATAAAAATCTTTGGAAGATTGTAATTAATTACCGCAAATGGAGCTCAATACTTCCAATGTCTTCCTCTTACATGCATCACAGCGCATATCGACCTTCAAAATACAGTCCTGCTTGAAATCATACATTATGTTAAACATCAAATTCGAAAATTAATTTCGAGAAGAGAAAATAAGTAATTAAACTTGATTACCAATTTCGCATGCTCCATTTAAATCGCTAATAACTTCAAACAAAAATGATGTATTTGGCAGAAGGGAGAACGATGAAAATATTTTATAGTACTTGCATGTGAATGAATAATTTTAAGATTTAACCAGTTTTGAGGAAAATAAGGAAAGAAAATAAATTTGAATTGGGAAAGGAATAATAAATGTGTTTTTCCTTATTGTCTTCTAGCTTTTTTTGGATACTTGTTAAAAAAAAAAGAGAGATTATATATATATATTTCTTCCACTTTATGAAAAAAATAATTCTATCCTTCCAAAAATACGAGCATAAATAAGTATTAAAGAAAAGGCAAAACATTTCGATGGCACGACAGTTAATTAAAAAAAAGAAAAAAGAAAAATAATAAGTCGTTTTGCTAGAATTCGGTGCCCACTCCTTTGACAGAAGCAGTGTCGGCGGATTTTCATTTGTGCAAAAAAAGTTGTGTTTTTCAAATATGGGCACGACAGAATGTCACGTGATATTTTATTAAAAAATGGGTCAAAATTGTCATGCAATGTAGCAAGAAACCTGCTACATTACCGGGGCCATGCTGGCATTACCAGGGCATGGTTAAGAAGAATTATTCATGTAGCAAAACTGTCTTCATTGATCTTCACTACTTGCACTCTCAACGTACTGACATGTCTAAATGGAAGTGACCATGCGGGCCACCTCGACTTACAATTATTGAGATTCTTAATACTTCAATTATTAATGTTAGCCGGCCCTATTAAAATTATGGGTAATGCTACATGTACATAACTATTCACATAATTGTTCACATAATTATACGTGGCATGTGATCCTGCCTTTAATTCAACTTTTACACTTACACATCAATAAGTGGATGATTGCCACCCCACCATTATGTGAACCATTATGTAGAGGGTTATGTACAGTTAGATTAATCCTAAAATTATAATTAATTTTTCTTTCTGTTCTTATCAATCATATATTTTTCAATAAAATAATATTGTACGTAAGAGCCCGTTTGATTTTCATTATTGTAGAATGAGAATGAAAAATATAGTCGTTATTGGGCCCTACACAAGAGATAAAAATTCAAAATTGATGGCTTGATGTGATGGATAACGGTCATATTTTTCATTTTATGGATGAAAAATGAGAAACAAACGGGGGCTAAATTAAAAATTTTTTTTTCCTTTTTATCCACACATTTTTTCAAAAAAAAAAAAAAAAATGCTATTTAAAAAATTAAAATGGCAAATAATGAAGCCCAAACGGGGCTTATTATGAGTATGTGTGTACGAATGTTTTTAATATGATCAAATAAATTAACAATGTGCATGAAATGCAAGTTTGAGAAAAAGGAGTACCATTGTACGAACACGTTTGGATCTTTGACTTTAATAAAAGATTGATTAAGAAGACAATAATTGAGAATACGATAAGCTAAATTGTTATGATAAGAAAAAAACCACGATTTCTTGACTTGTATAGCCAGCGTTTGGTCCCCATTTTGTGTAAATTATAAATTTTGGAACAGTGATCGATGAGAGAATGTGTGGTTGAGATGAGAGAATTTGTGATTAAAATTAAGAAAGATAATTTTTTCTTTAAATGTGGGCCATAATAATAATTAGGATTTAGAATAAGTGGGGTCGACTCGAATCTCATCCACTAATTGTATAATTATAATGTATGTACGTGCTTTTCTTGATGTTGGTCATTTAAAGAAGAAAGAGAATGTAGAAAAAAATGTAGTGCGTAGGCGTGAAAGAAAGGAATGCACAATTTAATAAGCTTTCTTGATTAAATACGAGTGGGCAAGCTCCTCTAATTGGATGCAATTAGTAAACTCATATTAATTGCAACGATAAAGGTATTTTGTCAGAAGGATTTGAAAGAAATTTCGACATAATCACGTGTGGCGTGGCAGTAGACGATTAAATAGAAAAGCTGATTGTACTTTAAACTGTTCGATAATAGAATGTTGCGTAATATTATGTCAAATTTTATATCAACTTTGATGTTCATACAGTATGATTGTACTTGCAATCTTTTAAATAAGGTTAATTTACTTATTTCCAAATTTGCATGTTTCGTGCTGGCAATTGAATGTTTTGATTTGACTATTTTTTTGTGGTAGGACGGACCAAGAAACAATTTTGTGTTGATAAATCGTTAAACGTTATTTTCAATATATTTAATATAAATCATTTAAATTCTTTTCCTCTCAGTCAATTGCTTCTTTCTTGGAAAGATCTTTTGCAATCAGGGATGATAATGAGGTGGGTATGAGATGGGTCGGTCATTCTTGCCCCCCATTCCGTCGTATATTTTTGTTACCTTATCATATTTTCATACCCGATTAAAGCAGGACGGAACGAATTCGGGGTGAGATCGAGGCGGAGCGTGGTAAGCTTCCTGCTCCATTTATCGTCCCGTTTATTTTTTTTTATTTTTTATGTCTTTTAATCAGTAAATATTATTACTTTTCTTTTTCCAATTTACTAATAACAACTCATATTCTCTTTAAAAATGACGATGAATCTTTCATTTTTGTTTGATAAAAACATAAATTTGAAATTAACTATAAACGGGGCGGAGACTACATTTTCCATACCCATCCCGTACTCTTTTCGGGGCAATGACCTCGTTCCATCCTCGTCCCGTTTATCCCGTTAGACGGGTAAATCTCGCCTCGTTTGGGATGGGGCCCGCGGGTATAAGGTTGAACGTGTGTTTTTGTCATCTCTACTTACAATTAAAATTTTCACGGTGAGGCCATGTTAACCTCGATCTATTTACATAATAGGTTTAATTTAACTTATAAGAATGAGGGCAAAAGGGGGAAAACGTTTATATTTTTTTATTTATTTATAAATAAATAAAATGTCTTATTATTCCCATTGTGTTGGGTATACATTTATAAATTTGTTGCGTTTTCTAGTGGCCCTTCAACATCTAGAATAGACTGGGGAAATAAAGAAGAAAAAAGTAATGTAGTTTTTCAAAAATATACCTTATCATGGTAGGGATTGCATGTACAAAAACGTATTTTCTTACCAAAAAAATCCCTTAACCGTAAATGCAATTACTTTTGGTATACAACTTTTGAAAGCGTGTTTGGCTTTGCTTAAAAAAGAGATAACTTGAATTTCTTAACTGCAATACTTTGATAAAGATTTTGAAAATGCATATATATACAAAGAAATATTCTTATAATCAAGATCTAGAGGTCATTTGATAAAGATTTTGACAAAAGTTTTAGCAGATTTTGATAATAAAAAAGAAGAAGATGATGAAATATGTAATTAAAAAGTTGATAAAAGGAAGTAGATCCGATAAAATGTATGGTTAAAATTAATTTTTAACTTTGATTTCAGTTTTTTAACGACTTTTAACTTTTCCAAAAAACCACCTAATTATGAGAAGTTGAAAATTTAGAGGCATTATTACAAGAATACAATCGATTAATGCTACTCAAACGGGGTTGGAGTGGGGATTGAAACAGGCCTCGGCCCTTGATTTGAATTACAATCATTCAAATCAAGGGTTGAGGTGCATCTGTTTAAATCCCGTGTCCCCAGCCCTGTTTGAATAGCATAGCTCCAATACAATTTGATTGTGTCACTCTTTTGTTCGAGTGTGAATAGATTAGGGCAGGCAGGCAGGTGAACATTGATGAATTTTCTTCACTCCATTATTACACGTTGGATTGACATGTATTATTTTCAAGAAAATAAAAAATAAAATTAAATAAAAATTAAATGAATCGCAGTTCCACCTACCCTATTTCATAATGGTTATCATATCATATTCTGCTTATATATATCACGTTCTACTCATTTTCATATCACTCAAGAGTGAGTTGAAGAGAGAAAAGAGTCGAGATGGGGAGAGAAATTGTTGAAGTATTCGAGTCTTCAAACCAAGAAAATAAATTGCCTGATTTGTCTTTGAATCATGTCTCGTTTATTTGCAAATCCGTTCGAAGATCTGTTAAATTTTACGAGGAAGTTTTGGGGTTCGTCCTCATCAAAAGACCCTCTTCGTTCGACTTCGAAGGAGCCTGGTATGCTATATGTTTTGTACATCTTTTTTTTCAATCGAAATATACTTCTAACTCCGACTCACGAGCATGTCGTGAGATATAATCTATTGAAAATCTGATTTTTGCTGTAGGTTGTTCAACCATGGAATTGGAATTCATTTACTCGAAGCAGAGAAAATCCCACAAAAGAAAGGGAAAATAAACCCAAAGGATAATCACATATCATTCCAATGCACTGACATGGATCTGATTATTCTGAAATTAGAAGAAATGAATATAGAATATGTGAAAGCAGTTGTTAAAGAAGGTGGGATCATAGTTGATCAGATATTCTTCCATGATCCTGATGGCTACATGATTGAAATTTGCAATTGCCAAAATTTGCCAGTTCTTCCACTCTCAGCACCATCTTTCCCCATCAAAACTACAAACCTCAAGAACTCATCATCCTTTTACGGTGGTAAATTTAATCTATTATCTTTAATTAATCGAGTTATCGTGTACTTACTACTAAACGTCTGTTTGGCAGGGCTTCAACTTCTTATACAAGTGCTTTACGAGGAAGTTACGTTAGATCAACTTCCTATAAAAGTTCTTCTAATTATGACACTTCCAAAAAAATATGATCCGCTTTTATGAAAGTGTTTCTTCCAGTCAGAAGAGTTGTTAGAAGAAGCTGGTATAATATGGCTTCCTCTAAAAGTAATTTTCAAACAAAAATTAAGGTGACTTCTTTCGAAAACTCTTCTACAGAAACTAGAAGCAAAAGACATGCCAAACGGACCCTTATTCAAATATGTTCAAGTAGCTTTTCAAGCACTGCCAAATTGGCCCTGATTACTTGAAAATTAAATTAAATTTTTGCAGGGAAGATGCAGTGCAGTGGAGAAGTGGAAGCCTTGATGATGGAGAATTTGGCTATGGAGATGATGGATATTTCAATTTAAGTTGAGATGTATATCATCAACTCATGCTTAGCAAAACACAATGTATCTTTTCAATTTTCCCTTCCTTTTGCAAGAGTTGAAATAATGTTAACTATTATTCCATATAATTAATATGGTATTATTAATTTTCTTAAATAGGATGCAATTATTTATTTATTTTACAAATTACTCAAAGAAAGTGTTAGAAGATGGGTTGAAAATTTACTTCACTCTCCAAGAAAGCATGAAAGAATCATCTCATCCTCAAAACAGACAAATAATAAGACGAATAAGTCGTTTCATAGTACAAATATAGAGATTTCTTTGTCTACAAAAAGATAAACATACATATTTCAATTTAATTTTGAAATGATGTGATTTAACAGTCATATTCATTCTCTCTTTAACTTATATAAGTGCAGTTAAAAAAAAAAATTCCAATTTTAAAACCAAACATAATAAGTCTTTGATTGAGTCACGTTAAAATTTTCGTTCTCATTTTTCTACTCATTTTCAACCACACATTCTTCAATAAAATAATATTTTTCACCACATCAATAATTTTTCATTTTTTTTCAATCACACATTCTCCATCAATCTACTATTTCAAAATACATTCTTCCAAAATAATATGGCACATAATAAATAAACAAAAATTGCTATTTTGTTTATTAGTTGGATATTTGCCAATCTCTATAAAGTGGGGTAGATGGGTGACCGCAGATAATCAATGCATGTGTACCAAATTTAATTAAGGGATAATTGCGGCAACGATACCAAATATTTTATTTAGTGGTAGACTTTGTCTAAACCTTTCATTTGTAGCACCAGCGGTACCAAACCTTTCAAAATGTTCGCAATTGAAGTTCAAATGAATGGTTTCTGTTAGTTTGAGAATTAGTTGACCAAATAATTGATTTTGACAATAATGTTGACTGTTTTTAAAAGGTTAACATGATAATTTTACATTATTTAATAATAAAATAATCAAAATCAAATAATTAAACCCCCCACACACACCTAAAATCTGCAATTTTGGGAAATCAACCTTTTTCGAATCCTCAAATCCATGGCGTCAGAAATCTGTTGCCCAACCATGTAGACCTACGTAGGCTGGATTAGAGATTTGGACCTTAACAAACGATCAGAGATTTCAAAATGAGGTATCTAAAGAGCAGATATGTGCAGTCAAGATTGAAGATTTAGGCACTGCTGCTAGAAATGTAGGCATTTCGCAATTTCCATAAAAAAAAAATTAAGTTATCAAACGAATAAAGAAAACTCTTTAACATTTAAGGATTACAAAATCAATTTTCCGGCACTTCAATGCCACTTTCCAGAACTCTCTTGAATTTTTTAACAAAGAAGGCTAACAACAATAAATGATTTTCTTGAGTAGCAAATGATAAAAGGGAATTAATATATTTTGTAGGGGTCCATTTCTTGTTGCTGATTTGCGGGTGTGCTTGTGGCGTTCGTTGCAACCTATGTGTGGATGGATTGCTATTGTCCACACAATGGATGTGGGTGGATTTTTGTTCGTTTGGTTGGGATTGGGTGAGGGAAGGTGGGGGTAAGTGTGGGGGGTGGGAAAAAGATGAATTGTTTCGGATGAAGTTTTGAGTTTCTAGTTCCATGGTCAATCAAGATGAAGTTTTAGGATAAATACACAGGGAGAGTTCCTTAAAGCCACTACCATTGCAACAGAGCACACATTTGGTTCTAGGGACTCCATTCCCGAGCTTATTGAAGCGTTCTCGAAGTTCCAAACCCAAATTTGTAGATTTGGGGTGGGGTGGAGTTTTAATTTTAATTATTTGATTTTTGTTATTTTAATATAAAAAAAATGTAAAATTACCATTTAACCTTTTAAAACTAGTCAACATTATTGTCAAAATCAATTATTTGGTCAATTATCGGTCAAACTAACATAAACCATCCATTTGGACTTCAACTTCGGACATTTTGAAATGTTTGGTACTGTTTGTGTCACAAATAAAATGTTTGGGTAAAGTCTGCTACTAAATGAAATGTTTGGTGCCGTTGCTGCAATTATCCCTTTAATTAACTTGATTTTTCTCAATATATGGGTGGTCCTTTTAGCTCACAAAATACTTTGAAAAAAATTATCAGATATATTTAAAAGCAATTTTTTAATTTTTCACAAGCCTAACCAAACAAGCTCTATCTACACATTGGTGAAATAATTCAGAGCCTCAAAAAAAAAGATAGATGCCATAGGCCATTGGTCCCAACCTTTATCTGAGGAGAACGCAAACCATAGAATTAATAGTGGCAACCCGTGACATACTGATAAAAGAAGATAAATTATCACATTCTCTAATTGCTCCTTATTGTCCGTGATGAATTATTTCTTCAAACAAATTATGTTCGTCTCACCGGAGAGAAAAAAAGAGAAGTAAACGTTACGCTTTGTCCAAATATTAATAAGTGAGAGCGAAGAAACGAAAAATTTGTGATGATTCCGATAGAAAAAGGTTGTTCAGTAAAGACCTTGTATACCGTGTTTGCATGTTATGTATATGTTAAATGCAATTATAACAATGTTTTAATAAAAGTACGACTATAACAACAAATGAATTAAGTTAGATGTACATCCTTGGTCGACGACATCCCTCTTAGGTGGAAGGAATCTGGACAATGATGTGATGGATATGTTTAAAATCAATAATGTAGATTGCTATCACATTGAAGAGTGTCAAACTTCTTGTCAACCATGATGCACATGTAGTATAATTGACTGCAACTAGCAAATGGTGTTACCTAAATTTACATACTATGACAACCATTTTTTTCTTCAGTTTGAGAATCATCCTCGGTTTGTGCATCGGAGGTACGAACGAGAGGAATTCTATTCATTGACCTGCATATCAAGTTACAAAGTTCTGATCGTTTCAGCTAAAAGTTTAAATTGTTGCGAGAAGAACTACTCATATTCAGTTATATTTTTGTTTTTAAGCCCATGATTGATATCCATTAAAAAGAGGGTTTTTTTTTTTTTGGAGAAAATGAGTTTTGGAATATTGATTTTTTGAAGAATGTATGGTTATAAGGAAAAGTTTTGTGTTTTACATATAAAATATTTTATTATCTGAATCTTCGAAGAAATAATTTTTTTTGAAGAATAGTAGACAAGCATAGCTAAATAAGAACCGCCAAAATTTGGATTAATCGCCAAGTGGCGCCCCTATAGGTGGATAGGCCCCCACCTATAGGGGCACCACCCACCTATAGGGGGCACCACTTGGCATGGCCCTAGACGAATAGCACGGCCCTTGAAATTTAGGAGAGAGCATCTATCTATCTAAACCAAACAAGGGATAGTATACGAGTATGGACCTGTCTCGTCGTTTGTTGAAAAAAAAGCTCCAGAGAACGCTTTGTAGCAATTGGAAGATCTGAACGAAGGCAAACGAAAGTGAGAATACATTGATTCTGTAAATTAAAAAATAACAAAAATAATTTTTTCGACTTCCTTTTAAGAATATATGACAAATCTACTAGTAATATTTACAAGTCAGCTATATGAATTCTTTCTCAAAATTCTGTTCAATCTATATTATTAAAGTTGTAGCTTGTAGTTTGAAAAATCGAGAATTACTTGGTTGTAACTTGCAAACTGGTGATTTCTGTGAAATATTTGATGCATTTTTCACAACTGTAGCTGATACAGAAGTTTCACCTGCCAGAAGCATAATGCCTTTGCCTGTCGAGCCAAAAAAATAATAATAATTGAACTCATAATCTCAATCTGGCATGATTCAAGAAACTCTAAATTTAATAATTAAACGTAGAAATATAGAAAATTGTTAGCTGTTCTCCAGATTTGTCACTTGATAGAGCTACAACTGCATCATCACCCCTATTTTCATCACAATTCACGGAAAAATTAGCAGAAAAAAGGGGAACAATCGAGACAATCCAGTAGTATACGTATATGTTAAGCGTGCTAGTGCAAGCACGTACTTGATCATCATAGGAAGCAACTGTTGCTCCAGCAAGGTTGGATATCGAAATCCACCACCAAATTTTGATGGCATTGAAGGGCGAAGGCCGGGAGGAGCCCTTCTAGTTTCTCCTCGTCTGGTCTTATTAGTTGATTTTTGAATATGGCATAGAATTTTTGTAAGACCGCATGTTGGAACGAGTCATTGGATTCAGCCATGTTTTCAGACGAGTTTACTTTCTTCGTCGTGAATTCCGTTGCAGCTGTTGAGCTGCAAGACATTTTGCCTGCACAAGATGGAAAAATAAGGAAGCCCTTAACCAGAAAATCAAAAATAAATCTTACAATCAAACTGTGATTCGACTACGAACTTTTCCCATAGACCATCAACGTAAATTATGTACAAAAGAATATGAGAATATCATCCAGTTGCATGTATAGAGATTCAAAAAAGAATAAACAGAATTTGAAGACACTGAGAATACCTCAGATAAGTGATAATCAGAGCCAGTTGAGAATGCAGCCTGGGATAAAATACTGGGGACAATGTTTTGTCTGTCAAGAAGAGACACGAAGATTGAAAACAACGAACCAAACTTTGGGGAATCCGAAATATAAATGTTTAATGTTGCACATGTTTTTCTCTTGAAATAGCTGTATGAAATCCAAGCTAGCAGGCTTCAAGTACTAGGAAATATGTAGTAGTTTAATTTCACCTGTCATTTTTTGAAACTGCCACCCCAACTCCTGCCACTCCAACCAAGTGTAAATCAGACCGTATCGAACTATAAAATGAAGGTACATCACAACTCTTTTTCTAGGCGTGCTGCCGGCACCTGAAATGCCTATTATTATCTGTTTTGGCGCGGACATAGAAAGTCTCCAATTTTTTGAAAAACATATGTTCATTGTTTTGCAAAGTACTAGTATGTTCGGAAAGAACTCTTCGAAAGCGACATTCTTAGGACTTATACCACGAACGGACTCATTGCCTTGGGTCAATCAATTCCTTGACTTACTAATTACCACTTCGAGAAGAACATATTTGAAAACAGAATAATGACTCAATGGCTCCTTCATCCTTGGTTATTGTTGATATGGATCAAAAGGTACTGACAAAATACATTCTGGAGTTCGAATAGGGTCGAGGTTCATCATATTGAAAAGTGGCATGGCTACGAATTTTCCACCACAAATCCCCTAAACAACCTATATCTAAAGATGTTGTGGAGAACCCAAGTAATTGACATTTGCATTTCAACATTCCTCCCTTAACTGGGCTATGTTTTTTCAGAATTCTCTACT
Organism: Fraxinus americana; assembly: GCA_035079005.1. Lineage (NCBI taxonomy): Eukaryota > Viridiplantae > Streptophyta > Magnoliopsida > Lamiales > Oleaceae > Fraxinus > Fraxinus americana. Next base: position 5,390,665 of record CM068714.1, on the reverse strand, counting down.
CAATGATTATTCCAAAATAAATACTGCGATGAACTGATTAAAAGACCAACTCAGTTTATATTAGGGCAATATACGACAAGTTTGCGCCATGAATAAATGTACGCTCAAAATCAAATGGCTTCTTTGCCAATGAAGGATTACGCAGAAATTCAGATCACAATTTATGCCGTTCAAGAAAATTACAGTAAGGCATTAAGATATGACAGTCCAAAGAAACTGTAAGTTTGAAGAGCAGGTTAACCAAAACTCCTTATTGGACTGGTTTTATCTAGCAAGAAGTCGTTAAAATGAAGAGTTAAGGCCATTGGCTACACAAGTAAAGAATGACCGAGAGAAGTGTTGGAAATGGGTCAAGTTTGACCAATAATTCGGGTGGGACCCGGTATCCGTTTTGTGCGGGTCAATGGCCAAACGCGTTCTACTCCGCGAGTAGATATTCGAGATATATTTAATATCACAAAACCATTTCCGGATGAGTGAGAAATTAATGCTAGAAGTTGGCAACTTGAAAGTAAAAATCTTGGAATTTAAAATCAAGTGTGGGAACTTAATCCCACATAGGAAGTTGAAAGAATTTTGAACCAATTTATATACCTCAAGTTTGGATATGAGTTTGGGCCCCAAGGGGTACCAATAGTCTTTGAAAGGGGGAAGTCTTAGACAATGTCTAGACTAGTCCAAAGCTCACACGTGCACGCCGCCGCCATCCGACCGGCCGGCTCGGCACGAGTCGGGTCGTGGGTCGTGGTTGGTTCCTATATTCTTTTTGGACAAAATAAATTAAAATTATTTATTTAATTTATTTTTATAAATTAAGTGAAAAGGTGTGTCTATTCGAAACTGTTTGGAATAAAACGGACACAAACCAATAGTTGTGTCTATTCAGGAATAACTTTCAAAGAGTTGCAACTCTTGGCCTGCAGCTTTTGAAAATCTATAAATAGGACCCCGGTTTCCGAATTTCGTTCATTCAAAAATCATAATTCTCTTGTCTTGCATTCTGCATAACTAAAATATTTTTCCCGTTCATTGAGAGAGTACGAAACGTTTTCTGGTTCGCTGTTCTTGCTGTTAGAGTGCTTCTACACCGCAAGTGAAAGATTGTTGTATCTTGGGAGGCGATTGGCGTCAACTGTAAGCACCGTAGCAGGCCAAAATCGTCTTAAGGAAATAGAGTCGAACTCTAGCCTCAATCTACTGTTTTCTGCAATTTTATTTAGCGTTTATTCGGTTTGCCATTTCCTTCTCTTCGTTTTTATTTTTGTTATATAAGTCGCATGCTATATAATGTTTCTAACAAGAAGAACACACAGTTCGACTACAAGCACCTGCTTTTCCACCGTTGTCACCCTTTGGCAACTTCGAAACTGTCCTTTGGATCAGAAGGATCAATGTATCTCCAAATGAAACCTAAACTGCTACCCATGATATTCATAATTACGGCTGACACTGCCGGAGGTAATGCCACCATTGGTGAGGTGAAATAAGAGCTTGATAAAACCACTCCCAGGGAGGAATTTTGCATGCCAACCTGCAAGAAAATGATAAAGAAGGAAATTCTGCTTCAAACTTCAAAACTTCAAAATATTGGGAGCCATAAACTAGCGGAAGAAGGAAGAATCCACGAGCTTCATCAGTAGTTGAGGTCTTAAAAGCATTAGAATAATCGGAAAAGTGAAAATCAAGGTTAAATCAAAATAAGGAGATGATATAAACTCCAAACAGATCTTACTTCAACAGATATTACACGTCGTTGTGGCTCCTTGAATCTGACCAAAGCTGCAGATAGATACCTGCAGAGTAACATCAATTCACATCTTAAATGTTCTGCTGGGTGTGTGTTTAAGAGTCTAGCATGGATATTTTGATTGAAGTTCTATACTAATGGCAAAAGCAATCAACAAAACTATCTTGATCCTGTATACCAAAAAAGGTTGAATGTAATGTTCCACATCAACACTTTATGGTTCTAGTGTCGACTATATATTTGTGCAAAAGAAGTACATTGACTAACCTCTTTTCCAATTCGAAGTATATGTTCATTTGAAAATAATTGTTACTGGACAGGAACTAAGATACACTCGCCTTTTATCAAATGCTTTAGGATAAGTTATCAAAGTCAAATGACCTGAGACTTAAAATTAAACCAATAGCACTTCATGAAGAATCGGAATGTAGACCCAAGGAATAAGTAACGACATATACCAAACAAACAAACTGTCTCTTCAATCTCATTCACATTGCAATAGGACATACAAATTGCCTAGGTTCGCTCATGGGTAGAATCGGTAGATTAGCAAGTGGAAAACGATTATGGTGACTCCAAGAAAGAAACCATAGCAGTAACAATTGCAGAACCAGACAAATGAAATAGCAACCAAAATAAAGATGAAATTAACATACATCGTATATAAGGACTTATATTATTACTCTTAACGACATTGACCTTGTAAGATGAACTCCAAGTCTTAATATGGTACCAAAGACCATTAAGCTCAAACAAGTAATTTAATCCGTCTATAGCTCACACGAGCAATCAGATTTCAAGATTGGGATTCTCAAATGAGTCACTATCTTAGGAGGCATGTTAAGGTTATTATACCACATCGAATTAAGAAAAAATTAATATGAAATGTAAGGATTTGGGTTACTCCTTTTACAAGGTTGACATTTTAAAATGGATCCTAAAGCCCTAATAATAAATTGGCAAAACTGCTATTAAAATATCAATCTTTGTGCGATCAATCCACGTAGAACTGATACGGGTGTTCAAGGTAGGAAACTGATACTTTCAGGTCAATCAGCGTTACTGCAATGGTGATGTTCCCATTTCCCTATTCTATCAGCTGATGAGTAAGGATGCTTTCGGGTTCAGATCACTGTTAACAGAATAGAATGGAAAATCTTACCCCGAAGAAACCTGCAAAATGCAGCAACATTACTGAAAGCACAATAACCCCCAATTCACCCGAGAGTATTGCTTTAGCTTGAAGAAGTGGAGACTGATCAGAATGAACCACTTAAAGTAAGCACATTATTTCTACGACTAGGACGTGCTAGCAAGCAGTGATGCAGCTAAAACAGCCAGTAATGGTGCAATAGGCATCCCCACTTTTACAGCTTCAGGAAAGGTGCTCTGCATATATGATCCTAGCAGAATTGGAGCGACAACAACCTAAACAGATGAGGCTACGACCATGAGAAAATGCATAGGAAGAAGTACTGTTGGAAAGTATAAGATAATATTGTCTGACCTGCATGGTGCTGATGGAGATTTTCACAGCATCCACAGGAACATAAGTTCCTGCCAGAATCTTGGTCAAAAGAGGGGTGAGAATCACTGGTCCAAGTGTGGTGCATACCGTCATTACTATGGACAGTGGTACATCTCCTTGAGAAATTAAGGTAACCTGTAACACTATTAATGGAAGAGAAAAATGAATTGAACCTTTAACAATTCACAAGTAAAACAGCATAATTATTGTCAGGTTTACCCACAAGCTAATAGGACCAGTTCGCGAAAGCTGAATACTTATCGATATGATTCAAACATAATATTGAAAAGGCCATAACTGCGAAAGTGTGGACACCAAATTATTATATATACTAGCAATTAACAGCAACTGCTACCAAGAGCACAGTAATTTCACTGAGTTATAAACATTGTGCCATCAAAAATTATATATAAAAACTAAACATATATGGAAGAATCAGCCAATAAAATAGAGATGGTAGATAATAAATTCCTTCTTGATTGCGGAAAGCAGAAAAGAAAATTGAGATCAAGATGGTACATGTAGCGACCGAGAACTTTTGAATAATATAAAATTAATTTTTCTCGAAAAACGTGTCGCTAGAACGTAACCCTAATTTTCTAGAGAAACGCGTTCGTCTAGCCGTTATAAATATGAATTTAAATTATTTCGAATCGAATCGAATGTTGAATAATTATTTTAATTTCAATTCGGATTTATTTTATTTGGATCCAATTTTAATAGTTCAAGTCCAATATTTAGAACCCAATATTTAAGTCCAATTATACAAGCCCAACAACGAAATCATTTTAACCCAATTATCTTAGGCCCAAATTAGAATATTTCCAAAAGCCCAACTGCTTGACCCAATTATCCACCTAGAAATTTGTGCCCTAAATTCACCATCTTATTTACCATCATTTCCCTCCACTCCATACATCACGCAGCCAAAATTCATCTTGGTAAGAATTGTCTATTCTCTCCAACTCTCTCTCCATTTCAATGTGTCCAATGTGAGACACCATTGATGCTAGAAAATCCATTTCTAGCATCAACCGTGAACTCACCCAAATGAAGCAGTCGGACCACCACCAACCTCCACTGCAAGGTCACTGCAAGCCACTGCACCTTTCACCCAACTCACTGTAAAACCAAACAACAAACTCCATTCACCTACTGCAACACCCCAAACCGAGATCAACAGGAAATCACCAAACTCACCACCCAGTTTTTCCCCCAGCCAACCAACTGCATCCCAGCTGGAAACCACTCTCGACACTAACCCAGCTCAAATCAGCAAGCTGGAAATCCACACAACCGAGACCTCAACACCACACCAACTGAAACCAAACTCCACCAAAACACCAACCCCAGCTGCAAGCACACCCCCAAACAGAACCAAGCAAAGCCATAGCCACCAAGCCAACCCACGAACCACCAAAAACGAGACCAAAATCAATGCTGAAACCCGACTGCAACTCCACAACCAAGACCCCAAACTCACTGCCCAAACCTAACCGCCAAGCACCACCTCAGACCAACGCACAACTCCAACCATCGCACACACCCAGCTCAACTCAGTGCCATAGAAATCAACCCACTACTTCACCCAAAATCGACACCAACCCGCCACTCATCCACCTCAAATCGCCATCTGCCCAACACCACCTTAGCCCCAAAACACCACCACAAAAACACCCAATCAGCCAATAAATTAAGAAAAAAGAAAAAATTCCATTACTCTACCTTCGAATGCCGCCAAGAATCCCAAGAACCCGAGCCCACCGTGCGTCGTCAAACCACCCAACCACCGCCACCTATGCACCGGCGCCACCTCGCGACGGTGGCTCCAACACCATCCGCTCGCCGGTGGTGGAAATCGACGGAGGGGGGTTTTCCCCTTTTCCCCTCCCATGGGACTCTCTCTCTCTAATGAGAGAGAGATGTTGTTTTTGTTTTATTTTAATTTGTTTAAATGTTTTGTTTTGTTTTAGTTTAATTAGATTAGTTTAGGTATATATTAATTTCAATTGATAAATTTTAGCCCTCAAGTTTTAAGTTATATTATTTTAGTCCCTAGGTTTCAAATACTTTGATTTTAACTTTTAACTTTCTTAATTTCAGTTTAAAAGTTTTCAAGTTAGCCCCTAGTTTATATAAATTATTATTTCGGTCATTTAAGTTTTATATTCAGCATTATTTTATTTACAATCTAGTCCTTAAACTTATATAAGTTATTTAATTCAGCCTTTAGTTTTATTTTCAGCTTTATTATATTTACAGATTAGTCCCTAAACTATTAAACATTATTATTTTAGTTTTTAACTATTAATTCCAGCTTATTTATAATTACGACTTAATCCCTAACTTTTAAAACTACTATTTTAGCCCTTAAACTTTTATTTTCAGATTTAATAAACTTCCAATTTAGCTCTAAACTTTATTTTATCATTTAAGTCATTTATTTCAATTTCAATAATTTTCAATTAAGCGCTTAAACTTAATTTCAACACTTTAAAACTTTAAAGTTCGAAATACTAATTCAAACTTATTTCCTATTTTTGGCTAGACGATACGTACGAGCAATTAGGAGCTTGAAGTTATTTTCCCGCTCACTTTTCACGCAACTCGAAACAATTGAGGTAGACTCGCCACCATTAATTAGTTTAAATTATAATTGCATGCTTTATGTGAATTACGTGATTTATATGCTTTATGCATAGGATGAGAATGTGTCATATGCGATTTATGATATTGTTATGCTTGCCATAACTTATATGCTTAATTGCATGAGAAAGAAAGAAAGAAAGAAAGAATCTCTTATGAGATAAGAAAGAATGTTATGCATAACTTATGTGCTTCATCCGCACAAGAAAGAAAGACTACCCACAACCCATGTTTTTAAAGAGCCTATGATTTCAAGAAAATGAACCAAAGATGATATCACATTGTATATTGCATGAGTGTGTTTTCAATTATTCTGTAAATTAATTATCGGCGATGAGTCTACTGAGTATTTCTTTGAAATACTCATTCTTCTATTTTTAACAATATTTGCAGACTTCGGAGGCAATCGTGATTGATACGGCGGTGGTGGCATAAAATTTGATTATCGAATTTATTAAGTTTCCGAATTTATGTATTGAAACATTGTTAACGTATTTTTCGTTTCCGCTATTCCAAAAACACGATATTTAAATTTTGAACAATTATCCAATGTATTTTAATTGCCGAATTAGTTTTCAATTGCAAATGTGATTTTAAAAATTAGGTTATTTCCGCAAAATTGATTGACAAAATTAGGGCAAAAGACGATGACGTGGCAATCCGGGTTAACAGAACTCGGGGCGCTACAGCTTGGTATCGGAAGCTGATGCGTTTACGTAGATCGCAAATTTTTCAAAAAATAAATTTTTTCAAAGAGACGTTCTAAATTGTGTAACTATCACTAATGAAAGTTGCCACTGCCGCCATTCAATCCGTCGACTCCGAAGGTAAAGAAGTTATTGAAGTTTACTGTTATGTCATTTCGGATACTGTTTTACGAATTACGAGACTTAGAAGAAAGAGAAAGAAGTGTATCCGAATTAGAAAGAAAGAAAGAAAAGAAAGAAAGAAAAGAAAGACGAGTTTGAGCATAATTGGAAATAGTTTTCTAAATTTTTACGTCCTCTTAAATTTTAACTAAGAAGAGATGAATAACCCCACTTAATTGGACTTTGCATAATTGGTTTAGGACATGGCACCCATTCGTAGAAATGCACCCAGTGGCGTAGAACAAGCCGTTAGAGATTCCGACCGTTTCAGGTCTAGACTTGATTGGACAATTGCCCAACACATAGAGCAGTTGAATGTCGTACGGGAACGGGCCATACAGCATGGCTACGTGACCTGTAATCGCCAGTCGATTCATCACCTACTCTCGACTTTCCGAGGCGACTATGCGGAAGTAGTTCGTAGCATATACATGGATGCTCTTACGTCACCTAATGTGAATATGGAGTATGATACCTTCTGCGTGAGATTTGTGGCATATTGGCCCATGTACTTTGAGGACCGCTTTGGTGTTGTACTTGAAGGGGAGCCAGAACATGAGCCAGTGCCCGAGCCCGAACTTGAACTAGAGCAAGAGGACGGGTTAGTTCCCGAAAGAGACCCAGAAGAAGGAGAATCAGAAGAAGACGCTGATCCAGCATTAGGACAATTCTCGAACGCCGAATCATGCGTGACCGAAGGAGAATAGATGGATAGGAGTTAGAATAGGGTTGACATTTTGTTTTAATCAAATGTTCGGCATACATGCCTTCCTACCGATGTACCTTCAGTAAAAGAAGTTGGATTTTAAATGAAATGATGTTTGGTTTTCCAATTTTCATTTTTCGAGTTATCTTCTTCGATGTTGGAACACTTAGTTCGACCTTTATGAACTACTTTTTCTTGCATCCCCGTGTATGTTCTAATAGACTCAGAAGCCACGCATTCATAGCTGATGCATGCTTAGAAAAGACTGAACCTAATCGGCATAGAGACTAGTAGTACCCTTGAAGTTAGTTTGCCGTTGGAGAAACTATCGATACTAATAAGATAGTCAAAGCAGTAGAAATAGATTTTGATGGTCAAGTTTTGAAGGCAGACTTGAATATTATCCGAATGAAAGATTTATATATTATTCTGGGTATGGATTGACTCAGCACCAATCGTGCCGCAATTATGTGCCACGAGAAGGAGGTTATTTTTCGTAAAGATGGTAAAGAAGTATTCAGATTTTATGGGACGAGTATTAAGGCACTTCCTCGCCTGATTTCAGCTTTACAAGCGAAGAAGCTATTAGCCAAGGATAGTTGTCATGGCTATTTGGTTAGTCTTCAAGACAAACCCGTAGATGAGATTACTCTGGATTCAGTGCCATAGTATGCGAGTACGGTGACGTTTTTCCAGACGATCTACCCGGCACTCCGCTGGATAGGGAAGTGGAATTTTCCATCGATTTGGTACCAGGAGCTGCCCCTGTTTCTAAAGCTCCATACCGCATGGCACCAAAGGAGTTGCAAGAACTGAAGGTGCAATTAGAGGAATTGCTAGAGAAGGGTTTTATCAGGCCAAGTATATCTCCGTGGGGAGCACCTGTGCTGTTTGTAAAGAAGAAGGACGAAAGCATGAGGATGTGTATCGACTATCGAGAACTTAACAAGTTGACGATAAGGAATAAGTATCCCCTACCCAGAATCGAAGACTTATTCGATCAGTTGAAAATCTTTGCAATCTTCTCGAAGATTGATTTGAGATCTGGGTACCATCAGCTAAAGGTTTCGCCAGCTGACGTACCAAAGACAGCGTTCAGGACACGATATGGACATTATGAGTTCACAGTGATGCCGTTCGATCTTACGAACGCACCTGCAATATTTATGGACTTGATGAACCGAGTTTTCCATCAGTATCTTGATAAATTCGTTATTGTTTTTATCGATGATATACTGATCTACTCCAAGAATTCCGCACAACATGAAGAACATTTGAGGATTGTGTTGGAAACGCTGAGAGCAGAAAAGTTGTACGCCAAGTTCAAGAAATGTGAATTTTGGTTGGAGAGAGTAGGTTTCTTGGGTCATATTGTTACAGCTAAAGGTATCGAGGTTGATCCTTCTAAGGTCGAAACTGTAACGAATTGGCCAACACCTGCAAATGTTGGAGATGTGAGAAGCTTTCTTGGATTAGCTGGATATTATCGGCGATTCATAGAGGGTTTTTCTAAAATAGCAGGTTCTATGACTCAGTTGACCAGGAAGGGAGTTAAATTTCGATGGACGAACAATGTGAACAAAGCTTTCGAAACTTAAGGACAGACTCGTTTCGGCACCGATCTTGTGATACCAGATGGATCTGAAGGTTTCGTTATTTACAGCGATGCATCCAAACATGGTTTAGGTTGTGTTTTGATGCAGAATGGCAAAGTGATAGCATATGCTTCAAGACAGTTGAAACCTCACGAAAAGAATTACCCAACACATGACTTAGAGCTCGCAGCTGTTGTGCACGCTCTTAAGATTTGGAGACACTATCTGTACGGGAGTAAATGTGAGATTTACACCGATCACAAGAGTCTCAAGTATTTCTTCACTCAGAAGGAACTGAACATGAGACAACGACGATGGCTAGAGCTAGTAAAAGATTATGACTGTACCATTCTTTACCACCCAGGTAAAGCAAATAAGGTTGCCGACGCTTTGAGCAGAAAGGACGCCGGACAGTTATCAGCTTTAGGAACGACGCAAGATCAGTTGATTCGAGATTTGAGGAATCTAAGAATCGAAGTGCGAACCCCATCAGTCCAAGGATCTTCTAGATTGGCAAATCTGAGCGTTAAACCAGATTTGAGAAGTCGGATTATAACAGCTCAAACTGGAGATAAATTTTTAGAAAAGATCAGATCCGAAGTTGGAACTGGCAAGAGAATAGGTTTCGAGATTGCCTTTGATAAGGCACTTATATTCAGAGGACGTCTATGTGTACCAAAGGATGAACATATCCAGAATGAGATTTTGACAGAAGCTCATTCAGCACCATATGCGTGCCACCCAGGAAGGACAAAGATGTATCGTGATTTGCGCAATACCTTTTGGTGGAGAAACATGAAGGGTTGTATTGCAAAATTTGTCTCTCGATGCATGACGTGTCAGCAAGTTAAGGCTGAACACCAGAGACCATCAGGATTGTTAAATCCCTTGGATATACCAGAATGGAAATGGGAGAAAATTTCCATGGATTTCGTAACAGGGTTACCGAAATCAGTGAAAGGACATGACGCTATTTGGGTTATCGTAGATCGACTTACGAAGTCAGCTCATTTCCTACCAATCAGAATGACTCTCAATGTTGATAAATTATCCCAGTTGTATGTTAGAGAGATTGTTAGACTTCATGGAGTACCAGCTTCCATTGTATCAGATAGAGACCCAAGATTTACATCGAGATTCTGGAAGAGTCTACAAGTAGCGATGGGTACTAAATTAAATTTTAGTACTGCTTACCATCCCCAGACCGATGGACAGTCTGAACGCACTATTCAGACACTAGAAGATATGCTTAGAGCTTGCGTACTAGATTTGAGTGGTAATTGGGAGACTCACCTCCCATTAGTGGAATTTGCCTACAATAATAGTTTTCAAGCTACTATTGGTATGGCACCATATGAGGCACTTTATGGACGACGATGTCGATCACCAGTCTATTGGGATGAAGTAGGCGAGAGAAGAATTTTAGGTCCAGAATTGATTGAAAAGACAGTTAAGGCTATTGATAAGATCAGACTGCGGATTAAAGCCGCTCAAGATAGACAGAAAAGCTATGCCGATCAAAGGAGAAAAGACTTAGAACTTGAAATTGGAGAGAAAGTATTTTTGAAAGTAGCTCCTATGAAAGGAACTATTCGCTTCGGCAAGAGAGGGAAGTTAAGACCTCGTTTTATCGGACCATTCGAGATATTAGAGAAAGTGGGTAACGTGGCTTATCGTTTGGCGTTGCCGCCCGAGTTATCGGCCGTACACAACGTTTTTCACGTTTCCCTATTGAGAAAGTATATCCACGACCCAGGTCACGTGGTAAATTTTCAAACTATTTCGATTCAGAGGAATCTGTCATATGAGGAAACACCTATGTGCATTATAGAAAGAAAAGTCCATGTCTTAAGAAACAAAGAGATTCCTTTAGTCAAAGTCCAATGGGGTAGACAGGATAGCGATGAAGCTACCTGGGAGAAAGAGGAAGAGATTCTGGCTAAGTATCCAGATATTGTAGATCAAGTAAGTTTAAATTTCGAGGACGAAATTATTTTAAGGAGGTAAGGTTGTAGCGACCGAGAACTTTTGAATAATATAAAATTAATTTTTCTCGAAAAACGTGTCGCTAGAACGTAACCCTAATTTTCTAGAGAAACGCGTTCGTCTAGCCGTTATAAATATGAATTTAAATTATTTCGAATCGAATCGAATGTTGAATAATTATTTTAATTTCAATTCGGATTTATTTTATTTGGATCCAATTTTAATAGTTCAAGTCCAATATTTAGAACCCAATATTTAAGTCCAATTATACAAGCCCAACAACGAAATCATTTTAACCCAATTATCTTAGGCCCAAATTAGAATATTTCCAAAAGCCCAACTGCTTGCTTGACCCAATTATGCTCCTAGATATTTGTGCCCTAAATTCTACTTCTTTTTTACCATCATTTCCCTCCACTCCATACATCACGCAGCCAAAATTCATCTTGGTAAGAATTGTCTATTCTCTCCAACTCTCTCTCCATTTCAATGTGTCCAATGTGAGACACCATTGATGCTAGAAAATCCATTTCTAGCATCAACCGTGAACTCACCCAAATGAACAGTGCAGCCACCACCAACCTCCACTGCAAGGTCACTGCAAGCCACTGCACCTTTCACCCAACTCACTGTAAAACCAAACAACAAACTCCATTCACCTACTGCAACACCCCAAACCGAGATCAACAGGAAATCACCAAACTCACCACCCAGTTTTTCCCCCAGCCAACCAACTGCATCCCAGCTGGAAACCACTCTCGACACTAACCCAGCTCAAATCAGCAAGCTGGAAATCCACACAACCGAGACCTCAACACCACACCAACTGAAACCAAACTCCACCAAAACACCAACCCCGGCTGCAAGCACACCCCCAAACAGAACCAAGCAAAGCCATAGCCACCAAGCCAACCCACGAACCACCAAAACCGAGACCAAAATCAATGCTGAAACCCGACTGCAACTCCACAACCAAGACCCCAAACTCACTGCCCAAACCTAACCGCCAAGCACCACCTCAGACCAACGCACAACTCCAACCATCGCACACACCCAGCTCAACTCAGTGCCATAGAAATCAACCCACTACTTCACCCAAAATCGACACCAACCCGCCACTCATCCACCTCAAATCGCCATCTGCCCAACACCACCTTAGCCCCAAAACACCACCACAAAAACACCCAATCAGCCAATAAATTAAGAAAAAAGAAAAAATTCCATTACTCTACCTTCGAATGCCGCCAAGAATCCCAAGAACCCGAGCCCACCGTGCGTCAAACCACCCAACCACTGCCACCTATGCACCGGCGCCACCTCGCGACGGTGGCTCCAACACCATCCGCTCGCCGGTGGTGGAAATCGACGGAGGGGGGTTTTCCCCTTTTCCCCTCCCCGCCGGACTCTCTCTCTCTAATGAGAGAGAGATGTTGTTTTTGTTTTATTTTAATTTGTTTAAATGTTTTGTTTTGGTTTTAGTTTAATTAGATTAGTTTAGGTATATATTAATTTCAATTGATAAATTTTAGCCCTCAAGTTTTAAGTTATATTATTTTAGTCCCTAGGTTTTAAATGCTTTGATTTTAACTTTTAACTTTGTTAATTTCAGTTTAAAGGTTTTCAAGTTAGCCCCTAGTTTATATAAATTATTATTTCAGTCATTTAAGTTTTATATTCAGCATTATTTTATTTACAGTCTAGTCCTTAAACTTATATAAGTTATTTAATTCAGCCTTTAGTTTTATTTTCAGCTTTATTATATTTACAGATTAGTCCCTAAACTATTAAACATTATTATTTTAGTTTTTAACTATTAATTCCAGCTTATTTATAATTACAGCTTAATCCCTAACTTTTAAAACTACTATTTTAGCCCTTAAACTTTTATTTTCAGATTTAATAAACTTCCAATTTAGCTCTAAACTTTATTTTATCATTTAAGTCATTTATTTCAATTTCAATAATTTTCAATTAAGCGCTTAAACTTAATTTCAACACTTTAAAACTTTAAAGTTCGAAATACTAATTCAAACTTATTTCCTATTTTTGGCTAGACGATACGTACGAGCAATTAGGAGCTTGAAGTTATTTTCCCGCTCACTTTTCACGCAACTCGAAACAATTGAGGTAGACTCGCCACCATTAATTAGTTTAAATTATAATTGCATGCTTTATGTGAATTACGTGATTTATATGCTTTATGCATAGGATGAGAATGTGTCATATGCGATTTATGATATTGTTATGCTTGCCATAACTTATATGCTTAATTGCATGAGAAAGAAAGAAAGAAAGAAAGAATCTCTTATGAGATAAGAAAGAATGTTATGCATAACTTATGTGCTTCATCCGCACAAGAAAGAAAGACTACCCACAACCCATGTTTTTAAAGAGCCTATGATTTCAAGAAAATGAACCAAAGATGATATCACATTGTATATTGCATGAGTGTGTTTTCAATTATTCTGTAAATTAATTATCGGCGATGAGTCTACTGAGTATTTCTTTGAAATACTCATTCTTCTATTTTTAACAATATTTGCAGACTTCGGAGGCGATCGTGATTGATACGGCAGTGGTGGCATAAAATTTGATTATCGAATTTATTAAGTTTCCGAATTTATGTATTGAAACATTGTTAACGTATTTTTCGTTTCCGCTATTCCAAAAACACGATATTTAAATTTTGAACAATTATCCAATGTATTTTAATTGCCGAATTAGTTTTCAATTGCAAATGTGATTTTAAAAATTAGGTTATTTCCGCAAAATTGATTGACAAAATTAGGGCAAAAGACGATGACGTGGCAATCCGGGTTAACAGAACTCGGGGCGCTACAGTACACTTTACCCATGCGACTAATTGCTTAGTGAGAACACCAAGTCTAACCATTTATAATAAAATTGAAGCTTGAAAACCTAGGGATAAATCATTAATAAAGAGAAAAAGGATGTTTACATAGGAAAAATTTCAGTTGTTTCACCGGCTAATTTAAATTGATTCCAATTTCAATTAATGAAATAGTTCTGACCTATGCACTTTCATGATATTTCCATACATTAAATTAGAAGGTACAAAGGAAAGGGGGGAGACTGTACACGTAAAATGTAGAGGGTAAAAAGGATTGTTCTTAACACGTTGGATGCTGTACCTCCTAGGCAACAAGCAAGCAATATCAATTATCAAACCTACTGAAAGAGACTGTGAGAGCCCCAAAAACTTGCTAATTGTCATTCCAAATACCGGCATAAATGTGTACTGACCAGCACAGCCAAAAAGTATCTGATGCAAGAGAATTTAAAGATAGAGTCCTGAAGCAGAAATATCGGTGGCTTGACACTCGTGAAACAGTTGACCTTTTATCAAATTAGGCCCAATTTTGAAATAATATAAACTCTTCTCTGGTTGAGTAGCAGCATTTGGTTATATTTCAGTTTCGGTTTTAAAGAGTTTAACGTAATGTCAATGCATAATTCAAAAGCTTCGATAATGTGAATTTTGTTAATACTAAATACTCTATATACACACCAACAAACAAGCCTTATTACCAATATGTTTGGATTCGACTACATAAAACGAGAGACATGGTAATCCGTTTGATTACATATAGACAAGCATCATAAGTCATTAACACACTACAAATCAGAAAGCATAGATGTAACCAAACTCTGAATAACAAATGTATGTACAGTGTAGATAATGTCTTCTCTTTGGCACTGAGAACATTTTGGTTCAGAAAGTCCCAATGAGTAAGAGGAATAAACAAGAAATACAGGCCAAGATTAAAATCGCTCAAACTCTGAAATTCGAAAACGCTTATATGCTATCAATTTTAACAGTTCAGTTGAGACATCTTATATTATTTCTTGTTATGAAAAAATAATTACAGCAATGGAGAAAAAACAAAGGAGAAGAAAATGATGAATATAAATCTGGTAAAGGCTTGAACACAAAGATTATATCGTTGTTCTCAAATAATATTTGCTCTACAATGCTTTAAAGGATTTAATGGCAAATAGTTTGTAAGATTAAACAAGCCTTATGAATATCACCAAAGCAAAGTGATTCTTCAAAATGAACAAGTGAAAAAAAATGATTATGTGAATGGACAAAATTTTCTCTCAAAAAATTGGATGAATAATCAATATAAAATTTTGACGTGCAAAACAAATATTTTTAGGTTTCAACCATCCCACACGAACGGGTTCCAAGCTCAAATCAAGAGGTGCAATGCTTCATCAATCAACCACCACAAAATTCCAAAAGACCCAGCCAACGGTCACATTTTATATCTATGCGACTGCATAGGCTATAACTATGCGACCCCTATTCGGTCGAATAGTTATAACCTTGGCTGCCTCTGAATTTCCTCATCGCGCGTCATTTTCCTTTTTCATTTATTCATGATTCATCCATCAATCAATTTTGAACAACAAGATTCCAACATTTCTTTGGTCCGAGAAACTGAAACCAACATGATGACATTTGACTACATAATAGAGTACGAATCAGATATTTAAAAAAAACACTCAAATTGTAAGATTAACCATCAAACTAAGTCAAAAGTGGCCGATAATAAGAAGCTGGCCGCAAGAGGCCTTTGCATGAATAAATTGGTCATGTCTGTGAGCTCCGAAGTTATCCCCATTGCTAACATAATGAGTCCAAGAGTCAAGCTATAAGAAGTGGGGGGCCCTTTTAACAAACCAAGAAAAGTGGAGGGTCTTATGCAAGCAACCACCCCTCCAACAGTGACGGAGAGAGGGTACAGGCTTGCTGCAGTGGCTAACCAGTTTTCCCATCTGTGTTCTTCTGGAATCGCCCCCAAGTGCCCAGAGTTTTTTCTAACAGAACGAAATTTGGGAAATCTTGGATGATATTTTCGGGCTAGTAGAAATGCTAATCGGGGTTTATGGGTTTGAAGAGTGGGACTGTGGGACTCTTGGAGGACGTCTAGCTCCAGAGGAGATAGATTAATCAACGGTAACTAAACTTTATTATAGGTTACTATTTGCTCTTTGATTTTTTAGAAGTTACTCGCTGCTCACTGAATTTTGTTATTGGTTACTATTTGCTCGTCGAAATTTAAAAAGTTACTCGTTGCTCACCTACATTTGAACAAGTTATTAGTTGCTTACTGAACTTTGGATGACAATGAAGAAAATGATATGAGTGATTGATGGATAATTTTGTTCAAATTTGGGTGAGTAATGAGTAATCTTATAAATTTTGATGATCAAGTAATAACATGTAACAAAAGTCAGTGAGCAATGAGTGACTTTTTAAAATTTAGTGAGCAATGAGTGACTTTTTAAAATTCGGTGAGCAAATAGTAACTTACAGTAAAATTTAGTGACCATCGATTAAGTTAACTTTGAAGCAGAGATATAGTGACATTATGATCACAAATTTTGTGTATACTGGATTCTAGATTTGTTTGAAAGCTATTCTTCGGAGAGATTGATGAGTGGGAGTTACGATGAATATGTTGTATTGCAAGACTTGATAGAAAATAGAAATGCACACTGCTAAATTAAGTCAATTGTTTCAATAATAAACCAACTTATATTATGATGATTGGACTAAACTTTAAAGTGTTTAACAATATTCACTGAATTTTATCCGTTTACACACCATCCATCACCCTAAAAAATCCTTTACCTATTCGCTGATGTAATTGACGAAAATCTCATATAACAAGTTACAATAGTTAAAAAAACTGTAACTTGGTCAAACCATTATTTCATTACTCATCTAACTTACATTTGGTCATAGTTTACCTATCAAATTTCGAAATGCTTCTCCAATGATTACTCATCTACGAGATATTGTACTTTATTCATCATCGACCATATTTCATTCCATTCGTGGCTAATATATTGTACAAAAATTCCAAGTGGCAAATTATGATTGTTAAAAAAATTACAACTCCATCAAATTATCAATTCACCAAAATCATCATATATGAAGTGCGACTTCTACGGCCCCATAAACTTCTTTAAAACCAATAAAGCGTTCCCAATTGCAACCTTAAAGAATCCTAGCTCATATTCACTCATCTCACCCATGTACAGTTAAATTGTGTAATGAGACGGAGCTAATTACTAAGAAAAAAGTGAGAAGTTACTATTTATAATGCTTATCCCCCAATTGTACACGAGTGAGATGAGTAAATTAGGGACCAGAAGTTTTTAGGGATGAAATTAGGGACGCTTTATTAGGTTCTAAAGAAGATTATGGGGTTGTGAAAGTCGCGTTTCACATATGGTGATTTTGGTGAGTTGATAGTTTGGTTGAGTTGTAATTCTTTTAATGATTGTAATTTATCACGTGAGATTTTCTTGCGATATACTAGCAACGAAGCGAATGAAACAAAGGGAATGAAATATGGTTGATGATGGATGGAATACGTCATTTCAGAGTGATCGTTGGGAAATATTTTGAAGTTTGATGAATAAATTGTGATCAAATGTAAGTTGGATGAGTAATGAAACAATGATTTAATTGAATTGTTAATATTTTAGCGATCGTAACTTATTATGTGAGATTTTCGTAAGTCACCAACGAATAAAATAACATATTTTTTAGGGTGATGGATGAAGTGTAAACGGGCAAAATTCAGTGAGCACTATGAAACATTTGGAATTTTTATTGAGTAAATCGTGATCATGATATAAGTTGATTGATTATTGAAATAATTAACTCAAAAGACTTTCATAAAAGAGACATAAATTACGGGCATGGTAGAAAATATCTGTAAAACTTTTAAGTATTAATTTTCTAACATAAATAATATTTTATAATTAATTTCTGTTTAGTGTAGATTAAAATCAAATTTTTATTAACTTTGTATACCATAAAATATGTAATTAAAATTAATTGTTAAGAGTTGCCAGCAAACTAAACCAAAACAGAGGAACTTTCCAATAATCATCAGGCCGCCACAATAACCCATTCTTCACAATAATTTTTTTTTTTTTTTTTTGACAAATGTGCATTTAGTAGTCAATTTTGATGTGCCTTTGATAGTCAATAAAGTTGATTATATTCGAATATAATAGTTGTTATATTCATACAAATTAATTACTGTGTTATGCAAATTAAGCCCCCGTTTGGCACCCATTTTTTTCTCATTCTCATTCTCATTTTTTTTTTCTTTCTTCATTTCAACCACACATTCTATCAATAAAATAATATTACACATAAACCTAAAAATTCTCCTTACTTTTTAACCACACATTCTTCCATCAATCACTATTCAAAAACACATTCTGTCACAAAAATGGGTGTCAAACACCTAACTTGAATAAATACGAAATAAATAAACAACAACACACAAAGTTGATCATTTGATATAGAACATCAAATATGTTATAGCACATTTAGTTCAAACTTCAAATGAACGATTCGATCTGATTAAAATTTCTTTGTTTTTGTTTTTTATTTAGTTTGCTGGCAACTCTTTTCCTACTATTTACCCTTCTTCCTTGCAAATTCCTCGTCAAATTGGTTTGATTAGTCATAGACTTGTACCAATTCAGACTAGCTAATAAGAAAAAGAAAAATTTGCCTGTGACCCAAAACAAGATTCTTGTGGATATTATGGCTTACAAGAATTCGAGTCGAGATAAATATAATTGATTATTAGCCCTTGTTTGGGCCATCTTTTTATCTCATTAAAATAAAAAATATGACCGTTATCTATCACATCAACATTTAAATTCAAATTTTCTATCTCTTGTGTCGGCCCCAATAACAACTATATTTTTCATTCTCAATCTATAAAGTGGTTCAAACAGGGCCTTAAGTTGTTTAACAAAAATAAAATAAAAAGGATAATTAGCACATAATGTCTCCACCTTTCGTCGTTATTGTGAAAAACGTCCATACCTTTCATTTTTTGACATTTTCACATTTCATTGCGCAAAAGGTCATTTTCATTTATTTTCTCAATTAAAAATTGTAAAATGACGAATACACCATTGTCTTTAAATAAAAGAAAAATGACAATTAATTGCAACCATATTCCCAATTTTTTAAAAAGTTCAAATTAGTCCCAAATAAATTATTAAAAAGGTAATTTATACATAATGTCCATATCTTTCACTGTTATTGCGAAAAACGTTTATACCTTTCATTTTTTTGACATTTTCACCATTAATTACACATTTAATTGCGTAAACCATAATTTTCATCAAATTTCTCAATAAATAAAAGATATGGACGTTTTCCACAATAACAGCGAAATGTGGGAACGTTACGTGCTAATTACCCAAATAAAAAATAATCCAACATTTCGAGTTTATAGTATCGATAGATATGAACGAATTCCATCTAATTTTCTTGATCACAACCATCTTTATCACGACTCCAATTCTTGACAATATCTCAAGTGACTATCAAAGTCTTATAAAGATACAACTAATTAATGAACAATTTAATCTTAACAATATCTCAAGTGACTATCAAAGTCTTATAACGATACAACAAATTAATGAACAATTTAATCTTAACTCATTGATGAAAAATCATTGATCTCGTGTTACAGGGTAACCAATACCATGCCTTCTTGTAGGAAAAATCACAAACAACAAGCTGCAAATCAACCCTATTCCAATCGGACCAATATCCAAAACCTCCTGAGCCTCGTGCCCCGGCGTTGGATAAAAGCAACTCGTCACATTCTTATCTCTCAATGCAACGGAAACAAACACGAGTACAGAACTAACTGCATGAACTGCATCGATGAAACTTAACCTGTACTTGCTCAGGTCAGGAAGCGGCCCGGCGGCTGTTGCAGCTGGGTTGTCAAACAGCCATAGCCCTTTGACGGTGGCAAACCCGTAGTAGATTTGACCGTCCAGTGATTTTATGCTGTCGGTAAAACATGCGAGGAAGCAGGACAG
The DNA here is from genome assembly GCA_035079005.1 of Fraxinus americana. Taxonomy (NCBI): domain Eukaryota; kingdom Viridiplantae; phylum Streptophyta; class Magnoliopsida; order Lamiales; family Oleaceae; genus Fraxinus; species Fraxinus americana. The sequence goes on along the minus strand of CM068714.1, from coordinate 5,370,681 downwards.
AGCAAGGATTACGAGGAGGGCGGCGGTCATGGGGCGGGTGGCGGCATCGCAGACGCCGTTGTTGGTGAAGATTGGTGTGAGGAGTTGGAAGGCTAAAAGGGTGCCTGTGGGGAGGAGATTGGCGAGGTGGGCTGTGCTTTCTAATGCTTGAGAGAGAGCGCCCCGGGGCAGCGGCGGCGGAGTTGGAGTCACGGAGGGGGAGGTGGACGGTGGATTAGATGGTGATGGTCTTTGTCTAATAGACATGGTCGATGATTTATTTGAGTAATTACGATGAACTGGTGCTCTTTTGCTGAAATTACATTGTTGATCTCAAGTTTTTATAGATTTTGTGAAGATGGTGGACTTTGGTAGGTGGAGAAGTTTCTCACGGCAAAGAAATGTTAGGTGTTTCCTTGAAGCGAAGGTTATGAGAAGTTTCTTGTATTTGTGTAGGTGTTGAAGGAGAGAACGTGGAGGACTTTGACTTCCAGCAAATGCACCAATAAGAAACGCGTAATGATTCCTTCTTATTCTTGTTATCGTGTCAGGTCACAGACTATTATTTAAAACTATAACTCGTTGAGGGAGTCACGTTACTCTACAATCATATACGGTATGTTTGACCCTTATAATACGGTTTTGTTAATCTAATACACTAGCAAGGAAATTGCTAAACCATTACAAAAGGCGCGCCTTTGACCTGCGAAATTGGAAAAACAGTCCAGTCTCGATTATATGAAATCTGCACAAAGGCGCATTCACGCACTTTCTTCACCATATTTCTCTTGTTTAGTCTCTACAGCAATATGTATGCTCTTGATCAACTATCACCTTCATGGCAGACTCGTCCTGTTCTTGTGTTTATGTACATTAATTGTTAAGCCTCATTCAACGAGATTCCAAAAAATGGTCACGTGACGCCATGTAATAAGTAAACTCAGGTCCACATGCCTATCACTATCTTGTCTGACCTATCCGATGTTCTTAAGTAGTCGAATTCATGCACTTCGTCAAACCCTCCATGAACAAGGTAAGGCGATATGACCTGCAGCAGCACCAATCTGAAGCGAATAGACTTCAAGCACAAGAAGGCACCCCTCAAAAGATTCGTTATGATTGATTGATGTGACATCTTTACAACAGTCATTCTATCAAGTCAACATGTTAGTCCACACTTCATGCATTCGACCTATGCCGTAGAATGACTACTTTTCAAAATCATTTAATTTCCTTGAACTTTAGGATAGGTGGAATGACACCTATGACAGTAATTTGTGTCGAACTCCTTAACATCGTTCAACTCTACATCACTTAAGTTCGCACAAGCTGTCATGAAAGGCCTTGATACACCATAAACACTTTAAGTCTATGCATTATATCAATATCCATGCTTCAATTTAGGGGAACTATTGTGTTACATTATCTCTCTACAACAAAAGGGTCACTCCGACAACACAACTTCATCCAAGACAAAATACTCCGTGCCAAAGCATCACTTATCCAATTGCAGATTGTTGATCACCAAAATTATTAAGAAGAAATCCGGATTATGTTAATTTCAAACTGGGAATTTAATGTGACATATCATAAAAGATTCATTACAGAGCCTCCAGTTAGCTTGATCAAAAGAATTTGATGTGAGAATATGCCTTCGTCATCTTGAAAATATCATTATCACACTCTAATTTCGCACACTGCATGGCGATATCACCACCTTTCTTAGGGCCATTCTTGCGATGACATGTGGCAATCATGATGATGGAACCAAGATTTTGACCAATTACAAGTTTACAATGATGACCCACCACTCCAACATCATCATGACTTGCAGAAGTCAACCTCAAATGTCAATAATTTCCAAGTGGACGACACACATATTAAGATCAATACTGTAGCTGATTTAATGGTGGACAACCAAATTGCTCAATTTAGGTCCGTAAAAAGGATTGCAATGTTCCCCGATGAACTGAACTCAATATATTCTCTTTACACACCTTCAAATTACTCGAATCAATACAAAAGTTCTTCTCTTTTACTATTTCAGTAATTTACCTCTTAAAATAAGAGATGCAATAAGCGACTCAGTCTCATACTCTCCATCACTATCCTACCTGGCCTATCCGAGGCCCTTAACATTTAACATGCCAATTATGTATTACCTGCTAATGTGTTTTTCTTTTGACAAACAGCACATCCCTCCCCGCAAAAGATGATGCACACTAAACTCAAATAACCTGTTCATTGAAGTTTTAAATTGGCATAAATTAATAATAATAAATAAAAGAACAAGTGGAGGTGCCTTACTGCAGATTTCTTTGAATGTGTAGAAATGGATATGTAGAGGTGCCTTACTGCACCGCCCTTCCTCTTCCTCTCTACAGCCTTCCTCCACCTGGACATTCTATTGCATCGCAATTCAATTTGCCTATTGCCTTGCTGTGTTACACCTTTGAGCACTTCATTCTTGCAATTTCACTATCAATGAAGGTGTAATAATTCTGCTAATACTGTTAAAACAGGTAGTGCCACATTTAATGTAGCAAAGCGTGTCGATGCTCGCTTGATTTATTTTTATTTCTAGATGCCAGTTTCATCTAATGACTCATAGATGTATGCCTAGCATATTTTGGAAAGATGTCCGAGAGTTGTTTCCTAAATTCGAAAGAAAGTATTTGAATTCTGCCAATAACTAAAAAGTGTAACATGCCTTGAGTTCGCGATGGTGGAGGAACTAGATCCTACCTTACCAATAGTTGAAACTCAATCGGGAGACTTACCCATTTAGTGACTTTGGCACTAGACGTTCCCAAAATGGGTACTAACGGACATTACTTCAGTGCTTCTTAATCCTTTCAAAAAGGCAGCAACATACCCTTTTTTGTGATTTCTCTCTATGAAAGATTTTGTAATTTATTTGTGGAAGTATTTATATCCTATTAGTTACTGGGATAAATGTTTTCGTGTAAATAGTGTTGGATTCATGGGCAATCATCGGAAAAATTTCTGAGTATTTCCTGCCTTGACGTTGGTGTGCTATGGTTACTAAAACGTAGTTGCAACGCCTTGAAGTAAATATTGGAGCACTGATAAATTGCACTACGGTAAATTGCTAAACTATATGTAGGTGTACACACCAAGCCTGTCATTGCTACATCTGTGGTTGCATCCTTTGAAAACAATTTCCCTATCGAACAATCAGCAGCAATTTTTTTGTAGAACTTGTGAAATCGTGATCTGTGGAATTAAAATGGTAACAATATATGTGGCACATGACCATCAAAAGTAGCCCACCTTGCACCATCCAATCTTTATGAGGAATCCATGTGAAATTGGTTAAAAACTGGTAAAGGGGTGGTTTGGAAAGGGAAAACCTGGCCAGCTTAATATTAGAAAAGGGGGAAAACCTCGGACAAGCGTAATATATACATGGTCGGGCTCTTAAATATTCTAGGCATGACCTGATTTAAACTTCCTACCTCAGGTTAGATAGATATAGCTTATTGCCTTGCATACAGCTACAAAAACGTTGGAACTCACAACCTGAAAATTGTTTGGCCAAGTTGCCAGAAAGACCTCCTGCAAAGATGAAGCCTAAAAAACAAAACCAAACATTCTGCCGACTACATCATTAACTAGGTAATGTTTCCCTCACAAAAGTGTGACCTTAACTGGAATAGTAAGACCGTGATGCCATAATTGGCACGTAATAACAAAGATGGCTATATTATCCGTATAATTTCTTCTCATACATCTGAAGGCAGATCATACTTCACATGCCCAAGGTATAGACCACATGCGGGTGCCATAGGACTTGCAGCAGTTACAGTCTTTGCTTTGAGGATGCGATCAACTGAAAAGGTGCAACAAATGGAAAGCGATTATAATTAGTTCAAAAAGTTATGACTTCCCGCATGCCTATAAAGCAAAGCTTGTACGGTCATACCATCGGGTACTGTTAGATCACCACTGCCAACTGCTTTAAGAACCCCAACTAGCAATCTGACCTGCCCAAAACTTAAAAAGTATTAGAATAGATATGAGATGCATACAAATACAATAACAATCTAAGATAGATTGAATAGCAAAGGTGACCACTGTCTGCATTGGACTGGGACTGTATCTATTGGAAATAAATTGGTTGTAGACATAATGAAATATCATGCCTATTTGTATACCAAATTGTCCATTTGGCTAGCCCCCCCCCCCCCCCCCCCCTCCGAAACTACTTAAAAAGGCACATTACATTATCGTGTCAATCGGCTTACTGACCCATAATTCATTCATTTATTGAATCTAGTCTGTAACTACCTCTCTTTCATATGAATAGACAGAGGAAGGGAAACAACCACCACCACTCCAGCGACATGTGCCGAATAATTAATAACATCTACCATCTACTCCCGTATATCCATACTTGTGTCAGAAAATATGTATAGAAGCCAAACGTTTCCATGAAGTATTCCATATACAGTCATTAGAATTTGTAGATTCAAAAGGAACAAGCCCAGCTGTATAACAACGACACCGACTTAGAAGCCAGAGACGAGAATCACAAACACCAGGATGTTATTTAGCACATTTTGGTCCAAGAAATGATACATATTGTTCACATTCTATAACTTCGATCGATGAATTTGCAATTTTTTTTCTCGCCTCCAAGGCATAAAGTGGTAAGGGTAGTAGTTTCGTAAGTTCCTCCCTTTAGCGTCGCAGCCATGTCAAGTTATCAATCTTAGATCAATCCATATTCAAATGCAAATACTATGCAAGGTGTGCAACGTAAATATAGATACCGGTTTTGTCCAAAGGAAGTCATTTTTATATTCACATAAATTAGTGGCTAATATCTGATACAGGAAATCTAATCACCATTTTTTCAAAATTTATTTTTGCAGTATTTTGCCCTTTTTTAGACAGTCACTTTAAATGCATAAGTGGTGAAATTTAGTGAGCAGAACAAAACACATTGGACAGTTTCGAAAGTAATATAACACCAACCTGGTGGTAGAGAAAAGAGCGTGCTCTGGCAGTCACCACAAAGCAACGGTTCTTTTTCCTTGTGCCAAATCCTTGACTAACAATGGAATTTCCTACATTCAGTTGATTGAAGCTTCCAGAAACACAAGGATCGATCTTTGATCTGTTCGAGAGTGAAAATGAATCTTCTGCAGCAAAATAACTTTGTTCTCTCTCTGTGACTGAAGGAAAATATGGGCTTGAACCGACCTCAGTAACATTTAGTTCATCAAGATTTCTGATGGGAGACTTAGCCTGCCAGCCAGTAAGACGTGTTATATCGCGAAAAAGAAGATTTGTGGCGCTGGGCCAACAAATACAAACAAGAAAAAATGGAATTATTCATAGGTCAATGTTTGAAACTAGAAAATCTAGCTATAATGTCAAAAACAACTGCACGTTCCAAAAAGTGACTCCTGCTAACAACTTCGGTAGTAAAGCTAGTTATCGGAAAGATGAACAAACCTGACATGCAACAGCCCTGAAAGAACTAAAATCATGAAGTCCAACAAGTATTTTGCATGCTTCCTGAACAACAATCAATATAACCAAGTTCAGACATCGAAAATATGACAAACACAATTCAGCTTAGGGGAAATGTATGTCCAGTTAGTCAGACCTGCATAGCTAGAAGATCAAGTTCCTCAGGCACATGCCAAGCCCTGTCTTTCTCAAAGGTTGACAAAAGCTCCTTCCCAGTTAACAAACGATAGAAATACCTGTAGCAAAATTAAGAAAATAGTGAATCTCAAATTTCTGGCCCATAAAAATTGTATTGAACAATAAACACACTGTATAATCCCTTATTTGAAGAGAATATGGACGGAAGCAGTGAAAAGGTCAAAAGATCAATTATAACAACATCCAGCCGATACTGAAATGACCTCAGTTTTTACCCACAATGAACCTAGCAGTTGGGCATAGGCCATAGAGCCCGCTGGGCTTAGCTCTAAAGTTAAAAGAGAAAAAAGAAGAAGCCAAAACTGGCTTCTTTTTTTTTTTTTTTTTAGGGTGGGGTGGAGAGGGTGGGCAGTTTCACTCAAAAAGCTGGTTTCTTCTATAAAAGAAGCAAAAAGAAGAAAAGAAACATGCTAATAATTTTGTAAAAAGATTTCAGCAATGCATAACAACATATGAAATGCTTTGACTGCATTGTGTGATATTCCAAAAATACAAGCTAATTATATACATTGAAATGTGAAAAAATCACAAGTTCTGCAGAGATGAAAGTAAGCCTCAGAGAGCAATTGCAATTCCACTGGTAAAGTTTTGAGTATGATACCTACGTGCGTTCTTGAGCTTTGTATCGAGCATGAAAATTAAATGGAACACAACGGACGTCAATCACCATCATATCACCACCATTTTTCTGCATTAAAATCCCCGGAAGAAGAAAACAGAACATAAGTTAAAAAAATGAAGTGCAACGTAGCTCAAACTTTATGATTGCCTTTGCATAATAACGTATTCCTGACTTTTGAAATAGTTAACTTCAAATATTAGTGCAAATTAGAAAAATTGAGAACTTTGTGACTTTGTCTATGGCAGCCATGATACAAAAACACGTGAACATGTGGCACCCATCTTTTCCAGGTCGAGGCAAGAACCAGAGGTCTTGTCGTATAAAGAAAATAACTATTACTCATCCTTGCACAGTTCTTTGTTAACAGCTTGCCAGTGAAGTCATTGAATATTAAACCTTATACAAAGGCAATCATGATATCATGTGCTTAAAGAAAATTGGACTCAGTAATCAAGAATATTGATAGAAATATATGGAATACAAATTCAACCACGGCATCCTAACAAAAAGAAAATGTGCTAGATTTAGATGCAATCTTTACATTATCAATTACTACACATCACCTCATGCGAACAACTATAAGAAATGAAGCATGGATGACTCCACGAGTATAAGCACAAACACAATCCGAATTTTTTATAAACTCACTTTTTTTCCATCAATTTGAAATTTCAGGTCTCAGTCATCCAGATCATTTCAAGTGTATAACTGTTTTAAATTATTCATTCCATCAAATACTGACAAGGCTATATTACCCTCTAGTAAATGAGAGGACACCGTTGCATTGGATAGGATAAAAGAAAAAGGCATAACAATATCTATCAAAAAAAGATTCAATACAGAAATTTAGGTAGACAATAAGGCAACTCAGAAACAGATGGGGATGCTTTTCGCAAAATCATTTGCTGCCCAGCAGCTAAATAAGAAATGAAAAGGGCAAGGCAAAGCACTAGCCGACAATGCAATGAATCTTTAACGCATATAGAAAAGATAGTCACGCCTAAAGATTTGGCTTCCAGGCATAATTGCTTATATCTGGAATTACTAGAATATCAAGAGCATACCTGTAGAAAATGATTAACGGCTCTTTTAACCACTGAAGGTTCATGAGGTGGTAACTGCATATTGAAATCAGTGAAAGTAGTAAATATACCTTCATCTTTATACACAAGTCATTTGCTTTTGAAGGTCTCATGTATTTTGATTTGTAAAGCAGAGCAATGTTTATTGACCAAACTCAAAATCAGTAGCATTCAGTGTTAAAAGCATATCGATGATGCGCATACATAAGCCTGAACAACTCTATACTTAGCAGATGATTCTTTTCGAGCAGCAGGGCAGGGCCAGAGAGAAAGTGAGAGTGAAGTAAAGAAACCCTCTCAAATTGGTAAGGTAGGAGGCAACAGCAAAAGGACAACTTATATTAACTTAAACATACAGAACCCCCCTGAAAAAAAGTTTAGCTAGACGCAACGGGCTGAAGCAATACACATTACATGTATCCAATGTATCCGTGTTACTTGCTCGTGCCACAGAAAAGGAATAGACTATCAAGCTCAAGTGAAAAACATAAAATCAGGACGTATTTTCTAGATAAGTTAGTTACCACTTCACCAGGTTTTCTTTTGCTTATTCTCTCGACATCCACATGGCACACATTTGATAACGCATGAACTCCCGCATCCTAAACATTAATTAATTCAGAAATGCCATAAGAAAAACAAATGTAACAAAAACTGACATCGGATGGAACGACATCATCCAGTCAAATATGAAATCGAAATACTCACAGTTCGACTTGAGCAAAAAATTGAAACTGGCTGTCCAATAAATTTCTGAAATGCCTCCTATTTTCATCCATAAAAAGATATTCATAAAATACAACATAAAATTTATGAACTGTTGGGCGCTTAAGAAAAATAAATAAAATAACCTCCAGAACACCGACGACGGTCCTGCAATTAGACTGTTGTTGAGCACCCGAAAATCGGGTACCAATGTACTCAATAGCAACTAAATATCTCTGTAATCTAGGGTTCGGATTCATATTCTTTTCGATTAGCTTTCTCTCTTCTTCTTCCTTGTCCTCCTCAGCGCCGTCAGTGAAATCTTCACCGTTTATTTTGGCGACTTTGGATGGGCGTTGGGGAGATTCTGGGTGCGAGTGCTTGGAACTCTCTTGAATAAGATCGTCAGACATTTGTCCGCGCAAAATGGAGGTTTTAGGGGTTTTGGAAGAAATTTGGAAAGAACGGCTCAGGAGGGTCAACAGTATAGATGAGATCAATGACTGCTCAGTGCTCACTACATGATTAGTATTCGTTTTGTTTAATTAAAAAAGGGGTAATTTACACAAATGGGTCAATTCCGCCTGTCGAAAAAGTGTCTAATTTTGATAACTCTTGTAAAAATGACCAAATTGGATACCAAATTGTCTATTATACCCTTAATGAAAAATGAAGTAATTTTTTTTTAAATTTCTCACAAATTTCGAGAAGAACAAGTAGCTTCCATGAGAATCTACATTAATAATAGCTAATACTTAATTGATTCATTTGTTTTTATTATCTATTAGATATTGACCAAAAATTTTGGAAAAAATGGAAAAGTTGAAATAGTAAAGTCTTTAACGCTAAAAAATAATTATATGATTCTAATTCATAAGAAAATCATATAATTTCATTTCGATAAATTTAATCTAATCCAAATTTGCAATTGATTATGATTTCCACAATTCTCGATAGAAAATAATTTTTCTTTGAAATCTTGTTTTTGTTGATAAATTGTATTTAATAGAAGCCCCTGTTTGTCTACCATTTTTCAAAACATTGTTTTTTACAGTAATCAATCTCCATCACACATTCAAATAATATAATATTCTACACATAAATCGATAAAGTTTCTTTCAATTTTAACCACACATTCTCCAAAAAATACTATTCATTACACAATTTCCATCACAATAATGGTAGACAAACAGGCACGAAGTTATTTTTGATATTTCACGACGTTTTCGACATTTTAAAAGCTGTTATCGACATTTGAACCATATTTATCTTGACACTTGACACTTCATTTATTTAGAACGAGATTTCGTTTTGAATATGAGAGTTCTCTACGTTCCATAATATTTTTGATATTTTAAGTATACTTCTCGACATTTTATAAATGTTTTATTTATTCACTTATAGGGGGGAAGTGGGCATTTAATGCATGATTGATATTGTACTTTTTAAAATAAGTAGTATGTGTTATGTGTTAGTTATTATTGGCCAATACAATTTATAATTATATAAATAATTTTGTCATCATTGAAGAATTTCAAATTGTCAATGAGTGCATTTTGGTTTATATTATAGTAAAATGGACATTGAAGAAATTTTGGATATTTTTGCAAATGACTATGTAAAAGTGGACATTTTTTGCAATTTCATCTTTAAAAAATTGCTCATTATAAATTCATCCATTAAAAAAAATTCATTCTTCTTTAACGGTGGTGTAAAATAAATTAGATCTCCAAAATTACCAAAAACTTGTTCAACGGAGAAATGCAAAAGAGATGTATTTTGAATTTTCCTTCAGAAAATGTGAAAAATGATGTAAATTTACATTCATAATAAGCAAAAAAGTGGATTTAGATCTTTTCATTGAAGTATAATTTGGATTTAGATCTAATGAGATATAAGACCTGTTTGGTACAGCTTTTCATTTTCTACAGTAAATCAATTCTCATTTTCAACCACACATTCTTCAATAAAATAATATTTTTCATCACATCAATTCTTTTTTTTTCTTTTTCAACCACACATTTCCCATCATATCACTATTCAAAAATCAATTTTTCCCCTAAAAATTCATACCAAACACACTCATAAATTAGAACGGAAAATTGATATTGATGATACCAATGTACACCAAATTTTACACACTATTGGAGATACTCCAAAAATCTATTTATATTTCTTGACATATCTATATGGTTGACGGAAATTTCACCTAACACTCGATGGAGTTAAAACGCTTTCACTTCGACAAAAGTATAATCGAAGAATGTTCACTAAACTTTGATTAGATTATTACTTACTCGTTGAATTAGAAAAAAAAATAAATGCATCCACCATTCATTAAGAATATATTTCTCTCCTTTGATTGACATGATTCCATGGATTGACTTGATCCCAACACCATCAAATAAAAAAAAAAAATATTTGATTAAAATGTACAATAGAACGATCTACAAAGCAATATGAAGACACTTCACAATTCTTCGCAGTTTCAACTCCTTATTATTTGTCTTCCAAAGCAATTCATTGATTATTTTCTTAATGTAGAAATTTAAAGTTAGGAAGACACAATCGAACTTGCAAAGAAATTGGGAGAAATTTTGCAATCGAAAATTTACGTCAAAAAAAATCATACCCCATATAATTTTACATCTGAAAATTTACATGGGAAATGACTTTTTTGGATGTAAAATTTCGAAAAAAATTTGTCATATTTCATATAAAATTTCATAATAAAAGGATGAAAATTACATTGAAAAATTTGAATTGCAAAAATAATAAATGTTAATGAAAGAATTGAATTTTTTTAAAGAAAATGTGAGTTGAACGCATTTGTTTAAAACTCACGTTTAACGCATTTTTAACTATTTTCGATATATCTGTGAATTATTTGATATGCTTATAGTGTAGTGATTGAAATAAGTTTTGAGATGACATATGCAATTTGTAGATTCGATTAGCATACGATCGTCGAAATTTTTTTAAAGTTAGCAAATTATCGAAATTTTTGAAATACTAATTTTGAACGGCTTATTTTGACAAGTCGTAGTATTTGTTACGATTGATCGTTTCGAACGCCATTAACGACGTAGAAAACTAGATCGTGAACACTTCAAAATAGTATTAAGAATGCAATATTTTGTCTTTGTTCGATGGAGAGTTAAGATTCTGTTAAAAGGCAAGAGAAAAGAGAAAAATTAAAATTTATTGTCATTTTACGCATGTTTGATGGAGATTAAAATCAAAATTTAAAATTTTGACAAAAGTTAAATAGTAATGGATTCCATGAAATATGTTATTAAAATCAATTGTTAACTTTCATTTAGAATAAAATTTATATTTCAATCGAGACCAAACATGACTTTAAAAAAAAAACTCAAACACGTGCCCCCCCGGACCCCCCCCCCCCCGGGCCCGCCCATGAAAATCAAACATTAATTTCGACTACATATCCATAACTATTATCCATTTATTTCTCCTAAAAATTAATTGTGATGAACACTCATTTTTTTATTAGCTAGACTGTTTGTTGGTTTTTGCTTGGACTTCTGGTTTTAATCTACATGACTTGCCATCACTTATAAGTAATTCTTAATAATAAGCAAAGAAAAGATTTAATCAATTTTTATTTTATTTTTTCTTTTCAAAACCCAAAAAAATGGAAAAATAAAAAAGAAATTTAAATAGCTTTGAATGGACTCTCGCAATAAGATCTGAGTTTGACTTTTAGAGAGCCATTATGGCCCCTGTTTGACCCCCATTAAATTAAATTTTTGGGGGTAAATAATTTTTAGAATAGTGATTGATGGGAGATGTGTGGTTGAAAAGTTTTTGATTTGTGTGTATTATTATTTTATTTGATGAATGTATGATTGAGATGAAGAGAGAGAAAAAATTAATGTAATGGAATGTAATATAATGGGGGCCAAACGGGGGCATGGAAAGCAATATTTAAAGATTCTTTCAGTCAAATTATAACGCAATTTTCCATAAGTAAGTTCCAATAACATTAAATGTGCAAATCTAAAGAATCAATTAAATAAGGTAAAATTGAGACATTAGGCATGATTGATTATGGAAATATACAACCATTTTTTTTATTTTTGCAAATTATAAATACAAATAAAGGCTGGTCTGAAAGATAATAAAAGAATTACCTCGTTCTTTCTGAAACTGAACTTGTGTTCTTAAAGGAGCCATTAAGGTAATGCTTCTTGTTTCATTATTATTTCTGCTTTTATTAGCTGTTTTGATTCTTGTATGTATTGTTTAATGATTTTTTTCATTGAATAAGTAAGTTTAATGAATAGAACTGAACTTTTATTTAAATTTGTGTAAAAATCGTATATGGGTTGGCAAAAATAATGGGAATCGACTAGTTCTGTTCTTCGATCTATGGTTAAAATCTTGTTTATTGTATTTTGTAACAGGATGGGGCGCGCGAAATTGAACATGGAACTGATAAGCAAGGAGAAATCAAGAAACGTAACGTTCAAGAAAAGAAAGGAGGGTTTGATGAGAAAAATGCATGAATTCGCCACTTTGTGTGATGTTAGTGCGTGCATGATAATCTATCCCCCAACACAAGACAAGAACACAGTTGAGCCAGAAACGTGGCCACAAAATCTCGAAGAAGTACGGAGAATAATCGACATATACAAGAACAAGAACAAAGATTGTGGGAACAAAACGTTCGGCCTGTCTGACTTTTTTCACGACCGGAAGCGGAAAATCGAAGAAGAGCTTGTGAAATTGCGGAAAAAGAACATGGAAGCCAAGTACCCTACACGGATGAAGGTGATGGATGAACTGTCAGAAATTCAGTTGAGGGAGTTTTATGCCTTGTTGAGCAATAAGGCCGAATACGTCAAGTCGAGGATCGAAATGTTGAAAAGAAACGACAATGGATTCGATATGAATATGATGGATTTCGGACATGGAAGATTGATCCAAAGAGGCATAGAATTCGAGGTGATAGATCAGCAAGCAATTTCCTCTATGAAACCAATTGAAATGCATATGCCTATCCATTATCCAAGTACTGATCATCACCAAGAAATGCATTCTGTGAATCAGAATTCAATGATGATGTTTTTGATGAATGACAATGATTGTTTGCAATTTGGTGGTGCGTCAAATGGAAGTAATATTCAGTGTGCTTCATTTAAGAGGCAGGTGTTTTATGAGTCGACGGCTGCCGCTGGGCTCGGGGGGGTGGTGGACAATGTAATGTGCCATAATCCGATACCGCTAGCGCGATACTATGCGGTGGCTCCGCCTGTCCTGCCGCCCGTTCCACCACCGTACATGCAGTGTGGTATTGCGCCGCCACTACTTAATTCTTTGAAGGAGAGTGATGAACAAGATGCTTTTGAATGTCAAATCAAGAACCAGAGGGCAATGTACTATGATTGAGTAGTCAAGTGATTTGTGATATGAACCTTTGAATTTTTTCTTTTTCTTTTTCTTTTTTTTTTCAATTTTTTTTTCACTTTAGTTTTAAGTAAGTTTGATCATTAGTTTGGACTCCCTTAAGAGGGATCACTAGTTGAATAATCCTGAATTCAAATTTTTATTATATTGCGTTCTTAACTCGTAAACTTTGCACATTCCTTGCACGTGCATGTCACGCTGCTTGAACTAGAATGCGGTATATCCTTTTTTGAGTTAACCTTATAGTAACATGTTCACATTCTTTACAAATGCATATTCCTTGCACGGGCATGCCACGTTGCATTTTTGTACTTGCATGTCACAGTCCTTGCACGTGAATGTGCTACATTCTTTGAGTTAACCCTACACGTTCATTCTTTGCATGTGAACTTTATATTTGTTGCACGCGCATGCCACGTTCTAATATTACACGTAATTTCAAAACTTTTTATTTAACCACGCATTTTAAAAAAAATATATATATATATACTATTTCAACCATTAAAATTTCAAATAATAGGGGTCAAACGGGGCTTTACTAAAAAAATTTCCTTAACTGAAAAATTGGACATAAAGTTTCAGGCTAAAACCCAAAAGCTACCAAAACTAAACCCAAGAAACATGAAGAAATTCGAAGCAATTTCATAAATTTAAATTCTCTAGTATGAGCTGAGACTCGTCATTGGGTCTGATCTGTAATTATTGTCGGCCAATCATCCAATCTGTTAAGAACAATTATAATTAAAATATCATTGGTCAAAACATTATGAAACAGTCTCTTCTAACATAAAAAATAGTTTTCATTAAAAAAATGTTGTAAAGAATATGGATAATTTCGAGTTCAATTCAAATTACATGCACATCCATATTCATACAAGTTTGAGGCTAGAATTTAAATTGAATTTGATATAAAACGACATGCTCTATAAGAATGTTGCAATTTGAGTTAGAAAAAGTACATCTCGTACGTCTCCGGAACACGACAAATACCTATTATCGTTATTTACAAGGGTAACATGTTTTAAAAGAGTATTGAGAACATCTCAAATCGAGTCTCCCTTTCTAGGAAAACGAGCTTTAAATTTGAGTGAGTTGAGCTTGTATTTGATGGAAAATGTTAAGTGTACATAATGAATGTATAATGTGATGTGGCAATCATCCTGTCATTGATGTGAAAGCGTCAGATTTGAATTAAAGATTTTGATCAATGTCACTTGTAATTATGTAGACCATTATGTAGACAATTATATTCTTGTAGCGTCACTCGTATTTAATTTATGAATTCGTAAGGGCACAAGATATACAAGATCATCCATTCATTTGATGGCACTTGGTTATGTGTCATAAGAAGAGGGCTACACTTACAGTGTTTAGAGGGATGTAAAATTTGCAGCCCTCTAAACACAGTACAAGTGGTGTTTTTCGTGTTATAATTGTTCCTTTTCCAGATTAGACACACATAGGATGACGCTATACATTGTTTCTCTCTTACTTTTATAAAAAAAAAAAAAAAAAATTTAATGTTTGCTTCTACATTTTTATTTAAAAAGTTACACTGACTTGTCAACTTGTACGGTTAAACAAAAATTCGGAAAATTAATTCATTACATATTACACAATACCTACAAATATTATTTGGTTGATATACAAATAACGCAACTAACGAGCTAATTTAATCAATGGTCACTGAATTTTACTATGGTTACTATTTGCTCATCGATCTTTAAAAAGTTACATGTTGCTCACTGGACTTTATTATCTGTTACTGCTTGCTCACTAGAATTTAAAAATTTACTCGTTGCTCACATGAATTTGAACAAAATTACTCATTGCTCATTAAATTTTGCTATAGATAACAATTATGGAAATGATAAGGGTGATTAATGGGTAATTTTATTCAAATTTAGATGAGCAACAAGTAACTTTTTAAATTTCAATGAGCAAGTAGTAACATATAGTAAAATTTAGTGAGTAAAGAGTAACATTTTGAATTTCGATGACCATGTAGTAACATATAACAAAGTTTAGTGACCATTGATTGAATTAACTCGCAACTCACATCTAACTTCTTTCTTCAAATCTTCTTTTAAAAAAGTCCAAAAATGAAAAAACCGTACGATATTAACGTCGTCTTTCCTTTTGTTTATTCATACATCTAAGTTTGTCTGCACGATGCAAGCAAATATTTTTATATGGTTGAAAACTTAGTGTTTTTAATAGAAAAATTATTAAAACCCAATGTGGTGAAAAGTAATAAGAGAAAGAAATGGGGTAAAATAAATTTTGTTACTTTAGTGGGTGGTTCGAAAAAAAAAAATAATAATAGAGAAATATTGTAGATATTGATTAAATTTTTTTTTTTTTTTTTAATTCTATCGCTGCTTACCATCATTGCTTACATGAATGTGACACATCCTTTATCGAGTTAACCTTATATTAACATGTTCATTCTTTGCACGTGCACATTCCTTGCACGTGGATGTCACTTTACATTTTTCTACTTGCATGGCGCGATCCTTGCACGTGAATGTGCTACATTCTTTGAGTTAACTCTTTTAAGTAACATGTTCATTCTTTGTAAGCGAAGTTTACATTTGTTGCGCATGCATGCCACGTTCTTCTGCACGTACCCCGTACTCTAACTTCCCTTCTTTCTTTCGCCTCCAAGGCTGTAAAAAGAAAGAAAAAGAAGCTATCTAGACGGAATAATTTTGATTGTACGCCGCGAGGTCCCATGGATAAGGAGACAAGTGAATCATCGCTTGTGACATGCTGTGAAGAGACACACTCAACAAAAAGGTTGTCCGATGGAGGCAAAAAAAAGTAAAATTCCTATTTGTTCAAACTTATTTTCCCATTTTACATTATTTTGTAATAATTTATACAAAGCAACAAATAAAAAATTAAATATTAGATCATTAGATTGGAGACACAAAGCTCGTGACATTATGTACCCAAAATAGATTTGCTAAACTCCTCTTTCAAATAAAAGTACAAGTATAGTGCCATAATTGTATCTACATACATATACTGTTATTGATAGACAAACGAGTCATGATATACACTATTGTGTACACTGGCGGATCTACAGTGGGGCCTAGTGGGGCAAGTGCCCCACTAGATTTTGAATTTTTTTTTTTTTTAAAGTAAGAAATGAAAAGGACATCCTTCAAAATCAAAACCCTCACGTCTCTCCTCTCATCTCTCTCGTCTGACCCCTGTATAAATCAAAGACTTCCGGTGACGAGGTAAGTTCCGGCAAGTGCCTACTGATTTTTTTAGGGATTTTGAATTTTGCTGTTAGAGAAGTTGCGATTTTGGATGAGAGTTTTGTTGATCTGTTATCTGTCAATCTGTGTACATTTTGATTTTTGAATGAACTTTGAAGTTTGATTAGGATTTAGGAATGAAGCTGTTATCCGTGCTGTGAGTCTGTGACTGTGTACATATTCTGATGAATCTGATATTCAATCTTCTGTTATCTATGCCGTGACTGTTATTGATTGGGATTTAGGAATGAAGCCAATTGGAATGTCTTGCAAATTGACTGGCTAGAGAAATTTGGTAATGAAGTTGCTATTGGGTTGAAAACTGCAATCTTCATGTCATATTCAACACAAATTGCTAGGTGGGGGTGGAAATTGATAGTAATGCACTTAATTGTTGTTTACTGACCTTTTCCAGTTCCCATTATTTTCAGTTCTCTTACTGAATTTTGATTTTTCTGAACTTATTCTGAATTTTAGTCTCAGAGTAGACTGATAGAAGTAAGTTCTAATATGCTTCTTATTCATGGTATATGATAATGTGTTTCTTGTTATGTCTTTGGCTGGACATTCAGATTCATGAACCAAGTTTCAGATCTTATGATAAGTAAAGCTTTGCCTTGGCATTAGTAACCTTGACTTTTGAGTCTGTGTCATTGTCATTGACATCATAAAATGACCATTCTCCTCACCTCAGACCTTTTGATTATAAAGTTGGAAAAGATGACGAAAAATATATTACTATTTTCTTCAATTCTTTAGTCTTTGATGCGAATCAATAATTCATTCAAAATCATTATAGACTACATAAAAATGTTCATTTATGTTTTGGATGTGTTTGGATTTATATTTCAACTAAAATATTTTTTCTTTGGCAGGCTGAGAGTGCAATTGCAGCTCTGAACTGCAGCGGTGCAGTCTTAGGATCATTCCCGATAACTTATATGCCCGTTCCAAGCTCCAACTCCCATCGCCGGCGCACTGCTCCTATCAGCCTGTGGTGAGGTAAGTTCCCGTTTTCCGCTCAAAATGAAAGATGGATTTAAGTAATAGATTATGGATTTAAGTTCCTGTCAGCCCGTGGCGAGGTAAGTTCCCATTCTCGACGCACTCCCGTCACTTTGTGAAAGTTAAATTGTGCCCCCTAATTTCAGATGTCTGCGTACGCCCCTGATTGTGTACCATATACAATTCTCCCAACCTTCTTGCTTCTTTCATGAACTTAAAAGAGTTTCAATGAATTTACATCTCCTCAATTGTAAAAGAGAGACAATTTCTTCAATTGAAGAATGAGAGACAAAATATCCAACTTTCAAGTAGCAACCAAAACTACTCGCACGAAATGCCGAGGTCATCATTGTAATCGTCATTCGGTTGCATGCATGATTTGCGCATGAGACATGTGTTAGATCTAGCGCATTAATTTCAAATTTTCATTTCTCGTCGCTTTTGATTCCAAGGGTTGCAATCTCTTCACCAACTGACGGTCCATATTATACGGCATGGAAGTGTCGTGTGTATTCCTATAAAAAGCAAACATTTCCTCCAAATTGTGCACTTTGGCGAAAACTTTTTGAAGCGAGATTTTCATCAAAATTATTGGAATTGATTTAAGTATAAATATGGAAATGTGAGTTTCGTGTCAATTTCGACGAAATATTCAGACTTAATCTGATAGTCAAATTATGAAAAATAAATAGACTAGTTCCACTCGTCGAGTAGATCGCCTGGCATATTTGGAATCTCAAAAATAATTTCGAATGAATGAAAAATTACTGTCCAAAGTTGGAAGGAAATGGGGGAAACTGGTTGCGTATTTATATAACTCTGTTGCTCGCCTAGCGCCGACAGGTGAAGCTATTGCTCGAGCGATGACAACCTCTCTATTTCTGACGCTCGAGCAACGAACAGACAACAGGTGCCATAGCAAAAGTTACGACCCTTGCAAAGGTTGTCGAGTTTTGGGACGTGACACTTCACTCACAACATTTCCTCCTCCATAAATAAAACCCTTGGAGACGTCCATTTCATTATTCCAATGATATTTAATCATAGCATAACATAAAATTCCATACTTTCTTAGCTAAAACTTTACATAAAAGTTGTTTTTCCATTTTATTCAAAATGAGTGCAATAATCTAATTTTGGTTTGTTGATTCTTGTATTTTGGAGTGCCACTAATATAAGAAGATTGTCGTTGTATCTTGGAAGTTGATTGCCATCATTCGTAAGCACCGTTGTAGGGTAAATAGTTCAATCATTGCCTCGACTTTGATTTCATTTTGTGGTGGTAGTTTAATCATTTTGTGATTTATTCTTCGATTCATTGCCATTACTCTATCCAAATTTGGAAATGTTGGTAAGTTTGTTTAAGTTATCACTCAATTCAATTTTCATCAACAATCTTAAGACGAATTTCTTGTTGAGTGATAACTTTATATTTCATTTATATCTGGTAAAAGTGATTCCGTTTTGGTTTAACTTCTTCTACTCCTCGAATTTTGATTTTGTTGGTTTATCTTCTGTTTTGTTCTATCTCACGACTTTAAATTTGACAAAATTCTCAAAAGAAGATATTCCCACCATACAAGAAGGGAAAAATAATAGAACATCATTGATTGCATTGAATGCTTGGAAACATTCCAACTTTTTATGCAAAAACTACATTTTGAATGGGATGGAAAACACGTTGTATAATTTGTATAGTTCAATGAAATCTGCAAAGGAACTATAAGAATTCTTGGAGAATAAATACAATATTGAAGACGTCGGACCTAAGAAGTTCATTGTGGAAAAATTCTTAGACTACAAAATGATAGATTCAAGGATGGACATCAGTCAAGTACAAAAATTACAGATTATTCTCCATAACATTCAAGCCGAGAATATGTCTCTAAGTGAATCTTTTTAAGTGGCTGCAATGATTGAGAAGCTTCCACCCATGTGGAAGGACTTCAAGAACTATATCAAGTATAAACGTATGGGGTGAATATTAAAGAATTCGTTGTCCGGTTGAAAATTGAAAAAGATAACAAAAATTTGAACAAACGTATTGGGAGTCATATACCACAAGCAAAGGCTAATGTGATGGAATCAAATAACAAGAGCAAGAAAAGAAAGCATTCCGTCGAACCATCCAAAAAGAATGCAAAGAAGTTCAAGGGCAATTGCTATAATTGTGGAAAGGTCGAATATCGCTATATTAATTGCCGTAAACCTAATAAGCAAACCCAAACGAATATCATAGGCATGTTCTCATCCTACACCCCAACCGATGGTGAGAAGCTATTCTTGGAAAATTATTCAAGTTCAAAAGTGGAAGGATAAGGCAAAGTAATTTTGAAGATAACAATGGGCAAGGAACTTAGCATTAACAATGTTCTTTATATGCCGGATATTCGTAAGAACTTAGTGTCGGAATCTCTATTAAGCATGAATGATTTTAAATTAGTTTTTGTACCTGATAAGCTTATACTTACCGGGAATAATATGTATGTAGGCAAAGACTATGTAAAAAATGGACTATTCAAGATGAATGTCCTTACAATTGTACCAAACAACTCAAGTAATAAAATATCTTCTTCTACTTATATTCTTGAATCGTCTAATTTATGGCATCATGAATTAGGACATGCAAACTTTAATTCTATACGCAAATTAATGAATTTAAGTTTACTATCTAGTATGCATTCTAATATAAATGAAAATACGAAATTTGTGTACAGGTTAAGTTAGCCAAGGCATCGTTTCATTCAGTGGAACGAAGCGCAATACCTTTGGAACTTATTCATACAGATATATGTGATTTAAAGTACGCCCAAACAAAATGTTGTAAAAGTATTTCATCACGTTTATAGATGATTGTACAAGATATTGTTATGTATACTTGTTGAAAGGTAAAGATGAAACTTTGAAAGTGTTTAAGTACTATAAAACTGAAGTTGAAAATCAACTTGGTAAATGAATAAAGACAATTTGCCCCTATTTGACATCCATTTTTTTCTCATTCTATTTCTCTTTCTTCATTTCAACCATACATTCTATTAATAAAATAATATTACACATAAACCCAAAAATTTTCCTTACTTTTTAACCACACAATCTTCCATTAATCACTATTCCAAAAATTATTTTTCAAACAAAATGGGTGTCAAACAGGGGCTTTGTAGTAATCGAGGTGGAGAAAATGTTACACCATTTGAAGAATTTTGTTCAGAATCTAAATTTATTCATCAAACAACAACACCACACTCACATCAATCTAACGGTGTTGCTGAACGCAAAATCGATCACTGAAGGAAATGATGAATGTTATGTTGAATAATTCAGGCTTACCTCAAAACTTGTGGGGGGAAACTATATTTTTGGCAAATCATATTCCTAATAAAATACCGCACAAAAGTAAGGTTAAATCACGTTATCAGTAATGGAAATGTCGAAAACCTTCCTACAGATATTTTAGGCCATGTTTGATACCTTACCTTTTCCATGGAAAATGGAAAAACAATTACATTTCCACCCATTTGTCATGTTTGATAGCCAAATTTTGGCTTGGAAAAAGTTTTGCCAGCCCCTTGTCCACGCGCCTAAACTCCTTGAAATGAGGGACTGGCCTTTTTTTTTTTTTTTTGGCAATGAAATAAATATCATGCTCAATTGTAAAAAAAAAAAATTCACTTTAATGGACAATTTTCATGTAAAACGAAATCAAACGAACACTAAACTTTGATGAAAAAAGAGTGAAAAATAGTTTTCAAGCAAAAAAAAAAATTTTAAAAACTTTTTGGCAATAGTAACAAATTTCATAACCAATTGTAAGAAAAAAAATCACTTTAATGGACAATTTTTATGTAAAATAAAGCCAACAGTGAACAAAAAAAATCCAAAAATTCAAAAAATTTCCGGGTGGAAAATTATACAAATCAAATACACTTAATTAACAATTCCCTGGAAAACAATTTCTAGACAATTACTTTCCCTGACATTCATGTTCTTTCCACCCATTTTTCACCATTACAATCAAATGGACCCTTAAAATATGTGGGTGTTTGACAATGGCACAAATACCTAAACCTAAATAAACATATTGGACCTAAGACAATTTATTGTGGTTTTATCGGATATGCAAATAATAGTAGTGCATATCAATTATTGGTTCATAAATCTGAAATACTTGATGTACATGAATGTACTATTATTGAATCAAGAGATGTATGATACAATACTATAGGAGATCACATATGTAAGTGTGAAGTGGAGCCGCTACGATAATTTGAGGTTTAAATTCTCTTAAAGCACATATGAAATGAAGAGTTGTTCATAGCCAAAATGAACACAATTATAATAACCAAAGTGGTTAGATGAGTAATGGTATTGGTATAGTTGTTTTGATTTACACACACGACTGAATGGTTCAAAACATCGCGTTCACCAATTAGCTTAGTAAATTCGATTGTATTCAACAAAGGAAGGTTCAAAGTCACAAGCCACATATCCTGATGCTATAGCTCGACGCATGTTCTCCTTTGTAAGAATCTACATATGATTTGCATTATGGATAGCATATTGTGGAATTTCCATTTATGTGAGGGATTATTGGAATTGGTTAAGCATAAATATGGAAAAATGACTTTCATGTCAACTTCGACCAAATATTTGGACTTAATCCGATAGTCAAATTATGAAAATACATAGACCAACTTGTTCTACTCGTCATGTAGATCGTCGTAATATATTTGGAATCTTAAAACCAATTCCGTGTGAATGAGAAATTACGGTCCAACATTATAAGGAAAGAGAGAAAACTGGCTAGGTATTTATCTAACTCCGTCGCTCGTCAGTGCTCAAGCGGTGAGGTTGTCGCTCGAGTTACCGGTGAGCTACGGGCCCTCTGTTTCTGACGCTCGAGCAACGAACATGCGACATGCTAGCAACAACAAAAGTTACAACCCTTAACAAAAGTTACTGAGTTTTGTGGCGCAACAGTTCACTCACAACCTTTCCTCCTCTATAAATAAAACCTTTGGAATGTTCATTTCATTATCCCAATGATATGCAATCATAGCTAACATAAAATTCAATATTTTTTTAGCCAAAACTTTGCATAAAAATTGTTTTTCCATTTCATTCAAAAGGAATACAATAACCTAATTTAAATTCGTTGATTCTTATATTTTGAAGTGTCACTAATACAAGAAAATTGTTGTTATATATTGAGAGTTGATTGTTATCGTCTGTAAGTACTATTGCGAAGCAAATTCGACTTAAGGACAAAAAGTTCAACTCTCACCTTGACTTTGATTTCATTTTGTGGTAGTAGTTTGATTATTTTATGATTTATTCTTCGATTCCTTGCCATTACTCTATCTAAATTTGGTAATGTTGGTAAGTTTGTTTTTAAAGTCATCACTCAATTCAAATTTCCATCAACAGAAATTTGATTCTTTTTTCTTCTTAACCTTCTGTTTCTGGCGAAACTTCACCAGTGGAGTGTTTTGAATTTGTTAAATTCAGTCCCAGATTTTCTCTTTGGGTAATTTACATTATTCTTCCAAGCAAGATCTCCATTTGTGTATGTTCTATTTCTTTCCTTATTATCTGCAACTATTAT
The DNA here is from genome assembly GCA_035079005.1 of Fraxinus americana. Lineage (NCBI taxonomy): Eukaryota > Viridiplantae > Streptophyta > Magnoliopsida > Lamiales > Oleaceae > Fraxinus > Fraxinus americana. Next base: position 5,347,287 of record CM068714.1, on the reverse strand, counting down.
GTACTTAGCAGATCATTCAAAGATTTTCCCCTTCAGTAATCCCACTCGTAAAACTACAAACAAAACTATGTGCATGTCACGATACTTGCACGCGATGCTGGAGAATGTGGTACATTATTTGTTAAGTTAACCTTAGAATAACATGTTCATTTTTTCTTCTGAACTTCGCACGTTCCTTGCACGTGCATGAAATGTTACATATTTGTACCATGTTGCATTCCTTGCACGTGAATATGCTACAGTCTTTATCAAGGTTAACCCTCAAGCAACGTGTTCATTCTTTGCACATGAACTGAACATTACGTTCGTTGCACGAGCACACATTCCTAGCACGTGATTGTGACACGGGCACACGCACTTAACAATAAGATGGTCCAATGTACTTTAAAATGGGCATGATAAGAATCAAAATGGGAAGAACAACTCAAACAAGATAATATATAGTAAATAAATATTTTTTTAAAAAAATCCTTCAAATAAAATGGACATAAAATTTCAAACTAAAAACCAAAAGCTGCCAAAACAAAAACCAAGAAATTTGAAGCAATTTTATAAATTTAAACTCACGAGGAAGTCGGAAATAAAAATCAAAGATGCTGCAGAATTCTTGTATTCCTACTAAAATTCAATTTTCAAGTCACCTGTCTTCTCTTGTATGAGAAACGTTATTGGGACCGATCAGAAACTATTGATCTTCGTTCTTCGCCAATCATCCAATCCATCCCTTCAAATGCTTCTGTACCATCACAAAATCGTAATTCTATCTTAATCAGAATAAAGAAAGAGTTGAATTATGAAAATAAGAATAAAAAACAGCACCATCTATTTGGCACGAGTTCGAACAAGAGTCACAAACAATCATTCTTTTACAAGATTAAGGATAAAGGTTGATTCTTGCTTGAGGACTATATATTTCTCTAAAAATATGAACAATCCTAATAAAGGTTAAATTTTTTTAAAATTCATCTCTAATCACATGATGCAAAATGGGTTAGATTCACTTCAATGGTTAGGAACAAAAATAAAACCCAAAGATTATTGTTGCATAGAAAATGTGGGATATGCATTCACATTATAGCCAAATCACTAACCTTTCAAGGTGTATGTTCGGTACTCAACCCCTACCACATAGAATTATAGACCAGATCTTAGCTTCTTTTGTTCTTTAATACTTTCCAATGCAACCCAACCTCTTTTTCTTCTTTAATATATCCAATACAATCTAGTCCACCTCCCCAAACAGGCCATCAAGGTAATGCCAACCATATTGTTCTAATGTTACAAGTATCCAAACATGCACACATAGAGAGAGGAAGGGAAAACACACCCCTGAATCATGATTTTGGGATTCTCCAGTTTCAGAGGCTGGTTTTGCATTCCTCTTGGCTTTGAGCAACTTTTCACGATTTTCATAGAAGTTGAAATCTTCTAATATAGAAGTCTTTTCTGAATAATTCTTGAAAATGCTAAGCATTTCTAACCCTTGCTTCAGTCCAATCTGTTAAGAACAATTATGATTACAAAAGCATCCGTCAACATTATGAAACCGACTCTTCTAAATAAAAACATAGGGAAATCTTAAGTAAATAGTATTTATTAAAAAATGTTATAAAGAATATGGTTAATTTCAAGTTCAATTAAAATTACATGCACATCCATGTTCATACAAGTTCAAGGCTAGAATTCAAATTGAATTTTATTTAGAGCCTGTTTGTCTACCATTATTGGTAGAAAAATGGAGTAAGGAATAGTATTGTTTGGAGAATGTGTGGTTGAAATTTAAAATAACTTTATTGGTTTGTGTGTTGAATATTTTATTGAGTAAATATGTGGTTGAGATTGTTTACTGTAGAAAACAATATTTGTAAAAATTGTAGACAAACAGGGGCTTAAAATGATATGCTCTAAAAGAATGTTGAAACATAAGTAAGAAAAAGTACCTCTTGTGCATCCCTGGTATATGTCACGGACCTATTATCATTGTTTTCAAGGGTAATATGGTTTAATTGAATGTTGGGAATGTCTTTAATGATGTGCCACTTCACGGGGAAGAAACCGTTCCACTTGTCAAGTTGCCAGAAGTCCATATTTTTGTTGAAATCAACCTGTCCAATCATCTCAGCTACGCCTATGAACTGTCCACTCGCGTTCACCTTGATATAAACCAAGATATAAATCACTCAAATAAAAGAAATGCGTGTTGGGTAAGCAATATGGAACATGACTAAATAGTCAATATAATGTACAAGATTTTAATTTCTTTTTCTTCTTTAATAAAGCCAATTCTATCAAATCATCTCTACCAAACAAGCATGAGTGGCTGCAACTACTAAAACAAAGCATAATGAGACTAAAAAAGTGGAGTAAATGCTTTATGTAATGATAAACTCAGGTTTAGTTAAGATGACTATAGCAAAAGATCACAAACCCCAAAAATATTGGCTGCTGAGTTGCAAAATAAAAGGAAGAAATGAAATAAGCTTACAGAAAAGAATAGAAAGACTGGACATTTCGCTCCTGATTTGCTTGATGTGGCATTCACATCACGGAAAGCAGCATCTAATTTCTTGTTTCCATTTGGAGTACTTGACCAAACCTCATATTTGATGCACTTGTGAATGTCATCCTCGCTATATGACTTGATCACATAAAACTTTGCTTGATCATATTGTATTTGAAACTCTTCTAAGTTATATTTGTCCCTTGGAATAGCCAGCACTGACTGCTCAACCTCAGCTGATTGCAGCACGGAATTGATCCTATTTTTGGCTCTAGGACCACGAGTTAATTCTGTTGATGCTCCAAATTCTCCATTTCTTCTAAAATTTTCTCTTGACTTGTATCCATTATTGTCGTTCCATACTCTGCCAGTTGATTGATAATTCCCTGGACCATAGTGCATGAAACCACCTGAGTTTCGGTTTGTGGATGGTGAAAATTTTCCAACTGGTTGAAATCCATTCGGGATGGCAGTCGAACGGAAACCAGATCCTAACTACAACAGATGATAACTTTCAGTCAAGAAAACATGTCTTCAAGACACCAGGGCAGAAAAACAATGACATAGAAAGATTTATTAAATGCAGATCTCAATAAAGTAAGTGCATGTTTGGTAGGGAGAACGTGATAGTACTAGACAACAAATATGAAAGAAAAAGAAGCTAAAGATCTTGTTCGTTATACTGTTAAGTCATGTCCAATGCTTTGGACCAAATGTACACTAAGTATTTTTAATGATTACTTGCAAACAAGAAAAAAAATTCTTCAAAAAATAAGAAAAAGGAATACAAAGTGCCAGTTTAAGTCTTACGTAGTAGCCGCTAAAGACTACCATACACTATATAGGTAGTTTAGGAGAATATGAAGTTCAGATTAACCCAGAAGAAATCATGATATACCTTGTTTAACGGATTGAGTGGCTGAGTAGGACGGATAGAGTTTGAAAAATTAGAAGCAGGCTGTTGTACTTTTGGTTTCCAACCCAAACTTGAAGCCTCACTTGAAATATTGTTATTGCTTGAGTTGAAAGCATTCGACTTCCCCGAACCACTTGGTCCCATCATAGACTTTATAGTACCGGATTTAGCAGCAGAGCCAAATGAGCCATTTCCACCATAGGTAGAATCATACGTGTAGCATGGAAAGGCGTCTGATCCATAAGGACCATAGCCAGGCATATAATAGACAAGTGAATTATTATCTGATTGGATACCCTGGTAAGTAGTGAATTAATAAATTATCATGTAAAGAGTAAAAATAAAGAAAACAACAAATTACAGGAGTTCTACATGAGAAGAAGCTTCAAAATTCCAGATATTATACACTGGATAAATTTACAATTCCAGTCATGTGGGAAGAACGTACTTTGTAAGAACCACCTGATGTGCTAAAATAACCTTTGTCATCCGACTGAGCAATGGTGCCATTATATCCTGCAATAACATCGAAGTAGTAATACGGTAAATACACTAAACCGATCATTTGAGTGATTTACAAATGATCTTCAGCTTCACATATAAACAATATCGACAAGGTGCACGAATCTTGCACTGCCCTCCAACCTAACTAGAAACAACATCTTTCCCCCAACTTCACTATCCCACTATCAAGAAAAGGTGCAGTTTATAGAAGCTATTTTTTAATACAGAACCAGTTAACTTCTAACCTGGGTAGTAATAGTCATAATAGCTAGTGGGTGAATAATAAACACCTTGCTCCGAACCTGATGTTTGATCAATGACAATTCCTTTGATACCGGATGTAGCATCCTCTATGGAAGATGCAAGAGAAACTGAAGCAGATGGTATTTCATCTTTCCCAGAAACCTGAAAGGTCAAAATTCAGAAAATGCACATATTATGCACAAATTAAAAAGAATGACTCTTTTTTTGCTACTTCCCTCTCAATTAAATTTCCAAAAGTGTCCTTACTTTTTGCAATATAGGCATATTATGAAGGCAGAAAACAGAAGAAAAACAGATTAACTACATGCTACAAGAACTAGTAAATTTCATGAACAAAGCTCAGTATGGAAGTTGGAGAGCAAATGGGTCGTAAAATCATCATTGCAACTAAAATTACAATTTTACTGCCTAGGATGCCAAGAGAGAAACGTGAGATACTGTGTGCAATTCAACCATGAAAACTCTACAACTTTAACTAGCAAAAAACTATCACATTGATAGTCTGACCAAAAAGAAAAGGTATATTTTTTGATTTGAGTAATTTTTTTACCTCGAATACAATGAGGCCTGAAACTTATGAAGTATGATAATTGATTCAAACCCAGCAAAACAATTTGAAAGGAGGAGAAAGGGAACAGAACATTTAAGTTGGGTAACCGGTAAACAAATTATATAATTAATCAAGATAAATAATTGTCTCTCAAGAAAAGCCACCTTAAAAAAGAGAAAGCAGAAAAGGTAATATGAACTATCTTGAAGCCAAACTATGTCGATGAAGGCATACCATATCTTTTCCAGAATGTTCACTTGAGGAATCAGAACTCGGACCAGGAGCTATTGGCTCAGCTGTAACATATGGTTAAGTGCATCAGATATATATTTTCCTACAAAATTTACAAACTGAAACATGTGGAAATAAATTCACTAACTATATACACAATACTACCTAAGAGAATATATAAATCAACTCTTGAGTTTATAACTTAATATTGGAACTCATAAACCTATATACCCTTATTTTGTAAATTGAAGAGGCATTGTTGTTAAACAAAAAAAGTGTCAAAGATAGAAATGCGTAAGAAAAACTTCCTAAAGCAATTAATAAATTGATTTCTTCAGAGGACATCAACATAGTATTTAAACTAATGCTCCATGCATGTTCTTATCCATCTTCATCAAAAACATTTCATGAATCCAATCATGCCAAACAAATGCCATATAATCAAGAGGCAAAGAATACCATTTTCTACATTCTTCCCTCCAGTCATTGTGTATCTTCAAAATAAACCTTCTGGCCTACAAAAAACAGAACGAGGGAAAAGGATAAAACAAAAACACTTTGTACGCGTATAGAAAAGACAGGTAGTGTTCCCTCGGTATATTTAGTCATCAACAGTATGAGAAATACTCTTAATTATAAATAAAATCTCATAAATGAAATCCTGATTTTTCATCCAATAATAATGCTGGAAGAGTAAATAAATTAATCAATGAAAAATCAACAAAAGGTAGACATATATCGAGCATCCTCGTGCAAAAGGGGATTCTGTTATTCCCTCTTAGATGTGAAAGAGAAGGATTCTTTATCTCTTAAAAATTTAGCAATGCACAAATAAACACAACTCAACTTTTGGACACCATGAAAAAATCTTCATAAACTAGTCACTATTGAGGGTTTTTTACATGGCCCAAAATATACAAACAGAAGATATGTTTTAATGAATGAAAATAAGGATAGCACAAATCACAGAAATGGGTTATTTATAAGAACACTTTGGTTTTTTCCCCACTCACGAAAATTCTCCTACCATTGAAAAGACAAAATAAAATGTCAATGAAAGAAGACTTTTTTTTTATGCCCACCCCATAGTATCAAATACAAGGATTATTTTCTCTGTATCGTGCAGCCATCAATTCATTTCAAAAGGGGCCTCCGTAGATATACGTGCCTCCGTATTATTGTAGTGAATAGAATATTTCGAATCTCACACAAACACACGAATTTGGGAGCCAAAAATTACAACTTTGGAAGAAAAAAGAGAACCATGTGAAATTTTTAGTCTTATAAAACAGCTTTCTATTCAGCATGGAATCAAAAAAGAGAAATTTTCTTCCCAAGATGAAAAGAAAGGAACTTTACTATGCATAAAGTATCCTACATAAAAGCAAATTGATAAATGCACACATATATTCAGCTTAATGTGCTTGAAAGTTTGAAAAAACTAGTGTATTGTCACTTGTAAAAATAGCATAATCTCAAGATTTCAAAAAACCAAGTACAATATCAAACCTGCAAGTTCTGATTAATGGGAAACCGCTTTATTTACAAAGCCAAAACGATTTTCAGTGGAAGTGGAGTCGAAGAGCGGAAGAGGTAGTGAGAGAAGAAAGATACACGCAACGGAGGCGTGTATGCTCAGAAGACTTATGTACCAAAAACCCTTGATCAGATGATCAGATCTAACGGCTGCTTCTGTTTTCTATTGGTTCGCAAGATTAATGTTGTCTCGCTTCGATGGTACTACATTACAAACATACATTGAGTATCTGTTTGTCTATCATTATTGTGATGAAAATGATGTAATGAATAGTATTTTTTGAAAAATGTTTTGTTAAAATTGAAAAAACCTTTATCGATTTATGTGTAGAATATTTTATTATTTGAATGAGTGGTGGAAATTGATTACTGTAGAAAACAATGTTTTGAAAAATGGTAGACAAACAGGGACTGAATTTTTTTACATAATTCTTACAGACTCTTCACAATAGAGGGTGTGGACTGTGGACCACATCTTGAAAATTTTTTATTCACATGGGTCTCGCGTGCATGTAAGAGAGGGTAAACAATTCGGTACATTAAATTATGTACAAATATATATCATGTGATACGTTTAATTAAATACGAAATTATCTGATCATACGTTCAGTTTATTTACACTTAAATATTCCATAAACAAGGGTTATAATAACAGTTGAGCTATTTTAAATGAATTTTCTTCCGGCGGTCAATGAGATTAGGGGATGTTTGATAAAGTTTTAACCTATTTTAGTAAAAATTGATCAAATATATAATAAAATGTGAGCCCTTTAAATATATAATTAAAATTATTTTTTTTAACTTTGAGATCAAATTTTATTAGTTTTTTAGTCTATCCACATCAAGTACTTAATTACTTAAATCTTAAGGGTCTGCTTGTGAGTTTTGAGGTACTGATTATGAACGTTGTTAAAATATCGATTTTGGACATTTACGGGAGTTCGATTTTAGTTGGTTCTAATAGCTATTTTTTAAAACAATTCAACTCGCGCTTGTGAGTTTATTATCTAATAGTTATGAAATTTTTCGAAAAATAAATAAAATAATATATATGTTTATATAAAAAATGTGTGTACGAAAATAAGTTAATGACTTCAAATACTTCATGTCTACATTTTTTTTTCTTCTCTCGTCAACCCCAATATTCAATTCATTATATTGAATTACTTCGAGAAATTACATGGTATCGAGAGTACATTCACCTTTCTCAATAAAGTATTTTGACTAACACTTGAATTATTCAACAAGTACAAATTTACCCACAAAGACACAAATACATCCCCCATATATATGAATTAAGCATGAAGCGACCGCCCACCTTCAGATGGAAAGTAATATAAAACAAGAAAGTATTGCAATCAAATTTTGTTAAAGAGAGTTTTGGGTTTAAAAAAAAAATTATTGTATAATATTGAAATGTCGAACTAACGAAATATGTCCCTTAAATTGATACGAAATAGGATAGTATTGAATGTTGAAGTCGAGGATGGACGGCGAAGAACCCAGAAAATTGAAAAACAAAGAATCATACAACGTTTGGAGAAAAGAAATATTTGAATAGTTGCTAAAGACATAATAGTTGCGGACGATTATAAGGAAAGAGGTAGAAAGCACGGAAATGGAGATTTTGATAGGAAGAGTAACGAAAATTATCGAAAGAGAAAGCACGGACTGAGCAGAACAAATCCGAAACACTCTACAAGTGAAGTTTCGTTGAAAACAAAAGGTTATGGAGAAAAGAGTGAAATTTCACCTCAAACTTTGAAGTTTGCTTCAACGATTTTTTTTGCTTAGTGCAAAATAGGGTTGGACAAAACTTTCGAACTGAATCGAATGATTCTTTTTAGAATTTTAAGTCAAATATTTGAGCGGGTATCTGAATAGAGAATCGATGCCAAAAATCGAAAAACAGAATAAAAATAGAATATCTCTAATTTTTTTTTATCTTAAATAAGCCAAATTATTTTAATTTTTTCAAAAAATTTGCTAACTAATTAATTTAGCCCAAACCCCAAAAATGATTTTCCTATTTCTAATTTTCATTTCAAGTCCAATTAATCAAATTAACCTAAATTTTACGTAAATCTCTTATTCTACCATAATGTTGTTTATGTCTAGAGAAATCGAATTGAAAGTCTCTCTTTATTATTGTGAGTTCGCTATCTTTCTCTTTCCGAAATCTATGAAGAACTCAACAAAGAGAAACGCAAAAGATATCACGGGATTGGACTACATTATTTTGTAAAAGCTGGATTGTTAGTTAATTAATGTAGCGTTGTTTTAAATGTCAAAAAAATAATTATTGTACAGAACCCGAGAACCGAATGGAACCGAACTCGAACGGTTCTATAATTAAATTTAGACTTGACGGTTCTATTTGCTAAATACCCAAAAATTCGAGTTCAGTTCGATTCTCCCTATAACCGAATCGAACCAGACCATGTCCAGACTTAGTGCAAAATGGAGATGTAGGGTTTGTCTTTTATAGGCAAACACATGATACCTCCATGCCGTCAGATCTTTTAACATACTCCAGATCGTTAATTGACGAAGAGATCACAACCATTGAATCTAAAGTGGTGGGATATCAAAAATTTAAATGAATGCACCAAATTTGCCACGTGCCTCACGAGCGAATCATGCGAAGAGATCGTAGCTCTTGAATCGAAAGTGGCGGGATATCAAAAATTGAAATCAATGCACCAGATTTACCACATGCCTCATGTGCAAATCATGTGAAAAAATCGCAGCTCTTGAATCAATGCACCAGAATTTACCACACGCCTTACGCATGCACGAATCATTCGAATGATGGCGACAATGATGATCTTGGCATTCCGTGCAAGGTGACATGTAATGCCCAAAAAAGTCACAACATTTCTAAAACTAATCAGAGTTGAACATAGTTGCACGTTATTGTAAAATACTTTATAAATGTTGTAAAATAAGGAGGAATTGATAAACCTCAAACGAACTAAATAAAATAAAATTTAGAATATAAATTTAAGAGAAGAAAATTGTACTCTCAAAACTTAAATTGTATTTTTCAATTTTTTTTATAATGAAATACTACAAATTAGCAACATTTTTATACTACATTTGACACATAAGAATAATTGCTAATACATGAATTTAAACACTTATTAAAATTCCTAGATACATAAATAGAAATAAATCCATATATAACCCTAGATTCATGTAGATCAAGATTCATTTAGGCTTTGTTTGGGAGCCATTTTCCCGAAATTTTAATGAGAATTTCGAACATTGGAAATAGTATGTTGCAGCCTTTTCGGTAGCAATAATTGATGAAAAAATGGCTCCCGTATTTGTACAAGTGTGAAATGTCAATAATGCACTGATTTGGGAATATTTAATGCAAATATAAGGGGCACTTTTTTGCCTTTCCATAAAACAATTTATTTGACCGATAAGAAGGTAGTCAAAAACATCCGCTGCAGTGGGGCCCCCTTTACCGTATAACGTTCCAAATTCTCATTAAAATTTCTTGAAAATGACTCCCAAATAGGGGCTTAGTCTAGATTAATATGAATGTTAATTAATTGAGAATCAATAACACAAAATTCATATAAGACAAAGATTTTGTAGTATTTATTATATATTCAAAAACGAAAAGTAAGGTATTATTGAAATAATTGAATTGTAGTAAGGTTAAAATTGTCCAAAAAATCATTCTCTAACGTGATATTTAATATATTATCAAGTTTTATTTAATTCTGAAAATAGGGGAAAATCGAGATTTAAATAGATTAGTGAGTGACATAATTGATAACTTATGGTTTTTTAGGACTCAAATGAACAAGGTCAGAAAGTTAAGACAAGGAACAAAAAAGAAGAAATTGAAAGTTAATGAACAGCTTTTTCATTATCAGACAACCATCTTTAAAATGTCATTTATGAGTCGTACATTTGGAATTAGTTCTTATGTGATAGCTTGTTTAAAAGTTCGTGGTCGTGACCTTCATTTTGACACCGAGTTTTCCTATTTTCTGACACATATAAATGCCTCAAATCGTGTGACAAATTGAGACTCAAAATGTTAATTGCTGAAAATTTTGTAAGCATGCAAATTTTATGTTTGAATCGTCATCTCTATGACGATAGTATGGCCACTTTAGTTACCCAATTGATGTTATTCTTGTCTCCATGACTTCTTCGGTATAAAAACTTACAAATAAACTTAACCGCTCAGTTTTGGAGAAAACTAATGTAGAAAAAAATGAAAACTAGTTTGAAATGAAAACTAGTTGCAAAATATACATATATACTACAATACAAGGATTAGTTTTGCAATTTTCCTAACTTCTGTGTGGCCACAAAATCTCATAATTTTCTACAACAAAAAGAAAGCTTGCACGCATGTTAAAATATCAGTAGATGAACATATATTAAAGAAAATTGATTTTAAACCAAAGATAAATATTAGGGCAAATTTTGTCATTTAATTTCTCAAGGGTTCTTCTTCGATTGCTGATAGACGACAGAAGACGAGGATTGAAATTCTTGTGAGTGACGGGGAAATTCCGACAGCATTTGTACAACCTCTCTCATTGTTGGCCTTTCAACACTGTTTTCTTGAATACAAAGCATTGCAATGAAAAACAAATGCATGGCTTCTTCTTGAGGCACCATTGTTAACCTTGAATCGATGATATCAGTAACTTGTTCTCTTCGACAATCCGTTGCTTGTTTGATCCACCTTACGATGTCCACACCTTCTCCAAATTCGCCCACCGGCTTTCTCCCGGTTATCAGCTCTAGAAGTACTACTCCATAGCTGTAAACGTCGCTTTTTTCATCCACTTTCAACGTATATGCATATTCTGCAATATTTGTAGAAAACATAAAAAGACAATGACCTCTAGAGTTCAAATGTTACAAATCTGATGTATCAAAAAGAAGTAATTTTTTGAAAGTAATTTATTTGAATAGCAGCAGACACGAAATAACTAACAGCAGGCAGGAGTAATAGAAATGCAGAAAACAGTGTTATTAAACACAGATTAAGGTACTATGTACGTACCTGGTGCAATGTAGCCATAAGACCCTGCAATTGCTGACATGCACTGGGAGGCATCCCCATCTACCAAGAATTTGGCTAGCCCAAAATCTGCAACATGAGCTTCAAAACTGGAATTCAACAAAATATTATTGGGTTTGACATCTCTGTGCAGGATCAGTGGGGAGCAATCATGATGTAAATAGCACAATCCCTTTGCAGCATCTAATGCAATCTTGTACCTAATATTCCAGCTCAAGAATCCACCTTTTTTTCCATGCAGCGCCTCTCCTAAACTTCCATTTCTCATGTATTCGTACACAAGAAGGTTCGTGTCCTTGTTGGAACAAAATGCGAGGAGTCTTACAATGTTTCTATGTCGAATGTTTCCTAGTGTTTGAATTTCAGCTCGAAATCCATGATCACGACTGTTAATGCCATTAAATCGTAGGAGCTTTTTGACTGCAATTTCAACTCCATTAGGCATTTTACCATGGAAGACGATTCCAGCACCACCCTGACCGATCACGTTGCCATCTTTTATGCATTCCAGGACATCGGAAACTGTGAAGTCGAGCTTTTGGAAGGTGGTCATTTTCCAAGAATCAGAGGCGTTTTTCTTGAATGACTTGGCCTTGATTATAGCTGCTGTAAAGACTACAGAGCACATTAGAAGGCCAAGGGCGAATATAACCTTGAACAAACCACGGGACTTTCCCGCTGGACTAGTGAGTGCTGTGACATTGCAAGGATTGTGTAATAAGGATCCACAGAGTCGAGGATTGCCCGCGAATGAAGATGCATTGAAGACTGAAAACTCACCCGATTCAGGTAGCATACCGGATAGATCATTGAATGAAAAATCAGCCGTCGTTAGACTCTTCATTGAACCAATTGAATTAGGAATGGTATCATTCAAATGGTTTCTCGATAGGTTTAAGTAATTCAGGATCCGATTATTGCTTATTTCTGGTGGAATTGAGCCACATAGACTGTTCTGGCTGAAGTCCAAATAAGTCAGATGAACACAATTTCCAATTTCTGGTGGGATTTTTCCGGTAAGAGAATTTCTACTAAGATCAAGCTTTAGAGCTTGGTGAAGTTCACCGATAGAAGGTGGGATTGGACCAGAGAAATTGTTCCCACTGAGCAAAAGGATTTGGAGGGAAGACAAATTTGAAAGAGAAAATGGCAAAGATCCCGAAAGTCGATTGTTGGACAGATTCATTTGACCTAATTTAGTTGGTTTCGACGAAGAAGTACCACGTTCAGACAAGGTCCCCGACAACATATTGTTCTGCAATTCAAGAAAATTTAGCTCAGGCAAGTAAATGAACCCATTTGGAATGCTACCATTCAAGTAGTTTTGCCCCAGCCTCACCCTAACAAGACTTGAACATGTGCCCAAGTCCTCCGGTATTGAACCAAAAAGAAAATTTTTATTCAGAATCAGTATTCTAAGCTGTTTTGAGGCACAAACCCCTTTCGGAATTATACCGGTAAGCTTGTTTGAAGACAAATCCAGGTCTTGAAGCTTCTGATTTAGGCCAAGATTCGCCGGAATAGTGCCAGTGAAATTGTTCGTCCAGAGGCCCAGAACTTCCAATTCAGGATATTCAGCAATAAAATCTGGTATCCACCCGTGTAATCTGTTCAAGAACAGATTTAAAAGCCTGAGCTGTTTGAGATTGATCATTTCATATGGGATTTCACCAGTGAGTGCATTGAAAGAAAGATCAAGATTTACCAGGCTTGTTAAGTTGCCTAATTCCTTGGGGACTACCCCAGATAGTCTATTCAAATGCAGAAAAATTGTGTCGAGTGACTTCAAATTCCCCAGTTCAGGAGGGATTGTTCCATCCAATTCACAACATGAAAGATCCATATGTGCAAGATTCACCAGCTTGCCAAATTCCCTTGGAAGTCCACCCTCAAAAACATTGTAATAGCCCAAGTAAATCTCCCTCAAGTTAGTGAGATTGCCCAATTCTGGAGGAATTTTTCCCTCGAGATCATTTCCAGCCAGGGACAAGTATTCCAATCCAATCATATTCCCATAACTCGCCGGGATTTTTCCATAGAAGTAATTTCCACCCAATTCCAGGTGCTTCAGGTTCTTCAAATCCAGTACGCCCACGGGAAGCAAAGCAGAAAAGTTGTTGTTATATGCATCAAACACCTCCAAATTGGCCAGGCTAGAATAATTCCAATCCAGATTTCCACTAAACTGGTTGTTTGATATGTTAAGAAATCGAAGACTTCCCGTATTTTCAATCTTGATTTCACCAGTGAAATTGTTTCCATCAATGACAAGATCCATCAGGTTATCAAGCCTGGAAATTTCAGGCGAAACTGAGCCATAAAGAGCCAAGTTTGATATATTAAGCGAGATTACTCGTCCTTGGAAGCATTTGATTCCAGCCCATGAACAGATTGAGTTTGGATTAGAAGAATTCCAAGTGTTTATCACCGGATTAGACTCATATTCAAACCCTTGTTTAAGTGAAATCAGGGCATGAAAATCAGAAATGAAAGAGGAAGTAAAACAAGTACCGACAAGTGAGAAGAATGTTAGTGTTAAAACAAAGAAGGGTACCATATTTTGTTGGAAATATTTCATCGAAAGCGAGTTTGGAAGTAGTGGAAGAACAAACAAAGGATTTTAAGAGACTGATTGGTTTTGAATTTCCCAGAAAACGACTGAAAAGTTGAAGGAATATGAGAAACTTCGATTGTGTATTGGCTTAAAGAATCAATCATCTTGTGACAAAAGAGTCTTCAAGTTCAAGGAAGAAGATAATCCAACTTTTCTCACCCTCTACTTTCCCTTTTGACCTTCAGCCCAGAATCGATTAAAGATCATCAAATTTGGTGCAGATCTTGATTTAAACCAGAGTAAACTATAACACGAACACGTGAAATTTAAACCAGTAAAGAGAGACAAACTTATTTATTTAAATTACGTTCTCCCAATCAACCTAAAGATAGGAAAAGAAAAGGGAGAAATAAGGAAGGTTTTTAGTTAATTGAAAAACAGCCGTTGGATAACAGAAATTTGAAGTTCAGATTAGGGGGACAAAACTAAAGTTGATCAATTCCTCTCTTTTCTTGCTCCCTCTCTTTATTCATATTACAGAAATACCCTCAACCTTTAATCATAGAGTGGCCTTTACTTTGAGTGTGAGATGATGAAATTGCACTTTGAGCAATCAAGAATGCTGAGTTGGCTTTCACATATCTGATAAATGATACAAAGAATTCTGATTTTTCCTTAGCCATATAAATTAAGGGTTGTGCTACATGTACATAACAATTTACATAATGGTTTAATAACAAATGATGTAGCGAAATTTAATTGAATCAAAATCTAATCAATTAAATTACTTCTCTACCCATTTTGGCATCTCGTCATTATGTAAAACTTTACGTAAATAGTTATGTTATAAGATGTAGTTTCCGTAAATTAAACTAAAGAGACAAAGTGGGCATGGTAATCAATATATCCAACTATTTACAATGATATCTTGTCTCATTGACCTCACTATATGTGCTTAGACGATCTTTCGTCGGTGCAAAGAATCTAACTATAGTGAATCTTTAGACGGTTTACAAAATGAGCCAAAGGGATTCATCTCATCGACCAAAGAATGAGACTTGTGTTTTCTTATCCCTCTCTTTTTTTTTCTGCAATGCACTGAAACCAAAGTAGTACTTATATCAAAGTTTTCAGGGGACCAGGTTTGCAGCCAGTGAATTTTTTCTGCAAATTTTGCATGGTAGTAGTTTCAAGGAAATCCTTTCGACAATTAAAAGTTCAATCATGCTACACAAACAAGCTCGGGGATTAAAAACAAGGGGACACATGGCGCAACATCACTGGGTAGTTTGGAAAAAAAAAAAAAAACCTTAGCTACACGGTGCTACCAACGCAGTACCTATTCCTGCCCTTGTTCGCTCGCAATCCCCATTTGAGTAGTATTATTGTTAAAAGTAGCAAAGATGCTGAATCATATAGTCAGTGGAATCTATAGATAAGAACAAAACTTTGTGCAACATACTTTTAAATTTTCAGTTCATTTTTAACCATATTAAATAAGAAAAAGATTTTGGGAAATGAACACAAGATGGATACTTTTGCATTTACTAGAAATTGGGTTTTGATGAGTAGAAGTGTCAATCTCGAATCATTTTGCATGGCACATGTGAAGCCAGCAGTTCAAAAATGTTGTACTTTGTTGCATGTGTGCGTATAATATATGTATTCTGGGCATTTTTTCTGGTTCCAATTGCAATTGCCACAGTTGGAGACATGTGCCAGAAGAATAAAAGTGAATGTAAAAAAGTAAAAGAATATGCCTCAGTTTGGCAAATTTATAAATGGTTTATGGGCTTAGCCCCCGTTTGGGCCACCTTATTTTCTCATTAAAATGAAAAATACGACCGTTATCCATCACATCAACATTTAAATTCAAATTTTCTATCTCTTGTGTGGCCTCAATAACGACTATATTTTTTATTCTCATTCTATAAAAAGATGGCTCAAAAAATATTTGGGAGGGACTTTTATTTTTGTTATTGTAGAAGAGTTTCCTAAGGAAGCTACCTCAAGTCAACTTCCTCTAAATGCTCTTCTAGCTAGATAAAGTATTTCTAGAAAATTATCCATGATTCAAAAGCAGTCTTAGCCCCTGTTTGACACCCTTTTTTTATCTCATTCTCATTCTCATTTTTCTACAGTACTCATTTCTAACCACACATTCTTCAAATAAAATAATATTACACATAAACCCAAAAATTCTTCTTACTTTTTAACCACACATTCTTTACATCAATCACTATTCAAAAACTCATTCTTCAAAATAATGGGTGTCAAACGGGGCCTTAATCTCATAAGCAACTTTGACCTTTAAAAAATCCAGTCAAATGGTCCTATAAATAGGAATAGTAAGATAAAATAGTGGATCCCACGAAATATATGGATATTAAAGAGTAGTGGTTATAAATTGTATCATGACGGATGATTATCAATACATCATTACAATGTTTTTTTTAAGTACGATCAATAAAGACTATGTTGTATGTATAGATTGCATGGAAGAAACAATCTGCAGGAAAAACTTTTTCTTTTTTTCTGCTGTATTCCTCATTGCCCTCCCTGAGTTTTATTAGAAGATAGAATAGTATTAAAGAGAGCTGAAAAAGTAAAAGCAGAGGTAAGAAATCTTTGTTTTTGATCTTCCACTTGTAAAGAAACTAAAGATAAATATATGAAACTTCCCACCCCCTTCACATGGAAAGAAAAAAAAAATGCCTCTGAGAAATTCAAGACTCCTCATATGTGCATGGAAAAGTGTGCTCTTGTGTTATGAATAAGAAGTTCCACTGAGCTTTAACTCTCTCATGGAAATTTAGACTGCGAGGTGAACTTTTGAGGTGTCTCTGCCTGTCCAGTTAGTGGGTAGGGCTGCAATTTTTGAAAAGTCATTTTCATGTTGCAATTGAAAAATCTCGTGTAACAAATCTTACAGCTAGATTGATCAAGTAGTGAGTATAAAAATAACATGCATGGCAATTCAATGTCTCGGATGTGGAGAGGCTCGACCAACTTTAACACCACTACATGCATATAATACATTTTACTCAAATCAGTATCATTGAGAGGTCGACCTTATATTTTGATTTGATTTGACTCCACTAGATGATTAAGTTACATCACTTGATGTTGATTTGGATTGAGTCAGGATTAAATGTCTCTTGTGGTGACATCTTTGTTTCTTATCTCTTAGATTCCACATATTGGATGAGTCCATCAGCCACTTCCAAAAGCCCTGAATCAAGAAAAGTTGGTTGTTTTTTAGTTGGATTGTCATCTAATCGATATATAATATATCATTTTGTCGTATATTAGACACGAATGCATACACAACACGGGCAGAACTGAATAGTGTAATGAACAAAGTTTTAGTGTCTTTTGTCAATGTTTTCTATTTGACAAGATTAGACAAAATAATGCATACAATTTTTTAATTTCTCTGCCATTTTAGTATTATCTAGTTAAATAGTGACATCATGCTTTGAAATGATAGATTCACTGCCAATAAATTATACAAAGAACATGCAAATGAGCATAAAGCAAAAGCTCAGGAATTCAAGTTTGAAATCCCTTGATTGAATGACTTTCTGCGATGCCCTGAGCTTTGTTCCAAAGGTGTTTTATTTAATTGGGAAAAAGCTCAGAAAAGAAGCATCTTTGGATGGAGCACTGTCTATTTTCCTGCCTTGCCTTAGATGGGGGAAGAGATGAAAAAAGATTGATGTCTGTGTAAAATTACAGGGTCTTGAGAGTATAAATTTTTTAAAAGAAATATACACACACGTACTCATAAAGCTTGTTTGGTTAAAGACACCTCGACTCTGCACAACGATATCACACGATATTGAGGATTTTGGGCTTCATAGTAACTTGTCGTTTTTCAATCTCAAATCAATAGGTTCAAATTCTCAATATTCATGCTCAAATCAACAAGTCTTCATGACTAATTTTTTCCCATTTTAAGTAATCAACAGAAATTAAAAGGTCGATTGTCTTTAGAGTCAATGAGCTTCGACCTACTTCAAAAAGTCCAAAACCTTTACATTAAGTAACATCGCTATATGTGCATGCTTGTGTGTGCGTGCATTCGTTGTTTATTGGTTGCGCCTCCACTAAATTGTGAAAATTTTTATAAAACAAAATATTTTCTTTCTTTTTCTCACATGAAACCTCACTCTCAAGAGAGAGAGAGAGAGAGAGAGAGAGAGAGAGAGAGAGAGAGAGAGAGAGAGAGAGAGAGAGAGAGATGTGTATCATTAAAATCTTGAAGCAAACCATTTTGCTTAAACAAATGGGAGAATGTGGACAAATCTTGGGTTAAAGTGTGGGGAATTTCTGAAAGTATGCTATTATTATGGTAGATGGCATAGTCCA
Organism: Fraxinus americana; assembly: GCA_035079005.1. Taxonomy (NCBI): domain Eukaryota; kingdom Viridiplantae; phylum Streptophyta; class Magnoliopsida; order Lamiales; family Oleaceae; genus Fraxinus; species Fraxinus americana. The sequence goes on along the minus strand of CM068714.1, from coordinate 5,328,799 downwards.
AATCTCTAGTCTTTAGCTCTGCACCTAGAAAAATTAATGATATCCCGTTTGACATTACGATTTTGACTTAGGATTGTGGGGTCAATCTGGTGGAAATCCAACTCATATGCAAGATACTTTGGTCCATTCTTTGCCAATCTAACGTCACACTCACATTTTGTCTGCCCCTACCCATTAATATATCATTATTATGTGTCCAGTGATAATTGAATCAAAGGGGAAATACTTAAATTTGATTTTGATGAATTATAGAGTGTGTTTGGTAGGGATTTTTAGGAGAAAAATTGATTTTTGAATAGTGATATGATGGGAAATGTGTGGTTGAAAAAGAAGAAAAAAGTATTGATGTGATGGAAAATATTATTTTATTGAAGAATGTGTGGTTGAAAATGAGAAGTGATTTACTGTAGAAAAGGAGAATTGTTACCAAACAGGCTCATAATAGAATCATTGAAATCTCAATTGAGAATACTTGAATTTATTAAAACTTTTAAAATCTCAGTTGAGAAAACTCGATCACATCAATTGCATGCACACAGCCTACAAGATTTGTAAAAATGAAAGAATTTTACAACATCGTTGACAATATGTCACGCAGCATGTTATTACTGGACAGTTTAAAAAATAATTTGCCTTTCCAACCTACACTTTATAAAACATTGTCAAAAATCATTGTATTGTCAATTAGACATTTTATGCACGCCAATATGTATCACGTAAGTGGCAATTTGTACGTGATTTGCAATGCATTTTTTATTAAAATAATTATATATATGGCGTGTTCGGTAGAGATTAAAATCGAAAAACAAGCTGTTACTGTTGACTTTTATTAGACGAGTGAAACCTAATAACGGCTATATTTTCAATTTTAATTGAATTTTAATCTTTATCAAACGGGCTCATAGTGTTATGCTTGCTCGCTATATAGAGTTCACATAAACACCACCTAAGATCGACCATCTACATGGAGCCCATAGTGCTACGATGTATCGCCCATCCATGTGCCATGGCTCCCATCCTGCATTGCCTCAACCATTGATGACCTTACTGAACCTCAATGAATCGAGGCCAAAGCAACTATCCAATCATTCCAAGACAATGTCCAAGGATGCAAGTATCAATCGATTCAATTCCCTATAAGGTTGGCAACGAAGCGAGTATGGCACTGATCGGTCATTTCTACCCCTGCCTCGACATACCTTACTCCATCCACATACCCTATTAAAGCGAAACGGGACGGGTTCGGAATGAGATCAGGGTGGGATGGGATAGGGAGGGATGGGTGGGTGGGTCTCCTATCCCATTTATCACTCCATTTATCTTATCTTTTTATTATTTTATTTTTTTATGTCAGTAATCAGTAAATATTATTACCTTTTTACCAATTTGTTAAAAATAACTTATGTTCTTACCCAAAATGATTATAAATCAATTATTAAAATAACTTATGTTCTTACCCAAAATGATGATAAATCAATTATTTTTGTTTGATGAAAAACTTAAATTTAAAATTAACTTTAAACGGGATGAATAACGAAACGAGGACTATGTTTCCTGTACCCGCTTCGGAGTAATGACCCTCACCACACCCACATCCCACCCCGTTTACCCAATTAGATGGGGTAATCCCCGACCCATTAGGGGCGAGGCCTCACAAGTATCTAGTTGAACAATTTTTTTTGTCCCTATGAGACGAGGCAAAGACCTCGAAAGGTCGCTGGCAAGCCTCACAATCCTACCACCATGGGCACGAATGGCGAGCTTGATCCCTGAGACAGGACAATATGGGCTAACGGCTATAGAAAGGAACCAAATCAAAGATACAATCGTGAGAGAATCAGCGACTAATATACAAGCAGCAAACTCGATATCGGTGTGATTATAATCACGCCCAAATTCGATCATAAGTTGAGGCCAATATGTCAAAGTGACTCTGGCAGTGGCAGGCAGTTGGAATCAAGACAATTGCAGAAACAGCAATTCACTGCTATACTACTCCTCCATACCAAGTTTTGCTGACAAATGTAAAGAAAACTTGCAGCAAATGAACTTGGCCATGATGTAAAACCAATAGGAAAAGAAAAAATAGTAATTTCACATGCACCATGAAACATAATATAAACTATTTTCTCACGAATCCAAATGTTGGAAAAATATTTTTCCTCCTCTAAGTGCACCATTGACAGAAAAGCCACCAAGCGCAAGAATTCAATAAACCTCACATAATGGAGTATGTATACTAGTAAGAACAAACACCCTCAACTGATTTATGGTTAAAAGCTGCAAATGAACCAATTTGCATAATCGAGTAATTTTCTTACTGCACACTTCTGTCCCGAAACGGTCAAGGGTCATTAACAATTATACTGCAAAGACCAGAGGTCTTCTGCAATCCATGTACGAAGTAATGTATACTAATAAGAACAAACACCCTCAACAGATTTATGGTTAAAAGCTACATCAACACTCATTGTATCTACAGTGGAGAATGAGTTAAAGGTCTGATCATGCATGTAAAAAACAGAGACAAAAATCCCATGGTACAGAATGGAAGACAAATGATACAAGAAATGTGTTGAGTACAATACCGTAATCTTGAAAGCTTTTTCACCCTGTAGTCCTGTACAACAAATTTCCGTGTTGAAAGAGAGGTAACGTATTCATTCTTCAATTCATGGCAGAAATTTGTCTCATCCTTCGACTAAGACATTGTCTAGCAGGACACTGATTTCCTCCTTAGTCCAATCTTCTTACAGGGTTATATCAAAATTTCCTTATTTTCTTGATAAGCCAAAAACCTAATTTCAGTCCGACTCTTCATCATCAGGTAGCACTGCTGTGAGTAATGCATACTTGACCCTGAGTGAGATCCTCCCTCTTTCAACCAGAAGTCTTGCACCTGAAACAACCCAATAACCGGGTGTTTCTTGCGGCCCTCTCGTCATCTCTGTTGTGTCAACAAATTTCAAGAGTTTAGGTGCTTGGACGGGAACGGGAGGGCCCCCGGGATAAACAGCAGAGTTTATATTCACATCAGCTGGCTGTGGAGGTGGTTTTTGAACTGATGTGAAGCGTTGACTAATCAAGGTAGATATAAGCCCAGATTTGCGGGCCAGTCCAGCGGGACCGTCCCAGTCTGGATGCTTTACTGCAACAGCTTGCTTAACAGTTGAGAAGCGGAGACGTAGGAACAGAACCTTTTTGAACCCATAATCCCCAACCTGTAACTGTGCTCCAGTGACAATTGAAAGGTCGTCGTCAGATTCAACTGGTGCGGTGCATACATGGGAAAAGTTCTTCCACTGAACCTTCTCATAATATTTGTGATCATATGATTCCTGGCGGAAGTTGCCATTTGGATCATCCTCGAGCTGGAAAACATTTGGAAGGGAGGACAGGTGCTGCAAGTGGATTGCCAAGCGGTTGCTTCTTTTACCTTCGAGATACAACCGCAGGCCAGTGATGGGCCGCTTACCCACATCAACCTGAAACGTTTGATATTTTACAGTAGGTATCCAATTAGTTTTCGGGAATGTAAATAATAGAGGAGTCGCAAAAGGGAAGAAATAGTCCAGCAAAGGCAGCAAATCATTTTGATGTTAAAAGCAACATGAAAATGGAGATTAAAATTAATTACTTGAGGGACTAAGGGGATAAAAATACTTACCCGCTTAATTAATAGTTTTTTTTATTTCTACAACTTCTAATAATTGTTTCAGGAAGTAAACATAAAACATCCAGAAATGAAATAGGTTACAATGTAGAAGACCTTATATAAAATTGCAATCTTGGGTGTTAAAAGTATCAAAGGATCGTGCACAAAGTTCCTCAGCTTAACTAAGACTGGCGCAAATGGAATTTTACTGATGCTAAACTGCAGATAATGTTAAGTTACAGCTAGGATACAAATTAATTCTGACAGAACAAAAATCCAAACATGCAATCAAGAAAACGCAAAACAATCTAACAAGCAAAGATGATTTACCGGAGTGGTATTTACAAAAAGTTTGGGACCCATTAAACTGAACTGCAATGAAGGTGAACCTTGTTGCCTCCGCTGTGGACCAAGGGGGAGATCACTGAAAATGGGTGCCCACTGCCTAGGCAACTGAAATTCCAAGAACTGGTGAAGTTCTTCAATTGGTGGTTTGTCTGCAACCAGAGTTCAACGACGAAAAATGTCAGAATTAGTAGGCAGCCAAATACATGGACATGACTTGCAAGAATGATCATATAATGAACAAGGTGTGGGTAAATATTATTGAATAACTAATTCAAGAAGCCCCTTTTTACTTTAGCTCAATTCCAAAAGGAAAATAATGGATAAATAATTAAAAACAGATAGTGGAAAATATATTTTGAAAATAAACATATTGCAAGAGCCAACTTTTGAATTGGCTTCAACCTAGATTTCTTCACATCTCAGCACACGGAGCCAACCTAAAATCTTTTCTATCAAAATCCCAAGCTAGAAGCTTCAGAACCAGATAAATACACAATGGAAAAACGGAAGATGTTACTCACAGCGCAAATATAGATTAATGGCATGGCTCAAAAATCCACTCCCAGAGACACCATTCAGGAGGGAGGTTATTGGAATAAAGGACATCGAGATCACATCAGGTTCGAATTGTACTGTTTGTAGCCACTCATTATGGGCCAAACTTCTAATATCGCTTCCACCTCTCCTTTTGCAGATGGTAACAATATCCTGTTATTTAACAAACCAATTAACTAAATGAAAATAGATCCCAGAACTCTTGAGCCCAGCAAGTAACATTGATCCAATTTGTAAAATATGAAAGACATACGTCTTTATGTGAGCAAGAACTTGATGTGCCAGTATCTGCAAACCTCAGCTTTGTCTCCCTCATTTCAAACTGAAAAATCAAATAGGCGAGGCATCAACGTAACAAATCACAGTTTATGCATTTATGAATTAATTAAACAATGCAACCAGTAGAGAATCTAATTTCTAAAATATCAGCCATTTATACAATATATGACAAAAGTTGACTATAAGTAACTATAGGCCTATGATGACTCATAATCATATAACTTCAACTTCCATTCAGCCAAAAAATTGTAAAGAGGGCAAACGGACAAGAACTTCGGAGATGACAAATAATTGGTAGATTTTTGCACCAAATTCTCTCAAGAAAGCTGGTTCTTGTTGCATCAAGGGAACAAATCTACAGTTCATATATTGATCAATTTGTAAAATAATGCAAAACACCAGCAGAGCATCTAAGTTCTACAATATCAGCCATAATATATGCAACATATGATAGTCAAGCAGTTAGCTAATAAGCAATTTTCGACCTGACGACCCATGGTGATCATACAAATTTTAACTTTCAAGCAGGCAAAGCAATGGAAAGGGGAGAAAAGTGAAGAACTTCAAATATGGCCACTAATTGATTGGTTGTCGCACCAAATTCTATCAAGCAAACTGGTTCTTGCTGATATCCAGTTCTTTCGAGATAAGATACATAATTATGTTCTTTGCATCAATTGCTGCCTAAAGAAAATTTTGAGTACTAATAAATGTGCAGATGAGAAAAAAATTAAACCAGCTTCTAAGTTTTCAAAGTTGTACCTTGGCATAAATTAAATACAAATAAAATAATTCCAAACCTTCTCAGTCTGGTATATTTGTTCTGTATCCATTCCATATTGTTCATTTGCATCTAGAAACCTTTTATCAGCCATCACCTTCAATCGTTTCTGCACATCAGCTGGTTGAAGTGATGAAGAATGCTGTTGTTTCATAAATATTACATCCTTCCCACCCATCTTTATACCAACAATAATATGCGTGCCAAACTTTTCAATGAACCTGAAAGAAAAACATGAACTTATAACAAAGGTGGAATCTTAGAAAAACAATACATTCTAAAACATAACACAAAGGTAGCAAAGGGAATCATGGATGCATCCAATTATATTTAACGGAAGAACTCAACCACCTTTAGCTCAAAATTTATTAAGATTTTCTTCGTAAATATTATATTCTCATGTAGAGTTGCAGATGACTTACAACGTAAAGTGCAGAAGGAAACAGTTTTTCATGTCCATGTAAATTTTGAAAATGCAGTAACAATCAGAATTATATATAGAATATTGAAGGATGTATGACAGCAGCAGCAGGCTTGAATTTAGTTAGGACCTCGTATTCCTTCGCTCAGAGGATATACTTTCAAAGAAAGGTACACAGATTTGAGCAAACCATTAAAAAGGTGTTCAAGCTTTCTTAGTATTCTATCACCTTCCCTTTTCTTCACACATAAGTGTGCAGTTGCCCACCACTACTACCAACTAAGAGCTCCAGATCTAAGGGTAGCAAAATATCTATTTCAACCACACACAACGATAATCTACCCATTGCTGTAAATAAGGAATAAAAAGCAAAACAGGATTCAACTTTTCGAAACACCAAAAATGATGATAAAGGCTTAAAAATAGCTTGCAATCAGAATAAAATAGTGTCTCCATTACAAACCAAGGGTATAGAAGACAATTTGTGTTATACCTTGCCAATGCAGCAGGCTCCCATGTCGATGGAACTTTTTTTTTTACGTGATCACAGAGCACCATCTGAGATTTTTCAAGTGCAACTGTGTAGAGTGTTATGAACATTCCATCAAAAGCAAGGGTTTTTGTGTACGCTGCATCTTTTTGCCAACTACCAGAAAACTCAAACATAAAATTGAAGAGCCCAGAAGGGATTTTTCCGGTCAATGACAGCTCTTGGTTAAATTGCTCTGACATCTAGAAAGTAATTTGCAAACAAAAATCATGAAATTAGAGATAAAAATGATGTGGTACAAGTTACAACACGAAGTATGGAGCAGTAGTACCATTTAAAAGTAGGCAGAGAATATCCATGCATTTAATTATTCTTCCAATCTTCTTCAACTTTTTCAAGTATTTTTATTGTTTCGTTCTGTGATTATGCTTGGTGAATGGAGAGAAGGAGACAATATTCATTTAAGACGTTGTCAAAGCATTACATTAAACAAAGTTTTATATGTAGCTATTTCACAACATTCTTGCTCCAGGTGACAAGAATACTCAATAATATTAACAGGTAATTGAAGTATGGTAACGTCATCAAGCTAGTACAGAGCTAACACCATTGAACAGGACAGAGGGGGAGAGACATAACTATATATTTTAAGCAAGATTGCAGCTTGGCATCAAAAACACATTGATGCACCTTCAAACAAACGGCTACAACCATGTAAAATGAGACTCCCTGGCAGTCAACAACCAAGAATGCGCATGATAAAAAATGTAAAAACATAAATTCTGAGGAAAATTGGGTGCACACTATATACCAATCAGTTATAGGTACTTCCATAAATAGCTAAACGAAAGGAATGAATAAGTAGTGAAAGTAAACAAAACGAAACCTGCTGAAAGGATAGAACATCTGAGCGAAAACGAGTCCTCTCTCCTTTATCGCATTTGATCGATTTTGAAACGTTTGGCACAGATGTCCCACCAGGTAGAACAATCTCCCTACCCTGATCCTCATCGATCTCAATCAGACGTGAATCCCCTTTACAGTACTTCAACCTCAGATCTTCGGATATGTCGTATCCGCGTCCAATCGACTGAATGGCAACCTTGGCTGCTTCTGACGCAGGAAGCTTAAGTGCCATTGCTCAGAACATAACAATCTTTCTATAAAAAAATGTCAAAGCCTAACAAAAGTAGCTGAAAATCTCAGAATTGAGCCTATATTATGTCACGATTTTCAACAACATTTATCAAATGAAATCACTAACAAACAGAAATTCCGAGCCAAAATTTGGGGTTCCCTTCTCTTAAATCTGCCCTCGCGATATTCAAGCTCGAAATCCCAAAATCCAAAGATCGACGAATCAATCTAGAAACTCTCAACCAGCTAGAAATCGTATCAAAATCTACGAATATTTCAGCTTCAAAAGTAAAAATTAGTTTTTTCCCTTGTTAAATTCAAGGTTTCTACTTCAACAAGCTCAAAGACCGAAAACCAAGGTCCTGCATAGTCGAATACGGCTTCACTTTCTTCAATAAAATCTTCTACTTCTCCGATTCAATCTAAAAACAGAATTCAATCACAGAACCCTAGAATTTCTCCACCCTAAATAAGAGGGGGGAAAGAGAAGAAAAAGCTCAGAGCTTGTAGTCTGATACACTAAACCCTAATTATTGAAGTGAGATTGAATCTCAAGCTCAGATCTGAGGAGAAATGAAGCCCTTTTTCCACGTTGTAGAGTAGGCTAGAGTCTAGAGACTTTGAGTTAAGGGGAAGAATTTATTGATTTGTTATTTCGGAATATAAATTTGAAAATGACTGGAGTGAAGGAAGAGCTTCGGAAATTGTGCGTGTAACTATTTTTTTTATTTTTTTTTTAAGGGAAAAGATAAATGTCGTTACTCTTTATCATACCATGTTTTATTGTTAAATGTCCAATGGTCGTCCCACCAGTTAGAAACGGGCATGGCTATACGAGATGAATAAATTTTCAAGGGAAAGTAGGTAGGCTTTTCACTCACGGGATTCACTTGTGGTTAAGTTATGATTTTTACAAACGATGTCAATTTGTCGACATTCAAATTTAATTGGGACTAACGCATCAATAAATCACACATCGACTTCTTTCTAAGCATAAGTTAAATGCATAGTTTAAATGCAAGACTCGAGCCTCTCCAAACGCAAAGGATGAGGGTGGCCACAATCATATGTACTGCGAAGCTCAAATTAGTCAAAAGGGATAAGTCAAAATATATTGAGTGATTGGTAACGGTAAGAGGAGAGGAAATACGGGTTATGAATTTGTATTGTAGAGAGAATTAGCAACGTTGAAATTACATTTGAATGACACTAACCAAGCTTCATGACGTCCCAATGTCGTGCTCTAAGAATCAATAAGTATGTGCTTCACACACTGTCTTAAACATAAAAGGTGAAATTTAATTTCTAGTCATCGTTGTAGAAGACGTCATATCAATCACATCTCACGTGACTTTATATGTCAGAGTACAAGCCCATCTTATTTGGTCAAGTGTATGGTTCCTCTCATCGCTCGGAGTCAAGTGTTGACACTCATTGTTCGACAAGGCATGTGCTATGCGTTCAACGCCCTGGAAAGCAATGGTCAAGGAGGTGATGTGATGCTCAATAAATCAGCAATTTCTTACTCGACGCTTTTCTTAGTTGGAAGCCACGTGACTTGTCACGTTGGCAGAGAACGTCATTGATGAATAGAAAGGCACGAAGGTAGTTGTCAACACAATGTACTCTTAAGATTATTTACTTGTGTTTACCTTCGTACAACAAGTAACAATGTCAGATGAACATTGAACAAACTGCACAGACCTGCCAACAAAGTTGTGGATTTCGATTCTTGCTAATGAGTAAGCTGACTATCGTGTTAAGACATGATTAATCATTTTTCAACTATTTATTTTTATATAGTTTGCACGTAAATTCTTCCCTGAATTATAATTTTGCTGAATTTTTGTCTAACAACCCTTGATTGAAATTGTCACTCTTTTCGTTTTAGAAGCAGTTTTGTTCCTTAAAAATTTCTCTTTCTCAAGTCACAACATTGTTCTTTTGTGGTAGTGTGATTATGGGTGTCCAAAAGTCCTGAACCGAATCAGATCGAACCGAATTGAGCGATTCTTCATAAGTTAAACACTCGAATGATGGGTTTGGATCAAATCTCGGGTCTAAACCAAGAACCGAAAAATCGAATAAGAACCGAAACTAAATAATTTTTTTTTTATTTTTTATATTGAATTAATCAAATTATTTTATTTTTTCTAAACAAATTAGCAAATTAATTAAATAAATCATATTATTTCGTAATTTTAATTTTAATTTTAAAACCCAAATCATTTTTAAAGCTCATTAGCCCATTTTAATTTACTTTATATAGTGTTATTGTAATATTAATATCTATTTTTTAGTATTTGTATGCATTGAATTAATCTTATTGGACGGCTAGTTATTTAAATATTTTTGAATTGAGCTGCGTTAATTAGTAAAAGTTACGAATGAAATGTCATTAGTTGTATTTATGCAGTGTTGCTGTAAATATTAAAAAATTTAATTAGGTTCGGAACCGAACCTGAAAGGTTCCATAATTATATTTGGACCCGACAATTCCATTTATTAAATACCCGAATCGAGCCGACCCACGAACAGCCCTAAGTGTGATTCTTAGCCAATCACTATTTCTCCATTCAAGGTTATCTGGCAAAGTAGCACCAATCCTTTCGACAAATTATCTTTCTTCACAGGTCGTCGAAGGGGTTCATCAAGTAAAAAATCAAATGGTCCCTATCGGTCTTCCTTCGCTTCAAAAGCACTTTTTTTTCCTGAAAGTACAAAATGAATTGTTTCAATAATCACCCAACTTATACAGTGATCACAGACTGCTCACTTAACTTTAAAGTGCTTCACTGTACTCATTCAACTTTGCATGTTTGCACTCCGTCCATCACCCTCAAAAATCTGATGTAGCTAACGAAAATCTGACGAGACAAGTTACGGCTGTTGAACAAATGGAAAATCAGCGAAACCATTGTTTCATTACTCATCTAACTTGCACTTGGTCGTAATTTACTCATCGAACTTCAAAATACTTTCCAATGACCAGTCATCTTTGAGATGTTACTATCTATTCATCATCCGCTATATTTTGTTCCCTTCATTCCTAATATTCGCACAAAAATTCAACATGGTAAGTTACCAATGCTAAAAAAAATTGCAACTCACCAAAATCACCAAATGTGAAACCTAACTTCCACAGCCACATCTTCTTCTTTAAAACCCTATAAAACGTCCCCAATGATTCTTTTAAAAATATCATTTTTCTAATTCGAGCATTTACTATGTAAAAAATAGTTTCAATTTTAAACTGAAACTTTGAATCATAACTTATTTGGTTGGAACGTTTATCATATATGAAATGCGACTTCCACACCTCATAAACTTCTTTAAAGTCCAATAAAGCCTCTCCAAACAAGTAATGTTTCAGAGTTTTAGTCTCAGATTGAAACCTATATTTTGCACAGTAAACGTTCGAATTAAAAAAATGATATTTCTAAAAAAATCATCGGTTATTGGGTTTTTAAAAAGTTGATGGGGTCGTGGAAGTCACATTTCATATATAGTGATTTTGGTGAGTTAAGTGTTGTTGAGTTGTAATTTTTTAACATTTGTAACATACCACATGGAATTTTGGTACAAACATTGGGAATGAAGGGAACAAAATATAACAGATGATGAATGGAGTGCAACATTTCAAAGACAAGTGACCATTGTGAAGCATTTTGAAATTCGATGATTAAACTGATAACAAATGTAAGTTGGATGAGTAATGAAACAATGGTTTCACCATACTTGTCACGTCAAATTTCCGTTAGCCACATCAACGAATAATGTAACAGATTTTTTAAGGTAATAGACGAAGTGCAAACGGATAAAGTTCAATGAGCACTATGAAGTACTTTAAAGTTTATAGTGAGTAGTCCGTGACCATGATATAAGTTGGGTGATTATTGAAACAATTCACTCGAAATTACATTTAGTTCTCTTATTTTCTTCCACTTTTCAAGAAACACTAACGTTTCAAGTAGAATTTGCTTATTGCTCTTTTGAGTCCAGAGGAAGAAAGAAAGGTGCAAAATGCTTGTTAACCAATTGCAGGTTGTTCACATTTTACCGCTGTAAGATGGAAATCCGCCAAAGTTTTCTCAGCGCACATTGTTATCCACGGAGAATTACCAAGTCGTTTAGGTGGTTTTTTGACCAAAGAAGTTAGTTTCTAATTACCAAAATTTGACTTCAACAACCTAATATTCAACTGTCGTTTCAAGAATGCGACAGAATTACCTGAATTGCTCTATTAGGTACGATCTGGCAATTGTGCATACTGCTCACTACTTGGCAGATTTTCACCCCATTCCCACTAATATATCAATGAATCAACACTGCTAAATCTATATATAAATCACAGACTTGTTTTCACAGGCAAACATGTTCTCCTTAATGATAAAATTCTGAGAAAAAATGTGTTCAATCTCCATCTAAGACCCCATGAAATTTTTCTTTCATACTTTCCATTCAACATCTTTCTAGTGTATATGCATGCACCTCTTCTTCATCCACAAGAAATTATCACTAAATATTCTGCTAGGCCAAGAAAGAAGGTAGTCCAAAAGCAAAAGAAAATGAATGGTCATTCCAAAACCAGATACTTGTACACCATAGAATCATCGCATCTTCTCTCTTCCTCGCAAAAACCCAATGTTTACACTACTCCAAATCACAGTATTGAATCAGCGGTTAAAACCCGTGATTTCTCTTCAGAGTTAGAGGATGAATATAGCATTGGGAAGACATTTGGTGCATTAAAATTGAACGGAAATGGTTCAATATCTTCTTCGTTCCAACTATGCTCAAGGGCTTTCTCATTGAGAAGATCTTCATCTGTTTCTGAAAGGTATAGCAGGATCCATGACCAGTATGCTTTACTAGCATCTCCAAACAGCAAGAAAAAGAAAAACAACGATGGCAGGATCTTGAAGGCCTGTAAGCGCATTTTTGGACTCTAGTTAGAGAGAGTAACACTTCTTTTCTTCCTTTTTTTTTTTTTCTTTTTCACACTAATTAATGAATAATGAACTTGTCTTTGCTGCATAAATCAGATTTTGAAGGCTAATTCTGTTAGCCTATTCTCTTTTGATTGTTTTTACTCAATTACTTAGTAGCATTTGAAGAGTTTTCTTTTAGTCCAATAAAATGGGTTATATACAATTTTTAATGATAGACTTGCTGCCATTCTCACATTTGAGCATTTAAGGTACACATATTATAGAGAAATGGATTACAGACAGTTATACAACAGAACAGTGTTTCCTTCAAATCATCAGTCGGGATTGCCAAACAATGGAAGTGCAAGCAAAGCCATCGCAATATTCTACATTGTATAGCAAACGTGCTTAAACTTTACATGAACAATACTAAAAGTAACGATATTATGAGCCCTTTTAGCAAAATTTCTGCTTTTTTAAGAAAAGCCCTCTAAAAATTTTTTTCACCTATATGCACTTCCTCTAAAAGCTCTTATAACCAAACGAAATACTTCCATAAAATTATTCAACTTGTTTTCTTAATTTCTAAAGCAACTTCGTACTTTTCAAAAGGCCCTACCAAATGAGAGTTGACTATTACATCCAAACAACAAAATATCAAAGACTAAAAATGCAGAAAATAACACCTCAAAATTTGTTAATATCGCTGATAAAAGGGAATTTCTGAGTTCTCAGTTGCAAATTCTTAAATTGATGCCTTCTCCATTTAGTCCCTTCGATAAAACTGGTCAAATTATGACACAACAAATCCACATAAAACATCAAAGTAATAAGTAAACACGGAGTCAATTACAAAACTAAAGGAAAAATTCAAAGCAAATTTCTATAGCAAATTGTCATATGCATCCAAACCGTTATAAAATAAAAATACAATTTGACGCACCTGGGGTTGGTAGTATCCACTTCCCCTTGGACACCCATTTAAGCCCTTTCAATCTCTATTATACCTATTTCCACCTCCCCTCATTGATCAATTCGGACAAAAATATTCCTTATGTCGGAAGTAAAAAAATTGAAAGTCGTTATAATGACAAAGCTCTGTATCCATTCCCACTCTGTCTCACTTGCTATCCGTGAAATCTGCATCTATGACATCTCCTTCGGGTCCCTTGTCTGATGATTCCGAAGGGCCTGCTCCACCACCAGGAGCTGGGCCAGCACCAGGTGCAGCACCTGGTTGATTGTATAGCGACTGCCCAAGCTGCATCACTTCCTGGTTCAGGGCTGTCATAGAATCCTTAATGGCTTGGGTCGAACCACCCGATATGGCATCCTTAAGCTCTCCAAGTTTCGCCTCAACCTTCTCTTTAACGGGGGCAGGAACTTTATCACCAAGTTCCTTCAACTGTTTCTCTGTTTGGTAAACAACCGAATCAGCCTGATTCTTGGTATCTATGGCATCTCTCTTCTCCTTGTCTTCCTTGGCAAACCTTTCCGCTTCTTTGACCATTTTCTCTACCTACAAAATTTCAAATTTACAAATTTAACATAAACCAAAAAGGCAAATGGTCTTTTCGTGACAAATGCAACCCCCTCCTCCACCCCCAAACTGAAAAAACAGTGTCTACTATAAGTGCACCCTCATTAATGGCTTCCTCAATATAGTTATCCACAAACTGCTACAAAGGAGCCATTAATTCGTGGGAAAATGATCTAATTAAATCTCAAATTATTAGCCCATCACGGCTCAATAATCAAACACAAACACATGCAGTTGCATAGAAGTTTCTGTTGGTTAAAACATCATCAAAAACTCGTACCTCGTCGCTAGGCAATGTGCTAGCACCAGTAATGGTGATATCTTGCTTCTTTCCAGTTCCTTTGTCAACTGCAGCGACAGAAAGTATGCCGTTTGCATCAATGTCAAATTTGACTTCAATTTGAGGAACTCCACGTGGGGCAGGTGGTATTCCATCTAGACGGAAGCTGCCCAAAGACTTATTGTCCCTAACAAATTCTCTTTCACCCTGTAGGACATTAATTTCAACACTTGTCTGACCATCAGCAGCTGTTGAGAACACTTCTGATTTTGAAGTGGGTAATGTTGTATTTCTTGGAATAATCTTTGTCATCACACCTCCAAGGGTTTCCAGCCCCAAAGACAACGGTGTCACATCTAGAAGGACGATATCACTGACATCTCCAGCCAAGACACCAGCCTAAGCAAATAAGGTAGATAGGTGTAAAGAAGAAAGTAACCTATAAAAACCATAGGTGTCCAAGAAAGCACAAGTCGGAACAGGGGAAACCTGGACAGCAGCTCCAAGGGCCACAACTTCATCAGGATTGACTGTAACGTTGGGGTCTTTTCCAGTCAGTTTCTTAACAAGTTCCTGAACAGCTGGAATACGGGTTGAACCACCAACTAGGATGACCTCATCTATATCACTAAACGAAAGTTTTGCATCCCTCAAGGAATTTTGGACAGGAGTTTTCAGCCTGAGAAAGAAAGATAATACCTAAGTATCCTAAGTATCTTAACACAAGCTCATTAAAAAGAAGCAATAACTTAAGAAATTGATAACTGTCTTAAAAGTTTCTTTCAGCTCCCAGTACCTGTCAAGCAAATCAGAGCATAATTCCTCGAATTTAGCTCGGGTAAGAGTGGTTTCAATATGTTTGGGGCCATCTGCTGTGGCAGTAATGAAAGGCAAGCTAGGCAATAGAAAGAAAACTAATCAGTATAAAATGCAAGCAGATAATTCCAAAGGTTGCAAATACAAAAACGTGCCTGATATTAGTCTGTGTTAAAGATGATAGCTCCATTTTAGCTTTCTCGGCCGTCTCAGTCAGACGCTGAAGAGCTTGTTTGTCCTTCAAAAGATCTATACCTTCATCTTTCTTGAAATTTGTAGCAAGCCAATCAACAATTCTCTGGATAATAACACATACATGTGAATGACTGGAGCAATCGGCAAATCAAGTCCAGAACATAAATGAAGTACAAGGAAAAGGCAAGTCATGGCTCAAGCAGATAAGAGTAACAAGTTATTTTGAAAGATTTACGGAAGGAACACGGACCTTATCAAAGTCATCACCACCAAGATGTGTATCCCCAGAAGTAGACAGAACCTCAAACACACCATCACCAACCTCAAGAACTACAGTAACAGGAATAAAAATAAATCATTGAAACTTCGCAGTGCACAAAATGCAATGTTTTTAAATCTCAAATAGTTTCAAAACAAATCAACACTCAAGCTATGTATCACAGCATATGGAAAAGTACAGCCTAAGGTCCAGAAGACAGTACCAGAGGGATAAATCAGTCAAGTGAGACAGTCTTCATACCTGAAACATCAAATGTGCCACCTCCTAGGTCAAAAACCAGAATGGTCTCATTGCTTTTTCTTTCAAAACCATAAGCCAACGAGGCAGCAGTTGGTTCGTTTATGATCCGGAGAACCTCCAAACCAGCAATACGACCAGCATCCTTGGTCGCTGTCCTCTGAGAATCATTAAAGTAAGCAGGAACTGTGACAACAGCTTTAGTAACCTTGTCGTTCAAAAACTTTGATGCATCATCAACAAGCTTCCTCAAAACCTATATGGGGAAAGTTAAAAGTACCATTAGATGAACTTCATTATATTAGGATGACAATCAAGAATTTGCAAGAAGATAGTCCGTGAAGAACTATCTTTCCACGAAACAAAAAAAAAAAAAATTATAAATCATCAAAGGACATGATATCTTATCAATTAGTGCTAATAAACATATCAATGAGAGGCAATTTGCCTCAATTTTTGTATGCACCACTGGTCACAAACTGCTATGGATTTGAGCAGTAAGCCTGGAAGGTGTAGTGATAATTGATCTTCGAAAAGGACCTCTTCAAATCGCAAAATCATTTATCCTTCATCTCTTATTTCGTTCTCTTTTAAGACTCTAATATCCAGTACACAAGCACACGCGAATGTCCTTACATGTTTGGCATATTATAATAAATAAAGGAAAAGTTTGGTAAGCAGATATGTCCAACATGGTCCACAGAGAATCTATTATAGGTCTCAGAAACATAATTGGACAGTTAACTTTTCAATTGTGACCTATTACTGTCGCTACAGCCCCTTTGGCAGGTCAAGATCAAGGGCAACCAAAACCTAACGCTTCCCTCTGTACATGCATCCTTTTTCCACTTTCATTTAATAAGCAAAAAATATCAAAAACCAGAAATGATTTTAAGGTAAAACTGTGTAACGTGCAATCCATTGTTGCAAATGTAACGTGAGAAACAAAAATGTCTCTGCACTAAAATCCCTTTCAATTCCATGATTATCCACCTCAATATACAAGATAAGGTTCATCAGTCAAAAAAAGAGACAAAAAAAAAAACCGCATACTCAGGTTAATCCGATTCCAATAAAACAGAACACGTATGCAAAACCTTTCAACTTCAAAAGACATGAAGCGTCTATAACAAAACACCAACTCAGATACTTTCCAATTGGTGACCAGAAAACCACATCGAACATTTGAAATGACTAGTTAAAGCTGAATCGATGAAGCAAGTTGCAATTTAAAACATATGTACCTGAGCAGATATTTCCTCAGCTGCAAATTGTTTCCCAATGGCAGGGCACTCAAGCTTAACATTTCCATTCTCGTCCCTGACCACAGTGTACGAGACCTGCTTGGACTCCTCGTCCACCTCTGACATTTTCCGACCAATAAACCTCTTGACAGAGAAAAAAGTGTTCTCGGGGTTCACCACGGCCTGCCTCTTTGCAATTTGCCCCACCAACCTGTCGCCACTCTTGGTATAAGCAACTACAGACGGTGTGGTCCTCTGCCCCTCAACATTAGTCACAATAGTCGGTTTCCCTCCCTCCATTGCCGCAACTGCAGAATTCGTAGTTCCAAGGTCAATTCCCACAACTTTTTCCGCAACAACCCGGAGCGGCATCACGCGGGGATTTCGACCACCCGAGCTTCTCCTACCCCTATTCTTTATCTTGAGTCCAAACGACGCCGTATTGTTAAGATTCGTTCCCAAAAACACCGTCTTCGGGGGATTTCTCCCGGTTACGTTTGCAGAAGCAAAGTGAATGGTGGCACCCAGAGCATGAATTTGAGCAGTTGCTGCCGCCATTTCTGTCTTTCTACTAAATTAAACTATGAAACCTTTTATTTATATATCTCTGTGAGTATCTGTATAGAGAAATCGGGGAGTGCTAGAGTAGGAAATGAAAACCCTGAGTCGTACCCTTAACGAGGGATTGCCAGGAGAAGAAGATAAGGGGATTGGGGAAGGGACGAGGGTTTTATTGTGTAGTGTCAGGGTAGAGTGAGGGTTAGGTGAGAACACGTGGACGGTTCCAGAAGCGTCTTTTGGCTTGATTTCATTTGTGATGGGGAGACACGGAGATTATTAGCCGTTGGATTGTAAAATTTTGCGGCCTGGCCGGACGAATTAATTGAAAAAGAAATGAGTTGGTGAGGCCCAATTTGAAATTCTACGGGTCCAGCCCAGACGAGCATTGTTTGGGGGGGGGGAAATCATATTTTATGTGTATTCTTTACCTCAATTCAAAAATAAGGTAAATAGTTTAAAAATTCAAAAATCAGATATTTATTTAATTAATTAAAAATATTTATTAAATAACGATAATAAAGTCACATTTTGTGATTAATGATCACATATTCATAATTTTAAGTTACAAATTTATTTACTGGTCACATATCGTCAAATTTTTTGATCTCAAATTATTTCGAGATCACATATCAAAAAATTTATACGTCACACATTATTTCGAGGTCACAAATTTTTAAATTAGTTGGTCACATTATTTCGAGGTCACAAATTATTAAAGTTTTAGGTCACATTTGAGTAATTGGTCACAGATTAACAAAAATTTGGTCACAAATTGACAAACATTTGGTCACATACTACTGTCGCTTGGTCACAAGTCACAGATTGACCAAATGCTTGGTCACAGATCGCAGCCACCACACCCGCAGCCACAGAACACTTGCAACAGCAGATCCGCCACCACCATCAATAGATCCGCCACCAACGACCGCAAGCATAAACAGCCAACCACCAATCCGCTACCCCACAGATCCGCCAATAGCCAATTCGCCATACCCAATACTCCGTCGCAAACCACCACCCACCAACAAATTAGATCCAATCGAATCACCAAATCGGCCACCAATCCGTAACCCAATACTCCAATTGAATCAACACTCCACCGCAAACCACCACCCACGCGGCCGCGACGCCGCCGTGGTCGCAAAGATCGCCGGGCGAAGCGCAAAGAAAGGGGGGATGGGGAGGGGAGGTGGAGCCGTGGAGGGGGAGGGAAGAGAGAAGGGAGGGGAGACCACCGGCGAGAGAGAGAGAGAGAGAGAGAGAGAGAGAGAGAGAGAGAGAGAGAGAGAGAGAGAGAGAGAGAGAGAGTGAGTGAAAAATTAGGGTTAAGAGTTTTTATATCACCTGATTTTTGAAAAATTAAATTTAGTCCCTGATTTTTGAATTTGAAACTTTAAACCCCTGAAATTGTATAATTTCCTCTTGTTTGGGTGTACCCACAATCACAAGGGAACAATACAAAGCAATATTGTTTAGGACCCGTTAAAATTGTAATTCATTTTTTTTTTATCAATTACATATTTTTCATTAAAATAATATCACACATAATTTTTTTAAAAAAAAACTAATAAACACACATTTTTCAAAAAGCACTATTCCAATCATTAAAATTCCAAATAATGGGGTCGAACGATGGCAAAATTAAACCCATATTTGACAACCATATTTTTGAGTAAAAGAGTTTTGAATAATAGTTTTTAGGAGAACGTGTGATTAAGAAATAGAAAAAAAATGAATTTAGGTGCAGAATGTTTTATTATATAAATGTATGATTGAAAATTAGTACGTAAAAAATGGTTTAAAAAGTATGATTGTCAAATATGAGCTAAGATAGTTTGAAAATACAATTTCAAAATTAATAAATATGTTTTAAAGTTTCAAAAAATTTTGAAAATACAATTTCAAAATTAATAAATATGTTTTAAAGTTTCAAAAGATAGGTCATACTTAAATTTAATTAATTAAAACATATCACTAAAAATATTTTAATAATTAAATATATTAATGTCACAATTACTTCCTAATCACAATCAGAAATTGTCATAATCACAAACACAAATTTCATATCACGACTTATTTATTAATCATAAGTTATTAAATTAATTGGTCACGCGATATTTCTTGATTACTAATCATAAATTTTATAGGTCACATGTATTATTTCTCAATGACAAATCACAAATTTAATAGATCACAACTTATTTTATGGTTACAAATTATCAAATTAATTGATTGTAAGTTATTTTTTTTATTACAAATTATCAAATTAATTGATCACAACTTAACAAATTATGAAACACGATTACAAATTTAGTCACAATCTCATTTTTTTAATTACAAATTAACAATTTTATTGGCAACATCATCCAAATAATTAGTCACAAATACTTCTCATCCCACTCCACCCCACTTAACTAGTACCAATCAAACTCTACCTTACCATCATCCTCACTTGCACCATCGTCATTTGTGACCATCATCGCCACTGCCAGCAACACCATCAACAGCACCACAACCTCGCCACCTACACCAGCACCACTCCATCATCGCTAGATCCAATACCACCACTACCAAAAACCATTCCAAAACTCCGGGTAAACAAATTCTCAAAACCATCGCTAAAACCCCAAAACATTGAAACCATCGCCACCTTCACCACCACTCCAACAACCAACAGAATAGAGGGGGAAGCAGCAATTTTACTTTCCACCAACAAAAATAAATACAACTCCAGCTAAGCAGTCATAGATGTCGCCCAATTGAGAAAAAGTTATCGCAAAACACCAACTAAGAAAGGATAGTGAAGATCGCAATTAGATTGACAATCAACAACTGGATTGCAGTCACACTATTGTACTCACAAACGAGCATTGATATTTAAAAGTCGGGAGGACAGATATTGTACCATCATCGTTACTAAAGGAAGGACCCCAAAAACCATCCCCAAATTAGATCAGATCGATGGACCTGCATGGGGCTATGTGTCATGCATGGTGATTGTTACACAAAAATCTCGCAAGCGTACGAGATCGTTGTACAAGTAATAATTGTGATGAGTGAGTTATCGTCCCACGGGAAATAAGGCTCAATTTTAGAGTATTCGATATATTTCAATTCGCAAATGTAACAAAAGATGGTTGATTTTTAGTTGACTACGTTTTATAACTACGAAAACAATAAAAAATGGTTTTAAATTAAATGTGGGTGAGTGTATTGGATTTCCGACTTCACTAATCAATTCTTAATTTCAATTCTCAACCAGTGATAATTAATTCGATTCATGCAATTGCGACGATTGATACTTCTACTTTCATTTACTATTCTTTCTCAAGATATAATAAATCTATGATTGCCACGAGACGATCCTATTCCTAGTCCGAATTCATATGATAAGCAAGCATTGACGTTTAGGATTGTCACACATAACCGCACACGCCATAAATATTATTCCTAATATTTATTGTCCGTGTGTTCCATAAACAGTGTTCTACCTACCGTGAGTTTTCCAACACTACGAATAAGCAACTAATTGTCATAATGGTGCGCAAACATTAAAAACAATAAATTCATATATGTTTATGAAATCACAATGCAAAAATTAAATTAAAAACACATGATATCGAATTAAAAACTAAAAATTAATTAGCTTCATCATCCATCCAATATAAGGGAATTTAGCCTAACATATTGTAGAAATTAAATTACACAAGAATAATTGGAAAAAAATCACCTGGAAATAAGAAAGATGGAAGAATTTGGAAAAATCCACGTTCTTGATGTGAAACTTGAATCCAGATGAAAAATTTTCAATATCCTATGCAATTCGCCTTGATTCCACGTTGTTAGCCACGTTCTTCGACTCCAAAATATGTATAATATAGAGATTTTTAGGTCTAGGGAGGTTCTCCATATGTATTCTGCTGTTCTCTCTTTATAGGAGCATAAAATTGGTTGAAAATCACGTCCAAATTGGTTTCCAAAAGAGTTCTAATCGAATAAGGAAAGTTGTCTTCGCGCGCGGATTTTGTCTCTGCACAGCAGTCCGTATTTTAGTCATAACTTTCTCTTATGATATCAGATTGATGCGATTCAAAGTGCGTTGGAAAGATAACTTAAAGGGATACAACTTTGATTGAAATAGAGTTTTTCCAATTCGGACGTTATGTCAAAAATGGGTCTCAATATTCGGCTAAAAATCTGGAATATATTTTGAGCGATTGGAAATTGATTTTGATAATATTTTGATCATATTCCATTCCTTTTTGAATTCTAATTTCAATCCAATTGTCTCTTAACAATCTTCAAAGTATCTTCTTGAGTATTTGTAATTTAATTCTCGAACTTTGAATTTTACCATTTTTCACCATATTTTGCTTCTTTTCTTCAATTCTTCATCAAACATAGAGTTTTACCTACACAATGCAATATAATATAAATTATGTAAAATTTTGTCAAAAAATCAATAAAATTCTATAATTTTAAGCCCCGAATAAGTGTAGAAAATACACTTATCAGTGATCCTATGCACCGCAATTGCGCTGCGCTTGGTGGTCTTACATGCAACGGTCATGAGTGGTTGCACTGGGCGTAGTGGTCCTGCGTGTAGTTGCCATGGTGGTTTCTAGTGGCGATCAACGGTGGTTGATTTTTCGGTGGAAGAGCTAGAAAAGAGAGATAAAAACGAGAGGGAGGTCAGTTTTTAATGAGATTGGGTAAGTTAGGTGGGGTGAGTTATTAATAATATATTTATTTAATACATATTAAATAATCCATTATAAGAAATATGAAACGTAAAATATGATTTATGAAAATGCAAACTTTAAAAACACAAATGGGCGTAATTTCCACTTTACATAACAATGAATCTCCAGCTTATAAATAATTTCTTTTGCAAACAGTCTCTGTATTTTACATGTTAGTACGTATTCATTTTAAGCAAAACAAAAGGCTAATATTATTTAAGAAAATTTGCACTTTCATTTCTAATCGTTACAAATTGTTACTAATCTAGCCTGAACTTTTTTTAACATAAAAAATCCCTAACCTCTCACTTAATTAAAAATCACATCATTCCGTCCATTTTCTGTTAAATTCGCGTAGTGGTGAATTTGCCTTCTCTTTAAATAAATAAAAATAAAAGAAATCAACAAAATAGGAAAAAAAAAATGAAGGAAAAATTATAGAAAATATATCCCACTTTAAAAATAATTTTTCCCCCTTAATTCTTCTATGACTATCCCCCATTTCAATTCACCCCATCCACACCCATCTTCAATTAGAATTACCAATAGTTATATCATCGACATTTATCAGACTTATATTGATAACTGAAATACCATTCGTGACTCAGATCTTTTTCTTCAACAACTGAAATACCGTCATTGATTCTCCGAAATATCATCAACAAAGAAAATACTTAAAATCCTTGTATCGATTATAAATAGTTTATAATCAATTAAATCACTTTTAACCCACAGCTTTCAGAGTTCAAGTACCATACTCTGATGTCTACCACCCATTTTTATCTATCCCTATTTGGTACACATTATTTTTTTCATTCTCATTCTTCTACTCATTTTCAACTACACATTCTTCAATGAAATAATTTTTTCCATCACATCAATAACGTTTTCTTCATTTTTAATCACACATTCTCCATCAATCTACTATTCACTAATACATTCTTTCAAAAGAATGTATCCCAAACACACTATTACAATATAAATTATTAAATTGTTTATACAAAGTTCTAAAACCATTATTTTTGAATGGGTAATAAATGACTTCTTGAATAATACAACTCTTGTTGCATAGATAAAGTGTGTTATTTGACGTCAATGATACTTTCCAACATGATATTTGACAATTTGTATGTTTTGTAAAATATTTCCTTCTTCAATTGTGCTCAAAATTTGCAGGGGAATTACTATTATAATCTACTGTACATCTTTCGGTCTCATTTTCTCATTTCTTACTGAAAAAAGTAGTAGAAATTACTTCTATTACAATCTCGCGTGAATACGCTATATATCCCCTTGTTGAAACTCAAGAAGAAAGTAAGAAACAAGTAATATCACATCATCCCAAGGGAAAATCCTTTTAGCAATACAAAATAACATTTACATGGCAATATGGAAAACTGATGTAAAAGCATTCCGAACTTTCGTAGTTCTAGAGTTACCATCCCGTGATCCATTGCATAAAGATACAAAAAGTTGCACGCGTTTGATAGTAGACCTCAACCATTACTATCACGGAATGCATACATATGAACTTCTCATCTCAAAAGTAGTCATGGAAACTTCCACGGACAGCCATAGGCAATGCACATTTGTTGGCCAAACCTAAAGAGTGCAGTATGAACAGGCAGTGTTGAAATTTCACATGGTCACTAAGAGTGGAAAGCCATGAACGAGTTCTGCTTTCGAGCATGCTCTGGAATGAGGCGGTGGACAATATCACGCGGAATACCTGAAAGCTCTGTGCACGAATAAAACGTCATGTGGAGCAAGGACAATAGCAATGATGGTGGTGGGGATAGGGGCGATTAGCATGGTCACAAATTGAAGTTCATAGCAATAGCAACAACTACAATTACTGTGGACAGTATCAAAGAAGAAAAAAGAAAGTTAGAATATTGTTTATTATACATTGAAGTCCCATCTAGAGCTACATACACAATAATAGGACTTCACAATATAACAAACGAGGTTGTAGCTAATTTTTCTCCCAAGAATATTGTCCAACCCTATCCAGACCTCCCTACCAAACAATAAAACATGGCATTGTAAAGGTACAAGAATATTCAGAATATTGCCGAATTCTATCCAGGCCTCCCTACCAAACATGGCATCATAAAGGTACAAGAATTTTCAGATGAGCCACTGGCATGCAAGTTAGATGATTTGCCAAGCAGAATAAGAAAATAAAAAATAAATTTGGGAAGCGTGCATTAAACTGAGCAGTAGTGACCAAATTGCTCGGAAAATCCAAATTCGATAAGGTTCCACCGAGAGACAAATTAGCCTCACGTAAGAGGCAGCTCAACAAGGTGCGTATTAATTTGAAAATTTTGAAGGCCCGTAATAATCATCAAGGTGTGGCAAATTGGACAACCATATCAATACTATGCCATATACTGAATAAAATTGAGTTAAATTTACCTTGAGATTTAAAATTAAAGAGTGGAGGAAGAGGACGACCATTAGGAAGGCGGGTGTTTGGGTCCCTCAGTTCATCAAAGAAAGTGTGAACACAAGCTTCCAACTGCAATACCAACATACAGATGATCAATTTTTTTTGTAGTAATTTCAAAGTTGTACATCTCCTCAGTTGTTGATGAAAGATTAACTTACAGCAGTGCATCTAAGATTTGGCGAGTACTGAAAAAAACGACAAACCAAGTCAACTGCTTCTGCAGGCAGACACTTCTGGAATACCTGAAAGATGAAGGATAGTCATATTGTGGAACAGATACTGAGATGCTTACCAACAACCACATGCACCTGCAACTAACGACTAAAAAATAAAAAAATATGCCAACGCCTTATCAGTATAGAATGACACTAAACTCGAGCAAGCAAAGTGGAGAAAAAATATATATCTCCAGTAAAAATTCTAAGAAATTTAAATTCCACAAGTTTAAAAATACAGAGTATATTTTTAAGCGGGCAAGCTCACTTGCATTTATGATTTTAAAGGTGCGTTTGATAGATATTATTGAGGAAATAATGTATTTTAAATAGTGATATGATGAGAAATATGTGGTTAAAAAAAATGAAAAGTTATTGATATGATGGAAAATATTATTTTATTGGAGAATGTGTGGTTGAAAATGAGTTTTAAAAGAATGTATACCAAACATGGGCTAAATGTTACCAGAAACATCTAGGGCAGTAATTTCACAAATTGTCAACATGGAACATTGCTGGTTTTCAAATTCTAACTGATGACCCCAGAACAAAAGAATAATAATTAACTCCTAGGCATCAGATTCAGACGCCACGTTCAAAATCACTCGGGGTTGCGGAATAATGGCTTCATTAGGTAGCAGATGGGAATCATATTGGCCTTCCTTGCATTGTGTCCAACCAACATTAATGTCTAAACTAGTCTAAGACAGTGCACATAAGCGTTAAACAATCAAGATTTACACATCAAGCTTTCACAGTAACACAGAAGAGGATTGCCATATATATCAATCTCATTGTCTAGAGCTATTCGATAGCTCTCAAGTTTAATGGGGACCACAAATGGTAATTGAACAAACCTTGTGCCAAGGATGGGGTTTTATCTGCGGAAACTTGAACTCGGTGTAGTTTGGATTCATGCATTTAATCTCCTCTCTGGTAGGTGTTCCCAGAACCTGAAATACAATTTAAAAGGTCATTGAAAAATGTGTAACATAAATAAGATTCTTGAGCAGTACTTCAAGATTTCAAAGTAGAAATTGCACTGGCGAACGCAGTGGACCAAGATTTCCAAGCTCCATAATGCTGAGGATGGGTATTATGCCAAAATGCTTTTATTCCTAAACATCTCAACCAATCACTAAAAATCAAAACAAAATTATTGCTACAGATGATAAAGGAAAAAACAAAAAAATAAAAACAATATTATTTTCTCATACTGCAGATGTTCCATGTATATTTCTGTCCAGAACAAGTTTTTGGAGTTTAGTTTCTACTGCACCATTACTCTGCTTTATACAGAGACTGCTGGAACTTAGAAATTACCTATTTATATTTGATCTAATAATTATGTGCCTCAATTGCAGGAATGCAATATCAGACTCGAACTTCAAGTGATTCAACATAGTGACCGCTAAAATACTCGTTTATGAGATCATAAGCTAACATGTGGAACCAGAGGTACCACCTTTATAATTTCAACAAGTTGATCCACTCCACTCTCTCCGGGAAACAAGGGCTGGTAAGAGCAGAGAGATAAATTAAAATAAAACAAATAGGTGTAAATTTTGAAAAGAAAGTTGAAACATTCAGATCTCTAAACCACCTGTCCAAGAAGTAATTCAGCCATTACACAACCAGTTGACCATATATCTATTGCAGTTGTATATTCAGCGGCACCAAATATGAGTTCAGGAGCACGATAATATCTTGAACAGATATAAGACACGTTGGGTTCTCCTTTCACCTAATGATACCAACGAACAAGTAAGCAGCAGCAACCATAATAATAATAACTCATTCCATGAGATACTTACCAAAACTTTAGCACTTCCAAAGTCACATATCTTCAGCTGATGAGTGTGTGAATTCACCTGGAAGTTAATTACTAGTATTTAGTCAATTCAAAGTTCAAATGAAATGATAAAAAGCGGAGAAAATATCACATCAATTTCATAATCAGACTATTCAAGTGGACAATTGGCCACCATTCTTTCTGACCTTACTCAGACCCGACAAAACAATGCACTGCCTTTTCAGTTACAGATTAACAAATCCAACATTTCTTAAGACATAAGAGATCACATTTATGACCATTAAAAAACATTTTTTGGATCCCGAATTGGCCAGGAAAACACTCTCTTTGAGGTACTTGGAAATGTTTCTTTCCAACATAAAACCATAAATAGTCCAAAAGTATCCTATAGCACAGTAGCGCGCTTCCCAGACATAGTTGATTGAAATAACCAGAAAATAAAAATAAAAACCAGTAGATAAGTCTCAATCACCTCAAGTGTCACTCTAACATTGTAAATAGACAACTGAAGTGAAGATATTTTAGTATGAAAGTAGCTTGTATCTACTGCACTATTTCACATGATAATCCTCAATGACACAACCTTTCTGATGCATGGATTTATACCAAAATTTATGTCTTTATTAACGTCGTATCCTTAAAAATCATTTTTCTTTCTCAACTGACAAATGCATGAGTTATGTTCTTTTGCGCTTGTATTTACATTTAAGTCCTCTAATTAAAGTAGCAGGATTTTAACTGCTTGGCTGTTTTCCTAATTCCATATGTCAGGTCTCATAATTAGTGTGTGTGTGTGTGTGCACGCTCGGTAATTCATGGGTTCTGTTCAGAAGGAAATTGAACGAGGTGCAGACCCAAAAATTAAAGTAGCATCAAATCTCACAAAATATTTGCCTCAGATGCAGAATTAATCTAAAATTAAAAACAATTGGTGATATGGCAACATCTTACAAGTAAATTCTGAGGCTTGATGTCACGGTGACAAATACCAATGCAATTATGTAAATAAGCAAGTGCCCTGCATATCTGCACCCAGAGAAAGGTTGGCAAATGAAATGCTAATAGACTGGTGGGAAACTAATATAGGATAATCAGATCAAAATTTTCTCAAAATTTAATACTTCCAGTAAATATCTAGTCCAACCAGCTAAAAGGATTGTACATACAGTGAGATATTCCAGACCAACATCTCATTTTATTAGGATACTTTTTAAATAAGCAGGGCAGTAGATGGGAATAGGAGAGTTTAAAAGGAACTTTAGGACGTGAGACATGTTTTCCCAGAGTCCAGGAACTTATTCAACATTCATTCATTCATATTAGCATGCTCTATAACTAATCGACGATTTCTTCTAAGATTATGCATAAGCATGTAAAACAGTGGTTCTTTTAGATTGCCCTGGCATCCATTTACAATTTTCGTTGATGAATGTATCAGAAGGAAACTGAAGTGAAAATGAAATATGTGAAACGTATCTGAAAATGTAAGCCAATCACAAACAATTCACTAGAGGTGAAAGTAATTTTACTGAAGTAGACATTGAAAATAAGGATGTAAATTAATGATACCAGTAGTTAAAAGGTTAACATAGAATGCAAAAAATCTGCAGCCAGAATAATCAAGGAAAAGTGGAAATCAGAGGATTGATGAGAAAAAATGCGATCAAGGAAATATAATGCATAGATAGCGACAAGAGTATATGCAGATTTATAACTAAATAAAATAACATTTAATAAACAATTAAATCTTGCATGCCTGATAAGTATAAAGTTTGACATATATCAATGGGATTCGCTGGTTCATCCTGCTGTATTGCCTTGCAATACGATTAACAGTGTCAGGAACGTATTCAAGAACAAGATTCAGATACAGCTCTTCCTTGTCCGTTGTTGAAAAAAAAGAATGCTTTAGGGCCACAATGTTAGGGTGGTCCAACATTTGCATAATCTGCAACTCCCTATTCTTGTAGCGCTTGTCTTGAAGAACCTTCTTGATAGCAACAATTTCTCCAGACTCTTGGCATTTTGCCTGTTGTAAACAGTTTGAATCACTAAACAACATAAAACAATGCAAAAACCATATACTTAAAAACTCAAACCAGTGCCCTCAATGCTTACCTGCACAACTACTCCAAAGGAACCAGTTCCAACAACATGTTCTGCTATGTAACTGACGGCCTGTCAACCCAAATAAAATTCAGAACAACGTAAATCAAAATAAAGGATCGTGCACACCATCTGAAGTCATAGTTCTACAAATTAGCAACCAGTGACCTGCTTGGGTTGACCATTTCGGCCACCAGTAGTGGTCCTAACGACATGTCCTGTTTCAGCACCCACACCATCAATTATATCGGGTTCACTATCCTGCATCATAAAAGACGTTTTTGGTAAGTGAAATAAGTACAACAAGTTCATCATAAACTAGGCATCTACGTGAAATAATGTGCGAGTGTTGGGTGGTAAAATGACAAAATGTCCATAAGATGAAATGATGAATATAGTTGAAAAGATGATGTTGAGACGGATACATATTCCTACTAAAATGGATAAAATAAAAAATAACAATACACGCCACTAAGCGGAGGTAGTTTTGATTAAGGATAAAATCAGGACAGCTTAGGTGGTTGTGATAAGCTTCCTAAAGAGGCTGATGTTCATAGGAGTGACGAGATCTCAATAAGACATGTCAGAAGAGAGGGGTACCACCAAAACGAACATGGCCTGTGGTCGTTGTTAATGACCTAGCTACTTTAGATCTTCCAGTAGCAACTGAACGAAGTGGCCGTAAAAGATTTACTAGTTGATCCTAAATGTACTGGGAACAAGGATAAGCTTGTTGGTGATAGGGGTGGTAAGATAAATTATAATTTACTCATCACAAGACTAAAATGCTTGGATTAAAAAGGAACTAGTCACAACAATAGCTACTTATCGACTACAAAAGAGGTAATAAATCGTAAGGGGATAGATTGATAACCACAGAAAAACTTACCCTATCATCGTCAGGGTCCAATCTGTCCCTCAATCTCATTTCTAGCATCTCCTTTCCAAGCCAATCAACTGAACTAGATGAGCCCTTGAAACCATTAGAAGATCTTGAACTGCCAACTCCTCCATGTCCTAGGCCAGAATATGCCATTAGCGAGTCTGATGAGTATTAATGTACTTGTATCTGCCCCTTTCAGGATGATTGTTTGTGAAGCAGCTATCTTCCTATCCATATGTTCTCTTTTCAAGGTAGTTGTTTTTGATGCGGCTTTCCATCTCAATGATACTCCTCTTTACTAACATATTAACAAAAATCTTGTCAAGGTTGCCAAAGACTGTGCCAGGTCGGATAAGAGACGGCTAGTAAGTTTGGTTTTTGCCTTCAGTCAAAATTGTGGCAAGTAACATAAACAGTAGAAAGTAAAAAGTTATTTTCCACTCCATACATCAAAGACCGACTCTGCTGCCCAAACAATAGTTCCACTAGGTGGAATAGAAACAGATCTTTAATGTATATTTTTATATTTCATGTAAAGCAACAATACAACAAGAAGCAGGTAAGATTGGCCAAAACAAATTGGTTTATACGCCCTTCAATCACGACACCATATATTTCTGAAGAGTCAATTAGATGGAAAAAGATCCATATAATATTGTAAATATCAACACTGAAACACATGATGGGAAGTGGGAAAAATACATAACTTCTTGAACAATTGTTCCATTTCTGCAGGCAACAAATGTAAATGGTAGGGTGACATGGATATTACAACACACTATGATATGAAATTCCCCATATAATTATAAAGTTCTTATCAGAGCTCCATGCTTTTATTTTTGTTATGCCACCACGTAAACAAGACAGTTACGCTATACAAGTGCTTTTGCCAAGACATAATACAATCTGGAAAATAGAATACAAGCCTCCAAGTCCAACTACACTAAATAGTAAATAGCGATGCAAGTTTTTTTTGTTTCCAGGAGCCAAATCTATCCTTTTGAAAGTAAAACTGCATTATATCTTCTTAAAGGATGGTTGTTGGAAACATTACATTTCTACCACATACAGCATTCTGCAGATTATTTACGGAAAAATAGACTGTATTCAAAATACTATGATATGAAACACTCCAGTTAATTTACATTGATTTCTCTTTTCGTTGGTATTACGGGATATTTGTGAAAAATTATGCGAGGTTTGCTAAGCCCAAGATCCCTTTGTGTCTTGTCCATAATGGCGTTTTGATTGATTTTGACGATGCAGCATTTTGTTTGGCTTTATAATTGAAATGAATAACAAGAAACTTATGCAATACAATTATACAAGTGCTTGACAAGACAAAATTTGATTTTGACAATGCAGCATTTTGTTTGGCTTTATAATTGAAATGAATAACAAGAAACTTATGCAATACAACTATGCAAGTACTTGACAAGACAAAATACAATCTGGACAAGTAGATTCAAGCTTTTAAGTCCAACTGCATTGAATAGTGATTGCATGTGTTCAGTGTTTGAAAAAGGCTAAATTGGATATGGAGACATCTCTGTCAGCCTATGTATAAGCTTGAGGCACTTTATGTTGGGAAAATTTAAATCAAGCGTGCATAAATTATATTCCAACAACGTACCTTTGACGTGCGGAAAATCAAACAGAGTTTCAACTTACCGAATATGCAAAGTAACAAGAAGCAATGCATGAAAATGTAATGGTCGAGACAAGAGTTGAAATCTTTGTCCATAAAACGATAATGCCCCACAAAGGAGTCAACAGTTTTTCGACATTCGTCTTCCAAGATATAACGATCACGTCCCATAATAGAAGCACTCCAAATTACAGAAACCAACAACCTACTAATGTTTTGAACTCTCTTTTCGTGAAACTCGACTCCAAATAAATGCTCAAAATATTTTGAAGTGAATAAGCATTAACATGATAATGCAACGATGAAAAAATGAATGAATGAATGAATGAAATTTTCAAGCATGTGGTCTATATATAATTGTTGGAAAGGTTTGTCACGAAAGACACAACCTATGAAAGAGACACAATTATTGGAATTAGTCTATATATTTGAAGAGACACATCTATTGGAAAATAACAATCCCAAAAGTCACAATCTTCAATATAGAAAGACACACATTTTCAGCCAAATAATTTTCTAAAATACTCAATAATATTCTGCGTAATTTTCCAACAATTCAAGCAATTAAGTGACTTAGATTTGACTTAATTTTCATTCACCAAATAATAATTTCCACTTAAATAATTAAGAATTGGACAAAACCATTTTCATATACAAATTTCCAACACTTTTTGTAAGCTTCAATAAAATCATTGAAGAAAAAAATTAAAACATTTATAAATCCATAAATAATATAAGATTTCAATAAAATTAAGAGTCTACTTTGTGATTATAAATGTGAAAGGCATAAAAAGATAATAATCCCCTACTTAAAATAAAAACGTGCAACTTCACTTGAGAGATTTATGGCATTTAGCCTCTGTTTGACTCCCTTTAAAAAAAATAATTTATTTGTCATACGCATTTTCAACCACACGTTCTCCAAAAAAAAAAAAAAAAACCCATTCAAAACATCATTTTTACACAATAATGGTCATCAAACAGGGGCTTAAGTTGTAAGAAGCAGGGCAAGCCTGGTCTCACTTGTTCTCATCTATAAATTTCAATAAGTTGCTCTCTAGTTTTCAGAGTTGTGCTTTTATTAAAGCAACTCAGAACATAACCTTAAAAAAGTCCTTAAAAAAGTCACAAGCTATTAAAAAAGCCCAGAAAGTTGAAGCAATTAAAAGGAAGGAACAGAAAGGGGGGGAAACCGAGCTCTTAGCAACACTCAATTAGAAACAAATGTGCGTTATTACTTTGTTAAAGCCGAAATCCTAAAATAATCTGGTGAATTTTCTAGTCTTTGAAACTTCTAACTCATCAAAGGACCACAATTGGAAAATAAAATCCAGAATTCGGGTATAATTCATAATTCCTCCTCCCGAACTATTTTAGCAGCCAAAAATATACTGAGAAGATCGAGACAGATAAAGCATTAGATCACTAGATAATTTGCCGTCTGCTTCCAAATAAACAATTTACCTGATCAAGTAGATCTAAGTTTTACACTACTCTAATTAATCTACCCAATCACACTGCCAAGTTAAAATAGTTTCTCTCTTCTTTAGGTTCAACGAAATGACTCCAATCGCAAATAAAAAACTATCAGTAAAAAGAACATCAAATTATTTCAAGTTTCAAATTCCATAGAAAATAACGCATATTTACTCACCTGGATTAAGTTTTCTGCAAATCCGAAGCAAATTCCAAGCATTTGCCGAACCCTTCAACTCCCAGCAAAATTGCAAATATTATTTTAATTCAAGCCTTCCAAAATTAGAGATTTTTGAAGGAAAATAAATAAAAAACAAGATGAGATCAGAATCAAAGAGCGTGCACTGTTGGTATTGATTACAACTTCACTCTTTTTCCCTTTTCTTATTCCAGACTTTTTCGCATTACTTTTTCTTTTCCTCTCTCTATCTGTGTAAAGTGTTATGTATGTATTTTTTTTTTTTTTTGATAACAGTGTTATGTATGTATTGAGTGAGAGATTTGTGTGCGAATTTCAATACACACACTGACAGTGCGATAGTGTGTGAATAAGGACAAATTTACTGTCAGTTAACAAAACTTTCCTTCCAAGAATACAGTATTAAATAGAGGACCTTTTTGAAAAAAATAAATAAAAATACTCTCCATACAAATAACTTCTTTTTCAAAAAAAAATAATAATATATTTACTATCAAGCAAATAACAACTTTTATAACTCATTGAACCCACTTTAATCATTTGCATCATACCGTTGTTTGAATTGCAAATAAGCTCCCGTTTGGCACCCATTAATTTCTCATTCTCATTTCCATTCTCATTCTCATTCTTCATTTCAACCACACATTCTCCAAATAAAATACTATTATACACAAATCAAAAACTTTTCATCACTTTTCCACCACACATTCTCACATCAATCACTATTCCAAAATTTCTATTCTCCTCAAAATTAGATTCAAACACACCCTAAGTCTACATTAGAATTTGGAAAATTGACGTAGATGATCTCAAATTTTTGCTTAAATTGCATTTTTTTCGAAGTTTTCAAATGTGGCGTAAAAAATCCCAGACTTTTCATTTTTTAGTGTAATTGATCATTTTCAAAATGATGATGCGTGTAATACAGTTGCCCTTATTATTTTTCTTTTAAGAGCGATCTCATTAAATGACTTTCTCCATCCGAGAAGAAAAAAAAATCATACAAAAAAGTCATAAAAAGATGAAAAGATTATCTTCTTCCACCCTCCCCAGTCTAACCCAACTCATCCCACCACACATCGTGACCATTAGGGGTGGGCAAAAAATCGACCGACCCGACGAAACCGACCGAACCAACCCAAACCGATTGGTTTGGGTCGATTTTTTGCATTTTTTGGGCGATTTTCGGGTTTCGGGTAAAGTGGTCGGGTCGGGTCGGGTCGTGGGTTGGCACCCTAAACCCAACCCAACCCAAAAAAAAAAAAAATGAAAAAAAAAACGTTAAATTGAAAAAACAAAAGGCAAAACAAAAGAGAGTAAATAAAAAAAAAGTCACAAACCAAACCCTATCTTTCAAAAGGAGTCTCTCTCTCTCTCTAAACGCGCCTCCCACTCCATTCCAGCGGCGTCGTCTCCATGGCTACGGAAGGTCAAGACTCGAGATTATTTGCAAATGTATTATCTCTCTATATATTTGTAAAAACAAAATCCTAAAAAGCCTTCTCTCACGCTCAATCCCCCCATCTCTCAAGTCTCTAGTCTCTGCTCTCTCGCTCAAAAGAATGCTAATCTATGGCAGATCTATGGCGGACCTTACAGCAGATGCTCGATACTATGGCAGACCTTACTAAGGCCATGGGTGCTCAATTTGCCCCCATCTTTTCGCAGCTTTTTGCACCTTTGATGAAATTTGCAGCAAGTGAAAGCTGCTTACTGTATTGCTTCTGAATATGAATCGCTGCGCTTGTTTTGTTTCATTTCTCACTAGTTTCTGTAATGGCAATTGCAGAGAGCATCAAGGCCCCCACAAGATCGTACCATGGTTGTTGCGACCCTAGCAGGAGTTGCCCAGCGTATGGGTGCTCCAATTGCTGGCTATGTCAATGTAATGCCGGGCAATTAACAGTGCATTTTCTTTTAATTTCTGGTCATGTGACATTAATGTAATGGATATACTTCAAATTTCAGGCTGTGGTGAATATTTTACCTAAAGAATTAGGTTCATCTTATTCGACTAATAGGAGGAATGCAGCATTTTGTGTTGGCGAATTGTGCAAAAATGGTGGGAACTCTGCTCTGAGGTATCCTTCCATGTGTCTAATATGTGATTACTTTTACTGCTGTCTTACCCAAAAACATGAGCTAATTTATGATGAACGCTTATATTTTGATTCTCAAAATCTGCTAATGTTAACATTATGCTGGAAATATGTTTGTAACTTCTAAGTTTATGAACCTGATTTTGTTCCCCATTTTTTGTTGGATAAGCTGTACAAATTCATTTTGCAATTGCACATGTTATTTCCTACAATATGTTTTTACATTACACAATGCACAGAGGAAAGGAGCTTTACTGAAGGATATCATATTTAGTCTTTCTAATTCCAACATGTGTCAAAAAAATTGGAATTTATGATTCAAACCGACCAACCCAACCCGACCGACACATAATTGGGTTGGGTTGGATTGGGTTTCAACATTTACATGGGTTGGGTTGGGTTGGATTTCGAACAAACCGACAATGTTGGGTTGGATTTGGATTGGGGCAAAAACCGACCCAACCCAACCCACGCCCACCCCTAGTGACCATTCCCACACCACTGTCACGTTTGAACCACCACTACTGTAAATCTCATTGAAAAATCAAGGAAATCATTTTCTGTAGCTTGTGCAATTTTGCCACATCACGCAACTCTTACACAATCAAACTGAAAATTGATTGAATTTTGCTGAATGTCCCGGCTCAGTGACCGGGACATTTGACAGGGCGCCGAGGTGGTGCCCTGTTATTGGATGGGGGGCTGACTTCGGTCAGCTCCCCCTCCAATTGTATGGTGCCACCTCGGCACCTGTATTTTGGCCCGGTCATTGAGCCGGGCCATGTAGCATCTCTCAAATTGATTTCATAGAAAGTACGTTGAAGAAAAAATGAAGTTTTTCACTATAATTATTCTTCATCAAATTATAACAAACCTACATGAAAAATTCAGATAACTCATTGAAAATGAAAGCTTTATAGTTTGGGTGGGAGAGTATCTAATTCTATACTGATCGAAAAGAGAGGTTCTCAGACTGCAAAATCCATTTATTAAGCAAACTAAAATTAGGTCTGGAACAACCATTAAAGACTGCAATACAGAAAATTAAAATAAAGAAAGGTTTTTAAGTGAAAAATGAGATAATAGATAAATTGTGTAAAAGTCATAAAGAGGACGCTAGCGCTTTCACTACCATTTGTAAGTTTATAAAAAATACACCTGGAAATGTATCTGTCGCTATTATCACTTACAATAAACGTGTATATATAGATTTGAAATTAAAGATAACCGTCAATACAATTATCAATGTGATTATTCCAACTATATTGAGTATAATACATGTAACGATTGTAGCAGAGATCTTCACTCATGGATTCATTATTCAGATAACTAGAATTTCGATTACTATAATTTGAGGACACTTATCCCAATAAGAAGAAAATTGGTAAATTTCCGAGGTAGCTGAACTTTACATTTACTTACAGCTAGGTTATTGAACTTTAATTCGGTACAATTATACTATTGTACTTTAATTTACGAGTAATAAGACCACTCCATTAACATTTCGTTCAACCACTTAATAGAATTGTTGACATGGCCGTTAAAAGTAACATAATCTCCACACATTTTGCCAAGCCAACAAAAGTGAATTTCATCGACGGTAACTGAACTTTAGTCTTCCATGCAATAAAAATCACCACACCTCTTAATTTGGGGAGAATCACACCACTGAACTTTAATGCCTAAGTTCTAAAAAAAAACTTTTTTGAAATTTTAATACTATTTTAATTATTGAAGACCAGTAAATAAATAAAATAATGAATACCAAATATATAAAATCATAAATAGTATGATTTATTTAATAAATTTCAGAAACTAGGGGGCCGTTCTCTTTGTGTTTCCATTTTGTGTTTTGTGTTTTGAATTCATTTTGTGTTTTCTGTTTTGAGTGTCTGTTTTGGAATTGCTGAAAACTCGTTCTCTTTGTCATTTTGAAAAACTGTTTCTGAAAATAGAAAACTTGAAAACGCGTTTACTTTGAATTTTGAGAATCTTTTTTTTTATAATATTTTATTCAATGATTTTACTAGTTTAATGTTAATTGATTGAAGAAAAAATTAATGGGGTAACATTGCTAGTTCTCAATCATAAGGCTCGGGATCAACATGTACGATTTTTTGACATCAACATTGCTAGTTCTCAATCATAACTCTCACCTTACTACAACTTACCCAGCTAAACACAGCCATGCCCAAATCCATAACACGGTTTGCCCATTAAACTCGTAAGCCCTTCCACATTCATAGATGGCTGCTCCAACGTCGATGCACCACCACACCCAATCTAACATGCAATTACCGTCCAACTACTCCCAGTAACATCAGCTATATCACCGGAATCAATGACCAAAGTAGGATGCCTGAAAATCTAAAAATAGTCGGAATCTCCACTGTCGGCCACCAATATGATCAGAACTTACCACCGATCGAGTCTACATACCCAAACGACCCCAACCATGCCATCAATTTGGACCAAACAACTAATTTCAGTGCTGGATTAAACTCAAAAATTCTCCAGCTTGCGACGGACACGACCGAGTCATCCCATTTTACTGATTCCGGCTCCGTCCGGACGAGCCCAGGAGTCAGACCGCCTGGGTTGGGTGCGCCCTCACCTGGCTCACCTAGCCCAGCAATGGGTCACCCTTAATTTATCTCTCGTCAACTTGATTTTGCCTCAAAAATCTCACACAGGCGCGAACACGGGAACATAGAATTTGCTCGAGGAATTGTTGAATAGCGTTTTATTTAGGTTATGTTGGTTTTTAGAAACAAGGAGATTGAGGGGGGGTGGAGGGTTTGGGGGCGGAGGACAACGGCAGAGGGGAGGATGCAGAGGAGACTGGAGAGAGTGGGAGTAAAAAAAAATCCGAATTACAGTAAAATGGATTCGAACTCACGACCTGTAAGAAATCTGAGCCTCTCCCAACTAAGCTGACACACTGTTTTTAAAAAAAGCCATTTTCCGCGTTTTTGAAGGATTTCAATAGTTTCAACTGAAAATGCCAAAACGACTTTTTCATCATTTTCCGTTTTGTTTGTAAAATTTTAACTCATTTTCAGAAACTTGTTTTCGAAAACGCTAAAGATAAAGCATTTTCACTGTTTTGAAAAATCGAAAACAGAAAACGTCTTGAAAACACCAAAGAGAACGGCACCTAGACAATTTCAAAATTTCCAACTCGCCTAGACGCTTCCTATTTATTACGAATATAAATATAAATACACCCAAAATAACAAAAAACATTGTTGCTTTATGAAAATTAATTATCTGACAAAAATATAGAGTTAAATATCACGCCAAATGTTAGTATACAATTCAGCAAATATAAAGTTAAATATCCAGATGACCAGCCTATTCAAATGGCAAGAACTGGACTATCCATAGGCCTGCCAAAGCAAACGTGTATAACCACAATGAAAATGGGGTTTTTATATGTCACTATAATCACTTCATCAATTCTTTGGTCCTATTCTTAGGATTGTCAACCCACTTAGCAGAATATATACTTGCCCCTGTGGCATTCAGCTAAATTTGAAGACCTCTACATTCTCCTTGAGTGAGCATTGTCCACTCCTCCAACCTTGCTCCCTAAAGATATTCATTCTTGAAAGAGAGAAGTCCAGCCATCAAATGTTTGCTTCAATATTATAATTGACAGCAAGGGTTTTACTGCAAAAGTACCTAATGAGATCATTGCTCAGATTATTGCAAAATAAGATCCTCAGAAGTAGTTTTTCTAGATTCTTAGATTCATTATAGTACCAAAACAAGAACATATAATTACGTCACAGCAAAAATTGCAGAACCAATAAAATACTAAACACTGACACATAATTCTCGCAAAGCCTGTTGTTAATGGGACAACACCAATTCCAACTGATCTCACCAGGACCAATTCAGAGCAACGCAGACCTGACCCAATTAAACATACCAATTACCCTATTCGACAAACTACGAATGCTAATGTCCATAGTCGAAGGGACCAAAATTATGTTCCTACCAAAAGATGAGCAAGAAGATAATGAACAAAGAGTGAAGCTCGCCATATGTAACAAAACTATGAATGAGAGCCGGACTTTTTATTTTTTTTTTCCTATTTTTCTACTTTTTTTCTCCTATAAATACCTAACTCATTACAACATTTTTTTCCCACCAAACTTTCATTATATACTCTCTACTCTCCACAATTTACAAATCATTATCAATAATATCATTCATTTATCCTATAATTCTCTTTTATATTTTTTACATTATTATCTTAATTTTACAACCCATTTTATACACTAGTACATAATTTTCATTCAATTCTCAATTCTAAATTTCTACATTCTATTTCAACATTCAATTTCTACCATTCACAAATGGATCCACGAGCATTTGTTGAAAACTTGTTTGGTATGGAAGGCGAAACACCTGCCAAAATCAATTTGGGAATGAATTTGCCGGTCTCAATGAACTATCAATTCCAGAAGACATTGAAGATTTCGACGTTCGTGAAGGTAATCATCCTGATCCAATTGATTTGGATAACGTTGATGTTGATCCTAGTGTTCCTATTGATTTGAAACAAGATGAAAAATCTGTATTAAATATTCCCGATGCAAGAGGGAAGAAAAAGGGGAAGACGCAGGCAAAATATTGGGACCATTTCAAATTGGTTAACACTGGTCGGTTGATCGATGGACTTCCAGAAACCAAAGCAGTATGTAAATACTGTCAACAACGACTGACATGAAAATAAGGCATTGGAACCACTCACCTCAACCGTCATTACAAAGCATGTGCGGCCAAATATGGGCTTCTTGAACGTGGTCAAACGCAACTACAGTTTGGTACTAGTAGCGTCGGTGCTACTACTACGCCACTTTCTACGTAGATGTATTCGGAGGAGGAAGTTCGAAAGGAAATGGTGAAGTTCGTTTCCGCGGCGGAGCTACCACTAGCAATAGTGGACAACGAACATTTCCTAAACTATGTTAAACATTATCTTCAACTAAGGTACATTGGGGTAAGTCGAAATACTCTTCATTCTAATACAATTGAATATTTTCTTAATGCAAAGCAATTATTGATTGCGAATTTAGAAAAATACGGGGGTGTGATATCTTTAACTTCGGATTTATGGGAAGGAATTAATAAGAGAGGTTATATAGCTGCAACTGTACATTATATAGACCCACTTTGAATTATGCATAAAAAAATTATTATTTTTAAAATTGTTGAGTATCCTCATAATGCTAACACTATATTTAATGCAATTATGTTAATAATTAAAGAATATAAATGCGAGAGTAAAATTCGTTCTTTTACTTTTAACAATGCTTCTTTAAATAAAGTAGTTGTCGATAAATTGCATAGAGTACTTCAACCCGATTTTGGTGGTTATTTATTCCATATTCGATGTGTGTGCCATATTTTTAATTTAATTGTACAAGACGGTTTAAAACGTGTGAAGAACGAAATTAGTCGAATTAGGAATGCACTTACGTATATCACGATTACACCCAGTAGAAAACAAGTATTTGAAGAATTTTGTGAACAAATTGGGAACTCTAATACAAAAACTTTTATTACTGATGTAGGTCATAGGTGGAATTCAACCTACTTATTATTAAAATCTTGTGAAGGTTTTGAACCGTTTATCATTGAATTTTATAACGGTAGGCATATTAGAGACGAAGACGATGATATCTTAAATGAATTCGATTGGAATACAGTTTTTAAAATTAAGAAATTTTTGGAAAGTTTTTATACGTCCACGAATATATTGTTTGGTGTTTATTATCCAACTAGTTGCATGGTTCTTGAACGTCTTTATATAACTGTTAGGGCTTTTAAGAGATATCAAAATGACCTCAATTTTCATGCGGTTATATATGCCATGAAATTAAAATTTAGAAAATATTGGAAAGAATTACCTATGTTATTTTCTTTAGCATGCGTCATGGACCCCCGATATAATTTATCGGGTACTAAATTTATAATTGACCGAATTTCAAATACTTTAACTTTTAATATTCCTATTACTTATAAGAGTTTGGAACAAACGTTAACTGAAATGTATGAATTATATACTTCAAGAATAGGTACACAAATTACTCGTGTACCTACTACTCCTCCCACTAATATAAATGATGACGACGCTGAAGTAATTAATTTATTAGAAAATATAGACTCAATTAAATATGATTCAACTGCATATGCATATAGTTCCTCTAGTAGTAGTAGTATGTGTTCTACTGCATGTACTCAAACTTCGAGTAGTAGTCCAAATGCGTTGCCATCTGAATTAATGATTACTTTCGTTATACTATGCCTAGAAACAAATCAGTTAAGAAAAATTCAGAAGATGTAATTGAATTCTGGCTAAATAACGAACGTCGATGGCCAATTGTTTCTGCAATTGCAAAAGATCTATTAACACCTCCGATTAACACTGTAATTTCGGAATCTGCTTTTAGTGAAGGGAATAGGGTTCTCTCTGATATTTGAAGTCGACTAAAAGAAGATATTTTCGAAGCGTTAATGTGCTCAAAGGATTGAGAAAACGCTAATTATCGAATTCAACATAAATATGCCGAAATTGCATGTAATCAAGTAAGTGATATTTAATTTCACTATATTCATTATAAAATTTTATTTTCATACATTTATAATTTTTTAAAAAAATTGTACACGTAAAAAGTTATTCGTGTACAATTTTATCTTCGCCTACACGAAATTGAAGTAGCCGGTCCCAAACCCTGATAAAGGAGGAGGGTTTATCTTTTTTTTTTTAAAAAAAAATGTATATTTAATGTTTTGACGAGCCCCGATAAATGTTTTGAAAAATGTATATTTTAAAAAAAAATAGAAAATGTGCATATATATATTTTTTAAATTTCAGATTTCGTTGTAAACTTGTAGTAGCGTAAAAAAAAATTAAAAAAAATTAAAAAGGGGCGAGCCGAGCCGCTCGCCTCGAGCGAGCTCGGGCACGAGCCGAGCTCGCCCAAATGGCAACGAGTCGAGCTCAAGCTCGACTCGTGCTCGCACGCCAGCTCGGTTCATTGACACCACTAGACACCTCTATCCTTTAATGGGAAGGAGGGAAAATACCCTATATATATGAAATTTCCACACTTAAAAATTTTTTTCGTAATAAATATTAATTCGTCCCCCAAGAAAAAACGTCAATAAACCAATGCTGCAAAATAAAAAAGGTAACAACAGTCAAAAGTTACTGTAATTGGCCACATTAGGTGATGGTAATGATATATTTCTGTCACGCGTCATCATCTACCAGCATAGAACAAAATTACGAAGCACCTAAAATATCCATACACATCTTGACATCAAGTGCTGTAGTTTCGTTTGGAACTTGGGATTAGAAAATTCTAAAATAACAAAAAAAAGAAAAGTGGGCATCTATTTTCCATTGGCATGTCATTTGTTATATGCTGTGCTAATTTTATCAAAGGAGAAAACATGAGGCTTCAAAAAGCAGTTATGTAGATTCCACTGAAAAAGATGGCATAATAATTCACCATGCATTCAGAAGGTAAGGCATAAATCAAAAGTATAAATGACTACATACACGAGAAAATTTTCGCCAGTGTTAAGCTTCTTGCCACTATATATTCATCACACATCTATTTCAATAGTTACATTCCACGTATTTCAATGGATTTTTCTTTTTTCTTTTTTAGGTTTCCTTTTTCTTTCATTTATTTATTAGTTGGGGAGACCTTCACTTGTCTAACACCAATCAAAGCTTCATCTAAGCCTAAGGTAAATTCTGAAACTATTAACTACATTTTCAATAAACCATATAACAAAGTTGCATTTCAGATTGCCAAAGGTCACGCTGAATCCAAAATCAGCATCCATACATATGCAAGGATAAACAACAATAAAAGCGCTTCTGACAAGCATTTTTGACCAAAAACCAAAAGGCCTCAAATTCCCAAAGTCAGAAACAGCGCCATGCGAAAAATGTAACTCGAGATTTAAAATTGGCTTTGCAAAACCTCTAGCACAGGTTTCCAATAATAACAAACAGCGGTTCCTCTCATAATTACGATACCATTTTAATGCTGTTAGTCGCAGCATCTTATTTTCTATGAAATGTAAAGTATACAGCAACACAAATGAAATAGCATGACATAGTGTGTAAATTATAACTTCTTCCATCAAGCTCATAAATGTTACTCCATCCATAAAAAAGCTAATTCAGTTCTATAGGCGGCATAAATGAGATAGGGGCAAATACAATGCACGCTGACAGGAT
Source organism: Fraxinus americana (assembly GCA_035079005.1). NCBI lineage: Eukaryota > Viridiplantae > Streptophyta > Magnoliopsida > Lamiales > Oleaceae > Fraxinus > Fraxinus americana. The sequence continues at coordinate 5,285,141 of CM068714.1, read as the reverse complement.
TTTATTCCCAACAACCCAAACTGCAAATACTGATGCTGCCTTATCACTATACGACAACCCAAACCACAAAACTGCAAAACCTACAGCCAGTCAGTGGAATAACAAACACTACCTTAATATTAAAAAATATATTGATTGTTGGAAGATGAAAGTCGGATAGTCTACTCCACATCAATTGTGTATATCATGAGATCGCAAAGCATTATTCTGGAGATAACTGAATTGTGAGTTGCTATTCTAATAAATCATATGGGTTTCAAAACAAGATCGAGGTCTTAAATAGTTATAAGTACCAAAATCCACCAACAATTTCACTACACAGCTACAGTTTTACCTGTTACAAATTCAAACCTTATTTTTGAGGAATTTTGAGTTCAAGTGCAGATTGATTTGAATTATACAACATTTCAGTCATGTTGTTGTCTCTTTTAAAGAACAAGACAAAAAAAAAGTTGTTGCACCAATAATTGAGAAATTTTCACAATGGTTTCCAATAATGCACAGCTGTTCCCCTCATAACCACAATTCCATTCTATACCCTTGCTTGTAATGTCTCATCTTTTGATAAATGTAAAGCACACAGCAATAAATGCATGGCATAGTCCGTGATACAGAAGAGGTCGATTCCGTCAACAAAATAAGGAATTAAAAGAAAATGGAAAGGGTTCTATGATAAGGGGAGCAAAACAAAGTCACGACAAAAGAGGTCAGCCGTTTAAGCGATTTCAACGAACTGATGGCTCATGTTTTGTATTGGCAAATGAGGCCATTATTCTAGAGATTGTCGATTTAGGAAAAAGCCAGCAGAAGGCAATATGGCAACCTCGAACGAGCAAGAGAAATATGATAGTGAAGAAGAATGAGATGTAGCATCCACAACAGTAATTGAGTCGGCTAGAGAAAAGAAAATCAATTCAAATATAAATGATGAATCAGCGTTGGTAGTGGACCTGCTCGAACAATTAGATTATGAAAGTGATTGGAGTGATGACTCAGAAGCAAATGACTGGATCGATGAATGAGAAGAAGATGATTGGATAGATGGATGACATCATGGTTCATGAAAAGTCTGCTTGGTGGACTCCGCAGAGGGAGGAACTAACAAAATCAGAAAAGGGGTTTGAAGAAGTATATCCTTTGGAGACACCACAAAGGCTGGAACTGCTAGATTCAAAGGAAACGAAAAACAAATTGCAAGAGGAGGTCATGAAAGCACAACAAAGCGTTGAGGGATTTAAAGATCTACATATATCAAATATAAAAGTAGAGAGTACAAGAGCGACACAGATTTCTAGGCAAAATGATGTGGACCAAGAAACACTAATGGATGATCGAAAGAATCAAAAAGATATTGAGGTACGTACAAATTTACAACCACAAATAAGGAAATTGAGTATCAAAATTAATGAAGATGAAAGCATGGAAGAGCCAAATATATTTAAAGGAGCGGATGCATTGAATGAAGAATCAAGCACTTCAAAATTCATCGAGGCAAAGTTGGACGTGAAGAAAAAGAAAAGAGTCAAAATGAAAAGTTGGTGCTGAAGGGGAGAATTGAAGAATCATCACCAAATTTCTAGATCTTTCCTTATGCAACTAAATAGAGAAACCTAGAAGAATCCATACATCACCATTATTGTAGAGTTCATGAGAATTCCTTATAATTAATTTGTGGAATTATTTAGAATCGTCAATATTTGTGTAGAAGAATCCTATGTCTCTATATATATGTGTGTGTATGCTCAACACATAAGTAATGTATTTCAGTGTGTAAGTGAAAGAGTGCAAAGAGAGTGAGTGTGTAAGAGAGAAAGTGCAAGGTATGTGTTTGTAAAAAAAATATTTTTGTTAATAAAATCATTTTTTAGTTTGGTCTTTAAACTCAACAATAATAATGTCTCCTGTTAAGCTCACAAATTCGCCGATGGTAAGAAAAAAATCTAAATTTAAGCATAAATGAGGAATTGGGTGAAAACAACAGAAAATGACAGGATGTATTTATAGACAATCCAAACTACAAAACTAAATCCACGGTTCCAAAAGAAATAAATGCACGATCCTGCTTTTTCCACCAACGCTTCACACACAACAGTTCCAGGTGAAACACATTATATTCCAAAATTACTCCATTCACTACCCAAATACCTCTAGAACTATATGTTGTCGCCTGCTCGTGAGGATCCCTTCCTGTCAATTTCATTATCTTATCAGCACCTATATAACTTCATCGAACGTTATCTAACTTGAGCCTATGGCTCACTCCCTAGCACATTCCCATTTTGGTCGGAACAGCAACAGACATTCTTCCTACTGTAGGGGAGGAAACGGACTCCAGCAGAAGAATAATAGTAAGAAAACTACATGAGCAGCAAACCCCCTATTAAATCCCTAAGTTTTCACTACCTTAGAAGTACACAAACACTTAAACATCCAATCAGGTTCCTGGCCAAACTCCAATTAATTCAAAGATCAAATAACCAAAGCACATATGCACGTACTTTATTGCAAAAATAAAACATAAATTAGACCCATGCAAAAACAGTCAAACCCCGACCTTGACCTTCCCTGCCAAGAGGAAAGCCAGCGATAGCGGCCGAAGAAGTGGGAATCAACATGCTCTATGAGGGCTGACCTAGAAATCGCCGGCGACAAGTGCCTCAGCACGACCTGGGTTCGATCAAGCGGCCCCGTCATGCACAAAAAGAGTTCTACAGTAATCAATAAGTCAATCTCACTCGGAAACCATTTTTTTCCCTCTTCGATTACCCCTAAAATGCCCTGAGATTACATTTTCGAATTGAAAATTTTCAACAACGTTGGATCATGGTTTTCTAAACTAGGTTTGGTACTTTGATTTCAGAATGTCCACACATACACACACAAAGAGTGTAACCCAAATTGAATAGCCCAACGGATGAAGCCTTGGAAAGTTCGGGATAAAAGCTCATGAACGAAGTAACATCATCGTCCAAGCTTGCAAGACGCCCATAATCTGAGCGAATGTAGTGCTTTATGATCATTCAGAGTGATGATCCCATTCTCGCCCAAACCTTTGAATCGCCCAAGATCTTAGCAAACATAAGATATTATGATTATCCAGAATAGCAGTTATTGAACAATCTTATCACACTCCACGATTCAAGGATCTCAGTTGCAGACGGTTGAACGACGAGAGTAATGGCAACGGTTAGAGACGGCAATTCCACGACAAGTCAGCCATCGTGAAGAAAGTGAGTAGTTATAGAGCAATCGGGCAATTTTCAAATGGTTTGTCACGAAGAAATTATCAAATAAATATAAAAACGAAGAGAAGACATAGAGAAAAGGACCCCGAATCAAACACTCTAAACAGATAATATGTAATTTCAATTTATTAGTTTAACTTTAAACACTTCTTTTAATACTTGTGTGGTTCCGCTCCTTGAAGGCATTCTATTTATTTCCAATTGTAAATCATAGCCAATAAAACACCCCTTTTTGGAACTTTGTCTCAAGATGTCTGTTCCTTACACAATCGCCTGAACCTGGAATCAGATTTCCCACAATTTTAGTGGGAAATCAAATTCCTCAAAATGTGGGAAATGGGGAGCGTGAAGCCCATGAGTGGAAAATCAATTCCCAAGAATTTTGTGCCTATCAAACAAGGCTTTTTGTTGGAAATTGAAATTATTTTCCATTTTCCATGGAAAAAGTGCATTATCAAACATGGCATAAGGTCATTCAACCTTTCAAACTCTTTGTTATAGCACATTTAAAAAATATAAGTTTTAAATTGATCATTAAGCGCCCGTTTGAACCCATTATTTCACATTATAATGAGAGGAATATTTTATTTTTTTTGAAAAATGTATAGTTAAAAAAGAAGATTTTTTTTTTTATTTACGTGTAATCTTATTTTATTGGAGAATGTGTGTTTGATTAAAAAAAAAAGAGAGAGAAAAATGAATTACAATTTAATGGGGAATAATGGGGACCAAGCGGGAGTGAATTGCCTTTTTAGTCACTGAACTTTCGACCGTGCACGCAAAGAGTCACTGATCTTTCAAAATTTATTAAGTTGTCTCACCACGTCAGTTGCTACGTGGAAATTCCGTCCAATTTATCAATGACCGTTTGCTCGGTGACTTCTGGGATGATGAATTGTAAAGTTCAGTGACTAGTTGCGTTATTTTGAAAGTTCAATGACTCCTTGCGTGCATCAGTGCATGACTGAAAATTCAGTGACTAAATATGCAATTCACTCCGATTACAATGGAGCAATGTAAATGGATATTGAGGTGTTTCTCCTTGAGGCGATGCGTAAGCCTCCCCTCAAACAAAAAAATTAAGTCCAGAAATTAAAAATAACACAAAACATCAAAATAAATCAGCGAAGTAGCAAATAATCGATCATCCTTTTTGCAGTGGGGTCTTATTTATGACTGAATTTTCTATAAGAAGTTGCCTGCCACATTATCCAAGCTGCCAAAAAATTGTTGTTGGTGTCAAAATAAAAGCAAATAGAAGAAGAAATGCAGAAATTTAAAAACAGAAAAGAAAAAAAAAAAGTGTAATTGCCAATCACAAGAACATTATTTGCCAAAATAAAAATATTAAAACCAAAGAGTTACCTGCTGAATTTATCAATTTTACTTTTAAATTTTTTTTTTAGTTTTTTAGTTTTATTTGTTAGATTCTTATTTTCAAAATTTTATTTAAATGATTTCTTTCCATATTTCGAGTGTGTTCAGAATTTTTACTTAAAATACGCAAAACGTCAAAAATATGTTTTGAATGTTACGTTGTAAATTTAGCCTCAGTTTGGCCCCCATTTTTTTCCATTACATTACATCAATTTTTTTCTTTCTTCATTTCAATCACACATTTATCAAATAAAATAATATTATACACAAATCTAAAATTTTTCATTACTTTTCTACCACACATTCTTCCATTAATCACTATTCCAAAAATTTTCAACACCTCAAAATGGGGGCCAAACAGGGGCTTAATCTCGTTTTGGAAATTATATTTTTATAAGGCCATGTTCGGGAGGGATTAAAAGCCAATTAAAATTGAAAATATGACCGTTATGGACCTCACTCGTCTAATAAAAGTCAACAATAACGGCTATATTTTCAATTTTAATCTGATTTTAATCCCTCCCACACAAGCCCTAAATATTAGATCAAACAAATTTTCAATATTTTACAAAATTAAAAATTGAAAACTATTTGAAAAATGCAAATGAAAAGCACGTAGAATAAAAATAAAAAGAGAAATGCTATACATCCCCACTGAGGATGCATCCCCAGTCTATGTGGATGTAAATGTTGGTTAAATTATAGGTAAAATTAAATGACTTATTTAATTTCACCTATCATTTAATGTCACATTAACGCTACTGAGGATGAATAGTATTTTTCAAATAAAAACACTGACCCTAAGTAACAAATCCAATTATTTTGTAACACGCAATCAAAGCAAAGAATCATTTCAACTATTTTGTTTTGTAAGGTCTTTTCTTTTCACAATCATTTTTCCTTCTTCCCCTTCCACTGCAAAAGAGTTCCCCGTAAGGGGGAACCAAACTTGGAATCTTCCTCCATTTCTTTACAGTTCTTGCTCCTACCTAGTACCTACCCACCTACCCAGTAAGCCCACTTTCTTCTCTCGTGACATATGTGTATGTATACATGGACTCTTTTTTGGAGTAACTTTTCTTGATAACAGAGTAAACTTGATTGTTAGCAGGTATATATCGTGATTACTGGGCGTATGGAGCGTAGAATCCCACCGGGAAGTTACTTCCAGTACTCTCCTTCTGGGGTTCATGGTTCACTTCAAAGGTCTGCATCTCTTACAGATCGTGAAAGGTTTGGACTTTGACCTTCTTTTCTGATTCCTTTAGTTTCCTTTAGTGTAATTCATTTTTTCTGTTTAACATCAATGTTTCTGTATATCCTCGAGGCTTTTATCTTTGTTTTTGGTTGATGGGTATCGGAGCATGGTCAAATACGGTTTTAGTATTATATATTTGGTCATTTTTCAAGTTTTCTCTGCATCCTCTTGGTTAAAATGTTGTTAATTGCCTACATTATTTGCAAGTCGCTTGTGGCTTTATCATTGATGGCATCTTCTAATTCCTTGTACAGGCTACATTATTATGTGTGTTTAGCATTGAGTCACACTTAATGTGATTGTTACCTTAGTATGAACTTTTATTGCTGTCACGATGCATTCTTCATCGTAAAAGAACTAGACACGAGCTTCTTGCTCCATCTTAAGTTTGTATGCTCAAAGGGGATTTTCTGCTGTCAAATTTAGATTGGATACCCTCTTGTTTTCACCTGCCTAAATGAGGATGTTTAAGAATTTAAAACTAAGGTAACCTATTTTCTGACTTAAGTAACTAATTCTGACTTATAAATTCTCAGAATGCTAAGTATTTTGTAGCCATTAAGTCTTAACTTCCCTTTTTGTACAATTGGCTTTAAAGTCTTTAAACTGTGCTAGTTGAATATGAATTTCCTTTGTTATACACTTGGCTTTATAAGGTGCTTAGAAAGACTATTCTTTTATGATCTAATGTTAATTTTACACTGAGCATACTTATTTGCGGTACATGATTTGGTTGGTTTGACATTGACAGATATTTGGCAGATTTACTGGCAGAGGGGAAAAAATTAGCACCATTCATGCAGATTCTCCCAGTTTGCAGCAGACTTCTAAATCAAGGTTGTTAATGTGCTACTAGGAGAGAGGCAAAAATTAGCATCATTTATGTTCTAGTGGTCTACCTCTCGCTTTCCTAACTTATTCTACTTTGACCATGTTGCTTGAATTTCAATAATCAGGAAGAAAATTACACAAACTTATGGGAAATATCTTACGAGTGATCATTGATTTAAGGAGACAAATTCTTCGAATATTTATCTTGCAGTACTTGATCTATTTTCAGTATATGAAGAAATAATTTGCAGGGAACTTCTACATGCCTTTGGGTGTTACTTTCATATTCTGACGCTAGAGAAGTACCTAGTAAAATTATTCAGGACCGTAGTTAAGCCTGGAAATGCATCAGTTAAGTTGAGGGGATATATTTGTCTCACTTCTGCTAAACGTTAAATTTTAATATCCATCTGCTGTTTACCTGACCCAAAAATATAACCGGCAAGCTGACTCTGCTTTAGCTCAGCAAGTTCTTGAATGAAGCTTGATTACCGCCACACATTTGTTAATGTGATGCATCCAGCTTACTCCTTAATGTTTGTAGATATCAAGCTTGACATAACCAAGGCTACCACTTTTCATTTACATCGAAATTTAACGAGATCAAGCGTATCAGTTAAATTCTTCTTTAAACACAGTTTAAAACTGAATTCTACAATTTGAAACCTGATCAATAGTTTTTCAGTTCTTCAGCTAAGCAATGCAGAACAAATGATCCTATTGAGTGCTTCAGCAGTCAAGTCAAAAACAAGAGTTTGATGCATATGTATCGATGTATATAATCTTCTATCCTTTAAATACACTTGTCTCTAGATAACTTGTTGGCGTGATTTTAAGAACATATACCTTCAACACCAAGAAATGGTGAAACTAATAGGCATATTAAAAAAAAAAGAAAAAAAAAAGAAGAAGCTAAATATAACAAGTTTCATGGTAAGGCGATTAAGAACATGCCAGAGTACGTTTAAGTGGTCTTATTCTGGTTTAGCTCTGTTTTCTTTTTAGCCATTGAGGTGAATCTAGGATCTGGTTTGAGATTAAAAAAAAAAAATCAATCATTTTTTGAACATTTTGATGTTGTGAAAAAGAATAAGAAGATCAAGCCAAACCATGGAATATGTAAATAATTCAGTTCTTTAATTTTGTCAATATTTGCATCTCCCATAATACAATGAGCATCTAAAGTCTGTTCCTGTTAATGGGGTGGTAGAGTTGTGGGTTTGGTAATGTGTACAATTTTGACATCATTGCATGACATGACTGCCTCTAGATCTGAACCCTTTATTCTGTATTTCTCCATCCAGGCATCTTCTGTTGTGATTTATAGCCAGTTAAACCTAGAAAAAGAATCTAATAAATAATAATTGCATAAATGCAATCAATGACTCTATGGCTGTGGTTATGAATTATGATCCCTTAAGATCTTTGAAGTTCTTTTCTCGTTGAATGGCGGGTGGTGAGAAGCATGTCATTTGGCACAGACCTGAATCTGACAATTTTGGCAACACAAATGCTGTTAAATGTTTTAACCACTGACTTAGCATAATAATGTTATACTAAGCATGGTATGTCTATCATCATATTTGAATAAATGTATTTGTTGATTTTATACCATCACTGGCTGTAGTTCTATCAGTGAATTATGTATTCGAATTGAGTTGTCTAGGGATAAATTAGTTACATTACAGATTGCAGCCTAAGGCAGGTCCTTGTGTTGGATATCCACTGCAGGTGTTAAACTATTTTCCATCAGTAATTCCTCTATTGCAATTTCATATTGAACTGTTTTTCAATTATATCTTACATTTGCAGAAATCATGCGAGTATCAGGATTGGTATCTAATAAGCTAATAGAACTTGAAAGAATGGGGCATGATAATCCGTATAGGTCATTGGGTCAACAGCCTAATGGAGGGCCAATGAATGTAATGGCGTGGAATGCCATGCAAACTGAGGTGTGATCTATTTTATCTATTTTGGAAGTTAATTTGGCTATGGACTAATTTTGAATGTCGAGATGGATTTGATCATCTGTGTGATTGTAAACATGATTATCATGGACTATATTTTTCCAATCTGTGATAATAAAACCAAAGTGTAAACACAATCTGCTAATTAATTGTTGATTTTTTCCTATTAGTCATTCACTTTGTTATCAAATTGTGGTCTGATGTTTTAAATTTGTGCCCTAGTTTTTCAGTAATTTAGGAGCACATACTGCAAAGAACTTAAATGATGTGGTTGAAATTTGTATGAAATATCACGTGAGCGACTATTGCATCTAAAATCATTTGTAAGACACGTGCCATTTATGTCGACCAGCTTCATTGTATTACAAAGTTTAGGTTTCCAATTCTAAGATTTAATTTTGGAAGATATCTTTTGTAGCTGTCCAGAGAGCATCTTCTAACATAAAATCGTCAATTGTGATTCCTTTTAAGAGTATTTCCTCAAGTCAACTAGGACTATGTAACAGATATTACTTCTGGTAGAAAATCCTCAGCCAATTTAAAGAAAGTTTCCTTTCTTGATTAGCATCTGGACATTTGACAAAACTTCCCTTTTCTTCCATTGAATTGTGGTCTTATTTAAATAGTCATTCCCACTCGGATAAAGGGTGCACCACGAACACGGAAGGGGTTTAATATCCCTTATTTCTATCTATTGATGAGACAACTATCTTTTCATGATCCATCAAAAAAGTTTGCAGGTGAGAGTTCATTTATATAGCGACCTACACTATGAAAACTTGAAGGATGTTGTTCAAATTATTATTAAATGACACTCGTTAAACGGTTTCAGCTAAAATCATTTTTAAGGCACGTGCATTTTATGTTATCATTTTACAAAGTTAGGGCTTCTAAATCTATGACTGAATCTGGGAAAGATGTCTTCCATTTTTATGCACAGAGCGTATTCTGACATTATGTTGTGCTTCCGTATAGAATTATTTCCTCCAGTCTGCAAGGAGCATGCAATACGGTCAATTTAAACTTTAAAGGAAGTTTCAAAAATAAAAAACATAGCATAATTACGGACATTTTGGCCATTTAAATAAAGTTACATTACTTGATATTATTTCTTGAACTAGCGTCTGGACATTCATCAAAAATTTTCTTTTCTTAGATAGATGCATCATTGTTCTCATTTTAAATGTTCCTAACCACCCACCCACACCCAGCAAAAATAAAATAAGTCGTGCAAACAAATTCCTCACATTCTCCTACAGTTTGTGCTAGATGTGTAGTACTCTCATACTCAAAATGAGAATGGATACATCTGCTACTTACCCGAAAAACAGAGCAATAGTTTGGACTGTCATGCTTAAATAAGAAAGTATTTGGATCCTCCCACTTGCAACATGTCTGTAGTGTGGTGTTGGTCAACACGTATATCTTAAGCATTCTATATCTCAGATATGTAACTGTTTATTCATCGAAAGACCTTTATGATTTCTTCACTTGTATGAAAGTACAAGCATTACTTAACAACGTTTTGCTCATATCTATTTGTAAAATTCTTTCGGATGTTTGCCATATGTATGTAGCCTGATATCATTTTATATAGATGATGTGTAGTCTTTAGATGACTAAACAGTGACATATATTGATTTTTTATTTTGGGGTTTTTCGCTAGAAAATCTGAAATGCAGTGGATTCTGCCTTGTTTTGGTTTTTGTTCCTTATCAAAACACATAGCCATTCCATAATTAGGTTGCAATGAATTAGTTAGTATCTCAAAACTTTGGCTAATCATGGCAGTCCTTAGACTGGTTCATTAGTGGCTTCAGATAACACAGTTGGTGGGCTTGCTGAGATCGCAGCGCCCCTGTATTTGAGATGAGGCCATTAATATTTGAGCAACTTTAATGCATTGATTTGCTGCAGTCAACTAAATTTTCTTGAAACTGACTGGAAAATGTACGTGTTTAATGTACCTTCATCAGGAAGATAAGTTCCCTCAGAAAATGGCTCCGTTTCACGCATCTTCTCTAAACTGGAATGCAGTACCTGGTACAAGCACCACTCCAGTCATGAAGAAGGTTATCCGACTGGATGTTCCTGTGGAGAAATACCCAAGTGTGAGTAAAATTTTCTTTTGGGAAATACAGTTTGGTTATTTATCTTTATCCATATTGTTGTAAGATATAAAAAGTAACTTCTAACTCGAATTTGTACAGTATAATTTTGTTGGCCGAATCTTGGGACCGCGTGGAAACTCTTTGAAAAGGGTTGAAGCCTTGACAGAATGTAGAATATATATTAGGGGTCATGGCTCAGTGAAGGATACTCTTGAGGTACCAATTCGTTTTACTTTTGGTTATATGCCATGGTTGTGAAAAGCATTGATGTTACTAAGTGTCTGTCAGCTGCTACAAACCAAATTGAGGAGGTAGATTGCAAATTCATGTAAACTGCTACACTGTTTTATCACTTTAAATATAAACATACGCATATGTCGGATGAAATGTTTCCCTATTAACCCTTGAAATTTCAGGTGGTTATTATTCCCTTTGGACTTATCACTTGTTTGATTACTGTTCTAGATATTATATTTTTCATCCAGCCTTCTAGAAGGAAAGATATCTTGAGTTATAGGTGGTCGCAAATAGCTCTTTTCAACTATTATCACCATGTCGATGTGTATCTCCCTTTGCATTTTTGTATGCTTTACATTTTAAATTATGGATGATCTCAGTTGGCCTTGGAAAATATTTTTATGCTTTCTTCTCAAAAACTGTAACTTGAAATTGTAATTGCACGTTATTTAAATTCAAATATGATACAACTACAAGGATAAGAACGTAGTTCAATGCAGGTCTATACTCAAACCATTTTCAATGGCATCACCAACCTTTACTGGTTTTGTTACCAACATGAATTTACTGTTTTCCAGCTGTGAGGCGAGAGGTTGAGCGAATGTTGGTCCTATCTTTTCAAATTTCTCACAACTGTGTCCTTTGTCTCCTTAGGAAGAGAAACTAAAAGACAAACCTGGAAATGAGCACCTAAACGAGCCACTACACATCTTGGTGGAGGCTGAATTTCCTGAGGACATCATAGACGCCCGCTTGGATCATGCAGTAGCAGTACTTGAAAAACTGTTAAAACCTGTGGTATGGATTTGAACAGCTTTGCAGCCGTTTGATATCTGTAAACCCATCTTATTTATAGGCATCTTACTGTTTCTCCCTTTTTCCTTTCAGTATGAATCCATGGACGTTTACAAGAAGCAACAGCTGAGAGAGTTGGCTATGCTAAATGGTAGTCTACGGGAAGAAAGCCCTAGCATGAGCCCTAGTATGAGCCCAAGCATGTCTCCTTTTAATAGCAATAGCATGAAACGAGCTAAAACAGGAATATAACACTACACGATAACTAATGGCATCTCTTGTGATATCGAAGTTGCTGCTTGCAATTAACATTCTGATGATATGCGTAAAAGGTGCTCGCGACACCAATTCAGCCAAATTCGTTTGGGATGGATTAGAATGATTCCATGCTTTGCTTCCGCACATGATGTTGGGAACTGAGACAGAAAATGCTTCATTTCAAGTAGATTGAAGAAAATTTTGCTTTACTTTTGACAGTCTATATATATATATATATATTTATATATGTTTTTTTTTTCACGCACCCCTGCCTTATTTAGATTGTTTTAAGCTTTATACTTTAGTTGCAATAATGCCATTCTTGTGCTCCGTTACTACTTTCTTCAAGAGCTAAATAGCCTATAACAAGTTATTTGGAGATTTCTATTTCCTGCATACAATTCTGGCAAACTTCATTCAGAAAACATGGTTCAATATTGATATATTTTGTCTTAACCTTTTATGTACTATGTTGCTATCTTTTGCTTTTTGTTGAAACTTGCTTTCTTGGTTCTTACTAATATTCATACTTATACACTAATGGATTCAGGTTTCTCGCGTCTCTTCATTTACTCAACTTCAAAAGTTCCAAAACCCCTGGCTCGGGTTTTGGTTTTTGATGAGTTACTTTTATTTGCATATTGCTGCTGGTGGATTTAGCAGGAGGGATGTGTACATTGTCATTGCTGAAAATTATGCAGATTTGGACGCATCTTCTTGGCTAATCCGGATTTGCCTAGGTAATTCGAGCTCAATGCCCCCTCTCAATTAGTGCAACAGGAGTACATTCTACATTCCAGACCCTGTTGTTGGTTTTACAGATAGGGTGATGCTATCGGTACATCACGGTATACATCAAGGACTACACCCCACTCACATGGAGGGTGGGGTCCACTCGAATAAAAAAATATTATTCTAGTGGACCTCACTCCCCATGTGAGGGGGGTAGGGGTGGGCGCGGGTCGGTTCGGTTCGGTTTTTTTCGGTTTCAGAAATTTTCGGGTATTTAGTAAATGGAACCGTCGGTTCCAAATATAATTTTGGAACCGTTCGGGTTCGGTTCGGTTCTGTTCGGTTCCGTACTATAATTAAATTTTTTAACATTTAAAATAATACTACATAAATACACCTAAAAGTAGATACTAATATTAATAACAAAAAGTAGATATAAATACCAAATTCAATCTTAACTTTTACAAATTAACGTAATCTAATTTAATAACATATAAATAATAAGTTGTCAAATACAAATACGGAAAAGTAAATATTACTAATAAAATTTCGATAATTCATATCAATAATTCATTTGTTTCAAACATTCAAGTTTACATAAAAATGAAATATAAATTAGAAATAATAAAGATAAAATATTTTAAAGTATTGATAATACTTACCAACTATTTAATGTAATAATCAAATTGCTTGACTTTCCATACTAACTACTAAGAGACTATACAAGAAAAAATTGAAAAAAACACAACTAACAAACATAAATAAACTCTAAATTGTTCAACTAATAAGATTTAATAAGAAAAAAATTATCAATTTATTTAGAAAAAATAAAAGAAATTGATTTATCCGATATAAAAAAAAAATTTCGGTTCTTATTCGATTCTTCGGTTCTGGGTCTAGAACCGAGAACCGAACCAAACCATTCGGTTCTCGATTCGGATACCCGTTCGGGTATTTCATTTTAAAAAACCCGCTCGGTTCGGTTCGGTTCGGTTCGGACATTTTGCCCAGCCCTAGAGGGGGGTGTAGTCCTTGATGTACACCACTTGATGTACAAGTGGAAAAACCCTTACAGATAATCCATTCCTTGAACTCACCTTTTAAGATTGTAGTTAGTAAACTACATAGATTCTTGTGCTCCAAAGTTTACTGTATATCACAGGCTCATGGCCCAATCCCTTTTGTGCCTATGTATTATGCATAGTTAGAAGGGAAAAATTCATAAATAAGGTGTATTCTTTACACCAATTCAAAAATAAGGTTTATAGTTTGAAACTTCAAAAATCAAGTTTTTTTTTTTTTTTTAAATTCTAATATAATATAATATAACATAATAAACCCACCCCACATGCACCACCCCCCTGCTCCGGTGACTATTCCGACGATAATTCCGACCACCACTTTTTTCCGGCTCCGATTCGGGCGACTTCTCCGATTCCGGCGACCATTCCGGAGAGGTCACAGATTTTTAAAGAGTCGCGTATTATTATAGTCGCCGGTCACATTTTGGTCACAGATTTACAATTTAGTTAGTCACATATTATTTTTCAGTCACGGATAATAATTTTTATGTCACATATTATTTTACGGTCACAGTTCAAAAATTTTGTAGGTCACAATTGTTTCTTTGGTCACATGTTTCAAATTTAGTTGGTCACATATCAAGATTTATAGGTCACATATCAAAATTTATAGGTCACACGGTCACATATTTCAAAAACTGGTTGGTCACAGATTATTTTTGAGTCACATATTACTAAATTTTTAGGTCACAGTTGAGTAATCAGTCACAGATTACCAAATATTTGGTCACATACCCTCAAATACTTGGTTACATAACCAAGTAATTGGTCACATACACCAAATAGAGGTCACACACCACACCACACCACACCACCGTCACCAACACCGCTTGTGACCACCCGCACCTCGGCACCACCACAACAGCACCAACGCCACACCACCACCACCGATGAAAGCCGCCACCACCAACAAAACTGTCACATATTCCTTTTCAACGCACATCACCAACAAAAAGTCTATGAGATTTTCAACGCACGTCACCACTCTGGATCTGAAAATCGCCACCACCAACATCTCAAAAAACACCATCCAAAAACCCTAAACCAATCCGAAAATCACAAAACAACCAACCCACAGTAACACCTCCATTACCGCCAAATCCAACCACATATAAACGCAGCGAAATCGCTACCGGGAAAGCTCTTTCCCGGCAGCGAAATCGCTGCTGCTGGGGACAGCAGCGAAATCGCTGCTGCTGGATTTCGTCTTGTCCCCAAAGAATGATTCGTCGTTGGGAACCCAAAGAACGATTTTCACGAGCAAGCCGAAATCGTTCTTTGAGTTCAAGACGAATCAGCCGTCGCTGGGGGCGCAGCCGATTCTCTGCTGAGGGAGGGAGGGAGGCGGAGGCGCGGCGGCGATGAGGAAGAGGGAAGAGAGGGAGACGTGAATGTGGAGGAGGAGGAATATAATATAAATGATTTAGGTTTTGTTTGGGATTAGGGTTGTGTCTTGATATATACCTGATTTTTGATTAAACAAACTTTGCACCTGATTTTTAAAAACTAAACTTTAAACCCCTGATTTTTTATAATTTCTCTAGTTAGAAAATATGGGTTAGAAAATGTCTTGCCAAAGCAGCCAAACCCATAGTAAAATCCCAATTTTACCATATGCGAGATCTTGTGGTGGCATGTATGTATTGTTCTGTCTTTTAGTCTTTATTAAGCCCTATTTGGTTAACTAAAAAGTTATTTTAGAATATAATTTAAAGTAAATAATTAATTTTAATCACATTTTTTGGGATTCATTTTTTTTAATCATATATTTCATTAATTTTTATAAAAATCTACTAAAATTTGATTTTTATCTAAATCAAATAGAGGCTATGCTACAAAGTCAATGAAATAACTATTTATGAAATGGTAATTTTGATTTAACTATAATAACTTTCAGATAACAACAAAATAATGTTGATTTGGGAATTGTTTATAAACGTTATGAATTATAAATAGATATGAATGAATATTGGATTAGTGGTGTAATATTAGTAGTTTTCATGACGTGTGAGGATAAGATTGGTTTGATTAAGGGTCCGTTTGATTGCAAGGGTGGAAAATGAGTGTAAAGAAAATGTTTTACAGGGAATTGATTTTTCTAGAAAATGTTTTACTGGGAATTGTAATTAATTGTGTTTGATTTGTATAATTTTTCATGGAAAATGTTGAAAGTTTGGTGTCCATTTTGCTTTTTTTTTTATGGAATTTGTCAATTAAAGTGATAATTTTTTCTACCATTGGATCTAAAATTTGTTCCAATTATAAAAAAAAATTTATCATACCGAATATCATTCGTTTGATTTTGTTTTGCATGGAAGTTGTCAATAAAAGTGAAATTTTTTTTTTACCATTGTATCTAAAATTTGTTTCATTGAAAAAAAAGGTGGAAAATGTTTTCCCAACCAAATAGGTGGAAAAACAAAATCAAGTTTTTGTACATCAAATGATTGTACCTAGAAAAAGATGGAAAACATTTTGCCAGGAAAACTTGTGCTATCAAACACTCTTAATTGGATAAAGTTAAAAAATGTTTTCCTTTTCCACCCATTTTCTAGGCTATCAAACGGACCCTAATTATAAATTATTGATAAACATTTGCCAAAGATTTGCTGATTTTATGCCCTTTAATTTCACAAGCAGATTTCATAAATTTAACATTTTTTTGATACCTATTATTATTTTTTTTAAATGAAATGAAATTCCATAGAAGAAGCTTTAAGCAGATACAAGGAGGATAAACCTCCAACACAGTGCTCTCCTGAGAGAGTTTAAGTGCTATCTAAGCCAAACAAAACAACAACAAAGACAAACAAACAACAACGATATCAATACACCACCAAACATCACCACCCAAACAACAAGAGACACCGAAAAAATGTGCTGTGGAAATGGCCCGCAATGAAGACACAGCTGTGGCTTAACAGACCAAGAACCCCGACGTTAAGCCAACTATCGCAAACTGCACTTGAACGCCCCCGCACGCAAATAGACGGGCATTGTCTAAGTCTTCAAACATCTCCGAAGAGAATGAGAACTCTCAACATGGGAAGAGCCTCACCAAAGGAACCAGCAACCACAAGCCCCACCAACACAAAAACAAAGACGAACAACAAAACCACACCAACAAAACACCCAACACAAACCAACAAAAACAGACCACCATCAGCCCCAAACCAACACAGACACAAACAAACTAAAACAGACCACCATCAACCCAAATCAACACCACCGCAAAACACCGCCCATCGACCCAAACCACCACCAACCCAACAACACACACACATCACACCCCCAAAAACCAACCCCGGCCAACGTTGGAACCCAGCCAAAAGGGCCCTCCGGCCAAGCCCGTCAGCAGAAATTTTCGCCAGCACCGACCGCCAGAGACCTCCGACCAAAACACCGCGAAAACAACCACCCCAGGCTACCGGACCAAACCACCGCACCGCCCACAACCAGGCCTACACAAATTATCGGCCCACAGGCAATAGAAGAAACAAAGGGAAAAAGGAGGGGAAAAACAGGGATGGAGGAGAGGGAGAGGTGGGAGCCGGAGCTCCCACCCCCCAGCGAGCTCGCAAGGGAATAGGGTTAGGGTAAGTGGTAACGGGAAAGGTAAAAATAGGGGGGAAGGGGGGAAACCTTCACAGAGGAAGGACACAAACCTTCACTGAGGAAATACCAAAGGAAGGGAAAACCACCGTCACCTGAGGACGGAGAGAAGACCTTCACAGAGGAAGGACACCTAAAAAAAAGTTTTATGATACCTATTATTTTTAAAATATATTTTTCTTTCTTTTATTTTTAGTCACATTTTTCAATAAAATAATATTATATATAAATTCAGAATTTTCCTTATTTTTTAATCATACATTTTCCATCAAAATATTATTCTAAAATGCATTTTGGGTTCCAAAATGGGGCTCAAACCAACTCTGCCCGTTTGGCTAAATTTATTTTTTTTTGTTTCAACTTCTTATAAAAGAATTTCTCGATGAACCTACCTTAGATTAAGAGTGTGTCTGGGCACACTGAAAATCCAAAATTGGACCGTTGAAACCTCAAGAATTGGACTGTTGCTTCAGACATATTTTGCAGCAATTCTGACATGGCAGAGGAAATTTTGAATAAAAAGTGGAAAATGACCTTTTTGCCATAAACATTTAAATCATTTTTGCATGATTCACATGCATTTTGGACATTTCATTTGCTGGAAGTCAAATGTTGCTGGCAATCTGGGACCCATCTTGCAGTGAGCAACGGTCCATTAATTGATTCTTGTTGGATGAAAAGCTCTCCCAGACGTCCTCTAACTCTCTCTAAAAACTTTTCTAACCAACAAATCACTTTCAGAAAATTATCCAAACATTTTCAAAAGATCCAATAAACGGTCCTTTTTCATCCTTTTTTGGTAGTTTTTGGATCGAATTTTGGATGACACCATTTATGAGAAGTTGAAAAAATCGGTGCTTGTGAATTTTTGCAATTTCTCATATTCTTTCTAATTTTACTTTCTATAAAAATAATTATTTACAACAAACATATTTGATTCAAAAACTAAATTGTAAATAAAAATACATTCAACTAATTTTATAAAGTAAAAATATCACTAGTAAGATAAAATTCACTTATAAAATATATAAAAATATATTTACAAGTAACAATTCACTTATGTGTAAAATTATTTAAAAGTACAAAGTTAATTTATAACTGTAAAATGTACTTACAAGCGAAAAATTATTAACTTAAAATTTTATTTATAAGTATATATTTAAATTTTTAAAATTCTAACTTTTCATATGTAAAAAATTACTTATAAATAAAATATCACTTATAAGTAAAACATTTCATACAATAAATTATAGTATAAAATTTCACTAAGGGGCTCGTATATAATTTTATTCTTTTAAAAAATTTGTAGAATCAATGAATAATAAACTCTCAAATATGGGTTGAATTGTTTTAAAAATCACTAGTAAAATCACACAAAACCAGTATTGCTCATGAACACTCAAAATATATACTTTAAAAAACGCCCATAACCGATATCCAAAACTCTCAAGTAGGTCCATAGTATTTGTTTGGGAGAAATTATTTGCAAGGAAAAATAATTTTTTAGAGGATATATTATTAAAAATAGAGAAAAATTATAAATTCATGTATAAAATATTTTATTAAAGAATAATTAAATAAAAATAATCTTAAAAAGAAAAGAATATTCAAATAAATTGGGTCAAACAAGAGCTTAGATACTCTATAGAGGAGTTTGGTGAGAAGGAATCGTTTATTATAATTTTCACTTTTGCTTTTGTCTACTTTAATTTTTGTTTGGAGGGATTGTCTATTTCAAAAAGTGTTTTTTGAGGAAACCACATCCGATCATTTTTTTTTTCTAAAAACTCTTTAAACCAAAAGCACTTTTGTAAAATCCGCCAATGGGCCAAAAAGAAGCTTTTGGATTTCAAAAAGTGGAAATTACAAAAAGGGAACAATACATAAATAAAGTATTTAAGTATCATTTCAAAATTAAGGTTTGAGGTTTTAAATTTCAAAAATCAGGTTTTCATTAAAATTTATTTATAATTTAATTCATTAATTATATATTTTATTAATAAATATATAAAGGTCACAGATCTATGCAATTTGGTCACAATTCAAAAATTTTATAGGTCACTGTTCGTTCATCGGTCACAAATTAAAATTTTAAAAGTCACAATTGGTTCATCGGTCACAAATCACAAAATTTATAAGTCACAACTTATTTTATGATCACAAAACATCAAATTATAGGTCACATATTTTTTTTATTGGTCACAAATTAGAAATTTTATTCGTCGCAATTTAATTCATTGGTCACGAAATCAAAAAATTATCGGTCACAGTTTATCGATATGTCACATATTTTAAAATTTTTTGGTCACAAATTATCGAAAAATTATAGATCACAGTGGATATGCCCCCTGTCACAACAAAAAACCACCACAACCATCGCCACTTGCACCACCAAACCAAAAAAACCACCGCAGCAGCCAGACCCACCGCCGCTGCAGCCAGACAACCCAAAATCCCCCAACAACACCAAAACCACCACAAACCACCACTACCACCAACATAAGCACCACTATCTCCACCACAAATCCACTATATTTGTAAACCAACACAGCACAAGCTTCCTCGCACACCAACATAGCACGCACCTCTTCGTACACCAACACAGTACACGCCAACGCCGATACAGTTCCAGTCATCACCACCACCTCGCACCCCAACACAGCCCACACCGCCATCAACACAGCCCGCCATCAACGCACACCACCACCTCGCACCAGATCCAACCACAACCACACACATAACCAAAACAGACGCTGCTAGAACAACCACCACAACCACACCTCACCTGCTCTAAAAGGCAGGAGAAAGTGCAGCAACAAGTATTCATGGTGAGGGGTCTAGGAAAGTAGAAAGCCGATGTTAACCGCTAAATGCTAGTGTTTCAGGGTAATAATCCGACCGATTCCTTTTTTAGAGAGGGGACGATTCTGCAGTGGTGATGATGCGGCGGTGTCGGTGGGATGGTGGCGGCGGTGTCGGTGGGATATTGGAGAGAAAATGGGTTGGCATGAGAGATTGATGGGGGAGTGGAAATGAATTAATTAGGGTTGAAATTGTGTATGATTAATTTAAATAAAAATTGATTTAAAAATTATTAATTAAAACCTGATTTATGTATTATTAAAGATGATTTTGGATTTTTGAAAATGGTAATTTAAAAGTAGGGGTGGGTGTAATTTCCTCTTACAAAAAACCAAAATTTTCAATTTCAAATTTCAGATATAAACTTTATTTATACAAAAATCAGACATTAATTCATCTATTTCATCTATCTTCTCTCTCTAAATCATAATTATCCAAACCTAAACCCCTAATTTTATCCATCTTCTTCCCCCCCTCTCTGTTGTGCCACCACCGAAGCACCGTGATGTTAGGCTCATGACACCTCTAGCCGGTCAACATCTCAGATCTATAGTCATCGAAGGGAAAAAAACAAAGTAGAGCGCAGCAACACATGGCACCATGAGAGGCGTTGTTGCCGTTCATCGATATGGTTTGTTAAGAAGAGGAAGACGAATAAGACGGGTTGAGAAGAGGTTAAAGGTGGCAGTGACTTTCGGCTCCCAAAAAAGGTATGGGAGAGTTGATCCGATCACTCTGAAGGCACTGAAGAGGAAAAAACTTATTTAAATCTAAAAAAATATGGAAATTAATTAATCGATCAGCTTTAAGTGAAGAGCAGTCGGAAGACGATTTATTGGATGGAACTGAAGGCCTCTGCTCTCTTCCCCCTTTACAGAGATTGTATGGATTTGCAGCTTGTTTAGCAGCTGGGCTTATTTGTGTGTTCCTATCATTTTTTGTTTTTGTCAAGCCCGTTAAATTTGCTCTCCTATTTACCTTTAGCAATATGCTGGCTATGGGAAGCACAATCTTTCTCATTGGACCACAGCAACAACTAAGAATGATGCTTGATGATGTCTGTGTCTATGCTACAACAATTTATGAGGGGTGTGTTGTGTTAGCTTTCATTTGTGCTCTTTTGGTCCATAGTAAGATTTTAATAATAATTGCAAACATAGATGTGTGCCCTTATTTGGTATAGTTTAAGTTACATACATTTCCCTCGCATGGTGGTTTCTAAAGTGACCATCCGTCTTTTTGAAGAGACGATGGTGGTCGTGGTACATGCGACATTGGTGGTTGTGCTACTGTTGGTGGTGCGGTGGTTATGGGTGGGTAGTAGTGGTCGTGGTGATGTCGGTATTTTTAGATGATGGCTTGTTGCCGAGAGGTGGAGGTGGTTCCAACGACGGGGGTTCGGTTGTCATGCTGTTGGTGGCAGTAGCGAAGTGATTGTCACAAATTTTGGTGGTGGTCACACATTATTTAATCGTTTGTGACCATTAAATTCATTAATTCATAAATGATAAACAATATGTGACCAATGAAAAAAAAATGTGAAAAAAATAATTTGTGATCTAAAAAATTGTTAATTTGTGACCGATAATTTGACAATTTGTGACCGTCTACTAAGTTGTGACTTATAATGTTTGTGATTTGTAACCGATGAATAAGTTATGACGTTTCAATTTTTTTATTTGTGATCGATGAATAAATTGTGATTTATAAAATTTCTGAATTGTAACAGTAAAATAATTTGTAACTTATAAAATTTTTTATTTGTGACCGTAAAATAATTTGCGATCTGTAAAATTTCTGATTTGTGACCGATTAACAAATTGTGACATATAAAATTGTCACTGTAAAATAATTTGTGACATTTCAATTTTTGTTTTTTGACCGATGAACAAATTGTGACCTATGAAATTTTTGAATTGTGACCGTAAACTAATTTGTGACATCTAAAATTTGTGATCTGTGACCAATAAATAATATGCGACTTATTAATTTGATAGATTTGTGACCGTGACGTATAAATTTTTGATTTGTGACCGATTAACAAATTGTGACTTTTAAAATTTTTGAATTGTGACCGTAAAATAATTTGTAACATATAAAAATTATAATTTGTGACCAACTACATGGAATTGTGACTTTAATATATTTAATTAATAAAATATATATTTAATTAATTAATTTATAAATAAAATTTAAAAAACTCTGAAATTTTAAACATAGGGGCTGTCTGGTAGCACTACCTAGTGAAAATTGGACCGTTAAAATAAGATAAAATAGACCGTTCATTTTCATCTGATTTGCAGGTACACTGACATGGCAGCCATTACTTTTGAATATTTATGGTAAAATGACCTTTTTGCCATTAACTCAAAAATCATTTTGCCATTAAACAGGGCATTTTCGACAATTGATTTTGATGAAGTCAAATTTAGCTGCAAACTGGGACCCAGACTGTAGTACCCAACGGTCCATTAATCGATTTGTTTTGGGAAGAAATCACGCACAGACAGCCTCATAATATCTTAATTTGAAATTGGTAAAACTAAATATCTTAGTTATGAAATCTTCCCTTTCAAAAATTCATTTTTGACTTTTCAAAAGTCGCGTCAATGGTCCCCATGACATCTTAATTTTTGTTTAGAAACAATTTTTAAAAAATTTCATATTTTGAAAATACTTTTTAGAGTGAGATATATTGAACCAACTTGTTGGATCAGGTTCCAATTATTTCACAAGAGCCAAGCCAAACAAGCTCATACTCTCCTTCAAATTCATTTTAGCGTTGAAGTGACAAAAATAATTGTCCCAATCATTTTCTAATCAGGCCGCTTAAAGGAAAATGGGGGTATGCAGAATTTTTCTAGAAATTGCCTCCTATTCGGCGCTAATTTTAGGTTGCGTTTGATTTGCTGTTTCAATTTTCAGTTCTGCAAAGCACTAAAAATGTGTTTGATCTAAGACTTTTAAAATGCATTTTTAAAAATAAGAATAAACTTATAATATAAAACTCAAAACACATTTTTGAAACATAGAAAATAAGCGTGTAAATAAAATTTTGTTAATTTTTTTTTAAATATGTAATTATAATAATTAAAAATTTTAAAAAAATAAAAATCATGGAAAAAAATTAAAAAATATAAAAAAATAGTAAGTAATAAATAAAAATA
This sequence comes from Fraxinus americana, assembly GCA_035079005.1. Lineage (NCBI taxonomy): Eukaryota > Viridiplantae > Streptophyta > Magnoliopsida > Lamiales > Oleaceae > Fraxinus > Fraxinus americana. Next base: position 5,261,604 of record CM068714.1, on the reverse strand, counting down.
ACTCAAACTCTTAATGGTTATTTACATAAAAATTCTAAAAAATATATTTAAGTGAACAAAGATAAAAGTATTTTCAGTTAACTTCATTAATTTTTATTTTTATTTCTTATATTTCAAACTCAATTTTTTATTATTTTACTTTTGTAGCGAGAAATCATAAAATAATTTTTCAAAATTTCGAACCAAATGTGTTTTATACTTTGCTATTTTGGAAAATAAATTTTCAACTTATTTTTAGAATATTAAAAGTTAAAACAGGCTCTCAAAACAGAGAATTAAAAGTAAATTGAAAACTAAAATACGAACCAAACAACCCTTTATCTTCCGCCTTTGCTTTTGACAAAACCCAAAGAATAGAATACTGAGAATTCAATTGCGTGCGTTGATGTTGCAATTCGCAAACCAATAATCTTAACCCATCATTGGCAATATGTAAAACAACGGATCAGGCAATCAGTCCGCTACTCGCAGAATCAGAACGTGATGGGCTATGTAATTTCAAGATTGTGTGCTCCTAGTGACTTGTCGTGTTTAACTATTCTTTCTTGATTTTTGGTATACAAGAAGATTCTCCTCAATTCTATTAAATGTTGGACTTTTAGGGTTCATTTGGGTGTCCCACATTCCTGTAGGTTTTCACAGAATTCTTATATCTTTGTTGCAATGTCTCGTTTTAGTTTCTTGATTGGGGTTTTTTTTGCTTCCTTCTCATTCTTTCTTGGCAACTACGGTAGACTAAACAAATTGAATTTGTCTTCTATTCTGCTTCGTGTCAACTCGCTGATTATTGGATTCCCCCTTTTCAACCCATCTTTTTGTTCAGCATACTGTAGCAATAAACGTACTAGTATATATAGGGTCAAAAATTATAGCTGCATTGGCACCCAATTTCTACTTCAGAATCATTCCTATCTTTTCATTCACTCCAAATCAAATACAGAGAGTCAGAATTTGCTCAAACATCAAAGGGATGGGAACTGGAATTTATAATGACTCCTTCAATACAATTCCACTCCTCACTCCCTACAAAATGGGAGATTTCGATCTCTCTCACAGGTTCGATTCCGATTTATTTTTAGTTCATGAATTGAGTTTCATTCTCATTGCTTTAATTTAGAATAGCACTTTTTTTGTTTCTAACATGTTCTGTTGATGTTTGCACAGAGTAGTTTTAGCGCCATTAACTAGAAACAGATCTTACAATAATATTCCACAGCCACACGCAGCAGTATATTATTCACAGCGAACAACCAAAGGTGGTCTCCTTATTTCTGAAGCAACTGGAGTATCAGATACTGCACAAGGGTAAGCTGTTTCTTGACAAGTGCAATATAAAGAATTATATCCTCACATGATGACATAGCTAGTATATAAGATGGAACTTGAACTCCAGACCTAATACTGAATTCATAGCTATCGGTCACACATTTTCAAATTTGTTGGTCACAAATTATCGAATTTTAAGGTACATTATATTAGTTAGTGACAGTAAGCCAAATAGTTGGTCACATGCACCAAACACCCCACCCTTGATCTCAATCCACCACGAATACTTGGTCACCGGCAGGGACGGACCCAGCCCGCCATCCCAGCCCGGGCGGACGTTGACCGGTCAACACCGACCGGTCAACGTCTACAGTCAGCGATCGTAAGAGCAAAGTCGTTTATTAATATTTAATTACATAATATTAAATCGCACTAAAACGTAAAAATTATATATATATGAAAACGTAATTCAATACAATCCAAAATACAAAAACAATACGCAATACAACCTACTTGACCTTAGACAACTGGATTCGACCTAAACCACTTTAGCAGAACTCAATATCAATTTTTCTTGCATCAAAGATTATAATTATATTATATAGACAATTATTCTATGAAAAGATAATGCATGATAACTAGCAATGGTCTGACAAACAAATTACAGGGCGAGAAACAGATTTCAATCTCTATTTGGCCTTTTAGTGCTAATAATTGTGACCTAAGAAATAGAAATTACCGTCCAGAAGAAATATTCACTTGGACGTGAGTGCAACCTCAAAACGTAATGAACACTTAAGGAAAATTTCAGAAATAATTTAAGCAACAAGGGTGATTGGTACTAACCAGAAATGCCAATAACATCCATATCAGGAACATCATTTTGAAGGAAGTCTAGTACATTCTGAACACCTTTAGAAATCATGTTCATCCCCATGGTATCGCCTGTGCTGCTGCTAAATCTAATGTAAAGATTTTTACCCGCAATAGCACATTTGATACCTTGAAGTCTAGCAAATCTGCTTGACCTGGAAATATAAAAAAAATCAAATAATGAAAATCTGTTCTAAAATACTACAATTTGCAAAAACTGAACATAGCATGATATAAAATTAATTATCAAGTAAGACTCGACACAATGGGGGAAAGAACATAAAGCCATCAGATAGGGGAATCAGTAATTACAAATATCTGAATATAATTCAGCAATAAATCCACCTTTTCAACAAATACCAGAATGTGATACTTATGCAAAACCAGACACCAATCCACATCATCATTGTCCAGATTCAAACAAAATAAATGACAATGATTCAACATGCGGAGACGGCCACAATTTGAATATATGACACAACAAATTAACCAATTCCTGATTATATATGGCAGCAGAAAAACTCACATTCCATTCATCAAGAGAATTCAGAAACTGCAAAGAAAGAAAGAAGCTTACTTGCTGAAAACAACAGATAACGTATCAAAATTTAGAGGGTCCTCCACTCCTCCGGGAAGAACTTCAATTCCGTAGCCCTCTTCGCGGCTGTGAACCTCACCACCGGAGCTCTGGTCATGGCATCTCGGAGAAACCATCTTCTATCAAGAATCAAGATATACCATCGCCTATCACAAATTTCACAAACAAATGAGACAAAATAATTCATAAAAAAAATTACACCTACAAGACAACGAAAGAACTTACGGTTTCGGCCCTCGAGTTTCACAAATCCATGCCCAATGCTGCGTCACTCTCGTCACGGAGACGTTTGCCACTGCGACGGTGTCACGGTCGGTTGGGTGAATCGATCGATTGGTCGTGACAGTACTCGGTCGGGAGAGTTGAGAGATTGGAGAATTTGGGAATGGCTAATTAGGGATTGATTTCAAAATTTCATTCGATTTTGTATAAATTGGATAGGCTTAGGTTATGTATATATTAAGGACTGGGCCAAGAAAAATGGTCCAATCCAAATTATCCAATTCAATTTAAAAAGAGGAATGGGCTTCCTTGGCCCAATCTCAAAACAAACAAATATATGGGCTGGATTCTTTAGGCCCAATCTCAAAACAACTTAAAAAAAAAAGCAGCAGGCCTAGCCCACTTTGAACAAAAAAAAAAAAAAAGAGGTAACTTTGGAGAAGACGAACCAGAGGCCAGAGCACAGCAAAACCAATCCACTGTCCACGGCACAGGAGGCGCTCCGGCGGATCCCAGCACGGGCGGTCGCCCTCCGTCGCCGGGTGCTGGGTCCGTCTCTGGTCACAGGTCAACCAAACCCCCCACAACAACACCACTGCCAATAAAAATATCACAACCATCACTTCCATCACCACCACCAGTACCACCGCTACCGTCGCCACCATTTTTGCAACACCACCATCGCCACACCGCTCCGCACTAGCAACACCACCACATACCACCAGTCACCACCACCACCATCGCCAAAACAACACACCACACCACCATAGACATCACCACCAACAAACCGTCACCGCCGGATCCAACAAAAAAAATGTAACGCCCCGAGTTCCGTGAACCCGGATTGCCACGTCATATTCTTTTGTAACCAAATTAACTAACAAGATTTGCGAAAAATAACTAAATTTCAAACTTCGCATTTATAACAGTAAAAACCTCGTCGACAACAAAACTCATTTGATTAACTTAAGATATTTGATTAAATTTTAAATCTCAAGTTTTTGAAATACTGAAATAACAAGGTACGTTAATAGCGTTCGAATACGAAAATTTTCAAATGTAAATAACTGAATTCATTAAATTGTTGCCACACTACCCGATTTTTGAGTGATCTAATCACATAGCTATCCAAATTGCATCTTCATTTTTATCAATCGTTAATAGTGGATTCCGAGATGCACCTGGAGTTTGGACAACGGAGCAAGTGGAAGCATGGAAGCCAATTGTAGATGCAGTTCATCAGAAGGGTGGAATATTCTTTTTGCAAATTTGGCATGTCGGCCGTGTCTCTAATTATGGTAAGTTAATTTTTTATGTCATATTTATCAATCATTACTAAAATGTATCGTGGGTGCCTCGAAGACGACAATGCTACCAGTAGGATCATATCTATCTGTAAAAATGTGTAGGTTAACTCTGGTTATTTGGTCCGTGAAGGATATATAATGTCCTATGATTTGTTTAACAGGTTTTCAGCCAAATAACCAAGCTCCAGTATCATCAACAGACAAGGGAATTACCCCTGGCCATGAAGGAGGAGAGTGGGCTCCCCCTAGACGACTGAAGACAGATGAAATCCCTGGTGTAGTCAACGATTTTAGGTTGGCTGCTCGCAATGCTATTGAAGCAGGTTAGTACCCTGATTTGTTTTGTCTTGTGAATGTGAAGTAATACTAAGAAAACAAGATAGTATTTAGCTATATGTTTTTTTTCTCTCTCACTAAGAATCAAAAGAGAATGTTTCTAAGGACAAGTTGATGTAGAATCAATGGGAGGGAAAGAAGAAGAAGAAGAAGAAGAAGAAGAAGAAGAGAAGGCAGGGGAAGAACCGTGAAAAAGTTCAAGGGCAAAGAAAACGTGGCAGCCGCCAATTGTATTTTTATTCAATCATCAACTAATTCAACAACAACGAAAATATCCAATAAATAGTAAAAAAATCTAACTTGAAGCGCTTAGGCTAACCCGCTACTACAATCCCAATAATAATAAAAACGTAATTAATAAAAATCAACAATAACATAAATCGTGATGTCAGCATCACAAGTCAGCATAAATTACATCTGCAACTGTAATCTTATAAGTAAATGCAAAGACCTTTTAACCCAAGTACTGCAAAGCTGAAGCCTATACTAATATTTTCGTATACAGTTGTTGTAACTATTAGAGTGTTGACTGAATGTGCTATAACGGAAAAAAAAAACTTTTCCGTTATGCAGCTGGAATTTTTCAAGAATGGCCTAATTATATTGGCAAGTAACCAAAAGGAGTCTTTTAAAAAAATGTATTTGGCTTTCTGTATTGCAGGATTTGATGGTGTTGAGATTCATGGTGCAAATGGTTACTTAATCGAGCAGTTTATGAAAGATAAAGTAAATGATAGAACAGATGAATACGGTGGGAGCTTGGAAAATCGGTGTCGGTTTGCACTTGAAGTAGTAGAGGCAGTGGTCAATGAGATTGGAGCTAACAGAGTCGGGTTAAGACTGTCTCCATATTCTGAATTCATGGAGTCGGGCGACTCAAATCCTAATGCTTTAGGACTTTACATGGCTAATGCACTTAATAAGTTCAACATTCTCTATCTCCACGTGGTTGAACCGAGGGTGATGGGTGCAAGGGTGATTCCAGGGACCGAGGATGAAAGCCCCCATAGACTCCTTCCAATGAGGAATGCTTTCAAGAATACTTTTATTGCTGCTGGTGGCTATAACAGAACTAATGGCAACAAAGCTATTGCAGAAAATTATGCGGATTTGATTGCATTTGGACGCCTCTTCTTGGCTAATCCTGATTTGCCAAGGCGATTTGAGCTGGATGTCCCTCTTAATAAGTACAACAGGAGCACTTTCTACATTTCTGATCCCGTTATTGGTTACACAGATTATCCATTCCTTGAAGAAGCTTAGGGCATTGGTTAATCGATATGATCCTTTTCCATCTAGCAATTTATTGTTTGCTCGGGATATTTGAACAGTCTCGTCTTATTTATTTTTCTTGCGTTACTGTTTCTGTTAAATAAGAGCAATTACGGAAGGGGAAAAATTCACTATTAGCATGTTCTTAAAGGGTATCTTTGCCCAACAATTGATGAGTAGTCCGTGTTAGAACTCTGAACTGTCAACTTTTGTGACCTACTGTATTATGTGTGGTATTGCATTCCATATTGTTTACTAAGGGCATGTTTTATGTATATTTTTTAGAGAATAGATTTTGTGAAGTGTGATATATTTTTAAGAATGGGTGGTTAAAAAGTATGGAAAAGTAATAGGTAAACGTGCAAAACTATTTTGTTGCGAATGTGTTATTGAAAATGAGTTTCGAGGAAAATGAGTTTTAAGAATATGTACTAAACATGCTCTAAGTATTAATCATTTCAAATATGTCATGCAATTATAAAACTATCGTTCTTTCTTTTTTGCAATTTCTTTTTTATTATTTTTTTTGTTGTTGTTGATGTTGTTACTATTGTTTGTAGGAATATTTGCACTTAGGCTCCCGAAAATTCACTCCAATAGCACTTGAGTCCCCATTCTTAATTTTTTCTTTAGCAATCACCCCGAACTTATATATTATCAGGTCATATTTGTTTTAGACGGTTTCGTCCAAAAATGTTAAATGTCTTGTGACCATTTCTTCGAAAACAAGTAGAAAAAGAGAGAGAATGACAAATTGTCATTGTCTCCATTCACTCATATTGCGAGAAGTCATTCTCATGAATCAGATAATTCATCTATCACGGTACCTGAACCAGTTCATTCCCAATCTACTGCACCAGTCTCCTATTCCCCCACCATTTATATATCTCATTCTTCTTCCAATTCAACTGCTCCACTGGTTGTAGACTTTCCTGCTTCCCTACATTGCCTCATATCCCTCCTACCAACACTCATCCTATGATTACAAGAGCAAAAGAGGGCATTCACAAACCTGAAATGTTTCTTACTACTGCAGCTAATGCCCTTATGGTGTTAAGACTTAGGGTTCCATCTTCAAATGTCAACCTTATTAAAAGGAGTAACACAATGATTTATAAGTTGATCTCTATTTTCATTTTTATTCGATGTAGAATTTTTATCTTTTAACATGCCCCGAAAGATGGTGACTCGTTTGAACAAACAAATCTTGAAATCGGTGTGCTCATTTTTTAAGTCTTATTCGAATCGAATAGCTTATTGGAGGTTAATGATCTCTGATACCATTTAAGACGTGGGGTTCTATCTTAAAATGTTAACCTTATTAAGATGAGTAACACAATTCTTTATAAGTTGGTCTATATTTTATCTTTATTCGATGTGAGATTTTTATCCCTTAACATGTGGAACCATCTACATTTTAAACAAGTCATGTCATCATCAGATTGGCAACTTGAAAATGGAGCTCTTCTCAAGAATTCTACTTGGTCATTAGTTTAGACGTCCTCCAATAAATCAGTTATTAGTTGCAAATGGGCATAAAATGTAAAACTCGAAACTTATGGCACAACTGAGAGGTATAAGGTTCATCTTGTTACCAAAGGTTGTGATCAAGTTCATGGCTTGGATTATTTTGTAACTTGGTCTTGTTGTCAAGCAAACTGCAATCAAGATCATGCTATCCTTAGCCATTGCGAAGGACTAGCATATTCAAGATGTTCACAATGTCTTTTTGAATGTGGATCTTCAAGAAGATGCGTTTATGAGTCAACCTCGAGAGTTTATGTACTTTTTCATTCTTACTTTGTGTGAAAATGGAACAAGGCGATTTATGGACTCGAACAATACCAAACTCAGTAATGCACTTGTTCAGTAGCGACTAGAATTTTGATTTTTGTTTATATAGATAATATTATTATTGAAGGAAGTAACACATCTCCAATCTCGACAATGATCTCTTCACTAAACTCTAAGTTTGCTTTGAAAGGTCTTGAACCTTTCATAATTTAATCTTCGATCGAGTTTAACAAATGATGAGTGTGTTAAAAGAGGATGGATCAGATAGTTATTTTAATTTTTTTTTTTTTTTTTTTGGAGCACTGATAAAAATTCTCAAAACTAAAGGGGCATGTTTGTCATAAAATAAAATAAAAGAGAACAAAAGAAGCCGTTTTGGCAGTGGCATGTCTGTCATAAAATTGAACCAAAAGAACTGCTCTGCACTTTCTTTAATGGGAAATTTGGCCAAATAACCCCCCTCAACAATGATTTTGGATAAATGGCCTTTGACCAACAATGAAATAGAATAAAAAAAATGAAAATGTTTTAATGGTATAATGACAAAATTGTCCTTCAATTTATATCAAATTATTTACCCAACTTCTTTCATTTCACCTTCTTCTTTCTTCTTCATTTTCACCCATTTTCAGCAGCCACATATGGAGCCCCATTCCACCACTTTTCGGTCACCCAAATCATCGGACTCCACCACCCCTAACCTCGTCTCACTCCCATCTACAACCTCCAACCATCCATTATCCATGAAACCACCAGAATTAGCAACAAACCAGCCCAAAAAACAAGTTCTCGCCCACTCTTCTTCTGCCGGAAAACTTACCTCCGGCGACACCCATGGTCGGCACCACCACCAGTGGATAGCACTAACCCAGGGCAGACGAACACCATGACTTAACATCGACCAATAATGCACCAATTCGTCTTGCTTGCTCAAAAAGGTCCGTTAAGTCGCGATTTAAAACGACACTACAGTCGTTATCTGCAACGTAAAACGACACTACAGTCGTTACTGCTGTAATTTGATTTTTTCAACGAAACGACCTCTAATAACTTATTAACATGTATAACACAAAAAGATTGACAAGCTACAAAAAAGATTGAAATGACATAACTTTTATATTTATCGAGATAATGAAAGAACAAGTCGTTTTATTCATATGCGTTGATTAAGTTAATGAACATACATTTCAACATTATACAAGTCATGTGCATATTACAATATAAATAAGTTTCACTTATTATTTTCATGGGATGAATGGGCCGTGATTGCTTATACTCGTATTTAGATATGTAACATGACAAGTGTTGTTTTCATGTCCAGTAACGACACTGGTGTCGTTCCGAAATTTTCAACAAACAATATTTTAATGAACTCCCTAAAATATGTAACATAGGAAATTATGAAAATATCTAAGATGACTATACAAATGACATTACAACGATACACAAGTGTCATTGTTGTGGGAAAAAAAGTAAAATATTGAAGAAATCAACGAAAAATATTTGCAAAAATATGGGGGGTGGGCCCTCCTTCCGGGGTTCGGGGGAGGAGCCCCTGAATTTTTTTTTAACTATGAGGATTGAAAACTACGATTTTGAGTACCAAAATAGGCAAGCTAGATTGACTATCCAAAAAGACAATCAGTTTATCGACCTTTTTAAGTTAAGGGGTCCAATGCTTGACGTCGTTCATCTGAAAAAGTAGCAAAATATTGGACAAATCAACAGAACGACAAAAGTGTCGTTACTGCTTTGAGAACGTCTACGTAACGCGTAATCGTCGTTTCGCATCTAAAATTGATTTTGAAGAGCGCGACCCGTCCAAGCCACGATAATGATGAGTTGAACTCATTTAACTTGCAAAGCCGAACACTCGCTTACAACATTCGAAATTTATGATCATTACTTAATCAAGAGGAAAAAAAGAAAACGACATAACTGCGTTATCGTTTTGAAAACTACACAAGTGTCGTTACGCTCTAAAATCGATTTTGAAGAGCCGCGACCCATCCAAACCACGATAATGATGAGTTGAACTAATTTAAGTTGCAGGCTGAACACGACGCTTACAACATTCGAAATTTATGTTCATTAATTAATCAAGAGGAAAAAAGAAAACGACACAAGCCGTTATCGTTTTGAAACAAGACAAGTGTCGTTCTAGCTCTAAAATCGATTTTGAAGAGCCACGACCCATTCAAACACCGATAATTATGAGTTGAACTAATTTAAGTTGCAGGCTGAACACGCCGCTTACAACATTCGAAATTTATGCTCATTACTTAATCAAAAGGAAAAAAAGAAAACGACACAACTGTCCGTTATCGTTTTAAAAACGGCACAAGTGTCGTTCTGCCTGTAAACACGTGTATTAAGCGCCACGATCCTCCCGAACCACGATAATTGATAACCTGAACTCATTTAAGTTGCAGGATGGACACGCCTCACAATATTCAATAGATCTGGTCCTTACAGAATAAAAAAGAAAAGACAAAAACGATAGAAGTGTCGTACAGTTTTGATGCGTTGAATTTAAATATTCTTATGCCGTCACTCCAAAGTTGAACGTCTATCAGAAAATTTGAGAGTTACACGCATCAATTATATTTTCTAACGAATCAATACAATGACTTGTGATTTCACCAACAAAATATCATATAATCTACGTCGAATTCTATCGTTATTTTTCACATGATCGACATTTTCGACTTCCTTAATTCATGGGATACAATGCTTGAGGTCGTAGCAGTTGAAATAAATCAAAATATTGGAGAAATTATCATAACGACACATGTGTCGTTATACGACACTTGTGTCGTTCACAATAAACAAGTATCTAAAGCGGCTAATCGATATTTACGACTTCCTCAGTGGAATTTGGGTACAATGCTTAAGGTCGTTAAGGCGGAAACTAAGCAAAATATTGGAGAAATCATCGAACGGCACATGTGCCGCACACGACACTTGTGTCGTTCTGTCAATAAACACGAGTACGAGGGGCCACGACCCCTCCAAATCTCGATAAAAGGTAATTCGAACTTATTTACGTTGAAAGATAGACATGCCATGCAGAAAATTCGAGAGTTACACTAATCAATTATATTTTCTAACGAATCAATATAATGACTTGTAATTTCACCAACAAGATATCATATAATCTATGTCAATTCTATCGTTATTTTTCACTTGATCGACATTGCCGACTTCCTTAATTCATGGGGTACAATGCTTGAGGTCGAGCGGCCGAAATAAATCAAAATATTGCAGAAATCATCAGAACGACACATGTGCCGTTAAACGACACTTGTGTCGTTCTATCAATAAACAAGTATCTGAAATGGCTAATCGACATTTCTGTCTTTCTAAAGTCATTGGGTACGATGCTTAAGGTGGTTAAGGGGGAAATGAAGGAAAATATTGGAGAAATCATCAGAACGGCACATGTGCCAGCACACGACACTTATGTCGTTCTGTCAATAAACACGAGTACGAGCGGCCACGACCCCTTCGAATCTCGATAAAAGATAATTCGAACTTATTTACGTTGAAAGATAGACATGTCGTGCAGAAAATTTGAGAGTTACACTAATCAAATATATTTTCTAACGAATCAATAAAATGACTTGTAATTTCACCAATAAGATATCATATAATCTATGTCAATTCTATCCTTATTTTTCACATGATCGACATTTTCGACTTCCTTAATTCGTGGGATACAATACTTGAGGTCGTAGCGGCCGAAATAAATCAAAATATTGCAGAAATCATTAGAACGACACATGTGCCGTTAAACGACACTTGTGTCGTTCTATCAATAAACAAGTATCTGAAATGGCTAATCGACATTTCTGACTTTCTAAAGTCATTGGGTACGATGCTTAAGGTCGTTAAGGCGGAAATGAAGGAAAATATTGGAGAAATCATCAGAACGGCACATGTGCCGGCACATTACCCACACTTGTGTCGTTCTGTCAATAAACACGAGTACGAGCGGCCACGACCCCTCCGAATCTCGACAAAAGATAATTCGAACTTATTTACGTTGAAAGATAGACATGCCGTGCAGAAAATTTGAGAGTTACACTCATCAATTATATTTTCTAACGAATCAATATAATGACTTGTGATTTCACCAACAAGATATCATACAATCTATGTCAATTCTATCGTTATTTTTCACTTGATCGACATTGCCGACTTCCTTAATTCATGGGGTACAATGCTTGAGGTCGAGCGGCCGAAATAAATCAAAATATTGCAGAAATCATCAGAACGACACATGTGCCGTTAAACGACACTTGTGTCGTTCTATCAATAAACAAGTATCTGAAATGGCTAATCGACATTTCTGTCTTTCTAAAGTCATTGGGTACGATGCTTAAGGTGGTTAAGGGGGAAATGAAGGAAAATATTGGAGAAATCATCGTAACGGCACATGTGCCAAGACACGACACTTGTGTCGTTACGCTCAATAAACACGAGTACGAGCGGCCACGACCCCTTCGAATCTCGATAAAAGATAATTCGAACTTATTTACGTTGAAAGATAGACATGTCGTGCAGAAAATTTGAGAGTTACACTAATCAAATATATTTTCTAACGAATCAATAAAATGACTTGTAATTTCACCAATAAGATATCATATAATCTATGTCAATTCTATCCTTATTTTTCACATGATCGACATTTCCGACTTCCTTAATTCGTGGGATACAATACTTGAGGTCGTAGCGGCCGAAATAAATCAAAATATTGCAGAAATCATTAGAACGACACATGTGCCGTTAAACGACACTTGTGTCGTTCTATCAATAAACAAGTATCTGAAATGGCTAATCGACATTTCTGACTTTCTAAAGTCATTGGGTACGATGCTTAAGATCGTTACGGTGGAAATGAAGCAAAATATTGGAGAAATCATCAGAACGGCACATGTGCCGGTACACGACACTTGTGTCGTTCTGTCAATAAACACGAGTACGAGTGACCACGACCCCTCCGAACCTCGATAAAAGATAATTCGAACTTATTTATGTTGAAAGATAGACATGCTGTGCAGAAAATTTGAGAGTTACACTCATCAATTATATTTTCTAACGAATCAATACAATGACTTGTGATTTCACCAACAAGATATCATACAATCTATGCCAATTCTATCGTTATTTTTCACTTGATCGACATTTCCGACTTCCTTAATTCATGAGGTACAATGCTTGAGGTCGTAGCGGTCGAAATAAATCAAAATATTGGAGAAATCATCAGAACGACACATGTGCCGTTATATGACACTTGTGTCATTTTGTCAATAAACAAGTATCTAAAATGGCTAATGGACATTTCTGACTTTCTAAAGTCATTGGGTACGATGCTTAAGGTCATTAAGGCGGAAATGAAGGAAAATATTGGAGAAATCATCGAGAATGGCACATGTGCCGACACGACACTTGGGTCGTTTTGTCAATAAACACGAGTACGAGCGGCCCGACCCCTCCGAATCTCGATAAAAGATAATTCGAACTTATTTACATAGCAAGATAGACATGCCGCGCAGAAAGTTTGAAAGTTACACTCATTAATTATATTTTCTAACAAATCAATACAATGACTTGTGAGTTCACCAACAAGATATTATATAATCTATGTCAATTCTATCGTTATTTTTCACATGATCGACATTTCCAACTTCCTTAATCCATGGGGTACAATGCTTGAGGTCGTAGCGATCAAAATAAATCAAAGTATTGCAAAAATTATCATAACGACACATGTGCCGTTAAACGACACTTGTGTCGTTCTATCAATAAACAAGTATCTAAAACAGTTTATCGACATTTCTGACTTCCTCAAGACATGGGGTACAATGCTTAAGGTCATTGAGGCGGAAATGAAGGAAAATATTGGAGAAATCATCAGAACGGCACATGTGCCGCACACGACATTCGTGGAGTTTTGTCAATAAACACGAGTACGAGCGACGACGACCCCTCCGAACCTCGATAATCGATAATTCGAATTTATTTAAGTTGCATGATGGACATGCCGTGTAGAAAATTTGAGAGTTACACTCATTAATTATATTTTCTAACGAATCAATACAATGATTTTGTTGAAAAAAGTTTGAGAGTTGTACTCATTAATTATATTTTGTTGAAAAAAATTAAATATAGGTAAAAATTTCAGAACGACACAAGTGTCGTTACTGGACTTGAAAAAGACACAACTGTCGTTACTGGACTTGAAAACGGCACATGTCTTGTTGCATGTGTAAACACGAATGTAAGCAGCCACGACCTATTCGTGCCTTGAAAAATAATAGGTTGAGCTTATTTACGTTGTAATATGCACATAACATGTACAAAAGTTAAGAGATATGCTCATTAATTTAATCGACACATGTGAGTGGAACGACTTGTGGTTTCACCATATCGATAATATAAAAGCAATGTCATTTCAACATTTTTTGTGACATGGTCGATTTTTTCGTGTTATTTACGTTAGGAGTCCATTATTAGAGGTCGTTTCATTGAAAAAATCAAATCACGAGTGAATAACTTGTTGTAGTGCCGTTTTACGTAACGAAAAACGGACCGAGTGCCGTTCTACGTTTCGGATATCTGTTGGAGTGTCATTACCTTCCAATAGTTGCAAATAACATAAAAAACACACTAAGTACAAAAACAACACCAACTTAAATACTATTTAATACTATATTCATTAATAAATGTACAATTTACATAAGATTTCTAAAATTATATTTCTTTTTTCTTCAAATGTAAATTCTTCTTTCTTCAAATGTAAATGAGATTTAATATAGTTGATAAATATTCATAAGACACCCAAATATGTGAAAAATACAATGAAGAATAGGATTTTAGAGCAGCAAGAATAATTGAAGAGAAGAAAACGAGTTATTGTGATTTTGGGGATCAAAAAGTGAATGGGGGGATTTAATTGGATTGATAAGGGTGTTAGGGTCTTTTCCAATGGTGAGGGTGTTTATGACATTTGATATTGTTTATTTATTGTTTTTTATAATTGAAGGCCATTTGGCCAAGAAACATTGAGATAGGGTTTTTTAACCAAAATCATTGTTTGACTAGGTCTTTTAACAAAGAATCCCTTCTTTAATTTCGAAGACCGATTCCACAGGGGAGTGAAAAATCAGATATATAAATGGCGAGGAGACCGGACGAGGAATACGATTACTTGTTCAAGGCGGTGTTAATCGGTGATTCTGGTGTAGGCAAATCAAATTTGCTCTCCCGATTCACCCGAAATGAATTCTACTTGGAATCTAAATCTACCATCGGAGTTGAATTTGCCACCCGTACCCTACAGGTTCGCTGATGCTATTGCTCCTATTTTTAGTAATCATCAATGTGGAAATGCAAAAATAGTGATTTAGTATCAGTACGTCTCTTGCGAGGCCAAGTATCAGTGGATTTGAATTTTACTTGATAATGTTTATATGTTACTTAAATTTGAAGCAGGTGTAAAATATTATCTATATTTCGATTCTTTTATTTGGTTTAGTTTAGGATCTTTAGATCTGTTAATTATGTTTGTTGGCGATGTTGTTTGGAATGGTGATCTGTTGTAGATTTGATGATTTACCTGTTATGCTTGCCTGTATTAGTGTATTACTTCTCTTCGAAGTGAAAATGAGATTTTAATAATTATAACTTAAATATGGTTTTATTATTGCTAACTTTTAAAGCATATTGAAAATTCGTTTTCTAATTCATCAAAAGGAAACTTTATTGTTTTTGCTAAATTAATTATAAATAAAACTCCATATACCAAGTTTTCACACTACATTGACAGAATATTTGCTAGAATTTGATATGCAGAATGGCTGGCTTTTGTAGTGGATAAGTTTCGGTGCCATCTGAAATCTGAACCTTCAAGACAAACAATCTGGGCCCGTTTATTTTCATCAGGACGAAGTAGCTTTTGAGAAAAGGAAATGTAGTAAAAATTCAAGAAATGTAAAGGAGAAAATAAAACAGTTAGCAAAGCTTAACTGCTGAAATATTATTGTACTGCTCTTGATTTACCAGACCATAGTTCCCGTTGTATTATGTCACTCAGTCACTGCCTGTTCCACATAAAGAAAGGATTATCTTTCCATTTGGTTGTCCCTAAATGAGGGATGCGTTTTAAAGTCTATGAGCAATGCAGTGCCTTTTCCCTATCCTATCGTCTGCCCGTCTGTATCTTAATTTAGATAATGTTTTTGGAGATCTTGTACATATTAATAAAATGTAAATGCATAAAAAGGGGACTCGTCTTGGATATGTATTTTAATCTCATTCATCACCGAAGCAAACAGAAGAGAACTTAGGACACAATCTTGATGTGGGCTTACTTATCGTGACTATATTGGTGTATCCTTAATAACATCGAGATATTTGATAGACGTGTTTTTGCTTTAGCTCCCACCATTTAGTGGAAAAGGAAGCCCAAATTTATTTATTTGCTGTGCTTGTTCACTTGTTTTTACTCCTTAGGTCGAGGGAAGAACTGTCAAGGCTCAAATATGGGATACAGCTGGCCAAGAGAGGTATAGAGCCATAACAAGCGCATATTACCGGGGTGCTTTGGGAGCTCTTCTTGTATATGATGTGACAAAACCAACTACGTTTGAAAATGTGAGTCGGTGGTTGAAGGAGCTGAGGGACCATGCAGACTCCAACATTGTTATCATGCTTGTAGGAAATAAGACTGATCTCAAGCATCTACGTGCTGTTGCCACAGAGGATGCTCAAGGTTTTGCCGAAAAAGAAGGCCTTTCTTTCATCGAAACATCTGCTCTGGAAGCCATCAATGTAGAGAATGCTTTCCAACTGATTCTTTCAGAAATATATCGGAAAATTAGTAAGAAGCCACTCTCCTCAGATGAGCCTGCACCTACTAACCTCAAAGAAGGGAAGACCCTTGTTGTTGGACCCCAGGAGACCCCCACAAAGAAGACATGCTGCTCCGCGTCCTAATGGACTTGTTTTTTCCCCCATAACTCAGCATCCCATGGTCCCTGATTATCTTGTGATTTCAGTTCCCCTTTTTGCAATCTATTATTTTATATCTCTGTATTTGGATTCTAAATTGTTCTTGATTGTTTGAGGCTTTCTTGAGAATGCGATTAGTTGAGCATCTTATTTTCTATTGATCTCAAATTGATATATATATATATACACTATTATGCGAGTCTTGAGAGATTCTTTTTCATGTTTATTTTCTGTATTGTCTTACCATAACTCCAGGTTTGTCAATTTTAATTTCATTGGAAGCATCGAAAGGACTGTATATATCGAAAGGAATTGTTCAGCCTAGATGCCAAACCTTTCTATCCTTATTTCCTAGATCGAAAAGCAGAACCTGTAAATTCAGCACGTAGAGTCAAAAGGTTTCTATCCTTTTTGTTTCGTGAGGAATAGTCGTTTTGACTTTTAGTCCTTGAAATTTCAAGGGATTTGTTCTTATTCGTGTTTATTTTTCTCCATTGCTTCTTACAATCGTGTGACATTTTAATGTTATAGTTGTCTCATCATTCATCTTAAGCCTAATATTTTGTCATTAAGACAAAAACAAGGTAAAAGAAATTACAAAGGAAACATTTCTTCACATGTTCTGTGTCATGGATAGTTTCAACAATTTAGGCCGGTGTAAATGAGGATTCACAGAATGAGTTGGGTTGAGTTTGGATCCAACCCGACAACCAAATCGACGGTTTGCGTTGAGTGAAATTCTAATTCAAAATCGAACCAACAAAATGAATAAATTGACTCAAGTTGGCATGGGTTGGTTCAATTTGTCAGATTCAAGATAATTTTTCCCTTTAAAATAATAAAATTAACCCAACACCTTATATTGAGGTTTTTCGGTTCGTGTAAGCCAATTCGAAATTCTAACCAATGTCCCTTCAAATCAACCCAAGTTGGTTCGATTGGATGGTTTGGATCGATTAGACCAGATAATTTGCACACTAACCCTTGTCAGGGTATGATTCTTACTGGATTTTAAAAATAATTCGAATCGTTGGAATAGTGCGTGGCTCCCTATGCAGCCATCATTACTGGCTCAACATCAAGCAAATTCTCTGAAATACCCATATCTCAAATACAATGAAATAAATGTCAAAAAGATACGAAAGGTAATTTTGCTTGGTTTGGTATAAAAGGCAGAATTTTGCTAAAAATCTGTTGAAAATAACTTTCAGACAAGGGCTAAATTAAAAATATTGGTCAACATAGTACACTAGCACTGTACTACGTATTGACTAATTATTAAAATAATATTAATTAGTAAGGAGTTCTAGAATAATCCATTGAAAATCTTGTTTACCTGTGAAGTTAAAAATTCGGCGGAGCGAAACAATTGGACCAATTTGATGGCAATGACAGATTGTACTAAAAAATTAATTTGTTTTTATAAGTGGGTTTTCGCCTTGTAAGTAAATTCTGAAGTATTTTTTTTTTTTTGATAAAAATTCTGAAGTAATTTTTAATATATTTTCACTTAGAAGCAACTTTTTTTACACCAAAAATAATTTTTATTTCATAAGTGATGTTTTACTTATAATTAAATTTTTTATAATTTAATAATTTATTATCAAATATATTTTTTATCCACATTTTCCTAGGACTCGTAACAATTACATATTCTTTACGCATTTCCTAAATTTATAATTACTAGTCAATATTGAATATGCATTGCACGTTATTATGTTATTTTTTTATAAGTGTCGTAAAAATAATATTTGAATAAGCGTGAATGTTAATTAATGTAGAATTAATACTATGAAATATATTCGTGATAATGAATATTAAATTATTTATTTAGTTTCTAATTATGTAAAACTGGATGCTAATTAATATATATGAACGTGAACAATGAAATACATTATTGCATATAACATTCTAATTAACTTATAATTAGAATTAATAACATTGAAATGCATAAATGAAGATGAATATTAATTCAATGAATGTGAATGTTAATTAATTGATAATTAATAATAGAAAATTCATACATTAATGAAAATAAACAAGTGAAATAAATATGTCAAATGTACATGTACATTGATGGTAACTAAATGATTAAATAAATTAAATACATTTTGAAAAATGAAAAGCATTCTTTCACTTCAAGGCTGTTTCACGTATAAAATCTTATAATGAATCACGTGAGACTAATTTATCGTTTTTGTTTTTGGGGTTGGAAGGGCTGAGGGACTCGGATTTGAAACACATACAAGCATGCAGCATGGAAGGACAAATGAATGAACATTTAGACCGACGAGTCGAGATCTGTTGTCCAGTCAATTAATTATGAACACGTCATTTTTAAATTAACGCGTCTTTTTAAATTTACTTTCATTAACTTCACCACGAACCCACCAAATTGATGATATGTTAATTTAAAATGACGTGCCAATAATTAATTGAGTGGACAACAAATCTCAACTCTAAACCAACTTACTAAAGAGGATTCTTGTAGTCCACGAAAAAAGAGATGCACGCACAAACAAAATTAATATAAAGAAAGGAAGAGAACAAGAAGGAAGAAAGAAAAATAAATTTACGAGCATTTTCATTAGGCCAAAAAAAAAAAAGTGATTTTTTTTTAAAAAAGGTTGAACCCCAAATTATATAGGTCCTGTTTGGGAGGGATTTAAATTTTTTTATAGTAAATCAATTCTCATTTTCAACCACACATTATTCAATAAAATAATTTTTTCCATTACATCAATAATTTTTTCTTCTTTTTCAACCACACATTTCTCATTATATCACTATTCAAAAATCAATTCTTCTCCTAAAAATTACTACCAAACAAGCTCATAGAATAAGTCTATAAGAATTAATTGTTATACCTCGAATTCTCAATGGCAAAAATATATTAAGGGTGTGTTTGATACATATTATTTTGGAAGAATGTATTTTGGAATAGTAAATTGATGGAGAATGTGTGGTTGAAAAAGAAGGAAAAGTTATTGATGTGATGAAAAATATTATTTTAATGAAAAATGTGTGGTTGAAAATGAGTAGAAGAATAAGAATGAAAATTTTAATGGATACCAAACACACCCTAAATTATGATGGAGATCAAACCTGAATGGTATAAAATCGGATTAAAATTGAAAAAACTAACCTGACTTTTATTAGATAAGTAGGGCCCAATAACGGTTATATTTTTAAGACGAAATTACAGCCAGCCCTATCTTTAGATTTCCATTTTCATAAATCACATACCAACTTTAACTTTTCAAAAATCAGGTTTTTCATATTTAATTTAATATTAATTATATTATTTTCATCCCAATTAAAATAAACAAACCAACCCTAAAATTCAATCCATTCTCTCCTCCCGCTCCACCGCCGTTCGCCCCTCCACTGCCCACCGCCGTTCGCTCCTCCTGCCCACCGCCGTTCTCTCCTCCCCGTCTCTCCTCCCTCTCCACTCCGACGAAGGCGATCCGGATCTGAAGTTCGCTCGCGATCTGCTGCGATCTGTTGCGATTTGAAGCCCCGCTCGCGATCTGAAGCCCCACTGCGATCTGCTACTTTCTTCCCCCCCCCTTTTTTTTTGAGTGGTTTGGTGATGACAATTCGGTGGTGATGTGCTTTGCGGTGGTTCGTGCGTCGGTGATGTGCTTTGCGGTGGTGGGAGTTGTGCGGTGGTGGTGCGGTGAATGGTGTTTTTGTGTGCGGAGTTGTGCGGTGGTGGGTGCGGCGGTGATGTGTTGTTGTGTGCGGTGGAGGTGGTGGCGTGAGTTGTGCGGTGGTGTGGCGGAGGTTGTGCGATGGTTGAGTTCGTGCAGACCTGTTTTTGTGGTGATACGGCGGTGGGTGTGTGCGTGGGTGCGGTGAAATGGTTGTGAACGGTGGATCTGTTGGCGGCAGATATGTTGTTTGGTGGTTTGGGTGGTTTGTGTGCTGCGGTGGTGATGGTGCGGTTTAGGTGTGTTTCTGCGGGCGACGGTGGTTGAAATGCGGCGACGGCGGTGGTTCCGCTGGTGGAAGGCAGTGGCGAATGGTGGTCACAAATGATTTGGTGATGGTCACAAATAATTTGATTGTTTGTGACCAATCATTTGGTCGGTTGTGACCAATGAATTCGATAAACTGTGACCAGAATTAGCTGTGTGACCTAATTGTGACCTAAAATTTATTAGTTTGTGACCAATAAATTGACGTTTGTGACCAATAAATTATGAATTGTGACCTAAATAAGTATTGTGACCTATAAATTTTGTGATTTGTGACCGATTAATAAATTGTGACTTTAAAATTTTTAAATTGTGACCGATGAACGAATTGTGACCTACGAAAATTTTGAATTGTGACCTAAAAAATTTTAAATTGTGACCAAATCGTATAGATCTGTGACCTTAACATATTCGTCGGAATCGGAAAATTCGTCGGAACGGTCGCCGGAAAAGAGTGGTGACCGGAACGGTAGCCGGAATAGTCCCGAAGTTATAGGGGTGGTGGAGGTGGGGGTGGGTTAATTATTTTATAGTTGAATTAAATATTGATTATAAATTAATTTAATAATTATTATTTCATAATTAAAATTTTAAATAAACCTGATTTTTGAAATTTAAAACATGTTTTGGCATTTTTGAAAGGTGTAAAAGTAAACACCTTATTTATGTATTCTTCCCTATTTTTAATTTTAATTGGATTTTAATCAATACCAAACGGGCCCAAAATCAAGAACGAAAGCACATAGCTAGCTAGGCTCGGAAACCCCGAGCCTCCAGCCTCGTTCATACATCCAGCTGTGTACAGCCTGTCTCTTAAGTCCAATATTAAATACCCATAATCCCTTTATTAATTAATTACTTAAATATGCACATAAAAAATAATAATTACAAGAATGACCATCGAGAAGAAGATGACAAATATAAATACTAATAAATTTGTTCAATTTTGATTTATTCGCTGGCGACAGGCTGTCGCCAGACAACGCCCCACGAGAAGACTAGTACTCTACACCTTACACTGTTTCCTCTTTTCTCTCTCTCTCTCCAATAAAATTTCTCTTCGTTTCTCCTGGATTCAATTATCTGTTTAGGGTTTTCTTTTTTGGCTTTTTCTAGTGATTTTCAGATTTCGCCTTTCAGTTTACCGGATCGTTGATGTGCAACTCGTAAGCTTTCTTTTGATATAAGTTTCCTTCTTTTGGCTTTGAATTTTTTTTCCTAATTTGAGTTATTTTTAGTGTTGCATTGTGGTATCAATGTGCCGATTTTGTGGCGCCGTCTTCATGTGAAGGTTTTGTCTTGTCAGTTTCGGTGAATGACTGTTATGAATGTTAGGTTTTTGAATTTCTACGTTGTTTTTTCGACTTCTATTACACCAGATTTAAGTTCTAGATTTTGCTTGTTAATCAATGTATTGTGGCACCAATTCTCTGAGCACCTACACGCGTGCAAATGCTGTGAAATTTGGCTTAAATAGCATAAGAAAGAAAAGAAAATGTTATGTATAGATACCAACGTGCTCACGTAAATATTCTCTGGGTTGTTTAAGTGTTAAGCGCCTCTATATTGATTTACATGATATCCACACAGTAAGTGATGGACATTGGTTAAAGTGAATTTAAGATATTACTCTATTAGAACGGCTGATTCTCGGTATTGAAATTGTTTAGATAGCTTTAGCTGATGAATTTATTGTAATTTCTATTACTGCATTTATGGATTAGTGAATCGCTTGTTTATTTGAGACAGGCATCATGCAAAACTGCAAGCAGAGTGTTGGAATAATTTTATGAAGTGCAAGATTTGCCACATGAATACGGTGCACATAATTGTTGTTTCGGATATCTGAATGCATTTTGGTTTGGCTGTGCCTAGATTATGATGTAAAGAAATGATGTCACTAAACTCAAAGATAATGCTGTTATTTGTAAATTTTTACTGTGATAGTGCCATTATTAGCTAAGCCGACAATGTGAACTTGACAATTTCCAACTGGGTGATTCTCCCAGCTTACCTTTCCTGACTTTTATATGTTACTTTACATCATGGAAAATTATAATCTGCTAAATTAAGGTTGTGAAGTAATTTTGAATATTGATAGATGTGTAATTGACAAAAATGACAATTGTGAATTAAAAATTTAATGTCACAGTGCTAAATAATCTTGGCAAGTTCAGTTCTGGCTATGCATTTATTTTTCTCCAAGCGAGTTCAATCTATACTTTTGTTTCTCTATGGCATGAGACCTGTTATGTTTAATGAAATTAGTTTGTTGTATTTGTTAAAGGCATCCTTGGCTCCTTTTTCTGTTGTCTAATTGCTGCTGCTTCTATGAAGCAAATAAAAGTTGCTAAGTGCTATGATGTGATCAGTATAAAATGACTTAGTTTATGTGATTAATTTCTTCTGAAGCACGGACCACATTTTCACTCGTCAGTGTTTTATATTTTGGTTTCATAAATTTGATTAGTTGTTGAAATATATATTAAATAGTACCATTGAAATTTTTAACTGGCTATGTTGCTAGGAGAAATGAACTAATACTTGCTGAAATCTACGTAAATTTACTAGGCTTATTGAATTATGCTTGTTCGATTGCACATGCATGGAACTTTATTTAAGATATGATTCACGTGTTGCCTAAATATGTCTAAAACATTATTACTCTATCATACCATATATATCTTTGGGTTCATTTTCCTGTTTATGCTTATCTGCTGTGTGTGTCACCCATGAACGCCTAACGGACTAGTGTAAATTAATTTGGTATAATTTGTTGACTTATTATTATTATTTTTTTGTTTTCTGCTTCTTTGTCACTATAAATTCTTCATCTTAAAATTAAAGAAAAACTTATTGTCTATGGCAATTACTCAATTGTAGCTATACTTTTACATTATTTTTTGCATGAATTATGTTTGTCATTACTATCTCTCTTGCCCATATGTGTACATGGTGAGCCTGTTCATGAATAGCACACTGCCTGAAGTTAGCGCTAATGTTAATTGTTGATGGAGTGCTTCACTTCTGTCCCCTGTTCATTTACTCTTTATGGTATAACCATTTCATCTTATGGAACTTTAATGATTTTTTGTTCCTGTTTATCTTGTAGGTTGCTCGGTTTGATATTCAGTTCTAAAAGTTATTCTTCTCAAGATAAGTGGGTTTAAAACTGAACTTGAAAGTTGGTGACCCTGTATCAGTGATAGGAGTAAGCAGTTGCAAAGTCAGAAAGTTGTGAAACTGCTTTGGGTTGCTTCCTCATGATCTTTGTTCGAGGATCTAATTGATCTCCCTAGTGATCTTATATGTTTATTTTGGAGTCAATAAGAGCACTCCATTATTGCTGTCAAATATACTCTGCTTGTTTTGAGTTGCAAAATAGGAATACTGTACTCAATAGAGAATTTCCTTGCGTCAATGCTGGCTGAGAGCATGCGTGGAATCCGTGCTTTGGGTAATGCCCATTACAAGAGTTGTTGCTGATGCACTTGGTGTGGTGACAATTTGTCTTGTTGCTGTTCTGGTCCTTCTGGGTCTGTTTTGCACTGTGTACGTACTTTACTTCCGCAATCAGATACGTAGTCAAGGTCTTATTCGGTTCAATTATTTTAGTGGTCCTTGGATTATCAGAATTGCATTAATCTCTTTCACAATCTGGTGGGGTGTTTGGGAGATTATTAGGCTGAATCTTTTGAGACATGAAGGAAGAATCTTGGGTGCCCTCAACTCAAAATGGCAGGAAACTGTTTGCAAATGCTACATCATTTCAAACCTGGGGTTTGCAGAACCATGCCTTCTTCTCACCCTTGTATTTCTACTTCATGCATCATTACAGAGGTCTGGGACATTAAGCAGAAAGTGGAATGCAAGAACAGCCGGTTGTGTTATTCTTTATTGTCTCCCAATGTTCATTCTTCAGCTCATAGTTATATTAATTGAGCCGAAGTATAGCAAGAATAGTTCCATGAACAAACTGCCTCCATATTTCTTCAAAACTGCTTCCAAGACAAATGACAATGTTACCCTCTGCACTTACCCTCTGTCGAGCACTATCATACTTGGTCTTTTTGGTACTGTACTTATCACATACTTGTTCTGGGTTGGGAGGCGAATTCTTCATTTGGTCATCAATAAGGGTTTGCAGAAGCGAGTGTACACGTTAGTCTTTTCTATTTCTGTTCTTTTTCTCTTAAGAGTACTTCTTCTCGGTCTATCGGTTCTATCTGAGCCAGAAAATCTTTTGTTTGATGCCATTGCATTTTTGGCTTTTCTCTCTCTTCTATCTTGTGCTGGAGTTGGAATCTGTGTGCTGGTGTACCTTCCAGTTGTGGATTCTTTAGCTGTGAAGAGTTTTCAAACTGATGCAGAGGCTAGATGTAACGATGAGTACAATGATTCCATTTCACTAATTCCTCCTACTGATAGACCTCGTGAAGAAAGTTCAATAATTAGTCCCGGGAGAAACTCGGTTGATTCTCCAAACCGTAGATCAATTTCTTTTCGCACAATGGAAAAGGATGAAACTTCCAGAGCTTTTGTGGAACTGAGTGTCTACACTCCCAGTCAGCATTCAACCCCTCCTGAGTTTGGCTAGACTTCATGGCTGGCCTATGCTCCCTCCTGGGAGGTCATGGTGGCACCATTTTCATGGTGAACTAGAATTGTTTGTAAAGAGTTTTACATTTTAATAAGAATTTGCCGATTTAAGTTTTGTTTTTGAAGTAGTTTTCCTGTTACCCCACCTTATTTTTTTTGGTGGAACTCTTAATTTGTATCTCTTAGATTTTGCAGCTACAACAGTTTTATCGGGATTCTATGATAATATCTGATATATTGAACCGAAGTTTGAGCACTATGGAATAGACCTTCTTGGCCGTGCCGGAATTTTAGATGTAGCTGAGGAAATTGTAGCTACCATTCCAAATAAAGATGAAATCATTATAGTCCAACTATAGGGTTCTTTACTCCGTGCTTGCAGGAACTGAGGTAATGTTGATCTGGGTCAAAGCATTGTCCATCCGCTAAAGAAAATCGAGGATTCTAGCGCTCATACACTTCTCAAGTTAATATTTGTGCATCTGCCAATGGTAACACAAGTCCGAAGGAAAATGAGAACTATCGGGGCCAAGATGTACCCTGGATGCATTTTAATCGAGGTTAAAGGGAATGTCATTGAATCGATAGCTGAATTTCTAACTGTGTATCTAAGGGCCTGTTAGATGGGCCATTTTTTCCATGGAAATGAAAATGGAATTCCATCTTTTTCCAAAATGAGTGTTTGATTGGCATAATTTTCTTGGTCATTCATTTTCTTGCTTTTGTCTCACATACGCGCCAATTCAATGATTTTCCAGTTTACTATATTTTAAATTTTTTTTTTTTTTGGCAATGGAAACAAATTTTATCCCTTCAATAGACAATTTTTATATAAAACAAAATCAAACGAATATCGAAAGATTCAAAATTTCAATATTTTTCACGTGGAAAATTATACTAATCAAGTACAATTAATTGATAATTCTCTGAAATTTATTTTCTTCCTGCTCAAATTCCACTCTTTTAATCAAACGGATCCTAAGAGCATCCCCAACAGACTCTTTAAACATGAGATGCTCTTTATTTTAAAGAGTCAACATGTAAAATCATGCCCCAATAGACTCTTTAAATTAAGATTTTAATTTAGAGAGTGGGTTTGGCTCTCCAAATTTGGAGAGCCAAACTCACTCTCTATAATTAAATGCATTCAAAAAGTTCCAATTTTCAATGTAGAAAAACAATAAAATAATCTATAGAAAAACTAGTTAAAATAAAAGATAAAGAAAAATAATAAATATTTTTTGGGAATAGTAAATTTAAGTGTTAAATATAAAGAGTTTGTTGGAGTACATCAAAATTTTAACTCTTTAAATTTATAGATACTCTCCAAATGATAGAATATGCTTTTTAAAAATAGAGAGTCTCTTGGAGATGCTCTAAGTATATAATCAACTTTTCCAAATACGTGATAATTAAAAATCTTATTGGAATAAATAATTGATTTTCAAAAAAAATAAAAAAAAGGTATATATTTTTTATTTTAAACAGAGAAAACACTTGCGAAAATTTCTAAATTCAGGCATTTCAATGATTCCACATGGCGGTCAAAGTCAGCGTCACGAGGTACTCCGGAGAATCATCGATAAAAGGGCCCTCTGGGGACCAGTCAAAAAACCAAGGGCATGATCGTTATTTCGAAATAATTCATTGACCCGTGCCGCCGCCACAAATACACGTTCCTTTACTAGTCTGCCTGGACCGCCTCCTGCAATAAAATAAGGCCCAAAACAGAAGCCCTAGAAAGTTCTTCATAACTCCTTTTGTTCTTAAATTTCAGATCACTGGCAATATTGTAAAGATCTCGTTTGGTTGATTAATTTGCTTGAGAGAAATATGGCGTCATTCAATGAAGCACCTCCCGGAAATGTTAAATCCGGTGAGAAGATCTTCAAGACCAAATGCGCTCAGTGCCACACCGTTGAGAAAGGCGCTGGCCACAAACAAGGTCCTTCTCTGCCCCCAATATTTTTCTTAATTTTGAAAATAATGTATTATTTTTTTCGAGTATATGGATCTGCATGGTCTGCGCTGTAAAGTTATCGATCGGATTTCATTCCATGTTTCCGAATTTGTTGTTCTTGAAATGTGTTAATGTCTTATTATTAGATTAATTTGTTAAATTATTTTGCAAGTACAGAAAAAACAGACAGCAACTGTACAGGTGCAACGCAGCACCTGTATGGCTGCTTTTTTTTTTTTTTGTATTTTTATCTATCTTCCAATAATCTGCCAAGTGTATCTGTATGATTTCTGTGAAAAAATTTCTGTACCTATAGCATTGTTGTAATTTGTTTTTGAATTTTTGGAGGAATTAAGCCAAATGTACAGTGAACCCCTACACTCAACAAAAAAGTAAAAAAAATAAAATTACCCACCCCCCTACGTGTGACTTATCAGAACCCCCACCCTGTGCATGAAGCATGATTGTTTTTGGAGTGAGTTGGAGTATATTAGATATTGGTTTTAGTGAAAGGAAATAGAAAATTTATCAGCTGAAGCACTGTTAGAGTTCAATATACTCATTCTTGGCCTCTGATTTATTATTATTTGAACTGTATTGTTATGTTACGGGGAATATAGATCTGATAATCTTGACAAGAGAGAAGTTCAGCTTATCTGTAACTTGGTTATTTTACTCTGGCAATTCTGGATTATGTTTTAAATACATGTACTGGAAAATTTGTAATTTTGCTGAGTAAACCAATTGGCTATTTTGACGAAATTGGCTCAATGCATATTGAAGTTACCATCTATATGCAAAAGGACCGTTAACTTGATATTTCACTCTACTTGTGTTAATGTCTTTTTACTTGATTTTGGGTTAAAAATCTAGGAAATGTGTACTTTAGACTCACGATTCCATGTTCAATGTGCTAAATAGATCTGTGAACTCTCGAGTTTTACATTAATCAAGGTCTCCATAAATCCACCTTACATCCTGGATATATTTTGAGTTTAAAAAATATGTTTTTGTCTAGATGACTGGAGAAATAATGTTGAATACTCCTTGAGTTTAAATGACAATCAATTATTGGTTGTATTTTCTTTAATTAGTCACCTTACATCATGGATATATTTTGAGTAACAAATATGTTTTTGTTTAGATGACTGGAGAAATAATGTTGAATACTCCTTGAGTTTAAACGACAATCAATTATTGGCTGTATTTTCTTTAATTATTCTTTGTTTCAATATCTAAGGCTTTTTTATTAGGCAATAGGTGGAGTATTGTTAACTTTCTCCTAGTTGGCTCATTGCCCGCCATCAATTGTTGGCTGCTTATTTACATATGCATGCTTGCAGTGAGATTACTGTCGTGGAATGATATTTGGCCCTCCTTGTACTGTTATTATGTTGTACAGAAATTTTGTTATATTCTGGCTCACTCCCTTTGTTTGTGTCTTGTCTGTTGACAATTTCTCATGCTTCTGAATCTCCAGGTCCCAACTTGAGTGGCCTCTTTGGAAGGCAATCTGGCACTACCCCTGGTTACTCTTACTCTGCTGCCAACAAGAACATGGCTGTGAACTGGGGAGAGAATACTCTTTATGATTATTTGCTTAATCCTAAGAAGGTTAGTGAACATCTAAGTTTTTATTAAATTCAATTGGTCATCTAAAATGGAGATAATTTGCAAGTTGCAACAAATGTTTTACTGAAAACATTCACCGGAGTAACACTCTCTCTACCTGCCATAGTATGAAAAATTAAAATCTTGAAAGAAAAGCATCTGAAGTGGATTTTCTTTGTTTTGAGTATGACTTCTATCTTAAATAGGATATCTGATTCCATAATTTGGAGAAAGGATAAAACTTGATGTGAGAAGACCTTGCTTCTAAATGCTATAGAAAATATTTTCTGTTGTATGGACAATGCCCTCGGATTACATAATTTATAGAATATTCTAATATTTACAAGAATACAAATATGTAACCACAATACAATTATTAGGTAAATGAATGGCCTTTGGTTAAAGTTACAGATCATGAGCATTTTGTGCTAGAGAAAATATGAATGTTAATAAAAAGGAACTATAAGACTTGTATTGTCAAACTGCAATTTTCTAATTGAAAATACGACTGTCACATTGTAAGTACATAGCAATGAATTCACGATTATGAAAATAAATTGGACTAATTTTGCCATTTCAAAATAATGATAAGCATCAAAAGAAGAAGGCATCCTAATGAAATATGATATTTACTGTTTCCGATGTGGGTGGCATTTTAACCAGAACTGACGCCTCCATGTCCGGTTCCTAGAATTATATTAAACCGAATGGTTCCATTTACATATACTAGTTTAATGGGTGGTTCCAGTTCTTAAAAAATCGAACCTAATGCCCACCCCTATATTTCGTTGTTAATAAGTTTTAAGCCCCCTTTTCCCCCTCCCAACCACAAAAAAAAAAAAAAAAAAAAGAAAAGACGAGCAATCAAAATTATTAACGAAGTTGGTGAAAAAATTGGTATACCAAGTTTTAAAGGAGAACAGTGCAAGGTTTGATAGGACCATTTGAAGTTTATGAGAAATAACTTGAACTTAACTTCATTATTTTTTCCCCTAAACATTGCTATGGTAGAACTTAATGTTTCTATTTACTAATTACCGAATTTTAATGGGTGCTTCCCGTTCTTGAAATACCCGGACTGGACCCCTCCCCCTCCCCATCCCCATCCCCATCCCCATCCCCACCCTGACACCCTAACCCTTGTTTGTGAAATAATGGTTCATAAAATGTAATGTTAATAATTAGTTTATGTGAAATGCAATTACATTAAATAAATGAGATTTTCTGTGTGAAATGTAATTACACCATGTATACGAGTATTGTTTTGTAAATTTATATGTACTATATTGTCCAAAGTCGAATACTATTTTAATCCAGTTAATGGACGTCGATGGATTGAAAAAAATTTAAAACCCATTCTGAAGTCCAAACCAACCTATTTAAAACAAAATCATAGAGGAACATCCTATGTGTAGTTACACTCGGTACAAGTTTGTAGGACTTCAAAAGTGATTTTACATAATGGAAGTTCCAAGATAGTTGGGGCTTGTGTTGCATAGACCAAAAGAGATTGTTATCTCGTGAGTGATGCAATAAGGTGGAACACATTATAAGTGGAATTAGTAGACCAAGATTAATATGGCAATATGTGTTGGCAAAATATTTGGTTTCAATGACTTTTTTTTTTTCCACAGTAGATGAAGCATTGTATTGAATGAAGAATAATTAGTTTGGTTGATCCCAAGTTTATAGGAATAAGGCTTAGATCAATATATGGTAAGATATCATCTAATCTGCTTTTCTTTGTTTCCTTCCATCGCATCTTAACTCGTATTTAAAAGACACCTTCCTCTTTTTTCCTTTTGCGTTTAATATATTTTATGCATATATTGGGAACTGTAGTTGAGGGATGGCTGATCTTCCCCATTGATGTACATGTTATTGATCTAAGTTTTGTGTTTGGGTTTTTATCAATGTAGATAGAGTTCATGGCTCATCAATGAGATTCTTAACATAGAAATTACCTCCTTTGCCCCACCAACTGTAACCCTGTTCTGTTGTTTTAGTGGTATATACAGTCACATTTGCTCCATGAGAATGTGTGTTTTCTGATTATTCATGTGGAAGAAATAATGCTTACATCAGTTTGAAATGGATATTCTTGGGTGCAGTACATTCCTGGAACTAAGATGGTTTTCCCTGGATTGAAGAAGCCTCAAGAGCGTGCAGATCTAATAGCTTATCTTAAGGAGGCAACTGCCTGAAGCTTCTAGCTTTAAAGAAGCTAGTTATTTTTACTAAAACACGCTTAGATTGGTCATTGGTGTCATTTGGGAATTTTTTTAGAGGAAAAAGAATTAATAAATGCAATTCTATTTAATAAGAGCATCACAGTTGTGCACTGTGCTATTTCTCTGTTTGAGCTTTTACGCCAACAATTGCAAATTTTGTTGCCCCTGCGGCTAATGATTTTTTGAACCGATCTAGTCGGGTATGTCTTTTCAAATATTGATGAATTAACTCATCATATTATATTATTGCTTGCTGTTTCACCACTGATTTACAGTATCTTGAAGTTCTTTTTTCACTTTCAATCGAGGTTTCATACGTTCACGGTTGTTGCCTGTTATGATTATTGATCTTTTTATGCTATTCATCTTCTATGTTGAGATTGTTTGGCAGTGGAACCTGGGCACTGGAATCTGCTGGCCCAGCTCGAATTCATATTCTGGCATTAGATTGCATAGGGTTACTCCCAGAGACAAATTACCTTTGGCTTATAGCTTCATTGTGCCATTCAATCGTAATCTGATCTGTACATGTATAACTTACTACAGTAAGATGTGTTCTTAATGTTATTATAACATATTACGAGTCATTTTTTTCCGTTATTGTTTCTTTTTCTAAGGGCTGCTCATTTCACTTTTTGGAAGCTTGTGTTTAATTTGAATGGCTTAAAACATTTCTATAATGGGGAAATGCTCTAGAGTTACTGATTTCTTCCAAAACGGTTACTGAATTTTCAGATTTTTTGGGCAAGTTTGAGGCAATTTTTCGGCAACTTCTAACCACCAAAACCGTCAATTTTGGATACCGTTGGAAAGCCCACAATGTCCTCTTCAATTACCATCAAAAATCTTCCCAAAACTCCAACTGATTCGGCCGGAATAAAGCCACGAAGTCGGCAACCGAAAATTGTGAAAATCTGTCCAGATTTTCAAATTTTTTGAGCAAGTGTGAAGCAATATTTCGGCAACTTCCGACCACCAAAATCGTCGATTTCGGATACCGTTGGAAAGCCCACAATGTCCTCTTCAATTACCACCAAAAATCTCCCCAAAACTCTAAGTGATTCGGTCGGAATAAACTCACGAAGTCAGCTACCCAAACTGGGCAGATTTTCGGACTTTTTCGGACTACCCATAAAGATCAATTTTAGAGGAGAATTCAAATAGGCAAGGAGGAGGAAACCAATCAAAAGATCGAGAAGAACATCAAGGAGGATTAATAAAAAGCTTCAAAAGAGTTTTTGCTTCTTCCTTTTTATGTTTTTAATCATGATCTGTAGAACTCTTTCATCCATCATGAACTAAACTTCTAATCTAGGGTCTGATGTAATCAAAACTTGAGAATATATTTGATTTTATTATGGTTATTTTTTTATTTATTCTTTGAGATTTTCTAATCATATTTATTTGTGTTAGTTATTGTTAATGCTTTCAATTAATTGACAACTAATTGAATGATTTGATACTCGTCAATTTCGACATTCGAAAGAGGGAAATTTAAACGCGATCTTAGAATAACACACCCAAACTTTATGCATTTCGAGAGAAAGTAGAGGATCTTTGAGGCATGTTCCATTTAAGAATCATGAACTTGATAATTTTTAAATTTTAACTCGAAATATAGAAATTGAAATTGAAATATATGAATAATTTCTATCCGACACTCAAGAGAGGGGATATGATTAAATTAGGGTTATTGCTTATAAATTTTGGAAAATTGATTAGAAATAATTATATAATTGAAAATCATATTTGATAGTTAGGTGAAATCATAATCCTAAGCTTTCTCATCTTGATTATTCTTCTAACTTGTATTTATTTATTGAATTCGTCACCTCATTCATCATTAGATTAGTTTAAAATCATCGATCTTATAATTCGATTTTCTATATAAAAGAAGTTATTCAATTATAATACTTAATAATAAATTGAATTTCAATCCATGTGGGTTTGACATTCTTACTTGAATTTATATTATAAAACTTGACATCGTACCCTTGCGATATATTTACGGTATAAAAACCGTGTAATAGCTTAGTGCTATACCTTATGTAGCTATGCTTTTAGATGTGGGGTGGAGATATTTCACGAGTGTTAAGACAACAGTAGTAATCCTAACTATACTAAAAGAGCCACTTTGCCACGTCATCGTCGCCCAATACGACGCCGTTTCGTTATTCAGCGTGTTTTCCTTCAATTCGTCAATTCCACCGCCTGCATCTCTTACCAAAACCAATCCATTCCCTCAATCTCCCTTTCTTTTCATTTGCCCGTTTTCATTTCATTCCCCAACCCTCAATTTTCCTTCTCAAAATCGGTTGCTTCTCCTCCAGCCATCTTGATCCATACCGCTCCCACCATTCATCAATCATCCACCACCACCGTCTGGTTTCCCTTTCACCTTATTCCGAACAGCTCCCCGAGACGGAGACTCTCCATGCGGGACGGAGACACGCGACCGTGTCTCCGTCGGCGTGTCTCCGTTCAACCGTCGGCGTGTCTCCGTTCCATATTTGATACCTTTTCTTTTAGGATTTTGATTCTATATACACTCAATATCTCACTTTTTTCATGGATCTTTTGAGGTAAAGATGAGTGGATTTCCCTTTTTGTGGCAGGAAGAGCTCACCAAGGAACTTGATCTGCAGATAAAGGGTGCTAAGAAGCCCCCTGTTTTCATCAAACAGTTGCAGGGACAACCCCGGCAAAAAGGCAACGAACGATTACCTTCAATTCTTCTGTTTCTGAGAGTACTGACCCAAATCTCATGAAAGATGCTTTCTCCAAATATGCCAATTACCTCAATGAACTGGTAGGCTTTATTACCCCCTCCCTTTTGTTTTGAAAATGAAATACTTCATTCAATCAAAACAATACTCTGTTATAGTAGTAGAATCAAAACAATACTCTGTTATACTCTGTTTTTTTAATTTTTGCACTTTAGTTAATTTTTATTATAGAAGGTAAAATTGTATTTTCTTGAACTGTGTTTTTAGTTAATTTTTATTATAGAAAGTAAAATGGAGACAGATCAACTGTTATATATATATATATATATATATATATATATATATATATATATATATATATATATATATATCTCCAGTGTCCGGACACCACGCGGAGGTCAGAACGGATTTTATTTTTTCCCTGAGATACATATTCTATTATCAATTGCAATATTAATTTTATGCAACAAAGAAAAGGTAAAATTTTCCATTACTTTGGATTTTCCATTTTATGCATGAGATTTCATTTGACAAAAGAATGTAAATGTGGATGGTTGTGGGACTTGTTGATGAATTGATATCAGAATTTTAATTAAGCAACGAACTTTACATAAATTACAACATATCTGATCTCTAATACTGGCTTCTGTAAACACACTTTATATTCTATGACAAATTTGTACAGAAGTTGAACCATCTCCAGTTCGTGACCCCGTGTCTTTAACTTCATCATCAAGACATAAACAGAGAAACCTGCTTGCTTCTTCTAACAAAAAGATTCAAGATGGAAGTAAATTTGAAAACCTGCAGATATTTGTACGGCGACAAAAGTGTTGATTTATTCTCAAGGTAGTGAAAACAAGGATTTCTTTAACCTTCTATTCCACGAAATCTAATTTCCAAGTTTAATGAATCGATTTGATTCACGTACGGGAGGTCCAAACTAAATGTTGCTGGGTCAAAAAAAAATAGCTATAATAGTTTCAGGTGAATACCTCACAATATGAAGTGGACACCTTTTCTATTGGATCAAGTTGGTAAGAAAAGCTTGGAGAAAAGGTGCTTTTCTACCAACGAAGACAAAGTTCAGGAAAAACACAATTTTTTTAATATAGGATAATGAACAAATTTTTATCTTTTCTACCCGTAATCTCTGTATTAAGATAAATTAGTTTCAGTTTAACATAGAAAAGTTATTTTAGTGATGAGTTATAAATTAACAAGTTATTCACTAGCAACTTGCTTTTGCAATTTCAGAGTTCACATGGCTTTATGACAACACATGAATGGCGCGACAATGTTGGAGCTTTTGTTGATATCGAAGCTTTTGGTACATGAGGTTTTGGTAGGTTTCAGGTACTCATCATTTAGTAAATACGATGAACTTCCATTGTGTGGTGGTCCTGCTATTTGGAAATACAATTAACTTCTTAACTGTTGAAGACAAAATTTAACTTATCTACATATGGCCTCTTTAACAACTTAACATTTGATACATTGAGTGTAATATTGTGTAATTTTCCCTGGGATCAACAAGCAAATCATTGTTGTTTTGTGTAATACAATGTCAAGTTGCTTTTTTTCGTTTTCCTCTTGCCTATGCCCTTTGGAAATTGTTGAATTAATATAGGATAATGTCTAGGCAAGTGTTATTCTCTTTTTACAATAAAGAAACCAAGGGAAATTACAAGGTGGAATTGGTAGAATTTTTAATTTCCAATTCAAATTTCAAACCTATACTTTTATACTTTGTTTTCAGGAAGCATATTCTTGAGCAGACAGCAGACTTGAATCCTTCTTTGTATGTTATACTTATGATTTGTTGAGTAATAAAAAACACCAAATGTGAAAGAAAAAGAAGATCCACACTATCGGCTGAATTCTTTTCCTGCGGGAGAAACCATTTATTCATGTTCAATTCAAGATTCTGTTGAAATTAATGTTAGGTTTGTAGTTGGCGTGATTAAAAACCTTATCGGCATGATAGCTTAGTTTGTTGTGGTCTGTACTTCGTTAAAAAAGTGAAAGCTGTGTGATTGAGCGGTTGAATGTTTCCACGAGGAAGCTACATAGTAATATATTTTACTTCTTAAGATAACAATCTAACATGAATTGTAGGAAGAGACAACTATGTCGTATTATGAGGAAAGTTGTCGCAGCGGCAACAAATATGCTTGAGATCATGATAATTCATCCCACACCTACGACAACAGAGGTATCACATATTGCAATTGCAATTAGAGCGGGTGCTAATGCAGTTGTGCTTTCTGGAGAAATTGCTAATGAGAAGTAAGCAACTTTACATTTGCTCTTGTTTGTAGGAGATTGAATTTTGGATGCAGAAAATACATAATTTCAAACAGGTTGTTTTGCGATGGGGATTCTTCATGCTGTTTTATCTTTTAATTGATTTTTTAGTTCAATTCATTCAATGATTTGGCATAAGTAAAATATTGGATGTTATAACGAACAACATATTCACAGGAATTTCTTTTACATCAAATTTGATCCCATCTTTTGTTATATTGGATATGATCTTTGAAAATCTTTGGGTTTGTTAAGCAAAGTTACCTTTTTATTAACAAAACATATAATAAAATTACTTCATAGAAAAGTAACTTTAGAAACACGGCCTCTTATTACATATTTCTTTTGTTGCCTAAGAAATTGCGCTATCTACATATAATTGAATTGATTTTATATATATATTTTTTTGGGTTCCAGTTTGAAGTGCAACATGTAGCAGCAAATAGTTTCTGAAATTTGTAAATGACCTTTATAATATCACTTGTATTTTAAGTTACTCATGAAGTAGTTTAAGATATTCGCCTTTTTAGTTGCATAGTTTTGATCTTCTATCATTTGGTTTAGTTCAATTACTGTGATTTGATCT
This sequence comes from Fraxinus americana, assembly GCA_035079005.1. Taxonomy (NCBI): domain Eukaryota; kingdom Viridiplantae; phylum Streptophyta; class Magnoliopsida; order Lamiales; family Oleaceae; genus Fraxinus; species Fraxinus americana. Next base: position 5,224,918 of record CM068714.1, on the reverse strand, counting down.
GTTGCTATGCATTTTTTAAATCTTACATATAGTAAGTAAATTGTCTGTCCCTTTTGTGTTGCAGTATCGTACGGCCTGCTCCTTTATTCGCTCAACCGAATGAACACTCGCAAGTTATCAATGCTCGAATGCTACCTGGACACTATCAAATTTTTGTAGAGACAAGTCATGTACCGCTTTTGAACAGGTCTATCTCTTATGGCAAGGATCTCATTCTTATTACATTTTGGAGAGATGATGGTTTTCAGAATTGCACAAAAATCATGATAGTTTTCAGAACGAAGGTTTTTTTTTTACTAAAGTTTCAATTTTCTAGGTGCATGAAGACACCGTATGTCTCCATACTAGATGGCGACACCGCCAGTGTCTCCATGCCAGATGGAGACACAGGTGTCCATGTGTCCGTGCTCATACAGACAACCCTTTTTTTCCTCCTAAGTCAAGCCAACCCAAACCCATGGTTTAGATCCCCTAAATTGATCAAACAATGTAAAACCTGCTTGAGAGTTTCTTAGCTTTGCTATGGTTGTCTACATTGTTTTTTCATACTTATTATGGTAGTGAATCAATCTTATGATATTAATATGTAAATTTCTTGACACGGCACATTGCCAACCTTGCTGGTAACAAGAATCTGGTGTTACCTGTTCCTGCCTTCAACATTATCAATGGTGGATCACATGCTGGAAACAAACTTGCTATGCAAGTATATCAGTTACATATTTACATGGGTTAGCTTATATTTCTTATGATTGTTAATTTATTGTGGAAGGAGGCAAGCTTGGATGGAGGAATTTCTCCTTACTTCCATCCTTGGATGGAGGCATGGAGAAATGCCTCCATCCAAGCCTCCATACACTATACTTCTCTATGGAGAATTGCCTCCATCCACTACACTTCTCCATGCCTCCATCATTGGATGGAGGCATGGACAAATGCCTCCATCCAAGCTCTTCTCCTTGCCTCCATCCATGGGAGAAGTGCCTCCATTCAAACCCAGGCATCCAAGATGGAGGCAAGGAGAAATGCCTCCATTCATGGGAGAAGTGCCTACATTCAAATCCAGCCATCCAAACCCAGCTTTCATGCCTCCATCCAGTGAATGGAGGCATTTCTCCTTGCATCCATCCACAATTAATTTTTTTTTTTTTTGGATGGAGGCACTGAGAGCCCAGCTTTCATGCCTCCATCCACAATTTTTTTTTTTTTTCATTAATTGCACATTTGTCCTTGTAAATTTAAGCTTAGAATTTCTGGAACTTTTTTCTTTTTTGAATATTATTTCTTTACCAGTTAAAAAATTGATTGTTAGACTTCATTGATGTTATAGGGCTCAGGCAATGTTGGAAAATCTGCATTCATCAAATAGAATTCTTCTAGCAGTTAATGAAGTCCCATCTTTTGCAAGGATACAAGCCTGTACAACATATGAACTGATGTAAATTGTGTTGGTGACTGGGTCGTGGAGGCAACTGTGAAAAAAAGGCTTAAGTATGTCAAATATTTTTGGGTGATGTTAAGCACGATTGGTCTTATAGCCTATAGGTAGAAGTTTGATGGCACATTTTCTGAAGAAAAGATGATTCTAATGTATGGGTTCATGCTTATAGCATTTTTATCACTAATATATATGAACGACCTTTGCATCAAGGTTCAATATAATGGAATCAAAATATAACTAGGGAAAATGCATTGAACAATAGCTAAATTTGAATTATGTTATCTTGTTGCTTCCGTTTGCTAAATGGTTTGAATCCTTGTTTGTTTAAGCACTTGGTGATTCTTAAATTTTGGTGCTTAATACGAACAATGTTTAAAGTAGTGTGCTTACTTTACAGTGTTCTGAGTTTTCGTTTGAATACATAATGGAAGATCTTATAATTTAAAGTAGTGTGCTTACTAATATATATGTTAATATGGCTGGTTTTTACAAATTGTGGGCGGAGGCATGGAGCAATGCCTCCGTCCACTTGGATGGAGGCATTTCTCCATGCATCCTAATGCCTCCATCCCGACATAAAAGTAGTGAAATATTTTCTAATTGCTACCGTATGCTTCTAAATGACATTTAAGGCATTACACATGCTTAAACTTGTTTTGCTTATAGTATTTTGTTTTATAAACAAGCCATGCCATTCTTAATGCAGTTAAATTCTTGGTTTTCCTTTCCTCTTCAAATCTGGCCACCAACTTTTCTTCATTTGTGAGGTGCTTTGTTTTGTCTTCCTGAGGAGTGTGTAAAAAATATTAGCTGACCAAAAATTCAATTCATACAATTATACAAATAATACTTTACTTATATTAAAAAAAAAATGCATTCAAATCACTTCACACTATTAAATACCCAATTAAATTATACAACACGTGCGTTGCACGTGCTCACACTAGTTTTGAGAAAAGAGGTGTCCCTGCACAAATGGAGTTGCAACGGTTAGGTACTTAGGTTCAAATGACTAGGTAATAAAAGTGTATAGAGAATGACTATTTAATAAAAAAGAGAATTCGATAGAACGATCCTTAAATACAAAGAGTTTTTTTCTTATAATTAATTTGAAGATATGTAGAAGAACAATAAAATCAATTTATAGGGTTTCCTTGTTCGAGAATGGAAAGGAAACGGAAAGGACGAATAGAAAAAATGTAATAAATTAGATAGATAGATACATAGTGTATATTGACTAATGTACAGTAAATATAAGAGCAAATAAAAATGTATAATCATTGTTTACAACATTGGTTGACAACGTCCTACCACATTCATTCATTTTAAAAACTATTTTTATATCAAAGACTCGATTTTTGACAACACATGATTGTCAACCATATTTGTACAACTAGCTTTATTGAAATAAAATGGGCTTATGAACAGTACGACCCAATTGTACTTACATGAACAATGCAAAACCAGTTTCAAAGTAAGCAAGTGTGAAAACTGTTATTAGGTGTATACAACTAATTAATTAGTTTAATTATAGGTTCTTAATTTTGGTATATTTTCCTAATATAGTTTCCTAGGTTTTGTATATATGTGTGTAATCTTTTTCTAATCAATTGAAGAAATAAGAATTCTCTTTCATCTTGAATAACATGGTATCAGAACATAGATTTGCATAAGTCAATTGTTTGATTCTCGTATCAACACAGGAAAAGAAAAAATTAAGGTTTCGAAATTTTTAGGGTTCCATTTTGGTAACCCTATTTGGAGGACTTCTTTGGCCTTACCACCGGCCCAGATCGGCCACCCAACCATCGACCGTTGTTTTCCCCGCGTTCGCACCAGCCCGCGTCGACTGCGCATTCGTGGTTTCCTCCTCCAGTTCTGCTTCGCGTCTGCCCCAGCCTTTTTCTCCAGGTCTGCTTCGATTTTTTTCTTCTCCAGTTCTGCTCGCGTCTTCCCTGAATTTCTTCTCCAGTCTGCTCGTTTTTCTTTTTCCTATCTTCCAGTGGAGTCTAGGTCTTTCTGGGCTTTGGTGTTTGCTTGTTGCCTTGGGATTTTTGATTTTGTCCTTGTTTTGGCTACCATGTCTCTCTGTTGTGGTGCTATGGCTGAGAAGAAATCTGTAGTTGTGTCGGATATGGTGCCTGTAATGTCTAAAATCACGGACTATAGGCTAAATGGCTTGAATTATTTGGACTGGAGCAAGACTATTCGACTCTATTTACGGAGTATTGACAAAGATACTCATTTGACTGACGATCCACCTGAGGATGATTCAAAGCAAACGTGGCTTCGAGGGGATGCTCGCTTATTCATGCAGATTCGAAATTCGATTGATAGCGAGGTAATTGGTTTGATCAATCACTGTGAATTTGTTAAAGATTTGATGGATTATTTGGATTTCTTGTATTCTAGTAAATGGAACATTTCTCATATGTATGAGGTGTGCAAAGCATTTTACCGTGCCGAAAATAAGATCAGTCCCTTACGAATTATTTTATAGTGTTTAAGAAGACTTATGAGGAGTTTACTATGTTATTGCCTTTTAGCCCTGATGTGAAGGTTCAGCAACTCCAACGAGAGCAAATGGCTATCATGAGTTTCCTTGTTGGCCTTTCTTCTGACTTTGAGATTGCTAAATCACAGGTTCTTTTTCAATTTTGATATCTCCTCCTTACATGACGTATTCAGTCGAGGACTCCGCACAGAAGGTACTCCGCCTGTTCAGCTCGGTGGTGCTTTGGTAAGTTGAACTACTCATTATGAGTCTGGGAGATCAACTAATCAGGATGGAAATAAAGGAGGGGGCTCACAGGGACTTGAAACTCGGCTACAGGATTATGGGGGAATTGTGTGCTACTACTGTCACTGCACGGACATACGAAGCGTGATTGTAGAAACCTTCAATACAGGAATCAGAGAACTCTCTCGGCCCATGTTGCATCTTTCCATGATAATTCTGAAAAATTAGTTCTTATCTCTGCCGATGAATTTGCCAAGTTCTTACGGTATCAAGAATCACTAAAGTCTTCATCTTCTTTTGTCACTGCTATTGCTGATTCAGGTAAACCTAATGCGTGCCTTTTTTCCTCATCCTCCAAATGGGTCATTGATTCTGGTGCCACAGATCATAGACAGGTAATTCTGGTCTCTTTTCTACTTTTCAGTCCCACACTTCCACTTCTACCGTTACTTTAGCCGATGGGTCACCATCTTGTGTTCGTGGGTCTGGCATAATTACTCCAACCCCTCTGCTTTATCTGTCGTCTATCTTACATTTACCTAATTTATCCTTTAATTTGCTCTCTGTAAGCTAGCTTACTCGCAATCTTAATTGTTGTATCTCATTGTTTCCTTATCATTGCTTATTTCAGGATCTTATGACGAAGAAGATTATTAGTAAAGGACATGAGTCTGGAGGCCTCTACCTTCTTGACACAACACTACCTACATCTGTTGCTTGCTCTGGTGTAACCTCTCCCTTCGAGGCACATTGTCGGTTGGGTCATCCGTCTTTTCCATCGCTCAAGAAGCTTTGTCCACAGTTCAGTAAGGCGTCCTTATTAAATTTGAGTCGTGTCAGTTTGCCAAACACCATCGTCTTAGTTCGAGTCCTAGAGTCAATAAACATGCTTGTGTTCCTTTCGAATTAGTTCATTGTGATGTTTGGGGTCCTTGTCCCGTTTTGTCTAAACCTAGTTTTAAGTATTTTGTTACTTTTGTGGATGATTATTCTCGTGTTACTTGGTTATATTTAATGAAGAGTCGTTCTGAGTTGTTTTCCATTTTTTATGTGTTTTGTGCTGAGATTAAAACTCAATTTAATGTTTCGATCCGTACTTTGCGAAGTGATAATGCCAAAGAATATACGTCCGCTTTGTTTCAATCTTATATGGTTCGGAATGGCATGTTTCATGAAACTTCTTGTGTTGATACTCCATCTCAAAATGGAGTGGCCGAACGTAAGAACAGATATCTTCTTGAAACTGCACGAGCTCTATTATTTCAAATGAATGTTCCTAAACCCTTTTGGGCCGATGCAGTTTCTACCGCATGTTTTCTCATTAGTCGCATGCCATCATCTGTTCATCATGGTGAGATTCCTTACAAAATCCTTTTTGTCAATAAGACACTGTTTCCTGTTGACCCTAGGATATTTGGTAGCACTTGTTTTGTTCGGGATGTTCGACCGCATGTCACTAAATTAGATCCCAAGTCTTTGAAATGTATCTTCCTTGGTTATTCTCGATTTCAAAAAGGTTATAGGTATTATTGTCCTAGTCTTAACAAATACCTTGTCTCAATTGATGTTACCTTCATGGAAAACACACCATACTTTCCGTCTTCTCCTCCTCCCGCACGTCAGAGGGAGGATGATGATTTTGTTAGTCTATTCTATCGTATCCTTCGAACCTATCTCAGAACCGACTCCTATCAAGCCCCTATTCTTCACGTCTACTCCAGGCATAAAACTCATAATTCATGTCCTGCACCTGCTCCTTCGCCATCGGATTCAGTTCCGAGCGACGATCTTCCAATTGTGTTACGCAAAGGTACACGCCAATGTACTTATCATATTTCTTCTTTTGTTTCTTATCATTGCTTGTCATCTTCCTCTTGTTCTTTTATTGCATCCCTTGATTCGATCTCTATTCCGAAAACGGTTCATGAGGCCATCTCTCACCCTGGTTGGCATCATACAATGATAGAGGAGATGAATGGTTTGGATGAAAATGGTACTTGGGATTTGGTCGATTTACCTTCAAGGAAACGGGCTATAGGATGCAAGTGGATATTCACGATTAAGGTAAATCCGGATGGTCAGTTGTTAGCTTGAAAGCACGTTTTATTGCTAAGGGATATGTTCAAACATATGGCGTGGACTATTCTGACAATTTTACTCCTGTTGCTAAATTGACATCTATTCAGTTGTTTATTTCTATGCATGCTACTTATTTTTGACTTTTGTGTCAACTTGATATCAAGAATGCTTTACTTCATGGTGATCTTCAGGAGGAAGTGTATATGGAGCAACCTCCTGATTTTGTTGCTCAGGGGGAGTCTGGGAGAGTTTGTCGCATTCGAAAGTCACTGCATGGTTTAAAACAGGGTCCTCGTGCTTGGTTTGGAAAATTTAGTCAGGCTGTTGAAAAGTTTGGTATGATAAAAAGCAAGTCCGACCATTCTGTGTTCTACAAACAATCAAAAGCTGGTATCATTCTTTTAGTTGTGTACGTGGATGGCATTGTCATTACTGGAAGTGATGCTATGGGAATTTCATCTTTCAAGTCTTTCCTTCATACTCAGTTTCACACGAAAGACTTAGGGATGCTAAAGTATTTCTTGGGTGTTGAAGTCACAAGGAGTAAAAAAGGTATCTTGTTATCGTAGAGAAAATATGTCCTTGACTTATTAACTGAGAGGAAAATTAGGGACAAAGCCTTGCGGTGCTCCAATGACTCCAAATATGCACCTTACAGGAGATGGAGAACTAATTAAAGATCCTGAGAGATATAGAAGATTGGGTGAAAAATTGAATTATCTTACAGTGATTCGTCCAGATGTTACATATTTCGTTAGTGTTGTTAGTCAGTTTATGTCATCTCCAATAGTTCATCATTGGGCAGCGTTAGAACAAATTTTGTGTTACTTGAAAGGAGCACCCGGACGTGGTATCTTGTACGCAAATCATGGGCACACTTATATTGAATGCTTTTCAGATGCAGATTGAGCAGGTTCGAAAGTTGATAGAAGATCCACATCAGGTTATTGTGTTTTCGTTGGAGGAAATCTGGTCTCATGGAAGAGTAAGAAGCAGAATGTTGTGTTACGATTGAGTGCAGAATCAAAATATAGGGCTATTGCACAATCTATGATTAAGATAATGTGGATATATTAGCTCTTGACTGAAATAGGTTTTAAAACTTCACTTTCAGCAAAATTGTGGTGTGATAACCAAGCTGCCCTTCATATTGCATCCAATCCTGCGTTTCATGAGCGAACTAAGCGCATTGAAATTGATTGTCATTTTGTTCGGGAGAAAATTCAGCAAAGTTTGATTTCTACAGGATATGTAAAGATTGGAGAACAATTAGGGTATATCTTCATGAAAGCTCTGAATGGGGTTCGGGTTACTTATTTTTGTAACAAGTTGGACATGATTAATATCTATACTCCAACTTGAGGGGGCGTGTTATTAGGTGTATACATCTAATTAATTAGTTTAATTATAGGTTCCTAATTTTGGTATAGTTTCCTAGGTTTTGTATATATATGTGTAATCTTTTTCTAATCAATTGAAGAAATAAGAATTCTGTTTCATCATGAATAACAAAAACAATAGGACACAATTGAACGGTGAAAAAGGGTACTCTTTTAAGATTGCGGGGATCATGGTGTTTAATTATAAATTCAGATGTTTTAACAACCCCCTCACGGGTGTCAATCGTTACTGCCTCACATCGCGCATATGGTGTGAACCTAGCTAGGCTAGTCGATCACAAAATATGTGTTGCCCATGCTTTACCACCTAAACTTTCAAGAGAAAAATAGTTTTTTTTTTTAAATCACAGGTGGGGATTGAAGCCGCATTATTAGCATTTGACTTTTGAGGACAAGGAGTAGCCAACGTTGCAATAGAAAATTGGACGGTCATAATTAAAAGGTTATATGTTGCTTTATTTTCCCATTGGTTAATTGAATACATTATTACTCCTTTTGCTAAAAAAATATTAAGCACATAGGTTGTAATTCAAAAGACATATTTACAATTCGAAGGTAAAAAGCTCTTTTCTATTGGCTGTTTGGCTATTGTCAAAAAGTATTTTTTGTCAAATAATAGACAAAAAAAGGGACGGTACAACTTGTCTCGGGATTAAATCCCGGGTCAAACCAGGTGTGCCATTTGACGCTCCCCTATTGGAGGGGGATCTGCCCAAAACAACCGGCATTTTTGAAAAAAAAATGCTTTTAAAAGTTGTTTAAAAACGAAAATTGATCTTTTATAGGAAGTCGTAATTCAGATTTAACGGAGCTTTAAAATTAAAAAATACATATTAATATATCAAAAAAAAGTCTTTAACTTCTAACTCCCATTAAATAAATATAAAAATTATATGAAAGCATTTTTATGATTTTACGGTTAAATAATCAATTTAATATTCATAGCATTTTTTGAATTTACAACCAGAAATAGTCAACAACCTTTATACAATCAAGAGTTAGGCTATACATACCTAATCTTTTACCTAATATTTTATCGAATAGACAAGTGACGGTGAAAAATTATGTACAAATAAAATTTTCCATACAATCAAAAGCTTTAGTCACAACATTGCGCGGCCCTAAGTAAATTGTACTTTAGTATAAAAGCATCTCTAAAAAGTTATATCCTTTTAATATATTAATAAAATAAATTTCACTCCATATATTGGAAGGCAATATCGATGACTATTACCATTCTCACCCGTCGAGATTTTCGAAAAGCATGGTGGAATTAAAAAATTTAATTTATTGTCGTGTTTAAATTTTTTAATGTTATTATTTACTTTTTAAAAAAATGATTTAAATTGGAAAATAGAAAATAAAAAAAATATTTCGGGGCGGGTTCGAAGAATTCGAAAGGGGACCATGATATCTGTTCTTGTTCAATTCGTGTCAGGACAATACGAGATGGATCGTAAGTGAAATTTTTTGCCATCCCTACTCCGATACCATTGTTTTGAAAGTTCATTTTAGAAAGGAGTGTGAGGGGCTTATTCAAAAGCCGTAATTAAAAGCGAAAATGACGGCAAAAGGATTGGGAATTTGAGAGGGTATATATGCAAAGTATCCATAAGTTAAAGGACTATAAATTACTTTAAAATCGCAACCAATGAAAGGGATCTTTGACTATAATATCTACCTACTGTACTATGACGCGCGACAGTTAGCATTTCCACCAATATTAGACTATCAATTCCCTGCAAAACCTCCAGCAGTTGCTCTCAGGTTCGTTTCTCTACGATCCCGTCGGGTTCTTCTTTCTCCATGCATTGTATTTAATGCTTAAGTTACGCATACTATTTTCACCGAATCAATGATCAACGGTTTTATTATCCGAGTTCATTTTTTTTATTTCTTCAATATTCGAAGTTAGTATTGATTACTTGAATTGGGATCTAATGGTGTAATTTTCAGATTTTTAATCTCACAATGGGTTTCCGTGTATTTTGCAATTTTTAATTTGGTTTGTTCTGTTTTTACTGAGCAGTAGTCTCGCTTGTGATCGGTAAATGGTTTTAGTTTCTCAAAGAAAATTGCTTTATGGGTGAATCTAGAATATTTTCTTTTTCTTTTTATCCGAGTTTGGATTTGGGATCAAAGATTTTGAGAATGTCGCTTTATAAATTTTGAGTTTTTTTTATTGAAAGAACAATCCGTAAAGGGACTATAAATGTAATCACTATTTAGAAAGGTTGAATAGGGTACGAAGCATTTGAATATGCAAGAGTGTAAGCCTCGAGGAGTTTGAGGTGTAAAGCTTGTATAAATTAAAAAAAAATATACAAAATAATAGCCATGAGATAATTATAGAAATGATCATCTAAAATTCATTATAAAGCATTTCAACAGAGTTAAAAGTATAATTTGGACTAAAAACTAATTGCAAACTGGTGATCACATAATATAACCACTAATCCACAACGAGAACCAAAAGTTTTAAACAACAAAGTTTGTTTTGATTTTAACTATGGCACATAAATAGATAGAAGAAATGTACAAAAGGAAGAGAGGAGGGAAGTTACATTGAACATGCCTGGCTATTCAAATTTCCAAACTTTTTCCTTGTTTTTGGAATTGATTGAAAGAAAAAAGTTTAATACTCCATCCCCGGTTCAAAACAGTGCAAAGAACCGTAAAAACGATCCAGACTGAAAAACCGAACTAAAAAGATTAGGAAAGTAAAAAAGCTCAAACAATGAAAGACTAAGGAGTGCACACCTCCAGCTTCCTAAGGCATTTGCCTTGAACCATACGCCTCTGTAACTCAAGGCACAAGCTTTGAGGCTCTTAGTGAATACCTTGTCATGAGGCATACCTCAAAGCATAAGCCTCGGGTGCTTTTGAAAATAATACTTTTAATTATGAAATTAATTATATTGAAGATGCAGTGTTAACTATTCGAGTACAAGAGACACAAAGCAATGTATGTTCACGGCAGTTAATGTTTGCTGTTTAAGTAAGAGCCTCAGCACTGCAATGAATCATGTTTTATAAAATTTATTTGTGATTATGTTATCCCAAAGATAATGGTTAGAAATACGATTAAATTGTCTCACTCTTACTGAAGCAGGAAAATGTTGGTTTGTGATTATTTTATCATGGACTATGCTACTTGTACATAATTTCTTGTACATAAGGGTGTCCACCCTCTCACATGGGGTGGACCCCACATGATTAAAATTCTTATTTTATTCATGTGGGGTCCACCTCATGTGAGAGGGTGGACACCCTTATGTACAAGTAGCTTTATCCTTTTATCATAATGATTTGATTAGAAATATAATAAAATTGTCTCTCATCCATGTTGCAGCAGGAAAAATGTTGGACAATGGCTTTGATGCAGGAAAAATGCGGGACAACAGTTTTGACAATAGAGAAGAAGAATCTTCTAATTGCAGTAGTGATGAGGTAGGCCACAGACTCACAGAGTTTCCCTTTTTCTCTTTTTATATTTAACATGCTCTTTGTCCACCCTCCTCTTGTGAGGTATTGGGGTTCTTTTTCTCATAAAATCAGTGAAGTATATAAATCAAATTAGAGGAAACATAACCTTCGCTCATCTAGTGAACCGTGATAACGTGACTTCGGTGAGGCATGTAGCCAATCCTCTCTTTTCTATATTTCTGTTTGAAGAACTAAAGAGGCTAAATAAAGCTATTTTTTTAGACTGTCTCTCGTTAAACCATTTTCTAAAAGAAATATTGATTGTGAACTTAAAATAATCCCTTGAAATGTTGCCAAAGTCCAATAAATTTGTTTAGCATGACTAGGATGCTCATCAACCATGACTTCCACACCTTACACGTTGAAAGTCGTGAAATTGGTTTGTATATGGTTTCTCTAATCAAAATGTATTTGTGCCTTGGTGTCAGATGAATTACCATATCCCATTGCTTTTAAATGCCGTGTATATTTTAATTGAGTTTTTCTTCTTTTTTCTGATTATTTATTTCACCGGTTTCCAAATTTGAAATAAGCTTCACAATGCTCCAACAAATTGAGACTCAATTATGAGAATTTTGTATGCTACGCATGACATGTGCCATGACTTGCTCTGATCTGTCCAACAGCCTTGTGCTCAGGATTGAAGAAATCTTCAATACCGTTCAATTTGCATCTGAAGCGTATTAGTGAATGCCGTAGGATTTATAAACATTTCAGTGTTCTCTGTTTTTCGCATTGAAGGTTGTCTACACACTTTGCTGTGGCCCCTTGTATATCTTTCCTGTCCATTTTCATTTGCCTGTTTTCTGTTCTTTGCTTTTGTTTATTTGAATCCTGTCTATTTTTTAAGCTGTTTTTATCTTTGACTTCTGATGAACTTGAAGTTTGAAGAATACTGATTAGACGAACAAATTTACTTCTTTGATGCCTGATTATAAATCAGGTTGTTCGGTTGTTGCATTAACCTGTTACATGGCTCTACTGAATACCGTTTCTTTCTCTTTTGTTTGTTATTTTCCTTCTCATTGTGATTTTTCCAGGTCAAAGTTGACCCCAGTAGGCCTCCATCCCTAGCTTGGAAACGAAAACTTAATAACGAGGAGCAAAACCTTTCTGAATTTGGTCTGACTTTGAGAGAAAAAATCACTCTGGTATTCTTCTGAACTTTAATACTGCTATTGCTTCTGGGGGCTGTGGCCCTGTCTCCACAGTTTCCTTTTATTAAAAGAAGTCTTTGTGCCAAGAAGTATGGAGTTGAACATTGTTCAAGCTTGGATTTGAGCTCAGCAGTTTAAGAACTATATGATGTCTCTTCATCCTTTTTCAGTTGAACCAAACAAGAAATATTGTACTTGAACTGTGAACCAAATATCCCTCTTTACAGTTTGAAGTTTTCTCCTCTTCGGAATTTTCTCCATCTGGAATTTAATATTATTACATGTTAGCATCAAGGTTATGTCTCCAAAATATTGCCCAAACTTCTCTTGGATTTGTCCTACTATGTTTACTTGGTGAGGTACAAATCAAATAGCTGCGGAACATGGAAATGAACAAGATTGTTGCCTTTAGTGGTCCCGCAGTTAACAGTCTAATATTCATTCTCTCTAGTTGTGAGTTTTTATCCTGCATATCTGTTCCTGTAATAGCTTCTTTTCGGTTCTTCATAGGCTCCAATAGGTTATAGGCTGTGGAGGTATCTCAGAGAGGAAAAAATCAGAGGAAAGGTAAATTCTCCTCTATTATAGAATTTAAACTTGAATTGGCAGATCTGTTGGTAAGAGCATCTTTCTCCTGTTCTTGCAGAACTGTTTTCTAGATCCTTTTACGAAGCGCCATACAACATCTTGCCATGGGATTCCAATAGGTGGTATTGGGTATGTATTCTTTACTCTCTCTTTCTAGTTTCTATGCTGCAAGTAGAGGATTCATTCAAGATTCAGCAAAAGGCAGCAACAATACAGAATCTGACTAGTTTTCTGTTAGATGACGTAATCCATATTAGAATTTTATGGATCAACAACTTTCCAGTTATTTTTCCAAATAAACTACTAAGATGTGATATATGCGACCTTGTTTAATCACTTCTGGTATCTTTTTGAAGTGCAATATAGGGATTTTTTTCTTCCAAATTGGTATCTTGGACAGTTTTTTGCCCTTGTGGCAGAATTCTGAAATATGTTTTCTTAAGTTGATCCTTCTCATGAAGAAGTAAAACAAGATTATATAAGAAAGCACAAATTTGAGTCATTATTTTGAAGAGCTGTCATTCTTATACTCTTTTCCCCTTCAAAGTGAAGCAAAAAAGCACGCATGTTTCTCTATTATGCATGGTATTCATCTGTGTAACTGTGGACAATTTTCTAAGAATAACCTCCAATGTGTAACGATGGTTCCTTATAAATTATCGCTGATATTAAATTTACCGTGTTACCGAAACTGATATATGTGTATATGATTGGAGACAATTTTCAGAGCAGGAAGTATCGGGAGAAGTTTAAAAGGCGAATTTATGCGTTGGCAACTATTCCCTAGAATATGTGAAGAGAAACCGGTCTTGGCAAACCAATTTTCTGTAAGTTGACCTAGTTCTAAAGACGTTTCCAATTATATTTGTTACATTATGACAAGTTTTTTACAAGCCTACCACCATTGAAGCGATAATGTGACACCATTAGTTACATCTAGTGAAACATTGCTAGTCTATGAACTGTGAGTACCACATTATTTTTACATAAACATAACGTGAAAAATTCAATAATCAGTAATATGCCATTGAAATGGTGTGGTTGACAAAAGATAGTTTTTCAGTTGCATTTCTATTGCTAAGTTTTATTTACTAATGATTGCATTATACTGTTTCTCCAAACTTGCAGATATTTGTTTCACGTCCAAATGGGGAAAAGTATTCTACTGTGCTATGTCCAAAGAGTCTGGAAGGGTTAAAGTAAGAATGTACTTTTAATTTGTTTTCCCAGATAACTTGATATGTGAAATTAATAATGATTTCGAGTGATGCCCCCCAACCCGCCTTTTTTCTCTGTAAGCAAATATTGTGTGAGAGAATCAACGTGTAAATTTCTCTGAAATAATGTGGATAAACAGTGATAGTTCAGCTTCTGGGATAGGATCTTGGGACTGGAATCTGGGTGGACAAAGTTCCACATACCATGCGTTATTCCCGAGGGCTTGGACTGTATATGATGGTAATCTTGTGATTTGCGATACATTCACAGTTTATGTCCCATATCATAGATTTCTAGCATCACAATTTTTCTTTAATGCAGGAGAACCTGATCCAGCACTTAAAATAGTATGTCGTCAAATTTCTCCTGTTATTCCCCATAATTACAAAGAGAGCAGCTTCCCTGTGGCAGTATTTACTTACACGGTACAAAACTTCTCAATACTTCAAACACCCCCCCTCCCCCCAACTTCCCCAGCATGCATACACTCAGAGAAAGGTATTGTATAACATTTTTATGAAAAAATCTACTATGATTGTCTTCAGTTGTCTAATTTGGGAAAGACAGCCGCAGATGTCACTTTGCTTTTCACATGGGCGGTATGTACTCTTTTTTAAGTTGGTTCCAATGATTCTTGAAAGAATTAACATTTCAACTTACCTTTTCGTTCCATGTACAGTAATTCTCTCGTCATTTTAATTTCGTGGTTAGCGTGCTGTCCACAAAATATTTCTGACAATTGTTCTTCTTCCAGAATTCTGTTGGTGGGGATTCTGGATTTTCTGGTAACCATTTCAACTCAAAATTTGGGTAAGGTTGCATTTATCGCCTTCAAATATTGTAATTTGATTGATTGTTTCAGATGTCAGTTAACTAATTCCACGGTACTTAAGAGGAGAAGCTTTTCCAAATTTGCAGCTCTATCAATACTAAATTGTTATTTTAATAATTCTTGTCAGTTTTTTTATTAACTTACATTATCTAGTCTGATCTAGAATAAAAATGTTTTGCTAGCATGGAGGATGGCGTTCGTGGAGTTCTCTTGCACCATATGTATGCTCTTATTCTTTTTAGAGAAGCAAAATATTTAGACTTGTAAATTGTATGGTTCCAATAATTGTGATATATCTCCCCTGTTGTTCTCTAATTCCTTTTGCAGGACTGCAAATGGGCAGCCCTCAGTAACTTTTGCAATTGCAGCAGAAGAAACCGATGTAGTTCGTGTTAGTGAGTGCCCCTGTTTTATAATATCTGGAAACTCCCAGGGCAACTCTGCAAGAGAAATGTGGCATGAAATAAAAGAGGTAGGCATACATGCTTTCATACTTGTCATGGATTCTGTTGTTGGGTTCATGCACATCAATCTGCTGGTCTTCCTGACTTCCTTGTCGTTTTCAACTAAATGTTATCCTCTTCTTCTCGAGTTCTCCAATGCATTTTTCTGATTAAAAGGCAGACCTATTTAATTTGATAAAGTTTTGTGTAAAATACAATGTAGCACTAGGTTTTCATTTATTTGTATACCTTTTCTTTCTCCCCAGTTGCTATTTATATCATTGACATCGTTATTTATATTAGCATGGATCCTTTGACCGCCTGAATTCTGAAGAAATGTCAGTCCCCTCTGAACCGGGTTCACTCATTGGAGCGGCCATTGCATGTTCTCTGACTATTCCAGCAGATACGGTACAAACAGTTTCATTTTCCTTGGCATGGGCCTGCCCAGAAATAAACTTTCCGGGTGGAAGAATTTATCACAGGCCAGTACCCTATTGCCTGTTCATCCAATTTACATACTAGGATGCTTCTTTTCCATTGCCTGAATAAATTCACTTCTTGATCAGGAGATACACCAAATTCTATGGTACTCTTGGTAACTCGGCATCAAAAATTGCACACGATGCTATTTGTGGTAATGTCTCGACTAGAGCTCAAAATTTATCACGTTCCTTAAATACATGCATGTTCCTGTGTCTCAGTCATGCAAATGTATTTAAATTCGTCTCCTTTTGCTCATGATCAATGTATTTATGGAAGATTCTTTCTTAATATACATTTCGGAAACTTTTATTTTGAAACCTTATGTTTTTATATTTTTATATTTTGTGTTCTTTTACTGAAACTTAGAGCATCACAACTGGGAGTCACAAATCGAAGCATGGCAAAGACCTATTCTTGAAGACAAGGGACTTCCTGAATGGTAACTGTTGAAGATTAAATTTACTTGGACAAATGTGTCCCATTTTCTAACGACTGAAGCTTTTAGAAGAAATAGTTCAACATGGTATCACAACCAATGAAGATACTGAGTTCAAGTCTCTCCGTCATCTATTTATGAAAATTGTACACGTGTCAAGCCTTTGGATAAAAAATAAAAAATAAAAACCTGAGCGGCATGCGGAGGGGAATGTTCAAGATAGGATTTCAATAAATAAATTTATCACCTCTCTAAAAGCCTAAGCTTAGGCTTTTAGACGAGGCAATTCCACAATAAGCTTTCATTTTATTATGCTGACTGCTTGAGTACAAAATTCATACTTGCACGCGGTCTGCTGCAGGTACCCACCCACTCTTTTCAATGAGCTTTACTACCTTAATTCGGGGGGAACAATATGGACAGGTATGTTGCAAAAGGAAATTTATGTCCTAAGGGTGATAGGATTAAGCTAATTCTTTGTTTGTTGTTTCTTTTTCCCATTCTAGATGGATCTCCACCAATACATAGTATATCACACATTGGAGAAAGAAAGTTTTCCCTTGACAGATCCAATTCTTGTATTAGAATTAAAAACAATCCATTCCAGCAAAATGACACTGCTATTGAGATTCTTGAAAGGATGGCTTCAACGCTTGAGGAGATTCAAACTCCCATATCAACGCCTTCTGCATTGGGAACGAAGCTACTGCAGAAAGGAGAGGAAAATGTGGGTCAATTTCTCTATCTTGAAGGGATTGAATATCACATGTGTAACACATATGATGTCCATTTCTATGCATCATTTGCCTTGATTATGTTATTCCCAAAACTCGAACTTAGCATACAAAGAGACTTTGCAGCCGCGGTTATGATGCATGATCCCAGTAAGATGTCACTTCTACAAGATGGAACTTATGTCCAGAGAAAGGTTCTTGGTGCCGTTCCTCACGATATTGGAATGAATGATCCGTGGTTTCAAGTAAATTTCTATAATTTGCACAATACAGATAGGTGGAAAGACTTAAATCCAAAATTTGTGCTACAAGTTTACAGAGATGTGGTTGCCACTGGGGATAAAAACTTTGCAAAAGCCGTATGGCCATCTGTTTATGTTGCAATGGCTTATATGGACCAGTTTGATAAAGATGGCGATGGAATGATAGAAAATGAAGGGTTTCCAGACCAGACGTATGATACATGGTCTGTATCTGGTGTGAGTGCATATTGTGGTGGGCTGTGGGTTGCAGCCTTGCAGGCTACTTCAGCCCTTGCTCGTGAAGTTGGAGATACGGAATCTGAGGATTATTTTTGGTTTAAGTTTTTGAAAGCAAAAAAGGTGTATGATGTAAAGTTATGGAATGGCTCTTATTTTAACTACGATAATAGTGGTAGTTCTACAAGCTCATCCATTCAAGCCGATCAATTGGCTGGACAATGGTACGTAGCAAAAGTAGCAGGTTGATTTAGTTCTCTTAAATCTAAAGAAAAAATAGTGTACTTTTCTTGTTGTCTGGGCTGACTATAAGCATTTACAGTTGGAAGGTATGAAAGATCTTTCCTTTTTAATGACAATCTCTTATTTAAGAAACTATTTTGTAGGTATGCTCGAGCTTGTGGCCTTTTACCCATTGTAGATGAAGAAAAAGCAAAAATGGCACTCGAAAAGGTTTATGATTTCAATGTGATGAAGATAAAGGATGGGAGGCGAGGGGCAGCAAATGGGATGCTGCCAAGTGGGGAACCCGATATGTGTACCATGCAATCGAGGGAAATATGGAGCGGGGTTACATATGCTGTTGCCGCAGCCATGATTCATGAAAACATGGTTGAAACGGCATTTAACACTGCCGTTGGCATATACGAGGTTGCTTGGTCTGAAGAAGGTCAAGGGTGAGTTTGAATTTGAATTTGTTCTGTTCTCAAGATTGATAGTTCTCCAAACATGGAAGAACATATAGTGTTGAACTTAAAATATCAGATAAAACACTCTGGTAGTCGCTGAGCGTTTAGCAAAGTTTCATGTTAGTTATTGAACTTCATTTTATTGCCAGTTGCTCACTGACTTGTGGAAGGGGCATGCTTTTAGCTATAATTGGGACTTTAGGGAACAAATTTTGTCACAATTCTTTGATAACGAGATCCTTATTGAACTACTATTGGTGCTTTTGCAGCTACGGTTTCCAGACGCCGGAGGCCTGGAACTTAGATGGGCACTACAGATCTCTTTGTTACATGCGGCCACTGGCAATATGGGCAATGCAATGGGCACTGACACAGCCAAAGATCTCTAAGCAGAAGACGAAGCCAGAAATCAAGGAAGAATCCTTGCTTAGGCAACACGACGGATTTTCAAGAGTGGCCCGTCTACTAAAGTTGTCTGATGAAGTTGATTCCAGGAGTGTTTTCCAGATTATATTTGATTATACCTGTAAAAGGATGTTAGAATGAAACAAAGGTTCTTTTGAAGGATCCACATTTGATTATCACAGGAGAAGCATATAGGAATGAGTGCATTCATGATTTTGTTGTATTTGTCATTTTAAACTTCATAATAAACATTGATATTATTGATTGCAGTTCAAAAAATGTTCGGAAATCTTGTTATTCTTTTTTTTTTTTTTTTTCATTCCATGATTTTATATGAGCAATTATGCAAGTAGGCACTGTCTATTGGTCAATAGTAAATGCATTACAACACACTTGAATGAATGAATGCCTTTTACAAGTACAAAATGAAAGAGAGATGCAACAATAATATCCTTTTTGAATACACACCGAATCGAACTTGTTATATTTCAATGCACAAAAAAAAATGGTATCATATCGATGAGTAAAGATTTATAATCATCTCGAACAAGTCTAGACAGTATCGACATAAAGACGTCATCTTCCACAAAATATCCGAGGAAAATATAGTTTTCTAGCCCACAACTACCCCAAAGAACCAAGTTTAACACTGCACCAAGTTTCTCAAATATTAGAGACCCATAAAGAACATAATACATTTGGCATTCAAGAATATCTCCATTTCAAATCGCAACCTGTTCGATGTGTCTTTCTCTGCACCAACTTTAGAACTCCTTGGAGCCTTTCTACTCGTCAACTTTACACTAGCCTATCCATATTTTGGCATCCACTGATCCACGTTATGCTTGCACAAAATTGTTCTCAGTTCTATTCTCTGCATTTTCCTTCCTGTACGCTTGTAACCTCTCTTTTAACTTTTTGCTCTCTTCAAAATTCGCCTTCCGCTTCACAGCTTTCTGCACGAGGAAATTTTTACGTCATGGTGGATTGGGATGGCAATTTCTTCATAGTATTTATCAGAGTTAAACCAAATTTGATGTGAACAGATATCTTGACTAAGAAACTTACTTCCTGCCGGAAACACTTATCAAGCTTTATTTTCAGATCAGTGCAGTCACCAAAAAATTTACCAATAGGATGCTCCATATGGCACTTTTGGAACAGTTCAATAATCTGCACCAAGCAATCACATATATTAGCCATTGTTTAGTCCCATTATCTCCAAAATATATTTTTATCCATCTTATTTTCAACCACATTTTTCGATAAAATAATATTACACGCAAATCCAAAACTTTTCCTTATTTTAACCACACATTCTCCATCAAAATACTAACCAAAATGCATTTTGGACAAAAAAAAGGGGCCCAAACAGGCACATGCAGGCTTGTCACTGTAGGTAAAAAGGTTCGATAACATTCTTGCTATCCTACACTGAGGAGCATAATCCAACCACCTTTTATCATCGAACATGATGGCATGTTTGGTAGGAGGATTGGATAAGGCAGTATTGTGAAAGAAAATGAATTTAAAATCTTGAAATTATGCTATTTAATCCTATTTAGTACTATGTACCAACATACACGGAATGTACGAGAAAAAAATAAAATTTTATGGTCAAATTGTAGCGACCCGAATTTTAAAATGCAAATTTTATAACTTAAGTTGCGTCGCTACGACATTTCCGTCAAATTTTAGAATTTATTTTACGTCCGTTGAGTTGTCTAGCAAAACATTTAATATAAAAATTCAAAACGATTTTTAATCTTGAAAATTCAATATTTTCTTATTGGGTCGAATTTTACACCCAACATTTATTTTAAATTTCTCCTAGTCCTAGCCCAATATTCCTCTTCAGCCCAAGTTTAAGTCCATTATCAGCCCAAATCAATTGCCCAAATTCTGGAGCATAGGTTTGTAGGACTCAACAGTGTCAAAACCTAAAAACCAATCAATTCCACCTTCAAAAAAAAAAAAAAAAAAAATTCACTTACGGCTGCAAAACCTCCCAAGAAATATGGGTATTTCAACTAGGTAAATCTCTCAACATTGGAACAATTATTTTACTTTGATTTCGTCATCAACATCTTCTAATTAATATTAACACAATGCACCAGTTTCTTCCACTTTCAATCTGCAATCTCGAACCAGTAAACCATCCTCGGCAAAAAAATTCTGTGCAGGTAACTTTTCGAAATTTATTTTCAGTTTTCCTTGGATTCCATAATCTCTGTGTCTTCACAGTATATTCATTAAAAAAAAGGGAGGAGGGAAGAAAAAACGAAATCTCTATGTTTAATGCCATACTCCGATCCTTGCTCTCCATATCTTGCTTCTTGTGACTGAAATTTCTAGGCAGAGAAGAACAGTCGAAAAATTCGAAATTACCTGCAACTTTTCTTCCCAAACGGAACACAACCCAACCTCTATTTTCCCTCTCTCGGCTGGAACAACGTCGCACGAACCTCCATTGACATTAGGCTTCCTTCCCCCCGGCCTCAATTTTGATTGGAAACCACTAAAATGTAAAAACCAATTTGGAATTTCTCTTGATTTCGAAATGGACAGCCTCTCTGCATGAAAATGGGATTTGGGGATGGAGGGTTGGTTTTAAATATTGAAAATTCATTTTTAAATCCTAAAGTTTGGCCAAAAGTTTAGGTTACCCTATTTTATTTTTACTCTTTCTTCATCCCTAAAGTTTGATTCTTCTTCAAATTAAATATAAATTACTTTATAATTCTATCATATTAGCACTAAATGTTCTAATTTTGAAAATTAGACCCTAAAGATTTAAAGAATTATAAAATTACTCATTTCTTTACTTTCAAAAGTTCAATCAAGTCCCTGAAACCTTTAAAGTTTCAATTAGGACTTAGTATCCTAAATTATATTAATTTTGTTCTAGCTAGACGAGGTCGCGGGAAAAGTTTAAAGCACGGTAACATCACATCCGTTAATTTCAAGAAAATTTCCAAGAGTTTGAGGTGGGGTTTACATTTAAGCAATTGTGGCTATTTTGTCCCTATTAATTCTTGATGCGTGATTTTCATTGTGATATAATGCTTATACATATGAAAATGTTGCTATGGACCATAAATAGGTCCGAGATCGAAACTGAGTCCTTGAGGTTGTCCCACAGTGCAAAATTTGTTAAGCGCTAATGACATGTTTTCAGGGACAGTAAATAGGTCCGGGATCATAATAGGTCCTTGGGGGTGTCCCATTATACATATTTCTACAGTATGTTGTATTGGTAATATATTCATAATTTGATTTCTTGTTTAGATTTAATTTGGACCGATTGCTGTTTTCTCCACTGAGTATAATTCGCTATGCTCACCCCAATATTTTCCATCCTTTCAGGTTAAGGAGCTAGGCAAGACAAGGCAATGAGCAAGGCAATCTTGATTAAATGATGGACCATTTAATTTATAAATTTTTGGAACGGGTATTTTAAT
Source organism: Fraxinus americana (assembly GCA_035079005.1). Classification (NCBI taxonomy): domain Eukaryota; kingdom Viridiplantae; phylum Streptophyta; class Magnoliopsida; order Lamiales; family Oleaceae; genus Fraxinus; species Fraxinus americana. Next base: position 5,202,844 of record CM068714.1, on the reverse strand, counting down.
AGCGGTTTCCATTTTGTCAATTAAATCTCAAACTTTAGTACTTTTGCAAATTTTGCCATTTTGCTTATTATATTTGGTATTGAAACTTGGATGTGAGTAAATTACTCAAAGGACGTTTTCGCATTTTGTTCTAATTTGCTATAGTTTTAAAAACGAAAAAAAAAAAAAAAAAAAAATTTATATATATATATATATATATATATATATATATATATATATATATATATATATATATATATTTACGCATTTTGGCGTTTACAGGATATTTCGACTTAAGTAGCGCCTTGAGTTAATAGAAATTGGAGCGTTATGCAAATGCTTCTACCAGCGACCATAAGGTTGTGGATATGTATACAAGCAACGACTCGTACATATAATGCCAAATTGCTAGGCTATGGAGGTGTAGTTCTTTCCTCACAAAGCCATTGAACCAAAAGATATCAAACTGGGTAATAAGAATACAGCCCCCAACAGGTTCAGTATAGAGAATAATGTGTTGTACTTTCTGTTGTGTTGTGTGGAGACTGATCATTTTTGGTCACCCAGCCACAGTTGGCGGGAAATTTGCACAAGGGCATTTTGGGTATTTTCATTGTATTTAGGATATCTTTCCTTTTGTATTTTCACATTAATCTTTGTAAAGCTTCGATAGATACACAGCAAGGAAATAGAAGAAACCGAGTTCAACTCTCTTTGCCTTCTTCTTCTTCTTGTTTGATTTTTTCCATTGCTTTTATTTGTTCTCAAGTTATCCAGGAATCACGTTGGTTTCCTAACAACCTGCATCGTAGCTCTGCTGAGCGGGAGCAATGGCTGCAGAAGATGGAAAGATCAAAATCGAGAAGTTTGATGGTGTAGACTTCGGGTTCTGGAAGATGCAAATTGAAGATTACTTGTATGGTAAAGATTTGTATCTACCTCTCACAGGAGAGAAATCGAGAGAGACGAAAGTGATGCTGACGATTCTCGGGACGTAAAAGCCCTAGTGGGTCATCCGTCTATCCTTTCGCAAAGTTGCGTTCAACATTTGCGAAAGAGACAAGTACAAGATCTCTCATGAAAGCCCTTTCGTATATGTATGAGAAACCCTCTCATTGTAATAAGGTGCATATCTAATGCGACGTCTATTCAATTTGAGAATGGAAGAAGGTAACTCGCGACGTAACATCTAAACGAGTTCAACACTCGTCACAACTCAATTAAGTTCTCATGATATTAATTTCGAGGACGAAATCGTGGCCTTAATTCTCCTTTCATCTCTCGCAAAGTCGGAACGGCACAGAATCGAACGGCAATGAGCGGGTCTCAGAGAAAAACGAAATTAAATTTCAATGACGTGCGCGATCTAATTCTAAGTGAGGATGTTCGCAGAAGAGAATCGAGCCAAACATTAGGATCACCAACACAGAGCAGAGGCGTATATGTGAACGCAGAGAGCGAGAGGTAGATCGATAGATGTAAAATTTAATCATGCTAGATCAAAATCCAAACATAGAAGCAAGTCAAAATTCAGGGGTTCATCAGGGTGTTGGAACTGCTGGAAAACATGGACATTTCAAACATGAATGTCGAGCACCAAAGAAGAAGTTCGACAAAGGTGAAGACAAGCAACCGCGAATGTTACCGAAGAGATCAGAGATGCTCTTATTCTCACAGGATGTAGACTCGTTTCAATCATGGGTATCGATTCAGGAGCATCGTTTCATTCCCGCCACATAAGGAAATCATGGAAAACTATGTTAGTGGTGATTTTGGAAAGTGTTTACTTGGCTGATGATGAACCTCGAGTGTTGTGGAAAGGGAGATGTTCGAATCAAGACCTCTAGCGAGGTGTTTGGTACCGCAATGCGAGGCACATTCGTGGTTTGAAGAGAAATCTAATTTCTATCGCAAACTTGATGCCGAAGGATATGCGTATCCTTCACGTGGCGGATTGTGGAAAATCTCCAGAGAGGTGCCATGACGCTGCTCGTGGGAGAAAGACAGCACACTTATATGACTACCGCATCCGAGATACATCGTTGTCGTTGCAAATAAAGAAGCAGATCTTTGTGGCATCGCAGACTCGGCCACATGAGCGAGAAAGGAATGAAGGTACTGCTCAAAAGGCAACCGTCAGACTTAAATCATTCGATATTGGTCTCGAAGACCGCATTTATGGTAAACGAAAAAGGTGGGATTCTTAAAGAGGGCGTAACACCTCGAAGACGTAAAGGTTAGAGCTAGTTCACACTAATTTGTGGGACCCGCTCCGCTCAATCCTCAGTGGCTCATCCTATTATATTACCTTCATTGATGATTCGACAAGGAAGGTATGGGTTTATTTTCTCAAAATAAACCGATGCTTTTAATACCTTCAAGAAATGGAAATCCTTGGTAGAAAATGAAACGGGTTTCGAAATGCTTGCGATCTCGATAACGGAGGAGAGTACAATCTTACAGAGTTTAAGGAATATTGTGTCATTAATGGAATTAGGATGGGAGAAAACCATCAAGGAACTCCTCACAGAATGGAGTTGCGTAACGTATGAAACGTAACTCTTAATGAGAGGGCTAGATGTTCGAGGATTCATGTCGGGTTACCTCAGTATGTTTTCAACATGCTTAACATCGGCCTTTCTTGTTAACCGAGGACCTTCAGACCTTTGAATGAACGTATACTGCAGGAGGTTTGGAGTGGAAAGGAGGTAAATCTTTCTTTTCTAAAAATCTTTGATGTGTCTCTTATGTGCACATAGATTCTACTCGCTAGGAATAAGCTTGATGCTAAATCACTGTAAAGTGCGCCTTCATTGGGTATGGTGGTGATGAATTTGGGTATCGATTTTGGGATGACTCGGGAATCGGAAGATAATTCGAAGTAAAGATGTCATATTAAATGAGCAGCATGTACAAAGATAGATTTGGAGCAGAGATTGACTGCAAGTACCCAAGTTAAAGGCTCTGAATATGTAGAGTTAGAAGATATTACTGACTCTGATACAAAGGGGAGTACTCCAAACAGTCAGGAAGTAGCAAGTCCACAAGTAGAACTTAGCACACCAGTCACTGAACCTAGAAGGTCAACCAGACAACACAGAGTTCCACAAAGATATTCACCATCACTTCATTATCTGCTATTAACAGATGGTGGTGAACCTGAGAGTTATGATGAAGCTTTGCAAATAGAGGATGCAAGTAAGTGGGAGTTGGCTATGCAAGATGAAATGGATTCTCTAATGTCAAACATGACATGGGAATTAACAGAGCTCCCTAAAGGCAAAAAGGCCTTACATAATAAATGGTCTACAGATAAAAGAAGAAACCGATGGTAGCAAATGCTTTAAGGCCAGGTTAGTTGTGAAAGGTTTTCAACAAAAGGAAGGTGTTGATTACACGTAAATCTTCTCACCAGAGTGAAGTTAACTACCATCGATTAGTTCTGGGAATTGTGTCACGAGAAATTGTACCTAGAGCAGATGGATGTAAAAGAGCGTTCCTCCACGTGATCCTGGAGGAAGAGATTTACATGAAGCAACACAGTGGTTTCATATCTCGATAGCAAAAATGAGCTTGTGTGTAAGTCACGAAAGAGCTTCAGATGGTTTGAAACAGCCCCAAGACAATGGTATAAGAAATTTGATGGCTTCATACACAAGATCGCTTCTCATGCGATGTCGCGCATCATCGCTATGTGAAGAGGTCTCGATAATAGTTTCATTATTTTACTTCTATATGCGGACAATATGTCGATTGTCGGATCGTGCATTCAAGAGGTCAATAATGTGAAGAAACTGTCGTCTGAGCAATGTGCAATGACGGAATTGGGAGCTGCAAATCGGATTCTTCGAATGCAAATTATAAGAGACAAAGCGACTGTACCTGAAGTTGTCACAGTCGACTATGTCGAAGAGTCGAGCAAATTCAATATGCAAAATGCAAAGCGCAAAAGTCCTTTAGCTAGTCATTTGAGATCAACTAAAGAACAAAGCCACCTACAACCGAGGTGGAGCGTGGCCTACATGGAAAGAACCCCTATGCTTCACCAATTGCTGGCCTTATGTATGCAATGGTGTGCACAAGAGCGTATATAGCACATGCAAATGGGAGTAGTGAGTAGGTACATGAGTAATCCAGAAAGCAACATCGGGAGGCTGTGGAAATGGATCCTTCGGTATTTACAGGGTACAACAGACATGGCATTGTGCTTTAAAGGAGGAGATTTGAAATTACGTGGTTATGTTCGACTCGATCTATGGAGATGTTGATAGCAGGAAGAGTACCACAGGTATATTTATACTCTTGAATGATACCTGGAGTTAGTTGGATCTCTCAATTGCGTAAAATTGTAGCTCTTTCTACAACAAACAGAGTATGTTGCGATGTATTAAGCTAGCAAGGAGATGATATGGTTATGCTTCTTAATCGAATTTGGGAAAGGGGCAGGAGAATAGTACTTTGTAATCGCGACAACAAAGTGCCATCCATCTTGCCAAAAATCCAGATTTCATTCAAGAACCAAGCACATACAATTGAGGTACCATTTCATTCGGTCCTTATTAGAAGATAAAGTTTTCGTTTTTGAGAAGATTCCAGGAAGTGAAAATCCAGCTGATATATTAACCAAAACTGTCACTTTTGACAACCTGACGCTATGTAGAACTTCAGTTGGTTTGAGCACTTAATGTTTTGGGATCATTATCACTGGCCCCCCCCCCTTTTTTTTTTTGTTGTTCTTGGGCCATGTTTGTTTGAGGATTCGAAGCTTGAAGAACTTGGTGGAGATCAGTCTCCAAGTGGGAGATTGTTGTGTTGTGTGGAGACTGATCATTTTGGTCACCCAGCCACAATTGGCGGGAAATTTGCACAAGGGCATTTTGGGTATTTTCATTGTATTTAGGATATCTTTCCTTTTGTATTTTCACATTAATCTTTGTAAAGCTTCGATAGATACACAGCAAGGAAATAGAAGAAACCGAGTTCAACTCTCTCTGCCTTCTTCTTCTTCTTGTTTGATTCTTTCCATTGCTTTTATTTGTTCTCAAGTTATCCAGGAATCACGTTGGTTTCCTAACACTTGCATCATAAAACTCTCATAACAAAACAGCAACAAAAATGGACATTGTTTGATGCCATGAATGCAAATACACACTTTGTAAAATCTCAAGAAAATATAGGCTGTTCGACTGATGATGAAAATTGAAGAAAATCAAACATGCTTGCACATTCTATATCAATATAAATTCATATAATATCTGGCCAAGGTTGCAGAAATGTAGACAAGAATTCATAGGGAAGATGTAATCAATTATAAGCACTTCGCATGCATAAACAAATCAAGTCAACGTAAATACAAGAGAAGCACAAAGATGGAGAAACTTACTTCAGCACACATTGGGTGCCTATGGATTGTTAGAGGAGGATGCATCTTCTTATTTCCTACGTATTCAAACCTTACAGGTACACTGCAGAAAATTAAACAGAAAATAAAAATAAAAATCAGTATATCTTCATTTTCTGTTCTCTGTCCCTTAAATCCACTTTCCAACAATGAAATACCTTGAATTTTTTTATTTCAAATAACACTCAGTTTGGATCAACATATCTCCTTTATTTACCTTCAAAGTTTCGATTTGAGGGGAAAAGAAAAAAGCTATATGACATTAAGATCCCTGACGGGGGCGGAGCCATCTGGATTCTTTATTCTAAGGCTAGGAGAAAACCATAAACAACGGCCTAAAAAATTCAAGAGAAATGTTTTCGAAAAAATCACTGTTGCTAGAGGAAGATTACCATCAAGAAACAGCAATTTCGAAAAAAAAAATATAAAAATTATAAGGAGATGAGTTGAAATTAAATCATTCACGACGATCAGATCAAGCGCGATTTCAGCATATAAAGCCGGTTTTTACTCTAATAAAGATCCGATACTACCTTGCAGCTTTGTTGACGAATAAATTGAGTAGAAATCACTGGTCTACAAGATAAATTGGTACCAAGGGGTGGTGAATATGTCCCCTTTTGCCTCTGCCCCAATTTTTAGTTTAAGAAAAGGATAAGAAGGTGTTTAGTTTACACCAATTCAAATCATGTTTATATTTTAAAAATTCAAAAATGAGGTTTTTTTTTTTTTTTTTTTTAATTCTAATATAACATAATATAATAAATTCATCCCACACGCACCACCCCTATCGTTTCGGGGACCATTTCGACGACCATTCCGACCATCACTCTTCTCCGACAATCACTCTTCTCTAGTGACTATTTCGACGACTATTCCGACGACCATTCCGACAATCATTCCGGTCACAGATTTATAGTTGAATTAGTCACATATTATTTTTCAATCACAAATACTAATTTTTATACGTCACAGATTTACAATTTAAGGTCAGAGCTCAAAAAATTTGTAGGTCACAATTAAATCATTGGTCACAAATTTCAAAATTAGTTTGTCACAGATCAAATTTTTTATGTCACACAGTCACAGATGTCCAAATTAATTATAGGTTACAAGTCACATATTTTAAAATTAATTGGTCACAGATTATTTCGAGATCAGAGGTCACAGATTTTTAAATTAATTAGTCACAGATTATTTTTGAATCACATATTATTAAATTTTTAGGTCACGATTGAGTAAGTTTTCACGGACTATCATACATTTGGTCACAGACTACCAAACATTTGGTCACAGGCTACCGCCACTACCATTGTGGCCACCACACAGGTCAACCAAATAAGTGGACACAAACGCTATCCCACCACCGTCCCCACCACCCACAACCACCGCACCACCATCACCACACCACCAACAACTACCTCCACCACCAACAGAAACGCACAACCAACGCCATCATCCAACAACCACTGAACAACCACCAACACCACTACCACAAACAAACTGCCAGATCCACCACACATCGATTCACCACCACTTTTCACCACCAAACAAACTGCCTCCACCACCAAACAAACAAACTGCTAGATCCACCCATCGATAACAACCACCGATCCACCCACCGATAACAAACTGCTAGATCCACCCACCAAACAAAGAAACTACTAGATCCACCCACCGATTCACCACCACTTTTCATCTCAAACAAACTGCCTCCACCATCACCACCGCAGCACCTACTCACCGTCGATCTGAGCGACCATCACACAAAAACACTGCGTCACACACAAAAATTCACTCACTGCGTCGCATACAAAATTTCACAGCGACCAACATACAACTCGTTGTCGATCTAAGCAACCAACAAAAAAAAAAAAATTCACAGTGACCAACACAGTTCGCTTGCGGCAGCGTCGTCACTACAGCGATGGTAACACCGCTGCATCGGAGATTCCTACCAGTGGTGGCGCCACTTCTGTTGAGAGAGGAGAGACAGTGAGAAGATAAGACCGGGGAGCAGAGTCATCACCGCTGCTAGAGATTCTCTTTCAAGGGCGGCGCTGCTACTGTTGAGAGAGAAGAGAGATGGTGGGAAGAGTCTTTCAGGGGCGACGTTGCTACTGTTGAGAGAGGAGAGACGGTGGGAAAAGTCGAAGAGAAATCGTTATTCATTGTTGGTGTTGGGGGAGAGGAGAGAGAGAGAGGGCTCACGTGAATGGGGATGGAAATTAGGGTTTGGGTGCAAGGGGTAAGGGTAGGGTAGATATATGTAATACCTGAATTTTGATTAAAAAATTTTCTCACCTGATTTTGGCACCTTGAAATTTAAATAACTGAATTTTTATGATTTCCCTTAAGAAAACCTTTCACGTTCGTCCCCTTCGCTCTGTGAATGAAAACAGGCCTTTCTAATCCATTTTATCAGATGGGCCTCAATCAAGTAATAAATAAAATATGGATAAATTTACTAGTACATCAAAAGATGTACATTAAGGTCTACACCCCCCTCACATGGGGGTGGGACCCCACCTGTGTAAAATATTTTTTTATTCGAGCGGGCCCCACCTCCATGTGAGAAGGGTGTACACCCCGATGTACACAGTGATGTACCCCTAGCAAAGCCAATAAAATATTAGATCAGTCTTAATTAATTCCTGAACAATTCATTTTTAAATTTTTTTCTATTATTCTCAAAATTATGGTAATTTAAACGCGATAAAAAAATGATTATAAACTAATTTTTAAGAATTTAATTAATTCAAAATTTTCATAATTTCGCTCATAAATTTTTTTATTTTTACATTTTAGATACTATTTTCAAAATTACGGTAATTTAAATAATATGTTATTTTTTTTATTGCAGTTTGTACTACTGAAAAATAATCATTTTCTTTCCGTTTACACAAGGTTACAAAATTTGTGATCACAACTCTGTAATATAGAAGCGATAAGACTTATACGAGCCATTATTATATTTTATAAAAATTCTTTACAAAAGACCATATTTGACTATCATTTATGTCTGCATACGATACATGAAGTTGTCACAATTTTATCAAATTACAGTAATCAGAGTCACGATTGTTTGTCACATCTCGCATGAACTCATTCCATTCGAATTTGTCGCAATTACGGATGTAGAGTTAAAGTCACTTTTTTTTTTGCTACAGTTCATCCAAGATCACAACGATTACATATGATAACGTGGTAGGAATCACATGCCCCACAACAAATGTTACAATATACCTTCACCATTTCTTCTAACTACTGAAATATCTATCCATAATTTGTAGCTATTTCAATTGCTAACGTCGTCAACTATTTTTTTTTAAAGAGAAAATAATTAGTTTGCTATTTGTAGGAATATATTTAAAAGAAATTAATTATATTCATATATTCACCTATTAGTTTTCATATGAATTTTCTTTACAAGTTGGTTTTAAGGTAAGTTTTGTCCAAAATGAGAATTATAATTAGTAGGAGAGCAGCATGGAACACCCTGTTGGGTGACCTAGTGGTGGCAATGGGCCGAGCCGAGCCGGCTCGGCCCATTGACGGACGAGCTCGGCTCGTGTTCGCACGAGCCGAGCTCGTGGCTCGTCGGCAACGAGCCGAGCGCGAGCTCGGCTCGTTGCCGTTTGGGCGAGCTCGGCTCGCGCCCGAGCTCGCCCAAGGCGAGCGGCTCGGGGCGCCGGCTCGCCTATTTAATTTTTTTTTTTTTTTTTTTTTTTTTTTAAATAAATAACGCTACTACTACAAGTCTATTTTTTCTATTTTTTTTAAATATATATTTTCCAAAACATTTATCGGGGATCGTCAAAACATTTATAATTTTTAAAATAGTAAATATACATTTATTTTAAAAAAAAAAAAAGATAAACCCTCCTCCTTTATCCGGGCTTGGGACCGGCTACTTCAATTTCGTGTAGGCGGAGTTAAAATTGTACACGAAAAACTTTTTACGTGTACAATTTTTTTAAAAAAATTATAAATGTATGAAAATAAAATTTTGTAATGAATGTATTGAAATTAAATATCACTTACTTGATTACATGCAATTTCGGCATATTTATGTTGAATTCGATAATTAGCGTCTTCCCAATCCTTCACGCACATTAACGCTTCCAAAATATCTTCTTTTAGTCGACTTCGAATTTCAGAGAGAACCCTCTTCCCTGCACTAAAAGCGCATCCGAAGCTACGGTGCTAACCGGAGGTGTTAGTAGATCTTTGCAATTGCGAAACAATTGTCCATCGACGTTCATAATTTAGCCATAATTCGATTACATCTTCTGAACTTTTCTTAACTGATTTGTTACTAGGCATAGTATAACGAAAGTAATCAATTAATTCAGATGGCAACGCATTTTGACTACTACTCGAAGTTTGAGTACATGCAGTGGAAGACATACTACTACTACTAGAGGAACCATATGCATATGCAGTTGAATCATATCTAATTGAGTCTATGTTTTCTAATAAATTGATTACTTCAAATATTGCCATCGTTTATATTAGTGGGAGTAGGAGTAGGTACACGAGTAACTTGTGTACCTATTCTTGAAGCATATAATTCATACATCTCAGTTAACGTTTGTTCCAAGTTCCTATAAGTAATAGGCATATTAAAAGTTAAAGCATTTGAAATTTGGTCAATTATAAATTTAGTGCCCGATAAATTATATCGGGGGTCCATGACGCATGCTAAAGGAAATAACATAGGTAATTCTTCCCAATATTTTCTAAATTTTAATTCCATAGCATATATAACCGCATGCAAATCAGGGTCATTTTGATATCTATTAAAAGCCCTAGCAGTTATATAAAGACGTTCAAGAACCATGCAACTAGTTGGATAATAAACACCAGACAATATATTCGTAGACGTATAAAAACTTTCCAAAAATTTCTTAATTTTAAAAACCGTATTCCAATCGGATTCATTTAAGATATCATCGTCGTCGTCTCTAATATGCCTATTGTTATAAAATTCAGTGATAAACGGTTCAAAACCTTCACATGATTTTAATAATAAGTAAGTTGAATTCCACCTATGACCTACGTCAATAATAAAAGTTTTTGTATTAGAGTTCCCAGCTTGTTCACAAAATTCTTCAAATGATTGTTTTCTACTAGGTGTAATCGTGATATACGTAAGTGCATTCCTAATTCGACTAATTTCGTCCTTCACATGTTTTAAACCGTCTTGTACAATTAAATTAAAAATATGGCACACACATCGAATATGGAATAAATAACCACCAAAATCGGGTTGAAGTACTCTATGCAATTTATCGATAACTACTTTATTTACAGAAGCATTGTCAAAAGTAAAAGAACGGATTTTACTCTCGCATTTATATTCTTTAATTATTAACATAATTGCATTATATATAGTGTTAGCATTATGAGGATACTCAATTATTTTAAAAGCAATAATTTTTTTATGCATAACCCAAAGTGGGTCTATATAGTGTGCAGTTGCAGCTATATAACCTCTCTTATTAATCCCTTCCCATAAATCCGAAGTTAAAGATATGACACCCCCGTATTTTTCTAAATCCCCAATCAATAATCGCTTTGCATTAAGAAAATATTCAATTGTATTAGAACGAAGAGTATTTCGACTTACCCCAACGTACCTTGGTTGAAGATATTGTTTGACGTAGTTTACGAAATGTTCGTTGTCCACTATTGCAAGTGGCGACTCCGCCGCGGCAACGAACTTCACCATTCCCTTTCGTGCTTCCTCCTCCGAATACATCCACGTAGAAAGTGGCGAACTAGTAGCACCGTCTCTACTAGTACCAAACTGTAGTTGCGTTTGTCCACGTTCAAGAAGCCCATGTTTGGCCGCACATGCTTTGTAATGACGGTTGAGGTGAGTGGTTCCAATTTTTTGCCATGCCAGTCGTTGTTGACAGTATTTACATACTGCTTTATTTTTCTGAACTCCATCGATCACACGACCCGGTGTTCACCAATTTGAAATGGTCCCAACATTTTGCCTCGCTTCTTCCTTTCTCTTCCCTCTTGCATCGGGAATATTTAGTGATGGTTCTTCATCTTGTTCCAAATCAATAGGAACACTGGGATCAACATCAACGTCATCCAAATCAATCGGATCGGCATCGCCTTCACGAACGTCGAAATCGTCAATATCTTCTGGAATTGGTAGTTGGTTGAGACCGGCAAATTCATTCCCAAATTGATTTTGGGCAGGTGTTTCACCTTCCATACCGAACAAGTTTTCAACAAATGCTCGTGGATCCATTTGTGAATTGTTGAAATAGAATGTAGAAATGTAGAAATGTAGAATAAGTAGAAATGTGAATTTGTAAAATGAAGATAATAATGTAAAAAAATATAGAAGAGAATTATAGAATTGTTGATAATGATTTGTAAATTGTAAATTGTAGAGTAGAGAGTATAGAATGAAAGTTTGGTGGGAAAAAAATGTTGTAATGGGTTGGGTATTTATAGGAGAAGAATTGGAGAAAAGTATAAAAAAAAAAAAAAAAAAAAAATTTTTTTTTCATAAACAGTGACCAAACGGTCACTGAACTAGTGACCGTTTGGTCACTGGTGTGACGAGCAGTCCTTTGGTTCGATGACCGTTACGGTCACTTTTTCGTTTTAAATTTTTTTTTTTTTTTTTTTTTTTTTTATTTGTTGGGTGGGCTGTTTAGACGCGCCCACGAGCCGAGCGGCTCGTGGGCTCGTCTTAGACGAGCCCAGGCAGGCTCGTCTAAGACGAGCCTGTCGGCTCGTCTAAGACGAGCCCACGAGCCTGGCTCGTGGGCTCGTCTCACGAGCGGCTCGGCGAGCAGCTCGCCGAGCCGCTCGTGAACAGTGACGAGCCGAGCGGGCTCGGCTCGTCTAGCCCATGAGCCCGCTCGGCTCGTGCTCGGGCTCGTTTTTTTACGAGCCCGAGCGGCTCGTGGGCGTGAACAGTACGAGCCGAGCGGGCGAGCCGACGAGCCGCTCGGCTCATTTGCCACCACTAGGGTGACCCATGTCTCGAGTTAGAAAAATTGGCACTGTAGACACCGATTATAAAAATATATGAAAAATAAGGAATTGTATTTCACATTGCATGACAACGAGTTGAGGGGGTCATTTCTATCCCGTTTCATCGAAAATTTTCGAGGGGTGTGATAGGAACTTTATTCTTGGTTGGAATTCTCGGCCTCATTTGGAGCGGGCCAATGTGGAGTGAGTCGGGATGGAGAATATTTGGATCCGTTTAATGTGCTCTGAGGCCCTGTTTGATTTTACAATTTTTTTCATGGAACTTGGAAATGAAATTCCATCGTCGTGTTTGATTGGAAAAAATTTCTTGGCAATTCATTTTCAATCTTTTGCCTTATACGGTACCAATTTCATGGTTTTGAGGAAAATTAATTCCCACCAATTTGGTGGGATTTGGTTTTTCAGACTACTATTTTTAGTAATGGAAACAAATTATATTCCCAATAGACAATTTTCATATAAAACAAAGTCAAACGAATACCACAAGATTCAAAATTTCAATATTTTCTACGTGAAAAATTATACTAATTAAACACAATTAATTGAAATTTTTTATGAAAATAATTTCAGACAATTTAATTTCCTGAAATTCATTTTCTTTCCATTCAAATTTCACTATTGCAATCAAACGGATTCTACAGGTGCAATATTATATTACGGTAATAGCACCAAAAATAAAAATAAATGAAAATAGCGATAAAAAGATAAATAAATGAAAATAAAACCTCGCATCGTCCTTTTCTTCTCCCCTCTGAGGTAGGGTTTTTGATCTATACATACACACATCGTGTCTCTGTGTATTTATAGCTATACCAACCGCCATGACTATCTGTCGCTTCCTCATCCGTTCCCTCCGCCGATACTCCACCACCAGTCCTCTCCAAACACCCTTTTCCGCCACCACCACAGCTGCCGCCGCCGCCGAGGTCCTTAACCCTAACTTTGATTCTCAACACACAACTACCAATGGCTTCCAATCTCCCAACTCTGGCTTTACCACTGCCACCGGACCTCTCAGTCACAACCTTCCTCCTCCTACTCCATCCACTCCATATCGCCCCTACAGCTTCTCCTCCGCCGAGGAAGCGGCGGCTGAACGTCGCCGACGAAAGCGCCGCCTCCGTATCGAGCCCCCTCTCTACGCCCTCCGCCCTAATCCCGCTTCCCACTCATCTCACATCAACAACCCTGACAAGCCTCGCCTCCCAGACTCCACCTCTGCTCTCGTCGGCCCCCGTCTTAATCTCCACAACCGCGTCCAGTCGCTTATCCGCGCTGGAGACCTCGACTCTGCGTCCTACATCGCCCGTCAGTCCGTCTTCCAATCGATCCGCCCTACAGTCTTTACTTGCAATGCCATCATCGCTGCCATGTACCGCGCCAAGCGATACCAGGATGCCAAAGCTCTCTTTCAGTACTTCTTCAACCAGTTCAATATCATCCCCAATATTGTCTCCTACAATAATCTCATTGTCTCCCACTGTGAATCCAACGAAGTAGACGACGCCTTGAAGGTTTACAATCACATTCTCGAGAACGCTCCCTACAGCCCTTCGGCAGTCACTTATCGCCATCTCACAAAGGGTCTCATTGATGCTGGAAGAATTGATGACGCAGAAAATTTGCTCAAAGAAATGTTACATAAGGGTCATGGTGCAGATTCTTTGGTTTTTAATAATCTGATTCTTGGGTTTTTGAATTTGGGCAATTTGGAAAAGGCAAATGAGTTGTTTGATGAGTTGAAGGGACGGTGCACGGTTTATGATGGAGTTGTGAATGCGACCTTCATGGATTGGTTTTTCAATCAGGGCAAGCCAAAGGAGGCAATGGAATCCTACAGGGATTTGATGGGTAAAAATTATAGGATGGTGCCTGCAACTCGGAATGTGCTTCTGGAGACATTGTTGAGACACGGTGAAAAGCAAGAAGCTTGGAAATTTTTCCACGACATGTTGGATGATCACACCCCGCCCACATTCCAGGCTGTGAATTCAGACACTATCAATATGATGGTCAACGAGTGCTTTAAGGAAGGGAAGATCACAGAGGCTATCGACGTGTTCAAGAGGACTGGGAAGGCCGAAAAATCAAAGCCTTTTATGATGGATGTGGCGGGATTTAATAATATGATTACGAGGTTATGTGAACTTGGGATGATGGAGGAAGCAGAGCAGTATTATCAAGCTTTGTGCAACAAGTCATTGGCTCCAGATGTGAATACTTACAGGGCTCTGATTGATGCATATATTAATGTGGACAATATTGAGATTATGTTGGAGAAGTATTCAAAAATGGTTGAGGCTGGTTTGAGGGTTATTCCAGCTTATGCAAATAAGTGGTTCAGGTTCATGATTGAGAAGGGTAAGGTTCTTGACTGTGTCTCAATTTTGTCGAAAATGAGTGATAAAGAACCAAGGCCTGATGTTACCACCTATGATATCGTAATTAGGGGGCTCATTGAGAGTGACAATTATGATGCCGCTGCCAATTTGCTAAGTCAGATGATGAACTACGGTGTTGGTACCACTGTTACCCTTAAGGAATTTGTGTTGGATGTTTTTTCGAAACAAGGGCGACAGGCAGAGATTGAGAACATTTTGTATAGGTCTCGAAGCCCTTTTCCAGCCCACAGACCTTATACAGGACCAAGAGGTCCCCCAGGGATAGAATGGGCGCCTCAAATGCCACAACAGGGAGGAAGACACGCTGCAATGCCGTGGCAGACAGAATTTTACCCACAAACACAACACACTTCTCAAATGACACAAGCACCTCGAATGACTGGACAGTCAGCACATGTACATCCAAGGTCAGAACAGGAGGCAGAGTTTGGTCGCGTGGCTGGACAAAATGCGGCTTAGATTATGGGTAATGATAAAGAGTAATGCAATTTGTAGTCGCTCACTGCCACAGTTGTCTGACGTGACACATGATTATGGTAATTTTTTATTGTCCTATGCAGCAGTGTGCGACTATAAATAACATTATTCAACTATGAATGGTTAGCCTTGAATGAGTTCAGTCATATCTGGACTACATGCGGCTTAAATTATAGGTAGACCAATAAATGGTTAGTGTTTTTGAATTGTTTTCACATTTTCTTCTCAAAATGCATTTGGGGCATTAGAAGATAAATGTTGTTGTACACTTCGAACATCAATTTTTTACTCCAAACCTAGGTGAAAATTTACTTTTGAATACAACGAGGAAAATTTGTACGAAACTTGATTTTATTAGGGTGTTACTGGCATGATTCGTATGTTTGACTATATACATTGATGATACTTATAATTCACAGTTCTAGAATTAATAAGGTCTTGCAGATAAAAAATTAGTCACCTTATACATAAAAAATGTGAAACTTCTTCCGGGAAAATGTTAAAAGAAATTGGAGGAAACATTGGTAAGCAGTTTTGGGGTGGACCTCAGAATTCTCAGTAGTTATTGCTTGTTTGCTCTGGTTATTAAGCTCGGCAAAAACTCACAAAGAAGTTAGCACCCGGATCATTCCGCCAGGTGTATAAGAAATGTTGCCGATGCCGGGTTTGAGTTCTTACCTAGATTAACTTCTATTATTCTCTTTGGATGATATTAAAATGCATCACAACTCCCCGACTCCATTGAACACTGAATCAAGGACTTCACACCACTAATGATAATGCCATTACTCCATAATCCATATAGCCAGTGGCGTGATCTTCTAGTGAGCTTTCCCGGGCATTTGGGATTTGATGCACGTTGGGGCATTAACGTTTCCGGGCCTCCCTTTGTACAACTTCCCCCCACCCCCCCCCAAAAAAAAAAAAAAGGGAAAAGATTTCGACTATTAGTTGAGGCAGGATTACATTAGCAGAACAACACCGTACTAATCGTTCACTTGCGGTGAATATTATCAGATTCTTTCTTCGTTGTTAGCTCTCACTGTAAAGTACAAACACCCCATAACCATATGCCACACGAGAAAAGACCAGCACGTTTAGCTCCTAAGATGTTGCTTCTGAGTGCTAAAAATTGATTAGTCTACATTTTTGGGACCCAAAATTCTCCTGTATGCTATACATTCTGCTACAAAAATGACATAAACAAAATTGTAAAAAGTCGAGCTCTACCAAAATCAAGCAATTGCAAGAAAATGGTGGGAGAATAGTATACCCTCATTTCTTCATAATTAAAATTTTCAAAATCCCATTATTTTTGAGGTGAGGTTCAGTAAAGGCTGTAGAGCACTGGGGTCAAACTTTCTAGCAAAGAGGTAGCAAATAGGTGTGTTTCCAGAGTTGTAAGAACACAATGTGCCATTTTTTCTAATTGACTGCATGAAACTTTCTGTTATATCACCATCAATGAAGGTAGCCGGGTGTGGACCTCCTAGTGACCAATCAACGTAAGTCACTGTGCGGTTAGCATTAAGCGAACCAAAGAACATGCGCAGATAGGTCGGAATAAAATGTTCGTCAGGATAGCATGAAGGCCTACAGTACTTCTTGAAGAGCACGTAGTATTTGGCGTCCGCTACTATTTTGACAGCCAGAGCACGATTAAGCTCGAACCATTGAGACCCTTTCCTCCAATCAGCAAGTCTAATATAGGGTCGCATGTTCCGATTGTAACGACCACGCCCGTAACGAGAATGATCATCGTAAGACTCGACAAAACTATGGGTGGATCCAATTAGATACTTGTAGATGGTGGGGAAATTGTAAATAGGAATACAGCTCTCGGACAGAAGAACAAATCGCTCGTTCGAGAAGTCAAGAAGAGCATTGGCTAAAAGTCGTTTCTCTGCGTCAACCAGTGACACCGATCCCCATTCAACACGCTGCAACGTGGAAAAACAAAAGTGAAAATTGTTTCCAAAACAACAATTGCATGAAAAACTATATTGATTTCAGCACTGATTATACAATATACATCAAGGACGACAAAGCTACAGCATCAGATAACAAATGTATTACAGCTTTACTTTAAATGTTTCTTTTAAGATATGTGCAAAAGTACGAAAGATTCAATCAATAAAAAGGTAAAAACTTTATATCAAAATTTGGTGAATTAACACATTTTAAACGAGTTTAGATACTTGTTCGTGTCAAGGTTTCACTACAATGTAGTTTCTCACATCTTAAAATTAGAAGGGATTTGGAACTACATTGAACTTCGTATAAAAAGTGGAACTTAAATTGATATATTATCCGTACCTATAATAACATCCTCTCACCCAGGGTTAACCACCCCATTGCTAGATTGAATTAATTGAATTGGTCAAATGTGATGGAAAGTGCAAGTTACGCACCTGCATCTAAGACTAACATGGTATACACTATACCACACAACTGCAAAGTGAAAAAGATCACAAGACTGGCGAGCAAAGGAAATTTGGTATAATCATAAATCATGGAACAGAAGTTGAAATAAGTCTTCCGATGCATCTTAAGGTAGAGCCTCCACAAAAGGTTTACTATGTTCCTCAGTTCTCCATTATTTTTTTATTTTTATTTTTTGAAAAATTGTTAGGACCCCAAATTATCCATGTGTTGAATATCTTAAATGTTACACACGGTCCAATTTGTTTAGCAAAACAGTCATTCTAGTAAAAGAACTAGAGCATATTCAAAATCTCAAAACTTAACTTCCTAATACTCAACCAGAAGTGGATAGGTTAACGAGAATAAACTCTCTTGAGTTTCCACAGGTCATTTCACGATAATCCTCATCAAATGATTGATCAGGAGTTTTTACTTTCCGATATTCTCTCAGGCCACATTTTGCTTCGTCGTCTGCTTCAACACCTTGCTAGTTGTGACGAAGAGAGACACATGGACCAGATATTGCCAAGCTTCTGTTTGGATAATGTTGTTCCTCGATTTCCATCATCCTATACTCCAAACATGAGCCAGGTTTTGACTACTTCTAATTTTAGGCAGGCTGTATATCACTCAAATAAAAGAAAAAACTCGATCAATCGCTCAACTTAAGACACATGGTAAGACTTTGGATCCTTTATGCAGAAAACATTTCAATCGTGAAATCAGGCTATCTAGAGATGCTGATTCCAGTCATGATTCTTAGTTCCATCTTTCACCTAATGAGGCCGCCAAACAAAATCCCCACACATGGGATAGGCTCAATGCATATTTCCTATCTCCTCCATCTATTTCCCAAGGAAAAACTACCTAATATACAAATTTATTTTCCCCTTCATGGTGTCAATGTCCTTCAGGTCACTGTCGTTTATTTAGAAAATAGTGTTCCGTCATGCACTCATACAGCTCATTGTAACATAAAAGAAATAACTGGCATGTAATGCTAGACCATGAAACGTGTCTACAATTCCAATATTTCATAATATATGAGATATGACATATTGATCTTCTTCGGAGTGAAATCACCTTTTTTGAGTGTTATTGTGAACTCGTCTACATAACTTCCAGGAAACTAATTCACTAGCAGCAGCAAAGCTATTCTCCTCTTGATGCATAATGCAATGGTTCTAGGTAATTAAACTTGTTCCAGTGCCCTTTCTAGAATGCCAAAATAGCATGTACTCGATTACTACTCTTCTTACATTCTGAATTTATGACTTTATGGATAAACTAAGAACAAAAACCAAGAAGAATAATTTCTCAACACAAAGTAAATGACTTCAAGTAACATTGACCGTTGTCTGTCTTCCATCCTAAACTCACAAAGAAAATATTAGGGAAAAAATGAAGAAGCTAGTGTAAATATTATTTCCCAATACAACTGATGGCTGTTATTTATACACTTCACAGCTTCCACATGAAACTATTTTAACAACCAAAACGCAATCAGCTCGAATATCATTCTCAACAGAAGAACAAGAGTTTTTCCACTAAAATCACATAAGAAGCATGAGATATCATCAGCAATCAACATAAGTTATTGTCATTCGTAAAAAAGATTATACCTGACTCGGGATCTGGCATCTGTAAAAGACAGAGGTACTACTCACATTGAGCTCAAATCCCGGAGGAGCATGCACATAAATTGAATACTTCACCTTCTTCTGGCCCTTGAAGAATCTCTCCCAAAGTGGCAACATTGGCAATGGCCCTCTGGTCAAAAACATGAATGCCACCCTTGGTACTCTACTAAATGGAAACTCCTCCTTCTGAGGCACCAATGAAGCCCTCCAAAACAACTCATCATCAGTCATACTGTGGTTCAAATTCTGCGGCCTGATGAAACTCTTTATGCTCAAACAATCCTCTTTTTCGCAATTCACCACGACGTGTTTTGCAGTATCTGCATCATGATTGTTTAAACTAAACTGATCTGTTTGAAGTGTGAAATATCGATCAATGTGTGAACTGGAAGATATTCCTATAACTACCCCCACCACAAAAATTATCAAAATTGTGATAAGCTTCAGCAGGCTGATAGAAGAATCCTTCGTTACTGATGAATTCGACCAGCTCTCCAGATCTTCTTTTTCTCTGCTTCTCGCCATCTTCTCCTTCTTCTCTATTTCTTCTTATTTGGGAAAATTCAACTGCTCTTCTGGAATATAAAAACCCACCCAAAATTCTCTGATATTTATGCGATTTCGGGCATAAATTCAAGTGCCCGATATCAGTATTGATCAAAAGTCATAAACCCCACTTCAAAAATCAAAGATTCTAGAAACCCAATACACAAGATCAAATTCGAAAAAAAAAAGTCAAAATAAGGCAGTTATCATATGGCAACAAAATCAGAATCTGGAATCTTGAAGAGTGAAGTTTTAAAAAAAAATGATTTTATCCGATCAATTGGAAAGCAATAATTGAATTTTGCAATTATGGTCCTTTCCGGGAGTTAGAATCGGGTCTTCGGAGAGCTACAGTATCGTAAACCTGCAGAAAAAGAGGATCATAAAAATCCTACAAAAAGAACTTCTATGCAACTCCAGTGGGAAACGAAAACTGACGGAGAATCACAGAGGATTGGATTTAGAAAGCGTGAATTTGAGTTTACGTACACAGTACTTTATTCATGGGAAATTTGGATTTGATTGTGTTGTTTGAACAGTCGTAATAAATCTGCAATATTTAAGGTTGTGAATGTCAAATTAGCTAAGGTTTGTTAGAACTTAGAAGGCGGCAATTATGAAGTAAGCGTGCGATTGCGAAATGGTGTAAGCCATGAAGAACCCTCAGAAGACTTTAATTCGACAAAATTGCAAAGGACACCTCTAATCTATTAAGTGTATACAAATAGGTTCCAATATTTTATTTCTTGACATTTGAGTCAGTTTTATTATAAGCTTACCGCGCCCACCTCCTCTCTCATAAACTGTTTAATTAAAAAATATTAATAATATCTTTCGATGCAGATCTGTGTTTCTTGAAATAAGAAGAAATTTTGAAAGCTCAAAAAATTGTAAGAAAATAATTTTATGCACTGAGTTTCTTGATTAAAAAGTGTACAAAGCATTTGCTTATATAGGCAAAAATAATCTCGTGATCCTAATAGTTAAAAGGAAAATAAATCATTAAAAACCCTGAAAGAAGAAGCAATTGAAAATTTAGAATAGTTAAAAGTTTTAGTTTAAGAAAGAAACGCATTACTGTTCTATAAGTAATAGGATTGTCCTGTGTCATTTTTTATCTCAACTGAAAATAAGAATATATCAATCTTTTCAATAAAATATGATATTTAGACAGCCAATTGGATGACAAATGTTGATGACTAATATTTTGCTCCAACAATGGATTGGGGACCATTGCTCTAATTTTTTCTTTTGAATTCAATGTGAGAAAAATCATTATCCACGTGTATTTAGCCATTTTTTCTCATGTTAAAATTATAATTTATTTTTGTCGCTCCTTATCAATCACACATTTTTTAATAAAATAATATTATACGTAACTCCAAATTTTTTTCTTCTTTTATAACCTCCCCTTTTTCAAACAAATATTATTTCAACCATTAAAATTTCAAATAATGGAGGCCAAAAGGTAACTTAAAATAATATTACACGTGATCTCAAAAAAAAATCTTTTATAATTACATATTTTTCAAAAAATAATATTACAATCATTAAAATTTCAGATGATGGGATCCAAAAGGTTACTTATTATATTCTATATTTTTGGCATTAGTACTTATTGCCATCGTGTAAAGTGGGAATCTTTCATTGTATTATGAAAGAGTTGAGTTGGTCCAATAGAGAGTTAGCCGGTGATTGATAGCCGTTTTTGTAAGATTGAGTTTTTTTAGTAGTAACTTTTTTGGAGAATGAATGGTTAAAGAGTAGAAAAAAGTTATGAATTTACGTGGGGCTGTTAATGAATTGAACTTTGATCCAAATGAATCGATATTGATTTAGAGTCTCGATCCAATAATCAGATCAAAATTCGAATTCGAAAATTTATTAACTAAATGAAGCAAATATTGTAACGATCCGATCTCTACGCTCAAGTCACCATATCTTACGGATTTCCACTTTGAGATAGCATCCGTTCTCTTACCCCTCACGAATTTCTATTATATCCACAAGATTTGAACACATAACCTCCCTTTAAGATAGATTTAAATTGAATCTTGGTACTAATGGAATTGGTATCAGAATCTTAATTTGTACCAGAATTGAACTTGGGTCATTTTTTAAGGGAAATGTTAATGGTTCGAATTTTGGGGATGCAATAGAAATCTGTAAGGGGGTAAAGATGAATTCAGACTCTTCCAGAACGAACAATATGTAAGTTGACGGCTTGGACACAGAGGTTGAATCATTACAAATTGTCCAATTAGTACTAGGAATCAACTCATGTCATACTTAAGGGAAATGTCAAGAGTTCGAATTTTGGGGACGCGATAGAAATCTATGAGAGATAAGATGAGTCAGCACTCTCCCAAACCAGACAGTACGTAAGTTAACAATTTGGACATAGAAGTTGGATCGTCATGAATATGAATATAGATCCATTCGATCCGATAACAACACAACACAATTTGTTATAATAATATAATATATTTTATATATTATCATATGATTTATTAAATGTATTTTTTTTTTCATTTTGAGAAAATTCAAAATTAAATCCGACCATTTAAAGTAATTTGAAAGTTTATCAGACCTAAACCTAATGGTTGATCCATTTTTAAATCGCATTTGACAATGTGCATATATATATATATATATATATATATATATATATATATATATATATATATATCATTGCTAGTTCATTGATTATAAAATATTTTTATACTTTATTGGAGAGAAAAACTGTATAAAGTTGATGCTAATAGCTTTCATTGAAATTCATCAATATTTTTTACGAACGAGTATCAGTAGATAAAGTTATGTTAGATCCAAAATCTGTAATTCCTTAGTTTCCCAAGATCAATCATGTTAAATCACCAAAACAAGTAAATTAAAAGTTACCTGGATCCATTGGCTTTGTCTGCAACTTGATTAGATCATCCACAGCCAAATTTCCTTAGTGTCCAATTGGGTTCCGTCTGAGATGGATTCAGTAGAGAATACTTGAATATATTTGTGATTTGGCTTGGGGACCATAACCACATAAGATTTCTTTATATATTAGTCAATTAGGTTTCCATCAACCCTAATTGAACTAAAGCCCGGTTTCTACACATTGCAAAGTCCATACCAATTTAGATGTTTCTAGGGCCCAATAGTTACCCAATAGTTAGATCACTTGTCTGGCCCATTAATTTAGATAGCCCAATATAATTGTAATTAACTATGTAGCCCACATAAGAAATTAAATCCAACAATCTCCCACTTGGGCTACATGAGTCATCCGAAACAATTATATCGTATAACCTTAAGTGCGCACCAAATGCTATCTTGTCTTGAAACATCCCCTTAGTTACAATCTGGTTCATCTACAATGTTAGCATGAGATCAAAGCGGCCTTCGTTACACTCATATTGGTAACTAAACCCATCAATGGTCACCACACCAACATATTCGAAAACATAGATCAAGTATGGATGTGTAGCATGGAAATTACATGCAATGCGATCTTACACATGCCTATTTCCAACTGGTCCAACCTTATTTCTTAAGTGAGATCAACCATAAACTTTAATCAGAGTGAAACTGAACTTAATACTTTATTTCTGAAATAAACCGAATATCCATGGACAAAAATATGTGTCTAAAATAGACAACATCCAAATACAAACTCCCACTAAACTGGCATATCATAAAAATGCAGCACCCATGTGAATATTATGCTGATGAAAGACCTTGGGTGGTTTCCATTTAGTAAATGGATCCGTGATTATGGAGTTTGTCTTAATATACTTTATTGAAATCTAACCACTCTGATTTCTTTCCTTACAACTAGGAACTTAATGTCTTTAGACCTTGACATCGTTATGTTCCCGTTGGAATACAAGACTGCTTTTGTCACAGAATATCTTAAGTGGTCTTTCAATTTCATCCAAAATATGCAGCCTAGTGACAATATTTTGCAGTCATATTCCTTGATCATAATCAGAATATCCAACGATCTCCAATTGGTCTGACTTTCCTGAATGTGATCATATAATCCTTAGTTCTCTATAGATTCCGAATAACCTAACGGCTGCTTTCCAAATTTCCATCCCAAAGTTAATTAAATATCTGTCTAGTATTCCAACAATGAATGCTATAACCGGATGTGCATAAACATGAGTATACATTAAATTCTCAATTGCTGAAGCATAGAGAATCTCACGTATTTCTTTTCTTTAAATTTATCCTCAGTGGCATTCATAGAGACTAAACGTGTCTCCCTTAGTAATAGGGGTCACCTGAATTCATATCTGCAATTCAAATCTTTTAAGAACCTTATCGATACAACTCTTTTGTGATAATCCAAAAATACACTAAGAATGATTCTTGTGTATCTATATCCTTAATACAAAAGAGGTATCACCAAGATTATTCATTTCAATATTCCACAATAGAAATTTCTTGGTTTCGTTCAACAAGTTTATCATTGCAAACAAGCAGTATGTCATCGACATACAATACCAAAAAAATATGCTTACTCCCACTGAACTTGTGATATCCACAGTCATCAACCGAATTCATCTCAAAACCAAACAAGATGATTATTTGATGAAATTCGTGATACCATTGAAGGGAAACCAGCTTAAGCCCATAAATGGATTTCTTTAATTTGTAAACCATCTGATGTAACTTAAGATCAAAATATGTCACAAATGTCATAATTGTCCTTAAAGAGTCTTTCATAAAAATCGAAGAAAAAATCTCTTTTAATAGATGCATTCCCTTTGAATAAAGCCCTTTGCAACAAGACAAAACCTCATAACTCTCCACATTACCTTTCGAATCCCTATTGGTTTTAAACATCAAATAACAACCAATGGGTTTCGCACCTTTCTAATACGATGAGTCCTTAACGTCATTGTTACTTATGAACTTTATCTCTTTATGCATGACATCAATCCACTCTTTAGAATTATTCCTTTGCAGGCTTGATGAAAGTTGATTGATTAGTTCTTCCTTCATCAATCCACGACATCCTTATGTTCTTGGAGAAAAACTATAAAGTCATCCGAATTGTCATTCTCCATCCTTAATGACATTTGTTCTTGAGATTATTGAGTTTGTTTTTCTGGAACAATCTCTTGATTGTGTATTATAGGGGATCATCAATCTTATAACCTTATCTCCCCCTACAAACTCTACATCCTCAAAGAACCGAACATTTCCCGTTTTGAAAATTGACCTAATAGTGGGACTTTAAAATATTTGTAACCCCTTAACAATAGCTTCAAGCTGCAGTCTTTAGTGCTTATTCCTAGAAAGATCCTGATGTACTGTGGGTAGATTCCACATTCCTCTAGGAATATTGCGAAATGCTCTGGACATTGTTCTCCTGATTCGTCATATCTTCCATAGTATTCACCACTATAGTAAGATCTGACTTGTTAAATTCTTTTACTGAGTTAATTTTCAAACTCAGTCGTGTATGCCGTGAACTTGTCCAGTGTTTGAGATTCCTCATAGAAGAGATATAGATAGTCATATTGAGAAAAATTTGTCTATGGACGTAATAAATGACTGTTGATCATTCCAAGAATGCGGAGAGAATGATCCACAATATAGGTTATCGTAACCAGATAAAGGACTGGTATCCACAATATTTGAATTAAGAAAAAGATCAAACTGATTATTTCTAATTGAACAAGAGTAACCAAATTTGTCCAATATAGAAATATCTACCAAATTCCATCCAAAAGGACGGTACCGCAAATGTCTCTTTCAAATCCAAATAATAATCAGTATTTAATGATAACCTAAAGTCCACATAACCTCAACCTTAACTGATTTGTCATCGCCCCACATAGATGAATCTTTCAGCATCAATTGGCTTTGGCAGCTCAGGCAACCTATACTGACACACTTATGTAAGTAGTGATACTGAAATTTATCCACCAAGTGTGTTTAGGTATTGAGACTAAATTTACCTCAAAACAAACCAAAGTGAGAAATGTACTTTTCTTTACATGCCAAGCGTGGTATTTAGTACAGTATCTCTTCATATATCCCAAAATTTCACAAAAGTTACAGCTAAAATGCAGCTTTCTTATTCTTTATTACTTATCCTTAGAAATACCAGCCAAGTGAACACTTTCAGTCCTTTCTTGCTTCATCATTTCTTCTTCTTGCACACAGTATGAAATGAGCTCATTTAGAGTCCACTTCTCCCTTTGACAGTTATAACTGACCTTGAATTGTGCAGGAGGAGAAATTAAAACCAGATGCATGAGCAAATCAGCTCAAGCTTTAGTGCCTTTAATTTTAGAAGCAATGTGAGACATCTCCATGATATACTCCCTTATATTTCATTTGCCTTTATACATTATTGAAATCAAGTATTGCGAAAGCGTGCGTGTTTCAGCCTTATCGTTTTTTCGCAAAACGTTTCTCAATTTCAGCAAGAAATTCCTTGGCATTAGTTACTTCTTCAGATACTACGCCTCTAAAGGCTTCCGGAATGCCGCGCTTAATGATCATTAGACTCCTGCGATTTGAGCTATCCCACTTCTCAAAGTTCCTCTTTTCAACAGATGACCTTCCTTCCATAAGAAGAGCGAGTTGCTCAATCCGAAGCAAGATCTAGATCTTTGCAGCATGAACAATTAATATGCCCTCTCTCCAATTCTTGAAGTTTGTTAACCACATAAGATTTCTTTATATATTAGTCAATTAGGTTTCCATCAACCCTAATTGAACTAAAGCCCGGTTTCTACACATTGCAAAGTCCATACCAATTTAGATGTTTCTAGGGCCCAATAGTTAAAAAGTTACAGCTAAAATGCAGCTTTCTTATTCTTTATTACTTATCCTTAGAAATACCAGCCAAGTGAACACTTTCAGTCCTTTCTTGCTTCATCATTTCTTCTTCTTGCACACAGTATGAAATGAGCTCATTTAGAGTCCACTTCTCCCTTTGACAGTTATAACTGACCTTGAATTGTGCAGGAGGAGAAATTAAAACCAGATGCATGAGCAAATCAGCTCAAGCTTTAGTGCCTTTAATTTTAGAAGCAATGTGAGACATCTCCATGATATACTCCCTTATATTTCATTTGCCTTTATACATTATTGAAATCAAGTATTGCGGAAGCGTGCGTGTTTCAGCCTTATCGTTTTTTCGCAAAACGTTTCTCAATTTCAGCAAGAAATTCCTTGGCATTAGTTACTTCTTCAGATACTACGCCTCTAAAGGCTTCCGGAATGCCGCGCTTAATGATCATTAGACTCCTGCGATTTGAGCTATCCCACTTCTCAAAGTTCCTCTTTTCAACAGATGAACTTCCTTCCATAAGAGGAGCGAGTTGCTCAATCCGAAGCAAGATCTAGATCTTTGCAGCATGAACAATTAATATGCCCTCTCTCCAATTCTTGAAGTTTGTTCCATTAAGGATGGGAATAGAGTTGACGTTGACAGATATTGCAGAAGTGGATAGATTAACTGAATAGAGAACTAATTCCCAGTTAACATGTTCATATCGGAATCCGTATTAAACAATTAATTAATTCAAATAATGGTAAATTCCATCTCAAGATACCTAGCGCAACATTAATATTAAGTCTTTGAACAGTAATATTAACTGCAAATGGTACTCTTGGTGTAGTAATCAAACATTGACAATAACTCCTGTCAAACAATAAACCCATCTTTGGATTGATTTATTATTCACATGGAAACCTTACAATCGTCACATGTTTACCACGACAAGTGTATATGCAATTTGGCCAAATATTAACCTTCCTTTGGGCCGGCTAATATCCGCATAAACTAGCATACACACGAAATCCTTTTAATATTCTAAGTTACTTGATTTCTACAAGAGAGGTTGCTTTGGCAACATATTGTATCAATCATTTTACTTTTGAATATTATATACTCAAATGAGTCCTTAATACCAAAATTTGAAAAATAGCTCTCAATTAATACAATTAATTGTGGTGATAGATATAACTGACGATGGACCCGATTACAAGATACCTAGAGCAACATTGATATTTAGTCTTTGGACAGAAACATCAATTTGCAAGTGGTACTCTCTATGCAGTAATCAAATATTGATAATCAATCCGTCAAACAATAGGCCTGTCTTTGGACCGACGTATTGTCCACATGAAAACTTTATAATCATCACATATTTATTACCACAGGTATGTCTATTATTTGGCCAAACAGTAATCTTCCTTTGGGCCGATCACTGTTCGCATAATTAACAGACACACACACACCTTCATATTTAAAATAAATAAATCTGCATGACAGAGGTTACTTTGACAACGTGTCGTTTCAATTAATTTATTTCAAAATACAAGGAAAATTTAAGGGATTAAATAAAAACTTTAAGGATGAACTTTAGAAATCCCAAACTTTAAGGGGCCAATGTTGAATTTTGAAACTTTAAGGGCCTAAGGGTTAACAATTCAAACTTTAGGGGATGAAAATTAATTATCTGAAACTTTATGGGTCAATATTTAATTGTTGGAAACTTTAGGAGTCGAAAAATAAATTTGTCAAAACTTTAAGGACCCAAAAAATAATTATTCAAAACTTTAGGGGTCAAAATTAATTAATTTTAAACTTTAGAGGGTAAAAATTTAAAATTTAAACCTTTTAGGGCCAATTAGAACAAAATCAGAAACTTGAGGGCTGTAATAGCAAAAGTCAGAACTAAAATGGCCCAATTTTAAACTTTAAGGGCTTAATTGAACAATTCAGAAACTTTAGTGACCCTAATTAATTAAATTTTCAAACTGTAGGGACTGAATTGTAAAACCCGAAACTTTAAAGGCCCAATAGATGAATTTTAACCTTAAGGGGGCATAATAACAAAAGTTATTAACTCAAGGGGCTGAATTTATAAATAACTCAACCTAATTGAAATTGCAACCCAAGGACCTGAGATAATCAAATTTACCCCACAGGCCCCCGCCCCTCATCTGCCATAACCGACTTTGGAAGTTTCAACTTCCAAAAACCGTCACTTCATCTTCCCAAAACCACCAAAAAATCGCCCCTCCTCATCTTCACAAGCCCCAACCGAAAGAGGAAAAAAAACGGCACCGGCGCACGCCCAAGTAGCAGCGTCCGACGTTGCTGCCCCTTGAAGCAGGACCGTGTGGCGTTGCCACATCCGGCAGCGTCCAAAGCAGAAGCAGCAGCACCGTCCGGCACTGCTGAATTCATTTCTTTGAATCTGATTCCATTTTATGGCAACACTCTGAATTCATTGGCCTTAAATACGAATTGCATGATGCAGTGTCTAAATGGAGTCCGCAGCATATTATTCCAGTCGCTAAACTGAATAACTTTCCCAGTTTCCAATTGACTATAATCATAATCATACTGGATCAACAGGGAAGGAGGCCAATGAATAAATGGATGGAGTCAATTACAAACAATTCTTGAATCTGAATCCATCATATTCTTTAATTTATTCACTAGCAAACAAAACAACCTTGATTTGAATAATGGGCTTATTCACAAACTACATCTAGAATATCAAAAAAACAATTGACGACATTTTCTGAATTTTTTTTTTTTTTTTTTTAATTCCAAATCAGAATCCGAAATAATATTTTAAAATACATAATGTTCAATGATTCAACATGATCTGCTCTGATACCACTTGTTAGATCCAAAATCTGTAATTCCTTAGTTTCCCAAGATCAATCATGTTAAATCACCAAAACAAGTAAATTAAAAGTTACCTGGATCCATTGGCTTTGTCTGCAACTTGGTTAGATCATCCACAGCCAAATTTCCTTAGTGTCCAATTGGGTTCCCTCTGAGATGGATGCAGTAGAGAATACTTGAACATATTTGTGATTTGGCTTGGGGACCATAACCACATAAGATTTCTTTATATATTAGTCAATTAGGTTTCCATCAACCCTAATTGAACTAAAGCCCGGTTTCTACACATTGCAAAGTCCATACCAATTTAGATGTTTCTAGGGCCCAATAGTTACCCAATAGTTAGATCACTTGTCTGGCCCATTAATTTAGATAGCCCAATATAATTGTAATTAACTATGTAGCCCACATAAGAAATTAAATCCAACAAGTTACTGATTACCAAATACCAATAGATTATGTTGGTGTCAACTAATTACCGACAAGACTTTCACATTCGATTTATATTGAGTCATTGCTAAATTTTATGATCATGACATTCATGGATATTCATCAGTATTTTCGATGGACAAATATTTAAATTAATTAGTGATTACACACGAACTATGTTGGCGTCAAAAAATTATTGATGGGACTTTCACATTTTGTATGTACAGAAGGAAAAACTCCATCGAAGAATAGGTTTATCAATGAAATTTCGGTTTTTATCTACGAAAATATCAATCAATGAAACTGCATATTTTAGTAGCTAGTGGCATGCCACCAAAATCTTCAAACTTAAGCCACATTTTTGCGGTCATTTTGTAGAAAATATTTGAACCTATTGTACTTGACAGTGATTCCACAGACCAATTTTCATTTTAAAAAACCTTTTTGACTCATTGAAAACATTGAGTTTGTCAAACAACCAGACCGTTTCAACTTAGAGGTGACTATCAATTCATTTTTCCATGACACTCAACCCTCCCGTAGAATCCACCGGTAGATCCCAAACTTTGAACCTCTTCTGTTTGATATCTCCTTAAAACACTCTTAATCAACTGTAGATGGCTTATCAATTGAGTATAGACGTCGAGTTAGAATAGTACATTATGGTCATAGGTTCAGGGGCGGAGGGGGGGGGGGTCCTGGGGGGACTTGGACCCCCCCAATTTTTTGACAATTTTTTTTTCTTGAAGCAAACTGATATTTATGACCAAAAAAAGAAAGAGATATGAGATGTTTGTTTGTTGATCCGTTCGAGTTTAACATGTCAAATGTGTCATTTGAGCATATTTGGTATATGGTATCGAATGATAATAGTATGTCAAATGTATCGCTTGAGTATAATTGGTATATGATTCATATTGTCATACGAAAGTAGGAAAATAGGTTCCCTTGTTGAGATAATTCAATTAACGTGATCACTAGCAACAACACAATAGAATTCAGGTGGAAGGCAGTACACTTGCTGATATTTAGGAGTGGAATATCCGATGTTATGCCACCTGTCAAAAGACCGTTGGAATAGGAATATTCGTCCTTTGTATGTAATAGTATGTATAGGATCGTTGTGTATTTATATCTGTGCTGAAATGAGGAATTAGTTGAGCTTGTGAAATTATCCAATTAATCCAGTTTTATTACTTGGTATCAAGTCAGGTACAGGAAAAACTAGCTAAAGTTGAACTGTTAACTGTGGATGATGCTTTACAAAGTAGCACCTGGAAGAAGGCCATAGAGGATGAGTACAGTGCATTGCTAAAAAACAATACATGGACATTGGTACCAATTGAACCTGGAATGAAGATAATTGGAAGTAAGAGGGTTTTCAAATTAAAATATGACTCTGAAGGTGTAGTGCAAAGACATAAGGCGAGGCTGGTAGCCAAGGGGTTTCTTCAAACCCCTGGAGTAGACTATAGGGAAACATTCAGCCCTGTGATCAAGGTGTCAACATTGAAAATTATCCTAACACTTGCAGTCTCAAGAGATTGGCACATTAGACAAGTTGATGTGAATAACGCTTTCTTAAATGGGAAGCTCAGTGAAACAGTCTACATGCATCAGCCGCAAGGATTTGTGAATAAGAGAAGTCCAGACTTCGTACGCAAATTAGAAAAAGTACTCTATGGACTGAAACAGGCTCCAAGAGCCTGGCATGAGGAATTGAGAAACACTTTGCTAAAATGGAAATTCAATCAGTCTAAGGCAGACAGTTCGCTATTCTTCTCAGCTGAAAGTGGAGATGTGCTATATATATTGGTTTATGTGGATGATATAATTATAACAGGGGAAAACAAACAGAGACTTCAGGAGGTTATTGACAACTTGAATGCTTGTTTTGCCCTTAAAGACTTGGGGAATCTTGATTAGTTTCTGGGTATCGAAGTTCATAGAGATGCATAAGGCCTATACTTAACTCAAACTCAGTATACAGCTGATCTATTCAAGAAATTCGGTTATGAGCATCTCAAACCAAGTTTGACACTTATGGCAACAGGAAAGTCAATCTCCAAAACTAATGAACAAACTATGGAAGATCCAACACTGTATAGAAGTGCAATTGGTGGCCTTCAATACAAGACCTGACATTACTTATGCTGTAAACAGATTAAGCTAATTTCTTCAAACACCCACAGATACTCATTGGAAGGCGCTAAAGAAAGTTTTCAGGTACCTGAAAGGAACACTGAGGCATGGTCTTGCTATTCGTAAAACTGACTGCCTAGACATTAACTCATATGCAGACTCTGACTGGGCTTCGTGTCCAGATGATAGAAGATCAACTGCAGGTTATTGTGTATATCTTGGAGATAGCTTGATATCTTGGTGTTCCAAGAAGCAACGGGTTGTTGCTAGATCTAGCACTGAAGCTGAGTATCGAGCATTGGCTCACGGTGCATCCGAAATTTCATGGATTCAGTCCTTAATGAAGGAACTCAGAATACCACAGATCACTACTCCAAGAATCTGGTGTGACAATCTAAGTGCAAAGGCATTGGCTTCAAACCCAGTCTACCATGCACGCACTAAACATATTGAACTTGATGTTCATTTTATACGAGACAAAGTGCTGAGAGGAGAACTAGTAATTGACTATATACCTTCATCAAACCAAACAGCTAACTTGCTGACTAAACCACTTTCACATTCAAGATTCTCGTTCCTAAGAGACAAGCTTGGAATTGTGGAGACATACTCCATCTTGAGAGGGGGTGTTGAGATAATTCAATTAACGTGATCACTAGCAACAACACAACAGAATTTAGGTGGAAGGTAGTACACTTGCTGATATTTAGGAGTGGAATATCTGCTGTTATGCCACCTGTCAAAAGACCATTGGAATAGGAATATTCGTCCTTTGTATGTAATAGTATGTATAGGATCATTGTGTATTTATATATGTGCTGAAATGAGGAATTAGTTGAGCTTGTGAAATTATCCAATTAATCCAGTTTTATTACTTCACTAATTTAATTCAATAATTTTCAATGATAAAGGAATATTCTATCAATAAGCAATTAAGGCAAATTCTATACCGAAACCAATTTTCTATTAATTATATTGTTTCATTAACAATCAATAATACAATGTTAAGAGGATATATTTATGCCATTACAGTTAGATTTCTATTAATTGAGTGATCTCTCAACTAATAAGATATGATTTTGCTAAATTAAATATTAGTACTTACTTTTATACGTTTTCTTGATTTTTTTGTTAATAATGTATATTAATTTATGTTCTTTTGTTTCCTTTCTCCATCACAAAGTACCAACTTCCTCCATTTTAAGAGATAATATTTCCAAAAAAAATGGGGACGTTGCCCCCGAATCCCCGTGCGCCTCCACCCCTTCAACTCTGAGACCCCCTACTTTGACTGGCTAGCTCCACCCCTGCCGTTAGGTTGATTGATATTGGCGCTCGATCGCAACGCTTTACATGATATACCAAATGATCCAAACTTTTATAGCAATATAACTTTGATGTGGACTCTTCAAATTTATTTGTTTTTATTCATAGTCCATATTTATAGGGCCACATAGTCACGAATACCTTTAGGGAACCCTCCCCCGGTGAGTTGCCGATGGGGCTTCTGCATGCAGAACAACTCCTCATTTTGCTACCTTGTACTCGATTCGTGTATGGGTGGGTCCGTCTTGAATCAATGTGGTGGTATAGGTTGGTAAAACAATGGGAAAATTACCAAAAACCAGGCAGTAAGTTTAACCTTTTAAAAAATCAGGTTTTCAAGTTTTTTTTTTTTTCATTTATCAGGTTTCTTATCTTTTCAAAAAAAAAAAATTATCATTTTAATTGAATAATTAATCCTTTAAAACCTAATTTCTCAATTCATTCCCACACAACTCCCCAACCATCACTCTCTCTCTTTCTCTCTCTCTCTCACTCTCGCCGCCGCCGCCTCCTCTCCTTCTCCCTACCTTCTCCTCCTTCCTCCTACTCTTTGTCGGAGCATCGACGCTGCTATGTGAGCAGCGTCGACGCTGCTGTGAATCACAGCAGCATCGAACGCTGCTCACAGCAGCGTCCACACTACTCACAGACGCTGCTGTGAGCAGCGTAGCAGCGTCATGCTACTGCCGACGTCAACGTTGCTGCGAATTGATGGGCTGTGACGCTACTGCGAATTGATGGGCTGCTGCTCCGATATGTTGGGGTGGGTGTGTGGGTGTTTGGCTCAGCGGTGGATTTTAGGATTAAAAATGGGCTGTGATGGTGGCGGGTTGGGGTTTTTTGTTCGGTGGCGGGTTGGGGTTTTTTGTTCGGTGGTGGTTGTGGTGTGGAGATCTGTGTTGTCGGCGGGGATGGTTGTTTGGTTTTGAAAAATATCGCAGATCTGGGGATGCGTGGTTGTGGTGGATCTGTGGTGGTATGTTTTGGGCGGTGATAGTGGATCCGTGCGGTGGTGGTCGTATTTTGTTATTGTTGTGGTGGGGTCAACGACGGCGGTCGTTCTTTTTGGTTTCTGTGACCTAATTATTGTTGTGACTAATGAAGTTAGCTGTATTTTTTTTAAGATATCTGTGACCTCGGAATTAAGCTAACTGTGACCTTAATAAGATATATGTGACCTCAGAATCGGAACAGTTATCTAAATTAAGCTAACTGTAACCTTAATAAGATATCTGTGACCTTATAATTTTTTTGATGAGTGACTAAGGAAGTTAACTGTGACCTTAATAAGATATTTATGACCTCGAAATTGGAGCAGTTCTCTGAATTAAGCTAACTGTGACCTTAATACGTTATCTGTGACCTCGGAATATCTAAATTAAGCGTCGGCTAACGGTTATCGGAATAGTCGTCGAAATTAAATGCTGTCGGAAAGTAGTTGTCGGAGTAGTCATCGTCCGCCGGAGTAGTCGCCGGAGCAGTTGGGGTGGTGGAAGTAGGGTGAGATGGGTTAATTATATTATATTAAAGTTAAATATTTAATTTAATATAATAATTGTAAAATATAATTAATTAATTCATGAAAAAACCTGATTTTTACAATTTTAAACTTTGGGACTTGATTTTTGATTTCCTCAAAGTAAATCCCCGAGCCATGAATTTTTCCCTAAAACATTTTGAACTAAATGGGCCCATAATGAAAGAATTCTGTCTCTAAGCCTGTATAACTTCATAATCAGGCCCAATAATCTTGACCCAGCAAGGTCTAATCCCTAGAAATTGGAATTTGCAATTGCTTCCAAGTGAGAAAAATTAGAATACACTTTCACTTCTCATATGTACATGTAACGTGTTAAGTTGGTTTTGTAACCCTACTTTTTCTTTGAGGAACCAACTATTGAGGTTATCATTTCACAATTAACTAATATATCATATACTTAAAGTAACGTTTTAACTAGGATATTATTTTAAAGTTAAAAAAGTTTAGAAATGAGTCATGTTTAGTTATTTGATATTCGACACTTTTGATAAATAGAAATCTTAATTCTACTTTACCTAAAATGATCGATTTATAGAAAGAAAAATAGACACGTAAGAACACACGATATTTATAGAAGTTCGTTTCAATATGAAATTATGTCAACTTCTACTGCTGCGGTAATTCATTATGATGAAAATAAGTTAAAAGAGAAATCGCATATCCTATCATATCTAAAAATTTCTTATGATTACACAAAACCTCAACGACGGGTCCCTGTTTATAAAACAAATTAGGAAAAAATCGAAATTACAATGTGAAATTCTTAAATTATTGTTAATGAAATTTTGATCTCAGAGGTCGATTCGCGTAATGACTCCGTACAACAATAATAATTAGGCTCCACAACTTAATAAATACAATTAGTTCATTTTTAATGAAAGATTTGTACATAAATTTAATTTACAAATTCTCTCTCTTCTTCTCCCTTTCCTTTTCATATTCTGATGTTTCGAATTTAGCCCTTGTTTGGCCTTCATTAAATTATATTACATTATTTCTCTCTTTTCATTTCAATCACACATTCATCAAATAAAATAATATTACACACAAATCAAAAAATTTCAACCACACATTCTCCCATCAATCACTATTCTAAAAATTTTCAACTCTCGAAAATGTAAAATAATGGGGGCCAAACAGGGGCTTACTAACATAATTGGAACCTAACGACAATTGATTGATGGAGAAAGAAAGAATAAAAAATAAAAAATAAAAGAGGAATACACGAGCTTGCTTGTTGACATAGGTTTCTCTTACTACAAAAAAATTATTCACACACAGACACACCAGTTAGAAGCAGCCACGTACAAGGCGCACGAAAAGAAAAGGGCGGGCATCGAATTCTTGGTCAATCTTGTTGTAAATTGTGGATTGGGTGATAAGGACGGTGCCTCACGTTTGAACTCAAATAAAATAGAGTAATGCTACGTAGTCCCTATGGGATTGTTACCTCACTTTCAGTTTCGATGACTCTAAATGATAAATTAAATAATATTGCTCAAAAAAATAAGTTATTAACATCCTAGTCTTAGGAAAAAAAATATAAGAAAATTGGTTCGGATTAGGTCGGTAATATATATATTATTAAGTGAATAATGCTATATGTACATTCCTTATTTACGCGAATGATGAAACTCTCTTCTGTGCATGAAATCTAATCAGTGAGTTGATTGAGTGTGTTTAAAATTAAACACACTAATTGCTGCCATCTTATTAAATGTCAAATGTGATGTCAAGTATATGTAGCATGGTTATTATTAAGCAATGTTCTAAAACGCGTAATGCGTTGCGAGACGTCGAAATCGAGAATCAAGAATAACAAGTTCATGCGTGTCAATGCGAAGAATAAACTTCATAATGCGTTTCGTATTTTTAATATTATTTTAATTATTTTTACGATATTAAATATATTTTTATATAAAAAATAGATTTTTTAATATATCATAAAAAAAAATTACAAAAAAAAAGGGATTATGCAGGATAATGCGCCGCCTTATGCCGCCTTTTAGAACATAAACGCATTTTTCGCGCATACCCCGAATTCGAAGCGTTTTCCACCTGCATCGCGCCTAGGCACGCGTGGGCGGCGCATTTTCGTGCATTTTAGAACATGGTTATTAAGTTGACAAGTTCTATACGAGAGAATAATAGAAATACATATCTTTCATAGTGGATATTTTCTCTTTTTAGAAAAATGGTTTAGAATAGGTCGGTCTGATGATTAACACCAGCTTAGTGGTTTCAACTTTTTTCTTAGGCCCTGTTTGGTAAAATTAAAATTTTAATTTGAATATATTTTATAGAATTCAAAACTTTTCAACCACATATTTTGTCAACTTTTATCAAAATCTACTAAAAATCTTATTATAACACATTAACGCCACTTAAACAGGGGTTGTAACCCGAATGCTTCTAAATAACATTACTCAATAAAATAAGTGATTAACATCCTAGTCTTAGGAAAAATAAAATATAAGAAAATTGGTTTGGATTAGGTCGGTATTGTATATATTATTAAATAAATAATGCTAGATGTACATTCCTTATTTACACGAATGATGAAACTCTGTTATGTGCACGAAATTTGATTAGTGAGTTGATTGAGTGTGTTTAAAATTAAACCCACCAATTGCTGTCAATCTCATTAAATGTCTAATATGATTATTATTAAGTAGACAATTTATGTACGAGAGAATAATAGAAATATGGGAAAAATTCATTTATCCTACTTTATCTTTACCCTATTTCAAAAATAACAAAACAACTTTCACATTTCAAAAATCAGATTTTTTAACCTATACATACACATAAATATAAATATTTATTTATATATATAAATATATAAAAAGATATAAATAAATAAAATTAACCCACCCCCACCTCCACCACCCCCACCCTACCACTCCGGCGACCTCTCCGGCGTCGATTCCGACAATCGCTCCAGCGCCGATTCCGGCAACTGCTCCAGCGACTACGTCGATTCCGATGACTCAGATCACAAGTCACAGCCCAGGTCACAACCCATGTCACAAGTCACAGTTCAGGCCACAACTCAGTCACAGTCTAGGTCACAAATCAAAATTTTGTTCATAATCACAAGTTATTTTTATTTTAATTTTTTTTATAAGGATCACAGGTTATAACTCAGGTCACAGTCCTATTCACAAGTCGCAGCCCAGGTCACAACTCAGGTCACAACTTAGGATTTTGTTCATAGTCATCGATTATTTTCAAATAATCACAGCATAGGTTACAAATTTTTTTTGCACATGGCTCAGATTAATATTTAGTCACAAATAGTCGAATTTTAAGGTCACAATTAATCCATTATGCAGTCACAATTAGTCCATTATGCGTTCTTAGTTGGTCATGAAACACAACACAGATTCAAACAACCGCCGTACCTCACCACACCACCACAACCACCGGACCATCGCCTGCATCTCACCACTACTATTAAAAAAAATTGCCACCACCACCGTTTACATAACACCAATAAAAACAGCCTAAAAATTCATGATACATCAAACTGAGTTCAACAGCAAACCACAGCAACAGTGATCCACGGCAACCACCAATAAAAACAACCATAGTCAACTGAAAGCCTTTCAAACAACAGTGATCCAAGCCCAGATCCGATACCACCATCGCCACGCGCACCAATCACAAACCACAGCAAAAAATACAAAATTGCAGAACCAATCGAACCCATGGCTTCGCGCACCAATCGAACCAGGACACACACCAATCGCACCCACTGTCGTGCACACCAAGGAGGACGGAGGAGGACAATGTGCGTTGGTCGTCGCTTCGAGCTCTAGCGTCGCCGGTGACGGGAAGAGATGTGGTAATTACAGCATGGAATACCATTCAACCGCCACGTGCACCAATCGCAAACCACAGCAAAAAATACAAAATTGCAGAACCAATCGAACCCATGGCTTCGCGCACCAATCGCACCAGGACACACACCAATCGCACCCACTGTCGCGCACACCAAGGAAGACGGAGGAGGACAATGTGCGTTGGTCGTCGCTTCGAGCTCCAGCGTCGCCGGTGACGGGAAGAGATGTGGTAATTACAGCATGGAATACCATTCAACCGCCACGTGCACCAATCGCAAACCACAGCAAAAAACGCAAAATTGTAGAACCAATCGAACCCACGATTTGGCGCACAAATCGCACCCACTGCCGCACGCACCAAGGAGGACGGAGGAGGACAGATGTGCGTTGGTCGTCGCTTCGAGCTCCAGTGTCGCCGGTGACGGGAAGAGAGAAGACACAGAGACTGATAGGAGAGCTCCAGCGTCGTGCGGTTAGAGAGAGTGAGAGAGAGAGAAATAATTTAGGGTTTGATTTGAGAAATATTTAATTTTATATATATAATCTGCATTTAATTAAAAATATCTGATTTTTGAAAATTAAAACTTGAAATCTGATTTTGGAAAATAAATCTCCAAAAGTAGGGTTTGCTAGAATTACCACTAGAAATACACATGTTTCATAGTGGATTTTCTCTCTTCTAAAAAAATTGGTTTAGATTGGTTGGTCGGGTGATTAACACCAGCTTAGTGGGTTCAACTTTTTTCTTAGGCCCTATTTGGTAAAATTAAAAGTCGGATTTTAATTTGAATTAAAATTAATAATTATTTTTAACCATATATTTTACAGAATTCACAACTTATCAACCTCGTATTTTGTCAACTTTTATCAAAATTTACTAAAAATCTTATTATTGGTGTGAAAAGAGAGAAAAGGAGAAGAGAATGAGAGAAGTTAATACACTTGTATATTATAATGAGAACTAAAGCCCTATATTTATAGGAAATGAATAGGGAAAATTTATGGTTCAGGCATTTACTTTACCAAAATTAAAAATCAGGTCCCAAAGTTTAAATTTGCAAAAATCAGGTTTTTTTTTGAATTAATTAATTATATTTCACAATTATTATATTAAATTAAATATTTAACTGTAATATAATATAATCCATCCCACCCCACCCCACCCCACCCCACCCCCATCACCCCCCATTGCTCCGGCGACTACTCCGGCAACCGACGACTACTCCGACGACTGTTCTCCGGCCGTACTTATTTCTGGCGACCGCTCCGATTCCGGCAACTGTTAAGGTCACAGTTATATACAATTTGGTCACGGATTATTTCGAAGTCACAGATCAAAACTGATAAAAAATTATAGGTCACATGTTATTTTTTAAGGTCACAAGGTTCGAAATTATAGGTCACAGGTTATATTTTACAGGTCACAGGTTGAAAAAATCAAAAATTTTACGTTCAAAACTCTATCTCAGTGAGTCAAAGTCACAATTTCGAGGTCACAGACACTCACCTAGGTCACAGATTGGAAAAAATAATAACTTTTACATGTCACGACTCTATTTCAGAGTGAGTCACAGACGCCAACCTAGGTCACAGACACAAAAAAAACCACCACAGTTCAATAACTAGGTCACAGACACCAAAAAAAGCTAGGTCACAGACCAAAAAAAAAAAATCACCACCAGCCCGACCACCGATAACACCGTCGACAACCAATAACACAGAGATCCATCGACAACCAACCACACACACAGATCTGTCACACCACAACTGAGAAACCACTACAAAATCACCACCATCTAACCATTTTCATTTTTAAAAAAAATCACAATGTGCAAATCACCAACAATATTTGATAATGAATAAAAACCCAAATTCATCATAAATCAAAAACTCAAGATCTAGTAGTAGGAAAAGAAAAAAAAACAAGAAGATCCGGAATCGGATCCGGCGGCTCTGCAGGTCGGCGGCTGTCGGCTACGTGCTTCTTGCACACTGCGACGCCGTGAGCAGCGTCGCAGCTCACTGAACGGCAGCAACGTCGCAGCGACGTTGCTGCCGTTCAGCAGCAGAGTAGGGGGGAGAAGGGGAGGGGGAGAGGCGGCGACGGGCGGTGGCCGGGGCAGATGGTGGCGGTGGAGGCGGCAGTAGAAATGGAAGGAGAAGAAGAATGAATTAGGTTAGGTTTGGTTAGGGTTTTATATTTATAAAGTTGGTGGGGTGGTTAGTAGGGTGGATATGTATTTAATTTAATTTAAAAATATTATTATTAATATTAATTGTAAAATTAAAACCTGATTTTTGATTAAATAAACTAAAAACCTGATTTTTTAAAAGTCAAAACTAAACACCTTGTCTATGCTAATTTTCTCAAATGAATATGGAGACATATGATAATAATATTTAGGGCTGTAGGGGTACAATTGTCATTCACCAATAACTTACTATTTACAACACTCCCCTTAAATGACATCTTACAAAATATCTGTCTCATTAAAACATTATTTGATAAAATCCCAGTGGGACAAAAAAATCAAAACGAAGGAAAAATAGCACAGTTGTTTTGGATTAGTAAAGATAAATGCTGTCTCATTAAAACCTTGTTAGGAAAATCCAGTGGGATAAAACCTAAGAGAAGGAAAAAGAGTACAACTACTCCCCTGATGTTGATCACAGAAAAATCTTTGAATCGATGAATTTCAATCATGTGAACCAATTTCTTGAATGTAGATGTTTGCAGTGCTTTTATAAATAAATCAGTCACATTGTCACTTGAACGAATTTGTTGAATCTCGATGTCGTCATTCTTCTGAAACTCGTGTGTATGAAATAAGTTTGGAGAAATATGCTTCATCTTGTCACATTTGATATAACTTCATTTGAGTTGTGCAATACAAGTAGCATTATCTTCATAT
This sequence comes from Fraxinus americana, assembly GCA_035079005.1. Lineage (NCBI taxonomy): Eukaryota > Viridiplantae > Streptophyta > Magnoliopsida > Lamiales > Oleaceae > Fraxinus > Fraxinus americana. The sequence goes on along the minus strand of CM068714.1, from coordinate 5,161,079 downwards.
AAAATTGTTGGATTATCTTTTGTTGAAATTAATCCGCATGATGCTTGGATATGATTGATCATGTTCATCTACCATACACTGATACACATAATCGGTCTGCTTCATAGATTGCAATAATTTCAAAATGATTTGAGAATATTGCTATCAATGATTGCTTCACGGATCTCTATGATATAGTCGTTCCTCCACGTGTAAACATGTATCTTGTTTGTGATTTAGCTTTATGTGGGTCAGAGAGATAATTTGCATCTGCATATTCCACTAAAAATATCCCGACTTTTGAGAATAAAATAATCACAAATCAATAGTACCCCTTAGGTAACGAAAAATATGTTTAATATTATTCCAATGTCTTTATGTTGGTGTAGAGCTATATCTTGCGATGAGATTTACAGAAAAAGTTATTTCTGGTCGAGTGCAATTTGCAAGATAAGTTAATGTTCCAATTGCACTAAGATATTGTACTTCAAGACCAAGAATCTTTTTTTAATCTTCGAGCGGACGAAAATGATCTTTTTTTATATCAAGTGATCGAACAACCATAGGTGATGCCAATGTATGTGCATTATCCATATAAAATCGTTTTAAGACTTTTTCTGTATATGTAGATTGATGAACAAATAATCCTTTTGGAAAATGTTCAATCTGCAATTCGAGACAGAATTTGATTTTTCCCAAGTCTTTCATTTCAAATTCATTTTCAAATAATTTGCAATTTTGTTAAACTCTTTAGAAGTTCTAATTAAATTTAAGTTATCAACATAAACTGCCACAATTGCAAATCTAATATTTGTTTTATTTATGAAAACACATGGGCATATATCGTCATTTTTATAGCCTTCTTTCAACAAATATTCGCTAAGACGATTATACCACATGCTTCCGGATTGTTTCAATCCATATAATGATCTTTGCAATTTAATTGAGAACATGGTTCTCGGTCATGTATCATTTGTTTCTTGCATTTTAAGTCTTTTAGGAACTTTCATATATATGTCACTATCAAGTAAACCATACAAATAGACAGTGACTACATCCATAAGGCACATATCGAGCTTTTGTGAAACAATCAAACTAATTAAGAATCTAAAAGTGATGGTGTCCATTACGGGAGAATATATTTCCTCATAATATATTCATGGTCTTTGTGAGAAACCTTGAGATACGAGTCAGGGTTTATATCTTGTAATTTCATTATTTCATTTCTCTTTCGTACAAAAATCAATTTGTATCGAGCAAGGATTACATTTTCAGGTGTTCGAACTACGGGTCCAAACACTTTCCGTTTCTCTAAAGAATTCAATTCCGTCTGCATGACTTCTTTCTATTTTGGACAATCATTTATATTTTGATAGTTTTTAACAGACAGTAGTTCAAGATTCTTATTTTGCATAATATTAAGAGCACGTTAAATGCGAAAATATTGTCTATAACAACATTATTTCGCTCCCATAATTTATTAGATAATATATAATTTATTGAAATCTCATTATTTTCGGACACTTGTGATTCTTCAGAAACCATATTTTCAATATTTCATTGAAATTTTTTCTCTGATGTTACTTATTCTAACAATTTTGGTTTGTTTTTCTCTTGTACTTTTCTTTTTTGAGGTACGGAGTTTTTGGAACCAACTGATCAACCACGCTTCTAGCGTATTTGAGATTTATTTGCTACAACAAATTGTTATGCAGTGACATCAATTTTTGTTGAAATATTTTCTGCCGGTATATATGACTTGTCACTTTTCTTGTATCAACATATGCATCTGGTAATTGATTTGCAATTCTTTACAAATGAATGATATTTTTCAACATCTTGCTCACATTGATTGCAGGGGAAATCAAAATGAGACGGAGTTGTTTCATTCCAACATATGTTACCTTATTTATCAGGATATAATTTTCCCCTTCCAAAATTGGGAAAGTCATTTAATCAAAATGACAATCTGCAAAACGTGAAGTAAATAAATCACATGTTAAAGGTTCAAAATATCTAATAATAAATGGTGAATAAAAACCAACATAAATTTCAAATCTTCGTTGGGGACCCATTTTAGTCCGTTGTGAGGGTGAAATAGAGACTTGAACATCACAACCAAAAACCTGCAGATGGAAAATATTAGGTTTATGACCAAATGCTAGTTGTAAATGTGAATATTGATAATATGCAGTTGACCTGATACGAACCAATGACGCAGCATGTAATATGGCATGTTCCCAAACAGAATCTGAGAGTTTTGTTTTCATAAGTAATGGTCTAGCAATAAGTTGTCGACATTTAATAAATGACTCCGCTAAACCATTTTGTGTAAGGACATGCAAGACCGAATGTTCAACAACAATCCCAATTGATATGTAATAATCATCGAATGCTTGTGATCTAAATTCACCAGCATTGTCAAGACGAATAGTCTTGATTGAGTAATCGGGAAATTGCGCACGTAATTTTATGATTTGAGCAAGTAGTCTAGTAAAAGCTACATTCCTAGTAGAAAGTAGGCAAACATGTGACCATCCAGTAGAAGAATCAATTAATACCATAAAATAACGAAATGATCCACATGGTGGGTGTATTGGCTCACATATATCTCAATGAATTTTTTTCAAGAAAGTTGGATATTCAATATTGATCTTTATAGTCGAATGTCTAACGACTAACTTGTCTTGCGAACAAGCCACACATGGATAGTCATTAGATAAAAAATCTTCTGGTTCTTTAAAGGATGTCCATATGATTTAATTATTTTTCGACGATCATTATTGCTCCTGGATGTCCAAGTCGATCATGTCAAAGTATAAAATTCTTTGGATCAACGAACTGCTGGTTCGTGATAATATTTGATCCGACTATTTTTATAAATGTATAATACATGCCGATGAGAGTGCATAAAATTTTTCTTTTATCTGCCTCAGGCCGATACAAAAGAAGTTATGGAAAGATATTCAACATTATTTTCTTGCATCGTCTCAATGTGATATCCATTGCAACGGATATCTTTAAAACTAAACAAATTTCTTCTGAATTTGCTTGAATAAAGTGTATCGTCAATATATAATTTTGTATTATTTGATAAAATAATACAAGCTCTTTCGGAGCCTTCAACGATATTCGATACACCTGATATTATATGAACATTATTTTCTGCTAATTTTAAGTCCAAAAAATATTTTTTTATCTTAAAGAATAGTATATGTAGTTGCACTATCAATCAAACAAGTATTTTGACAATCCATCGTGAATTTATAAAAAAACAAATATATTTTTAAAAAATTTGAATTTTAATTTAAAAGAGTAAACTTAATTCAGCATTATAAAATTAACGATGCATAATAAGATTTCAATTATTTTGCGAAAAATAAGAACATAATTTAAATTGAATTTATAAAACGAAAGGAAATACTAGAAAGTAAATTAATTTATATCTTCCATCACGCCACTCCCAATCAAATAGTCAATATTCCCAATTGGATCAGCAAAGAAATCAGAAACATTCAAATGAGTCACATCAATTGGACCATCATAATCAGCAAAATTTGTCTCCACTTTTTCATTTCCCTTGATTGATTTTTTGTAGAGATCAACAATGTGTTTTGCCGTACGACAGGTACGTGCCCAATGCCCTTTCATTCCACATCTAAAGTAACTTTCTTAATGCTCCTTTTTGGATGTGCTACTTTCATTTGCTTTGTGCCTTTTAAAATTATTGTCTTGTTGATGATATTTCGTTTATTATTTCGTCCATGATTTATTCCACGTCCTTGTCTTGATATTGTATTTGCTCCAAATAATTCAGTACCATTTGCTTCAGGCAATGGTACGAACCAGTTGGACGTAACCCATGATTTTTCATCAACAGTTCATTATTTTGTTCAATCATGAGCATGCAAGATATGAGTTTTGAGTACCTTTTGAAACCACACTCACGATATTGCTACTGCAGGAGCATATTACAGGCGTAAAATGTGGAAAAAGTTTTCTCCAACATATCTTCATCGGTGATTTTTTCTCCACACAATATCAATTTTGAATATATTCTGAATAGTTCAGAATTGTACTCACTAACAATTTTGAAATCTTGCAAACGGAGATGCATCCATTCATAACGGGTTTTGGGAGGACTATAGTCCTCTGATGATCAAATCTTTCAGTTAATTTTTTTCAAAGAACCCGTGAATCTTTTTCTGTGACATATTCAATTTTCAATCCATCGTGAAGATGATGACGAAGGAAGATGAATGCTTTTGCACGATCTTGCAGGGATTCTTTATTTCCTTCTTTTATTATTTCTCCCAAACCTTTTGAAACCAGATGGATATCAGTATCGAGTACGCATGACAAATCGTTTTCGCCAAATATGTCAAATGCAGCAAACTCAAGTTTTGTGATATTTGCCATTTGATTAAGTACACAATAAAGCAAAAGAAATACAATTAATTTCGAAGAATATGATTAAACATCAAATAGTCAATATCAACATAACATAAATTGCGTGTTTTCCTTCAAAGATAAACACTAATTTAAAATAATATGTTTTTCGAAATATGTGCTATATCGAGAGCACGTTGTATTTTATTATTGTTTCTTTAAGAACAATATGTTAATATGCTTCTGGTATATTGAAAATTATAATTTATGCTCTTCAGGAGCAAATAATATTTTTCGAGAATATTAATTATAATGCTGTGTTACTTCAAGAGTAATAACATGATAAATTATCAATTTAAAAAGTGAACATCTAAGTTTATTTAAAGGAAGAATTAGAAAAAAAATTCCAAACATACACGAAAACTCCATGAGAAAGATAGAATTGACTTCAGACATAAAATAAAAAAAAATTCATTATGCGAACATAAAAAAATTCAACTCTGCATGCACGTATACACACACAATTATGCTAGACTTCTGGGTATAGGAACAGTGGTAGAATCCATGTTAACCAAGTTGGGATGAAATTCTTTACATGACAGAATTAATGCATATGTAGAAAATTGGCAGAATTGACGATGGAGAAAAGCTATCATTATTAAAAAAAAAAAAAGCAATCTTCACGTTACTATAGATATGATACAATCTGCCTAATGATTGCTACTCTAGTTCATTGATTAATGCAAAAAAAAAAAAAAGTGATGATACTTTATGCATACAGACACGATTAATTTAACCATACGTATATAAATCTACGTGTGTATATAAAAAAAATCACAAGCTATCAAATTAATTTTGGTACATATGATAGATAATTATATTTGACAAAAAAAATTACTACATTCTCTAAATTTTGAAAAATTAAGATTTCGTACTGATAATGTGTTGTGAAAAGAGAATAGAGAAGTCAATAGACTTGTGTGTATTATAATGAGAATCAAATCCATGTATTTATAGGGAATGAATATATATACATATGGTAATAATATCTAATTTTGCAGGGGTACAATTGTCATTCACCAATAACTTACTATTTACAACAATTATAATTCCCACAAAATGGGGACATAATAATAACGGTCTTGCTAGGGATACATCACCCCTTACACAAGGGGTGACATAATGGCCAAGTGACGCCTCCTCATTGGAGGGGCACCTCGGCTCACATATGGGGCTTCCGCACCCCTCCAATGAAGCGGCGCCACTTAACCATTATGTCACGCCTTGTGTAAGGGGTAATGTACAAGAAGCATTATTCTAATAATAAACCACGAAAAACTACAATGTTGAGAATAATACAAAAGAAAATACTGAAAAAGTTGTATTAGAGGACGTGGTTATCTTCGAAGTAGGGGATAGATGCCCCCACAAGTAAATGTCCGTTTTTTATTAAATCATTTTAACGTGTATTTTCCAGTATCAAATGGGCAATAGTTATTATTATTATTATTCTCTGCTCTAGGTTGCAACTTAAAGCAAGACAGAGACTTTTCTTCTTCCAATTAAGCCAGGTCATGTGAAATTGTGAATTTGTCCTCTCAGAAATTTCCTTATCAAGGAATAGGAACCTCCTGGCCACATATATATATTTTTTACATATTCATACTAATGATCGTTGTTGAAGATTTTAGATTCGAATTTAGAGTACGTTTTGTTAAATACGACTGGCACAAACAAAATCGAATTATTTCTGAAGTTGATGAATTAAACGAAATAACGATAGCCTTTTTGCGCTTAACTCGTTGATTCGTATAGATATCAGATTCAATAGTCCGTGTTTAAAGACGGATCGAATGGAAAACTTGCACGTAGGAATGGAAAGAAAGCAGATGCGTATCAAGCCATTTGTGCCCAAGATCTTGGCTTGGCAAAATTCGGGTTTGATCAAGTCCTAAATGAAGTTTTATTTGTCGGTACAACTGATTAATCGAATTTCTTTTATATCGTGGAATCTCAACCATGTCCGAATAAGAAACAAGGTCATCTGGATGAAGGAATTTCAATCCCGTCGAAACAAAGAATAATGTTATTAGGATTTATGTAAATAGATCTTTTTTTTTTTTTTTTTGATATGAAATTTATGTAAATAGATCTAATGTGGCTAGTAAGACTGAAGTTAAAGGAACAAATTGAATACAAAAATAAAAAATAAAAATAAGAGATTGTTTTTTTCTCATGTCATGTTCAATTTTAAATGAATAAATTGACAAAATCAGGTGGATAGGATCTTTTGCGCAAAGAATTGTCGATCTGAGGCTCAAATACAAAAATTAAAATGATAAGGATGATTTACACAATGTAAACAAGTAATCACGACACTTTTTACATTAGAGTGTGTTTAACTGACTTTATTTTACATGAAAAATGTCTTTTTTTCCCACCAAAATTTCTACTTTTGGAGTGTTTAATGACAATTTTTTCTTTGAAAAATATTTTCCAACTTTCGGTCGCATGATTATATTTTCCTAAAAAATAAGAAAAATATTTTCTTCAGGGAAGGGTGATTTTTGTTTCCCAGGTAATTGACTCTCTCTTTCTTCTCTCTCATCTATCCCTTTTCTCATCTACTCACAAATAAAAAAGGACAAGTATAATATTTCTAAATTGAAAAATAAATCAATCGAACATATTTAATTAATAATTTCCATAGAAATAAGATCTACGCAATTAAATTGTTTAAAATTTATTTCATCACCATACAAATTCTATAATCACAATCAAGCGCACCTTATTATTAAATTGTTTATCTCTAAAATATCGGTCAAAATCCTGTCCCAACCAATTTGCAAATCCCACGTGGCATTAAATATCTTATGAACAGCAAATTAAATCAAAAATTAAGTTTCCTTAGTCAAAACCTTGTATGAATGAACAGAAGATTGTTTTTGTCCATAAATAAGAGGGCGCCTTCAAATCTTCATCACCAATAAATTAAAGGCTGTATCAATTACTATCCCTATTGATTGCATACTCCCCCATTCTTCTGTGTCTCGATCCTTCTGTAAATGTAAATACATGCGAATTATATGTATATATGTACGTATTTCTATTTATATCATCATCATTAATTCGCATAGTAGCTGAACATATCGAGTTTTCGATCAGAATATAGCAGTCATTTTTTTTTTGGGAGAAATTTAATACTTTTTTAAGTTCTGGTCGAGAATTTTGAGGAATCGATGGATGAAAATAGTATTAGTTTGAATCACGGAGTTGACATTGAGAATGATGGAGCTTCGTTATTGGAAAGAAGAGAGAGTAATATGTCGGCGTATTCTGATAGAGAAGGAGCCGTTAGAGAGCCGTTGCTAAAGAGCAGGATCAACACAACATCTCAGATTGCTATTGTCGGCGCCAACGTTTGCCCAATTGAGAGTCTCGATTACGAGTAAGAATTGAATTTTGCTACTGTTTCTAATTTTTTGTCGCAGTATTGCTGGTGGTTGTTTGAGGTTATTGATTCTGAATTTGTTTTGGAACTCTATTGATATACTTTTTTTCTGTAGGGTGTCGAATTTCTGTATGTATTTGTTATAGATTGTCTTCTGTGCAAGACAATTCACTCCGTTTGTGAATTCATTTTGTTCATTTTTCCCTTTTTTACATTTTCAATTTGTAGAAAAAGGGATTTGAGCTTTTGTGGTTCAACTAGACAACCCAGAAAGTGTGACGTGGGATGGAAGGTTCGGATCTTGCTTAATTGATGAAAAATAGATCTATTGAGCTCATTTATAGCATGCTCGGCTTTTTGCGCGAAATTGGCTAAAACTTTTGTCTTTCTCTTGGCAGTATCTTACTTCTCTTTCGCAGCTTTTAAGCTAAGCTAGATATGCTCTTAATTTGTTTGAGGGAAGGATCTTCTTGGTGATTGTATGTGATCTAGAAAAAATGTTTTTATTAATTTGCCCTTCTTTTATAACCAAAATTATTGTCAAAAATTTTTTTGTTTTCCAAATTTGGCTTTAGATTTAAGGGATTGTCCATTCATCTCAGTTTAATTTCATTAAACAAAGATCTTTCTATAATTTTTGGATTATTAGCTGGTTTCAAAGGATTGGATAAGATTTTGTTGTTGAGATGAGTCTGCCTGCAAGGGAAGGAAATTAAAATTGGAAAGCGGAAAAAGACTTTTTTTTTTTTTAACGAGAAGAAGGCTGTTGTGAACATGATTTTTGAATGAAATTGTTTCATCTTGGCTGAACCATTAATTTCGTAATGCTTAAACACCATCTTATCTCTCTCTCTCTCTCTCTCTCTCTCTCCTCATTTTGGGTATACTTATAAATGTTGGTTGCTAACTAGTAATATGCAGTTTAGGCTGATTTTTGTCCAATTATGAAACTTCTAGTTTTGTAGTGGTCCAGTCAATGATCCAAAGTCAGGGTTCCCCTTTCGCCGATTTTAGCCATACCAATTTTTTTGCTGTACTACTTTTGCCTATTTTGGTCGCGTGTTCAATTCATTATCCTTGAATGAGCTTATTGTTGTTTCAATTAGTATCAGCAGCAGCATTGGTTTATGTATTTGAACATAGTTTTCATTTCTTCTCTAGCATAAATTTAGTCGTTCAGAAAATTAATATGGTTTCACTAAAAAAAACACGTAGGCTGATACTGAAAATAATGATCATTCTTATTGGGATGCCATTGACTGGTAAAGGTTCGATGTGATTGAAACTATGTTGGGTAGCCTCCTGGTGCGACTGCTACAAAAAAAACAATCTTTATTTCGGACAATTGGAGTCGTCATAAACATTGATAATTCTACACACATGGTTCTCGATGTTCCACACCTATCTAGTGATGCAAATGACATCTGTTGGCGTGTTCATTTGCAGGATCGTTGAAAATGAACTATTTAAGCAGGACTGGAGATCTAGGAAAAAGGTTCAAATATTTCAATATGTTTTTCTCAAATGGGCTCTTGCTCTTCTTATTGGATTGAGCACAGCTCTTGTTGGCTTCTTCAATAACCTCGCAGTTGAAAATATTGCCGGTTTCAAGCTTCTGCTCACCAGCAATCTGATGCTTGCGGATAAGTAAGTCTAACTTTTACACGACATAGCATATTCTAGGTCCATACAAAATTCAGTAAGTTTTCTGATTAATGACAGGACTTTTTGTCCTTGGGTGCATGATTGACATTATCAAATTGTGTCAATTACTATGTAACTTGTGGTTTCTAATAGCATGCCCTTTATATCATCCATAGTATTCTCTACCAGCCACCATAGATGGTGCTCTTGTTTATGCTGTGTGCCATTATTTGGTGAGTGCTCTTTGTGGTAATGCAGTACATTTAACATGGATACGGACACAGCTTCGGTAGTTCTGAGGTTGAGCTGCATATTTATCTTTTATAGACGTCCTCTGCATGATTGTGGGCAGAGATGGATGTGTAACACTTTTTAATCAGGTGGGAAACGTTTGAGACTAATTGCAGAAATTACAAATTCACCAAGGGACACTGATCTTTTTAAATGAATAATTTCATCTGAAAAGAATTGAACTTATTAATGAATCTTTTCAAAAAAAAAATTCTGGAACGTTTCAAGCACCTTTGAGAGGCCTTTATGGAGAATTGCTATGCGTTGATTTCTCATGCTCGTTATAGTGTTATCATAGGTAATACAACAAAAGCTTCTCTCCTGGACAGTATCCATACTTTGTTTTATCTCTTTTACCTTTTGAAATATGATGAAATATTTGATTCCAGCGCAGGTATTATCAGGCATTTGCAGTGTTTGCTGGTCTCAACATGATTCTGGCCGTTTGTGCTGCTGTGCTATGTGCATTAATTGCCCCTGCAGCTGCTGGATCTGGCATACCTGAGGTGAAAGCCTATCTCAACGGTGTCGATGCTCATTCCATTTTGGCTCCAAGCACCTTACTAGTCAAGGTGGGTATAGATCTTCCTGTGATGCTCCCACCTTTTGTCTTCTGTATCTTATTTTTTCCTTTCCAAAGTTATCAAGTGGAAAACTGTGATATTTTCTGAGTGCATGAGAAGTTACATCTACACCATGTAGGGCAATTCAATAGTTGCCCCCTAAGCCTACAACAAACGAGAAGGGAACTTATAGGGAGGTTTGTTCATAAATACTCCCTTCTAGATCGAAGGTTTCCATTTGAATTGGCACAAAGTCTTAGCGAAAGTTGAAGAAGTGAATTGTTTGTGTAACTTTTCCTTGTTCCCTTCAAAAGTCATTATCATGAATCTTCGTATATCATGCCATACTTAAGGAAGCATGGTTTTGGAAAGAGTCTATTTAATGAAAGAGCGCTTTATTTCTGTACATCACAAAAAGGAAAAAAATGGATCTTCAAAGATGGGTTGTTAAATTAGAAGTAAACATGAAGATCAGGTTTATCCATATACTATATCTAGAATACATTTGCATAGGTTTTTAACACTTGGTTATAAGCGATTAATTTGCCTTCTGGGTAACAGCTCAAGTGTGGGTGACACCATCTTGATGAAATGAAACGGCTATCAGTTAACATGAAAGTTATAAAGAATGGAAAACTGAAAGGTCCAGCATATTCCTTAAACAATGGATCTTGTATTTTTTTCCAATATGCCCTAGTAGAATAAAAGTTGCTGGTGTCCCATTGGGAATTGAATTACCAATGATAACCAAAGCTGTTGCACACAAGTCATACAGTCAGACAGAAATTATGTGAAGGACCAATGCTTTGAAAATATGGTTTTGCAGTTAATAATGCATTGTTATTCTTATGGCATGCCTACGTGTGCAAACTTATTGTGACTTGGAAGGTACTGTTGTATTGCTCACTACTTCTTTATTTATACTTGGCCAAAAGTTGATGGCTTATGTTAAATCACTCTTGCAAATGTAACCACAGTGTCCTTTTGCTATTGAAAACAATTTGCTGCTGCACTCCTTTGTAAAGTTTGCTTTAAGCTGCAGATTGATACGGATCATAGTTTACCAAAATTCCAGAAACTTGAAATCTTTCTTGATGCCTGGATATTATCTAGAGAAATTCATAATAATGTATCTAGTATTACGCATATTCAAACTTTGATTTTCTGATCCATGGTGGTGTAATGGACCTGCTTTGTGAAGTTTTCCATCCTGGAAATGCTCCAGGACCGTAGCATATATCTGAACTAGTTCCAATGTTCCTCAAGAGACAATAGTTCGGTTTATAATATGAAGCTTTATGTCTAGGCCAACCCAAAGGATTAGTTGGTCAGATTTCACTGTTTAGCACTTCTATGGACTGTTGAGTTAAATGCAAGCTTTCAATCTGTTTCACCGTGTTTGCTTAGGACTAATATCAGTTACTAATGCTTATCAATCATTATAGATGCCACAAACTCGTGTAGTTCATTTTCAAGGCATTGCTACCATTCTTTACTTTGTGAACTTTTGAGTTTTAACTGCTGATTATATTTTGCTCCTGTGTTTTTTTCTTGCTTAGACCCTATTTGGTACACATTATTTTTTTCATTCACATTCTTCTACTCATCTTCAACCACACATTCTTCAATAAAATAATATTTTCCATCACATCAATAACTTTTCCTTCATTTTTAACCACACATTCTCCATCAATCTACTATTTAATAATACATTTTTTCAAAAGAATGTGTCCCAAACACACTCTTAATGTGTTACTTTATTATTCAGGATTCAGGAACATTCTTTTTATGGTCTTTTGAGTCTGGAAAACTAAAAGGGCCTTTTAATTTATTTCTCAAAAAGTTAGGTCTTTTTAACTTCTCATTCAGATATCAGTTAGTTTTGTGGATTCTATGACAACTTTTATATTCCATATTACTAAAATACGCCAAACTTCTACAGATTTTTGGTTCAGTTTTTGGAGTTGCTGCTGGATTTGTTGTGGGCAAGGAAGGACCTATGGTGCACACTGGTGCCTGCATAGCAAACTTACTTGGACAGGGAGGCTCTCGCAAGTATCATTTAACTTGGAAATGGCTCAGATTCTTCAAAAATGATCGAGACCGCCGGGATCTGATTACTTGTGGAGCTGCTGCTGGTGTGGCTGCTGCTTTCCGTGCACCGGTTGGTGGTGTTCTTTTTGCTCTTGAAGAAGCAGCCTCATGGTATCTCTCTCTCTCCCTCCCTCCTTCCTTGATATTATTATTTTTAATATAGAATTCGAGAGGCATCTGAACTTTACTCTGTTAAAATTCTTCGAAAAACTATGAAACTACTCTAATTATTCTCTCTCTCTCTCTCTCTCTCTCTCTCTTCCCATCCCTTTCAAATCTGTGCTTGTCCTTTTTTTGCCAACATTTGTTCTGCTCAATTTTATTTCAATATACTCTATTGCTTTGTTAAAGAATTTATGCACATCGTGGTTTTACGCCTTGATGTATGTTATTTTTATTTTAGAATTCGAGAAGCATCTGAACTTTGCTGTTGAAAAATATCTAAATACTATGAAACTGTAACAATTATTCAAACAATCTAAATGCAGACGTGGTTTTTTCTGTAGCTCATTTTGTTACATTAGCAGGTTGTAGCTTGAGTGGATTCCTCCATGTGCTGTCAGTTTGAGGAACTTATTTTTTCCTCTGTGGTATTAGGTGGCGGAGCGCTCTTCTTTGGAGGACTTTCTTCACAACCGCTGTTGCAGCTATGGTATTGAGATCTCTCATACAATTTTGTAAGAGTGGGAAATGTGGGCTATTTGGACAAGGAGGTCTGATCATGTTTGATGTGAATTCAGCAATCCCTTCTTACAACACTCATGATCTACTCGCAATTATGTTAATTGGGGTTCTTGGAGGGCTTTTGGGAAGCCTTTACAATTATCTTGTGGATAAGGTCCTTAGGGCATACAGCATCATTAATGAGTATGCCTATTGAACCCTGCCCTTGTGCACTAATGTTATATATCCATACGAATATATATTATTTAATGGAAAATATCTGTGGTTGAACAAATTATGATTTAACCTATGTATGCTTTTGTTAAAAGTATCTTCTTAGTTTTGAAATGGAAATTATTTGCCCGATATAATCTGCTCTTCTTCCTTATGGAATAAAATGTTAACCTTAAATTTTAATGATGTTCACTTCAACCACCTGGAGACTAATCTGGTGTCAGTTTCCTCTGAATCCCATTTTTAATTTTTGTTCATAATCATGGGAAAGATGCATGTTTTGCTTAACGTTTTCAAAAATGCACTTAGATTTCTTATAATCATTTAGTTAAATTATGTTATCCTATGCTGATAATTTGCAATTACTTGTAGGAGAGGTCCTGCTTTCAAGATCCTGCTTGTCATCATCGTTTCTCTTCTAACTTCTTGTTGCGCCTACGGCCTTCCATGGTTTGCAGCATGCACTCCCTGCCCCACTGGCTTAGACGTGCAGTGCCCCACAATAGGGCGCTCTGGCAACTACAAAAATTTCCAATGTGAGGAAGGGCACTACAATGATTTTGCCTCCCTTTTCCTTAACACCAATGATGATGCCATCCGTAATTTATTTAGCTCAAGAAACAAAAACGAATTTCATATCTCCACTCTATTTATTTTCTTTGCTGCTATATACTTCCTTGGTGTTATTACTTATGGTATCGCCATACCTTCTGGACTCTTTATTCCTGTCATTCTTGCTGGAGCCTCATACGGTCGCCTTCTTGGAAGACTCTTGGGATCTTTTGCCAGTCTTGATGTTGGTCTCTTTGCCCTTCTTGGAGCTGCTTCCTTTCTTGGTGGGACCATGAGAATGACAGTATCTCTCTGCGTAATACTCCTGGAACTTACTAATGATCTATTGATGCTCCCATTAATGATGCTTGTTCTTCTTATTTCAAAAACTGTAGCAGACAGTTTCAACAAGGGTGTATATGACCAAATAGTGAAGATGAAGGGTTTGCCGTACATGGAAGCCCATGCTGAACCGTACATGAGGCAGCTTGTCGCTGGAGATGTTTGCTCTGGTCCCTTGATTACATTTTCCGGTGTTGAGAAAGTAGGTAATATATTGCATGCTCTGAGGATGACCAGGCATAATGGTTTTCCTGTGATCGATGAGCCACCATTCACTGATGCACCAGAATTGTGTGGCTTGGTTTTGAGGTCTCACCTGCTAGTTTTGCTCGATGCAAAAGAGTTCACAAAGAACCGGGTCTTGACAAGATCTGAACATCTAAGGATGTTTCGTGCCTTTGATTTTGCGAAGGCAGGGTCTGGAAAGGGACTTAAGGTTGAAGATTTGGACATCAATGAGGAGGAAATGGAGATGTATGTTGATCTCCATCCAATTACTAATACATCTCCATACACAGTAGTAGAGACTATGTCTCTAGCCAAAGCTGCTGTCCTCTTCCGGGGACTTGGTCTCAGACACTTGTGTGTTGTCCCAAAGACCCCAGGGGTAAGAAAATTTGTTGTTTTCTAATATTTACTGTGATTTGAAAATGTCAACATCTCACCATAATTTTTTGCTTTTCTTTGAGTGCTGAAGGAAATTGATAGATGTAATCATGTGTTGGTTTAATGATTTGCAGAGGCCTCCAATTGTTGGAATCTTGACTCGACACGACTTTATGCCAGAGCATGTTCTGGGACTCCACCCAGATATCCATCCCCACAAGTAAGCCGCACAATGAATCATATATGCCCTACGTCTAGGTTGACACTAAACATTTTCTTGAAGACAAGCGGCCAAAAGAAGGGTGTCGTGGTTTTGCCTGACTACGAATTCTTTCTCAACTGGCTTGCAAGGTTTGACGGCTCCATTCCCGACATTCATCTATATAGTTTCCCATTTATGAAGGACTTAGATTTATTCTACATTGGACATGTAGAAAATAATGTAATCTTTATTATTTCGAATCTCTAGTTAGGAAATAGACATTTCAATTAACGCCAGTGATGACGTTGCATAAGGTTGAACATTTTCTCACAATTGTTAGAGCAGAATGTCGATGATGAACACTAACTATTATATCCTGGACTAAAAATTTACATTGACAAACCAGTCAACCCTCAGAGGTGATTAGCTTCTAAAAGGTATACATGACAACAATTCACAATTGTTAAACAGCAAGAAGGATCATTATTTAATATGCAGAAACCTCCTCGGGTCAATAAATCTGCAACGTTAATGCCTGCATAATATCAAACAGTGAGAGACGCACCATTGTCCGCAGATGTAAGATTGAGAATCATTGTAGCCGCCTTTGGAGCCCTGTTAAAAATGAGGAAACTTAAATTAGGAAAGCAGAACCCACACCCCTCAGCAACAAATGAAATTCTCAACCTGAAAGCCTAGATTTTGATAAAATAGAAATTTAAAAAAATATATCAAACGGACATGGGGTCAACACCATCATTTCAAAAATATCATAGAAAAATAATTTGTTTGAAGGGATACTTGAAAAATCCCTTGTGTAATGATAAAAGAAAAAGTACACGAATTTTCTTAAATTTGTTTTCTAATATACCTTAAATGCTAGAGAAGAAAAACACAATATTATTATTGGTACATGCTATGTATTTAGTAACTTATTGTTAAAGAAAAATATCTTCCAACTAAAAGGTTTGTTTGCTGCAGAATTTTCAAAACAACTACTCAGAGATCAGTTTTCATGTCAAATTTACGCCTAAATCAATGAACCGAGCAATTTCAGATCCTTAGATTTGTATAATAGGATTAATGTTGACAATTTTACAACTAAATACGCAACTACAGAAGAAGTTTTAATTTTCTAAATCGTACTAAGAGTGTGTTTGAGCCACATTATTTTGGAAGAATGTATTTTGGAATAATAGATTGATGGAATCGTACTAAAAGGTTTGTTTGCTGCAGAATTTTCAAAACAACTACTCAGAGATCAGTTTTCATGTCAAATTTACGCCTAAATCAATGAACCGAGCAATTTCAGATCCTTAGATTTGTATAATAGGATTAATGTTGACAATTTTACAACTAAATACGCAACTACAGAAGAAGTTTTAATTTTCTAAATCGTACTAAGAGTGTTTGAGCCACATTATTTTGGAAGAATGTATTTTGGAATAATAGATTGATGGAAAATGTGTGGTTGAAAAAGAAAGAAAAGTTATTGATGTGATTGAAAATATAATTTCATTGAAGAATGTGTGGTTGAAAATGAAAATTTTAATGTGGCTCAAACGGGGGCTAAAGCGGTCTACAAATACACAAGGTACACAGAGAGAGAGAGAGAGAGAGAGAGAGAGAGAGAGAGAGAGAGAGAGAGAGAGAGAGGAAATTTTTACCATGAATCGGGAGTTTGATACAGAGCAGCTGAACTGCCAAAGCATGACTGAAGCATTTCAGTGTTTATTACCCCAGGATTAAGCGCAACCATTGCCATTCCAGGTGGCAACTCCTTCGCCGCTGCCCTTGTCAAACCCTCCACTGCCCATTTTGAAGCACAATATGGTGCTACCTGTAAGTTTTAATAAAGTTCCATTAAGTAATTAACATGGCCAAGAGGTCAGGAACCAAATGCTCAGGACTTCAACAATTAAGATTTGGAACTGTAAATATAGGTCCATTAGTCATATCAATTACAAGTTGACGAGAGAACAATAGAATATAAACTACACCACATCGAGAGTATGTTATTAGTTAGGGCTTAGGGGTAGGCAAAAATATAACCAAAAACCAGATGAACTGGCCTGGATGTTGTTGTTTAGATAAGTAAGAAACAAAGATTATATTTTGACCGTCTCAAACTAGGAACTGGACGTTTTGGTTCGGTTTTGGGTCAACAGTGAACAACATAACTAAACAGGTTACTCAGCCCCTGTTTGTCTCCCGTTCTTCTGAAACTCTTCTTTTCACGTTCCTATTTTCATCCACACATTCACAAAATAAAATATTCTACATGTAAACCCAAAATTTTTGCCTTTTTTTAACCACACAGTCTCCAAAAATTCAGCATTCAAAACAATGTTTTTCCAAAAAAATGGCCACCACTTCTTTTCACGTACCTATTTTTATCCACACATTCACAAAATAAAATATTCTACATGTAAACCCAAAATTTTTGCCTACTTTTTAACCACACAGTCTCCAAAAAATCACTATTCAAAACAATGTTTTTCCAAAAAAAGGACACCAAACAGGGGCTCAATTTTTTTCCTTCCGAGTTTTTCCAACATTTAAATATATGTAATTTTTCTAAATGGTAGATAGATTTAATTACAATGCACCCATCCACACCTAATCTAGCCCATTTCTAAATCACCAAACCACCCAACTCTCCCATTCAGTTTGGTTCAGTTCCCTTCTGTTACATAACCTGACTGCTTATTTGTGAAAGAACCCAAGTTTAACCGGTTCTTATAATAACTAGACTGTGTCCACCCTAGTATTAGTTATCAACTGATAGTGTTAGTGATAACAAGATCCCCCGCTAAAAAACACTCGTATCTAATATATCAAGCAGTAAAAAATTTATGTGCAAGAACATATTGTTTCATAAGATTAGAATATACTGTGCAAGATATAAAATTTTGAGAAAGATAAACATAACATTCCAAATTACCTGGGCAGCAGCGGATCTTCCCCATCCAGATGACATGTTAACAATTATCCCTTGCTTCTTCTCGGCCATAATGGGAATGAAGTGACGCAACATATTTGCTGTCCCCTTGATATTAGTATCAATGACAGCATCAAATTCATCCATTGGAACCTCCCATATTCTATTATTCCTATTTATTGTGCCAGCATTGTTCACTGTAAAAGATTCATGTGTTAGATCTAGTATCAATTAGTAAAATGACAAGACAAGTGAGGTCTAGAATTCAATTTAGATAAATGCAAATCTGTTCCAGCACTTGCAAAGGAAAAGGGAGAAAGGAACCATTCCACCCTTCATATAGAGAGGTATAAGCCTTCGACATAGTAACTTCGTATATGATATAAATAAAGAAATGTGCAGGTGAAAAAATAACATCAATGAAATGTCAGATTCAGCTTGTGTATTATCAAAAGTAGCATAATCAAACACTAAGAAGAAGAAAATTAAAAACTAGAATGGTATTCAAAGAAATGGAGGCAAGCAGCACAAAATTATTGTAATGTCAGTTTGCAGAGGAAGAGTAGTGTAGGACAACTAAAAAATACTATCTTAAATCTTGGGTAAGAAGTAATCCACTCTTAAATCATTTTGCTTCTCTCCTCTGACTGAAACTGGACATTTTTCTCTTTCATTGCATCATTGCAAGAAGAATACACCTTCTGACCTTCAGAAGGAAATGTTTGAAAAGCCTGTTGAGCATTAAATTTGATTCTGACCTTCAGGAGGAAGAGGAGCAAAACTCATATAAGATTAATGGCGTACTAACTATATAATGACTTTCCATCAATCGGTTATATCAATTCATGTGACTGGCGACTATGATTTTATTTTCTTCGATAATGCCTACCTTGGAAATTACTTAGGTTGTGCCTGGGATGTAACTTCACACAATATGATGTTAATCCACAGCAAAATACCTCCTCGGATGATATTGTTCCCAGATACTAGCATCTCTAAATTGTGCTACACACTACCATCATTGTAGTAAAGTAGCACGAGATAACCTTATAACATCCAATTTCTTTTAGGAAAATTTGGCAAACTAAACTCATCCACTAACAAACTATAGGCTACATTCAACTGCCCATAGCTCACAGAATTGTGCCACTAAAATATCTTCAGTCATCTCAATAACAACCAATTATATGTACAATTGTAAATTAAATGTACCTATAATATCGGGAAAAGCCTTCTTTTCCACCACTGAGCGTGCCAGCTCTTCAACGCAGCTGTTAGACCTCTATAAAGTTAACCCCGTGCGTCAGAGACAGATATATGAACACTGTAATCGATTAAACGCAAACATAAACGAATTTCGAGAAATGCAAAACTAATTACCACGTCGACGTTCATAACAAGGTGTTCATTGATATTCTTGCTGCTATCGGAAGAAATAGAGGAGGCAGAGGATAGCTCCGATTGGAGAGCGGAGAGCTTCTCTTGAGAACGGGAGCAGCCGATTACAGTGTGGCCGCGCTTGGCCAATTCCAATGCTAGGGCTTTGCCGAGACCTCTGCTCACCCCTGTTATCAGCACCGTTTTCTGAGCTCCCGCCGCAGTCGCCGCCGCTCCTACGATGTTCATGGCTTTTGCCGTGGGTAATGGTGGTGTAGTCATGTCGCAGCACTTAACCTTTTTCTGTGACTGTAACTGCTTTGAGTAGTTGCAGCGGCCACGGTGCACGTTTGGAGTTTAAAAATACTTATTATTTAAAATAATTATTTTTTTCTTAAAAAACTATTCTTCGTAACACCCAAGATCCCGATATCAGAACTATATTAATATGTAATGTTTAAAATGACGAATTGAACGGGGTAAATGACTGATCTTGCATTTGCATCGCCATTAAACACAACAATCGACCTGCTACAATCACGAGATCTAATCACGAGACAATGATCTTATCTCTTCGCTCGATTCTATGTCTCATTGCATCATCGATTATCCATTGCTCTTCACCACGTGTTAGACCGCCAATGGGTACAATACACGTTATGCTTGCCACCTATGATTGCGTGCTACATCAATGTTTGTGTTACTTCAGCCCTGCATGTGGTGCACCTTCATCATCGGCTTTATTTAATGCCTCGTCACGCGGTGCCTCACACGTGATAATTTTTTAACTCGCGAAGTGTGTCTTTGCCTTGCGCGTTCACCTTTGAGCGCGAAATACCTTAATCCTTTCGTTGACGCCTTTTAAATTTTTAAAAAGTTTCCCCCCTTCTCCCGCAACACACATGAATACTCCCATAACCCAACTTTCCCAATGACTCTTTTCCTTTGACAAAAATCTCTAGTGATGTTTTAAGCATAAATCTTTCTGTTCAAATCTTCCGTATCTCTGACCTATACGCATCATTTCTTGGCTCTTTTTTCACTGCAAGAAAACCATTTTCCCACGTCTATAAGTTAGTCTATGAATTTCTTCTTTTTTTCATTTCTATTTTGTTGAACACATTTAAGGTCGTATTAGATAAGCATTTATTATGGTTAGATGTAAATTAATCAATCTGATGCGAGATAATGGAAGAAACCTCCTATAAAGTCTGAGTTGTTGACCATTCAGTGGGTCGAGTACTTGTAATGACTCCAAACTCGTCAAAACCCTAAAATTGTTTATTTTATTCTCCGACCATGTATATTGAGCCCCTTAAGCCACATGAATGGCTCCCTCTCGACCACGGGGGCGAGGTCACCATTTATCTTGATAGATTGTAAAATATTAAACGTTGTAATAAAATAATATAGAATTCTTTTTATTGTTTCTTTTAAACTGAACCAAATGCATTTTTCTTATTCTTTCTTTTCTTAAACTTGTCATTAGAGGGACTCGCCAAATAAGAACTTTATGTTCTCTCTTACTTCTTTTTGCACATAATATGAAATAAGTTAATTAAGAGTCCACTCCACATTTGACAGTTGTAAACTAACCTTAAAATAATTGAATTGTGCAGGAAAAGAAATCAAAACCAAATGCACGAGCAAGTTATCAGGCAGCTCAAAGTTTAATGCCTTTAATTTTGAAGATGATACATCTCCATGTTGTACTTATGTTTTCTTCAATCTTATACTTAAGTGAAACTAAGTTTGTTATTATAGCCTTTTGCAAAGCATTTTCCAACCTCTTTAAGAAACTTGTTATCAGCAGTTACCCTATTAGATATAGGGCCCTTAATGTTATTGGAATTTTACGTTTCATGATCATAAGACTCATACAATTTGAACAACCCTGCTTATCAGAGTTCTGTTTTTATTAGTGGAACTTTTTATCTATAAGTGTAGTAAGTTGTTCAATCCTTAAAGCAAGATCTAGATTCATGCAGTCAAGAACAATATTAATATTCTCGCTCGAGTCCTTCAAATTTGGTTCCGCTAAGTACATAAATGGAATTGATGTTGGTAGATATTACAGAAGTAGATGGATTCTCTGAATAGAGAACTTGAACCTAAACAACATGTTCATATGTGAATTTGTATTAGTCATTGTACATAAATATCAACTTGTAAATTGTAGTCTTGGTGTAATAATCAAATATTGACAATAAACTATGTCAAACAACAAATCTATCTTTGGACTGACTTATTGTTCACATAAAAAAAAAAAAAAAAAAAAGAATTTTACAATTGTCACATATTTATTATCACGAGTATGTACGTAATTTGGCTAAATATTTACATTCCTTTCTGCTGGTGAATATCTGCATGAATTACAAACACACAATCATCCTAATATTTTAAATAAATCAATTTTGATAAGAGATGTTACTTTGGTAACATGTTGTTTCACTATTTTGAAAAATTAGAAGAAAACTTTAGTACTAAGATTTAAATTTGATTGCCCTTTTTTTTTTTTTCCAAAAGAAAAAAAATTTATGTACAGTAAGACAGCTCTACCTTGGTAGTGCCCAGGTAGCGACTGGGTGTTGCGATGCCCAATTATGGGCGCGGCAGCGCTGTGGCACTACTACTATTAATGGCTCTATTGCGTTGCCCAGCAATGCTGTAAGCTTGAAAATTCTCAACAAATCCAAAATTTTGAATGCGGGGCTAAAATTCACATTTTAAAAATTGAGAAATCCAAAGTATTGATTTCAACCATAAAATTTTCTTTGAATCTCAATGGTTTAACATGGAGTTTGCTTTGATACCACTTGTTAGATTTTATTAAAATTTTAAATCTCAAGAACTTGAAAATTATCTTCCATATTGCTAACAGCCTGTCTGGGTGGGCTGAAAAACTGGATTAAAATTACTTTTATGACCGTTAAAAGGAGCAACGGTTACATTTCCACAGATTGCGGCGGGCCTTGGTGAGAAACGGTCATAAACCAATGGCTGAAAAATCAATTTTCAAAATGTGAAAAGCCCTCCCAGACAGACTCTAAGATTGTTTTGTCAAATTACAAAGAGAATTATTAAGTGTGAAACATACTTTGATTAATTGGGAATGATTCTTTAATATCAGATCTTGATTCCGAATCTTGAATTTCGTGTTTTTATTATAACTTTTAACCTTGATTGCTTGTTCTTGATTTGTTGTGTGTTATTGATCTTCTTCTTCAATATGTTTTTTATTAACATTCTTGTATTCGTGAGATGACACATAAAATGAAAATAACATATAAATTGTGGACCATAACTTTATATCTATCCATAAGTATTTTGGCCTATTTTGAAATACGACCCCAAAGGAATTCAAGCTCTACATATATTTAGACACATACTTTAATTAGACACCCAAAGTTCAATAACTCTAATCCTTTACTATATCACTCTGAATGAGTTTAACCTTATAAGATAGCATTTAATACACACATAATTATTTATATATATTGGCCCATACGACAAATTAAAATTCCTTTTTGATACTTCAATGTGCAGATGATAGCCAACAGAATTCCATTGTTTGACTCTTTGTTTGCTTTCACAGTCCAGGTATTTAACTTTTGCTCTTAGATAAAAGGTCACCATAGTCGAGTGGGTTATGGATAACTACTAGTTATGAGTTATCTGTAGAAAGTGATATAGTGCTGCCTGGAAGCTGAAATAAAAGGGAAGAATCTTGCATCAATAACAATACATTGGCATGTATTATTTGCTATCTGACTTGAAGCATTGAAAAAAGCAGCCAAGAATATTAAACACACATCCGAACACTCCTCTAGCCCTTGCCTTGGTCGATTCATGAACAGTAGGAATGCTATTAGAATCCCACATTGGTTGGTGATATTTACAAGATCCACTTAATAAGATGGGGGCAATCCTCCCATAACAAGTCGATTTTGTTAGGTTGAGTTAGACCCAATATCCTTTCTAATATGGTATCAGAGCAGACTCATCAGTTTTGTAATGTTGAGTGTACCCAATATTGATTTGTTTACAATTGTTTGCCATGGTCCACGCTGTGCATGAGGGGGCATATTAGAATCACACATTGGCTGTTGATATTTACAAGATCCACTTAATAAGGTGAGGACAATCCTCCCATAACAAGCTGATTTTGTTAGGTTGAGTTAGACACAATATCCTTTCTAATAAATGCCATACACAGGATTTGGAATCATGTATTGTTGATAAGAAGTGGGATATTCACTGGTGATCTTAGAATCAGTATATTCTCGTCGTGGAACAAATTGAGCTTCGCTTGAATTGTACGACCCCGCATAAGATGTATTGTCTTCGGATATTAAAATGGCCTCGTGGGATTGCTCGTACTCAAGCCACTCCGATAAGGGTGGAGCAGAGGGCTGAACATGTTGGTGGCATTGCCAATGGCAATTACAGTAAAGTGATGGAGGCTGCGGTAGGCGTGAGGGTGGAGGTGGATTTTCCAAGAAATAAGTCTTTTTCCTCTTCTTTCTTGACCAAAACTTGAGCTTCTTCATGGTTTTCATCACCTTCATTTGGCTTCTTCAGTGGCTGGAGAATTCTAGAGTACATGGAATGTAAAATGGCCAAAGTGGGGAAGGCATTGGTAGAGGTATCTTTTGACAAAGTCAACTTTTTAAATTCAAAAACTTCAATTTTTTCAAACTTTCTGACCGTTACCATTCCAGTTTTTGGCCGCCCACCCTGTTATGTCTAGTGCTTTTTCATTTCACCTTTTCATCTTTGTGTTTTGAATTTTGAATTCATTTTGAGTGTTCATTTTGAGATTATTAAAAATATATTATTTTTAACATTTTGAAAACACACAAAACGCGTTTGAAAAATTTTGGTTTGACTATAACTGAAAGCACTCAAAATGACAAATTTGTGGTTTTTGATTTTTTTTTTTTTTAAATTTAACTTGTTTTCAAAAACGCGTTTTCGAAAATAAAAAAAAAAATGCGTTTTCACTGTTTTGAAAAATTGAAAATAGAAAACGACTTAAAAATGATAAAGAAAACAAGTCCTTAAATTTTAAACCATGTTTGGTAGATCTATATTTTAATTTAAATTAAAATCAATAATTAATTTTAACCATACATAAAAGGTTCAATAGAGTCAAACGAAAATTTTACTAAGAAATATTAAAATAAGAAAATGATAGAACTTGCGTTTTTGCTCTAAAGACGGATTAAAGTTTATTTTTAATAAATTATAAAGGGGAAAACATTTTTGAACTTAAGGTATAAAGTTTCCTACACTTTATGAAATCATTTTGCCTGAAAAAAAAGATAAAAAAATGAAATTATTTATATAAATCATATCCCAATCACACACGGCTCTCTCTCTCTCTCTCTCTCTCTCTCTCTCTCTCTCTCTATATATATATATATATATATATATATATATTTGAATCCAAACCTGAGCTTGTTTGGTAGAGATTAAAATCGGTTTAAAATTGAAAAACTAGCCGTTATTGTTGACTTTTATTAGACAAGTGAGACCCAATAACGGCTATATTTTCAATTTTAATTGGATTAAAATCCCTCCCAAACAAGCTTCTAATGTTAGCAGCCTAGGCTCTAGGGTAGGGGCGCATAGAAAATGTACCGTCTAGTGTCTAGGTAGAAAAAAAACTTGTCTTATGTTCGTCTAGGCGAAAAAAGGCACACATTTTATTTTGTTTGAGTGGTATTTTGTGGTTTGAAGTTCAATTCGACAAAATATTCAATCATTGCTAAAATAGTAAAACTTATAAGTGAAAAAAATAAGTTCAACGAATTTTTTCTATAACCTAAACTTAACCTACGAGGTTCGAGCATAGCTTTGGCTACCCATAAATAAGACATTATATTGATTATAGATATTTATGATTTTTTAGAACTTTATAAGTCAAGGTTTATATTACTTTATTGATTTCTAATTAAAAATAAGAAAACACGATTAGAGATAGCAATTTTTCCCGCCCCGCCTCGATTGAGGAAAAAAAAATCCGCCCTGATCGGGTTGACGGGGCGGGGGCAGAGATGCCCAGCTCCGAATCCGTCCCGTGAAGAATTTAAAAAAATTTGTTTTGAATATTATTTGTTTTGGACATTTTTTATTTCAAGTGCTTGCTTTGGATATTGATGTAATTAGTTTGAACATTATTTGCTTTGAATTTTAAAATTTTGAATTTATATTTTAACAGGAAAAAAAAAACTAACAAATGGGGCAGGAAATATGACAGACCCGTGCCCCGCACCGGCCCCACCTCGTTTAAGACGGGGCAGGGGAGTGGCATGGCGTGGTGGGCCGGGGCGGGGCACGAACCCGCCCCGTTGCCATCACCAAACACGATTGACTCATAAGGCATGGACCTCCAAATAGATTTTTAGTAGATTTTGATAAAAATTACTGAAATGTGTGATTAAAAAATTGTTAGACCCGTGAAATATATGGTTAAAATTGATTGTTGATTTTGACTTATAGCATGTTCGAGTCTCATTTTTAAGTAGAATGCATTTTGGAATAATATATTGATGGAGAATGTGTGGTTAAAAATGAATGAAATTTTTTTGAGTTTTTTATAATATTATTTTATTGAAAAATGTCTGGTTGAAAAAAAAAAAGAGAAAAATGCGTTTAAAAAAAAACGAGGATGAAACAATGTCTTGTATTAAAATCTGAAAAATCTGAATTTTAATTATTTGAACATTGGACCATCAAAAAGCTACAAATTATGTTGGCGCCTCCGAATTCGAATTCATCTATCTACGATCAGTTCACGAGCGCGGGGATTAAAACCCTAGGTTTCACTGTAGATTTGACAAAGAGAGAAAAAATATTCCTCAAAACTGAAACTAGCTAAAATGATTCTCAGAACACCACCGGCGAGGAAGCGGAGGGCTGAACCACAGCTGCCGGAAGACAATAATACCAACAGTCCAAGCTCAAACAGACAGCAGCTGGTGATTTACGAGGACCATCCTGTTGTGGAATCTTCGCACGATCATTCGACTCCTATTACCACCGACCAAATGCTCTGCACTTATCAATGCCGTCAAATGGTATGACAGATTTGCTTTTGGAATTCAAATTTTCACGTTCATTATGTTGGATACTTGAGATTAATATTGTGAGTTATTATATTTATGTTTGTGTAAATTTTTAATCTGTAACTGTATAATGGATATTTTGTGCCTCATTAAACTGTAAGATGGAAAATAGTAATTAGTTGCAGTGTCTTTTTCTTTTTGTTTAAATTTGACCGTAAAACGTTTCCAAAAGATATATTGAACTGTCCAAAATGGGAATTCAACTATGACTTGTATTCTAAGCATAATACAACTAGTGGACTTTGAAACCACTGTTAAGCTTAGACGTTGGATAATTATTTTAGCTTGGCTAATTTTGCAGTATGTATAGTGTCTTTCTAATGGTTCCCACTATTTCCTGTAGTCACTCTTGTGGTTTCCCTTAATACTTGTGTGCTCTTGGGACCCGAGTCGAAATTTTTATGTCATGTGTAACTTGCTCCTGTTGTAGGTTAAATCAGAGTTTCTGGATGCTCTAAGCAGTGCAGAAAAGCAAGCACACCATTATCAATCTAAACTAGAAGCACTGAGTGGTGATTTCTCCAAAGCGGGTGAGTGTCAAATGAATTGATCTTATCACAGTTATAAGATCTATGCTGATATACACACAAAAGCTCTTACTAGATTGCTTGATTCCTACTTTTTACCTTTTCTATTTCTTCTGTTCCTTAGATATGTTACCCATATTCTTTTAACTTCATGAATTCCCATTATTTACAATAAAAATATAGCTTTAGCTCACCAGTTTGCTATTCATTAATGTGGAGTGCAGGAATAAATTGTCCCTTGTCTCCTCCTAAAGAAGTTACTTTGTTTCATAGACAATGCATTACGTGTTGAAAAGATAAATCAGAGTTAGTTTTTTTGAGCAAGACGAAATGACTACTGGTCAAGAATCTAGTAGGTTGTAAGGGATATATGCATCAGCTAAAATTGAGCTTTAGCATAAAAATGAGTAGAACTTTGAGCAGTATAGTAACCAGGGTATCTTTGACAAGGAATAAGAGCTTCTTCACAGTTCAAACTCCTTGCTGTTAGTGGGATAATTAGTTTGGCTCCTTATTGCTGACTCTTGGGCATAGGTCTTGGGTTCGAATCCTAGGAGACGCGATAGAAAGCCATGAGAGTGTAAGTGGGCAGATGTCTCCCCAAATCGAATAGTACCTAAGATATAATGGCTTGGACATAAGGCCTAGGTCATTACAAATATCATGGGTTAAGAAATTTCTTCACTGGTTGCCATAATTTGGTTTCACTTTTTTCTTATTGCCAAGTATGCAGTATCATTTACTTAGCTAATCCTTTCTGTCTCTTGATTTTTGCTCTACCTCTTTGGCGAAGATGCCATGTTTGTTTTAAGTACGATTTATGGAGAAGTTCTTGTCAAAATTCCCATAGTGGGAGGAATATAGCCTCTTGGTTGCGTTTGAGATCCAGTTGGTTTGCAATATTGTTTTTCCTTGCTTCTCCAGGGTTTTTGGTATATTATAAGGGTTAATGGCTTTTCAAATGTTTTCATTTTCTTCTTTTTCATAATTTAGTTTTTTTCAGTATCAAGTTTGGTTATTTGGAATATGTCACTAACTTGTATGGTGACCTGAGCTTTACTCCTTTCAGAAGCAGAGAGAAAGAAATTTCGAGATCAATTCTTTAATGCAGAGCAAGAGCTTGCTGCTGCTAAAGGGCGTGAACAGATGCTGCAACAGCAACTCCGGAAGGAAGTTGATTTTTCCCAAGAACAACTTAAGAAACAGATACAATCCTACAGTGAAATCGAGGTGCAAAAATGTGTTCTATTTTAACTTCATGAAATTGTGATTGTGTTTTTTGGAACTTTTCATGTCACATAAATATAAGAAGACGATGTGTTGTGTACGACTTCATGCATGATGCAAATGTTTCATTTTTGTATTTTAGTTATCCAAGTGATAATGATGATGATGATTTTACTGGGTAAATTTTCAGTTTTTCTAATCCAAATTTTATGTGGATCAATGTTTTTGTTGTACGTGAACTACAATCAAGTATACCTCTCTCTCTCCTTGACTGATGAAGCTAGTGAAACAACTCGTAGATGAGTTCAGAATAATCTGTTGATATCTTATCCCTAAAGGGCATAACCCATAAGTTACGCTATTTGTGTTATTGGTCAGACGACACATCTGGCAGTTGGTTGTTTCTTTTCTTTTGGACATCATTTATTTATTTTGGTTAATTTGGGTATTGTACCGTTTTCGCCTTGTGTTATAAGGTGCGTTGTAAATGCTCATCTTTTGTTTTTTTGTAGATAAAGTTGCGAAGCGAGATGGATCTTCGCAAGAAGGCAGAGTCATCTGCAGCCATCGCTGAAGAAAAAGCAAGCGTTTTAGAGGGAAAACTAAATACTCTATCAGAAAGCATAGAAAGGGAAAAGAGTCGTCTTGAAAATGAGCTTACACAAATGAGAAGTGGATCAAAGCTTTCGATTGCCAGAATAAATGCAGACGTCAGTATACCAATCTTTTACTGGGAAAAAAGACGTCATTCTTTGTCATGTTAAATTCTAAACTTTTCATCTTTCTCTTCAGCTTGAGAGAATGGAATGCAAAGCTAAAAATGCCGAGAAAGAGTCAGCACTGCTGAAAGAGCAGCTGGAAGAACTTAAGAAGCGTCTGAATGAGGTAAATCACTTTACTTATTCATAGTTTGGAAAATTTCGCCTTATTTATTTGATCATACACTAAAATCCACTCTAATGACTGAGCTCACATGGCCATTTTTCCTTTTTCTTTCAGCACGTGGGGGGTAGGGGGAGGAATTCCAAGTTGTTATCTCACTAGTGTTTTACGATTCTTCCTTAATTTTGCTCACTGGATCCTGCTGCGAATGTGAGGCATGTGTTTTGATTCTCATGCAAGGATTGAAAAAAGGTTAAATTATGGTAGAATGGGTCTAAGTTACATGCATTTAGGCATTAGGTAGAGTTAAGCGAACTTGGCTTGGAACTAACAAATATTTTAGGGTGATCAATGTAATCAGATATCTACAACTTTTGAGATTCAATATGTAAAATGCAAAGATTTTCCAAGTGTATACATTTATGAGCATGACCAGAATTTTAAAATTTAGGTTTGGGGGAAGGGTCCAATGAACCCCCATCCCCTTGCAAGTTCATCTCTTAGAGTAATATTGATGGCGTTTTCATCTTATAGTTAACTGGATGATAACACTGCTTGGTATTTATTACATGCTAAGTCCCTTACTTGTATGGCTTCAAATTAGAAACGAGATAAGGTCACTGAAGATATAAGATTTATCCTGAAATTTTCATTTTGCAATATGAAATAACTGTAAATGTAATATGGCAAATGCTAGATGCCATATTTTTGAAGTATAGCTGATTACCTTATTGCATTGTGACATGACTCGTGATAATGTTTCAAAGCAGTGTTTACGTGGGATAAGTTAAATTACCTAGAACTGGAGAGTAATTGTCTGTTGATTTGACCCATGAATTTCCATTGTCTAACTTGTCGCACTACACATTTCTGCATTTAATCTATCTTTATCATTTAATTTGTAATAGAATGACACTGTTGTCTTTACTCATCAGTGCACGGAGGAAAAATTTGAGGTGGAAAAAAGGTTATCGAGGTTCACATCTCTGAAGACTCCTTCAAAGGACGCTGATTTGTTGGTGAAGCATTTGCAGGAAGAACTAAGGAGCTATGTAAGTTTTATGTTTTCATTCATTTAGCCTGTATATTTTGCTTAATTCCTTGGTTACCGTAAACTATAGGTAGAAAGCAAACTTTTAAAAAGTACATATAATACCATGGTTATATATTGAACCCTCCCCCTCTGGAAACCCAAAGTTGAAGAAGAAAGATGGACACGGAGGAAAAGGGGACAAGTACAACTGCCTACTGAAGTTCTATAATATAACCTACTTTATATTTTCTGCAAGCTATAAATTGCCTTCACGTTCTTTGTTGAAGATAGTAACCCATTTAGAAACAAGATAATATTGATGTAAATTTGCTTCGAAAGAATAGTCTACGTTGTCAAGTGGTAGGTAAGGTTTCAGTATTAAGCATTGCAGCTACCAGATTATTTGTTTTGTCTACAGGGCTGATGAGCGTCGACCTATATTTAATTTTCAGGCCTAAGGACATTGGCTTTGATCTCCTTTATTACATAGAGTAATCTAGTTTGCACATTTTCTTATATATATATATATATTTTGCAATAGGTTTTTTTTGGGAATAAATCAATCATCCAATTTTCTAATTGAACTTTTTTCAATGTATTTCAGGAGTGTGAAGTGCGCGAAGCCAGAAAGATCATATCTTCTCATGAAAACGTTGACTTGTTGAAAGAGCAGTTACTAGAGGAAAAAGGTCGCAGAGAAAGGGCAGAGTCAGACCTGCACAAGTTATCAGACATCCAGCTAACTGTGAAGAATTTGGAGGATGACTTGTCCAAATGGAAATCAATGATTAAAGACATTCCTGGCCTGTCACATGCTGATGATATACCTCTCAAATTTGCAGCTTTACAGAAGTATATAACCTGTTCATATAAACTTCATTTCTGCTATCGACTAGAGTTTCTAAAAGTAAAATATAATCTTGAGGAATAAGTTCTGTTCTTTAATATCCATGCTTTACATTTTGCTGCAAATTACTAACTACAACGAGTTTGGTTCATAAATAATTTTCAAAGAAAATCAGTGCTTCATGTAACCAATATAATTCTATCTTCTCATTAAGCAAATAGATGTCAGTTAGCAAATATGATCAACCCCATTTTACCCTGTCGGTAATGTTGTTTCTGAGAAATGATATTGGTTTATTATTAGCTTAATTCCCTGTTATTTGGGGAGCAGTGTTGAATTTCGTAAAATTATTTATATAGTCTATCTTTGTGGTCTCTATTAACATCTTTGTTGGCTCATGCAGAGAGTTATATGATAGCATGATGAAAGTGGGTGATGCCCAAGCACGTTTGAAACAAGTAGAAGTTGCTCTTGATACCACATTGCTTGATAAAGA
The DNA here is from genome assembly GCA_035079005.1 of Fraxinus americana. Taxonomy (NCBI): domain Eukaryota; kingdom Viridiplantae; phylum Streptophyta; class Magnoliopsida; order Lamiales; family Oleaceae; genus Fraxinus; species Fraxinus americana. The sequence continues at coordinate 5,129,609 of CM068714.1, read as the reverse complement.
AAGTGCAGAAACTGAGGCTGCACTGGCAAAAGAGAGGGCAGAATTATCCAAATCTGAAATTAAAAGGCTAAAATTGATGGTTAGTGAGTTTTATCCATCTGATGTGATGACAATCTGTCATTATTTGGTCCATCATTGAGTTCTACTATTAGCCTGAATGCCTGATGAGCTAGCTAAAGTGCTTGATGACATTGATGGTTTTTTTTAAACTATCCTTTTCCTTTTTTAACTTCTGTCTGACTCAAGTCTGCTTAGTGAATAATTGATGAAAATGTTCAGCGAACTTCATGAGTTTATACGTTTGAATATGGGTCTACTGGTTCGTTTATAAGTTTTGCTGGAGGTCATGATTTCTAATCTGCTGTTCCCTTAAGAATATAGAAGCAATTAAAGCAATACAGCATATATTAAGCTTCTCCGACTTTTTGTTTGGTCTTTCTACAATTGTTATGTTTGAACTGATGCTTTTTTGTAGATTGCATCACTTACAGAGGAAAGAGATAGCTTGAAGCATGCTGTTGATGAAATGAAAGGGTGGAACAGCCTTGATGACGGTAAGGAATTAGTCAGTGGAACTATTGTTCAGGTAATGAGGTGTCATTGTTTCTTTATTTAGTATGACTATTTTCACGGTCCCGTTATCTGTGCTCATAATTTCTGTATGTTGATAGCAACTAGAATCCTCTCTTGCTAAGAAGGAAAGCATTATCAGGGAACTAGAAAGCAACTTATCTGAACAAAGGGAGACTAATAGACGTCAACTCGATGAAATAAAATTGCTAAATGAGAGGTTAAATAATGAAGCAAGAAGAATAAAGATGTTAGAGAGAGAAGATGATCGCCTCCGTTCTGAGATAGCTATATTGGAATCCAAGGTTGGTTCTACTAGACATAAGGCGGAAGTATTTTTTGGTTTTTGCTAGCTATGCCATTGGTAATATTCTTGTGCTTTACACAATTTCGATACTTTTTATATCCGAAAGTTGGTACAAATGCTATTACAATTCATATTTCATGGTACGCACAGGAAATAGACAACAAAACACGATGACCAAAAAAAGTCCCAGTATTTTTATGGCTCAGTTAGGAATGCTTGTGGTCATCCCAATATTTTTCATGCTTAAATCCCATTAGAATTCTGGCTAAAGAAGTCCCAAATTAGTCAGTGATGAGGGGTATTGATATTAGATATCTCTTTGTGTGATAAAAAGATAACTCAGAGCTCAAGCTCATCAACCACATAATTTAGTAAAAAGCTTGAATTTTTCGAGTATGGTCACGCCCATATGTGCCTTGACATCTTATGACTGAGTTAGGAATGCATGTGGTCATCCCAACCTTTTTCATGCTTAAATCCCATTAGAATTCTGGCTATCTCAAGTAGTGTGTTCTATGATGGATTTATTGTTAATGATGGGTATGGAATTTGAGAAAACTTGTCAAGTTTTGAAATATTTATTACAATGAACATTGATATTTAAGAACTAGAAAGTGAGCGTCATAAGTAAGAGGCCAGAAGCATGCTTTTTTTTTTTTTACTGAAGTCATCTATTTGGATGCACAATCCTTTTTTTTTTATTCTTATTATTTTCCCCCTTGTGCAGCTGGGACATGGTGATTTTTCTTCTGCAAGTACAAAAGTTCTGCGAATGGTTAATACCCTAGCAGTTGAGAATGAGGCAAAACAAACAATAGAGGCTCTGCAAAATGAGTTGCAGAAGACGAAGGAGAAATTGCAGGCTGTTGAAGACCTTAAAAAGCAGTCATGTAAGTTAATCAACTGTTAGATCGTCGGCCTCTTGAAACTTTAGTTCATCCTTCTCACCTTTCTCTTGTCTTTGTCACTAGTACGATGCTCTATCCTAGTCACACTTAATATCTCATGGTAAAGAACTGCTATACAAGCATTTTGGAGATGCATCTATTACTTGTGCACAGTTCTAATACTTCATTAAATGGAACTCCCTGAACTTGGGCTTGGGGATCCTTGGGGTTTAGGGGTGGATGTGAGTGTGGGTTTGCAGTGTCGCTCCTTTATTTCAATAGCAGTTGGGACAATTTTAATCTCCATGTTATTGGCACGGGTTTTGTGAATGTCTGTTTAACTTGTCATGAATATTGTTCTTCCCCTTCTTTCCTGGAGGACATGTACAAAAACTTAAAAAGCTATACTGCACCTGGAGGTCTTACTCCTATAACTTTTTATGTCAACTAGGCGAAATTGCATTTTACATAAAAAGAAACTTCTGCAAAAGTATGGCTGACGAGCCAACATAAGCATCTTTGAAATCAGACATGATATACTGTATTCATTAATTAATGTACAATATAGCAATCCTATTTATAATACAATGAAAGGAGTAAAAAAGGAAAAAAATACCAATCACCTAAATAAGACAGTAAATCAATCAATATAATTACAACATTATTTTCCGCTGTCAATCATCTTCAATCAATTAAGTCTCTGATGCAATCATTCGGGATTTCAACACTCCCCCTCAAGTTGGATCGTAAATATTGATCATATCCAACTTGCATATGAAATCATCGAATTATTGTCGAGGTAGTCATTTGGTAAAGATATCTGCAGTTTGTTCTTGTGTAGGGACGTAGGTCATATAAATCGTTCCTTTCTCAACATTTTCTTTTATGAAGTGTCTATCAATTTCAACATGTTTAGTCCTATCATGTTGAACATGATTAAGTGAAATGTTGATCGCTACTTTATTATCACAATAAAGCTTGATTGGAAACTTTATGGGAACATGTAGCTCTTCTAGGAGTTTTCTCAGCCATAGTTCTTCACATATTCCTTGTACAACTGCTCTAAATTCTGCTTGAACACTACTTCTAGCTACTAATTTTGTTTCTTGCTTTTCCATGTTACGAGATTTCCCCACATAAATGTACAATATCCAGTAGTCGACCTTTTATCTTCTTTTGAGCTAGCCCAATCTGCATCTGTGAATATTTTAACACCTTTCCTTTCCCTTTTCTTGAAAAATAATCCTTTTCCCGAGAACCCTTAAGATAACTAAGTATCTTGTAGACTGCTTTTAGATGATTTTTCTTTGGAGAATGCATATGCTGACTTACCAAGCTCACTGCGAATGCGATGTCAGGTCTAGTATGTGACAGGTAGATCAATTTACCAACTAATCTTTGGTATCTATCTATCTCAACTGAGCTTTCAACCTCTTCAATTTTATTCTCCACATCTACAGGTGTATCACTTGGTTTACACCCTAGCATGCCGGTTTCAGTTAGGAGATTAAGAATATATTTCCGTTGTGAGATACTTATTCCTCTTTTCGATCTCGCAACTTCCATTCCTAAAAAATATCGCATTTGTCCTAGATCCTTTACTTCGAATTCAGTGGCTAAGTTCTTCTTTAGTCTTTCCATCTCCACTACATTATCCCTGGTTAGGATAATATCATCGCAACACGTGTTGGAAAATGTAAGGTGGCCTAATTTTTTTTATGATTTTGTACAGTTTGACACGTCGTTAACATGATGCCGTTGGGAGATACATTGTCGATATGCCACGAGACATGTTGACACGTTATCGTTACATTGTTGACTTGACGAAATTTAAAAAATATATATATTTTACAATGTAAAAAATCATTTTAAGCAGCATGTTGGGATGTGTCACGTTGGTACTTTTTCTAAAAAAAATGTGTCGGCGTGTTAGTGTTGGTGTGTCAGTGTTGGTTCTTCCTAGTCCGTCATTATGAGTTTGATGCTCAAGTAGCCCATAATACTTTGTACTCTGATATTTGGACTCTTCGAAATAGTTGGAGTACCCGTATCGGACACAACATAGGTATGGGTATGGGCATGGGATATGTGTTGGATCCTCCAAATTTCAATCTAACATTTCGTCGTTTTTGCTTCTTCCTTTTTTTTTTTTTTTTTATCTTTTCCTTTTCTTTCCCTTTTCTTCTTTCCCACTTTTGCTCTCTATAAACCTAGCGTCGTCGCCGAGAGGGTGGAGAAAGGCGACGGCGCTAGATTTTACCTTCTTTTTCTTCTTTCTTTTTCTTTCCGTTTTCTTCTTTTTTTTTCCTTCTTTCTCTCTTTGTATTGGTGGTTTAGAGTTTTGTTTGTATAAAATTAAAATGAGTTCCATATAGTGCTACTTAGTGCTCCACTAAGTCAAATTACAATCAAATTCCTCATTTTCTATTTTATATAACATTTAGTAATTTCCATAATTGAAAACTATCCAAAATTCTATTTATTCGTGTTAACCCCTTATTACACATTTCTTTCATTGTGAGTAATTAATTTTGTTCTATTCAAAATAACATCATGGATTAGTAAAAAAAATTGAAGTTTGAAAGACGTACCCACGTATCGGTGTCTGAAATTTGGACTCTTTTTAGCCATGTCCCCATATCCTACATTTTAGAAAATAAAAGATCGAACACTTGGATACATACTCGTACCCGAGTCCGAGCATCATAACTTTGTACATAAATTTAAGCAATGTTCTTATCTTCCATTGTTCATTGGTTTTAATAAATCATGATTTATTTATTTATTTTGGTATAAGTGGTTATTCTTGCAAACCTTTCGTTTGAGGTCTCAATAGACTTGTGAAAATCTAGGCAATGTTTCAATAAGGAAGTAGATGGAAGCTATTGTAAGTATACTGTCCAACAACTGGTGCTGAATTTCTTGGCATAGAAGGCCAGCACTTAGCAGCCAAGACAGAGAAATGGGCTATGGCTTTATCTTTCTAAATGGAGCTAAGATCCTTATGCAACTAAAATATATTCTTTATCAGGCTTTATATTTGCTCTTCTACATTTGCGCCGCCTTCATATTCATCAAAAATACTCTTTATTTCACTCACTGGCTCATTTTTGTTTTCAATCATGATTTTTGACATGCTCTAATTGGTTATTTCACTTTAGCCGACGCTGGCACACTGGTTGACTCCTACATTGCTGGAAATATCAAGCAGTTGAAAGAGCAAATTGCAACACTTGAAAAACGGGAGGAGAGGTGAATATTAAATAAAATTCTCTAAATATTTGCTGTAGCATTTACATTTAGCTTCTCTGCATAAAAGTAAAAAGTCTTTTGAGTATTTGATGAAACAGATATAAAACAGTTTTTGCCGACAGAATCTCAGTTTTTAGAAGGGCTTGCTGTGAACTTTTTGGTTACAAGGTATGTCATGCTAGATTTTTTTTTGGTTCTCAAACTACAATTACTAGTGTTAGTGTTTTGGCTCCTCACAGGCAGTAGCTAAGTTTACGTGAAAACAGTATGACAAAGGTACATCTTTCTAGTCAAATCAGAGAACTGCCCCATTACATAATCAAAGAATTGGTTCCATGTAAAAACAGCATTTAGTGGGGATTCAACATTTTCATTCTGCTGCCAACCTCTCATCATGCTTGTTTTTGACATGAATTTATTTTTTTATTTTTCTCAGTTTCCTCTCATTTGGATTTTCCCATTTTCTTGTACAATTTACATGTACCCACTAAATGCGATTGACTTTCTTTAATGGGTGTTAAGGACTGGTCCTGTTCTTTGTTGTGACAATCACTATGTCGAGATAATAAATAGTGTAAATCATTGGATGTAATTGAAATTTCAATCCTTCAATTCCCTTTTTCCCTCCACTCAATCGAAAAAAGAGAGAAATAGAGATTCCTGGCTAAGTTTAGAACTCTAACAAGAAAAAGATATTGGCTCAGGATTCACATTTTATGTTTGATTAAATAAGATACTGAAATAGATATTATTGCAAGTTAATACTACAAAATTTAGGAATGAAGAAGATATGATGTAGATATGCACTAGAATTTCGTGTAGTTGTCATGTGTAGGATTTGGATCACACTAGAAACTGCCCTATTCACTTTACTAGCATTCTCTGATTCGTCTTATATCTATCAAATCACATGCAATACAAGACATGGCCTAGTGAATTTCCAGTATTCTTCGAAGGAACGATCTGTTGAAAGATGAGTAGGCTCATTAGTCTATTAGTGAAAATTCAAAGACCAACAACTACTGATAAAGTATTAGCAGTGGTGGTTTGGGGCATTTGAGTTATCGTAAACAAGATGGGTTTATTTTATTCCGTATCTTGTCTCTATATTAATATATACCGCCTACATGTCTTCTGGACTGAATTTTTTTCTCATATTTCCAAAGTCTGTTGAAGTGATCTTCGAAATACTTTGCCAGATTGTTATGGATGACCACCAACGCTCAGATGGAATTCCAGTTACTCGCTTTACCCTTCACTCGATCTACACGCAAAGCGACAACGAAAAGCTTGAATTTGAATATGAATCAGGGAACATGAACTTTTTGGTAAGCTTGATTAACTTGATCTTTTTTCTCCTCTTTGTTGAAGAAGGTTCTTTTTAGTCCCTTAAAAAAATTTCTTCCGTCAATAGTGTATACCTCTCTTTTACTTTGCACAGTTTCTATGGATCTTGTTTCGAGGTTGTTGACTTACTGTCTTCTTCATTGATAGATTCCTAGAGTAAATTGGATGCCAATTTTTTTTTTGAGTTTTGGGCTACAGGAAAAATGTGATTTTTTCATGTTAAATTCTTTAGATTTAGCAAATGTATTCCAATGTCGCGGGGAATATCAAATAGAAACGTAAGCATTTCTTTTTAGGGGAAGCTCTTGCGTAAGGAATATTAAATGACGACAATTGATGGTGATAAAGGGCGGGAAATTGGTAATTTAGTGATCTATGAGGTGGGGAATGGACATGACTTTTTTCAAAAATGATTTACTAAACAACCTTAAGTGATTGCTCAATTGGTTAGGCCTTGGGTTTGCTCCCCAATGATCACCAGTTCGAGTCTTCTCAGAGCCACTGAGGTGAGTACCCGGTCGTAAACTTCAAGGCTCCATGGGATTAGTCGAGGTGCGAGCAAGTTGGCCCGGACATCCACGGTTATCAAAAAATGATTTACTAAGCATCTTGCATGACGCATTAATTAATTGGTGAATAAGTTTAATGGTAGGTCCTAGGAATTAAATGATTCAACAATTAATTTATGTGTCATGTCATTGTTGCTTAGCACAAGTTAATTAATGGTGCTTAGTACCGGAGAAATGACCACAATTTCTACTTGTAACGTTAGAACTTCTTGAACGTTGCTATTAGTTATGCTTTGCTGTCAAGGCACATACAGATCGATTGATGTACAGTATGAACTGAGTTGTTTTTCTTCTTCCCTTCTTTTTTGATGTAGGCTAACGAGTATGCCTCACATCCTGAATTATCTCGGCAGGTTTGAACTAACTCCTTTTTGTGACGTGCTATTTTCTTTTACTGCAGTGCACCAAATTATTCCTGTTCAGGACATGATTGAGTGATGGTTTTGCAGGTTGAAGTATTCATCCGAAAGATGAATTCAATTCCGGCTTTCACAGCCAACCTGACAGTCGAATCTTTCAATAAGCGTACCCTCTCTTAAAATGTAGCAACTTGTATTATTGCTTTCAAAGTGGCCCAAGCTTTTTTTTTTTCCAGCGCGTTTGGTGTGAAAGTTGGTGCGTTTGCTTCAATTATATAAACATGTATTCATGTACTTTCTTATTTTTCTTTTTTGGTGATTTTTTTGCTACTGTAAATATTTATGAATTCTATATATATATCATGAAATTTGACTAATTGGCTCACCATTTGACATATTTCATAGGGCGTTAAGGGTGTATTTGAGTCACATTATTTAGGAAGAATGTATTTTGGAATAGTATATTGATGAATAATGTGGTTGAAAAAGAAAGAAAAATTATTGATGTGATGAAAAATATTATTTTATTAAAGAATGCGATTGAAAATGAGTAAAAGAATGATAATGAAAATTTTTAATGTCGTTCAAACTGTTGGAATTTTGTGTTGGAAATTGGTTGTGACCAATTGAAATGATTTAAGTGGAAATTCCTTGTTTGGTGAATGAGAAATTAAGCCAAACTTAAACCACTTAATATTTGAAATTATTGGAATTGTGTAGAATATTGTGGAATATTCTAGAGAATGTAGATGAAAAGATGTGTCTTTTCATATGGATCATGTCTCTTAAAGAGCATGACTTTTGGTATGAGTAACTTCCAATATTTATGATTATTCAAGAGATGCTTAAAGAGCATGACTTTTGGTATGAGTAACTTCCAATAATTATGATTATTCAAGAGATGTGTCTCTTGATATGGATGTTCCAACTACTATATATATGGATTCCCTATGTGTTTGAATACACAACAACAAACACTACAACTACACAACAAATAATTTATTTGATAGTTTCATTCCATGGTTACTTTAGTTTTGCATAAAACACTTTGTAGAAGTGATTTTTCTTGCATCAAAATCATGGTTATGGTAGAGAGGGAATTCCGTTCGAGTTCGTTGGTCTAAGTCATTTGGAGTGCTCCTATGGCTTGACGTGGTCGTTGTATCTTGGGAGATGATTGCCGAGAAACCGTTAGCACCGATGCGGGGCAAATTCATCTTAAGGACAAAGTGTCAAACACTTGCCTCGACCGATCGCATCACTTGCATCTCATCTTTCTTTTCCGATTTCATTCCAATTTAGTATTTTGATTTCGGAAAGTAACTAATATTCTTTTGATTTCATGCAAGGTTTGAAATAAAGTATGAAACATATTGAATCCGTCGACACGTGTTCAACTTCGATAATTGTTGATTGTCTTCTCAAATTCTTGGTAAGTCGAATTCTATTTCGATTTTGTGAGTATGAAACAGTATGTATTGATTTGAATATAATATGCACATTATCGGTGTAATATCTCCCACAATCTTAAGATGAATTTTTGCAGTTCATTGTGCATTTTGTAGTCTAATACAAATGATTAATCCATCTATTATTTGGAATCCGTGAAGTTTGAATAGGCATTCAAGTACATATATAAAATCAAATTTTCAATGTTGTGCATTCTGTTAATTTGATTTCGAAAGTCTGCTGTATTGAATTAAAAATATGGATTACATTTCAGAAATGTCCCTTTAGCGGTTATGCTCAATTGGGTGCCATTTTAATTAAGTCTTATTCGTTCTCGTGTCGATTAAATTCCAAGAATTCAGTTTGTCTAAAAGACTTAATCATGAAAGGGCACCAATTCTTTGTCTTCATCCCAAGGCAGTTTAATTAAGCATTATGTCTATTCCTTTCCTTAAAATATGATGAATAGCATGTGAATATGTGCTTACCTTGAAGTGTACATGAAGAGAAGGATTCGCCATTTTCTTTTAGTTTAATTATGGTGACAACGAGATCTATTTGGCCATAATGACCGTTCGGTGATTTATCGACTTGCTTTAGAGTAATCGATTTTGTGCAATAAAGTATGTGATTAAAATAATAAGAATACGCACGGAAATGATAAGAGACATTTGAGCGATTTGGTGCATTTCTACATATGTATGTTGTCGAATCATGCATGTGTCGATTATTGCTAAATATATTTATAATTGCAAAGGATGTCCAATCGATGAGAGATTAAAATAATTAGTGATTTATGGGTAAGAGAATTAAAATATTTCTTACACGTGGATTTCCAATTATGGAATACGAGGCCACTTTTCCATTAGGATGTTGTCTAATTTTTCAAGTGCCTTTGCCATGTAACATACAAATTTAGATCTGTCAGGTGGTGAGTCTCTTGGTATTCGATGAGTATGGGAAGTTGTTTAATTTATGATTTCGATGACCATTCATTTCATAATCCATATGGAAACATTATTGTTGATGTTTATTACATAAAATAATGAATATACGTTTTGGTCTTTTGTACCATATCAATGGTTGATTATTTGGTCTTGCTTAATTTAATTGATCGAGATTGAGATCAATGACTATATTTCTAAATGAGGAAGTGTGTGGAGTTCCTCAAGATATTGATATTCCTAGTCACGACATGTGTTGACTAAAATGGAATAAACTTATACAATGATTGTATAAATGTTGGAAGAATGCCAACTAATTATTGAAAGTATATGAACTTTCATGATTATTCCTTCTATTGGAATATGGAAAGCCTCAATAATTTGATGAAATTAATTGAGTTGACTTATGCAAATCATGGTTGCATTCTAGCGTGACAATATATGATCTTGTCACAATGGGTATTAAAGTCGCCTAATCACGTGGTTGAAAATTTATGAAATAATTTGGGATCATTTCATATGAAAAATCATGACCCTTGGTATGATTAATTTTCAATTAGTGTATCTCTTCATAGAGATTTATTCGAAGAGGCGTGTCCTCTCGTTAGGTTGTGTCTTTTGAGAACACAACTATCGAACCAATGGATGACTCGTTCATTAAATTTGAACATGGTGAATAAGTATTATTAAATATGAAATAATACTATCTTGTGAAATGTCACAAATGTGATATGTTGGAGAAGTTGCAATTCTTGTGAATCAAGATGCTTAGTCTTCTTCATTGTTGAAATTTGATTTCAATCGTGGAACCAATTAAATTGGTATATGTTTTGAGAGCATTGTTGGTCTATGTGATGACCTTAATTTGATTTGCATGATCAAATTGAAGATAATTGGATTGAAGTACGCAATTGAAATAAATTGTGGATTGGCGACCATTGTTTTGAAAGTACTTAAACTTTCACGAAGCATTCGATATGGATATTATTTATTTGATAAATGAATTGAATTACGAAAGAGTTGATGAACTTTTAAGTTTAAGTACTTTAAGTACAACCCAAAAATGTGGGGGTTAACATCAATACTTGCAAACTTATATGAAAAGTTCAAGATTTGTGGATGCAACATCACTAGTTGCACATTCACTTCTAATTGAGGAATTGCGGGGGTAACTTATATTAAAAGTTACATTTTTCTACACCTTATCATCATATAAATATATCTATGAGGGTGGAAAAGGCAGAAAACCCTTTATATTAATTATAAGGATGATATACACTAAGTTTAAAGTGAATGAAATGGGATAAAAGACGATTACGACGTTTGTTTGGATATGTAAGATCAATTGGAATATTTGAAAAATATTCATAAAGTTGAAATATATTGTAATATTTCAATAATGGTATTGAATACCCATGTTTTTGAAATCCACTAGTAAAAGTGATTGACTAGTGTAGTGTGTGATAGAAATCCTCTAACATTGTTGTTTGGAATTTATAAAGCTTTAGATAAAGCTAGTTAGAAGCATGTAGCTTCATGAGAGGATTTCTTGGTGGTGACATGTTGTATCTATTAAATCAATTAATTGTTGGCTAGCTATATTTGATGAGATACTAAGTCACATGTAATGGTAAGTCTAGACGTAGACATAATACCGTTAAGCAGTCGATCTCAATGGTGTAAATTCGTGGTACCTTTAGAGATTTACCGAGAGATCAAGAATACTGCATATCGAGGTGAATGAGATTAAAGCCTACGACGTAAGAGTCTTTGTAATGGTAACCCTACCTTGTTGACTGGAGATCCCAAGATCTTGGTTCAAAGGGACAACTAAGTTATGAAGATTACATGAAGCACTTAGGAAATTATTCCTACTCATTCCTATGATAATTAAAGTGCTTTCTGCTAAATGATTGAAGGTTAAGATATTCTTTTAATGATTCCTATATCTTGATTAAGTCAAGTAGAGTAAGAGAGAATACTCTTAATAGGAGATCACCTATATAAATGTGAAGTGGGGCCGCTTCAATGAGAATTGTTCGAGGCTAAAATTCTCTAAACACTTATGAAACCAAGAGTGGTCCAGGGCCAAAATGGACACAACCGTGAGAACCATGAACGGTTTAGGAAAGACATTGTGTGAGATGCGTTGTCTCGGCTTACACCAATGGCTGAATGGTTCAAGACATCCACGTTCACCAATTAGCCGCAAGTCCGATAGTATTTCACTAAGGGAGGTTCAAAGCCAAAAGCTACCTTCTCTGATGCAGTGTTTTTTCCGTTCTCTCTCTACTAGTGTCTGCATATTCATTTGCATTAATTTTCATTCATGTGGGGGATTGTTGGAATTTTGTGTTGGAAATTGGTTGTGACCAATTGAAATGATTTAAGTGGAAATTCCTTGTTTGGTGAATGAGAAATTAAGCCAAACTTAAACCACTTAATATTTGAAATTATTGGAATTGTGTAGAATATTGTGGAATATTCTAGAGAATGTAGATGAAAAGATGTGTCTTTTCATATGGATCATGTCTCTTAAAGAGCATGACTTTTGGTATGAGTAACTTCCAATATTTATGATTATTCAAGAGATGCTTAAAGAGCATGACTTTTGGTATGAGTAACTTCCAATAATTATGATTATTCAAGAGATGTGTCTCTTGATATGGATGTTCCAACTACTATATATATGGATTCCCTATGTGTTTGAATACACAACAACAAACACTACAACTACACAACAAATAATTTATTTGATAGTTTCATTCCATGGTTACTTTAGTTTTGCATAAAACACTTTGTAGAAGTGATTTTTCTTGCATCAAAATCATGGTTATGGTAGAGAGGGAATTCCGTTCGAGTTCGTTGGTCTAAGTCATTTGGAGTGCTCCTATGGCTTGACGTGGTCGTTGTATCTTGGGAGATGATTGCCGAGAAACCGTTAGCACCGATGCGGGGCAAATTCATCTTAAGGACAAAGTGTCAAACACTTGCCTCGACCGATCGCATCACTTGCATCTCATCTTTCTTTTCCGATTTCATTCCAATTTAGTATTTTGATTTCGGAAAGTAACTAATATTCTTTTGATTTCATGCAAGGTTTGAAATAAAGTATGAAACATATTGAATCCGTCGACACGTGTTCAACTTCGATAATTGTTGATTGTCTTCTCAAATTCTTGGTAAGTCGAATTCTATTTCGATTTTGTGAGTATGAAACAGTATGTATTGATTTGAATATAATATGCACATTATCGGTGTAATATCTCCCACACAAACAAGGGCTAAATTCAGTATACGCTTTTGGCATATTTCTGTTTATGATTTGGGTGTTTCTAATTTGGGGTCGTACTAGGTTTTATACACTTCAATCCACACGACATTTCATACAATAATGCACATGCATTGTATCAAATTTTAAATGTCCTTCGCTCGATTTTAGTGCAAGTGTAATAAAAATATGGTGTGGTTTAAATAGGGATTTGTGAGTTCGATCGTGTGAAGAAATGAGGACGACACTGTCACAATCACTCGAGAACTGGTCACGTTTAATCAAGAAGGTGGTGGAAACCCCGATTGGAGAAAGCATTGAATTTGGAGCGAGAGAGCGTTGACTTAAATCAAGTCCAACTGGTAATTGAGAGGTGAAAGCAAGAGGGCATAGGGCAGTGGAAACATAAAGCCACTAGAAAAGGTCCTATGTTTACGCAAATCAATTCGAATCATGCATAGTGCGCCCATATCAACTACATCCAATATTGGGTCCTTTTTTTTTTTTTTCCCCCATGTACTTTAAAGTGTATTATTCGAGAAATTTGACGATGTTTGAAGGATGTTTTTTAAACAATTCTCCTCAATCCCTATGTCATGCATTATATATTAATTTGACACGAAATTAAGAATTGTTTAAAAGTAAATTGAACTATTTAAGTTATAACACGATTTTAACCCATTCTCGTAAAAAAATATTAACTTTTAAACGTAGTCGCGCTTCGACTCTAGAGTTCTCTTTCTAATTAGATAAGAAACATTAGTGTAAAAGAACCCAACCCACCGATGCCAAAGTCGGTATGACCAATTTGTGATTGAAGTGTGACAGCAAGTTTTGAAGAAGGGCTCATGTGGCAAGGTTTGAGCCATACACGTAACGGCTATGTGTCACCCAACAACAAATACACATGAAAAAAAAAATTAAAAAAAAAATGAAGAAGATTAATTAACAAGAATTGCATTTTTGATTTGATAGAATCTAGTATTTTGACAAAATCATACCAAAAGATTTTTGTTGACTTGATCGAATAGTTTAGAGACCTCACAAATAGTGAAAATTGATTACTTGATTTTGCTACCGTAATACAAATTATTTAGTGGACATTAGTCAGCACTAGAGCTTTCCAACATTCGATGAACGAAAATAATTTGACTTCTCGAAATTCATGTCAAACAGATCCTAAGAGCATCTCTAATGATGATGTGTAAATTGATATCTTTAAAATCACTTTTGCATTCTCATTTATATCTCGATGGATCTAAATCAAAATTCTTCCAATAAAACGATCTAAATCCACCTTTCGCTCGGTGTGGATGCAAAAAAAAAAAAAAAAAAAAATTATGATTTTTTTTTTCTTTTTTTTGCATTTTTTGCCGAGAAATGCAATTTGTACCTCCTTTAAATTTCTTAATTGGAGAGATTTTCAATTATTTTGAAAATTTAAATCTCTATTTTAAACCGTCATTGAAAATGCTCTAACTTTCTTAAACAAACAAGAAAATAACTACACTACACTTCTACCAATATAAACGTAAAATAAACATAAATAATTTGAATATGTTTGATAATATGAAAACTTTATTCACCACGAAGCGAGCTTCCACTTGTGTGTTGATCCGTTACCAAACCAAACAAGCTCAAGCGAGGTGTATCTATAGTCGACATTGTCGTTTGCCCGCTTCACAGCTCCAAAATCTCTCTTTATTTAAAAGAAGCAAAAATATATAAATGCCAATGTTATTCATCATACGATTAAACATATTGTTTCATCTCTAATCGAATGTTCGACTATAAATGTTTTTGTGCCCAACTCAAAGAGATGGATATTAAAATCTTCGAATGATGGTTATACACTTTATCTTAAAATTTATCCCTTTTATTACATCAATAATATATTTTCTCTTTTTCGTGATTCTTGAACTAACAATTTACATATAAAATGACAATGTATTTGCGATTTTTCCATTTCACATGTTAAGATTTCGTTTTCGTTAAATTAATGTGACTAAATTTTTATGTCAGCTTAAAACAACTGTATAATTTAGCTCTTGTTTGGCCTTCATTTTCTAAAATTTATTTATTTTTTTCAAATTTTAGAGACCCACAATTTCTTTTTATCAATTTTTCAAACATACATTTCATCAACTTCTGTCAAATTCTTCAAATAATTTTTTTTTTTTTAATCTAAACCAAACATGGGCTTCCTATTATTCATGTTGTTCCATCTATATGTCAATTCTTGATGTTTATGTGTTAATGTTTGAGAATTTATGTCATTTCAAATTAGGGGGCCGGAAATCTTAGTGTTACACTTTCAAGATTCTCCATTAATCCCACTAAATACAATGTACCTCTTAGCGTCAGCAAAGGTTCCCGTAGTTGAGACGACATTTGACAATTTTGAGAATCTTTATGTATGTCTACTTTTATTAGTCACAAAATTTAAACATAATAAAAAATAAATAAATATAAACTTATCTTATCCAAAGACAAAAATCGAATCACAAGTTTGCACTTAATGCGCCCTGACTTCATATATCGAGTGAACTGTCTTTTCAGCTCATGATAACTTTCGTATTCGCCACTCGAAAGAGATCGTGTGAATTTATGACCGTAGTCCGTGGCTTCCTCATAATCTTCATTAATGTGTATAAAAGCATTCCCAAACATATTCATTTAATCTAGAATAGAAAGGTCAAGAACTTCTTTTGTTATTTCTCAAAATTAACTAAAAAAATAATCAAAAGTAACTAAGAACAACTTTTGCATTTTCTTCTTTTGACGACTCGATGAGAAGAAATCAAACCCATCGATCTTAATTTTATCATCACTTCCGTATCGTACTATACCAAAATCACCACTTAAGTTAAGAATCCCAACGTTTACTATCAACATGTAAATTATCATAGAAATGAAAATTCAGCCGATAGTTTGGACGAGACAACTCAAAATGAGTGTTAGCAATTCCGATTTTGATGATCATACACGACTCAACTCAAAATGGGTGTTAGCAATTTCGATTTTGATGATCATATACGACTAACCATATAATAAATTAATTAGTTCATAATCATAATAATGAAAGGTGCAAGAATTTCAGATTGATTAATGGAGTGAGTGTTTTGCTGATGAGGCTCTTGCTCATAGTCAAACAAAAACAACCGTTGATAATTTTGAATTTTGGAAAAGTATATTCAAAAAGTAAAAAGTAATATAAAAAATCTCATTTTTAAGTATCCAATCCACTTCGTCTAGTAATGCTAGATACCAATCAACGTGGAACTACAAGATAAAAGGACAGATCATTTATAAGTGGATAAAATTCATTGACATTAAATTAAATTATTTAAAAGTTTAATTAATTAATAAAGATAGAAGTAATTATGTATTTGTATATTTATTTAAAATGATTTTTGATGTACAACAATATCATTTTTATCAAAAGTCTAGCACGTGGAAAAAGTCGACTCTAAAATTTAGTAGAAGAAAAAGAACCGTTGGAACAGTGATACTGCCTACAATTTTTGACCATTTGTCTTGTTGGGACCCACCAATTTTGAAAAAAAGGGTCCTATTTTTTTTATTAATGGGGAAAGAAGTTGGAACAAACAGATGCTTAAATTCATGACATTTTTCTGCTCTTGAACCACATAATAAGTTATCTTATCCAAAAATAATCTTAGAGATAGAAAGAATTATTTTATTTATTGTTTAATTCATATAAATTAAATTAACATTATATTGTATTTTTATCCGTCTATCTTTTCAACAACTTTCCATTTAAGTTTATTTAAATTAACTTTAAGGGTGTGTTTGATTACATTTATTTTTCATGAAAAATGTCAGTTTTCTATCCAAATTTCTACTTTGAAGTGTTTGATTGCTATTTTTTTTTTCATGGAAAATATTTTTCAACTTTTAAAAATATGCCAAATTTTCATTATTTCTAAGGAAAACGTTTTATCTGAGGAAAATATGTTTTTATTTTCTAAAATATATTTTTCATACCAATTAAACGCACTCTAAAAGTCTATATATTAGTATTAAAGAATAAAACTAAAAAAGCTTAATTGATCACAAAAAGTCAGACATAAATTTAAATATATGCTTGACCTACAAGGAATAAAAAGTTGTTAAATAATAAAATAATTAAAGACGAATTGAGGTATAGCAAAGGTCGTAATCCGTATGTTTGCCAATAATCTAACATGTCGGCATAAAAGTACAACTGCTATAAATAAAAAATTAATTAGGTGAAGAATGTGGGAAGTCTTTTACCCTACAAATTTGAAGACCAAATTGAATAAAAAAAAAGGATCGTATATATGGACTATATTCGCATAATTGGAAGTCCATAAACTTACTTATGGTGTAGTAGTGTGAAATTTTGGTGACGAAGAGTCGACATTGAGGTGTCAAATCTTGTCGTCGATGTCAATTCTTAGGAAAAATCAATATATTATTCCTGAATTAAGTTTTATCCGTTGAGTGATAAGTGATAACCTTTCCAAATATAATGATTTAAAGGTTGAAAGTCTATAAAATTATTTATAGTGTGGTAGTGTGGAACCACCGTGCAAAGATACAAAGCATGTGCGAGAAAGGTCGAGACTCATTTTATGAAAAATTATATAAATATTTAATGTCGAACATCAAATTTTATAATTTATTTTGAAAATTGTTCAAAAATGTGAAGGTCTTTCTTTCTTTTCTTTTCTTTTTTTTTTTTTGGAAAAATAGTTGAAACTTAAATATGCATATAATTTCTAAGAGTTAAAAAGAAATAGGATGTGTTTATAAATTTTAGTGAATTCGAAATTTTAATATATAAGTCTCTAAAAATTAAATTTCTCAAGTATTACTAAAATTATATGTTAGGTTATATTATTAGTTGATTAATATCGTTTATTAATTATTATAAATATATTATTGAATTTCAATGTTTAATATTTTATTTCATTGCCGTCTCGTTAAAGTAAAAAAGAATTTTCACTGTTTGACTATAGTAATAATTGCACTTGTAGAAAGTGTAATTAAAGTTTAGTGCAATGGTGGAAATGTCAACAAAGTTATAATCAAGATTAGGAGAGATAATTGAAGGGTTAGAAACTAGTGGAAGGACCCCTATATATATATATATACACACACATGTATTGCCGATTCGGCCGACTAAACTAAACACGTTTTCAAGGCTAACTTCGTGAAGGCGGAGAAAGAGTCATTTAAATTTGATCGATTTCTCATTTTCGTGACTTGATTTATTGGAAACACGTCCTTTTATGAACGAGAGTCTCTTCTGGATACAAAATGTATTTCAACTACTTAAATCGTCGTTTTCTTAAGTTCCAGCTATTTAAGTCGGCTTTTCCTTAATTTATCTATAGTGTGTTTGTATATAAAATTGAGTGATATGTTTACCTTTTTGACATTTGATGAACATAGCCGTGTAGAAAGTAACAAGATTAAGTAGGGTAATTAAGGTTCATTGGATGTAATTTTTTACCTTTCTGGTTTAGTATGATAATTATTGCATCTGCCAATGTTGACACACTAACAAACATAGTGAGCCGCGGATTCCAAGCATTGCCTCTTACTCAATCAAACTACAACATGTAACGCCCGTTTGGTATCACTTCTGCTTCTGCTTTTGTTTCTAATTCTACTTATTTTGAAAACTCTTTTAGTTAAGGTGCGTTTGATTGTAAGGGTGGAAAATGGGTGGAAAGAAAATTTTTTACAGGGAAAAGTTTTGCCTAGAAAATGTTTTGCAGAGAAAATGATTTCAAGTGTGTTTGGTTGGTATAATTTTCCACCCGAAAAATTTTTAAATTTTCTATTCGTTTGGCTTTGTTTTACATGAAAATTGTCCATGAAAGTGATTTTTTTTCCACAATTGGTTATAAAATTTGTTTCCATTACCAAAAAGTAAAAAAAAAATTGTTTCCTAAAAAATCATTTTTTTCATCAAAGTTTAGTGTTCGTTTGACTTTGTTTTACATGGAAATTGTCCATTAAAGTGATTTTTTTTTTTACAATTGGTTATGATATTTGTTTCCATTCCAAAAAAAAAAAAAAAAAAAATTTAGCAGTCGGCTGGAAAAAATTTTCTCACCAAAAAGGTAGGAAAATTTTTTCCTCAAAAACATGAAAAATGCTGACGTGGCGGGTTGGGGAGGAAAATATTTTCCGTGGCAAATTTAGGCTATCAAACAGCGCAAAAGATGGAAAACGGAAAAAAATTTCCTAATTCCATGGAAAAAGAAGCCAATCAAACAGGGCCTTAGATATATTACTTTTAGAAAAATTATCCAGTGATGTTCAAAAATAACTTCTTAATTTCATAAGCAGCTTTTGACTTGTCAAAATCACGCCAAGCGAATCCTCGATATATATAATATTATAAGTTAGGATTTTAATTATTATTTCATAATGCACAACAAATATGGCAACAATGTAGGTTTAGTATATTAAATTAAATACAATTAAATAGAAAACTGATATATTATAAAATTTGGGGCCACCAAACCTTGCAACCGATAAAAAGATCCTATGGAGTAAAGGAAAGTGTATACGTTGTCACTCCCTACTTTCCAAAGGTGTCTAAAGGACGGCCCAAACACAAAGCAACGACCTAAAAAAACTTTGATACAATTGAAACTTCATAGAAATGGTGTTTAAAAAGACTTCTTCTTAGAACTCTAACTTATCGAATTATGTATATAGGAGCGAGAGCGACAAATTTCAAAAACTTGAGCAAAATTTTAAAATCAGATACAATGTGTCATTGAAAATGAGTGTGGGAAAACATGATGTTAAAAAATATGTTTCAAAAAAACATATACTTTCAACAATTTTTAATTTCGAACGAACCATTAAGAAAAATTTAAAACCAGATGAAATTATGTCCATCTATCAGATAAAAAATTATCGAATCTTACCACCAATTATTTTTTCCACTTGAGTAAAGTTTTGGGGAACAAAGTTGAGTAGTTTTAGGTTAGAAAATAGAGTTTGCTCCATTACAAGCCTACAACACACAAGGAAGTGGGATTCATAACATAAAAAGGTGTTTTGAGCCGACAGAAATTGGAGCAAGGACAAACAAAATTTCAAGTGTTCAATAAGTGAAGAAGTGAATTACATGTAATATATTCAAATGTAAGATCATTTGATTTCACAAAAGTTCACTATTTCTATCTAGGGCCTATGAATTAGTTCACTCTAGTTGTTACATCACAACTCTTGGTTGATTAAAATCATTTTCTTCAATGCGCTTTTCGTTATGTTTTCCTTTTTACAATTGGTTTTTCATTCTCCTCTCCTCGAAGTATACTAAAAAACTTGTCCTCCGTCGTGTCACTTTTCTCGAGTAGCTAGGAGGATGTTTTAGTTAGGTTTTCCAATTAGATTCTCGCACGTTTGAAAAGTGTTTATAAACAGATATGAGTAAGTTATGGATAAGTGTGAATAAACGATGATTGATCTGATTTTAAACGGATTATAAACTTATGTTTAATATGGGCTATATTACTTACTAAATTTATTTCCAAGTCTAATATTATAAATGTATTGTAAACATGCTATCTTAGTTGAATTTTGAAGGTGGTGGTGGGAGAGGTGTGAAGTGGTGGATAAGAATGGAAAATTTGGCTTTGAAATCTAAATTCATTTGTTTATTCGCTTTTTGGAGAACACGTATAATGCCACCATGTGTGTATGAATTGACCTAAATAATTTAAATTATTTTTGTGTAAGCGTCAACTTTGCATGACAATACAGAGACAAACTCACCAACCAACAATGTTGAGAATAAAAAGTAAAAACCAATCAAAATTTAAAACATAACATAAGCTTACTTATAATTCACACATGTCCACACTACCGACAATCTTTCTTCACCACCATAAATGCTCGCATAATTCTATATGCTCGTCGAATTTTTGTTATTGGGCGTTTTACAAAATTTGTTAAGATTAAAAAGTCGATATAAATTTAAGTCCAGATCAATAATTAATTTTAATCATACATTTTTCATTCGACTCACAACTTTCATCAACTTCTGAACCACATACTTCATTAATTTTTATCAAAATCTACTAAAAATCTGATTCTTAGTTATACCAAACTAGAGATGGCAAACGGACTGAGCGGCTTGTCGGTTTGTGAAAACACAAGCCGCGGGCCGTTTGGGCCCGTCAAATGGCAAACGGGCTGAGCGGCTCGTGGGCCGTGAAAAATTAAAGAATTAAAAAAAAAAGGTGAAAAAGTAGAAAAAAAAAATTCAAAAAGCTTGTGGGCTCGCGGCTCTGCTCGTGAGCTCGTACCGAGCTGAGCTCGCCAGCGAGCATACGAGCCACGAGCCGGCTCGGCTAGTGAGCTCATGGCAGTTCGACCCATTGCCATGACTCTACCAAACAGAGGTTTAGATTCACCAACACGGGAACATAATCCTCTAGAAGTTAGTGAAATAGTTCGGAGAATCAATCTCATGTTTCTCAATTGGATTCCTTTTTCTACATTCATGTATGGAATTTATCAATGTTAGGGCTTGTGTTGGAGGGATTAAAATCAGATTAAAATTGAAAATATAGCCGTTATTGTTGACTTTTATTAGACGAGTGGGGTTCAATAACGGCCATATTTTCAATTTTAATTGGTTTTTAATCCCTCCCGAACATGGCCTTAATATTTTTATTAATTGCAAGTCGTAGAACGACACAATTCACAACATGAGATAAATATGTTGTTACTAAGAATAAATTCAACAATTGTTGCGCACAATCTTTAGTGCAGATGGGACACGTAATAGATTTATAATTTTATTTTCTGAATTTGTCAGTGAGTTTGACTCCAAAAGAGAAATAATATAATTAAGGACGTCTTGATCATGGTGGACCTTTAATTATTATTCCGAATCCACTCCTAATTAAAGTTATTTCTGATATATTGAATTTAAGAGTGTGTTTGGTAGGGATTTTAAGGAGAAAAATTGATTTTTGAATAGTGATATGATGGGAAATGTGTGGTTAAAAAAGAAGAAAAAAGTATTGATGTGATGGAAAATATTATTTTATTGAAGAATGTGTGGTTGAAAATGAGAAGTGATTTACTGTAGAAAAGGAGAATTGTTACCAAACAGGCTCTAATTATGTAAAAAAATTGAGATGAAAATGGTCAATTTATCTCGAAAAAGTCAAACAAGTTTAACTTTCTCCAATGAATTCTTTATTAATCAATTAATTAAACAATCCATTTAAATTCTTATAATTATAATATAAGTATACACTAAATTTTCGATTTTTTTTAATTAACTTTTAACGTTGAGTTTGACTCTCCAAACACAGACTCAGAGCCAAAATGGAAAATTGTTAAGAGTATACAAAAAATTTATTTCATAAATCTAAATATATTCTCTATGATACATACAATGCCCTTTTAAAATGTTAAAATAAGGAGCCTTTTGAAACTTAATTTTAAGAAATGACACTCTTAAATGAAGAGAATTTTATATATATTAAGAGAGTTTAATGGAGATGCACTAATACGAGATTTTGAAAGTATAAAAGCATTTTCAAGAAACTCACTAAATACAAAATGTTATCTATTTTAGAGAATTAATGCTTAAAAATAAGATTTAAGATACTCTATTTTAACTTTTTAAAATAATGCGTGAGTTGGCTCCTTATATTTGAAGATTTAAACCCGTTTTCTATTCTTAAATTATAATTATTGCATTTAATAAGCTATATATTTATTACTCTATTTAATTCAAATCATATTTGAATAAATTGATTATTGACATATGAAAAAATATATTCAATAAAATGAGGCGAAATCAATAAACGTGTCTTGAGAAAAGTAATGTGAAGAGCCAAAATAGAGAAAACATTGTTGGAGTATATAAAAAAAATTACTTTCTAAATTTAAAAATGAAACTCTTTATTATGTATATTGTATAAGATGCTATTTATAAATAAAGAATTTCTTGAACAATTTAAAAAAATGAGGTGCACTTTGTTTTAAAGAGCCAACTTAACATTTTTTAATTATCATGCTATTTATTTGTTTTATCAATATTGCATTTAATAATATTTCAAGTTTTAATATTCCACTACTTAAATTATTCATAAAGTATGATATTTAGCACCGCTAGTGTGTAACACTAATTTAGATGCCAACACTAATAAAATTAAATTATATGTTCAATTAAATATAATGAATTATGATACATTTAATACGACCCATAATATATTGATACCTAAACTGGTGTTCAACATTACTGATATTAGATAACATTATTTTTTAGTGGTTGACATGTAAATGCATATATTAATTTAAAAATGATGAAAAACATTTACTGAATGTTGAGAAAAGTAAAATAAAGAGTTTGTTGAAAACGCTATCAACCAAGTGTAAATGGTTTTACTTTTTAAATTTAAAGATGATCTTTATTACAATCAAAATGTTCTTTGAAAACAAAGAGTTCATTGAAAACGCTATGGGGAGTCAAGTAGAGGATTAATTGTAGGGTATCAAGCTCTTGATTTAAGGGAGGTAAAATAAATTTAATTGATAGCATTTTTTAATTAGTACTTGTATCTTTTAAGTGTGTCCAATCTTTAATTAGTTTTGATTGATTATTATGGGCGGTCACATGCATGCTTTTTGTCTTATCTTAATTTGTAGCATAAAATAATCGTTTTTTTTTTTTTTTAAAAAAGGTATGTAGAGCAAGATAAGGGATTAAAGTCGTTTCCAACCCTCCACCAAAATTTGAGGCAAGTTTCGCACCATTTTACGTCAAATCTTGCATCAAACTAAAAATAATTTCCAACTCATTACACCAAAAGTTGCACCAATGAACGATATTTAATCATTTTCTTCACTTTTTTACTCTTTAACAATTTATATATTTATTTAATTTACTACATATATAATTACATTTTATTAACGAAAATATTAAATTCGTTAATAAATTTTAAAAAATGTAGTACGATTAAAGTTTAATTCATTCTTCGATAATTATTGATTACATGATTAAAGTTTGTTACAAATAGTAGTAGTAGTAGTAATTAGTTAAGAATTAAAATTTATGTATAATATAAAATGACACAATTGGTGCTAAATAAAAAAAAGGGCAAAAAGGACTTTAGCCAAATATGGTGCAAAATTTGGTGTTGGGTTGGAGTGATTGCACCAAATATTTAGTGCAAAATAGGGTAAAATGGTGTTTTGGTGTAAGTGTTGGAGTTGCCTTAAGGAACTACCTATTTCTCTAAATATAATAGTACATATTTGTTACAAATTACTAAGTAGGTCTACAAAATATAATAAACAAGATTTTAACTTTGGGTAATTATATTCACACCATAACTTTTATTCTCTCCACCACATTTTAATTGTACTCAAGGTTCTTAATCTTTGCTCATTATAGTAGTTATGTTCATAATGATTTTTCACGTCATTTTTATCCTCAATTTTTTCATTAGTTAACATATTTTGTATTTTATAACAATTTTATGTTTAAAAATCCGTTGAAATGGCGTTAAAAAAAAAACTTATTTTCCATCATATTTTTAGAAAATAAATAAATAAAAAGTACACAAAAATATTTTTCCCACATTTCAAAGCATGAAAACAAAATATTTTGATATAAATCATCATCAAATACGAGACGTACTAATTAATGAAAGGTTGAAGATAAGAATTCGACGAAAAAAAAAGTTTACGGAAAAAATTGCTATAATGAGCAAATATTAAGTAGTTTAATTGTAATTAAAATGTGGTTAAATAAAAATTGTGATGGTAATATAACCACCCTTTAACTTTTTATAAGTAATTAGAATGGTCGGAAATTAGCAGAAGTATCTTTTAAGAAAATATTAAGTAAATAAATGCTTTTGTTCTTAGAGCTGGTATTTGGATTAGGCAGGTTGGCCACCACACCACTGCCGGGAAAATTTTCAAAACTGATAAATTTTCCTTCACTTTGGACTACAATCTGATTTTGTGATTTGAATTTTACTGTTAATATAATTTTGATTAATGATTATATTCTTTATTGTATTTTGGTAAACGGTTCACCTAAAACTCATAGTAATATTTATGTGTTTCATACCTTCAATACGGATGACTATTTTTAGTGCAAGAATATTTTTCATAATATTAATTAGAAAGGGTGAAATTTTTTTTCTTAAAATAATATCGAAGCATTAGTTAGTGTGATTTCTCTGTACAAAGTGGTGTAATGCGACAGAAACGTGTATAATTTGCTGTTGAATTTCTGGGTGTGGTGTCCATTGGTCACAATATCCAAAAGGAACTGTAGAAGTAAGGTGTATGAGTATATATAAATAGAGGGGCCGTTTCTCTCAAATTCAGTGAGACAATTAGCACGTCTTTTTACAGAAACATATAGAGTTGTAAAGGGATCTTTTCTTAAAAGATATCACTGTGTGTGTGAAAAGGGTTCAGGGTATGGAGAATACAAGAAAACAGGAGTATAATGGAGAAAATATTTTTGAAGAAACTTCAGTTGATTGGAGAGGAAGGCCTTCCAACCCAGTTAAGCATGGTGGAATGAAAGCTGCTTCCTTTGTTCTAGGTCTCTCTCTCTCTCTCTCTGTATGTATGTGTGTGTGTGTACAGAAGGGATCATCTTAAGGATATACTTTAAGGTCCAAAATCTTGAAAAGAAATTGTCCTTGGATTTTCCGTTTGTTTATTGTTACTTTATTTTGTCTTCTGTGTGTACATGTGTCTGTATCTGTGTATAAAGTTTAGTCTTTGTGCAGGGCTTCAAGGATTTGAGATAATGGCAATAGCAGCAGTTGGGAACAACCTCATAACTTATGTGATAAATGAGATGCACTTTTCCCTGTCAAAATCTGCAAACATTGTCACTAACTTTATAGGAACTATTTTCATCCTTGCACTCCTTGGAGGCTACCTTTCTGATTCTTATCTTGGTTGTTTCTGGACTCTGCTCATCTTTGGCTTTGTCGAATTTTCGGTTAGTCTTTCTCTCACCCTTCCCTTCTTACTTTTTCGATGATCCGACTTCTCTAAAAGTTTAAACTATTAGATAATTTTTTGATTCATTTTTCCTCATGCAAAACTGTAGGGTTTCATATTGTTGTCAGTGCAAGCCCATCTGCCCCAACTAAAACCTCTTAAATGCAACATGTTACTTGATGGAGACCATTGTGAAGAAGCGAAGGGATTCAAGGCCTTCATATTTTTTGTGGCACTCTATTTGGTGGCCTTAGGAAGTGGTTGTGTTAAGCCCAACATGATAGCTCATGGTGCTGACCAGTTCAATGATTCAAAGCAATCCAAGAAACTCTCCAGATACTTTAATGCTGCCTACTTTGCCTTCTCCATGGGTGAACTTGTTGCCTTGACTGTCCTAGTTTATGTTCAAACACATTCTGGAATGGATGTTGGATTCGGCGTCTCGGCAGCAGCCATGGCTATGGGACTGATAAGCTTGATTTGTGGTACAGTTCTTTACAGGAACAAACCTCCTCAAGGAAGCATCTTGACCCCTATTGCACAAGTAATGCCTCTCTTCTTTTACCTACCTACGTTTTACTTACCGATCGATTTTCTGACTTATATTTACCGTTGCTGAAGACTTCACCAACAGCAAATTGGCTATTAGCATTGGAAATTTGCGTCGCTTGCGCTTTTTGTTTCCTTTTGGCTATACATCTTTAAAAATTCCTCCACACTTAATTTACTGAATATTATTAAACATATATATAACTAGTTGTTACCTTGAGTAACGTTTTCCTATTATTTTATGCCAATTGGTGTCATATTTTAAAAGAAATTTATGTGCTTTTAAGTTTTAATGTTGATACACTGAAACACACTATTTAATTTTTCTAATTAAAAATGCAATCTGGTTCTTTTGTACTGATCTTGGAAAAAGTTCATAATTGATGCACCAAATTATAATACATGTTCATATGTCGGAAGATTTGCACTTTCTTGATAATTTATTTTTGATTTTCTTATTTAATTTTTAATATTAGGTGTTTATGGCTGCAACTTTAAAGCGAAAGCAAGTGTATTCATCGGATCCTCGGATGCTTCATCGGGACCAATCTAAGGAACAACCAAATAGTGACAGTACCAACAATCTTTATCTGTCTGAAAGATTCAGGTATCAGTTTTGCTTTTCAAATAATTCATGTATAAAGATTGACCATCTATATGACGAATTTTTAAGTATCTGTCGTGTTTCGACCGTCACACAGATTCTTGAACAAGGCATGCATTAGAGTTGAAGATGGAAAGGAAAGTCCATGGAGACTGTGCACAGTAAACCAAGTTGAACAAGTGAAGATATTGCTTTCAGTTATTCCTATATTTGCATGCACAATTATTTTCAATACAATACTTGCACAATTACAGACATTTTCAGTCCAACAAGGGAGTGCAATGGATACACACCTAAAATCTTTCCATATTCCTCCAGCTTCTCTTCAGGCCATTCCTTACATAATGTTAATCTTCATAGTACCTCTTTACGATACATTCTTCGTACCTTTTGCTCGAAAAATCACCAAGCACGACTCTGGGATCAACCCTCTACAGAGAATAGGATTTGGCCTATTCTTGGCAACTTTTTCAATGATCTCAGCTGCCCTAATGGAGAGCAAGAGAAGGAATGCTGCAGTAAATTCGAACAAAATAATATCCATCTTTTGGATAACGCCGCAGTTTTTGATCTTCGGGTTATCAGAAATGTTTACTGCAGTTGGGCTTATTGAATTCTTCTACAAGCAGTCATTAAAAGGGATGCAATCATTTTTGACAGCCATAACTTACTGTTCATACTCATTTGGCTTTTATTTAAGCTCAGTACTTGTGTCTCTTGTTAATAAGGTGACTTCAAAGTCTTCCTCTGGTGGTGGATGGCTCAGTGATAACAATCTGAACAAAGATAGATTGGACTACTTTTATTGGATGCTAGCAGTTCTAAGCTTCCTCAACTTCCTCAACTATCTCTTTTGGGCAAAATGGTACAATCGATCTCCGGTCGCCTCACTGCAGCTTGAATCTAACACCCCAAAAATTGCAGGAGATGACAATATACCTTGAGATACAATTATATGATTTCAATTGGGAAGTTAGAACTCACTTCCCCCCTGAAAATCTTGTGTTGAGAACAGAGAAATCTTGAGGAAAAAAAAGGAATAACTGGCATTTGTGTTGATGCATAGAAAAATTAATGAAATTAATAATTTTACTTCTTCAGCAAGAATTTCATAGTCTATCAATATTCTCTTATCCCTCGTTGGAATATCTATAAAGGAGGATGGATATATCGTCTAGTCTTAATCAATACTGCGACTTAGAACGAGACGTCTAGCTAGAACTATATCCATTAGCGAAGGTTCACTGCATATTGCTTGAGTACATCAGTGTCAATTCCTTGATCACAGAACATGCAAGTAACTAGCTAGCTAGATAGTGCTCTCTACCTTTTTAAAATGACTTGGAAAAAAATGGCCCCTCCTCTCTTTTGCAAGCTATACCTGGGGCCATCTGTAAATGTTCATGGAACATAATTATGAAACCCTCTACTATTAAAGTCAACCTCATTAAAATTCTTGCATTTGTTCATTGAATAATGTCTATACCATATTTGCCATGGAACATGTCTGGAACATGTTGTGGATAATTGTGTTATTTTCAATAGAGTTGGTATCTTTCTAATTAACACTTGTCAAGATGCTGGCTAAAAGATTGGCAGTTGGACCCTTCATGCATTTCCAAAATTATACACCTTTTCAAGCACTCAAAACTTGTATCTTTTGGTCGGACAATTAATAATGCCTTCCAGTTCCCACTATACGTTTTCTTCAATCACCCTCCATTTCATTGTAGAAATCGGATATAGTTGAATTTAAGCGCATGTTTGGCACCAGTTATATTTCGTGAAATTCGCACGTAGTACTTGTATATCCACCACGCATCTCTATCTATTTATAATTTGAACTGATTATAAACATCTCTAGGGCATCATATGAAAATATACAATTTTTTTTTTTTTTCTTTACTTCTTGACTCTTCTTTTCGACACTAGTGTTCTCAAGTTGACAGTGTACCTCAATTCAAGGACGTTGCTCTCACTCTGTAGAGTGATTTAGTGGGTTGACTTGATTAATCAATTCAAATAATCAACCATTACACGATTAGCACCATATGTTACCATGAGTTCTAATACTCCAGTTCCTTGAAGTTTCAGCCTTGCAATGTCCTATCATGTCAATCTATCAATTTCAAATGGATTCCTCGACCAGTGGTTATGATGGTGCACACACCACATTTTATGATCTATATTGGCCCATGTCGAAGTGTTGTACATTATAGATGAGTGAAGCGTCCATTAGTACTCAAAGCAAGCTCATCGCTTGTACATAAACCACCAAATGCTTATACAAACAATAACTCCTCAGTCTAGTTACATCGTCTAACACCATCATACGCTGGTGTTTTAAACTTCTTCCTAAAATGTAGAATTATACCTCAGTTCATCATGCGTTTTGCATTACAACCAGGTCCAAATCTCAAAGTGAAAGGATCTAAACAAGCTTGATGAAGAGCAACACTACAACAGGACTAAAACTTAAATGTCTAATCATCTGCAGTTTCAATGTTAGCTCCCTTGAGATGTAGATGTTTTTCCCTCTTCTGAAAATCGGTCAATCCTTTTCCACTTCCAGTCACACCAACCTTCCCAGTAGGATCGTCCGGAGATTTGAATATGCTCTCTCGCTTTCGACCCGAAAAGAAACCAACCTAGGTCATAAAATGATAAATCAAATGTTATACAATAACAAACATGAATATTGAATAGTGGAGAAAAGAAGAAACATCTTCCAAATTCTGAAGCCAAAAATCTATCTTTTGCATCAATCATTCAAGTATATATGTAAAAATGAGTTAGGAATAGAAGGGAAGCAAGATGGACAGGAAGGTTGGGACGCTATCAATATTAGCCAGTCTTCCATCTTCTCCAAACAATGGCTTGTAAATGCATCTGAAGCATTTTTGTATATAAACCAGAGGTTTTCCAAGTTGGTAATTTACATTTAGGTGAACACGCACCGTGGATTTACAAGAATAGCTGGCCAACATACCTTCTTAGCCCGGCCCTTAGTTGTCTGGAATTGCTGCCATGCATTCTGTCTTTTATTCTGTGTCACCTCTTTTTCTTCCATCCGCATTTTGGACTTGAAAGCATGTATCTTTTTACGTTTGGCAGTTTTCTGTGAGCAGCATACATAAAAGTAATTATAAGTCCAACAAGTGAAACAAAGCTGCCATTAAATATAAGATGTAGGACAAGAAAAAATATATATATTCAAGATATCAGGTGATGGTGAGAAGAATAAGATTCTATGAGATTTGTGATATCAGCCACTAAAGCAAGACGACGGAGCAGAGTTTCATCAATTGTTTCCCCTTCCTTGGTTGAGGAACCATGCAAAGACTACTGGATGTAGTATGAACTATCACATAGCTGCTACAATGTGGGTCACATAGACTCCAGCCCCATATTTAGTTAAATAGAAAATGCAATTCAAAACATACCACATCTTCAGGGTCGTCAGGTTCAATACGAAGTTTTGCTGGCAAAGTCTTGGATTGGAAGTCTTTGGCAGCAGCTTGGGCAACCTTACGTTTTAGGGCTTCTTTTGTAGCCTCAGCTACCTTTTCAGCTTCCAGCAAAGGATCGACAGTGCCTTCTTGAATTGGTCTAACATTATCAGGATCCACCTGCAATCCCCCACAATCCAAAACACATTTTACATTTAATTTGGTAAAAAAATTAAGGGTCAATAAAAGAAAGGTAAAAATGTAAAAGAGAATATACATATTAGTCCGATCTTGCCATTCAATCCTATCAAAACTTTTCATAGAAAGTAAATCCAGCTTTCCATAATGCTTCCAAAAAGGTCCAGATCACTTCAAAAATGCAGTTTTCTGCAGCTTTCCTCCTTTCGTATTTTATCAATATCTCATGTAATTTCAGTTGTATTTTTAACATTCAATCTCTCTCATTTTTACATTAAAATCAATTTTAATAGATAACAAATTTTATTTTTTTTTACAAAATATGACAACAGCAATTAAAAACAGTTAGACAGCAAGTCACTGAATCTATGAATTCCATTATCGATTTCACAAGATTAGAGGACTTTTTGCCTCTACTAACTTAGCCCCTATTTGGCCTCCATTTTCTAAAACTCATTTTCCTCAAATTCATTTCTAACCACACGTTTTATAGAACCTACAATTTTTATTAACTTTTTAACCACGCATTTCATCAACATTTATCAAAATCGATTAAAATCTTAATTTTTAGCTAAAAGCCCATGTTTGGCCCGCAATTTCTAAAACTCACTTTTCCCCCAAACTCGATTTCAATTACATATTTCATAAGACTCACAACTTTTATCAAATCTCCAACCTCACATTTCATCAAATTTTATCAATATCTACTAAAAATCTGATTTTTAACTAAACCTATCAGGGGCTTAATAAGGTAACAAGAATAAAATTGACATTGAAGTACAGTAAGTAAAACATGACAAATCCATACAAAAACATAAACTTCAAAGCAAAATGGAATAAAATATTAAGCCTCTACTTGGATACAATTTATAATTTAGTTTATAAATTCAATCAAAATCAAACATTAATTTCGACCATACATTCATTACTAATACTCGTTATCCATTCATTTCATGGGACCCACTACTATTCCTCTTTATGAATTGATTTATAAATTTGCCAAGTGGAGACTAAATATGCTTCTTTTAGTCAATAGGGTTTTTTTTTTTTTTAATAACCGTGGATATCCGGACCAGCTTGCACGCACCTTGGCTAATTCCACAGGACCAATAGGGTTTCTTCAAAAGTATCTTTGGAACCTAATTATCCTGAAAAGATTTGATTGAGCTACTGACATTGAATTACATAACAGCTATTAAGTTTCACAATGAAGTTCAAGTAGAATTTGAACGGGACAGCATAAGATCACACAGAAGAGAGGCCAATCTACCGACTTTGAGAGTTATGAAAGAACAATAACTTATTCACTGTGAAACTCAGATGTTTACGCTCATCATCATAATAAACAAGCTACTTGATCCAGCAGTGGGTACGAATATCAAATGATCCCCATAACATAACGTCGTTAATGTCTTATTTCAGGGAGAAGAGGGTTATCTCATGAGTGGTCACCTTCTACCTAGTTTTATGTTTGTAATCACAATTCAGCCATGTTGATCAAGCTTGAGGTGGTTATACAACAGTAGACACGGAAATTATATCAGAAGAAAGGTCGAGCAGGATAATGTAAAGGGTAGTTTCCAACTTGTAAAACTAAGCAGAAATTAATTATACAGATCAAAGTATTACATTATACCTCTTCCTGGTTGCCCCATCCATCATAACGAACATAATACCCATTTGGAGTAAGTGCCTCAACTGTTGCAGTATACCTGGATATTTAACTAATCAACCACGAACCAAAGAAAGGAGATAAAGAAAATGAAGAGAATAATTTGATTACAGCATAACATATATTTCATGAATTTTACATACCACTCTCCATCTTCGCTCCAAACTGCTTGCACTTTGGTGCCGACAAGAAACCTATTGGTATGATCTATTATGGACATTGAATTCTGGAAAACGAGAAACGGCAAAAATTTAGTTTGTTTAAAAGTACTAGTACCATGAACATAATAAACAGCAAAGCAACTGAAGGATGAGAAGCTTATAATATCGTACCGAAAGTATTGTCATGAAACATTGTCCAACAGAAACAAGCACAAAAAGAATAACTAAAGAATGAAAAACAAACTGTTGAAGATAACTGGAAATAGGTTTCAATTGGTATTTCAACTGATAAGCAAGATTGCATCCCACAAATGCTTCGGAAACGTGAACATTTCAAAATAATCCATCATCACTTTTCTTAGCAGAAGGTAACAGGAAAGATAATTGGCCAAGACATCAAGTTTCCTTGCTCTGGAAAAGGATTCCTGACATATGTTGGAAGTATGAACTTCGCATAAAATATCAAAAGAATAGAAAACTAATCTTCATCGTATTTATATTAATTTGCAGGAAGATTACGCCTCTCCTTGTGGGAATCAAATCCAAGTATAATCATGATCTACAATTTAAACTAACAATAAAACGAAAATAAACACAAACAATCTTCAGGAAAAAATAAATAAAATTTGTGGGATATCTACCGCATTAAAGGTGCTTCCAGAATGATGCATGCTAGGAGATGCTTCACTTGTCATACCGATACTGACACCAGAACCATCATTTTGTTTTGCAGTTGCCAGAAGCTCTTCCGTCAAAGCAATTACCTGCAGTCATAGAAATTAGCCAAGTCTAAACTAAAACCACGAATCATTTTCCCTGCAATAAACTAAATAATTGATGAATTTTGCACTTAGAATTCAAAGTGACATCTGAAATCACGGGAAAGAGCAAGCTGTCCATCACCAAAGATAGCACACCTGCAATGGAACCAAGATAGAAGTGATGGACATCTTTATATAGTCTCTCACTCCAAAAGTCTTTAAATTTCCCCCACTCCTCTATATCAGGGGTGAGCATTTGTTTAGTGGAATAAAATATCCTCACCTTCAGAAACCAAGGTAAAAGATATCTCTTCAGTCACAGGTAGTTCCTCGACACTGCTTGTTCGAGCAATAATAATATTTGAGAAAGAGGAAAACAGATTGCAAATGAAAAAATAACAATAACCTATTATACTAAATTTTATTGACTTCCACTTCTCAAAGAAAATGATCAGACACAACTCCAGGAGCTTAACGCTTGCCAGGATCAGGGAAGTGAAATAGAAAACATTAACCAAAGAAAGTAATCCCCTCATCCCAAAAAGAATCAAAACAATAACGAATAAAGAAAGGCACCTCCACAAGCTCCTTCTCCATGTCTAAATACTCAGAGTTCCCAGGTTCATCGTGCAATAGATTGCGGACCTGATCCATATAAAAGGCAAATGTAGTTGAAGAAATTAGCAGTAGTCACAAGTTCCTAATAATAAATTGGAAGTTATTATCTTAAAAATGCATAAATAAGCCAAAGATAAGAATTAACTTAATGAACATAAGGTACTTGATCCAAGAAAGCTATGCAAGTGTATAGACAGAAAATGCATGCCCATTGAAATGTAAAATTTCTTATCCTCTTAACAGGGATGAGGGAATAAGCAATGAGACAAACACCAGAAAAAGAAAATTGCTACTGATACTGACCTCGATGGAAAAGAAAAATTACAAGAACAATATAAGGGAACCTACATGGAAGAATGATTATCATGGAGTGTCACCACTCATACTTCAATGGAAAGTCAATTTTTAGCAGGCTATCTCATACAATAATGTGGCACTTTATTAACACTAATTTTTCTATGATCAAAATCAATTTACCAACGTAGGCCATGTTAATCAATTTTCACACCTCTACTTAACAACAAATCAACATAATTGACTATCTCAGAGTTACAATAGCACTCATGAGATCAGCTGGTGTGTCATCAATCAAATCAATAAACCTAGCTGGAACTCCATACTCTCATAAACAATATTAAACCCAACCTGAATATAAATTAGAAGATGCAGAAAAACATCCTTTTTTACCATAGATTTTTAACATCATGATACTATATATATATATATATATATATATATATATATATATATATATATATATATATATATATTTTTTTTTTTTTTTTTTTTTTTTTATTATTTTTTTATTTTTTAGTATTATTATTATTATTATTTTTTTTTTTATAATCGTGGATGTTCAGACCAGCTTGCGCGCACCTCGACTAATCCCACGGAGCCCTAAAGTTTACGGTTGAGTACTCACCTCAGTGGTCCTGAGGGAACTCGAACTGGATAAAGATGTTATATAAAAGCAACCTTAACAAAATCTTAACAAACTGGAGATATTGATAATCATTGAAGAAATAAGAACAAGTGCCAGAATGACAAACAAAATATAGCAAATTGGTCTGAGTTCTTGCAAACTGAGATCATGATTGATGATTCAGTCATCTAGCTATAGTGTAGTGTCAACGGGGTGGAATGATCGTAAGGGATATACTGTACAGAGTCTTGATTTATCCTTCTGTCATTAATCTCAGTACAAGAATTGCATCCCACTTTGTTGTAATTCTGGTAAAACTTTGATTTCATAGGTCATATTACTGCACAAAGTGGCACTTCTCGAATGTAAAATCAGGTCATCTAGTGATATATGATTTCTGTGTAGTCCAGGACCAGGAATAACATTTTAAAGATGCCGACTAGGATAAAGCATAAGAACCTGGAGTGCTTGAAAACCAGGATGGGAAAAAGAGTTTGGTAAATTAAGATGAGAGAAAGGAATGCAGTTGTTAGAATAAGTAACGATATTATCCTCCCAACTATATTTTTATTTCGATTTGAGGACAGTATTATGGCCTTTTCCAAGCAATCCTACTTTCAGTTGCTCAAATTAGGGAGGATGGACGACTAAGAATATGGGTCTAAAATGGTATACTGATCCTCTTCCTCGTCTTTCCCTCCCCCGATCAATTCCTACTAAACCAATGATTGAATTTCCTTCCCTCCCCCAAGTCCGTTCTTCTAACCCTTCAATTCTCCACTAGCATTCCATGATAGACAAATCTTAAGATTTAAATTCCCCTTCCATATATTTTCTAGGGACATGCTTGTATGTATGCTAAGATAAACGCAAGATTCTTATAGCAAGGATTTTAGAGTAAACTAACACAAAAATATAAAATCATTTTCAGCTTGCCTGTTACATAAACATGCTATTGAGAATTATAAATTTGAACATTTTACCATGAAATGTACAAATTAAATAAAAAAGAAAAAAAATACTTTTAACACATGTTAAAAACCAACTTTGTCTGACTTAAATAAGCTCCTCTTTATAAACAACTACAAACTCCAAGGATCAATAACTTAATTGTTCAAGCTTGAAAATAGAAAATCATACCAAGAAAAAAGAAAAAAACCTTAACTTGCAAATGGAGTAAATAAGCTTAGCTCTACTACAGCAATTATGAAGAACTATATAGACCTCAATTATTCAGGTTTTGGAAGAAACCTCTTAAGTTCACATAAAATAAATTAGTATCACAATTTTCAAAAGCCCTACGGTAAATAACTAAACTACAATCTGATTGACTAATTACGACTTCAATTTTCCAAAACTTAAAAATCCAAACTTGTGAAGGCAAATTATTCAAAAACCCTAATTTCCATCGAGCAAGAACGTGTACGCCAGTAACAAACATAAAATACATCTCAATCACTATACATGTATACATACGGAAGAGTACCTGTTGAAGCTGTTCTTTGTAAGTGGATAGGCTGGAAGCGAGTTCTTCAATGCTAACCTCTTCACCTCCGCCGCTTTCCATTTATTTTGTAATTTTATAAATCAAATTCTTCGAATTTAACAGAGACGGAAATTGAAAACTAACGGATTGTTGTTACTAGATAGAAGTAATACAACTGATTTTCTGAAACAGAGAGAGAGAGAGAGAGGGGAAGCCCTTGCGTCGAGGGGCAAAGCCCGTATGACAAAGATCGTGGAAATTGATTAGAAGGATCGGTTCGATTTCGAAGAGAGAGGGTGAAAGAGGATCAACTTTATACATTTACGTAGAATAGCCTTTTTTTAATATTCCTTTTGTTTGTGTCTGTCTCCCACTTTTATAGTGAGAAAATGGATAATGTTGACTGCACATTTGAGTTTCGAGCCTGATTGAGCCCCATATTTTTTCCAAATGTCTCGTGGAATAATAATATTTTGATGGAAAATGAATAGTTAAAAAGTGAGGAAAAATTTTGAATTTACGTTTAATATTATTTTATTGAAAAATCTATATTTAAAAATAAGAGAAAGAGAAATATATTTTGAAAATAATAAAAACAAAACAAGAGGTTTGTCAAAGTAGTCAAGATATTCTCATCAAATTAGACAAAGTTAATGAGAAATTTTTTCTCTTTATATACTTTGTCTTCTTTTCTGATTAAATTTCGAAATATAGACATTTTTGTCAAACTAGGCAGAATTGACGGGAATTTTTTATCATTTTTAGACACGTCTTCTTCTCTTTTTATACGAATTTGAAGCATCTAGACATTTATGTCAATCAAACTAGAAAAAGATGACAGATTGTCAATCCCATTTAGGCGCTTAGGATAGGATCCATTTGGTTTGTATTCAATTAAGACTTTTAACGACTTTTTGGAATTTAAAAAATTTAGGAATATTCAATGCAAACTTTTTAAGATTATCTAAAAGTATCGATTTATTTAATTGATGCTTTTATAGACTTTCAAAAATTCTCTAAAAGTCACGGTATATTCAATTAAAATTTTTTAGAAGTCTCTATAAATCTTAGAGTATTTAAATTTTAATGACTTTTAAAGATTTTTATAAAAGTCTCTAAGGTACTAACTTTTAAAAAGATAGTATTAAAATAAAATCTCAAAACTTGTTTCTCATTAATCACAAGATTTTGGAAGACTTTAAAATATATATATATATATATATATATATATATATATATATATTTTTTTTTTTTTTTTTTAATTTTTATTTTTATTTTTTTTTTTTTTTTTGTCCTTTTTCAACTTTCATTTTTCTTTCTACAAACATTAGAGTTATGATTAAAATTTAATTTTTTCTATTGATTAAATATTATTTTTATTTTTATTTTTCTCTTTCTTAGGCTGTGTTTAACAGGTCTTATTTTCCATGGAAAATGGAAAATGATTTCCTTCTCCACCCAAAATGACTTGTTTGATAGCTTTTTTTTCTAGGCAAAATTTTTTCCACCCTACATCCTCACGCACCCGATTTCTTGGTTTTGGAGGAAATGATTTTCCTACCTTTTTGGTGGGAATTTATTTTCCAGTTCACTTTTTTTTTTGTTTTTTTTGGTAATGGAAACATATGTCATAACCAATGGTAAAAAAAAATTTACTTTAATGGACAATTTCCATGTAAAATAAAGTCAAACAAACACTAAACTTTTATTAAAAAAATGATTTTTTAGGAAACAATTTTTTTTCAATTTTTTTTTTTACTTTTTGGCGATGGAAGCAAATTTTATAACCAATTGTAGAAAAAAAATTCATTTAAATAGACAATTTTCATGTAAAATAAAGCCAAACAAATAAAAAATTTAAAAATTTTTCAGGTGGAAAATCATACCAATCAAACACACTTAATTAACAATTCCCTACAAAATATTTTCTAGACAATTATTTTCCCTAAAAATCATTTTCTTTCCACCTATTTTCCACCCTTACAATCAAACGCACTCTTATTGTTTATCTCTATTTTTTATGGACAAAAATAAACTGGATCTTTATAACTTTTTTTTTCTTTTTTCATTCCTTTTTTTTTTGGTGAAAAATATATATTTTTAATTAAATTATAAAATTTTATCTAGGCTAATTTATAAATAAATATATTGATTTTTTATTTTTTATTTTAAGGTATATTATATTAATAATACTATATATTAAATTTTTTTTATCATATATATGTATGCATAATTTTGTTTATTATTTACTTGATTAAGACCTTAAATTTTTATTCCTTTTAAAATGTTTTTTTTATTATATGGGGAGGGAGAGGAGAATTAGAAAGAGAATTGTGGAAACCACCACCTCGTCTGTGAGAATTTCACACTATTACACTAAATTCACGTACATTCTATTTCAAATGAAAGTCTTTTGATTTCTACAGAAGTTTATAAAAAATTTAAAATGAAAGTTTATAGAAACCTATGAAAGACTTTCATTATTTCAATACAAACCTATAAAAAAAATCCACAAAACCCACAGAAATCCTCACATAAAAAAAGTCGATCAAAACCTACAAAAAATTTCAATTGAACAGACCTAAGTTTTCAATTTTGAATTCATTTTCAATTTTATGTTACGAGAGTCTATTTTAAGATTGCTAAAAATACACAAATCATTCTCAAAAATTATTTTTCAAAATAGAAAACTTGAAAACATGTTGGATTGCAATTTTGAGAAATTATTTTATGACATTTTATTGCATAAAATTCGATTATTTAGTAAAATAGAATAATTTTATGTTAATATATCATCAAATAATGTACATACATAAGTAAAATAATAACAAATAATAAATATCGCCGTCCCTAATCCTATCTCCTCTAATCATTTCCATTTGAATACAGTTCAGTGTGTCAAACGTTCTCTTAAAAGCGTAGTAAGATACTAGAGAAAAACTTAGCATAGTGCTCGATGACTACCAAAAAAAAATCAACATTCTTTCACCACAAAGCAATTACAAAACATCGACCACAGGACAAATAACATCCAATAAAAGTCATGGCCATAAGATGCAGGAAATTAGTTTCGGGGAACAATCCAGTTTACTTTCTACAATTTTTTACATGCTCACAAGCTGGCGTCTAATAAAGTGATCACTCCCCTTCTCGAGGCCTATAACCTTTTCATCTGTATAGAATACTCTTTTCCCATAAGAATATGAAAAAGGCGGCTTCTGAGGTTCGTTGGCAACAACAGGAGATGTGGGCTGAAACAACTTCACTCATTCCGAATGGAAGAGTATTTCTCCCACATCGATTGGGACTTGGAAATTTCAACCATCAAGTTCTTAAATTTGTGGCTGCAGTCTCCTCCACTGCAAAATTTAAAGGAAGAAAAAAGAAATGTATCAAGTGCTGCACTTACAAATCTTAATATAATTCACCAAATGATCCCAGGAAAAAAAAATTATATATATTATAGAATAATGCTACTTTGCCAGAAAAATCTGGCCAGATGCAGTGACGAAGATGTCGTGGGGGGAGGTGATAGGGTGGGAAAGATGACTATGTTTAAAACAATCTAATGATGAAATGTCATGTGGCATTATATCAACCATTATGTCAAACTTTCTGTTCATGTAGAATAATTGTTATATTATTTACATAATGCATTTTTAGTTAACCAAAAATGAGACAAAAAGTTGATGTATTCTGAGCTGAGAATGAAATACTCTTCAAAACAGGTTGTTCTTTCCCTCTCCCTCCATTCAAAATAATGGGCCATCTGGAGAGGGTGGAAAATTAAGAAGGCTATTCAAAAAGAAAAGATAGATGAGAAACGTAACAAAAAAAAAAAAATTTAAGCAAAAGGTACTAAAGATCTTGGTCTATTATGTTCTCATTGAAGTTACTGCTACAGGTCATCGTGCAGAAAGGAAATAAGTCATACAAAATCTTAGCATACCTTATGTAGGGATGGCAAAAAAGCTCGTCGGCTCGAAAATAGCTCGAGCCGGGGCCCAGCTCGGGCTCGGTTACACCGAGCCAAGGCTCGGGCCGAGCCTCATTTTTTGGCCGGGCTTTACTCGGCTCTGCTCGGGCCCAAAAAAGCTCGAGTCGAGGTCGAGTTCTTTTATTTAATTTATAGTACGTATATAAATTTTAAGTTTTTTATGTAAAATGTAGATTTGACATTTAAAAAAACAAACCGAACGACTCGGCTCGGCTCGGGCAGAAAGCTCAGGCCGAGCCTCATTTTTTTTTTTTACCGAGCTTTGTTCGGCTCGGCTCGGCTCGGCTCGGCTTGGGCCAAAAAAAGCTCAAGCAGAGCCCGACTTTTTTTTTTCGGTTCGGCTCGTTGACATAGCTGACCTTATGCGATTCAACGATGCAATTGTCCTGAGGGCACTCCTGATCATATCTTCATTACGATCTACTTCTTGCTTGACGGCGTCTTGTTTAGTCCTAAAGTTGATAGTTTTCTGGAGAGGATCCACCAAAGAATCCAACACTGGATGTGCAATAATTAGGTTAGAACGGATTCAAATTCAATTAAATTAAAGTGTTTTCAAATACAAGGTTTAACTGCATTCTGAAACTAAAGGAAAAATTACCTGCTAATACAGCCGAAGGACACTTATCAGCCAACTTTGAAAGGATAAGATGGCAAGGCATTTTCACATCATAATGATCTGAGGAGCGAAAAAAGTATTATCAACACGGAATATTACAAAACTAGTTTTGATGGAAGTCCACAAAGTTCAACATTTCTATTTATTAATATTATCATAGGAAAGAAAATGTAACAACAGCACCTATCAAGTTCAATAAAGGGGGGAAAATTTTCGAGACATTCCTAGGGAACACTCACCATCTAAACCAGATAAAAGGTATGGAACAATAAAAGATGACGGATTCACTTGATCAAGACAACTATCCAACAAAGTATCCACACATTCAAAAGCAGCCTTCCTTAATTCAAGCCCATCATCTACTGTGTGTTTGAAAGGACCTAGATCAACTGTCCTTATCAATTCTTTCTGCAGAAAGAGGGAAAAAAAGTATAATGACAAATGAAAACCCTATTGTTCATATTAAGAAGGCAAAAATGCTATTCTATGAGAGAGATTATGATCTACTATCTTAGTTGCTGCCAGAAGTCTATCAAGATAATGTGCAGTGCACCTGGACATTTTTCCAACAGCATGGTAAGTTTCAAAAAATTTGTCAAAATATAGAATGAAGCACAAAGTAACTCTTATAATTTTTTTTATTTTTACATTCAATAACTTTGGGTGAACCAAATTTTATCACGAGATTTATGAAAAGCAGCTTTAGCAGATGAATCACCATCAACAACAGGCTCTATATATTTCTTAAATCAAAATAATCACACACAAGGTAAATTGCTCAAAAATAATCCTCATTGGAACTTATAAGTAACATGATAGTATATGTCTAGAGCACAATAGGTTACATAGAGACCTGTAAATACACCAAGTCAGACCAGTACCAGTTGTGTCAATGAGATTGAATAAGATTACAGAGATCGTCGAAGATTGAATAAGATTCCGGACATCATCAAAGATTACGATTATATTATTATAATTGTATTATATATAGATAGATTGTTTTCACCATTAATTAATATTGTAATTGTTTGCTTCCATATTTAGTTGTTATTTTAGTCCTATTTAATGAGAGAACATTTCACAAAGAGGGGCATCGAGTCTTTTATTGAGTATATCTGACATGGCATCAGAGCATTTTCCTTAGTATTTTCTCTTGTTTTCTTGGTTAGGTTTTCTCAATGTAGGAGGAGCATTTTTGCTCCTCCCATCCGGTCTTCGTCAAATTGAATCGATTGTTTCTTTTTCCTTTGTGAGAGGTTCTCTCATTAAATAGGACTAAAATAACAACTAAATATGGAAGCAAGCATTTACAATATTAATTAATGATAAAAACAATCTATTTATATCTAATAAAATTATAATAATACAATCGTAATCTTCGACGATATTCGGAATCTTATTCAATCTTCGACGATCTCCGTAATCTTATTCAATCTCATTGACAAGTTGGACAAAAATACAGAAAATGTATCTCTGACGGTTTTCCTTCATCCTGTTTTCCTTCTGAAAAACAGGTATGGATTTTCCTCTTCGAAATTGAGATCTATTTTAAGAAGTCTGTTACATGACAAACTACGCCACAGCACAAAGTAAAGAAACAAGGCAAGAATTCAAATATTGTCCATATATGGGTATCCTATAATTTCTATATTCAATGAATCCAGCATATGCACATCAGCACCCTGACCACATTCAAATCCACAAAATGAAGTTCAATTACTGATGGACACAACAGTGAAGGAAACTGAACGATTAAATCTCCTTAGAAAGAAAGAAATGCAATGTTACTTTCTCAAAGAGAAAATCTTGGTTGTGGCACCATTTTCTTAAGAGTAGCGGATAGCAATTTCACTTGAATTCATTCCACCAAAAAAAAAGTTTTAAGTAGGCTTTTATTTGAGAATACATTTTATCTTCGCCATTAAAAGAGATTTTTACAGAGACGAACTATGTTATACAGATTCAGTTGACACCTAATAAATTTAGAATATTCCTATGCTCACAGTTATTATGCAAATAACGCACAGCGTTAGCTTCTAATTTCAGAGGCAACACAATATTGCATAATAATTCCATTGTCCTGCAATTTCTTACTTTTGTACCCAAATAATCTCATTCTAAGGGAAAGATCAGCAGTTTTCGCTGATAGAAAATTGGTTAAATTGCTTATAGCAGTG
This sequence comes from Fraxinus americana, assembly GCA_035079005.1. NCBI lineage: Eukaryota > Viridiplantae > Streptophyta > Magnoliopsida > Lamiales > Oleaceae > Fraxinus > Fraxinus americana. The sequence continues at coordinate 5,086,427 of CM068714.1, read as the reverse complement.
TAAATGCAAGGACTGGTAAACCATATAATAGTTACAGTACAGTGTGCATTAAACTTTTGAGTCAGTAATGATAGACAAGAGAAAAATGTTATTTATAATACATTACCTTAATTACTGTCTGGTCGTATAGAAGTGGCAAAAGCTCTGGAAGCAGGGCCTTTATTAGGGTTGGCTTATTATGGGCTGCGGTACTCAAGGCCAATACAGCTGCACGCCTTACATGCTGCTCAGCAACCAATTTAACATTGACATAAATCAAATTTGGTCCAGGAAAAATACAAGATAATCCAAGAGAGATACACAGAACATACGGGTAAATGGAAAAATGATGGAAGATATAGTGTATCTATATAGCATATATAGCTATAGAAATATTTTTATCTGTTGGAGATTACCTGATTATGATCCTTGATAAGCATCAAGAAAGATGAGATTTCAGGGTACAAAATCTCATCTATCTTCTCCTGCCGCTCAACTATAGAATATTTAACCGCAATTACAACTGTTGCTCGGGTGAATGCAGCTGCACTGGTTGTTCTCTCCTACAATTATATGCAAGTAAATAATTAAGTCTTGTAGATTTTTGATGAGGCATTGTACACATGGATAGAAGAACATATATTTCTGAGATGTTACCTTTAGTGCTGGAACGAGTTTTCCTGGTTCAATTAGGGCAATTTTTCCTAGACATTCGGCAACTACATTGCGAACTCCCTCTTCCTCACTTTCACAGTGGTTAAAGAGCAAATTAGTGATCTTCTCAACACTGGAATCATCAAATTCAGCTTTATCCACGGATTGTCTCACTATGACCTGTAAGTGGGAGAAATCTCAGCAAGAATGTGAAATATCGACAAATTCTGGTTAAAAAAGGAATTTACTCTTGAAAGAATTATTGTTCAGGGGGCACACCTCCTTCAGGGAATGAAGCAATAAATATTGCTTCTTCTGCTGATTATCAATTTTGTCCAATATAAAGGGTAAATATTTTGGTAGATTTCCAACAGCAATATTTCCTAAAGCATAAGAAGCAGCAGATTTGATCTCCTCAAAAGGTGATTGGAAAGATTCGATAACGATATTCTCTATATGGGTATGCGAACTTAAATCTTTTCTCCTCCCAATCTCCCCCAAACACAGCAAGGCAAGATGTTGCTTGGCCTATAAGAAAACAATGTTGAATAAGAAGAGAATAGTAGCAGTAATACAGATGGGAGCATAAAATCCAACACAACACAGTTAAATTCCCTTGATTAAAAATAAATTTATAAATGAATTCTCTCAAATTACAAATAAAGAACAGAAAGGCAGAAAGTAGCTCATATTTTCCCTTAAATAATTCAAAACAAGAAGATTGCTACTTAATTTAAATAACAGACAGCCGAAAATATTCAAAGAGGAGTCCAAAACAACCAAAGCTCGTGATGTGTGTAATGTAGTATATGAAACATATTCCAACACCAAATTAAATTGGAAGCATCTTCTGATATTTCCACCAAAATCAAGAGCCCCGGATAGCTGGCCAGAATCAAGAAGCCAATTATCTATTCTGATACTAGAATAAGTAGAAAGGCTATAAGTATCTGACAAACCATACACCTAACCTTCTTTTATACTGTTTCAATAAGAAGATAGAAACTCATAGGATAATGTCCATTTCAGGGTAAACTCAAGATCTTCCAATTACCGATAACACCGGAAATAATCCATCATGTATGGTTAAATAAGCACAGTTATTTCTGCTAGATTTTGAGAATCAAGGTAGCTACTAAAAAGGGTAAACTTAGTTGAAAAGGCTGAATCCTGAGTCCTTGACCATACTAATTATATCTTCCAATCGAATGCAGTGCACTAATTAAGCAGAGATTTGTAGCCAACTACTAGTTTTGATTAAAGCAAATAATATACCCATGGTATAAAAAGGCGGTAGTGAGGCCCGCCTTGAAGCCCGCCTTACTGTGAAGCGCATGTAGTATACCTCGAGGCGATATTTTTGAGGCTAAAAATATGAGGTTCACGCCTCTAAATCTGAGGCGCACGCCTCAAGGCCTCATTTAAAATTTGATTTTTCAATTGTATGAAAAGAAATCAGAAAGGGCCCTTCTTAAAAAAGGAAAAAGCCCATTTAAAAAGGCATTTTAGGCGCCAAACAAAACAATAAAATACCTAAAAAACTAAACGGTAGCCAAAAATTAGATGATAAAAAAGGGAACAGATTCAACAGAAATTCTAAAGTCAGAATTCAAGATGAGTATCGTTTTCTTCATCAGTTCAACATGTATGTTTTTCCACTTTTCTTTTTCTTTTTCTTAGGGTTAAGTAAATCTTGCATGCAATTAGTTGCTTCATATACACATCTGGAAATTATAAATTTTATAAATGTTTTGATTTATATAATTAATACACGATTTCATCCAATCGCTTGTATAAACTCTAAAACTAGATGAAGATGGTTTTGTAGAAATTGAGAGTAGCGAAGAGGAAGATGATGGAGAAATTAGATATGATGATTCCATTAACGATGCTAGTAATAGTGATGATAGTGCAGACTATTAGCTTTTTTTTTAGTTTAAGCTGCTTCTTTTTTTCCATTACAAATGGAGTGATTTCTAACTTCTGTAATACTTTTTATTTTGCTAAACATTTTCTTTTTTTAGGTGGACTATATCTCAATATGCTAATGGCTATATATCCTATTTACCATATGCTCCAACTTTTATTTTTTTGTATTTTTATATTATTTTATAATTCTTTTACTTAGATTTTTTTTTTTTTTTTTTTGTGAGTCTTACGCCTCAATCAACCTCGAGGCTTACGCCTCGTCTCATAAAGAAAAACCATCTCAGTACTTAGTTTCGCCTTTTTAAACCTGGAATATACCATCTAAGCATTCATTAAAAAAATCATCTAAAACATCTCCATTTATGTAATCCAAGCAAGTGCACATGGACGTACCGAATTGGTAGTGCTGTCTGCTTTCAGGATATCTGTGAGCATATTTACAGTGGTTGAACATTTTTTATCACCTGCAGCAAGGCAGAGAACTGCCACACATTGAGCAATGGAAAATAAAGCCTGTTTTGCAATACCGCCAGACTGAGCAGATGATTTTGCAGTTGAAAGAAGGGAGTCTAGCAGCACATCAAAGCTAGTATTTGCTGAGTAAACCAAGGCACGGAAGAAGTTCTGTAGTGCCTGTAGTGTCAATAAATGAGGGTTATAACTTACAATAAGCAGACATTTTACAGTTTACACCACGACTAATTTAACGCAAAACAAAAATAATACCAAAAGTGCTTGCCCCTGTAGCAATGAGCTTCTCACTAGAGTCAATGCCTGTGGAAGAACTTTGTTTCTGACAGTCAAACCAACATTTGGACCTGATCTACTATCGGCCATCAAGGTACAGCACAGTTCCAATGCCAGAGCAGTCATGTGCAAGTCTGAGTCACTGAAAAGCACAAAGAAGAATTTATACTCATTTAATTACTAGTCACTCTTAAAAATGAATTATCAAAAAATTTGTGAACATGGACTGCAACTGAAAAGAATTATTGAACAGACATCTGTAGTAAACAAACACAAGTTTAACCTTATTAGAGTTGAAAGTTCCACAACGATCACTTCATAAGCAGAAGAACCAATTCTATCACCATAAGCAACTATCAAAGTATTTAGAGTTCCCAGCGTCGCCTGTCTTAATGCTCGATTAGCCTATTTTCCAAAAAGATGAGAGAAACTCAGCAGCTTTTCCTCTAATTCAGATAATTGTGCTGGAAATGTTCTGGAGAATATATTGGAAGTACCTTCCTTAGGAATGCAGTCAACTCAGAAATTACATGCTCTAAAACACATGATAGATCCAGGTGCAATGGAGATGCAGCAATGACAGCAAAAGCCTGGGGAAGAAAAATTAAAAGGTGTTAACAGTTAAACGTGTAAACCAACCTAACTGATATCCCCAAAAAAAACCCTTACATAACCAACTAATAGAAAGCGTATCTCCAAAACTATATTGCAATAAAAATGTAACACCAACTCATCCCATCCCATCCCAAATATGCCTGAGTCACGCAGATGGTTCTAAAGCCTTGGGTGACTACTACTAGTTAACATGGAGCTTACATGTTTTGCTAGTTTCCCACTATGTTTCCATAGCTTTGACAAGGTCCTTAAAAGGAGCTATAATCAAGTTGGTAGTCTAGATTTGTGGTGTGTCATGAATTGTATATAATACAGGACTTCAGTGAGGATCTCCGATACGCATGAGGTACTTAAAAAAGTTACGGCTAGTAGCTACTTGTCAAAATGGATCTTAAACATTTTGAGCCAAATGGTTGGTGCCCAACTATTTTGCCAAACGATACCTGAACAGACCATGCATACATTGAAGGAAAATGGAAAGGGAAGAAGTCAATTAATTTCTTTATCACATCATCCCACTCAGATAAAACTCAATGACAGCAATTCATCTCAAAAAGTCATTTCACACTCCCTAGGAACTACATGAATATTATTTTAACTGCAGCTTGATTCAACATCAAGTTCTCACCAATCTGTTGCAAATTAAATTAGCCTCTATTAATCAATTACCCAAGTCCTTCCACATTTGTCAACTTTTTAATTTTAATATCTTCGAAAGTATTAATATAAAAAAACCAGGGCTTGCAAGCCATGCCCTGGCTCATGCCCTGACCTGAGGGAAGTGAAATGGACTAATGCCGTTGCCTTCTAAAACACTGATAGTAAGAAATTCATTCATAGTAGTTTCTCCATCATAAATAATTCATGTTTAACTTCCCCATGTTGATATCTGGCTTTAGCCCCACTAAAGCACATTAGAAAAATCCACCTCAAAGAGGGGGCATGCTAATGGAACCATGAATCCACAGACAAAGGACAGCCCAGAGGGCTTTGAATTCAAACAAACCTTCACGGCTGTAAGTCGAGTTATCTCATTTCCCATTCTATCTACTAACACTGGAAGGCATGCAGGTAAATCCCCACCAAGTTGATCGCCAAATGAAGAAACAACAAGCCCCATGCAAGAAATGGCACATTCTTTAACCTCCTGCAAAAGGAAAACAATTAGCCAAATATGATGCCCAGAAAATAAATTCGACTGCAAAGATAGGCACTAACCTGATCTTGATCTTGATTTGTCAAGCGTGCCATGATGGCATTATATATTGGTTGGACAAATGATTTGAAATCAAAACCATAACCCTGAACGACAAAAACAATTAACGTTTTGGGAAGGAAACAGAAATCGTCAAAGAATCCATATAAAATGAAGACAGTAAAAGCAACCGACCTCAATATTTGGTCGCAGAACGCGTACTAGTTCTCCACATACTCTTAATGCCTCTGCTGTAACTTTGTAATAGCGTTCACCAACAGCAGATATAACGGGAGCAGAAATGGCCTATGAACACACCATTGTTAGAGAACCAACCCTCTTGCACAGCTTGCTAACTTTTGGAAATAATAATTCACTGATATTATCTATCCAATAATGAAAGTAACAACACAATATTATACATTTCCTAGAAAACCACAGAAGCAGAAGAATGCTTCTAACACTAGCAACAATGTTAGGGTTGTATCTCCAAACCATTATGCTCTGAATTCAAATTTAAATGCATTGTTTGACGTTTAAGCTTAAAAAGAAAAAAGAAACCCTCAGATTAACAAGTCCGAAGAATAACAATAATCATCATTCAAAGCACTCCATGAGAACTCTACAACACGATCTTGAATTGTACCAAATGAGTTGTAGCTTGGTTCATGGGAAAACGCAGCATAGAGGAGGAGAAATCAATATTGTAAGTATGTGCTTGGGAAGGCTTTTTTGGGAGCTCTAAAGCACATTTAGAAGACCAAAAATACTTCGGTATAAAACCCGGCTGTTTAGTTGCAGTCAAAGAAGTGCTCATTGACCCAAAAAAAAAAAACTTTCTTAAGTTGTTTTAGAGAAGCTCTAATTTGAAGCTTTTCTGAAAAGCTCTAAATTCAGCATTATGGGAGTTGAAATCTATATTAATTATGCTTATAATTTTATAGTAAAATATCAAAAAATATCTAATTTTACTACACATCAATTATTATATATTACTTAAATATTTTTTTTTTAATATTACTATTACATGTTTTGCTCTTAATTTTTATTTATTATTATTTTTAATGTGCGATAATATATTTTTGAAATGAAATTATAATATAAGAAGTATGGTATTTCATATATTGGTGTGTCGTATTTTAACGTTTCAAATAAATAAATTTAAAACACGATTTATGCTAAAAAAAATTGCGCCAAGACAATTTAATTGAAATATTTAATTTATATAGATTTTGTATAATAAAAATAATATTTAGTCAAATAATTATTCAATATTTACAATTAATAAATCAAACGCACTTTTCTAGCAATGCTGCCAAACCGCTAAATTAATGTTTACGACACTTTTTTTGTTGAGAACCAAAAAGTTAAATCAACTTTTCAGTAAAAAGAGAGTTGTACTCAACATCTGTGCCAAACGGACCCTAAAAGATCTTTATATATACCCATGTTTGAGCCACATTAAAATTTTCATTCTCATTCTTCTACTTATTTTTAACCACATCTTTCAATAAAATAATATTTTTCATCACATCAATAACTTTTCCTTCTTTTTCAACCACACATTTTCCATCAATCTACTATTCCAAAATATATTTTTCCAAAATAATGTGGCTCAAACACAACCATAGTTGACTTTTAGGTTTTGATTAGTTGATTGTGCCAGTAGTGATGGCCGCTGAGGAGATTGTGGTGCGTAACAATGGATCTCATAGTTGTGATCACACGGTGGTAATGACCGGTAGCAGTGGGTGAGGATATGGTTGGGATTGGTGGAGTTTGGAATACTGATGACAGTGATTGAGCCAACCTCACTCGCCATACAAGTTCATCCAGATTTTCTATTAGTGCAACAACCCTCATGACCACACTTCAAAAGGTCTAATGATGAGTTTGCTTATGAGTTCATATATAGAGATTTCCATATTTCAACAAAATTAGTGATGATTAGATAATTGAAGCTCTACGGAAGGGAAACTGATAAGTGTCCATCCACTGACATCACGAAAAATGACCTAGATGCTGCAAAATCTACTCCTATGAAGCTGCTTAGCTTCTTCTTCCTCCTCCTTTTCCCAAAGCATTTTGTATGCATACAATTATGATCAGAAGTAATACTATTTAGATCTTCATATTTTGACACCTCATAAACAGATTTTCAAGGAAAACTATCCATTCTATAACAATGACTTGTATGTTCATCATCAGATAATGGACTTACGAAACTCCCATAACATGAAAAATTACTAATTTTACAAGCACCCATATTACATCATTCTACAAATGACTTGCCAAATTTTCAGATTTGTAAAAGTAACAACAGTAACTTTCGCAATTAACATGATTCAAGATTTTCAGAAAACTTTCGTGTTCCACTGATTTCAAGAAAGTCATCACATTCTTAGTTTCTATGGCAAAGCGACCAATTACATCACACATTACCTTAATGTAGGGATGGAAAACAGAAGGGGCATGTGAGGCCAACACTAATCTTGTGAAAACAAGAGCTTCAATCTTCAAATTTGAGGTAGATGATTTGTCCTGTTAACAGAAGAAAGAACTCACAAGATCTTTGGCGACAAATAGAAAAACTAACAAAACTCCAAAGGAGCACTAGTCAAAGGGGGCAAAAACTTACACATAATGCTTTCTCGATTCCAGGAGTAAGAGATCCAATATGGTCTGCAAGGCAATCAGGCAGCACAACTACCAGTTCTTTCAAGACCGAGAAGGCACCAACCTGTAGGCATAAACAGTGTGATCAGATGTAGAAGCTCTAAGTTGATCACCAAAAGATCATACTAGGTAGAATTCCACCTTCGTTTTGACAGATTTCTCACGTAGTTGTTTGTTTACAGATCGAACGATTTTCGAGACATCTTGCTTCAACATGTATCTGGGACTGCACGACAATATCACAACATCAGAATCCAAAAGTCAATGCAGATATCAAAGTTCCAGTGAGGGAAATCCCTTCGTCTCATACCAACGAAGAGTAGAGTATTTTGAATCGTGTAAAGTATGAATTTCATCATCAGTATTAGCAAAAATATGAAGACAAGAAAAATCCATTTCTGACAAAGAGAAATCACAATTACAAAGACTAAGTCTTCATGTTTCATTATCGAAATTCGATTTTTTGATCTCTATCTTCATTTTCAGAAACAACTAAAAGTTCTTCAGTAGAACCTTTGGTGCAAAAATTTACCCAATAAGTGACAAAACAGATAAATTTAGCTAAGCTCACTCTTCTCACTCCTTATCTTCATAACCTTTCTCTTAAAGTTAGTGAACTCATGACTTGTAGGTTGGGAGAGTACAATGACACCACAGTATGTAGATCTAAAGCATGCATCTTATTAAAGAATATATTATGTTAATCAGGGGCGAAGGATACTAAAATCTTTTTTTTTTCTAGATGAAAAAAGTATACTTCGTTTAAAGCATATTAAGAGTGTGTTTGGTAGGGATTTTTAGGAGAAAAATTGATTTTTGAATAGTGATATGATGGGAAATGTGTGGTTGAAAAAGAAGAAAAAAGTATTGATGTGATGGAAAATATTATTTTATTGAAGAATGTGTGGTTGAAAATGAGAATTGATTTACTGTAGAAAAGGAGAAGTTTTAGCAAACAGGCTATAAACCCACAAGCCCCAATCGCAATCAGTTTTCCAATTAACTTTAATCATTTGTTGATTTATTCTGTCCCTAGATGGGAGCTATCTCCAAATACTCATGCTGATAGCAAGATAGCAGAAAAATAATCCAAATTTCCTTCAATGATAATTTATAATGAAGCCATTGAGTAGATCTTTTATGTATTACTTGTTTTAGGGTCCTGTTCAGCCCTGCCTTATGTAAGATGTAACAGAAAGAACACTATCAATAATCGAAATTAGAGACAAACAATTTAAACAAAATACAACATCTCTGTACAAGAATTTAACGAGTCAAACTGGAAGAACCATATTCTTGCCTTGATTCATCAAAATCTGTCTGTCCTTTAGTCACATTTCCTGTTTGTCGCAGTAACTCAATGAAGGTATTAAACACATCCATCTGCAGCTTAAATATTATTAGATAATCAACCAAGTGGTTGTACTATAAGGGGTTTAGTTGTGTCATTCAGCCATACCTTGACATTTTCTTCCCTTTCTTTAAACCTATCAATCAACTTCGGGCAAGCCTGAAAATGAATATATTTAAAAGCATTGTTCATCTTTCATTAACATTTAGTCAATTGCATACAAAAGAAACCTATACTCCAACATGTCAATTTCTTATATAAGTTTCAGGGAAGACACCACATGAGTTCTGTTGCATGAGCAAGGATCATATAGTCACATAAACTTCCCAAATAGACAACTTTATAAACAAATTCATTTTTACAACAGTTTTAAATTTACCACCAAACAAGTAACTTCGACATTTTAAAAATGTTTCAGACAGTGAATCAAAAGTGTTCGAATCGCTTATATAGATAGTGCATGAGAGAAGGTACAGGCAATTTTCTTTAATAAAATAATATCAAGCATTTAGTGATACATTTCTTTACGTATTAGAAATGGAAGCTTCCTTCTGGTGGGTTTAAAATGACATTTTTTAATTGATTTTCCATAGCTATTGGCATTGCTGAATTAGTTAAATGGGCCAGATATAATGAACAATCTGACCTTAAAGAGAATGTTATTGTGGTTTATGATTTAAACTAGGATCTTTTGCACTAGAAAGTAATAAGAGTTCAGTTTTATGAGGATATTACTCAAAATATAAGTAACATGAAAACAAAATCGTAAGAGTTTGACAGGGAATTAGAACTCTATGTCTAATGAAGTTTATGGACTTAATGTTCCTTAGACATGTAACTTGTACTACAATAAATTTCCATAATATCCAGTAGGCAAATGGTCCAGATTCACCAGAACAAAAACTTTTATACAATGGATACCTCTTCGTATAGCCTCGATAGCAACTCCGGGCGGGAAACAATCAAGGCTGCTAAGCATTTGGCAGAAGCTCTGCGGACCTTCCAGCTCGCGTCTTCGTCATCAGTATATTCATTAGCGCTCTCGCTACAAATCCATGAAGATAACACATTATCACAAATTCTTACCATAAATAACTTAGAATTGCAATTAATTGCATTACATACTCATCCTCCTCCACCACATAACTCTCATCATCTGTGTCTTCCTCCATGTTATCAGTAAAATTAGGATCATAGCTAAGATATTCCAAAGTAAGATGTAAGATGTCGTTACAATAGGAAGAAATATCCCTGGAACACCGCAGCAGAAAGCTCTCTAGAGCCTACAATAGAAAAAGATTAAATGCCTCATTTTAACATAACTTCAACAACAAAAGGATATGTAAAAAATTTATATACCTGTAAACTATATTCACGAAGCTCTTCATCATTCTCCGATGCATTTGTACAGTAGCTAATTAATATTGGAACGGTATCTCCAAGATGGGCACCGAAACGATAGCCAACAGCACGACTTACAAACCAAAGATTCATGGGTTATTCGTGGACATATCCTAACATCACTAAAGAAATCAATTTACGATTAAGTACCTCAGAGCCCCAATCATCTGAATGTTTGTGCGTGTAATTTCTGGTTTTATGGCCTTATTTCTCAAAAGCCGAACAACTTCAATTGTAGCTTTTGCCAGCAAATCATCTGACAAGCTTGAAGCAAGAGACGCTGAAGGCAGAGTGCTAAATTTAATTAGATCTAAAGGAAATATCATGGCTATGAGATCAAGATACACACAATATAGAAAGACTGATACACCATTTCAAAAGATTAGCACATTCAGTTGATATTACCTACACATGAAACGGCCTTCTTCCTGACACTGGCATGATTGGAACTCAGCTGGGGCAACAATGCACCTAATAATACCTCGTGATCTGATGCCATTAAATTTCCATATTTATGAAGAACATCACACAATATATCAAGGCATTCACACTTAATTTCAGTGGACATTCCCTGAAAAAAAAGAAAGACAAGTTGAAATAAGTAATAAACTTCGAAGAGCATAAAACAAAAATTTTGCAATTACTTATCTTGCTACCAACTCCAAAATCTTTTTATTATTAGGAAAAAGACTTGTTCGGTTTAGATAAAAATTAGATTTTTAGTAGATTTTGATCAAAGTTGATGAAATGTGTGGTTGAAAAGTTGATAATAGTTGTGGATCCCACGAAATGTGTGGTTGAAATTGAATTTAAGGAAAGATGAGTTTTAAAAAAGGGGGCTGAACAGGAGCTTAGTCTATTGTTGTAGTAACTATTTATTGCCACGCTGATGCTCGTATTACAAATATGAACACAGTGGCATTCCTGATTTATATTAGCCGGACCTAGGGACAGACAATCTTTGAATTCTATAATAGACCATTTCTTTTCTGAACATACTAAAGGATCATGATAGAGCAGGTATTTCTTGTGAAATGAAGAAAGTCTCGATAAATGCTTATTTCACATCCAATAAATAAGAGAGAAAGAAGTTTCCAAGGATGTTAAAAATAAAATGCAAGCTCATTGCAAATAGTGTCTATTCAGCTTTAAAGCCAATCAGGAAAGCAAGAGTTTCTAATAAAGAGCCCCCTCGCTAACATCATAGGAGCAATTTGAAATCATATGTCACAAAGCGAACAAAGTCAGAATGTGTTGGCATCGTGTACCTCTGGGAGTTAACAAATTATTATTCCGCTTCATTCATGGTTAACACAACGTCATTTACCCATGCATCCCTAGTTTGTGAAAGAGATCAATTGCTCTTGTATTTAAAGATGCATTACCATATGATTAGCAGATGACATCTTTACAGATTTTTAAAAACCAACACTTACAAATGCATTGAGTGCAACACTTCAATTTGAAGAACGTAAGTTTACTTAGAAAGATTTAACAATTAACCAACAATCTTTGGAAGCCAACAAATCAGCATCATCTATCTAATACAGTAAAAAATATTATGTGGCCATTCTCCCTTTCAAAGAAACATGGAGATAACATCACTCCTGTGGAATCACAAACCATCTACCATGTGCTAACGTTAAACAAGAATTCAGTTGTAAAAGAACCATCATTAGAGAATTCTACAACCCTAGGACATGAAACCAATGATGCTAAATAGTATATAGCAACTCACCTGGGAAGTTATTCCTCTTATCAACTTTGGAGATATGGATACAAGTATGGATTGTGCGATGGATGAGGTAGGAACTTCAGAAACAATCGTCTTCAAAGCAATACTTGAAATGTCACGATGTTGTTCTTTCCCATTCAGTAATTTATCACAAAGCTTATTAGCCATCTCAAGAATCTGCTGCTCATGAATTTTCTTCACCAATGGAGCAAGACTAAATATCACATAAAAGCAAAATAAAAAAAATAATAATAAGAATGCAGTTGATGATATAAAATCTTCCAGAGTCATACTTTAGCTATGTGCAACAATAAAATCCCAAATCAAAGCAATAAATCAACCATTATCCAAATAACAAGAAGATAATATTTTCTAAATTTTTTGCCAATGTAAATAGACTCCTTGAACACGATTTATAAGCTTTTTAAATCACAAATTGGCTCACAACCACTTATTTTCTTCAAATAAGTTCTATTGAAGGACTAAGCAACATTTGAATTTCAGGGTCGAGTGACGCAACTAATCAGCATGGAAAATAAATTTACATATAACACGTTAAATTCCACAAAAATTAAAAGAAATGGAAGCTTCATTTCATGTTACCAAAAAAAAAAAAAGTAGATTCTAATACCCCATATAAAAACCCAATTGAAACCCACCTAAGACCCGCCTAAAAGTAAGCGAGCAAAGAATGCCTCAAGGCACTGATTGTGGCAATTTTAGAAGGCATACACCTCAATTGTGTGAGGCACACACCTCACAGCACCGCTTCAAGGCTTGTTGGTGTCCAAACTCACAAAACCAGCTCTGACTCAAGTTAAGACGAATAGTTTATGAAGATTCAATAGTCACTTCAAAAAGGACAGACTAAGAGATCACAAGGTCAGCTTGACTCATGCCTGTTGTCATCCAGAAACATCATCATTGTAATCCTGAACGATGTCATCACCACTCGGACGACCACTCCAAAAGTGAAAAGTGATACCCGTGACATCAAACCTTATTTTCAGCCAATCAAAAATCAACAATGATTACCTAGGTGACATGTAATCATGACCTAGGCCACAACTACGACCTAGGCACCATTATGACCCGTTCGGCCAACCTCAACGACCAATCAGCAGTCTTAAATTCGGGCGGCCAAGTTGCTTGATTTAGAGGCATATAAATAGGGGCAAATGGTCCCCTGCAAAGGGCCTAACTCAATGTATTCTCTCCAATACAATCTAAACTTCAATCAATGAAATTATCCTTTAATTTTCCTAAATTCAAGCAATTCTAGCAAGCACTCTACTAAATTTCTATTAAGTTGGTCTAAATTTGCCATGTCATTTTTAGTCATCAACAAGACTTGTGGCCACAAAACATAAAACTTTTCATTGGCCCATTTTGAGAATAGCCTACATTGCCAACTAAAACATTAGAAATTTGTGTCTCTCATAAAACCATTTTGGAAATAGTCCATTGCCACACAAACTAAAATAATAGTTTCTATATACTGTTGAATTTTGTTTATGATGGAAAAATACCCATGTACCTGATTGCGCCTTTTTCAACATTATTCTAAATCTGAAGATTCCAATACTAGGACTTAATGCTCAAAAGTACAATATTATATTTCAAATAAGATGAAATATAAATATAGGCAACATAATTGTAAAATCATGAAATACAATTGGTGAACATAAAATGTTAGCATGAATAAAATACCTGTTTGCACAAGGGGGATAAAAGAAAAGATCCCAACAACTCATCCTAAAGGAAGGGATAGGTGCAAAGCAGGAAAAAACAAATTAAATAGGAAAATAATGACGAATATTAGATCTCAGAATACGGAACTTCATCAATCAGTAACATAATTCAAGGAAAATAAAGAAGAAAAATCAATCTTGTGTCAAAATAAAATAAGAGATATGAATATCACTAGCATTTATCTTTGTAAATAAAGAAATCCAGTACAGACCACTTTACAGCTAATCCAGAAACATCGCCTGCAGCATCATCAAGTTGCTGGATAACAACATTAGACAACTTTACTTCGAGGTCAATATCGAGTTTGAATCCCTCTTTGTTTAATTCATTAAGCAAATCAGAAGTTGCCATGTATCTATAATCCTTGTCTTTCCCCGTCATCTGCATTGCATACACAAGTTAATTGAGAATCGCAAGTCTGTTAAAGGGAAAAATAACTCAGAATATGCAGCACCGATAGCTACCTTTTCAAGTATGCCTGTTAAGGTTAAGTTCGCCATCTATGCAGAACTCTTAAGAGGATCTTTCAGCTTAGAGTATACCAGCAGAAGGAAACAGTTTCGCTACCAAAGGAAGAACAAAGTATATGGTAGCATATCAATTAACAATTAAGTAATGATTCTGATAAAGTAGAACACCCACAGAATTAATTTAATACTAAGGGGAAAGAGAATCAATCAGAACTGAAGTTGTTACCCCGTTGCACAACAAAAAGAAATAATGAAATAAGTTCAACATGGGACAAAGTGAATTTACTAACAGATACAAGGAAACAAAAGTAAACTATTACACACTTGGCAAAAAGATGGGGGGAAAAAAGCAAAAGCTAACATTAAGGGCTAGGAATTTAATATCAAAGCCTTTTAAATAAATATATTACAACACAGCCAAGTTGATTCTTGGTTCAGGGGCAGAAATTTGAAATTTAAAGTTGAAATTAAAGAAAATAAACTCAAATACAGTGCCTGCTTCTGGAGCCTTCCAAGCAAGCCATGAAGAATCCAAATCTAACATGTTGCCAAGATAAAGGATTCTAGAAAGTGTAGAAATCACAAAATATGGCTATTTAAACATAAAATGTAAAGATATTAACTGAAAAATTAAAAACAATTCTATAAATCGCGAATAGCAGTGCATTAAAAAATGAAGTAGTAACTCCAAATCAAGAAAAGAAAGTCAACGTGCCAATTTACACATAATTGAAAAGAAAAAAAGCAAGATAAAATCATTTTGGGCATCATATATGCATGCCATCCATTTCCAAATCAATGACACAAACTACAAAAGAAAAAATTGCCAAATCTATATATCATGAAATACGAAATCACGCACAGTAAACAAGAAAAAGAAGATGCATATAGAAAGGCATATAAAAACTGGGATTTCAAGAACGCCCCGAGTATACATGCTAATAAAAAACCGTAAATAACATTGTACCAAAAGAAAACAGTAACTGATTACCTACAGAATACCCGAAAAATTCTATACACCTGTATATCCTCAATGCAATTGTTAATTTTCACAGCGTAAACTGAAGTAGGGAGTAGAGAGAGAGCTTACTTTTGGGTATCAATACTATAGCATAGAATCGCTTAGCATGAGAGATTGCGTATGCGGATTTATTATGTATTATACAATTAAACAAGCGATTGTTTTGTGCTTTTTGCTTAGCTTAAACCCTAAGGACAGTAAGAGAGTGGAGTGTCTGTGTAAGAAAGGGGTGGGGCGATAATTTTTTGCTAATTCCACACCTCCTTATAGAGAAGGGGGAAGAGCTCATTTGGGCCGAAAAATTTGGGCCCTCAGCCTATACGTATCCCTCAGTTGCTTGCCCACTCAAACTCACTCGGATGGTCGATTTTGGGTTGGCCTGTTCAAGTTTATTTTGGGGGAAAAATTCAAAAATAAGGTGTATTCTTTACACCAATTCAAAAATAAGATTTATAGTTTGAAACTTCAAAAATCAGGTTTTTTTTTTTTTTTTTTTAAATTCTAATATAATATAATATAATAAACTCACCCCACATGCACCACCCCCCTACTCCGGTGACTATTCCGACGACAATTCCGACCACCACTTTTCTCCGGCTCCGATTCCGTATCTCGATTCCGGCGACCATTCCTAGGTCACGATTTTTAAAGAGTCACGTATTATTATAGTCACCGGTCACATTTTGGTCACAGATTTACAATTTAGTTAGTCACATATTATTTTTCAGTCACGGATAATAATTCTTATAGGTCACATATTATTTTACGGTCACAGTTCAAAAATTTTGTAGGTCACAATTATTTCTTTGGTCACATATTTCAAATTTAGTTGGTCACATATCAAAATTTATAGGTCACACGGTCACATATTTCAAAAACTGTTTGGTCACAGATTATTTTTGAGTCACATATTACTAAATTTTTAGGTCACGCTTAAGTAATCAAATCAGATTACCAAATATTTGGTCACATACCCTCAAATACTTGGTTACATAACCAAGTAATTGGTCACATACACCAAATAGAGGTCACACATCACATCACACCACACCATACCAACATCGCTTGTCACAGATTAAATATTTGGTCACAGATAACTAAATATTTGGTCACACACCACCAACGTGGCCGCCCCCGCCACAAAATCGCCACCACCACCATAGATCCACCAACAATAACAACCAACGCACATCACACCACCAACAATAACCACCAACTTGGCCGCCCCCGCCACAAAATCGCCACCACCACCATAGATCCACCAACAATAACAATCATAGATCCACCAACAATAACATCACTCAATAGCCAAAAAAAAAAAAAAAGAAAAAAAGAAAATGCAAAATCGTCAGGTCTGTGATTTTATTGCGAATGTGCAAATAAATCGGCTGAGCAAATGATTTTGCCCCTCTTTTCCGGCAATAAATCGCCGTTTCTTTCCCGGCAAGAGAAATCGTCGTCGTGCCGAGGAGGGGGGAGGGAGGGGAGGGGAAGGGAGGAGGGAGGCGGAGGCGCGGCGGCGGTGAGGAAGAAGGCGGCAAGAGAAATGGAGAGAGAGAGAGAGAGAGAGAGAGAAAAAAAAAATGGATTGAAAATGAATTAGGGTTTGAAAAATTAGTATTATAATATTATTTAAATATTTAATTTATACCTGATTTTTGATTAGATAAATATTGAACCTGAATTTTGAATTTGAAAGTTAAAACCACTGGTTTTTTGTAATTTCCTCTTATTTTGGTCCCAAAACAATAGTAATTTGTGGAAATTACATGGATCCTTACTTTTCAAGATCCAAGTTCAAAAATCAGATATCAAGTTTTAATGTTCAAAAATCAGATATTTTATATATAGATACAAGTTTTTTATATTTAATTAAATATTAATAATATTATTATAAAAATTAAAT
This sequence comes from Fraxinus americana, assembly GCA_035079005.1. Classification (NCBI taxonomy): domain Eukaryota; kingdom Viridiplantae; phylum Streptophyta; class Magnoliopsida; order Lamiales; family Oleaceae; genus Fraxinus; species Fraxinus americana. Next base: position 5,068,996 of record CM068714.1, on the reverse strand, counting down.
TATATACACCCTACCCCCCACCCCAATGTAATTTTCAAACCCTAATTAACACCCTCTCTCGCCGTCTCTCAATACGCTCTCTCTCTCGCCGTCTCTCACTCCGATCCTCTCCTCACCGACGGCGATTGCACAGATCCAAACGGCGCCTCTCACTCATCTCTCTCTCCTCGCTGCAAGAGCACACTGTGTGCAGTTTTTTTCGACCCACCCGCGTGAAGAACCAAACCCCTGCCCAGATTCAAATCACCGCGGAATCGGAGGCAGCGAAGGATCCTCCCTCTCCCTCCCGTCTGCATCCTAATCCACAGCAGCGTCCCGATTGCCGGCGTCGCGACGCTGCTGTGAATCACAGATTCAGATCTATAAAACAAAACGTGTGGTTGGTCTGTAAAGTAGTGGTTGAAAATGGTGGTTGTTTTGCCAATGGTGGTGTTGTGGGTACGGTGTGGTGGTGCATCGGAATTTCTTGGTGGTGGTGTGGACGGTGTTTTGTGGTGGGTGGTGGTGGAGGCGCCATTGGTGCTAGATGGTGGTGGCACCGCGTGGAATGGAGTGGGGTTGCGGGATGTGGTTGTGTGTGGATGTTTATATGGTGGTTTGCGGCGTTGTGCAGTGTGTTTTGTGGTGGTTGTGGAATGTGGTTGGTGGTTGTGCGTGCGGTTGGCGGTGGTTTTGTGTGGATGTTTCTATGATGGCTTTTAGCTTTGTGCAGTGGGTTTTGTGGTGATTAGTCGGCATGTTTTGTTGCAGTTTTTGTTGTGGTGGCTGTGGCTGTGACCAATGTTGTGACCTAAGCCATGTGCTGTGACCTGAGCCATATACTGTGACCGATGTTGTGACTATCAATAAAAATTGGAGTCATGCCCAAAAAAATATTCTGTGACCTGTGCTGTGGCCATTTGAAATAAACTTGTGACTATCAATAAGAATCTGAGTCATTTGAAAATAAAATGGGACTATGAACAAAACTGTGACCTAAGCCTGTGCAATATATGTACTGTGACCGATGTTGTGACCATTTGAAAATAATCTGTGACTATTAATAAAAATGTGAGACGTGAGCCTTATTGTGTTATCAATTATTATAAACAAAAAATCATGTGTTGTGACCTGTGACCTGGACTGTGACTTGTGACCTGGGCTGTGACCGTACAAAAAATTAATGTCATCGGAATCGGAGACGTCGTCTGAGCGGTCGCCGGCGTGGTGGGGTGGTAGGGGTGGGGGTGGGGGTGGGTTAATTTTATACATATATATACATATATATTTTTTTATATATATATTTATATGTATAAATAAATAGTTATATAAATGTGTATGTATAAGTCAAAATTTCTGATTTTTGAAATGTAAATGTTGTTTTGTTATTTTTGAAATGGGGTAAAGATAAAGTAGGGAAAGTGAATTTTTCCCAAGTAATTTTTTAGAGAAAATTACCTCAAACCCTTCTTTTCAACATTACATTTCAAAAATAAAGTGATAAAGTTTACATTTCAAAATTCAGGTGGTAATTATATTTTATAATTATAATTATTAAAAATTTAAAACATTTATCATTTTCTTTCCAACCCTTTCTCTCGTATCTCTCTCTCTCTCTTGGTCATATCCAACCAAGCTCATATCTCCCCCCAATCCCGATATGCAGCCATATCCCACCCAACCCCAAACTCAAACCTTAATAATCCCCCCAATCCCGATGCTACAAACACCGTGCCTCGCCACCACAATTCCGGTGCTGCAATGAGGAAGTCGAGGCGCCATCGTCACCAAGGAAGCAGCACCGCAATGCTACTGTAATGGAAGGGGACAGGAGCCTCTTCGCGCGGAGTCGACGGCAGCTACGCTTTGCGGCGATCTGGAAGCTGTGGCCGAAGAAGTGACAGCACCCTTACACGATCTATGGTGTGAGCACAATACAGATCTTTTTTTCTTTTGTGGATGGGGACTGTGGTACGGGGGACGGGGGTTGTGGTGCGGTGGAGGTAGAATTGTGTGGTACGGTGGTGGTGTTTGAAGGTGGTTCTGTTTTCGGCATCACGGTGATGGTGCTATGCACGGTGATGGTGCAGATCTATTTTCAGTTGGTGGATGGGGGCTGTGGTGCGGTGGATGGAGACTATACCTCGGTGGATGGGGACTATGGTGCGATAGAAGTGGAGTTGTGCAATGCGGTGGTGGTGTTTGACGGCGGTGTTGTTTTCGGCATCATGGCGGTGTTGCTGTGCGCGGTGATGGTGCTGTGGGGCGATGGTGGTGTGCTGTGCAATCCGGTGGTTGAGTGAGTGGTGCGATGGTGGTATGGTGCTATAGGCGGTGGTGGTGCAATGGAGGTGGGACATGCGGTGCTGTGCTGTGCTGTGATGGAGTTTGAAGGTAGTGCTGTGGCGTGGGCGTTGGCGATGTCGTGGGTGGGATGGGATTTGGTGGGTGTCTGACCAATTATTTGGTTGATTGTGTCCGAATGTAACTGTTTGTGACCAATAGTGCCCTTTTGTGACTGATTGTGATTGTGAATTGTGACTCGTTGTGACCGATTGTGCCCTTTTGTGACCGATTGTGACTTGTGAATTGTGACTCGTAGTGACCAATTGTGACAAAAAAATTGGAAAAATTTGGAAGTTGGCCATCAGAGTGATCGCCGAGAGTCGTCGGAGCGGCCACTGGAGTAATAGTCAGAACAGTCACCAGAGCGCCGCCGGAGTAGCAGCCGGACCATCGCCGGAGTGGTGCCGGAGATGGAAGGAAGGTGGTGTAGGGGGTGGGTGAGGTGTCATGGGGTGTAAATAATTAATATATATTATATTATATTATAATTTAATATTTAATAAATCTATTTACCACCTGATTTTTGAAATAATTATACAAATTTTTTGAAAAGTAATTCTTATATGTAGGTTTTGTGTATTGTTCCCAATTTTTTATAAAGAAAAAATCATAAATGCCTTGAAAATTTTAAAAAATCCATTTTCTACTATTAGAGTCCGTTTGATTGCAACGGTGAAAAATAGGTGGAAAGAAAATGAATTTCAGATAAAATAATTGTCTAGAACTTGTTTTCCATGGAATTGTTAATTAAGTGTGTTTGATTGGTATAATTTTCCATCCGAAAAAATTTAAAATTTTATATCTTTTTGTATTTGTTTGACTTTGTTTTATATGAAAACTATCCATTAAAGTGATAATTTTTTCCACAATTAGTTATAAAATTTGTTTCCATTACCAAAAAGAAAAAAAATTTCCTAAAAAATCATTTTTTTTATCAAAGTTTAGTATTCGTTTGACTTTGTTTTACATGAAAATTGTCCATTAAAGTGAAAAAAATTTGCAATTGGTTACGAAATTTGTTTTCTATTATTAAAAAAAAAAAGTTAAAATTCGATTCATTTCCTTCCACGCCTAGAAAATGACGCGTGGAGGGAAAACTTTTTCCACAATTGGGTGGAAAAAGTTTGGACATCAAACAACACCAAATATGGAAAATTACATGGAAAATTCATGCTATCAAACACACCCTTAGACCACCCCTGCTTGTTTCTGATTAAAATCTGATTTTAATTTTAAGTCAAAGTTAACAATTAATTTTAATCACACATTTCATGGGGTTCACAACTTTTCAAACACACATTTCACTAATTTTTATCAAATCTATTAAAAATCTGATTTTAATCTATAGCAAACATGGGGCGTAAATAATAAACCAAAATACTACATGATTGAAAAAAATATCAAAAATATTTTAACAGAAACTTACCTTATTTTCATATGTAACTGAAATGTTGAATGACAATAAAAACAGGGAGGAATTTATTGAAAATGTTGAATATATGCGAACTCGAAATTCAAGAAACGAGGTTCGATGATGAATCGAAATCAACAATGGTTTCAGGAAGTTTTTCGGTGTGGATAATATCTATATTGTAGTATTATCTTAAGTCGAACCAATATGCAGATGAAGATGAGCATGGATTGCACAATCACAATCACCAATCTGTCATGTTTGGGAAGTCCACAATCCTGCAGTTTTTTGTGTCGTCCATCTTCAGGAGTCCTAAAAATGCTCCCAAAAATGCTGGAGTTTGCATCAATGACTACATATTGTTACTCATGTTTCTGCATTGGATAACTATAGCATTGAATTATTGATTCTTTTGCATTTTATGTTGTAATAACAAAAATGGTGTGAGATGTTTGTCTAATTAATGTATTGGTATTCTTGTATAATTGAGACACGGGTAGTTGAATGAGTTGCATTTCACAATTGTCCGTTCAAGATGCTCTTTTTTTTTTCATATTTGTTACGGTTCATTTTTTATGATTCCCGTGAAAGGACTTTCAAACGTTGGCACATTAACCATGAAGATTGAAGCAGTGATCATCCTACGGAACATATAGGTCACACTACTATTTTTTCTTGGTGGCCGATTAGGCGACGCCTAAATAAAATTCTAATATTACAACGTCACTAGTTAAACCTGTTTACTACATAAGTGATAGGATAGAAAATAATATAAATGTAAACGGGAACTAAATAATATACCGTCAAACATGCCATAATTGAAAAATGAAAAAGTCCAGTTAAACAATAAAAAGGGCACAGTCAAAGCGCCGCAACAAAAGGATTTGAGATATGATCCATACCACTCAAAAATGAAGCTACTCTGCTTGCATAATGTTATCTAACAAAATACATTTTTGATTACTAATCAAAATAAGCGAACATTGAATCAAATTCCTCCCACTCCTCGCACTTTGCACAAGGTCGACCATTGTCTCATAACCTTGAATCCGCTTTTCGCATCTATGCTTGAATAATTGAGCTATCAAGTGCGACCCTGAGATGTTTGCATCAAAGTTTATGCCCTGACATCATTCTTTCGATTTATAATGTATTCTGCAAATTCAATAACATAAAGATCGCAATCGTGGATGCATTAATGTGAAATATAATTATGTTAAGTGCTGTAACAATTAATTTGTGAAGCAAAATGAGTACACGAATTTGAAAATATTTGAATAGAAGTTTAAACGTGATATACCTTTGGATTGTGCATTACTATGAAATGAAGATTGGAATATAACCAACACACTGATAAATAGAAGCATATACATCCTGATGTAGGATAAAGGGGATTCTAGCAAAGAACTTAAAAACAACAAAGTATAAGCAGAATAGTAGAACCACGACAAGAAGGGAAACAAAAGAGAAAGTGGAGAAGAAGCAGAAGAAGAAGGGAAAAAAAGATGGCAGCAAAGGGGAGAAACCCAAAGAATGATGAGAAGTTAGGGGGAAAGAGGAAGGAAAACTTGATGCGCAGACATATCATTCATCAACTGTTTCAATTACAATGCAAAAAATCATATAAATAGTAAAACATAACCGTACTAGTGAAGGGTATGGTCAACCCAATAATCCAAGCCTAATAGAAACGGTAATATAAACTAGTCCAAAAATAGATTTCCTCATCAACTCTCCCAGGGGACTCGACTCTGTCGAGAAGATTAATCACAAAAGACCACGACGGAAGATCTTTCTGATGAACCAAATATCAAAACTCCAACTTGATCCAGATTGGTTGGAGCTTCTCTCTGGCAATCTGTGTACAGTCAGAGTCATGTTGATCTATCCAACAAACAAAGAAGCTATAAATCTCTCCATCATTGGTCAACACAATTTATTCATATAATGTAGCATCAATTTTATCTTTGCGTGGTATGCCAAGTGATATTAAAGTAGAAACAGCAGCATATTCAGGTTGGGGTTCCATAGATGAAAGTAGAAAAGGATCATAAGGGAAATTAAAATGGCATTTGTAGGTAACTAAGTCCACAACATTGAAAGTAGAGTTATAGTCAAAATGTGATGAAAGATCAATGACACATTATTTGGACCAACGCGCTTTAAAATTTTAAAAGTTCCAACACTACTGACTTGCAATACAACATAATCCCCAATATTAGATTCAACATGTCATTTATGCAAATTAGCTCAAAGTTTATGTGATGCATTACTTGCTTCAAGGTTTTTATTGATCTCAATATGCAAGTCTTGAAGATATTGTACAAATGCCTCATCTCACATAGAGAAACTAGTATGTAAGGACATGGGAATAAGGTCTAAAAGTTTCATAAGCTTATAACTATGAATAATTTCAAAGGGACTCATACCTATGGACCGATTCACAATTTTTATATGCAATTTGAACTATTGGGAGGATCAAATCTTAATTCCCAAGATTTTTAGCAACTTCAGTTTCACCATCAGTCTGAGGTTGGTCTGCAGTGAAAAATTTCAATTTAGTGCTAACCATAGACGATAGGGTTCTCCAAAAGTAACTAGTGAAATTATCAATCTCTTTGGGTTGGGTAAGGGTAAGATATATAACACGTAATCGAGAGGTGTTGGCAACAAGAAGTATAATATCTAGATTCTCGGGAAGAGTTCGGATACCACCTAAGAAGGTGTACTCACTATCATCCAGATTATCAAAATTTTCAAGTTTAGGTTCATAGACTAGATCTTCTAATGGCTCATCTATTATATTCTTTCGTTTTTCAATAACTAAAGCTCGGCTAGGACATTTAGAAGAGACGTGGTCAAAGTCCTTACAGTTGAAGCACTGTAAGTAAGAAGAAGTCCTTGGAATTTTAGAAATTTTACCCTTATTCTTCAACGCATGAGGAACATTAGACGAGAAGGTCTTTTAATAGACTTGGTGTTGATGAGATGAATGTATGGTTGTCACCGCGCTTTTCATATGGAGTACGATAACCAAGTCATAATCTCGGGCTAAAGAGTAAGATTGATCAAGAGTTGTAACACCCCGAACGAAAAGCTCACACCTAAGATCATATCTTAGACCTTGTCTAAACCTATGCAAAGTTATGGCCTTATCCTCAATGACATGATATTTCATTCTAAATTCATCAAATTGAGCGATGTACTTAATCAATGGCCAATTCTGGCAGTCAATTGAGTAAAAACTTTAGAATCTAAACAACCATCAAAAGTAGGAGCATCTACTTTAATGTTCTAAAGAAACGCTTCTTATAACGAGGAAGAGAATGAGTATTAGGACCGTCATAACTTCGTTCTCGCTCACAAACATGATCCATATCCCTACAATCGTGTTGAAAATATTTTTAATCACCTCATCAATGACGATATTATCCATTATGGGACACTTTAGAAGTATTAACATCAGTCAAATGAGAGATTTGCTTAAAATTGTTCAGACTAGCAGCTAGGCCCCTACTCTCTTCAAGAGTAGCAATCATTTGAATTTGGATAGCTGCTATTTGATGGGTAAGTGCATCAAATTGTGAGGGGTCCATGGTTAAGATACTGAAAATAAAAGTGACAAGACGATCACTGTATATTGCATGCACTGTTTTAGCAGCTAAATGACGTACAATTGAGAGATCAATGAAAAATAAGTGCAAGCAATGGAAAATAACAATTTGAGCTTCTTCTTTTTTTTAGTTTAGGATTAAATAAATCCAAATATGACAAACTAATATTGTTGATATATGTAAAATAACAAAGCGAGGGTCGAATACTAATAAAAAAAATATCAACACGTAAAATAAGTACAGTAAAGTGGAGATTTAACAAAGTCAATGAATTCAATCATGCGATTTTAGGTAAAACTAGAATAACAATAGCACAGAAAAATTAACTGATACAATGTTAGAATAACGGCAATATAAACCAAAGATAAATAAAACAGTAACTCCCATTCTTGTTTGTTGAACTGGAGTAAAAGATTAACTGCAAATAATGCTAGAATTTTATGCTTGTAAATGTAGATAATTTTGTATGTGGTCACGGATGTGTTGATGATAGTTTATGTTGGTTATTGCTATTGGCAATAATTATGGTTTAGATGGGATAATTGCTGTGAATTGGACCAGGTAATGTGCCAATAGGTAGTGAGTTGTGACTATTGAATTTATATTTAGGGTTTAGGATAATGGACAATTATTTGGGATTGAGTTAGGTATGTATTTAATTGTATGGTAGTGGGCCAAAATGAGATTTAATTGCCAGGTTAGTGTGGCTTGTGGTGTAATAGGGTTTGGATAACTGGGTTCAAATATTGGAACAGGTGGGTAAAGGTGCAACATCTAATGCAAATTGAAATCCTTGTTTTTCTTCCGAACTTTTCTTCACTTCCATGGCAATTTGTTGAATCCAATTTTCAATAAGTGATTACTTTTGGTTAAGAGTGTAGATCAATATATTCACGGACCCTTGGTGGAAGAAGACAACAAGAGTTCCAGATCGACTTGTTTGCAGATGTTGTAGAATGTAAAGTTAAGTAGCATTTTGATGAAAACCAGGTTTTGGCTCTGATACCAAATTTGATGTAGGATAAAGGGGATTCCAGTGGAGAACTTAAAAAAAATAGAAAATAAGCAGAATAGCAGAACCACGACAAGAAAAGGAAGATAAGAAGAAGAAGACGGCAGTAGGTGGAGAAATCCGGAGAAGGAGGAGTTAGGGAGGAAGGGGAAGAAAAACTTGATGCACAAGCACATCATTCATCAACTGTGACGTTCCCCCTTAATGTAATTAATATTTATTAAAATTTTTATTTTCTTCTTCTTTCCTTCTTATCTTTTTATTCTATTATATTATTAATTTTTTTTTTTTTGAATCATTCTAGAATTTAAAATTTATTCTTAGACATATCAAAATAAAACCAAAATATATCATGAATATTAAATTAATAATATAAATAGTTTAAAGCACCGTCAAACTTATATTATAACCAAAAGAGGCTTGCTTTACAAAATACAGTTAATGAGTTAGCTATAGACCATTCAAAAATTCTAGTCAAAAGAAGTGTCTGCTAACTTTCAAAAATATTCCATATATCTAATCTATCGCAGGCTAATGTAGTAGCGTACCCATGTCCGCTAACTCATGCCATATTTACTACATTCTTTTACTATTTTCCATCACCTACCTTACATCACTATCTACTCTACAGATATCATAGTATTTATATATCGCCTCGTGATCAGATCATCCACGCCAACCATTACCAACACAAAATCCTTATATTCTTCAAAAGTTTCAATACCTTCAACATCGTCAACAACCATATAAAAACGTGTGTAGTGAGTGCGCCTATATATCACATGTATAGCTATTAGGTCTTCAGTAATTTCGGCATGTCTGGTGGTATGAATAACCTCAGTTGCCTGCGGAGCCATCTACAATACCAAATACACTGCGTGAACAATAAAGTTCAGTAAATATGATGGTGCAATGATGTCACTCACACACACTTGGGCCCGAATCCCCATTATAGTATACCATGTGAGCTCACAATAACATAGCCTTAACTTGTGCACAAATCAATACCAAGGCATCCGTCCTTGCCCACCGAGACTCAGGATACCTCATTAGAATATATATAATATGAACTAAGGCCTGGCACTGTGCCTATCCGCAGTCCCAAGGCTACTAAGGGACCTCCTGACACCACCTGTATACAAGTGCCGAACTCAAAATACCCTATTCTTGGCTACCTTTAGTGACCGTCAGGAGCCTCAAAGCGGTATATTTATTCGGACACCATAGTACGGTACATCTATAATGGGATTCACATGTAAAATTCTCAACCACACACTCCATGAAAATGATAACATAAATATGCATGGCCTTGAAAACGTACTATCCATACGTTTTCTAAATAAACCCAGTAACCAATTGTCACATCACCATGTCACATAAAGACAACAAACACATATAAACACATCACTTCACATAATCACGTATTTTGTATTGTAGTTGAAGAACATCAATATTTACCTTTTTCGCGACCTCCTTGCTCAATATCTGCATTAATAAAATAACTTCTACATTAATCCTAACTTATCATGTTATTTCCATGTTATCTAAACTAAACCTATAAGATTATATATTTTACTTAATAGAGTACCCCTTGTAGTAATACTAATAATGATCTTACTTTATTACACATAACATAAATGAAATTTTCTTTATTTTTATAAAAGAACTTCCATAACTTCTAAAATAAAATTCATACATATAAAAATTAAACTAGCCAATATACTACCATATTCTTTCCCATTTCATGTTTGATCCATTTTATCTTTACCAAATTTTCAACATACCTCACCCATTATAACATTTTACTTCTCATATTATCATATCACCAAATCAAAATAATTTGAGTTCAAGTCTCAAATGCTAAATGTTTTCTCTCCAATTGACCATGTATATATATATATATATATATATATATATATATATATATATATATATATATATATATATATACCTATATTATAACCCAATTTCCATAACCAATATCATGATGATAGTAACAATTATTATAGTAAATCATTTTCTATCCCTACTTTCTTTCTTCCTTAATTACTTCCCATCATTTTTCCTCAATTTCATTCATTTTTTTTTTCAAATCTCTTTCACACAATCCTTGATTTAATTAATTAAATTTAATTCCAATTTTATCTTCCTTCAATTATCATGGAACCCTAAAACAATAATTTTGATTTTCCACTCATAAATCAATTAAGTACTTAAATCAAATAATTAGTTAAATTACTATCTAAATAAATAAGTAATTAACTAAATAATTAACTCCATCATTCAAAACTTCAAGTGCCAAAAATAACCGAACAATTAATTAAATTAGTATCTAATTAAATAAGTGATTAACTAAACCATTAACTAACTAATTAACTTATAAAAACAAGAAATTGGAATGTACCAACCAATTAGCTAATTATATTATTAACTAATTAAATAAACAAATAACTAAATAATTAACTAACTAATTAAATTAAACAAAGAAGGAAAAGTTAAAACACACCTTAAAAAGGAAAGAGAAGTAGACATGTCTCACTTCCCCCAAACCCTTCCATATTTATAGTGATTACTAGGGGTTGATTGAACAATTTACAAATTTACATTTTTAACTCTTAGGATAAAAATGTCAAGTTTCTATTTGTTGATGATATTATATATGTGCACTTTTAGCCCTATGAGAAAGATGTTAAAATTTTATTTGTTAATGAAATTGCACATTTGGTCCTTGGGTAGATTTGTAATTATTTTATTTTTAATAAAATTGCACTTCTAATACCCATAATATTATTTTAATTATAATTCATACATAATTTACACTATCAATTCAATTAAGTCCCTAAAATTTCTAGAAAATTTCGGGATGTCACATCAACTGTTTCAAATACAATGCAAAAATCATATAAGAGTGTGTTTGGGAGTGATTTTTGCAATCAAAAATCAATTTTTGGGTCAAATCGAAATGGCCCACAGACAGGTTAGTCTTGCATGGTATCTACACAAATTGGAAATTAACTACCATATTATCCTCCATATGCAAATTTAACACCTTTCCCTCACCTCAAATTATTACAACTTTGACCAATTCAAACATGGCATGCATCATTTGAAAGAGTCATTTGATGGTCCGCCAACACCACACGTCCTTTTTGGCAATGCAACGTGCCAATTAAACCAAAATAAAGTACTAATATTTTTTTCATTTTCCAATTCGCAAAGCACGACAATAATTTGATAACTCAAGAATATCTAACCAAAAGGGGTGAATTGGTTTTTGATAATCCAAGAATATTTTCAAGTCGCATTTCATTGCTTCTTCTTCAACCGATGACGATTTGAGTCTTTGAATACTTAAAAAGATATATTCATGAAAAATTCAAGAAACAAAACTTGTTAGCGACATAAATGTATTGTTTGTTATAATCAACACAAGTGGAACTATATTAAATCATAGGTCAACATAATTCTGACACGCGAAATAGTAATTTCAATTATACATGGACATAATTATTGTAGGATAACGACGTTGTTATACAAACATTTAGCTTACTGACTTTGAGCCAAGTAATCTCAAAAATGATCCCACTCATTGCGTTGCATTTCTGGTGCATTCATTTCAGCTGCGGCTTCTTCGTGTAGGACTGAAAGTTGTACCTCCGTCGCGTCCGGATCCGTCTCACAATTGCGAACCCCTCGTCGACACCTCCGGCATGTCGAAGGAAGTTGTGTATACCCATAGTAGCTATGACAACGGCAATCTGCACGTTGAAATTGTAACTTGGCATACGATCGAGAATTGTCCGTCGATTTTCCACACACCAAATGCACGTTCTATTACATTTTTGCACGACGAGTGCCTGGAGTTAAATTTCTCACGCGCGTTTCGAAAGTACCCTCTCCACCCCGTCTAACCATAGTAAAACTGCTGAAAATAATACAATATATTTGGTCCCTTATATGGAGCCATCTACCCAGGTCTATGTGAGAATCCAGAGTCGACGAGATAATATTTATCAAGGCCAGGATGCGGAAAATCAATTTCAGGACTATGTATAGCCCTTACCAGTATGCGTGATCCCCGCCCACCCTGCATGCACAAATGTGAAATATAAATTGAAATCACATGCTACAAAAACATTTTGTGTTGGGATGCCCTTGAGTCCGATAAAATTAACTCGTTCATCCCGCGGCATGATAGCTTTTACATGTACTTCCATCAATCACACCTATGCAATTTTGAAATAATGGGTGCTTGTTGATATTTGGTACGTGATGCTCGGCACCGTGATTATAGTTCGGATCAGGTCTTATTAGATGTTCACTAAATTCCACGACGGCTTCAAGCACCTTCTTGAAATAATGTCCAACAGTTTCCAAATAATGGTTTAATAGCGTTTGCACATGTTGTACCCTTTTCCATGCACTAATATGCACATAAACATCCCAACTTGTTCATACATGTCTATGTACTGGCCACTACGTAGTCTATATTCGTCGCGGAGTATATATGTGAATGTCCATAGCGTTGCGGGATACATCCGGAATTCTGCATAACACTTCTTGGGACTATATTTCATGGCATCCAACATGAATATGTGTCCGTTTCTCGCAAATGGGAACCTTCTCACTCAACTTCTCTGTTCGCGATAGTATGTAGCTACGTCTATTTCTGCATGTCGATAGTATCGAAACCATTCGACGATGTCATCTTGCAATTGTTGCACAACTTCGTCTTTGTCAATTTCGACTTCATCATCGGAGCAAGGCATGAGGTCACAATGAAAATGAGAACGGGCCATTCCACTTCGTAATATTACTAATAATGTCCTACGCACTTTGAGATAAATGAGCAGTAAGAGGAAACATGCTCACAACTCTTCCAATACTTTTTTTGTTTAAGATATTGGTTGAATATTTCCTTATATAGACCGTGCTCCGTATTTCATGGCATCAGTACAAATCATTGCACAAATGAATGGCATGAAAAACTGGACAAAGACAAAAACCAAATTATTGGCACTGGTGTTGTAAGGAATCTTGTAGGCCATTATGACTCTAGAAAGATTCTTTTGAAACTGAGACATCCAACAACAGTTTAACAGTAAGCATACAATTTTTTTTATCCCCTACAATCCTCATTCTGGTTGCCTCTTCATATCATCTTTTCAGTACCACTCAACCCAGTCCATTTTTTCATCTACGTCGTCCTGCACGTCAACAATCTCCCTATTAGCCCTTCTGCTCAGGAACTTACAAGTCCAGAAGTACAACTCAGTTTTTTTATGCAGTCTGTCCGTCGCCAACAACTCTTCCAATGTTGTCTTTGCAGGAGTCATGGCAGGACCAACCAAATTGTCTATTTTTTCGGTTACTTCTTGATTGGCAAAGGCTGCGCGGTCAACAGAGTATGACAAATCTCTGGCTCCTATTTTTGCTCTCTTCTCACTTGTGTTCTTGCTGCCAGGTCAACGATTGTCTCCACTTTGCAGCGGCCTGGAGACGTCCATACTAGAACAACCCGACCAGTTTTGTCTCCCTCATCACTTGATCTGCTCCCCTCCTCGCCATCCAGATGAGCGTCGCGCAGGTCTTCGTAACCACTATCCTCAAACATAGCGAATCTTGTCCGGCACATCTGGGACAGTGTGACCGCATACTTATAGCTGTCGAAGGCGTCCCCGAACAACACATTGTAGCTGTATACCTCTATGCAGTCTTTGTCTCTGTATTCTTTGTAATCCTTGTTCTCCTGTTCGACATGCAAAATATGAAAATAAGTGCCCGATTTCAGGACTATGTGCACAACATAAACCACAACATGACTAAAGAAGATTGGAGATAATATAAACCACAGTGTTATATGCAGGTAGCTGTTGGGCCAATATGACTAAAGATGACGTTATAAAGTTTCTATAACATAAATATATAACCAACAAAATAATAGGTAAGCTGCAGATTATTTACGAATTTCAAACATATGAAGTCTGGAACTTCTGGCATTTATTTGATTATCAATATATTTAGGATTAAGGGGATGAACCTACAATAATTACACCAAAAGGCTCAGCTAAGCTGGAAAGGGTAGCCAACTTGAAGGTCATTCCATTAGCTAAGAAAAAAAAGCAAAAATACCGTATGCATGGTGAATAGAGAATTTCAATAATCAAGAAATTGCATCTAGCTTCACTCAAAATTCTGAACTAATTGGAAAAATGGAATCAAACGAATTTATGGGAGGCCCCAATAGATAACTTATTCGACCTAAGAAATATACTTATTTTTTTCCAAGAAAAAATGGAAATAACATTGGTACCATACCGTCCACTATTCTTTACCACAAATCTTAGGTTATATTACTAGCTATCATACAAATGATACAAAGTGAAGTGGCTGGAATTACCAAGACTTAATCGTATGCTTCATCACTATAATTCAAAAGTCTACAACTAAAATACAACTCAGCACAAACGCAGTCAATTAACAGGGACTCGTATATCCTATAATGAATGAAGAACAATTCAATCATCATATCCATAACAACGAATTGCCGGAACCATGTAACATTAACATAAGTATGTAATTTCAGAAAACAGAAGATTGCAACTTCGTTGCACAATTTCTTTTTCAGTGAACCTAGTGGGGACTGGGGAATCTTCAAACATATTAACATTTCAATTTTTCGAAAACTCGAACGCCAACTCACGCCAACTCATTATAGATTCTCTTCCTTGTCGTTGCAAGAAATACTAAAAACTGTGAAAAAAGGTTGGTACAAGCAAAAATTCTTGATACCTTAATCTTTCACTCACACCACTCGATCGAGGCAACAATTGTTCCCGTTAAGGAGTTATACTCGACACCACTGCAGTTCAACAGCTCCGTGAGTCTTTTATGCTTTTGATGGAGACAATCCCAATGATTCTTCAACTATTACTTGGTCCAGCCGTGCCCGGAGTTGGTGTTGAACAACTGGATCGCTTGGTCCCAGCTGTGTTTCGTGAAGCACTTTTCGTTACGGTGACCATCGGCTATCACCGTCTCGCATGCGGCCACGAAAATTTGGTTATCACATTTGGTCCAAAAGGCGTTCTTTCAGGCTAGTGCTAGGTCTGGGTTGGAGGTGGACGAGGAACCGTTGTAACCCATCTGCGATGACAAGCCACAAAACATCAGAGTGCGAAATATTTTTGGTGACGGTGGTTAGGTAATCAGCTTTGACGTGAAGATGTAACAAATCGACCCTTACCGATGACAGTCGTGGATTCATAGTGTGAGAGCGGTTTCTCCTTAGTCGGAAAACTTTACCAACTCCATCCGGATGCGTTATGACTGTTCGTGGAGTACTCGTCTTACTTTCTGAGGGAAGGATCTGTCAACACGTCATCAGAGAACACTTTTGACGGAAGGGGTGTCAAATGGTGCGGATTTGGGAAGGAAATGACACTCTCGGTTGTGCTGAAATCGCAATTTGGCAGCAAGAATTTCTGTGGAAGGGATAGGATGAAAGAAATTGGGAGCGATGAATGGATTGGGTTGGTGAGGCATGTAATGAGGAGGGCAAATTGGGAATTTTGAGTCTTATGGCCTGACTTGGTGCACAAATGTTGTCAGATGTTGAATTAAAAAATCAGCAACGATCCGATTTTTGCCATTTAACAATCCGAATTTTAATGGATCGTGCGCCCAGACACGCCCTAAATAGAAAAATACCCTAAATAGAAAAATATACCCTTACTAGTGAAGGGTTTTGGCCAACCCAATAATACAAGTCCAATAAAAAAGTAAAATAAACTAGTCCAAAAGTAGATGACCACGTGTATCCCCATTTCTCCTTGCATTAGGCTACTGGACATATCTCATAATCCGTCTTCAAAATCAAAGAATTGCAACAAAAGAGCAAATATACAAATTTCGAACATAAATTTTCCATAATTCATTGTAATATCAAATCAAAGCCAAAGAAATTATCTTAAATTATTTACATTTGAAAAAAGCTTACAGAATAGAAACCATCAGATGAGTAACACGTTAATCGTGTTAAAATTTTACGTGTTGGTGGGTACTTTACTTCTATTCCTCCATGAAGCAAGCAAGAAAAGTTAAACTGTAGAAGCAGCGCTTCCTCATCATATACTCTCTAGAGACGTGTGAGTTATGACAAACTGTGTTACATCATGACACAATAATGGGAGAGACTCGATTTTTTTGATATAACAACTCTTTTTTAAAGCTCTTTTTTCAACAAATTTAATGGATTAAAAAAAACGACAAAACGAATACCTCCATACGAGTTTGGCTATTACTAATGTCTCGTCCTGTCAGAGAAGTGAGACGAGGATGGAAAACACAATTCTTTCATTGAATCTTATTTCTTATATTGTTTAAATATATTTTTCAAATTAAATCGTATAAAAAGTAATGTTTTAAATAGTAATTTTTAGAAGAATTTGAGATTAAAAATGTAGAAAAAAAATTTATTTTACGTACAGAATATTTTATTATATGAATGTATAGTTAAAAACGAGCATGTAAAGAAAAAAAGTTTTCAAATAACGATTGTCAAATAGAAGTTGAGTTGGCATTCCAATGGGGATAGGTGGGAGTCGCAATCCTAGTCGTTAAATGCAAGGGTGGTGGACGCCATGTGTAGCCCACCGCCTACTTTCATTAATGTGGCCAAATATTGTTGATTTTTTTCTATTTAATGTTGATTTTTTTAATACCATAATATTGTATCGAAAATATGTGTTCGTGAACTGCAAGTGATAATATATTTTATTTTTATCATTTGGTCGTTGAAGCCAAATTTTGGGTCACGATGAAGCTAATGTCAAACCCTATTTGGTGGGAATTAAAATGGGAAAATTAGGTCCACCATCTTTAAAATAAAATAAAATAAAATATTGAATTAATATTCTTAAAACTGATTAGAACTACGAATTTTCATATTAATTACGCCCAAATTGATTTTGTCACTTTTTTTAAAATTTTGACTTTTTTTTTTAAATCACTCTTTTGAATTTCTTGGCACTTTTCATTTAATAGTTTTTCTTTTCTCTTTTTATGAAATTAAGAGTTTATCATACAAGAGAAATATTGGTTTAAAGAGGGACATGATATGTCACATACTTATTAGCATTGATATATATATTGGCTCCTTTAAAAAGGTAACATTATATGTAACTTTTTTAGCTTATACGTAAATATAAGGGTACATCAGTTGCTTTTTATTTTTGATAAAATTACATATCAATGACAATAATAACAATTTAGTCTTTTTTTAACAGTGTCAAAACTTATCTTCTTAAAAAAGTGAAATGATACGTCACTTTCTTAATAAAAAAGTGACATTTACGTTTTAACAATGATTGTTGTTTGTGCAATCTATCGATCAATAATTTTAATCATTTTGTCACTTCTATATTTATTATTTTGTTCCTATTTGTCTCTATAACAAATGAAGACATTAATTTATCCATTACTGCAAAAAGAATATAAATGAAATATGAAGAGATTTAAAAAAAAAAAAAAGACAAAGTACATCACTTTCAATTTTCAGCAAATTAACTAATGCAAAAATTACAAATAAAGTATTACATCATGTCATTTTTTAATGTAAAGTAAAATTTGAATTCATGTTCATATTTATATCGTATCACTTTTTTTTTTAAATGTAAAACAAGGTTATATTTTTTCATCAATTTCCAATTTCTTCTACAATGGACGTGGACCCGACTGCTAGGTGAAATGTATTGTAGTCGGACTAAAATCTTTTGTACAAGAGCATATCTTTAAAAGGCTATATACAATTTGCCTATTTTAACCCTCTCCCCGCGTAATGAGCAACTAACGTCTTTACCTTTTACTATTATTGTGAAAACGTCCTAATCTTTCATTTTTTGACAATTTCACCATTGAAATTAGATTTATAATATATTTTGTTGAAAGTTGATAAAATGTGTTGTTAAAAAATTTTGAATTTCATAAAACATATGAGCCCGTTTGGTGTACGTTAAAATGAGAGAATGCATTTTTTTGAAGTGATGTGATAGAGAATATGTGGTTGAAAAAAAAGGAAAAAGTTAATGACGTGATAGAAAATATTATTTTATTCAATAATGTGTGGCTGAAAATGAGTAGAAGAATGAGAATGAAAAAAATAATGTGGATCGAACAGGGGTATAATTGAAATTAAATGCTAACTTTAATTTGAATTAAAATTTTGATTTTAATTTCCATCAAGTAGTGGCTAAATGTTAAAACAAAAATGCTTGGCGGAATGAAAGAATAATGAGACCGTATCAAATTTACTTTTAAGTAAAAAATTTATTTCCAAATACGTTCTCAAGTATAATAAAAAATATGCTAACTATCTTAAAATAAATAATTTACTTATTTTGAGCTTTATTAAGGGGGTGTTTGGTGGATATTATTAAGTAAATAATATATTTTAAATACTGATATGATGAGAATTATGTGGTTAAAAAATAAGAAAAAATATTATTTTATTGAAATATGTATGATTGAAAACGAGTTTTGAAAGAATGTGTGTCAAACAGGGGTTGAAAAACAAATTTTAAAAATATAAAATAATTTTTTAAAGCTTGGCCAAACGCTCCCCGTCCCAGCTAATTACACGGCCATAATGTGCTTTGTCACAATTTCAATAAATATTGTATGATTGACATCTCATTTTTCTATTTAATAAATAAATGCACCCGTCAACTACCACCTCAACTAGGACGTGTGTCCAAGATCTAGCCAGCACTAAGATTATTTCTAGGAGAAATAATAGTTAATTAGGAGATTTAATTTTTATTTTTATTTTTATTTTTATTTTTTTGTGTCTTAAATGGATTTTATCGAATTTATCCATTTCTGTTTACACGTGAGGGAAGGCTAGTAGTTAGAACGGCCTCACGTGAGGGATTTCTATAGCATTGCTTGATAGAATATTTAAAAATATATTTTTCTTTAAATTTATTTTTAATTATACATTTTTTTTTAATAAAATTACTTCGCATGTAGACTCATAAATTTTATCTACATTTTAATCACACATTCACCAAAGAAAAGAAATTCTCCACAAACTCTACATCAAATATGCAATAAGTAAATAAACAAATATTGAACTTTAAGCAAACCATGAAATAATTATTCTAGATTAGGATGTATTGCATCATACTTTTATGTTGGTGTTGCGTCATATTGAAATAATATATTAGTAGTATCTATCAGGTTAAATCCACCAATGACCACCAAATTTCATATATAGTGTCATTATAACCATTCAAATTGATTTTGTTTTATCGTGACTATCCAACTTTATACTTTGTATCACTATAGCCGCTTAATTTGATTTTATTTTACCATGACCATGCAATTCCATATAATATTTCATTATAGCCACTCAATTTCATATAATATTTTACCATGACAATTCAACTTTTTTTCATCATTTTCATTAATTTTAGAAAGGATATAACAGTAACTTTGCATATATAATTAATTTTTAAAAATAAAATAAAAACTTATTTAAAAAAAACTTTTATTATTTTTTAAAATTTATTTTATATATATAATGCAAAGTTACCATTTTACTTCTTTTAAAATTAGTAAAAATGGTGAAAAAAGTTGGCTAGTCATGGTGAAATAAAATCAAATTGAGTGACTATGATGACACAAAATAGAAAGTTGGGTGGCTATAATGAAACAAAATCAAATTTAATGGCAATGATGACACTAAGAGTGTGTGTGGCATTGATTTTATCCAAATTAGTAGCACATTTTTTTACCTTTTTTTAAATTGCTGGCCACCACACCTCTCACATGTGGTCAAATGTGCGGTTGTAGGTGTGCGCAATGGTTGAGATTTCAATTAAAATCTGCCAATTAATTACCTCCAGACATAGCTTAAGTATGGAATTTGGTGGCCATGAGTGAATTTAGGTAAGAGGAGATTCTCAATTCCTCTTCAACTTGGCTTCCCGTATGAATAGAGTTGTCCAATTGAGTTTTAATAATAAAACTTTGTCGGATTAATTTAATTAGGGTACAATCTATCCCGAATATTATATTTGATATATATTTTACATTATTCGAGTTAAGACAGTCTAATAACTATATTTTAGAGAGTAATGCTATTTAACATCTCATGTGTTTAACACCAGTATAAGTGACAGTATTAATGACATTAAATTATAGGCTCAATTAAATGAATGCATAATTTTACATTTAATTGAATCTATCACATAATACTACATAAACTGGTGCTCTATCACAACTGGTCCTATATAACATTATTTTACTTTAAATACGTAACAAAGCACGTCAAGGATTAAAAAAAAATGAGAAAAGGAAAATGACTTTTTTGGAATATACACTTGCTAATGTCGACTTGCGTGTTATAATGTAATGATTTCATCTGCCAAAGAAGAAAGAAAGAAATATGCATCTCTCGTCAAAGAATTGAAACGTGAGAAGTAGGAGAGACAAATTTGCATTCTAGAGTTGGATAAACTACTTTTAGAAATAAGAAATTGATTTCAGGTAGGTACTAAATCCCGTTTGGTTTTGCTAAAAACCAAATCTAACTATTTTTTTATTTTTACAATTCCAAGCTCAATTATCCTCTTTTCGTTTTTTACAAATAAAAAATGAGATCCATGTCACTGGATTTATCGTTCAGCACTTGTTTGACAACTATTTTTAAAAAAATATATTTTTTTTCAAACACGTTTTCAACGACACATTCTGACAATAAATTATTTCGCAGGTAAATTAAAAAAAAATTCTTACTTTTTAACCACACATTTTTAAAAAAAATCAATATTCAAAACTCATTTTTTCCAGAAAAACTTTTTAATGATTTTGAAACGTGTGCTCAATATAACATATAAGGCCTCGTTTGTTTCTAATTAAAATTCGATTTTAATTTAAGTCAAAGTCAAACAATCAATATTAACAACAT
Source organism: Fraxinus americana (assembly GCA_035079005.1). Taxonomy (NCBI): domain Eukaryota; kingdom Viridiplantae; phylum Streptophyta; class Magnoliopsida; order Lamiales; family Oleaceae; genus Fraxinus; species Fraxinus americana. The sequence goes on along the minus strand of CM068714.1, from coordinate 5,047,664 downwards.
CTTTCATGAGTCATACAACTTTTCAACCACACATTTCAATTTTTTTTTATCATAATCTACTAAAAATCTAATTTTAATTTTTATCAAACACCCACTTAAATTCTCATGTGTTTGTGTCATCATTTCTTCGATGTCCATGATAAAGATTTCAACTAGACAATCCTATATGCACATGTAGTAAAATTCATCATTCAAATTAGATACCTTGATTTCGAAACATTCAAATTATGACTAGTCAACGTTTGATTTTAAAATAGAAATAAAACATCCTAGTGCCACTACTAGATATCCGAAATGTCGTGATTTAAATAGTCAATTTCAAGTAAATTTGTTTTAAGGAAAACAGTACAATTAATGGGTTGTTAAGATTTATGTCGATAATTTAAAAAGTAATTTTTGAAATAAATGGATGTGACGTTTGTTGTGAAATTCTACAAAAGTTGTAACGAAATTTTTCTAGGTTGCCAACGTGTGACTCTCTATCATCACCGTCCTCTTCTCCTTGCACATACACCTCCCACACCTGTGGTCCTCTCTCTCTTTCTCTCTCTCCTCGCTCTCTACAGAGAAGAAGAGCAGAGCGAGCAACAAGAAAAACTCTCTTAAACACCGCTCACCGTCTGTACTTTTCTATTCATTCTCTCTCGTCGCTCTTAGGCCTTTCTCTTTCTATATTCGCACATAATTATATACAGCCAATTCTTATTCTCATTTTCCCCCAATTTTCTGCTGTAAATTCTTCTGATTACAAAATGAAACTTAAGCATCCGTCCAATTCCGCTTCCCAAACCCTAACCTCCTCTGATACGCATTTGCTTGTCCGTGAGACGCTACGCATCAGCGCCAACCTTGCATCGGCACCTCCGCCGGCGGCCGTGGCCGAGCAGCCATTGATTCGGGATTCCAACTTTGGCGGACTTGTCGAGGACCAGTTTGTGGATTCCAGCATCAGATTGATCTGCTGTGAGGAGATCGATGGCCAGCGGTGGAAATATTTTGCTGATAATAACAGTGTTAAAACTAACGGTTCCAAGAAATTTAAGAAGAATTCTATTCGTGCTGTTAGCCTGCATGATCCACAGGCCCCTTTTGATGTCAGTATTTTCTCTTCTTGGGCTTTTTTTGTTTCCAACTGTCTCTTTGTACACAAACATAGACATTGATGTTAAATTTTTTTTGAGGAGAGTGACTTTACATTTTTATTTTTTGTGGTGATGTACTTCATTTAAGCTTTCGGACGTCTATTATTTTGAATATGAAATTGCGTTTGTTTCTTCCAAAAAATGATAACTTCCCGTCTTCCCATTTTATGAGCTAAAATGTTGTTCGTCAAGTTTCTTGATTAATCAGTTGCTTACAATATGGACTGCTTTCGTATTTTATTCAACAAAAAAAAAGCAGATAATAACCAATATCATTTTTCAAATATTTTATATTCCATTCTTATTTTTTTACAAGAGAACTGAATAGCTCTTGTATTAATAGCATCTCACTATGCTCTCTATTTTTAAAAAGCGTTTTTACAATTTAGAAAGCATGTAAAAAATTTTAAATACTCAAATGCCCTTTTATCTTTTAACACTTCCAATATTTATTTATTATTTTTTTCTATCTTTTATTTCCACCAACTTCCATACAAATTATTATATCATTTCCCTCCTTTTTTTTCCTATAAAATATTTAGTTGGGGAGCATTGAAAATTAGAATATTGACACCATGTTTGAGCCACATTATTCTCCCAATAATGCATTTTAAATAGTATTTTGATGGAAAATATATTATTGGATTTGCGTATAATATTATTTTATTGAAAAATGTGTTGTTGAAAATAAGAGGGAGAAAAAAATGAATTTTAGAAGAATGTGTATCAAACATGGTGTGAATACATTTAATTACAGAGAGTGAGATTTTTTTATTTTTTTAAAATGTTAATCTAGAGCGTGTCTTGGAGCATAATTTTAAGGGTTGACTTTTTATTTAAAATAGAGAGCATTTCACATTTAAATGTCTTGGAGATGCACTAAACGGTTTAGTACTTAGCACGATAATTCATATTTTGTAATTGCTATTTACGCAAGACATCTTGCAGTTATAGCTGGGTAGGTATCAGAGTTGACGTTATCAAGAAAACAGAAATAAGACATCCAATCTCTCTCTTCAATAAACATTACATGCATATCAATGAAAAAGTTAGAGGAAAACAAAGGTGGAGATGGGGAACTGCATCATTAGATTTCCGTTACAAAATAAACATTACCTTTCTCTCAATTATGTTGTCTTGGTGGTGCAGGGGATGATGACATTTATAAGGTCTTATGTAGTCCCCGAAGGTTTTCCTGACAGCGTTACACCTGCTTATGTCCCATACATGACTTGGAGAGCATTGAAGGTATTTAACTATATTTATGGTGCCAATTCATCATTTAGCACAATTTATTTTGTAGGGATTTACACCTTTTAGTTGTTTTGTGGCTGCTATAGAATATTGACGGTTATTGTTACTTTCATCTGTAGCACTTTTTTGGTGGAGCGATGGGTGTTTTCACAACACAAACACTCCTAAGTTCAGTAGGAGTATCAAGAAATCAGGCTGCACCAGGTGCTGTAGCTATAAATTGGATTCTCAAGGTAATCAGGAGAACTGGGGAAGTACTTTATTTTATAAAGCTTGACAGGCATTTTTGCATTGATTGCTACATGGAAATATGCAATTTGCTTTGTTGGGTGCATGCTTGCATGTGTGTTTTGGTTAAACGGTGAATTGAAAGAGAAGTGGTGAGATGAAGGGAAAAAAAGAGATTCTCAGATTGATTTCTCAAGATAGTTTCATCACGTGCGGTATCACTTTATTTCCTTAAATGCTTATTCGATCTTTCAAAATCCTCTTTAGATAAATGTACACCTTATATTCTTGTATTTCTTTTTGTGTTTCTGTTCAAAGTAAGCACCTATAGACAATAATGGTCACTTTTCTGCGTTTCCAGTTGATCTTTCAACCTCTTTACTAATAGTACACATAATATTCTTGTACTCCTTTTGGTGTTTCTGTTCAAAATACGAACCTGCAAACAATAGTGAACACTTTTCTTGTATACTTATTCAATAGGAACCTCAGAAATCGTGGGTCCCACTTCTTCTTATTTGCATCTTTCGACGCTGTTCAGTTTTTGTGGTTTTAAAGATTTTTGAACTTTTTTAGTGACTAGACATTGGATGTTAAGTATAGAGAGAACATCGAAACGCTTTCTCCAATCTTCACGTTTTATCTCATCGAGAAGCTAATGTAGAGGAACCCCTTCTGTCATGGTTCATTTCATTTTCAGGTAATTCTTGTTACGACTTAGAAATTGAAGCTTCAAGGGCTAGGGTAATGTTGAAAGTTGTTTGTATCAAATAATGTTTCATCAGTGGATAGGTGGAATCCATGAAGCTCTGCTATTTATGTTCCTCATGACATTCTTTTGTCATTGAACCAAATGAAACTCGGGATTAAGTTACTTTTGAATTTTGTTCACTAGGAGAAGATGGTTTTTTTACTTAACATTTTACCCTGATTTATTAAAAAACAGTTGTGGTGTTTCTTTCTGCATCCCAGTTTATAGTCCTTCATTCATAGGTTGAAACTGGTTTAAAGAAACTAATCCATATTCTGTGGTATGGCTAATTATAGGATGGTGCTGGACGGGTTGGGAAGATGCTTTTCGCTCGGCAGGGAAAGAAATTTGACTACGATCTAAAGCAGGTATTCTATTCCTTAGGTTTGCGTGTCAAAGAGGAAGGATGATTTACATTAGCTAATGCATTCATTGTTGCTGGAAACACTACGAATATAACTCCTTATCTTCTGATGATCTCACATCACTAGCTCCGGATTGCTGGTGATCTTTTAATGGAGCTGGGAGCTGGGGTAGAGTTAGCGACTGCAGCTGTTCCACATCTATTTCTTCCATTAGCCTGTGCTGCCAACGTGGCCAAGGTTTTGTCTATTATTGTCCTTCTCATTTCTCAATGTCTTGCAATGGAATACTACCTTCACACATTCGTCTTCACGCGCTTGTAGAATGTTGCCGCTGTCACATCAACCTCAACTCGAACCCCAATATACAAGGCCTTTGCTAAAGGAGAAAATATTGGAGATGTGACTGCCAAGGGAGAATGTGTTGGAAATGTTGCTGACCTGGTATGCTTGTTTGATCAAAATGTTGATATTTACAATCTTATTTTTCTGGCTAGGATACAACAGATACTACTAATCAAAACGATGTTTAAAACTTAGTCTCATAATTTATTTTTTTCAGAACATTATATTTGTGAAATTGCTTGATTTGTTAAATTCTATAGTATGTATGTCATCTTAGGTTATTTTGGATTTCGTGTCAATATGAGTTCACGATCAAGTGGATTTTTTTTTTGGCTATGGGGGATAAATCAGGAAAATGGGATCAGAAGCCTGGTTTTTGATTTCTAAATCCGTTGCTGGACGATTTCAAGATATTTGTTGCCTGCTTGCCCTCTTTTCTCAATGCCACTGAAAATCCGCCCACACTATGTGGTAATTGGGGATTTCGGTGTGGGGATGTTTAGACATGGCACACTTCCTCTTATATAAATAAAATGACAAACGTAAATGCAGAATGAATATGATAACCAATGTGAAACTAAAAAGGAAGGGCCTCCACATTCCAAGCTTATCATATACCAATTTATCCAATGTTATGTTGCTTTTGAAAAACAGTGCGAGATTTCCAAGATATTATTAGCTGTTCTGGTCTGAACTCCATTTATGTCTTTTTCTAAGCCACTGCACAATTTAGTTGACATTTAAAAAATGTTATATTATGAACTGCTGATTATACAAGTAACTACAGACAGAGGGTTGTAATGTTATTATGATGGTGCGATCGCAGAAAATTTTGCTGGAGAGACTTCATTGTGGAGAGCATAAAATTAATCAGAAAAGCTAAGCCAAAATAGGGTCACAAATTTACTAAATCCCCTGCATTAGGCGACTTGGGTAAATAATGAACAAGAGCACTGAGTTTAGTGATTATCATGCTACTCATTTCAAATTTCTATGAAAGATCTCAATATATTTTTTCTTTGAAGTATTTCACTGAAACAGTTTGAGGTACTTCCATTTGGTTCAGTATCTCAGCTAGTTGTTTTACACTCTAATACCAGATGCTTATGATGGACGCAGTTCTTTCTGAGCTTCTCTTTTATTCCTGTCTTTTTGGAGTTTTATTATATTGATTCTTTCCTTCTTCTGATGCTCTAATTTTTATTATGGAATGCGCACAAATAAGGATTCCTTCACTAAGATAGTTATTTACTTTCCAAAGGCGTCGTACTTCAAAATGCATGATATGATTGACAATTTTTACTGACCATTAATTTGGAGGACAAAAATGTAAAGGTGCATACAATTTTGATCTTTTTCAAGTCAAGTGTAAAACTTTTTGCATATCAAATTGGGATCATCCGAACATAGATGAAAGTGTATTTATTTGTTAAACAAGCAGAGAATAAATATCTTTACATTCTTGGTCGATTCCTTTTTCCAAATTAGCAAATTTTTTTCTTTCACGTTTTTTGATCATGGTAAGTGCTGTTCAAATCAGACTGTTGTATAATAATTGGCATGGGATCTGTGTTTTTGTGATTTACTGTTCCCTCGACTTGTATGTTTCTTTATTATAATATTATTTATATCATTTTTTAGTCGATTGTTCCCAATCATAGAAGGTGACTGTAAGTTTGAAACTATATGTTTAGAGAAAGAAACTGCATGTGGTTTATTCTTTTATGATTGGGAAACTAGAACTGAGCCAAAATGAAGAGAAGGATGCTGTAGTAAAGGGAGATGAAGTAAAGAAAAAACAGCTATTACAAATTTTACTATTGCCTTGGAATTCAGTGGTTGTCTTAATTAATGAGTTAGCAGTTTAACTGAACCCTATGGGGTTAAACCATTCTTGCATTTACACATTCGAGTATTTTATGTTTTTATGTTGGAACTAATTACAGTTAATAATTTTTCTTTTGAAGCTTGGAACTGGACTGAGCATCATGATCGCTAAAAGAAACCCATCTTTAGTAACCACATTTGCTCTGCTTTCATGCGGATATGTGATGAGCTCTTATCAGGAGGTCGGTTTCTGAATATATCTTAAACACAACCCCCTCACCAATTTATTTTCCTTCCCTTCCCTTTTCTTTTCTTTTCTTTTAATTTTGTTCTTATTAGACAATTTGTAAATGATGCATTCACATTTTCAGGTAAAATCTGTTGTGCTGCATACACTAAATCGTGCAAGGTTCACTGTAGCAGTAGAATCCTTCCTCAAGTCAGGTTAGACTCGATTCGCTGTCTCTTCTCATTGGTTACTCTCTGGGCGCGCTTGTTTGTTTGGGTTTAAGTATTTCTTTTCTTGTTTTGGGTGTGGGAAGAATGGGGGTGAGGTCTACGATCTGCTGCTCCAAATATCTCATTTTAGGAATATTTCCGAGCTTGAACACCAACCTGCACTTCTCAAACCTGATTAAATTATAAATTTTATGACATTCCTAAATGGATCATCATATTTATAACCTATCAGATTCCATATGAAAATAGCATTGCTAAGCATTTATCAATATCATGGACTCTTCACCAAGGCAAGGGGGATTTTATATCCTTGTTCTCAAAGAAAGCTGGGATGGGAAAAGAGATTAGCTAGTTACATGGTTTCGCTGATACACCATAACTTCTGCTATATTTATTTTTCAGGCCGAGTGCCAACTTTGCAAGAGGGAAATTCAATGGAAAATATTTTCAGTTTTCCATGGTCAAAACACAGACCTATTGTTCTTGGTACTTGCAAAAAATGCTCTCTTTTCCGCGCACACACACTCTTTTCCTTTTCATCTGACTGTTATATCACATTCACTTTTGTACAACTTGATGCAAAAATTGAAATTGTTTGTAGGGCCCAGATTCAAAGATGCATTTCAGGATCCTGACTCGTATCTGGCAGTGGATCCTATTTTTGAGGTATATTTCCATGTCAAGAGGAAGAGGACTGTCAGGCTATGCAGTTTTGAGTTTCATATTTAACTGTTGGATTGTAGCTGAAACCCATTATTTTGGGATTTTTTGCACGTGCTTATGTGCATTTACATGCCTCTAGTGATGAGCCTTTGCTAATTACCATTTGCACAACTGATGAGTTGCATACTGAATTTTCTTGATACAGAGAGAGAAATACATCGTGTCATATAATCCTTGTAAGGGCAATATATATGCCTTGTTCAAGAACCAAGCAAAGTCTGATGACATATTGAAAGCAGCTTTCCATGTTAGCTCCAACTTCCTGGTCTCATGTCCTTAAATATTGATAGTCTTGCTTTCTTACTTCACCTTCTATTATAGGCTCATGTGCTTCTCCACATCATCCGCACCTCCAATCAGAACCAGTCTTCCTCTAGGAGAGAGCAAGAGCAGGACCTTTCGATATTAGTACCAACATCATCTGATCTTCAAGCTCTTATTGTAGAATCTTATAAGATGGTATCAGCTTTATATGGACCTTTCAAGAACAAAGCTAAGGAACAGGTGAGGGAAAATTGACCTATATACCTTCCCACTAATATCTATTTGGAATCCTCTAACAAAACTGCCTGTAAAATTGGTATCTATTTGTTCAGTTTCATTATATTACTAGTTCTGTTTGCTGCATTTTTTCTTCTGTGATGCCTTCGTTTTCCTAGTCATGAAGCTATATGTAGGTCCATCTGAATTCATTTAACTGTAGACTGTGATCCAGTATTTAGTTCTTGACTCAATTAATTTCGCACTTCAAATGTTTCTTTCTGCTGGATGCCCAGTGTTCTTAGTGATATGCTGCATTCAAAAGAATATGGGCATTGCGCTTGATGCTCTGTTTGACTGTCATCTTGTTCTTCTCAAACAATTCTTGTGATGCTGAATTAAAATAAACACTGGTATTGCACTTTATTTTTCAAGAGAAGGAAAAAATCTTCTCTTATTTGAATTCAGTTTACCACAAGTAATAACTTTGAATTGCTCAAAAGTACTAGCCAAAGTGTTTCAGAAGTACTGGAGTTGTGTTCCTTGGTACACTTGGAAAGTGGAAGGTTATGTGCTTCTACATCGCTTATACCTTTTGGTTTGCAAAATGCTTCTGAAGAAGAGAATGGTTGAATTTGATTGTATATTTCAATTTATAGTTTTGTGGAAAGAGCTGAAAAGTGATCATAACTAGTATGCTTCTAATTCCTTTGCTTCATATCACCAGCTAATGGTTATACTTCTTTTCAGGGTTGGGTAATGTCAGAATCACTACTTAATCCTGGCCGAGCTCGACTGTGTCAATTGGACAAATAAGACATGGCGATCTTAAAATATCTGTATAAATTTGATGATGGATTCCAAAGAGCTCAGGTGGTTTATCGTATTTGACCATTTTCTCGAGGGTGCTGGTAAATGTGGCATGCATGCATCGAATGCGGCTGGTCATTCTACTTCTGAATCATCGTGTGAACATGTTTGCCAAGGTACTGTCAGTTTCCAGCATGCAACAAATAAATAACTCTACTCGTTTTTGGATCCGACGTACAAGGTCTTCTAGAGTCATCAATGTCGTGAGATGTGTATTTGGTGGAGAAGCAGAGGTTGTAACTATTTGTAGTATTTATTGTTGTTTATTTTGCCTTTTCAAATATTTTCAGCCTGTAACTTTCTGGGTAATGTATATCAGGTTATGAAGATTTCTTAGTATTTTCCTGCTTAATCTCTGTGCTTGCTAGCTAACTCACAGAAGAATGTGTAGGGCAATGTTGTTTTTGTTTGTAACCAAATCTCATGGTATGTAGAACATTAAATTCTTGAGACTGAGATTTGAATTTCTAATGTAAATGCACAACTAATTGCAAACCTAAATAGGTCCACAAGGCAGCATAGAAATTATTGCCTGCTACTAGGGGTCATTTTCAATATGGTTTTCTTGCCTAGCATACCACATTTATCTTTCCACCTGGACCACAACGTTTTCGAATTTTAGCCCCTATTGAGTAGAAATTAAAATTGAGATTTTAATTTAAATCAAATTTAATAATTTCTAACTACATATCTCATAGAATCCACGACCTTTCATTCACATATTTCATTAATTTTTATGAAAATTTACTAAAAAACTAATTTTAATTCCCACCAAATGGGGGTTTAATGTTTTTTATTTTTTATTTTTTTGCATATATATCATAGAATCCACGACCTTTCATTCACATATTTCATTAATTTTTATGAAAATTTACTAAAAAACTAATTTTAATTCCCACCAAATAGGGGTTTAATTTTTTTTTTTTTGCATATATATATATATATATATATTTATTAATGCGAGTGCTTAACAACATCAGGACTGATTTGATGCAAATTCTGATGGGGAAAAAAAAAGGGAAGAGGAAAAAATAATATGATTCTTGTTGTGTTGGTAGATATGGCCATTAAAGATGATGTGTACACAGTTCAAAATTTATTAGGTCTCATAAATGAAGGGAGAAAGGGAGCAGATTTTGGGTGGTCGGAGGTCTTCTCGTGCCAAAATTAGGTATGCACCAGCATGAACTGCTATCAATTTGTCACATTACGTCCTGGTCTATGGTGTCATTGTAAAGAAGTATTCTGTTTGACTCACACTAACATTGTGCGACAAAATTCAAGAGAGATGATGGCTCGAGTTAATATAGAAATTAATATACTGTGAGGTCGAGTGATTCTAAGCGTATGAGTAAACAACAATGAGTGATGCGATGCACGTGAAGAACAAAGAATAATTGTAACTGATTGGAGTTAGGTTGAGTTTTAATACATAGGTACAACGGAAGATTTGATGATGTTTCTTGCAAATAATGGTTGAGCAATGAGTGTTTGTTTGTGACTCATTATTCATTTGTGTGATTTTAAATTGATTTCAATTAAATTTCTCCTACTAAGGTCTCATTGATTCAAAGCAATTTATGCCAATGATTCTTTAATTGGATGTATTATTTCTTGTTATGAAACTCGTAAAATGGAGTGTATGTACATTGTCTAATAATAATAAATTTGTGGGGATTGGATTTGACATCTTTCCATTTTCATTTATTTATTGAAAGTTTCCCATCTTGTCATTTAATTCAAATTGGACATAGAGATTGATGGGCCATTATTGAAAAATGACATGCATTCATCATGAGAAAATCTAGAATCAAACAACATTTTTCAAACTTAGGTTAGTCTAGAAACAAGTTTTAGTATCCCAGAAAAACCTCAATAGCTTCAATTGCAAATGATAAAATTTATGAATGAAAAGAAAATAGACATTCTTTTCGATTAAACATTAAGCCCATGTTTGGTAGAGATTAAAGTCAAATTTTTAATAAATTTTAATAAAAATTGATGGAATTTCTTGTTGAAAAGTTGTAGATCCCATGAAATGTATGATTAAAATTAATTATTCATTTGACTTATTTTTTAATTAATTTTTTTAGTGATACCAAACATGGGCTAAATCTGAGACAAGGCCACTCGGTGTAGTAATAGAACTTACACTTGTATAGGAAAGGGAAAGGGAAAGGGAAAGAAAAAGAAAACTCGACTAATATTTTTCACTACTCGAGTAAAAGACGTCAACTTTGTCAAATTTTAAGACCTTTTTTTAGAATTTTATTCAATGCAAAAATGTTAGTTGGAAATGGGAAAAAAAGAGCGAGGAAGCAAATCCGAAGTTCTAAAGGAATCCTTTTCTACATAAAGACTTCAGTTCATACACAGTACTTGATTGATGCTCAAAGAGAGTCTGTGTAGAAAACTTCATTATACACTGAAAATCACTCATAATCAAAGCCAGCCAGTTTCCAAAACTACGTTACATAAACACTGTTATTATTAGATATATATAAAACTAGTCCTACCCAAATAAATGAAAAGAAAAGATGATAATTATAAGTGCTTCTCTTTGAACTTGTACTTAAACTGGGCTTTGAGCATTGGATTGTAGGCTCTTCTTGGCAAGATTGTGCTTGTTGTTGTGCATCCAAACTTTTAGTACTCTTCTTTTGACCCCAACTTCTTGACAGAATTGTTGCACCACAGCTTCTTCTTGTTTTTGTATTTTCCATCCAACTTTCTCAGCAAAGTTGAGCATTTTCTCCTTTTGTTCTTGAGTGAACTTTGTTCTGAACCTCTTCTTCAGCAGCTGAGGTGGCCGGGCCACAACCCCACCATCACCACCTCCGCCGCCACCCTCATCCTGCTCATCTGACTCTGAAGGCAGTGACCCCATGTTGTAGGACATTATCATCTGATGTGGTGCCACTGCCCTAGAGGAAATCAGTGTCCCAGTATGGTACCCCAATGCATCAGGCCCCAAAATCCCTTTATGGTGTCCTACAAAATATTTCCTCCCCATTCTTGGATTTTGGTAGAAATCACAAGGAGAGGGCTCCCCTTCAACTTCTTTTCTGTGGAAGTTTCTATGGCAGTTGCAGGCTGAGCAAGTTAAGGCTTCTAAAGTGCCTTCTTCTCCGCTAGGCATGAATTCTCCACAGCCATCAGTGGCATTACCACCCATGGAAGCTGCATGGTTCTTAAGGCACTCTCTGTACCTCACCATTTTCTTGTAGGGCACATGGTCCTCAAGTGTGGAGGATATGGGGCCATTTGAGGGCATTTGTGGGGATGCTGAAGGTGCAGGTATAATATGATTGTGCGCTGCAGAGTCATGATGGATCATGTGCCCATGTCCATGTCCATGGCCATGGCCATGACCATGTCCCCCACCATATGTGCTGTTAATTGGAATTGGAATCTCCACTTCTTGATTTGGAATTTCCATTTCTAGCCCCCCTTATCTATCTCTCTGCCTTTTTGTATATACTATGTTTTTCCCTTTTTTTTTGGGAGACCAAAAGAGATGGAACAAGTCACAAGAGATTTAGAGGAACTAAATGATTAGATTAAAGTAGTTGTCTGCTGACTAAAGAATTCCTAATATGTTTTTTTTCTTAATAATTGTCCTCTCTTTTTAGAGCAAACACTCTTGAGAAGCTGGCCATAATGAGAACTTCTATCTTCAAATACTTCACTACCTGTATTTCTTGAGAAGGAAATGAAGTTAATGGAGAGAAAAAGGTCAACACTCACTAGCTACTGTATACCTGAAGAAGAAAATGAAGTTCAAAAGTTAGAAGAATATATATAAATTGTAATACACACAGCAAAGAATAAGGAAATGTTGAAGTTAAAGAAACACACCTTCAATGGCAAAAGACAAAAATACTAGGAGAAATGGTGTTATCAGAGCTAAGAAAATAGAGGGTTTTTTGGAATTAAAAATTTTAACTAGTGGAGGACATGAAGAAGAGAGGAGCAGAGAGAGAGAGAGAGAGAGTTTGCAGGTTGGTTTGGGAAGTGAATGAAGCACAAAACATGAGGTTATAGCAGTAGTGAGGAGCATAAAAAGGGTTGAGAGGAGAGAGAGAGAGAGTGAAAAAAGCAGATTTTTTACGGACAAAGAGGAATCAGTGAGCGAGTTTTAGAGAGCCTGATAGAAAATAAAAAAAATAAAAATAAAGTGGGGTGTTTGGTTTGCTACTTTGCTTTGCTTTGCTTGCACTACTACCAGGCATCAAGTTTACGCCATATAGAGAGAGCAGTGTGTGTGTGTGTCAGTGTCAGAGAGACAAAGGAAGAACTCTGTGAGAGAGAGAGCTTAAAACAAATGATCTTGAAATTAGATTAGCAAAATATAACATTCCTAGTGTTATAAAAGTTTTGAACTTTGCCTAGTTCAAATATGTAATTTGTTACTATAGTTGGACATGCAAGAGCTGTTGGGGAGTTTTATCTTTTGCTTTACGACACATTTCTTTAGGTTAACCCAAATTAACATCATATTTAGGGTGCCAACGTGTCCAAACGGACCTATGGATTCATTTCCCGAACCGTGGTTGTCGCTATGAGTTTGGCTGCCCTACTACGGTTCACCTGTGGCCAGTCGCTACGAGTTTGGCCGCCCTCGTAACATTCCCAATCCTATTTTTGAGCTGATGAGCGTTGAACGTGCAGCCTTGTTCAAGAATCGATCGCAATTCATCAGGCGACATGTTGCTGAATACAATTACAGTTAGTTGTCACGTTCAATCACGTCGTGATGATAATTGTTTTGGACTTTTAGAAAGAAAATTAACAAAAGAACTGAAATATTCTTGATTGACGTGCAATGCAAATCCTTTTTATGCAAAGCTTTCTGTGTGTCATTATGTCACTCATGATATATTTACAACGATGATTAATGCAAAACAACCCACATAAATACTAACTTTGATCCATGCACCTCATGTGATTATTTATTATACTTAAAAATTGTCACATGTAAAAACCTCAAGAAAAAATTTAATATTCAATTAAAAACAGTATAAACTTATACGAACTCTGCCACATTCATATAGATTCACTTTCCTTATTTTCTTGTTCCAATTATATGGTCTCGTTTTGTTCGCTTACTAATATACCATTATTTCTTTACTATTTCCAATGATAATTTACTACTAGTTATTGATAATTAAATGAAGGTAAACTGAGAAAGTTTTTGGCAAAAATTCATTTTCTAATAACATTACATAATATTTTTTAATCCGTGCGAAAAACAAAACAAGCATATATATAAATGGGATGGGACGGATGGAGTTTCAATTATAATTCTTTAATTTGTCCACGATCACCCTAATGTGAACCCGGTCCAAAGCTCTAGGATCATGCGATCTCGATTCTTGAACTTGAGTAGAACAACCCTACGTCCGATATACCATTTGGGGCTCCTCACAGTTTAGTAAAAGGGAGATATATGTCTGTATGAATTTGTATATAGTTCGAAGGAAAAATAATGATGCTGGCTAGATGGTGTAAATCAAGGGCAGAAGGTGGCAGTGATAATTGAGTTTTTTTAGCTGAAAATAGGAAAAATGCAACTGGGTTATGACAGACTTACCAATGCTCTCCATGTGACAATGATGTGTTGGATAAAATAATGGTAAAGTGCAGAAAAAACTTATCAATAGATCGAGTCTCGTGACAGCACGATGTCCTAAAGCGAAATTGCCCGTCGATAACTGCTGCGACCTCCGTGGACAATCACCTCCAGGATACAACGATCAAATAAACCAATTATGCAGCAATCATAAAAGGTTTTCAGAACTCTCAAGTGTACTCCAGAAAATAAAAGATAATTTGAGTATAATATTTTACTGTATATATGAAGAGACAATTTCGTTTTTGTTTTTATTTTTCTAATACCCAAAAGTGTGTTTATATAGGCATGAAGAGATGTAACTTCTTCCACCATGATCTAGCATTAAGTTGCAGATGTAATGGCCTATGGTAATGGATATTAAAACTGGGCAGTTAAAACTGTCATATATTACTGGCTAGTTGACCCATTAAATAATTCCGAAAATAATTAAAAAATAATAAGTATTTTATTAGAATCAATAAAGCCCAAGAGCCCAAGGCCCCAAGGCCCAATCAAAGACTTTTTAATATAATGCGTGAGGCGTGGCTCGAACCCCTGACCTCCCACACAAATTCCACACTTTTCACCGGTTGGGCACTTTATCTTAATTAATTATTTCTTTCACATATTATATTTATAGTATAAATATATAACAATCCCCCACATGAAAGAAATAAGATAAATAAAAATATTATTCTGGAGTACGGTAGAAATCACGCAGGCTTAGGTGTCTATCGACTTGAACCTTAGCTTTGTATATTCTATCGAGTTTGCTAACTGTAGAGTGAACTATGTCTTGAACTCCACAATTATGATTTGCAAACTGAGACAATAGAACACACACATGACTTCTAAAACAATCATTGAGTTCTCACGGTTGTGTTCATTTCGGCCGTGAACTTTCCCGGTTTCTTTGAGTGCTCTAGAGAATTAGCCTTAATTCTCATAGGAAGCGGCCCCACTTCCACACTCAAATAGGTGCTTCTATCAAGGATGCACTGTATTTAAACACCCCACTGAATATCAGCTATAGAAAGCATTAAGAGCATTAGCTCATCCTCTAATCAATACAGTTTGTACTACTCATCATAGGGAGGGGTTTGAAATAAATTCAATGTAGTACCCCCACAGATCACTCCAATAACTTTGTTATCCCATTGAACCTTATCCATGGGATCTCCAATCGCAAGGTTGGGTTTCCATTATAGGTGATCTAATTTATAATAGGCTTTAGCCCCATCCCCCTCGATGTTTTCTGAACTAGCTCTCTAGCTAATCCTTTTGTTAATGGGTCAGCAATATTATCACTTGACTTCACATAGTCAATAGCTATAACCCCATCCTTAAGCAGCTGACGCACAGTATTGTGCCTCCTACGAATATGTCTAGACTTTCCATTGTAGGATGAATTTTGATCTCTTTAAATAGCTTCTTGACTGTCACACTGTACATAGATAGCTGGAAGTGGTTTGGACCAAAATGGATCATCCATAAGAAAATTCCTTAACCATTCAGCCTCTTCACCGCCTTATCCAATGCTATGAACTCGATTCCATAGTGGATCTCGCAATGCGAGGTTTGCTTAGTAGATTTCCAAGATACAAAGACCACTCGCTAATGTAAAAACATATCCACTTGTAGATTTAGTTTCATTGGTATCTGAAATCCAATTAGCATCACAATATCCCTCAAGTACAGCAGGATATTTAGTATAATGTATTCCCCAGTCTATAGTGTATCTCAAATACCTCAAGACTCGAATGAGAGCATCCCAATGTTCACTATTAGGATTACTAGTATACCTGCTAAGTCTACCGACGGCATATGCTATATCAGGTCTAGTACAGTTCATGAGATACATGAGACTGCCGATCACTCTAGCATATTCTAAAGCAGAGACACTAGGACCTGAATGTTTTCTCAAATGATGACTTGCATCATAAGGTGTTTTAGCGGGAATACAATTATATTGTTTAAACTTCTTAAGCACTTTTTCTACATAATGTGATTGTGTTAAAGTAATCCCTTCGGAATGTGTTACTATTTTAATCCCTAGAATAACATCAGCAACACCCAAATCTTTCATTTCGAAGTGCTTTTTCAGAAACTGTTTAGTCTTATTAATCACATCTAAACTAGTTCCCATTATTAGCATATTATCCACATATAAGCAAATTATGACACCACTATCCCCCACAAATTTGCTATATATGCATTTATCTGCTTCATTTATCACATAACCATTAGATGTCAAAGCTGTATCAAATTTCTCATGCCATTGCTTAGGGGCTTGTTTAAGGCCATAAAGAGATTTTTTAAGTCTACACACTTTATCATCAAGGCCTTTTACCACAAATCTCTCGGGTTGATCCATATAAATCTCTTCTTCTAAATCTCCATATAGAAAAGCAGTCTTGACATCCATTTGATGTATAATAAGATTATACAATGAAGCAATTGCAACTAACATCCTAATAGAGGTAATTCTAGTAACAGGTGAATATGTATCAAAGAAGTCAACTCCTTCCTTTTGTTTATAGCCTTTAGCTACAAGTCTTGCTTTAAATTTATCAATTGAACCATCAGGTTTCAATTTTTTCTTAAAAATCCATCTACACCCAATGGTTTTACATCCTCTAGGCAAGTCTACTAATTCCCAAGTGTTATTAGACATAATGGAATCATATTCACTATTTATAGCTTCCTTCCAAAATATAGAATCTGGTGAAGATATAGCTTCATCAAATGTAATAGGATCATCCTCTACTAAATATGTTAGAAAGTCAGGACCAAAAGAAGTAGCAGTCCTAGGTCTTTTGCTTCTCCTAACTTCAGCTTCTTCTAATTCAGTAGGCTCTTCTCTAACACTAGGAGGAACACTAAGAGAACTACTTGGTCTTGCAGATTTTTCTTTAAAAGGGAATCTATTTTCAAAAAATTCTGCATCTCTAGTTTCAAAAATTGTGTTCTTTTCAACCAAAATATTTTTAGAGTCAATTACTAAAAATCTGTAGGCATTACTATGAAAAGCATAACCTATGAATACACAATCAACAGTTTTTGGACCAAGTTTAGTTCTCTTAGGTCTTTGGAATAGATGCCTTAGCCAAACACCCCCACACTTTAAGATATTTATATGAAGGTATTCTACCTTTCCACAATTCATAAGGGGATTTATCATTTTTCTTACTGGGAATTCTCGTTAAGAATATAACATGCGAAGAAGTGCTTCTCCCCACAAGTTAAAAGGTAATCCGTAAGAGTTTAGCATTGAATCGACCATATCCTTTAGAGTTCTATTTTTCCTTTCAGCTACACCATTAGATTGGGGAGAATATGGTGGAGTAGTCTCATGAATAATACCATTATCAGCACAAAATTTATCAAGCTCACCTGAATATTCTCCTCCCCTATCAGATCTTAAAATTTTAATGGTTTTATCTAACTGATTTTCTACTTCAGTTTTATATGAAATAAATTTTGAATAGCTTTCATCCTTACTCTTAAGAAGATAAATGTAACAATAACGAGAGTAATCGTCAATGAAAGTTAAAAAATATTTATTTCCACCACGGGTAACATATCCTTTTAAATCACATAAATCAGAATGTATTAAACTTAAAACTGAAGTAGTTCTATCAACATGTGGAAATGGTTTTCTAGCATACTTAGATTCAATACACGTTTCACATTTTGAGTTTGGGAACTTATCAGTTTTAGGAATGTTTCCCAATCTCATTAATTTTTTAATAGAATTCACATTAACGTGTCCAAGTCTAGCATGCCATAAATCATAAGAGTCCAGCAAGTAAACAGAAGAAGTAGAAGCTTTATTATTGATCACAGAAACATTTAATTTAAATAGACCCTCATCTGCATACCCTTTCCCAACAAAAGTACCACCCTTAGACATTACAACTTGACCACTCTCAAATACAATTTTAAATCCCTTTTTGACTAAAATAGATCCAGACACTAGATTTTTCCTTATATCTTGTACATAAAGGACGTTCTTCAAACTAAGGACATTTCCAGAAGTAAACCTAAGTGTCACAGTTCCTTTCCCCTCGATTTTGGAGGAAGAAGCATTTCCCATGAACAGACATTCTCCATCACTATTAGGAGTGAATGAAGAAAATGCACCTCTCGTGCAGCAAATGTGTTTGGTAGCTCCAGAATCTACCCACCACCGTCATGTTGCTCACTAGATTAACTTCGTCACCATAGCGAGAAAAATTCCCATCTTCCACTATATGTGCCTGATGCTTCACAGTTTTTCCTTTCCTATTTCGACAATCCTTTGCAAAGTGTCCTGGTTTACCACAAACAAAACAATCACCAATAGTTTTATTTTTAAATTGAGGCTTAGACCGATTGTTCTTTCCTATGAATTGTTTCCCTTGAATCTGCCTTTAAAATTCTGACTTTTAGTATAATTTCCAACAGCTTTCTTACTATCAGAACCTCCTTCAATAAGATTGGCCTTTGTACCCAAGTCTGGTCTCTCCCTACGTTACGCCATTCTATTGTCCTCTTCAATCCTAATTCGATAATCAAATCCTCCGGTGACATTTCTTTTCTTTTATGCTTCAAACCTGTTTTTATACTCTTTCCAAGAAGGTGGTAGTTTTTCAATTATAGCAGACACTTGAAAACCTTCACATATTTTATATCCCTCAAGAATAATTTCGTGAATTATAATACGTAATTCTTCAACTTGACTTACCACCGTTCTAATATCATCCATTTTAAAATCTAGAAATTTTCCCACAACAAATTTCTTAGTTCCAAAGATCTTCAGTAGCATATTTCTTTTCTAATGATTTCCATAATTCTTTAGCAGATTTACACGACCAGTAAACATCATATAAATCCAACGTCAAACAATTCAGAATATAATTTCTGCACATATAATCATTACGTTCCCAATTAGCTAAATCTGATGTTTCCTTATCAGTAGGCTCATCCAATTGCGTAAACAAAGTTTATCAGATTCAATAGCATCTACAACTTTAAGAGTTGTCAAATAAAATCGCAATTTCATTTGCCATCTCTTAAAATTTTTCCCATCAAATAATTCAGGCTTTTCAGAATACTTAGGAACAGATATATCTACTGCAGCCATTAAACAACTAATTTCGCTTTAGATTGTTGGATAAAATAATGGTAAAGTGCAGAAAAAACTTATCAATAGATCGAGTCTCGTGACAGCACGATGTCCTAAAGCGAAATTGCCCGTCGATAACTGCTGCGACCTCCGTGGACAATCACCTCCAGGATACAACGATCAAATAAACCAATTATGCAAAGAATCATAAAAGGTTTTCAGAACTCTCAAGTGTACTCCAGAAAATAAAAGATAATTTGAGTATAATATTTTACTGTATATATGAAGAGACAATTTCGTTTTTGTTTTTATTTTTCTAATACCCAAAAGTGTGTTTATATAGGCATGAAGAGATGTAACTTCTTCCACCATGATCTAGCATTAAGTTGCAGATGTAATGGCCTATGGTAATGGATATTAAAACTGGGCAGTTAAAACTGTCATATATTACTGGCTAGTTGACCCATTAAATAATTCCGAAAATAATTAAAAAATAATAAGTATTTTATTAGAATCAATAAAGCCCAAGAGCCCAAGGCCCCAAGGCCCAATCAAAGACTTTTTAATATAATGCGTGAGGCGTGGCTCGAACCCCTGACCTCCCACACAAATTCCACACTTTTCACCAGTTGGGCACTTTATCTTAATTAATTATTTCTTTCACATATTATATTTATAGTATAAATATATAACATGATGTCCTCTTTGAATTCAAGTTTTGTGGGATTTCATTTCATCACATGAATGGTGGGATCATTCATGAATTCTTATTGTACTATTTTTTCTTTTCAAACTATACGATTTTCTACGTAGAAACCTTGACAATTTATACACGAAATGAAGAATCTACCAAAGAAATGGTTCATCGAGTTGAGTCGAGCAAATCCTTATACCATTTATCGCGTTTCTTGGCAACGCAGTGTCTATGGAAGCCTCGAGAAAATAATAGTTGCAAGTAATACTTGTTAGTTCATATGAGAGTGTGTGAATTAAAGCATTTAAGACCATGTCTTTTACATATAATAAGTAGTCTATCTGCTTTAATCGAAGACTGGTAAAGGGCATTTACAAGCATAGTTGATAATTAATGTAAATTTGTCTACCTACCAAAAAAATGATAATTAGTGTAAATTTGGGTATTTTGCATTAACAACATAAGGTCTAGGGGACTAGGGTGGGAGACTCATTAATTGAGATCTATACTATTTTAAAAAAAAAAATGTTTTATTTTTTATTGAAATATAAATAAGTGTGAAAGAATTTTCCGTCATTGCAGACTTATCGACTCTTAATTAGAGCTTGTTTAGACTTGGAATTTGCAATAACAATCACGTCAAGTGAGACGCTAGTATGAAAGATAAAAGTAAAAATATGAGTTCAAAATAAATTTTACCCACTTTTAGAGGTCGTTTAATTATACACGGCCTTATGTATGATGTGATTTGGAGTCAATTGTTTCCGTATTAGTTTTTAATTTGGTGTCAATATTGCCAAATCATTTCGAGCTAATTTTCCTAGTTGACCTAAGTAATTAAGGGGTTAATTAATTGGAAATTTTAGTACAATATATATTAGAAATGATATTGGGCCTAACTCAACCTAATAAAATCGACTTGTTATGGAAGGATTGCCCTCACCTTATTATGTTAATATCATCGGCCAATGTGAGATTCTAATACCTTCTCTCACGCACAGCGTGGATTATGCCAAACAACTGTAAACAAATCGTTATTGGGTGCACCCAACATTGCAAAACTGAACATGCTCTGATACCATATTAGAAAGGATATTAGATCTAACTCAACCTAACAAAATCGGCTTGTTAGAGGAAGATTGTCCTCACCTTATTAAGTGGATCGTGTTAATATTACCAGCCAATGTGGGATTCTAATAATATATAATATATCTACTCAAAGTTCTTTTTAATTAATTAAATGTTTTTATCGAGAAGTCTTGATTAACCAGTACTTAACGAAGTAATAAGGAAATGAAAAAACATTACGAAATTGTATATAAAACAAATGGAGATGCTATATGTATTCTTTAATTGAAAAGAAATGTATCAAAGTAGTTGGATATTCTTTATAGAAAGTTATTTAAGTAAAAACAAGAGAATTCTCTTCATTAAGTTATCCAATTGTTACTTTATTCTTCATTATCCCTTCCTTTATTCTACAATCCACCATGTATTTAAAGACTCTTTGTCCATCTTTAGTTTTTTTTGTCTTCATTTCTCATTCATATTCCATTTGTAATCCTTTTCATTGCCTTCTCTATCTTTTATTTCTTGTTTCTTCTTCAACCTTTTTTAAAGAAAATATATTTATGAAGACTATTTAATCTCTTCAAAATTTATTAAGAATGTTGCTTTTCTTGTTACAATTATCAAAAACACTTCTCTCTAATTTTCTAATCAAGAATGCTATTCATTCTCACTTGAGTTAAATCACAATTTATGTGACAATTACATGACATTAAATAATATATTCATTTAAATACAAAGTCACATGACTCATTTAATGTCATGTAATTGTCAGATAATCGATAGACTGCATTTTGGAAATGTATATATAAACAAATTAAAATTGTAAGATGTTCACAAGTCAAATTTAGATTATCAAAATTTTCCAAAACAAATAATTTGTTTTTTATTAATATGATTTATCCTTTAAACTGATCCCTTAAAAAAAAGTCCTTATTCAACGTTCGACAAGCTAGATAGAGAGAGAGAGGGCAGGATTGGGAATTAACAATGGTACTGCACGAAGGGGCCACAGGAATAAGTTAAGAATAATGCTATGTGTACACAAACTTTCACACAATCTTTTACACCCCCCTCACATGGAGGGGGGTCCACACATAATAAAATAATCGTGGGCCCCCCTCCATGTGAGGGGAGTGTAAAAGATTGTGTGAAAGTTTGTGGGTACATGTAGCATCACCCATAAGTTAATTATCACAATTTTCAAGAAACTGATGACACGCAAATATTTTGTCTCTCTTTTTCTTAGATTTAGAAGAGACACATTTATCTACCCATCCCAATCATCTGTCGCAGCAATTATGCCCCGTTTGGCCCCTTATTTGTCATTTTAATTTTTGAAATATTATATTTTTGAAGAATGTATGATTAAAAATAAAAAAAAAATTTAAATTTATTTGTAATATTATTTTATTGAAAAATGTGCGATTGATCAAAATAAAGAGAAAAATGAATTATAAAACTTTGCAATTGAAGCAAGTTCGATAACATGTTCAACGTACTATAATCGAACCTCAAGATGAGAAGAGCATTATTGTCTCATTAGTCTTTCTAATGGGTTGTTGTAAGTTATGATACGAAGAACTTCAGTTGAGACATATATATTAATTTTATTGTTTGTGAAAACGATTTTCGCCATCATCATGCCTACAGAATTATTTTATGCAGAATTTTAAAATAGTTTGTAAACAAACTCGCAACTTTCATTAATGAGGGACAAGGAGACTTTATTATTATAAAAAAAATTAATTGTCCAGGTAAATTTTGAATTATGTTACAAGTACGGAAATATATCACAGATTTTTTTTTACAGATCACACGTGTCGCTTTCTGATTCAACAGTTAGAAAAAAAGAAAAAGAAAATCACCAATACAAGTGCTGCTCAAGGAATTGTTCATAGGCCCTGTTTGATATGGCAAGTTTTCCATAGAAGATGGAAAACTTTTTGCTATTTTTCACATTTTAGAGTATTTGATAGAAAACATTTTCCAGGTAATTGATTTTTCACATTTTCTTGCCTTTTGAGGTAAATCAATTCCCATCACTTTGGTGAGAATTGATTTTCTAGGCAGTTTTTTATTTTTTTTGGCAATTGTAACAAATTATATCTCCAATTGTAATAAATTATATCAATTTAATGGACAATTTTCATAAAAAATAAAACTAAACGAATACCAAAAGATCCAAAATTTCAATATTTTTCAGTCAGAAAATTATACAAATCAAACACAATTAATTGACAATTCTCAATAAACAAGTTCTAGGCAATTCAATTTCATATAATTAATTTTCTTTTCATCCAAATTTTATTCTTGCAATCAAACGGACCCTTAAATTTTTGTATTGAACCATTCCTTTATCTAAAATAATATAAATTCACTTAATAAAGTCAAGTGTTATGTCCTAAAGCTAAAAGTGTGAAATTTGATCACCTTGGGATGGCAGCCTAACTTTGATTGCATTTTTCTCTCTTTTTCCCTTTTATTATTTATTATAGGGGTCAACTGGGTGGGTACACGTTTTAGTTTGAACCAACAAATAAATAAATAATATTGCTGTGATTCTGGTTGTAATGAAATGGGACAACCTTTTTATCTACAAATTAACAAATCGGATGTTAACATGCCATTGCCAATCATCATTTTTATTTAAACAAATGTGCATTCTTTTGTACTTGAAACAGCATTCTCTTTAATTATTATTTTTCCTGCGGAAAACTGTGTTTGTCAGCCCATCAATTAGCTTTTCATAGTTAAGTCTCTCCACACTTGTATTACTTTTTAAACTACACATGCTGTAAACCGAATGCGATTAAAGAAAGAGATTTCCAGTATAAGCATTTGATCTTGTTGAGGCTCGAACCACTGATTAACGATGTGCTCCCAAAAATTGGTTTAAAGTCGTGTTTATTGTTGATGCGTTTTTACTAATGAAACTTTTTTGAGATGATGACACGTGTTCAAATTCTGGCCCTTGAATTCTTGCCTTATTGGTGTGAGATATATATACGTGCATAGTGCCGATATTTTTCATTGGTTCTGGCTTTCGAGATTCTTCTATCTTACGCCTTATTCTTGTAGATAAGGGTTTGATCTTTGTGTTCTTCATCTCTCTGGATGAACTTGTAAACCGAGATCATGCGTATTTGTTAGCCTCTGTAATCTGTGTTTCTGAGTGATTGTTGTGAGAATAATTATGTTTATGTGACATTTTTTAGCACTATAAGCCCAGATTAATTGAGTAGCATAAAGAATAATTGAAATGCAAAGTGTTGGAACTTTGGTAACTGAATCATTAAATTATCTTTAAGAAACATGTAACTTTTGCTCATTATTTATTTGGATTAAGTATGTTCCATCGATCTCGGACAAATAAAGGGCATATATTCAATCACAAATTACACAAAAATAAAAATAAAATATTATAATGGTGCAAATTCTAGATTTTTAAACAATTTGAACATCGTACTTGTTTGAGGAAAATTAAAGAATTATTGTACACGCAATTCTTCAATAGAACACACGCGTGTCATGCTATATCCTACATGAACTAGAAGTTAAAAAGAAAAAGAGATAATTCCCTGGCAAAACTTGCTTATAAGTTATATACAAAAAAAGCAACTATATGTTGAGTGTGAATATGATGAAAACCTGCAGCAGCAACAGTGAAGTTGCCATGTTTGATATATTTGAGTATGATGCATGCTTAATGCTTTGCCAACTTCATACTCATTTCTCTCTAACATTCAAGTGGGATCATGTTCATACTTCCACAAACATAGTAGCTCCTCTATTTTATTTTTTTTCTTTTGTTTTCTTCTGGTGTTAGGGGGCTGGGGGAGGTAAGGTCAGTTTTGGAAATTGAGATTTCAACTTGAACTGTTTAATTTATTAATGGGAGTAGTCCAAACTCTTACATGTTGAAATCTTGCTCGTGATCGTAGCATCTGTTTAGGAGAAATCGTACCTATCTTGTCCCTTATAGGGTTATTTCATGTATCCAGCGATTCGAGTTCAAGATTCCTACCTTATAAAACACTTAAGTTGAATGCTTTGCCCAATTAATGCCAATGTTCAATTTAAATGCCTCATAAGGTAGGAATTTTGAGTTCGAATTATTAGGGAAGCGAAAGAAATCCATGAGGGGTACATTCTCTCCGAGAGCAGACAATACGGTTGGGGCAAGATCCCGAAAAGAGGGATACTGAAAGTTACACGTCGATCATTGTTTTCATATTCATACAATGTGGGATATTGATCTTGAAATTATCATGTGATACAATGATCAAAGTCTTGAAATTTGATTATTCATTTGAACTTTAGACGAATTAAATTGTTGGTTTAAACTTTTCGGACTTCGATATCACATTGAGTCATGAACTTATAATTTAAAAATTGTCTAACCTTTTTAAAAGAATAATCCAAACTCTTATAAATTGATTATAATTTTGATTTACACAATGTAAGATTTTCATCGATGAGGAGAATGTAACTTCCCTTTAATGTTTGGGTTCCTTACCGTTGAATTTTTCTGTAAAGAACATTACTTTGCTTTTAGTCATAGGATCCTGAAAGCTGCCAGATTATCATTTGTCTCATTTTCTACTCTTGGATCTGACTTCATCCAATTCATTCTCTTTTTCGACATTATTGCAATATGTTACAATCTATTTTGCTTTTATTTAACTTTTATTCACATAAAATAATTGCTTTCAAGAGTTTATTATTATTATTTTTTTCAATAATTGAAAAGAGCAAGAAAAAAAATGGTAAAATATATATTTCAATTAAGATACTTGTCTAGATTTAAAAACAGGAGGGAGAAAAACAGGGTGTTGTGTCATGTATTAATTTGATTTTTTTCTTCAAACCGCTCAATCAGTTGCCGACACGTGGCAACCCTGTTTTTGAATCTGTTCCCGTAGCATGGTTGTATATATTTATGTGCCCCCAGGGCACATTTCCAGGTGGTAAAAGGGGAAGGTGGAAAAACTCCAATTTTGCTTGAGGTTGCCGCGTCAAGGGTTCGAATCCTGAAATATGGATTTGGCCATTGGGTAAGTGCAAGTGTACAAGTAGCCTTCCACCCTGTACCCTTGGAGGCATAACCTGCGATTTACCTCCTTCACCAAGGCCCAGAACAGGGCAGGTGGAGGCCGTTAAAGATGTGGTTCATCCTTTTATATATTTATGTATAGTAACCGTTGGCATATTCTTCGTGCTTTAAAAATTTGTCTGGAATAGATAGAGGTACATTAATTCATGCAGTGTAAGGAAGGCATGAGATTCAAAGCAACATAAAAAGGACATACATAAAAAGACTACCTTTCCTTTTACACAATCCTCTGCTATATTTCATTTTCATTACCCCACCCCCTCTATTCAATGTTTTATTAAATATATAATTAAATTGGAAAAGTGAAGCATTTTGCTTTGAATCCTATGATGTATTTACTTCTTTATTATATGCACGAATATTCTTTTTGTTTTCCAAATGCAATTTGCTCTCTGATCGTTTTAGTCGATCTACTCTAGTGGGTCCACATGCACTACATTCTTACAACACAACAATGCCGAGAGAATATTAAGATTCAAAATTCCATCTTAAAAGAGTAATATGATATGAAACTCCTTCCTTAGCATGTCCCTACAAGATGGTCTTTGTTTGAATGTAAAATCTTGAAATTTGTATGCTCGTTCTTTAGTATTAATTGGATTAAATTGTTCGATTGAGCTTAATGAATTGAAATACCAACTTAGAATTTCATCTTAAAATTCAACATGATACGTGATTTTACCCTTAACAGAGAATATTTTGATTATTGGACTTGTTATGGATATGCGGTCGAGCAAATTTCAACCAACGTGATCACAAATTTACAAAATATGTACACATTATGCATGTCAATTAGGAATATGACGAAATCATATGAGATATAAAACGTGTTACATCTTAAGCTAGTGCAATATAACTACAAGCAGTGGTTTAATGAAAAGAGATGGGTGTACCCCATCCAAGAATATTTACAAGATGCATAGGGTAATGGTCAAAATTAAAAGACAGGACATCCAATGCATGATGTGTGTCTAAAGAGAATTTAGAAAGCTGAATGACTGGGACTTTATTTCTTGATCCAAGGTGACAGAAAAAATTAAGGGGACAAGCCTGTGCCTGTGAAAGGATTTTTATATTTTTATTTTTTTTATATATATATAAAGCAAGAGAACCAAAGAGAGAAGAGGAGGCAACGCATGCGCTGTGCATCCCACCTTCGCCATTGCTTTTTCACAGTAATAAAAAGTAAAAACTGGGCACAACTTTCCCCCACACACTAACTTTTATAATTTCTAATTTATTAATCAACAAAATAAATAAATTTTATATAATCGTTTTATCGTCACAATAAGTAGCAACAAGAAGTGATATATACCCATTCGGGGGTGGCCGAGTTGGTTGAGCAGGTGAACGCGGAGATCAAGGGTCACGAGTTCGAATCCTCTGCCAACATTTCCTCAGTCGAGCCCGTCGCATCGAGCTTGCCTAGTGCGATTTACTTTTCCTGTGTGGTTTGCGGCTGCGGGTTCCTACGTAAAAAAAAAGTAGTATATCCTCAAGAAATGCCTACATTTTGCAATTATCAGTTTTAAAAAATTAAAATAGACCGATATTTTTCCATAAAAATTCTCAAAAATAGAATTTAATAGCACCATAAAGCATAATCGGGACGTATAAAATCTCAAGATTGGAAAAATACAATGTCTTGCTAACTAATTGATTTAATTAGGTATTTAGGTTACACCATTAACAAACCCTCAACTCGAGACTTCTTTAGTCAATAACCCTGGTTCGCATTAGACCTCCTTAGTCACATACATTTGTTTGCAAAGACTAATTTAGTGCATGTTCAATATAAGTATTAATTAAAATTCAGGTAATTATAAGTTAATGTGTCCTGGCAAGTCTTGCTAAGTTCTTATTTGATCCACATTTCTTAAAATTCATTTATTTTTTCTCGAATTCATTTTCAATCATAAAATATACGAGATTCAAAACTTTTATCCATTTTTCAACTATATATTTCACCAACTTTTATATCAAAACCAAACATGGGCTAGATGCACAAAGGTAAGAGTTTCACATAACTGTTACAAAAATTTTCTCTGTTTTCAAAAATCAATATTTCATTGCATCAATTTCCGTGTATTGCATCCGTATGGCACTGTGTCAGATTGGCTTTCGCGTGTAAGAAAACCCAAAAATAAGTTGATTTTGTACCTCCCTCTAACCACGCAATTTCACACACATTGTCGAGTCGAGCTCAACTCTCTATTGTTATCAGACTCACATGAGCAATTACTATTTAAAGCAGTTTCGTATGATTTGGGAAAAAGAAGACACGATGAGGCCAAACAGCCAAGAACAAACTACCCATCCCCAACTTATCTCGTGCAGATATAAAATGAAGATTAAACAACACTCAAATGTTATGTTAATAAACAAAAAAAGTAAATTAAAATCGAAGATATTGTACTGTTTAATCCTATATAGTAGGCTTACCAAACACTCGTATCTAAAGAGCTACCGCAATTATCACAAATCAACATGAGCTTACATGCACCAATAATGAGAAACAAAGATGTCACAACATTTTAGAAATGTACTGCAATGTTGTATTGAAACCACATTGTTACGAGTCTACTTGTATTATACATGACAAGAAGCTAATCCGATCCATGTTTTCCAGCGTCAACCTTTCAGGAACATCTTCCTGAACTCATCGTTCGATTTTGGATTTTTATCCCCTACTTCCTTAGTTTCTTGAGATTGCGCCTTATTCCTGGTGGGAAAAGCCACGGCTCTCACGTTTCTTGGCATTGCAAATGTGTTCTTCCCTATCAGCTGCACATCATCCCCACGCCTCTGACTGGCAGATTGTGGCTTGAGGCCCCCTTCTCACTCCGGAAGTCTCAGCAGTTTCCCCTGCATTACTTCTTCGATTATCAGCAGTCCCTGCAATTTTGAGGCATGGCAACGATAAAAATTAATATTACAATTTCAAATTTGGCAGAAATGAAGTCAAATGAGACGTTGACAAATATGTATGCATCAAACAGATAGAAAACAGCTAAGTAGCATGTATTAATTTCAAGTGGCGACTTAATCAGAAACCACGGAGGGTTGCCCTACTGGATCATACAATAAGTTAGTGACAGCTTTCTGCAAGTTCAATTCAACAATTGAGCATGACACAGGCAGACTCACAGACATAAAGTTGGTAGAGATTGAAGGAAACAGTCATAAAGTTCAGAAAGAGACTCGGAGATTCTCAGAAAAATTATTATCTCAACATACCTCGGTCAAACTTAGAGCTACACCCAGCAGTTTTTTCCCCTCTGCCTCGCTGGGGATCTGACCTTGCAATGCCTAATCTCTTGCCCAGTAAACTTTGTTTATTCTTCTCCACAGCTGCAGCCAGGTATGCATCATCGGAGAAATCCACATATGCCAACCCCTTCATATATTTGAGGTATGAATGATAAGGATAGCTAGACCACAACAGAAAAAATTCAAAAGAACAATAATATCAAGCAAATAATCACTCTATTAAAAGATTTGGATGAAATTGTGAATATTGTCTAGGCTCATCTTGATCCTATTTTTTTGTCGTCTTATTCCAACGGCATAAAAATGAAATTATCTCGCAGTAATACTCCTATTCAAATCCACAGATGTACATTTGACAGTGGACAATTGGTTGGCTAGCTAAAGCTTTTCTTCATATCAAATTTTACAAAAAGGAGATAACATGACCTTTTCTTCATACTTGTAACTCTGGAACTGTGATTGTTAACATGACCAAATTTTACAAAATGGAGATAATGCTAACATGTATAAGCTTCATAATAAGAACCAAATAAAATAAAACAAAGCAAATAGAATAGTTTCTAACACTATCACACTATTTCTCAACTTTGCGAGCTAATATCAACAGTGCAAAGACAACAGAACATTCATGATATCACTGTTCAACTTCAAACAGCTTGTCTTGGGAATAACAGAAAATCAACAAACCGCCACCACAATAAAAAAATTACCTGAAGGAGGCGTAAAAAAAACAACATTATGCAGTCCTACAACTGCCAGTAAATTGTAAAAAGGCTAAAGTCTTTGGGCACGAAAAGCAATGAAAAACTACTTGTAATTAGTACTCAAGAGAGGGGCAACAAAAAAGATCATCACACCAATCAATCTAAAATGGGATCAAAAGAGCTGCCTGTTCATCTGAGAAGAACAGAAAAGAAGGGAGTGCTGACATCTCCCAACAAAAGTATTGTAGGTTATAGATGTGACAAAATATTGAGAAAAACATGACCGATTGTTCCCGTGAAATCTCAAAACTTAAAACGCAATCAGTGACCATCTTATTTGATGTCTGAGAGAATAGTTCAGTCCAGAAACACACAAAATAAGGGAATGAATGCACGTAGAATAACAAATACCATAACAAATCTAGTGTCCGATATTCATGGAAACTCACACTAAATGTTTTGCCGCAATCTCAGACTGTTAGCTTAAAATAGGTATAACTTAGGGATATCATGGAAGTCACTCAAAATTCAAGTGGGAAAATCGAATCTGAGTTGTATCCAGATATTACTTTCACGGATGACAGGACCATTTTGGGAAAAAAATTATTTCCTTTATCAAAAGCAGAAGTTTTAGGATGCAAAGAATCAAATACATTAAAAACCAGTTGCTCAGGGCCATTATCTGCAATGATCTTAAAATGTTCGTGCCTAATTGTCTCCGAAATGAAACATAGTCTTGGTTCAGCCACGACAATGTGACAGAGCAACATTTCTTTAATCTTTTTGGTTAAAAGATTGTCACAAGGACTCAAGAGAGGTCATCAAACTTTGATTACATGGCATGTTTATGTTTCTAAGGAACAGCTATATCATTTCACATTTAGTTCTGTTATCAATTTGCTACCCAACTTGAGTAGAATAAAATTTGTGACTTACCCTTGATCTCTTGTCCTGGTCAGTTAATATCCGAATAGCAACCACTCCTCAAACATCACTAAAGAAACTGCGTAGATCCTTATCAGTTGCCTGTGGAAAGTTATCATTGCCAGTTAATACTTCAGTAAGATTACATTATTAATTTTCGTGTGACCTTTAAAGATGAGCCTCCTAAAAAAGAAGTGAAGAGAAAGAGAAACATGCCTGAAGGCTGAGGTTAGATATGAAGGCAGTGCATTTGTCATTATATATTACAGGTTTTATAGGAGAATGATTCTTCGTTTCCTTAGTGCTAACACTGTCTGCTTTGCTGTCATGTACTAGGGCAACTTCATTAGCTTCATCCAAGTGTCTTCCCTGACCTCTATCATTCCCATATGCTTTCTTATTTTTCTGATCCGAATCTTTCCTACGTTTTGCAGGAGGCTGCTCATCCATTGAACTTGAAACTGGCTTTCTCTTTTCCCTTGCATTTTTCCTAACTGGATTTTCTCTCTCATGTGTTGGAGCACCAACAGTTTTGTTCTCCTGCTGCAATTTGAATAGCTGCAACTCTTGAAGACGAGGAGTCACCTGTCACGATATAAATATGGGAAGTAATAGCAGAAACATTAGCAAAATTGGGTTTGAATTGTTTTCCAGGATATCATACTCTGCAAGTTTAGTCACATATATCCTATGGTTACTAGTAAACGTAACTTTAGTTAAATATAAGAAAACCAAAATTAAATGATAATCAGTAAAGGAAAAAATGAAGCCTCTGTCTACAAGCAGTTTTTACTGTTTTTTCCCTTCAGCGGTGATTATTTTCACATTGGATAAGCTTGTCAAACCTTTGCTAAACACTACCACTATTTTCATATGAATTCTAGACTATGGCAGAGTCCTGAACCCAAATGCATTCTCAGGGTAATCAACAATGATTTTCATGAAGCTTGAAAGTGTCCCAATCCAAAATACATCCAGTACGACTAGTACATAAAGCATAAATGAAGAAATCATGTTATCTAGAGTACTCATGTACATCTGTATTTGCTATAGCAATGGTTAAATTACCTGCTAAAGAAACTGCTCACTGCTCTGCACTTGCAAGTTGCAACAATGGTATTGACAAGAAAATTATTTTAAACCCAATCATCTACAACTTCATAAAGGAAAGATGGATTCTTGTTTGGCTTCACTATCCTGCCCATGTATATCTAGTTAACGACCCAAATGAGTAACAGCTTTATAATTTGTATATAGGACAAAAGGAATCCCTGTCCCAACCCAAAGAAAATGAAACAGAAAACAAGTAGGAGGAACACTTAACATAAAGAACCTAAAGCTGACTCAAAAGAAAATGAAGCAGCAAAACACAATAAAGAACTTTTGGGCACACATACAGTTGTATATATAATTACGATGACTGAAAACATCATTGAAGGATAAAAGTTGAAAGTAGTGACGAACATTGCAATACAATTCATCCTCTTTATGGAGACAGCAGTAGAGATGTATTTAACCATAGTAACATGTGCGCGCACGCGTAATGTACTCACACAAACACACACACATACTCTAAATCAGAGCTCCCTATATATTAAAATGATTTACTTTGATTTCACGATTATCCTTAAGAATAATTGACAAGAAAAGGTATTATATGGTAGGATTTCATCATATCAACAGTCCTATTTCCCAATTCCATATCCAACTCACTCTGTACTATTTCGGTATACCATATGTTCATGTAACGAAACCTCTTCTAATACACGGAAAAGGGGAAAAGGAAAAGAAAAGTCTAACAAGATGCATTGCGTGACCTTCCACAAGGTAACATGGGACAAGCTTCAGTTGCAAATTTCAGCCTCTCCTGAGCTTCTCATTACCTTGTCAGTTTTACGCCCCCCGCCCCCCACCACCAAACCACCACAAGCATACACATTAATCTTTCTTCTTTTCTTTCTTTCTTTCTTTTTTGCTTCCTTCTATTTTCATAAACCAAAATAGAATGTCACTAAAATTCTTTAGAAATAGCTCTGACCTCGGGAGAAAAAGAGTCATAACAAACATATATCTAAGATAAAAAGGATCCTTATCGTAAAGAAATAGAAAAATAATTACAAAGAAAAGTCAGAAATAAATATAAGCAGGTGAATTTACAAAATGAACAATAGATACAAGCATATAACTAAGCGGAATGAAAAGAAAAAGTCAATATGAAAATATACCCAGAGCACATGGTAATCTCATCTTTAGCCCAATTTCGCCACATGTCAGGACTTAAAGGAAACAACGCACTCATTGCCTCCCTTGCTTGTCTCAGCTTATCTATGTCCCCTTGCTTCCTCAAAAGTTTAATATACTACACAATCACGGGAGATAAAAAATAAATCCATGTCACCATTAAGAACAGTCATATTCATTAATGGACAAACAAAATGTCCTTCAGATAGAGATCCTAACAACATTACACATTAAGTTAACTTTTGAATGACTAACAATTATTAATAAAACAGGAAGTTATTCCGAGTAAGAAAAAGCTCAGAGAAGGAAAAGTCATCAAACAACCACCTCCATAGCTCCTAAAAACTTGTGTCTACTATTTGACAAAACAGAGGCATTAATTATTAAAGCATCAAAAGCCTGTGATCTTATAAGTTATAACACGTAGTTGGTTCATATCTTAGTAAGGACCAAAAACGATATCAAAACCTTCAACAACTTTGAATCGCTAACTTAAAGAAACTTTAACTAATTACTGCCGCAATATTTAACATGTATAAAACATACACACGCACAATTTCAAAATTAAGTTGGCAACGTTCAATGTATCAATAGCAACTTCATTTATCCAAAAATCATTAACCACGGACCATAATACAAGCGTGTGTGAGTGAAGGGATGGGCGTTATCAGTTTTTACTCGGACATGAGCATCGTAATTCGATGGATTATTGTAGAGCTCCAATTCTACAGCTTCAGTTTGGGCCTTCGCTTGTGTTTCGTCATCGGAATCAGAATCGGACTCGGAATAAGAATAGTCACTAGGTTTCTGAACATCGGGCATATGTTCTTCGTTTCCATGTGTAGCCTCTTCTTCTTTAGAGGGATGAGGATCAACTAGGGTTTCATTTTCCGCCATCTAGTAATTTCGAGCTTTTGGGTTTATGAGGAGTTAACGGATAGTTCGCTTTAATAATCCGCGTAGATATAGATTCGGTGAAGGTGGGAGAAAATAATACAAGGGCTATTCAGATCAGCTGATGAGTTCATCCAACGGTAAAAGAAAATGAAATAAAATTTGTCACGTGATTAAAAATTTAGTCTCATTGAATATATATATATATACTAGGTGCAAGCAACGTACAATGCACGTTTGCCTAATTTATATTTAATAGTTTTGTTTAATAATTAATTTGTTATTAATAAAGATGTAATTTTTTTGGTTAATTAAATAATTAATGATGTAATGTTTATGTAATTGTTAAATAATTAGATGTGTGATTTTGATGTTGTGATATAAGTTGGTGAGATCGAAGAAAATAAGTAAAAGTTGACAAATTTGGAGAAAGAGCTAAATTGTAAGAGATCCAAAGTTCGGGGACTAAAATGTAAATACTTAAAAGTTGTGACTAACCTGACGATGAAGATTTGAGAGTATTCGGAGTCAATTGGATAAAGGAATACGTCAATGGAATCAAATTTAGTCAAAAGATGATCACAAATCAATTTCCAACCGAAAAGTTATGCTCCGATATTTTAGTCTCATATTGAGACCTATTTTTGGCATAGAAAGTGATCGAATTGGAGAATGATGTCTGAATCAAAGTTGTAGCCAAATGAGTTAGCTTTCCAATACATTTTGAATCATCTTAATTAGACATCGGAATATAAAGTTATGATAAAAACACTGAAAGAAGGTACAGCTGCCTGTTTAAAATAAGAAATTCCGTTACATAGTCCTTTAAAACAATAAATTCCGTTAATTTTTCCATTAAAAACAAAAAATTCCGTTACATAGCTATTTTTAATATATAGAAGATACAGAGAAATGTAGTCCCCTCAGAAAATCACGGGCCCCACCCCCAATGTGAGGGGACTCAACACAAAAGTGTGCACACTTGGGTTAACTCATATATATCAACACAATGAATTGTTAATTCTGTTAAATTTTAATTTATTTTTAACCCAAACCAAACTAAAAAGAAAAAAAGATGAGAAGAAAGATAAAGGTGCAATGAACGGAAAGTGCGCTCGTACTTCGAGAAATGCCCTGGTCTTGTGCACAACAATCTGTCTTTACATTGAACATCTACAAATTGACTATGACGTATTCAATTATGCTACTTGTATGAAGGTGGTTTACAAAATGTGTTGACAAAATGACGTGACAAAATATAGGTCATTGATTCCAAAAACTTTTTTTAAAATCATTGGCCAAGATGTTGCCAATACGTATTTTGTAAACAAATTTTGTAACCTAACTTTGTAGAAGTAGCATGACTCATGACGGATTTATCTTTCTAAAAATACATTAAAGAAAATAATAAAATAACAATAAATAAATAAACATATTGTAAATGAAGTCCGAATAAACCTCATTTAAAACAATTAAATACATGACGAAGGATTTTAAAAAATTGCATCTTCCTCAACTAATCTCAGTAATAACTGTTCTCTAAATTGAAAAAGAAAAGCAGACCACAGCAATAATCAATAAGTCAGGCTTCAGTACCAGATATTTTGACATAATGTCACGTAACATTTCATCATTAGACTGTTTTAAACACAGTCAATTTTTTCATCAAACTATCTGCTGTCACCTCATCCATTAAATTTACCAATGTTCTAAAACGCGCCACTTAAGCGCGCTTATGTGTGAAGCGCATTAAAAACGTGTCGCATTTGCCCTATGCACATGAAAACGCGGTCAACGCCATGTTGACTGACAAAGCACGCCTAGGCGCCCATAATTACGCCCTATGTTCTAAAAAGCTCGTCTAAGCGGAGCCTAGGCGACGCCTAGGCTCGAAGCTTGATGAAAACGCTTCGCTTTGAGGCTAAGCGATAATTAAGCGATCAACGACAATGTTGACCGCTCGTTGACCACTTAAAGCCCGTCTAGGCCACGCCTAGGGGCCCTATGTGACTAGCGCGCTTTCGTCTTAGAGGCCCAATTTTCCCCCATTTTTATATATAACCCACAGCAATTAAGATTATTATCAAGTAGTGAAGTTATACAACTCAAAATATAAGTGTTTTGCATTTATTAATGATTCAATTGTGAAAACAGGCTAACGTAATCTGGGCTTCTGCAATTAAGAACTCGTCTAAACTGTAATCTGAGCTTCTGTAATTAATCGAAAATCAAATGTTGTGAATTTTTATTTTATATATACATATGACATCAATTTAAGACTTCGAGAGAGTCATTGTAATTTGTAGCTCTCATAAATCTGATGCATGGCAATGATTCCAAACTGATTGTGAAATAACTCCTGTGGAAAAATCTGAAAATTTAATCAAGAATACTTTTTAGCTCTTGACGTGAGGCCCAATCAGTGTTTAACTATTTATGTAACTAAATTTTCATTTGTTTTCACGTTCATATGCTTTTTGGGTCTGGCTTTTGTAAATAATAAACATTTGTATTGTTTTTCTTTTTTTGTAGAAACCAATGAAAGAAGGTGATTCCTCAACAACATCTAAATTTCAAGCTACTTTATGAAGGAATTATTAAATAAATGCAGTATTTTATAATTTTAGATGTTTGATATGTATTACTTGAATTGTTGAATTTTTTTACAATGATTAAAAATTTATAATAAAAAAACGTTTTTTTATGCCTAAGCTTCGCCTAGGCCCACCTAGGCTCGTAAAGCTTGAAACTTGGCCTCCACGCCTAACCACGCTTTACGCTTTTTAGAATACTGATTACGCCTAAGCGCGCATTATTTTAAATTTTTTTTACAAACTTCTTTTTTTTTAATCAGAAACCAACTTACCCAGTTCCGCTGATTTTTTATTATTTATTAATAATAATAATTAATAAATAGAAATAAATTTTGAACTATTCAACTTCCAGCCCAATAATCAATAGGCCCAGAAAGCTGCTTAGAAGAAGATTCTGTTGGCCCATTCATTTATAACCATCATTTCTAACTCTTCTATAACGAAGTTCCGATGTGGGATTGGCTCTTACTGTGTATGGCTGCGATTAGGTGCGAGCACAATCAGGTATTCAGGTGTCTTCTGCACTACGATTTCTCCCCAATTTTCCTCTCGAGATCTTCTTCGAAAGGTCATATCCACCCAACAATGAAATTGTTGCAAATTTCTTCATTGAAGTCCTCTTCTTTATCCAAACCAACAAATTCTTCCATTGTAACTCGTAACCTAATTCCCCTGAAATTCCTTTTTGCTATCAAAACTGTTGCAAACCAGGATGCTGCTATGATCTGTGTCCGAACCTAATATGGGTGTCTCCAAAACAGCCCTTGGAGACGATTGCTCATCCATTCTTCTTCTTCTTTTTTCACATTTTCTAGGGATTCTGAGTTAGCTTCCATGGTTATGATTATGATAGTTTCAAAAATCTCCCACCAAAAAGATTCAAAGAAAGATTTGTAGTTCACAGAAGTTATGGAAAATTGGTGTATGAATATTCTTAATATTTATGTTGGAACATTCTGAAATTCATCTCTCCCCCTTCCCAGCAAGAAGTCAAGAACAGAAGAGAGAGACTAATAGACAAGGAGGAGAAGTGGGGTGGGGTGTTAAAAGAAGGTTGATATTTTACTATTACGATATGCTATTATCAAAGTTTAGAATTGATTCCCCATTTTTTTTTTCTCTTTCAAAAAAAAAAAAAAAAAAATTGGTTCCTCAATGTATTTAATTGTGCAAGACCTCAAGAAAATCCTCTACTTAGTGTCCAATTCATTAACAGTACAATTAATACTTAATTGTAAATGTGTATGTTTATTTTTATATTAAAAAATTGTTTTTAAATATAAAAATCTATTTATTATACTTAAAATAATATTAAAAGTACAAAACGCATTATGACGCCTATTCTTCGCATTGACATGCTTAAACTTTTGATTCTTGATTCTCGACCTCGACGCATCGCAACGCATTACGCATTTTAAAACACTGAAATTTACGCAAAATGCATAATCAAGCCACTGCAACCAAATTCGTCACTACGGCCAATGTAGATCTTCAAAGACGACCACGACACCTACTGGGTCAAAATTTTAAGGCCAACCACATCAGTAATTGAGTGACATATTCATCTAGGCTCACTATCACAGCAACTAAGTCCCAATTGACACACAAATTTGCTAAAACTCGCCCACAATTGAGTTGCGATATTACACAAAAGTATATCATAACTGATTTTGATATTAATCAAGTTAGGAATCTGTCTCGCCTCGACATCAATCAAGATCACGATGCGTGTCGAGATTATAGTTCCGATAGACCAACTAATCACCAAAATACTATAATCCACTCAAAAACTTCAGAGCAAGCCCAAGCTTATAAAGTTCTAATAGAGCAACATCCTTCAGTTTATTCAAGCACAGAAAATTTTACACTCAACAACATTAACAAAATATTATTCTTACATTCTGCATCAAACCACACTTCGTTAAACAAAACAGTAACAGACAGAGTCACACAGTATTATTTCTCTCTACAGCTCAGCTTTGTTAGCCTTGATGTCCTGACCGGAATTCCCTTCTTCAGCAATGCTGATCATCCTCGGCTCCTTCTTCTTCTCCTCCGCCAGTTTCGGCACAGTAATCCTCAGTACTCCATTCTCCAAATGTGCCTTAATATTCTCCATGTTTGCATTCGCCGGCAGCCTGAACTGGCGCCAAAACTTCCCAGTAGTTCTCTCCGCCCTGTGCCACTTCTCGTCCTTCACTTCCTCCTCCGTCCTACGCTCCCCACTCACCCGCAAAACCCGGTTCTCCTCCACCGCTATACTGACATCCTCTTTCGTCATTCCGGGAATGTCGAGGAAGATTATGTGGGCTGTGGGCGTTTCCTTCCAGTCGGCCCGGGCTAAAGCGAGGGCGTCGAGAGTGTCCATTCCTTTAGGGATGGCAAGAGGGGTTTGTTCGAGGATCTTGAAAGGGTCCTCCGGTGGGAACATCATGTCGAATATGGAGCGGGTGTAGGGTACTAGTGCGTGAGTTTTGGTTGGCAAAAGTGCTGCTGCCATAGCCAATACGAGAAAGCTCATCAAGATTACTCTTACCTTGTCCATCTCTTACAAACTCTGAAGCAGAAATCAAAAGCTCTCTTTTGAGTGTCAACTGAGGAATGGAAGAGTGGAGATGGGACTTATATAGGGGAGGAAGAAGAATAGAGAATTGTATGTATTTTTCTGGATGGTTCTGTATATTGTAGGTTGGTGAAAATGCATTATGGTGTTTTGTGGAAGATGCTTGCTACTTCTGGAATGCTCACGAAAAGTTGAAAACCAAAAGGATAATTGAGCGTTAACATCGGATGAACATGTTTGGCTACTTTTTATCTTCGTATTTCATCAAACATAAAATTTACTAGTCACTTATTATTTACACATTTATTAAAATTCAGTGTTTGATAAATAATGATAATATAAATATTTAAAAGATATAAAAATGGTCTAAGAACAAATTATATACTATAAGTCCATAATTAAACAAAAATAAATATAAAAAAATCAACTATTTATAAGAGTCCACAATAAGGGCGTGTTTGATACGCCTTATTTTCCAGGCAACTAGGAAAATATTTTCCACTTTCCACTTTTTTGGCTGTTTGATAGGGGAAATTTTCCACGGAAAATATTTTCCGGGTTTAGCCCACACGTGTGCATTTTCCGGCTTTTTGATGAAAATATTTTCCCGCCTTTTTGGTGAGAAAAAATTTTCCAGGCTGGCTGAATTTTTTTTTTTTTTGCAATGGAAACAAATTTCATAGCCAATGGTAAAAAAAAAATTCACTTTAATGGACAATTTCCATGTAAAATAAAGTCAAACGAACACTAAACTTTGATTAAAAAAATGATTTTTTAGGAAACAATTTTTTTTCCTTTTTTTTTTTACTTTTTGGCAATGGAAACAAATTTTATAACTAATTGTAGAAAAAAATATCACTTTAATGGACAATTTCCATGTAAAACAAAGCCAAACGAATAAAAAATTTAAAAATTTTCCAGGTGGAAAATTATACCAATCAAACACACTTGAAATCATTTTCCCTGTAAAACATTTTCTAGGCAAACCTTTTCCCTATAAAACATTTTCTTTCCACCCATTTTCCACCCTTACAATCAAACGCACCCTAATATTATTTTGTCAAATTTGAGAGATGAACATATGCGAAATTAGGAATTTTACATTCTCTGTTTAACATTATTTATTTTTTCTTTCTACCTTTGAATTTGATTATATTGTGTTAACTATTCTCATCCTTCACTTCCACGAAATACACAATAAATTTGAATTTTTCAAATAATGAAAATAACTTAAAATTATACAGAGAAATATGATAAAATTAAATTTAACTAATGTATAATTGAGTAATCATTTATCATGAAATCAACAACCCGAACTTGTTATTTTCATGCGACCTATCTGCTTGAGGTACACATTTTTTAACTAACAATCTGTCAATGTCATTTTTAAAAGTTTAGTGACCAAAATTCAATAACCTCAAATTTTAGTGAGTGGTTAAAGAAGTTTTTCAAAATTTATTAAGCAATAAAAAACGTGACAATTTGTTAACATCGTGACGGGTGTCACATGTCCATTCTATTAAGCATGTTATTAATTTTTCTATAAAGCATGTTATTAATTTTGTTAAAGGTTTGAAATGAATGTTTCCTCGTGAATAATATTTAACGTTTGGATAAGTTTAATGACTAAAACTGAACATCTCAAAACTCCAGTCACTAATCGAAGACACAAACATTAGTTTAGTGACCTCGGGACAATTTACTCGACATAAGACAGACCTCATCACTATTCTCAAATAGAAAGACATAAACAAAGGAAATATACCATCACGATAAGTATGTTCCATGAGAAGATTCAAACTCGGAAGGCATAGAAAAGCCAAACCAAGCTACAAACGGTTAATGGAATGCACGAGCGTGCACGAAGAAAAACCAGCATATGTTTTTCAATAAGATGTAGCAGCATCAGATTTGCAGCTTGATGAAAAAATTATTTCACAACACCGAAGTTGTGAAGAACGATGAATCAAGTGGCAACAATAGGAACATAGTACTTCAATTAGCGATGACGCTCTTGAACTTAGTAATGCAGTCTAATGCACGTTTGAAATCACTTTCTTCCAATGCAATTGTGAATCGACAGTAACCAGGAATTCCAGTCCACGCAGCACTGTTGATGCATAAACCGGTACTCAGGAGCATGGCTTCCCTAACATTTGAGTCGTCAAGCTTGATTTCCCGAGCACCGGCGCCATTCTTGATCTTAACGTTCTTGCCAAGATAAGCAGATGGTTTTGCTACAATTGACACACCGGCTTGAGCTTCGAGTACCTCCCAACCACACTTTTCGAGTGTCTGTTGTGTATATATATCACAAGAACTTGCATTAGATGATGTGAAGGAAGAAGAGATGATGGAATCATGATTCAGAAGGATAAATTGTGTCATTTATCGGAGACAGAGATAACTTGGCAGCACAACTTAAATAATAAGAGCATGTTTGGCTAAGCTTAAAATGTTTACTCTGTAAGTAAATTTACTTGCAAGTAAACAAGTAACTTTTCAAGTAAATACATTTTTTTATTTTATAGGTCAAAGTTGAAAATAAGCAAGTTATTTTCACAGTAAGATAATTTTTTTTTTTTTACTTGAGTAAATAAAAAGTTACTGAAAAAGGAACTTCTTTTAAAGCATGCCCAACATGCTTTTAGTCAAATCAGGGTCACAAGCAGTAAATAAAGTTGCCCTTTCAATGTCAAGTAATTGGACAAACATGGACTTTAAAAAGGAGCTTAACACTAACATGCTGTTGTTATCAGTTATTAACAACTACTCATTGGAGATGATAACAGACTGCTCTAAGTCTCAGC
This sequence comes from Fraxinus americana, assembly GCA_035079005.1. NCBI lineage: Eukaryota > Viridiplantae > Streptophyta > Magnoliopsida > Lamiales > Oleaceae > Fraxinus > Fraxinus americana. The sequence continues at coordinate 5,005,624 of CM068714.1, read as the reverse complement.
ATAATAAAATACAAAAATAAGGTTCACATAAAAGAAAAAGAAGGAAGAATATCTACATTTAGTATTTATCAAGAGAGAATTAGCCCCTGTTTGAACCACATTAAAATTTCAATTTTCATTCTTCTACTCATTTTTAACCACACATTCTTCAATAAAATAATATTTTTCATCACATCAATAACTTTTCTTTCTTTTTCAAACACACGTTCTCTATCAATCTACTATTCCAAAATACATTATTTCAAAATAATGTGGCTCAAACACACCCTAGTTTCTAACATGAATGAATACTGTTCCTTAAATGCAAGACATACCTCTTTCAAGCGTTTGTATCTACTTCCCAGAAGTTCTTTCTTCTCAGCAATAGCATTCGACAAGTCCCCGGATTTCGCCTCTTGAAGATCCAATAACTTCTTCAGTGTGTATTTTATAGTACTGTGAGGCTTACTTAACCCTCCAAAGCTATGGAATGCATCAACCAGAGAAGGCTGGTTTAGAAGAAGAAATCCAAATTTAATCCCACCAGTAAGCATCTTAAAAAATAGTCCCCCAAGAAGAGAGACGCAAAAATCCGGGTTGATAGAGGAAAGTTTCTCCATAGTAGCGCCTAGATCCAAGCCATCACAGCCTTTGGAGTTAAATTCCACCCCCGAGAACGAGGTATCTAGTACAACCCTTGCCCCAAACTTTGCACATACAGTCAATAAAGTCTTTATCTCTTCGTTGCTGTAAACCAAGCCTGTTGGGTTGACAGTTGGACCAGAAATGTAGATCCACGGTTTATGGACATTCTCCAACGAACGTCCAAGAGTTTTCTCAGTCAACTTGAATCCGACTTCTGGATTGGTTTGGATGTTGATAACCTTTGCTTTTAAAAATTTTGCAGCAGACACATAATTCCCATTTGAACCAGCTGGGAAGCAAAAAGTGCCTCCCTCTTGAATACAGCAGAGTACCAACTTATTGAACAATGCCACCGGACAATCTGCATATATGAACTCTGTATTACCATTAGACGGAAACCCGTAACTAAAGTGAACCAATTGTTTGATCCCGCCCGTGACATCAATTTCAGACTCCGCAATATTCTGCCTTGCAAAACTCTCGAAGATGGCAGCCTTAACTGGTGTAGTTATGGGCAAAAAACTTTGATCTACATCCATATGAATCAGGGGAGATTCGTCTGTTTCGTTAATTGATAACTCAGCAGAATCGAGGACCGAGCTAGCAGAGCTAGAAAAGCCAAACGCCTCTTTAGCTTTTGCCTTCTCACCTACTCTCTGATGACAGGATCAAAGAATCAAGCAATTAATAAGATTATCCAGAAAAGCTTGTGTAAAATCTTTTTTCTTCTTTTTTCAAGGTAAATCAAAATTTTCATTACAAGAGGGGTAGATACCATATACTAAGAGCATAGAAAGCAAAGATCATAAAGAATTTTATAAAATTCATGCTAGATCAACAGTATTTGTGAACTCTCAGCTATAAGAACACAGAGACCAAATCTTGCATAAAAGATCACGATTGCGAAATTGGCGAAGCTCCTAGCATAAAGGACCCATAGACTTTATGGAAATCCAAAATCGAAAGACAATAATACTGAGATGTGATTGATATATTCTTCCGTCACTTATTTCCACTTGTCTCTAGATTAACCTATGTTTCTAACTTTTAACATAAACTGAACGCCCAACTGCGCTGATGATATTCTTAATCATCAGGATGGAAAAATTAATTTTTTAGGTATAGTCACAAATTTTTTTACATGCTCTACCCTGCCACGATCTCCCAATGGCTGAATAAATAATGAATTGGGCATCTTATTACATTGACAACCATATGAATAGTGTTTTTGATCTCAAGACATGCTAACCTGTGCAGGTGGATGTCGATCAGCAAGCTGAAAAGCTAGAAGCTCGTGGAAAAGACAACCATAGTAATACTGACTGATTATTGCAGTATTTCCTTGTAAAAGTTCCACAGTCTTAGACAATGCTCTAAACATTGTTGCTTCTTCAGATATAACAAAAGCTACTTCCAAATCTGAATAAACCTGGGCAAAGAAAAATGGTAACAGGCATTGGATAAGCATACAAGTCCTAATAAGTTAAAATTGAACTGGTACATCTTTTGAACATTTGCATGACTAGTGAATTACAGATATCACTGATAGAGACTAAATAAATCCCATTAAAAGATGCTTGAAGAAAGATACCTGATTTTTCAGTAAGCCACAAACAATTGCTGCATGTGAGGGAAGAGGAGTTCCAGCAAGATATTTAAAGACTCCATTAGAAGTGGGGAGGCTAGATAGCTCGAAATGATCTGATATATCTAAAAACAAACGACATCCAATTTCTCTGGTGGTATCTAAAAGATGCTCAAATGCAGCGCTAGTGACAGACTCAAATTTAGCTATCCCAGAGACCACCACCAGTGGCTTCAACTTCTTAATCAACTCTACCATCAAATCTGATTGGCGTGGGGCTTCAATAACAGTGATATCTTCCTCTGAAGTTTTTGCAGCTTCAGTCTTCTGCAAAGGTAAACAAATTTAAGAATTTGCACTAGGCAACACCACCTATAATTGAAATGGAATTTTCGACATTCTTGCCACAATACATATTCGATATTAAAGATGATGAAATTTCGTCAGATGCCAACTTTTAGAATATCTGGTGGATTTCAGTATGAATGTCAATCTATCCATTTCGATCAGTGTACTAAGCAAAATGGACAAGATCGTGTGCTACTCAACTCAAAGTATGAATTCCCCCAAAATGGACCTAGAGCGCATTCCACAATGTTAACATTATCGATAATAAGTTTCCGCATAAAGCATAATCTGTTCCAAGTAGATATTCAAAATTTGAAAACAAAAGATTTTCTGAGAAGGAGAAAGTAAAGGAAAGAATTCTTCACCAGTGGAAGCAGTTATTAAATATCAGTAATGCACGTTTGTATTACCTAGATAAATCTCATCAACCTTTACTTTGTGGTAGTGAAAATTGTCATGAAACTCCTCCTCAGAGGTAAGTGCAATTTGATGCATTTTTTCTATTCTAGTTTTCTACAAAACAATGCTTTTGTTTTATTTTTTAACGTGACTTTAGATGCTGCCTCAAATATTTATAGATGTAAGCAAACTCTCAGAAGAACAGAAGATGACTTCTTGATGTAACTTGTAAGCAATTATAAATAAGCGTAAAATGAAAAACAACAGAAATAATAGATTGCATATCCAAATGACTTCCAAGCACCGTACCTCAATGCTTAGTGATGTCAACCATTGCCTAGGTAGATGCCGGGTCAATTGTTCGTCAACAATGGCAAGTCGCGGTGATAACAAGCGTAGGGCACTTTCAATTGCAACAGTCCTTGAAGGAAATACAACAATGTTCTAGCCATAATGAAAAATGAAATATGAAATTAGATATGCAGATAAATAGAACTTTAAAATAGAGAACGAGTGAACGATAAAGCAGTATGCACCCGTTAAAGGGCGAATCCCCCAGTAGAGTCTTTCTAGAGGAAGGAAAGCGATATATTTCAATATGTTTAGTGTGAGAGTGCATCAAAGGGTTCTATCATAAACAAATCTTCCCTTCTACACCAATCACGAGTTTTTCTCTATTCCTCTCGTAAGATGGAGGTTCAGGCCCAACTATTTTAGTTTCTTGTAGAAAAGGTCAGCCTGCTTAAGCATAATTGAAGAGATCTTTAAATAACACCTATAAGTCAGAAAAATTATCAAAAAGCGTCTTAAAACACATTAGCCGTTGAGTTCCTGGCTTTCAACAGAAGGTAAACTTCTAAAGCAATTCATAAGAACGAAATAATATATTTGACAAGAACAAATGTTTGTACCAGGAACTCAATGAAACTAATTTGGAATTTAGAAGATTAAAAGAATAACTCATCCAAATATAAGTTAAATCGAGTATAATTTCACATCATTACAAATTTACTATAAAAATAGCTTGCAAAATGTCTTTACGAGTTTTGGCAATACAGAACTAACCACATTCAGATCTCTCTTTGCCAGGGGCCATAAGTATGCATTTGTCAATTGTTTTCTAAGAAGAGACATAAGCCGTACTTTGTGACCCTCTTTGACTCAAACCCATTCTCGAGGCCCCTATGGTCGTCCCCTTCCCTCCCAGTAAATGATTTAGTTTAGGGTTGTGAGGTTTCAACAATCATCGGTTCGACTTGATCTACACAACTGCAACTATCTTGTAAGTTGCGACAGCTGAAGATAACAAAAGCCCCTCCTTCTCATCTTCTTTTGACACGAGTGGCTTTTGACTACAGAATTCACAAAAGCACACATGGTTGCAGATCTACAAATTTGGCAACATTCGCACACAATATCTTTATTTAAATTGAACCATTTTATTTACACATCACAAAAATCACAAAGCACCAGACAATGGCCACCGTCACTGGAAAATTGGGCAAGTATACTAATCAGATGCTTTGGAGCCTTCATCATTTTTTTTCGAGCTTTGTGTTCATTTTTAGCTGGCAGAATTTAGCATTTTTTTCCACTTGAATTGGTCCACACACGCACATGACACAACATATTTAGAGAGTTATTGCTATTCCCCATAGATGCATGTCATGTAAATGAGTCTAAACTACTAGTCTTGGAGACGTTCCAATATAAAGTACAGAAAAAGCTGCATAAATTTTGAACAAGTAAAACAGCAGCGATCTATTTATGCAACTTGAATGACATTAAAAGGAATATTATACTACAACTAAGAGATACAGTAATTTCCTTACATCTGCAGTTAGTGGAATACGGTGGTATGTTCTCATGAAGGCAGAGATGAGACTGCGGAATCGTCTGCTTCCAGCAGGTTGCTCGTAAGGAAAAAAGGATATCTCTTTTAAAACATTAGTGAGATGAGCAAGGAATGGAATCTTCTCGTCAGCAACAGAATCATCTTCAAAGGATAAATCTAAGGAGCTGCTGATATCATCAAATCCATTTCTGAGAAATTCGAAAATCTTCTTTACCTGTCAGAGCAGTTAATGAGTATTATGCTCATTTTCGCGACTGAATATTATCACCACACTCGTGATATTCTGTATGAACTAAACATTCATAAATAAATCGTACCTGGTTAGGTTGACGAAGTTGACAACTGTAGACCGATAGAGCATGAGAAATACGGCCCCCGGCTTTAGCATAGGCCCATGCTGTCCGGGCACAGATTGGCTGGTCGCCAACAAGCCCCATGAAAAACTCAAAACGATGTGGACTATTCTTTTCAATTTCAACTAAAGCTGAAATATCCGTGTCAGCAGCCTGCAAGAAGAGCTCTCTAATTGTCTGCACTTCTATGGATATAAATATTGCAATAAAGTTAATGTAGCAACCTGTAGAATTTTAGTCTGCCAAAGCTTGTTAATACAGAGACCACGGCGCTCAAACAAACGTTCACATACAGCTTGTCCTGGGCGACCTCCCATATTAAAGATCATAATCCCCAAAGGTTTTATTACAGAAATTCCTTCTTCAACAGCCCGTGCAATGAGCCCCAGGCCGAACTGGTCCTCCACAAAGCCCTGAACATAATAAAATAGATCAGTAAAATAAACTCTTATGCTTAGGAATAGACATTATCCAGATAATATGTTTAAATACAGGTTGAGCAGATCCGTGGAAAGCTCTGCGGCAGTGTGTTTGGTTGCACGATGAAATAAATGTGAATGCTAACAAACAAATATTTCAGCAGGAAATACACAGTAAAATCTTGAATTCAAACTGCTGGAGTAAAATGAAAAGGGCAAAGCTTCTTAATTATGACAGTAACAACAGTTATATATAGAAAATAGTTATGCATAGAGCACCTACAGGCTACAATGAAAAATTGAATGTGACATACCCATGATAAGATGCAACTTCTAAGATTAGACTGATCTTTCAATTTTCTGCTCCATTTACACAAAGTTTCTTCTCAAAAGAGGTAGTTGTTTTGACCAGAAACTCATTTAGTAGGTTTGCTGGAATCTAGATTATTCAGGTTCTAGAATGCAATCGTTATAAGTCAAAGCACATCAAAAGTACTAATATAAATATTTCAAAAAAAATTACTAATATGAACAATTTCAATGCTGCGAACAAGAATAAATGTTAGTTACAAATTTCTAAATTTTCATAACACAATCTAAATAAAAGGGCCTTGCAGCATTTTATCGCACAGAACATATCAGAGATAATATAAGGCTGAATCCTCTAGTTGCTCTTAAAGTATCCTATTACAATATAAAGGAAACAACCTTTATACTTGCTTGGGCATGAGGACTTCAAATGCTAATATGTTATGTTGAAATTATACAACAAATAACAAAGGCAGAACAGATTTTATCAAATAACCTGGATAGCACAATAGTTGCTTAGAGAATGTAGGAATTCTTCGCTGGCATTTTCTGTAATCATTTTGGACATTGCATCGGGATTAGGGTTAAGAATCTGCGAGGAAAAGAAATGGGAAAATACATATGTGAGAAGATTCTGTCAAAAAAAATTTGGATAACTGAAAATGCATTAAGAGCATTAGTCACACAGAAAGGATGCTCTTTAGCAAATACTCGGAATAAATATTTCACACCTGTGGTATGCATCCAACAATTCGTTCAAGTTCTATGTGATTATCCCTGCAGTAAGATAGCAGATCGGATTCATGAAACTCAACCCTGTCAAGTAAAGTTTTTTTCTCCCCATCGTAAATTGGCTGGCCACTGTCGTCCAAAGCATTTAAATACAGATTTATCCATGAAATCTTTACTGCTCTTGGATTAATATCGAGCCCGTAAACCTGCAACACGATATTTGGGCACATTTAGATGCCTCGTTTTCAGTCTTCAACAAAACCAAAGATCGAGGTACAAGTAGAAAGGTAATGACATTTAAATAAGACTGCATTTGGAGGTTTTAGAAACCAGGGACCTTTAAGGGTGACCACTTTTCGGCAATTGCAATGGATATCCATCCATTGCCACAACCAAGTTCAGCAACTGTCTTGTCCTTGAAAATAGAATCTGGGTGCCTGTTAAGTCCCTCATAAAAAGTGAAGGACCAGTCTTCTGGTATAAAAATGCTAGGTATGACCATCAGTGTTAGTTTCTTTCTCTTCTCGAAACCTGAAAGAGCAATAGGAAATGTCAATGGAGCAAATCACTAGTTACACTTCCAGTTAACTATTTGCATACATGTCAGAAGGTATCCTACAGCTAAACGGTATGATTAATCTATGATCGGCATTGCACCTAAATAAAATTAAAGAAAAGCCATTGATAAAAAAACTAAGCACACTCACAGCAAAGCAAAAAATGATAAGAAATAATCCAGTAGAAAATAATGGGCAATTAAGGAATCCTAGATATTGATGGATCACTAAGAATGAAAAACGAGTTTTTAATTAGCTTTTATTCTTGAACTCAGTAGGATTCCAATAATCAGAGTGTTTAAGTGAAAATTCAAAGATAATATCTTCTTTAGATTTCTTCTGAAAGTACACAGAAGAACCAAAAGAAGGGTCAGGAACAGTTGTAGATGTGTCCTAAATGCACAATCTGGATTTATTTGCTTGTTTTGGGCTAGAGAGGACTCTATTGACCAATGAATTTTGCAATCACAAACATGGCTACCATGTTAAATGCTTTCAGAAATTATATCACCCTTTACATGCTTTGTGCTCTGTTTGGGTCTAGGATTTCATGGAGGACGGTGGAAGGGAAAAGTGAAATCAGTGAAATCTAATTTTCATCTCCTTCTCCTATCTAACTGAGCAAATGCCAACTATAAAAACATTTTGAACATAATGGAAAAAGAAAAGGAGAGAATTAAATGCATGAATTAACAAATGTCTTTTGTAGTTGTCTTGTGCGTGCATTCACTTACTGTTTTATTCATGAGCCAAATTTAGCCGAAATAATCAATCAACCGAATTCATTGTAATAATAGAGCTTTAAATTCATTTCTTAATAAACCAAATTCATAAAAATACTAATGGAACTCTTGAACGATTCTCTCCTGTAATTCAAATAATCAGGATTATGTAAATTACAAAAAAAATTCTCAGCTGAATAGACCGATCCTTCCGAAACAAGATTCAAGATTTCTTTAACCATGAAGTTCATCCACATAGAATTCAGAATGAAACTCCTATAAAGTTCATTCTTTTGGTTATCGAGTCCCATCTTCCGATTTTTTTACCTTTTTATTTAAACTTCCTCATACAAACCGCTCCACCAAATTACTACTTAAACCATCAAATTCTCTTAGACTCACGCATCCGTATTATACACAAAAACACTATAAATACGGAAACACGAATATAAGCATATGTATGTATAGAAATGGAGGGTGGACCTTCATATTGTTCGACGTAGATGTCCTGAATTTGGAAATGGTAAGTATCGAGGCACTTCTCGGACGCTTCTTTAGTGTCGAATTGTTTATGGAGCTCCGCCAGGAAGATCCGGGCATCTTTTCGAGTATTCGGGTTCTCCAGTCGCTCCAGGAGTGATCGGAGCGCACTGTACGCCGCGTCACCGGATTGTTGACACTGCTTCAGGAACTCCTCCATCTGAATCTCTGATACCTCACCGCACTCGTAAATCACTGGATGATTATACCTTTGACGTACCAATACGAGTGTATATATACACGTAGGGAGAGAGAAAAGTGAAAGAGGAGAGTAAGAGCATGTTTGGCTTAAGAAATAATTAAATATTTTAATAAGTAAACTACTTTAAATCTTAGGGCCGGTTTGACAGGGCATTATTTTCTATGAAAAATGGAAAGCAAGTTTCAACTTCAACTTTTATCTTGTTTGATATAATTTTTTTTCATGAAAAAAACTTTCTTGATTTGACTCACATGCTCACATTTTCCTTAGTTTTGTGGAAAATCAATTTCCACAAATTCAGCTTTTTTTTTTTTTGACAATTGAAAAAAATTCTAGACGCAATAGTAAAACAAATTATCACTTTTATTGACAATTTACATGCAAAACGAAGTCAAAAGAATTCAGTGTAGTAATTTTTTAAATTTTTTGACAATTAGAACAAATTCTAGACCCAGTGGTAGAAAAAATGTCACTTTAATGGAAAATTTTCATAAAAAATGAAGCCAAACAAACACCAAACTTTCAACATTTTTCAGTTGGAAAATTATACAAATCAAATATAATTAATTACAATTCTCAGTAAAATAATTTATAGGCAATTCAATTCTCCGTAAATGTAACATTTTATTTCCATATTTGCAATCAAACGGACCCTTAAAGATAAATTTAGCCCATATTTTTTAAAACTTATTTTGAACAACACATTTGATGGTACCATACTTTTTATTAATTTTTTAATCATATACCACTATTTGATACATATTAAAATCGGATTTTTAGTGAATTTTGATTTTTTTTTAAAATTATTTTGATTTAGATTATGGGCATGTTCGGTAGGGATTAAAATTGAAAAACTAGCCGTTATTGTTGACTTTTATTAGACGGGTGAGACCCAATGAATGTTATATTTTCAATTTTAATTGGATTTTAAGCTTTGCCAAACATGCTCTATAATCCCTAACGAATATGGACATGTTTTATCAATTTTTATTAAAATCTACTAAGAATTTAATTTTTAAAAATAATTGCAATTTTTAAAATTTAGCCTAACATGCTTTTCGTATTTAGCCCCATTTGTTGATGAGGACAAAGTAGTAAAAGGACCAAAGGAGAAAGAAATATTCAAAGAATTCCGTAATCATGGTGGCCATTTTATGTTTCAAAAGATGAGGAGCAATTACTGTTTTCCTTTAAAATAGCTGATGTGACTCTAGATTTGGTTGAATAGATTTAGATATGACAAATATATTAGGAAAAGATATTAAGGTCATGTTTGATAGGGATGTTTTTAAAATAAATTTTGTGAAAAGTTATTTTTCGAGAATAAGCGATTATAACGTACAAAAGGTTATACGTCCATCAGTCCATGTGTAAAATTATTTTGTGAAAACTCATTGTATTCTTACCATACTTTTTATTAGGTATACCACATTTACAACGACGATTATTCATTTAATTAGTACATATTGTTTCGATAATAGTTTTAGTCTAAATATTTTGTTAGCATAGGAAAAATACTTTGTTTCCCTTTTTTATTTGTACTTTTATCTAGCTTATTTAAATGACGAGAGATAAATAGGTCGTCTTATTCAATTTTTACGAATTTTTTTAGGATAATTATATTACTATCACAATTTATTTATTTTTTTGTCACAACACATTTATCTTATATACTAAAATGATCATAAGCAAAAAGACATGAATAACCCTCTTATTATCTTATGTGCACCACAAAACATACCATGTTTACACACACAATGTATATATTCGATCATAAGGTTAGGAATTCCACAAAAAAAAAAGTTGGTTTTAACACAAGCAAATCATAAACCAAGTATTTGATGTCCTGTTAGTTAGCATGAAATGTCGCTTTAAACTTTCCACAACAAATGCATTGAATCAGATTCTTATTCAGTAAAACAAGTTTAATACCAAGATGAAAAATCTCATATTTCTTTATTATTAAAGAGCCAATGAATTTGTGAAATCAATACAAACGGAGATCTCATCGATCGCCGGAGTTTGTCGGTAATCGAGAGGAAGAGACGAGAGATGAATAGGGTTTGCTCAACAACAATAAGTTCATATCTAGATTTTTAGCTTTTCTCAAATATATACACAGATATAAATGAGGAAAGGAACATGGGGAATATATACATGATATACACGAAGAAGATGAAGGCTAATATTGGGGGATGATGATTGATGAGTACACTACAATATGTGTGTGTGAATTTTGCTACTTGTACATAAAAAAAGTACATAAGCGATTACTGAAAATGACGTGCAGGGAAAAAATTGGATAGGAAAGTTGATTGTATTTTAAATTGTCGAGTAATAGAGTATCTTGTGATATTATGTAATCCATAATGCAAATATTGATGTACATGTAGTAAAATCCTATACATATATATATATATATATATATATATATATATATATATAAATATAAATTAAGCACGCTGCTTAGGAGATCATTAATGTGTGTGTATTCATTTTTAGGTTTTAAGAGATGAAATATTTTTTAACAGTACATAACCAATACGAATAGTTGAAGTGTGAAAGCAAGGTTTCAAAAATGAATAGTGATAGACCATCCTCTCTTTTAAGTAGAGGATGGATATTTATGCTAATCACCATACTTAGATGGTAAACAAACTACCCACTAATATAGTGTGCCACATAAATACGGTACTTAGCATAAACTAAGCACGCTGATTAGGAGATCATTAATGTGTGTGTATTCATTTTTAGTTTTTATTATGCAACAAATTAGGTTTTAAGAGATGAGATATTTTTGAACAGTACATAACCAGTTCGAATAGTTGGTGTGAAAGCGAGGTTTCGAAAATGAACAGTGATAGACCATCCTCTCTTTTAAGCAGAGGGGAGAAATTTGTGGCATGAATATAATGACGCATTAAATATCTGCTTGATCGTCATTATCGTAATTTAAAATCCAAACACGAGTTAAAAATTATATATTTATAGAGCTGTTAATAGTATTTGACACCGTCCATTCATTCTCATCCACAGACATTATAACACGTTTCTTATGCAATTTAATCTCCTTTTATTTTAAGGTTATATTAAATAATTACAAATTATTTACGTGTTGTTTGTAAACTATTATACTAAAAGTTTTAGTAAATTTTGATACAAAATTGATGATATATGTAGTTAAAATTTGATAAAAATTGTGAATGATATTTGTAGTTAAAATTAAAGTTTAACTGGTTAAAAATTACTAAAAAAAAAAGAAAAGATTATCAAACATTTTTTCTAAACACGTCAAACTTTGATAGCAATTCCAGATTCGATTAAACCAAACGAACAGGTTCAATGACGGAGCCTGTTCCAGGGGCTGAATGTCGGCCTCAGATTGGCAATGTTTTATTTTAATCTTTTTAAACTTCCAATGAGATTCACAAGTGTTTATCTGTTTAAAAATATGTCATCGAGCCTGTTTTTGTAGGGATTGTTTTTAGATTTGATCGAATTCATTTTTCGAGGCTTTTTAGGAGAGATTTTTTTCGAGTGAAAATAATTATTTCGAAGAATGCGTGCTTAAAAAGTAGAAATAATTAGGGTCACATAGAATGCATAATTGAAAAAAATTAAATTTTAAAAAATCTTTCTCAAACAAAATTATTTGAATATTAAAATTAAAACTACTTTCGCATTTTTAAAGCATGGCCACTCACTTATGTTTCACATTATTGATAAAAGTTCACATGATTTTTCTATTAAATAGTACAATATGTTTCACGTGATGTTTCTTATTTATATAAAAGGGCTAGGGTTAAGGACGAAAGTGGAGAAGTGAGTTTCTCGCGACGGAGTGTAGCCCCTCAAGCCGTGGAGGAGACCGATAGACCGACTGAGCAAGTGAAGTGGTGGAAGACGGAAGCAGCGAACGTAGCTAGGGTTGTGATCGTCTTCCAAGACAAATGAATGAAAGAAAAAGAAGAAAGCATTCAAACCCAAAAAAATAAAAATAAAAACATTTATGTCGACGATAGGTAAAAGTGACACGTGTTATGCCTTTACTTTAGCCTCTTTTATTTTATAGTGATATAACTAGTAAGACGAGCAATGCACATGCCATAGTATAGTTGGCTATACGATAGAGTAAATATAAAAAAAAAATTTATTTGTCTTAATCATTAGTTACATTAAATTTAAAACACTTGAAATGATGATATGCGACAAAAATAATATTAAGAGATTTGATTCAAAACTTATTTTCTAAACTTTGTGTTTGAAGGTCTCCCTGTTCTTTTTAAACAAAGATAGGGTATAGATGATTAGATGTTGATATCCTACTAAAAAGATAATGAAGTTCAACCTAACCTTCATTTTTCTACCTATTGAGATAAGGCATTATGTCTACTTCATCTCGTTCTTATAGAATCTCCAATTACATGTATCGGTTGCACCAATATTTAATTTCTTTACCAAAACCCTATGCAAGACGTATGTAGTTAAGACTATTTAATTAATGATAATATAGTGTAGAATTTAGGACAAATCAAAGGTCTCTATCAGTATTAAAACCACAACACAACGAAAACTTCCATTATAGAGGCATAAAGAATGAAAAACGATCACCTAACTTCATAAATTCCGTCGAATATCTTTCCAACATATTCTAATGATATTGTACATTAAATCCATTAAAAAAAACTAAAATAATCCACTTCATAGAAAATGTTTGTCTACCAGCACTGCATGATGTAGGAGGATTCTTCTAAAAATCATTGAATTCATTCAATATCCATTTTGACACCATAAATTTACCATTTTTAACCATAAAAATTGAAGAAAAATGAAATTGAGAGAAATTGACGTGAGTATGGGGGTTGAGGGTGGGGTAGAAAAGAAAAATTAACGATTATGATTTTACGTTTAATAATTTAAGATAATTTTTATATTTAAACTTAATCGACAATATATTTATTATTATGACATTTTAAGTTTTTTAAAAAAAATTTAAATCGATCCAAATGGATATTCATATCGTGAAATATCGAATTAAACGAAAAATTGTAGGAAAATAAAGTTCGACAAATGAATATTCATATTGTGAAATATCGAATCAAAAGAAAAATTGTAGAAAAATAAAGTTCGAAAAAAGGACATTGGAATGAAGTTGAGATTGAAAAGAAACATAAACAATCACGACTTTACGTTTCACAATTAATGTAAAATTATTTTTGATATTTAAAATTTATCGATCATATATTTATCATGACCGTACTTCAACATTTTCAACAAATTTTAAATCGCTTAAAACGAATATTTATAACTTAAAATACTGAATCAAACATTAAAAAAAAGGGCTTTGTCGAGTCGAGCCGTCAAGTCATTTGGCTCGTAAACAATAACCAATAACCAAAACTAATCAAACGTATAAACAAAAAAAAAGGGCTTAGCCGAGCCATAAAGCCATTTGGCTTGGCTCGGCTTATGAACAGTAACCACCAAGTGATTCTTTTATTTATGTAGGATGTAGGATAATACGAGTTTGGCAAATTTACAATTTAATTTACAAGTATGAATAATGATGAATCCCACAAAAAATGTAAATAATAAATATGTAATATTATAAATGTATGATTAAAATTAATATTTAACTTTAGTTGAATTTATGTTTTTTTTTTTTTGTAAATTAATTGTCAAAGGCTAAGTTAGTTATCTTGAGTCTATTATCTCACTATTTACAACATTCAAATCCCAATTAAATAAAACATGGTAACACGACATACCAACAAAATGTTCTCACTAATAAATTCACGTTATAAGTGTCACACAATAATACAATGTTCATATCGAGATTCTAAAAGACATACCACGTAAAAGTCAAGTTTCAATCTTTACAAGCATATGCATAATAAAACATTTATTTTATAAATCAATCAATAAATTAAAAATCGCATACCTTGAAAATTTATAAAAACTTCATATATATATATATATATATATACTAGGTGCAAGCAACGTGCAATGCACGTTTGCGTAATTTATATTTAATAATTTTGTTTAAGAATTAATTTGTTATTAATAAAGATATAATTTTTTTGGTTAATTAAATAATTAATGATGTAATGTTTATATAATTGATAAATAATTAGATGTGTGATTTTGATGTTATGATGTAAGTTGGTGAGATCGAAGAAAATAAGCAAAAGTTGACAAATTTGGAGAAATGGCTAAATTGTAAGGGATCCAAAGTTCGGGGACTAAAATGTAAATACTTAAAAGTTGTGCCGAATCTCACGATGAAGATTTGAGAGTGCTCAGAGTCAATTGGATAAAGGAAGACGTCAATGGAATCAAATTTAGTCAAAAGATGATCACAAATCAATTTCCAACCGAAAAGTTATGCTCCGATGTTTTAGTCTCATATTGAGACCTATTTTTGGCATAGAAAGTGATCGAATTGGAGAATGATGTCTGAATCGAAGTTGTAGCCAGATGAGTTAGCTTTCCAACGCATTTTGAATCGCCTCAATCGGATATCGAAATACAAAGTTATGATAAAAACACTGAAAGAAGGTGCAGCTGCATCTTTAAAATAAGAAATTTCGTTACATAGTCCGTTAAAACAACAAATTCCGTTAGTTTTTCCGTTAAAAATAAGAAATTTCGTTATATAGCCACTTTTAATATATATATACACATTGTCCATGCGTAAAGAAATCTATGTTTATAAGCTAGATTTGAGTTAAGATGAGTTTTTATTTTAACTTTATTTTTATTTTTTTAAGTTTTAACAATGATTGATCAATTTGTTGAGCTGGACTTCCAAAAAGCAAGAGTAATGTTATCAATAGTTAGTGACTACAGTAGTTATCATACGTGACAACTTGTTATTTACGGGAAACTAATTCATCAAATAACAAAATTTTCACATAAAATGATCGCTACGGTCGTTGATTATGAATATCATTATTAAAAAATAAATAATCCATCCTCCCCTCCCCCAACCCAAAAGCGCTTGCCTTTTTTTCATCTAGACGCGTTTTAAATGATCAACGTAGAATTGACTTTATATTTTTGAGCCCTGAATTTAGACGAAGCTTTAGAATACTGATTAATATAGAATTATGTATATAGATTATGAGTTTTGCTAAACATACATTCAAATTGACATTTTGTTTTACATTCTACCATGTAGTACACAATTTTATTATTAATTTCTCCAACACTTAAAATAATTAACGAACAATTACTAACGTAATTGATAAGAGTAATGATATTCATCCCCACTAGGGTTGTAAACACAGTTTAGGTGGCGTACCTTTCATTTAACCTATCATTTAGAGTCACCTAAACTGTATTTGTAACCCCAATGAGGATGAATAACATTACTCAATTGATAAATTACTTTTGCTGTTGGTGTCACACGTGGAATGAATGTTATAAAAACTTTACTAAGTGCTAACTATCAATAATGGAAGGTGAAAAATTGCTTATTTTATTAAGCTCCGGTTTATCTTCCATTAGTTTACAGTACTTTTTTCTATATACTCATTTCAATATCACAATCACAAAATAAAATATCATACACGTAACTCAATTTTCTTTTTCAATTATTTAACTACACATTTTTTAAAAATTCGGTATTCAAAATAATATATTTTTAAAAAAAATCCCTGGCTAAAAGTATGTTTGAGGTCGGTGGGCAAGTCGGTTAACAATTATTGTTGGTTGGAGTTGTTGTTGACTCAGTAGTGCGTGCAGTTTCGACAGCGATTTGAGGGAAACTTTTTCTTCCATACATTTGTTTTCATTTCCCGAGGTGACTAAAGTTCCCGTATATATCCCCCCCCCCCCCCCCTCTATTTTGTTGGTGTACAATCGTCATGCTGTTGAAAACCCGGCCAGCACGTCTTTGGACTTTTAAAAGAATATTCGGTATCGACGAAGAATTAAAAAAAATTGCAACTATAGAGTTGGCATATTTAAAGGTCTACAATTGGAGAAGTAGATATCAAGACATGTTTGGCTAAAATTAAAATTAAGTTTTCAATAACCTTTTCTTTTTAATCGAACCTATTTAAGATATTCTAGTGGTTCTTTCTTTCTCTCTCTTTCTCTCTTTTTTTTTATTTAAATTTTTCAGTACTAATCTTCACATAAAAAAACTATTTTTCACCATTTCTTTTAAACAAAATATAGCCAAACATTGTGCGGTGCAAATTATATCTTAACTAGAAATTATTTAATTTCACATATCATTTAATATCATATTAATGCCACTTAGACTGAGGTTGTAACCCCAGTGGGTGTAACGACCCATGTCTCTATACCCAAACCGTTAGCTTGCGTACTGTCCGCATTGGGAGAACCTAGGCCCATCTTACCCCTCACGGCTTTCTGACGCGTCCCCTAGGACACATCTCCAAGTGGTAAAAGGAGAAGGTGAAAAAACTCCAGCTTTACTTAAGCTGCAGCGTCAAGGGTTCGAATTCTTGTCCAATTGGTACCAGAATTCAACTTAAATCTTCCATATGATGGAGGTCTTGGATTCGAATCTTGGGGGACGCGTCAGAAAGTCGTGAGGGGATAAGTGGGCAGAAGCTCATCCCAGAGCGGACAGTACGTAAGATAACGGCTCCGGCTCGAGGTCGGGTCGTTACAGTGAGGCTACATATCATTACTCATTTTAAAAAGGCAAGTGTACTGCTTTATGGGATAATTAATTGTTATTAGTCATTGTGAAAATAATTAACGATTAAGAACTTATATTTCTTAATAAGTAATTAAATATAAAAGAGGAGAGTGATTATTAGCAAAGTTGCTTTATTTCTTCTTTTATCTACTTTAGCCAATAATGGCACCTGCAATGCGTGCCATTATTGCCCTACTTTATCATCTAAGTTTCGTCTTTTAACACGTTCTAGTATTGACTGTATTGTGCAATTCAATACTTTTGTAATAAATACCATATATTAATTCGAGAGTACAATATACACATTTGTACGAAAATAATAAGAAATAAACATAATAGTACGTTACTTCAAACAGTTTTTCGATAGAGATAAGATAAGATATTTGTTAAAGGGCACATAAGTCGCTAAGGATGTAAGGTGCAGAGGTACTTCGATGAATTCGGGGGTCCTACACGAAACTCCGAGGTGGACATTTTGAAGACTAATTGAAAAAATCTGAATGGGTTGAATATATAATATTTATCTCAACTAAAAATATACAGTTAGCAATGGCAAAAAAAAATAAAGTTGATACCCGTGGGCCCTCATCCCGAACGGGACGTGGATTCCTTGCATAATTGGGTACTTGGGCGGGGACGAGCAAAAAAGGTAGCCTCGAGGCGGGGATGGGGAATATGGTCCCCATCCCGCGATCCGCTCCTTTAAAACGTGTAGTATTATCAACTTCATAAGTTCTTTTGAGAATTGTTTGTGAAATGCTTTGGTTATTTGTTCCATTAGTGGTTATGGTATTTATTTCAATCATGCTACATGTACGTCTTTTACATCATTATTTACATTGTACAATATGGCAACACACCATTAAATAGTTTTAAAAAAAAAAATTCTACCTACAATTTTTTTAAAACATGGGTGATGTCAAAGAAAGCGTACATCAAAGAATGTACGCTTAGCATTATTGTATTTATTTAGGATCGAGAAATTTTTGGATAAATTTATCAATTTTGTCGTTTTGGACCCTATTTGGTAGAGATGCATAATTATTATTGTATATATGGTACTTATTAAAATAATGTGGACTAACATTGTTCTTGTCACCAGAATAATTTACAGTTGCCATTGAATAACAACAAGGCGTTTTAAATTGATCATGGTTCATATTGAAGGCACACTTGCTTTTTGCACTTATAGATGCAATAAAAGAAAAGAAAGAAGGGAGTCAAATGGAGATGCTGAGAAGAAGGATAATGTCCTTGCAAAATCAGAAAGTGTAAAACGAAGAAAAGAAGGATAAAGATTCAGAGGAGGTCAAGGAACACGAAAATCAACTCAATAGCTTGAATGTTTCTAACAGTCTCACAAGACTCATTGTTGTTAAGAAGAAAGAGAATAACCATTACAACCAGGGGCGGACCCACATGGGATCATGTGGGGTCAAATGACCCCACAATTTATTTATTTTTTTGAGTTTTTTTTTTACCTAACACTTATCCAAGAGCAGCCAAATCCACAACTCACAAGCCCAGGTCCAATTGTACTATACACCAACCAATTAATCCATAATTCATTGATTGACCCAACCCAACTAATATACTATGACTCATAAGGCAATGACTTTGATATCCCCCGTTCATAAATCTGAAATCCCTAATTTTCCCATACGCACGCTACGTACGCACGGTGAATTCGTCTCTCGTCTTCAATCCATTTTTCAATTCATTTATGTATTGGATTTTCAATTGAATTGAAGCTAATTCGTGCATATTAGTTACTCATTCTTCTAATTTCTAAAATGAATTAGGAATTTGGTAGTTGATAGTTTACTAGTTTGGATTTGAGAAATTGGAGATATTGTAGTAAAGTAGTAAAGTAACCCAGTCTCAGTAAGTGATGACTTTGTTAGTTTGTTTAACTTGGTGATTTAAAATAGAATTGTTTGTGAAAGTAATTGTTGTTTATTATGAATTTAATGTTATTTTTTTGATGAAAAATGAAATGTGGTATAGTTTGGTTGCATATATTGAAAACGACATACTTAACAATATTGATAACGATGTAATTATACGACGTTTTCAGAATATAAACACTCGTAGGCTATAATTGTAATAGCGTATTGACTCATTTTCGTTAATGATATGTAGTTCTAAATATTTTTGAATTCTCATTTTTGACCCCACAAGACAAATGGTCTGGGTCCGCCCCTGATTACAACCAACAACAAATGTGGTAGGAGCTACATACCAATGGAGATGAATATGTCTTTATACATTGTATTTTGAAATAAACTTTGGGCGCATCTTGTTTTGCGATAAATGGACTTGTTAATAGTTTTGCTCACTTAAAAGTCGATTCATTTGTACTCTCAACGGTTACGTTGGCAACATATTGATACCTTTCCTAATAAATCTATGTCTTTTGTGGAATTTTGATTGATGTGCCTTTGTCGAGAGCTTGTGTGACTTGTTATGGCGCATCACTTTTGGCTTGAATTGACCTCCAAACCCATTCTATGTAGATATGCATGTAAAGGACACTTGCCTGTTTGCTCCTCATTGCATATATTTCTCAATCATCCTTGGTGGAGTTTATTATTTAATGCATTAATGTTGTATTTTTTTATTATCTCATACATCACATAATAAACGTCATGTATATGTCACATAAGATAATTATCGATAATCTTCACTATAAATAACATTGTTCTTTATTAAACAAGACGAAAAAATTTAGATTCACTCTATTTGTTTTCCGTTAGAATGCAAGAAAGGGCTTGTAAATTACGATTATTGATTTGCTAGAAAATGCGAAGTGAGAGAAAAATATCTGTTGCATCCTTTTCGAGGACTGCTTTGATAGTTGATTGTACATACTAAAGAGTTGTTTGAGCCTCAATTTTGATGTAAAATGCATTTTAGAGTGATAGATTGACGAAAAATGTGTGGTTAAGAATGAATGAAATTTTTTGAATTGCGTGTAATATTATTTTATTGAAAAACGTATGCTTGAAAAGAAGAGAGAGAACATATATTTTGAAAAAAATGGAGATCAAACAATGTCTAAATAATAGTATAAAGAGTTTTTTTTTAATTATAAATTGTTAGAAGATCGACCACAACTAAATATATGCACTATAAGTCAAGATAAATAAATGCAATAAATTGCTCGACTTAGGATTATGGGATCACTCCGAGTAGATAAATTAGAAAATAGAAAATTAAACATATATCCCGACTCATGTAAATACTCTAAGAGATATCCAGTTTATTTTAATTACTTTATTTTATAATGTATGGAGAAATGTACAGAAAAGATACAAAGTATGACATATCCGTGGAGTATGGGTTGAGTCTGATTCTAAGGTGACCATTACATTGATTAAGCATAACAATGGACCATGGGGAGTCCAATACACATTGCAATCTATTAGATGGCTGCTGGATAAGATGGAGAACAAACTTACTCATACTTAGAGGGAGGGCAATCAAGCTGCCGACTGGTTTGCTTCCAAAGGTTATGATGATAGGAAGTTCAGGTTAATTGAAGCAAACGAGTTCTCGGGAAGAATCAAAGGTATTGTGAGGCTAGATAGAATTGGTTTGGCTAATATCAGATTAGTAACTTAGTATGATCTTGCATTTTGTTGTAGTAAAGCTGCACGTGATGTATTTCATTAGTAGTATGTGTAGAGATGTTGTTGAACTCTTGGAGGTAAGGCTTTTTGTCCCCCTCTTTGCATTGTATTTGGTCTTTCATGAATAAATTCATATCCTACGGCTTGGATTTTCAAGTTAGGATATTTTACTAAAAAAAAAAAAATGACATATCCGTTGACCTGCAATACCAAGTGTACCTCGAGTCGAGAAGATATAGAAAAAATAATTAAAATAAAAAATATCCTTCGGAGATAAAGTTCTTACTATTTATTGACAAGTTGAAAATTCAAAATTGAAAAATTATAGATCAATAATTTCGAAGAATTCCTACAAATATAGTAATAGTAATCCTTCGATGAAAAGTATTTGGTGCCGACCCGTAAATCCGAGGAAGAAACGAACTCTTTCCATTTCTTTTAGGGGCTTGGATTCTTTGTTCACAACTTCAAGTTGACGGGGAAAACTAATAAGCTTGACAACTAATCCAAAAACTTAAATAATTTTTGAGAAAGTCGTCATGAACAAAATCATAATTATTTCTACGTAAACATGTCAATTCCCAAAGTTCATAAATTCTTTTCGATCTCCACAAGCTTCAAGTTTGTAATTATATTTCGTATTCAAGTTCATTAGATAGAATTTGGTCAAATAGGAAAAAGAAAAATAGACCATGCACGCAATAAAGTCAAAAAGTATTATAATTCGTTTTCATCTGTGTCTAATGCTATTTGTGTCAATTATCTCTTTAAAAAAGATGTCTAACCCAAGATTAGGTTTCAACAAAAGTCTAGCCCATTTATTTTGTCTGCATAACATCTCATATATTTCCGTGTCGATCTGATGTGCCTACGACTCTATTACTTGGGTCATGAGGTCATCCTCTCCCTCACTCTTCTTTATACAATTCATCGATTTTCTCTTTAGCTATAAGAATTAGGGTTCATGTGGCGAGCAAGATACTGAAAAGACGAGCGGTGAGAAATTCTTTCTTTTCATGGCAAGTTCTCATTTTCCTTTTTTATTGTATATATATATATATATATATATATATATATATATATATATATATATATATATATATATATATATATATATGTGATTGATCTTAAAGACGTGATCCCTTGATTCGATTTTGAATTTTGATTATTCTACTTGATGAAGCATTTAGAGTTGTGATTACTATCGTGAAATGGTTTAAAATTGAGTTAATTTAGTTACGAAGATGAGATTGACTGTGATTTCAAAGAAAAAATAATTTTGGTGAAAATTGGAAAATTATAATTGGGTTTGCGTTTTTAGATTTGGATAAATGAAATGATTTTATGAATTTCAATTCTAACCCATGTCGGATTTGGAAAATATATGCGTCTGTTTTGGAAAAAAGATCACATCATTAAAGTTCCACGTAGTTAGATATCAGATGTGATTAGTGATTACTAATATGTTTACTGGTGGAGAGGAGGTTGTAGGGGACGTTTAATTCCACAATTTCAATTGTCCCTCTTTTGCGGTACAGAGTTCTGAGCTAGAAGGCGGAGAATGGAGTTGCGTGGACGCAAAAGGCGACTTGGAAATACAATTATTGAAGAAAATTGTAAAAACTGGACAGTTGAACGACGCTGCATCCAGACTGCTGCTTCTTCTGCTACATCAACAAGTGGAATAAAACTTCCTATCCTTGAGTTGCCTGTTCATATAATAGTTGATATCCTTTCAAGACTTCCCTTAAAGGATATATTGTGCTGTAGGTCTGTTTGCAAGACGATCCTTAAACTGCTCAAGGATCCCTATTTTGCCAAAGTGCACCTGGCTAGAGCTCTCGCCACAACTAGCAATCTGATTCTTCAAAAACATGGGAGCAAATGGGGATATCTGTATTTCTATACATTTGATCTTGGTGAAGCCGATTTGTCTTCATGCTGCAGTGACGATAGGATAAGTCATTCTCATTTCCGTCATCTACATCCATTAAGCAGGATAAATGCTGATTTCTCGTTTCGCGGCAAAAATCTTGCTTTTATTGGTTCATGTAATGGACTGCTTTGTTTGTACTGTAATTCACCCTCGAAACCTTTCTACAGTATTTGCAATCCTATTCTTCGGGAATACACAGAACTTCCTCATCTTGCTGAATCGACGCCAAGTTATATTTACTCAAATTACTCAGCATTTGGCTTCTGTTCAAAAACCAAGCAGTACAAGGTCATCCGTTTCTTGTGTCCGACATCTGTTGATCCTCTCAACTCCATACATTCTAGTGGAATGGTGGCAGACATACATACTCTTGGTTCGAATTCATGGAGAAGGATTGAGAATCCTGCCTGGCTGAAACAGCAACCATTTGATCCTTTTGTGAACGGGGCACTTCATTGGATAACTGCCAGCCAAAAACCTTCTGAGCTTATAAGTTCATTTGACTTGGAGACAGAACAGTTCAGGCTCCTCCCACCACCACCTCACTTTAGCCTGCACTATGTTAAAAATATCTCTTGGATCAATATTGGAGTACTAAGAGAATGCCTTTGTCTCTGCTATATTTATGAGGATGCTCAGTTTGAGGCATGGGTAATGAAAGAATATGGCGTTAAAGATTCCTGGGCTAAAGAATTTAGCATTGACGTGAAATTCTATTGCAAGTTGCAAGTTGAGGATTTGCATCGGCCCATTAAATTTCTGAGTAATGGGGATTTGTGCTTTTTATCTGCTTCTGACTCTCTAGTTTCTTTTAGTCCTAAGAAAAGAACTTTCAGAGAATTGAAGAAAATGGGACCTTGGCGAACTGAAGTCAGCGCACATGTTTTAAGCTTCATCTCCCTCAAGGATGCAATGGGAGCGGAAAGGCGTAAATTGAAGAGCTTTAGGCGTGGTAGAGGGATGTTCAATTTTGGGTTTAGCATGCAGCAGTTTCTAACTTATTCATAATGTTAACCTTGTATCTGTAACTGCGACAGAGATTAGTACTAATAGCTGCAGGGATCCTCAATCCATCTTCCATTCTTCTATTGACATTATCCAGAGTCTTCGGCATCACTCAAATCTCAGGTCTTACTGGGTTCATTGCAGCTCTGGGTGCAGCACTGATGTCTTCAAGAAACAAAGTGATGTGTTTTCTTTCAGGGTTTAAGAACATGTTCGATATCATTTGGATTGGATGTATAAGAAGATCTTGATTGATATATCTTCATGGTGTGAAATCTTTATTTCTTTTGACTATATCCTGATTGTGTTGCTTGAACATTTTTTTCATCTTTAACTAAAAATTGAAACCATAATTGCTTGTCTTGACAAAAAATTGACCATATCCTAAAATTTACCCTCCTTTTATAATTTTCAGTATATGCAAATAGGCACCTCGTTCCATTCAGGACAAGGCAATGTGGGACAATGCATGGCAGTACAGAAAATGTCATCCTTAAAATAGGTCGTGCTGCATATAAGTAATGGTTTACATACATATGATATGATGAGATATTATTTAATCGGAATTTTTTCAACTAAAAAAAAAACCCTCTACTTTGTTTTTTGACACATTATTTATATGTAAATCATTATGTACAACATTATTCCCCTAAAATTACGCTTCTTTTATGATTTCCAGTACGCAAATAGGCATCCTTAAGATTCAAAGGTTGACATGTCCAAGCATTACTCAAAACCACATGGCACCAAACAAAAGGTTGATGGTTTACTTGCAACCCTGTCTTAAAAGTGCTAAATTTGCACAAATTAATCTATTCGTACAATGTTGGTTATGACAAGAAAAATGTTGGTTAAAAAGATGAATTATTTTTTCAACTATCCAATGATATGCCACGTCACATGTTGTCATCAATATTGTCAAAATCATTGTTCGTCAAGCATGATTCAATTTACACTCCCAAATGTACACCTATAATCATTTTTGGTCGGCCACGTACTTCTCGTATAAGGTAAATTGGTAAATTGATTGGTAAATTGAAACACTTTTCCTCAGCACTGGAACTTGAATTGCCTATTTGTACATTCGCATCGGAAACCAAGTCGCTAGTTATTAATATTGAACCTGGTTTTCCATCAGCTAGAAAATGTATGCATATTCAATTAGCAAAACCGTAGATATTAAAGCGCAAAATAGCCATGTTATCAAACTCAAAAAGTCACCGCCTCTTCAAAGATGACCGTCTATAATAATCATGATAAACACAATATAAGCTTAGGGTAATGCACCCTTGAAACAAAAGTTTGCAGTTCCTTGCATAAGAAAAAGTCAGCACTAAAGTATCCCACACTTAGAATTCCAAGCACACCAATTGATATCCAACCGATCCCGAAACCAACAGACAACTCCAAAGCGCAAAATCATGCTTTCATATTTGTAATCTGATACTCATCTTAATTCTTATTCACCTCACAGGGCAAAGCTCGAACCAAGTTCAACAGGAACCCTGACAAAGGCACGGGATTACTATAAGTTTAAAAGGAGATTTTCTTTTGCAAGTGGATTCTTAGCAGTCGCCACCCTACAGGATCTACGATCCGGTATTTAGTCGTTTCAGATGTCCCTTTTATCACTGGTTTATAATTGAACTGGTGAGAAACAATTCAACCCATCTGGTTTCCTTAAAAACCTGTGCCCCGCACTTTTTACTAGGAAGGTTTAAGATTTTTATTGCTTTACAGGCTTCAGCGTAAACAAGTATGCAATTGTAAAGAATGGAGCTTGCCTAAATCGTCAAGGTGAAAAAGAAAGATCTTGTCTTTGCCTTTGGCAAACTATTATGCCTCATTTAGTGCATGTTTGGAGCAAAACTTTCACTTTTTTTAAAGTTAGTCAAACATACTTTTTGTTCACAGTTTGTAACTACTTAAAAGTAATAGACAAACACTTGTGTCCTTTTCTAAATACTATTTCATTTTGTTAGCAGTTTCATGTGCACAAGAATGAATGTATATAGATAATGTTTGGCTAATATGCCTGGCCCACAAAATTTGTGGGTCGAAATGAGCCACGTAAGCTTTCCTTACTTATTTTGTGTGAGGTCATGTCTTCATCCGAAAAACAACCGTACGCTTGATTTAAATTGAAAGAAAAAAAAAACATTTTGCTCGTGCATTTGTGAGCAAATCTTGCTAATACCGACATTTCACGAGGATACATGACTGAGTGTTTCTTGCAGGTAATTATGTGGATATTTTATTCTATTCTCCTTTTTTTTTTACTTCTCTTGCAATTCTCTCTCTTTGACGTTGTATATGTCTGTCTTTTGTGTTCATTAAACAAGGGGTTAAGGATAAACGGTGAAAAGGAAGTTAAGGGTGTAGGAGATATTACATCGACAATGTGCATATTATATTCATCAAGAGCATGTCGTTAATATGCGTGAAATCGAAATATCATTTGACTTACCGAAATCTGATTTGAAAAGACAAAATAGTGATTACCGACTTCCAATATATGAATATGGATTCACCATTTTCCAATCTTGAACACGTTTCATTCTTTATTTCAAACTTTACATGAATTCAAAATATTAAATTAGAATGAAATCGGAAAATAAAGATGAGATTCAAGTGATGCGATCGGTCGAGACAAGTGTTCGACACTTTGTCCTTAAGATGAATTTGCCCCGTATCGGTGCTAACGGTTTTCCGGCAATTATCTCCCAAGATACAACGATCACGTCAAGTCATAGGAGCACTCCAAATGACTTAAACCAGCAAACTCGAACGGAGTTCCCTCTCTACCATAACCATAATCTCGATGCAAGAAATAATCACTTTTACAAAGTGTTTTATGCAAAACTAAAACAAAACATGAAATGATATGAAACTATCAATTGAATTGTTTCTTATTTCTTCTTATTGTTGTTGTTGTGATCCAAACATATGGGAAATCCATATATATAGTAGTTGGAAAGACTTGTCAAAAGACAATCATACCAAGAGACACATCTCTTGAATATACATAATTATTGGAAGTTACTCATACCAAAAGTCATGATCTCCAAAAGTCATGATATTCTATATGAAAAGACACATCTTTTCATTTACATCATCTTTAGAATATTCCACAATATTCTACATAATTTTTCAATAATTTCAAGTATCAAGTGGTTTAAGTTTGGCTTAATTTCTCATTCACCAAATAAGGAATTTCCACTTAAATCATTTCAATTGGTTACAACCAATTTTCAATACAAAATTCCAACAAAGGGGATATTCAAAATCCTTGTAGTTTGCAATTGATGAGACTCCACCATTTCAATTTAACTAATTATTAGAGCAAATAATATAATTAATAAGCTGTAAAAAAACTGCTTTTTTGAACCTTTTCAGTTTTTCAATATTGTAGAATGCCCAAAACTTGTTTGGTTTGGAAATGAATTTCTAAATGAATAATGCTATTTGCAGTCTCGTTATGCTATTTGGAAATGAATTTCTAGAATGACTGCCGTAATGAATGATTACGAATAACATTACTCTTTCTAAAATCAAGATTAAACATATTATTAAATGTCAGCCCGTCAGCCTGCCCATTTTTTTAAATGTCAGCTCTTGCCAAATTTAAAACCAGCCTGTGTTCCCATTAGTCCAAGCCCAGGAAAAAAAAAAAAACCAAAGCTTGTGTAGTTCAAAAAGACGAGACTGCAGTTTGTGTTGACAAGAGAAAGATCGGCGCAATTGGGGCCAAAATTTCCTCTGGCATTACCTCTCATGGTTTAGCATTTAACATCAATCTGAATTTGAACTACTTCAAGCATATTGTGCCTCGTGGGATTGCGCATAAAGATGTCACCTCTTTACAGAAAGAAGCAGACCGTGTTCTTCCTCCTGAAGAAGTGATACACGACCATTTGGTTGCATGTTCTTGTAAGAATATTTGGCTATACCGATGTTATTTGAAGAGATAGTGCATCGATATATATCCTCATATAATATACAGCCTTCGGTTTCTCATTTTTCTGATCTGTGTATGCATAACGAGCTTTTGATTATGTGTAAATTTCTTATTAGTAACAAAATTGGAATAGGTTTCGTAGAGCCAAACACAAACGGAAATAGAAAATGCAGAGTCATGAAGACAATATCAAACACGAACAACAAGGGATTTGATTATTATTTAGGGCTCAGAACACAAAGATCATTGTACCCTTTTGTACAAAGAAATGACCACAAACCCTAAAGAACATGAACTACGCAGCTACTCAATGGTTCAAGATTGCACAACCAATCTAACACTCTAAAAATCTCAATCGAATAATCACCAAGACCCCAATTACAAAGATTTATGATTAAAAGCAGTAGTTTTAATCCTCACACAAGTATCTAAAGATAGAATGAAGAGAAGAAAGCACGAAGGAAAATCTAGAAGCTTCTCACACACAGAGCAGAAACAGAATGAAAAATTCACGAATAAAATGACAATTCAGCTCCTTTTATAATCATTCTCATCACCATAGATTAGGCTGGAAATCAAAGGACTGGAGCAGCACACGTGTCACTCTATTGGGCAGGGTTTTTGAGTCGATTTCTAATGTGTTATCGGACAATGTTTGAGTAGTATAAAATCATTCCAGCAATGGGCCAAGCCCACATTCCATCATTACCCAAAGGATTGGATGCAATTGACAAGAATGTCATCACAACCCATCAAATCTCCCTCTTGATGCCAATGTTATAAACAACCAAACTCATCAGTTTTCATCAACACCACCACTAGGAAGAGCCAAAACCTGCAGAAAACACAAAGTTTAACCAGTATCAATTATTAGAATTTGCAAACAAGACTTAAATTTGTTTAGAGGAAGTACATTTGTTCCCATATCAGCGGGATTAAATTGTGTAGGGATTTTTTCAAGCAATATGGACTCTTTTTAAACTATATCTCTAATGAAATGCATCCTAACATCTATGTGTTTAGTCCATCATGAAAAACTGGGTTTTTGCACAAACGAATGACACTTTGACTATCGGAATAAACAACAACATGAATATGCAATTCATTTAATTCATACAACAAGCCTTTAAGCCATAAAGATTCCTTAATAGCTTCAGTAGCATCTACATATTTAGTTTCTATAGTAGATAAGGCTACAATAGATTGCAATTGAGACTTCCAACTTATTCAAGTATTACACAAAGTAAACACATATGCAGTTATTGATTTTCTATTATCCTTATTATTAGCATAATCAGAATCCGCATATCCTCTTAACACAACTCCCTCTTTACAAAATTTAAAATGCAAACCTAAATCTGCAGAACCTTTTAAATATCTTAAAAGTCATTTTAAAGCAGCCCAGTGTTCAGGACCCGAGTTTGCCATAAACCTACTCAAAATGCTAATAGCATGTGCAACATCAGATCTAGTACACACCATAGTATACACACCAGATCCAACATCGTTAGCATAAGACACTTTTTGCATGTATTTGATATCAGATTCATCATGTGGACATTGATCTTTACTCAACTCAACATGACAAGCAAGAGGCAAAGTAACATGCTTTGAATCATGCATAGCAAACTTGGATAACACATTTTTCACATAGTCAGATTGTGTTAAAAGAAGAGATTGTTGTGATTTATTTATTTTAATATCAATTCCTAGGATTCTCTTAGCATATCCTGAATCTTTCATATCAAATTCAGCACTTAAAAACCTTTTTAATACCATTTATATAACTTATTTTATGTCCAATCAGCAACATATCATCAATATACAAAAGAAGATAAACAATCACATCATTATTATCATTTCTTTTAAAATAAAGACAACGATCAAAGACATTTCTTACAAAATCAATAGATGACACAAAATTGTCAAATCTTCTATACTATTGCCTAGGTGATTGTTTCAAAACACACAAAAACCTATTTAAAAGATAAACATGATTAGGTCTTTTAGAATCAATGAAACCTTGTGGTTGAACCATATAAATTGTTTCATCTAAGTCACCATGCAAGAAAGCAGTTTTAACATCCATTTGTTCAAGTTCTAAATCATATTGAACAACCAAAGCAAGCATGACTCTATAGTAGTATATTTAACAACAAGGGAGAAAATTTTATTGTAATCAATACCAGGTTTTTGGGTAAACCCCTTTGCAACTAGTCTAGCTTTAAACCTAAGATGCCGTTTAGAAGAATTTCCCTTATTAATACTATAAACCAACTTACAGTCTACTAAAGACTTATTCTCAGGTTTAGGAACTAATTTCCAAGTATTATTTTTCAATAGGGACTTCTTCTCCTCTTCCATAGCTCTAAGCTACCCATCTGACTGTAGACAACTTAAAGTCTCTTCATAAGATGTAGGCTTCTTAAAAACTAAATCTTGATAAGATAAAGCAGCAAAGGATTGATAGTCATTCATCCTAACAGGTTCCCTTATTTCCCTCATAGTTCTATCCTGGCAAGTTGGTAATCACTCAAATGATCATCCAATTCATTCACAGAGTCATGTTTACTGCCTTCGATAGGTTCCTGTGAACTAGTAACATGATCACTCTCTTCACCACCTCCATTCTCTACTTGTTCCTCTTCAACAAGTTCAGGAGAGTATCCTAATTTCACCTGCATCCTAGTCTCCTCACCCTTTTCACTCCCAGGAACATCACTAGAGACTTTTTTACTCAAACAAGACATATCAGCTTCATTAAATGTCACATTTCTACTGGTTATCATGTTAAAACTCTTTCATCTCTAGCCCAAAGTCTGTATTCTTTAACTCCTTCAGGATACCCCATGAAGACACACTTCTGGGATCTAGGCTCCAATTTGCATAGACTTTTGGTGAGAATATGCAGCACACCCAAAGGTTCTCAAGATAGTATAATCAGATAATTTCCCCGACCATACGTCTTCAAGTGTCTTATCATCTAAATCATTGGAAGGAGTCATATTCACAATATACACTGCTGTCATAATAACTTTACCTAAAGGACTTTAGGAACTCCTGAACTAATCATCATGCATCTAACCTTATCCAAAATAGTCATATTCATTCTTTCAGCAACTCCATTTTGTTGAGGAGTATAAAGAATTTTTGCCTGAGGATCCCATCATCTTTACAAAGTCGATCAAATTCATAATTACAAAATTTGAGAAAATTGTATGTTCTTAAAACTTTGATCTTTTTATCCATTTGATTTTCAATTAAAGTTTTCCAATTTTTAAACTTTTCAAAAGTATCTGATTTTTGTTTTAAAAGATAAATTCAAACTTTTCTTGAAAAATCATCAATCATTGATAAAAAATATCTATTACCACTTTGAGTGGTAGTAGATGATGGGGCCCTACAGATCAGAATAAATATACTCAAAGATAGATGCAGTCTTATGCTTTCCAGTATTAAAATTGAAAATTCGAAGTTTACTAGCTAAATTCGACCTTACGTGTGCAATTATACTAACTAAAGAAACAAGTCACTTTTAATTAGTTTCTAGATGGTTAAGCAAACAAGTTCAATTATCCTAAGTTGAATTACCACATATCATACATTCATAATATAAAGTAGTAAACAAGGAACACCAATATAATGACAGAGAAATCCAATTGGGTAAAAACTCCGGGACCAAACTAGTTACCTTCACTATAGACAAAGTTACAGTTCGTTTCCAGCCTGGCAAATTCCACTAGTTCCCACTATTGTAATTTCTGTAATCTCCAAGATTAGCTGTTCCTCCTGACTCACGATCTGCTACCGTAGATACAGTCTAGCCAACATGCTAGATCTCCCGATCTACCTTCTGTAGCTTCCAAGATCTGCTGTAAATTCCAGTCTCACAATCTTCTGCAATTGTCTCTTCCAAGTGGATACCCAGGAATCACATATTCCTGTTCTTCTTCCCGCGCTTGTAGTCCAACCTCTCTCAACATCCAGAAACTTCTGAAATCCAACTGAGAAAGTACCTTCATCGAAGTGTTAAGGAAGTCAGATGTTTTGGATTTTTCAATTTGATGATTTTCTAAAACTTGGTTGTTGGGTCTCAAGAATGATGTGGATGAATCAATCAATGAATTGTGTTCTTGGATCTCTCTAATGATGTGAAAATGTTTTCCAATTGAAGCACAACGAAGCAACCACCGAAATTCGTCCCAGACTTCTGTATTTATACTTGGGGATGTATGAGTAGTATGGGCGGTGTAAAACTATCCAAAATTGCGAACTAGGTTTAGCCGCACAAATATGTCGTTCGAGCGAAGGGACTTGTCGCTCGAGCGAGGGGACAAGCGAGCGAGAGCGTTTCTATTTCCGACGGTTTTTTGACGCTCGAGCCAGACCTTAGCGACGATCTAGCGAGATTTCGTGCCCTTTTTCGTTCTTTTCAATTCTCAAACCCTAGACTTCATAATCCAACTAATACAAATTGCATCCAAGTCTTTGACTTTTTACAAGTGTTCAATTAAGACCGTTTTGTTCACAAACATGCCAATTATAACATTGGGCCTAACAATCCCCCCTTGGCATTTTATGACAAAACCATACAAATAAAGTCAATAAAATAAAATAAACTCCCCAAACTATACTACCCAAGTTATTCAAGTTCTTCTACTTCTTGTATTCCTTGGTAAACATATTTCCTGAAATCAAAAACTCAATACCCGGTGTAAAAATGCGTGATACATGAAATCAAAAACTTATGAATACAAATAAGTATGCTAGTTTGAGACGTGACATTAATGTTAATCAAAACACCAACCGAAACATTAACATAACAAAATATCAAAACTCAAACAGCTATGCATATGATATGCAATGCAGATGCAATGCACATTCTTCCCTTTACTGCAAGTTCTCAAAGTTTTTATGCAGTAGGCAAAATGTATCTATGTCTCTCCCCAATGACCGCTAGACATAAAATCTCCCCCTTTGTAAATACTCTCTCCCCTTTTTTGTCACAAATGACGAAGTGATAAAACCCTTGAGGGTCGTAATTCCAATAATTCAAGGCAATAACTATTCTATTTATCATTGAAGAATAAAACCCTCCTCCTTTATTCGGGCTTGGGACCGGCTACAATTATAGTAGGCGGAGTTAAAATTGTACACGAATATAATATTTCGTGTACAATTTTTTTTGAAACAAAAAAAATTAAAAATTACGTATTGAATTGAAACTAAACAATTTAAAAACTTACAATATCTTATGCTTTAATCTGCTGTAACTCATCGGCCATTATACTATCAACTTGTTCTTGAAGACGTAATTCCGCACATTCCTAAATGTCACTTAAAACTCGACCACCTAAACTAAATGCAGCCTCCGATGAACATATTAAAGCCTCCAATATATCTTCTTTTAGTCTTGATCGTTCGTCACTTAAAACTCGACCACCTAAACTAAATGCAGCCTCCGATGCTACTATAGACACCGGCGGTGTTAGTAGATCGCGAGCAATTTTTGATACAATTGGATACTGCCTTTCGTTACATCTCCACCATGATAAAAGACTAAAATCTTGTAATTCTTGTGGTTGTAACATACTACGAACGTCCACGCACATATACCTAGCTAACTCCGAAGGAATTTCAAGATTTGTACCACTGACATCTATTGCTCTAGATATTGACGAACTAGAACTAAATGAGGGAACACTAGTATTGGTCTCTAAATAACTCCATATATTATCTACATTTGTTGAAGTGTTTTTTGAAAAAGAATTTTGGGAAGAACTACACTGACCTTCTTTTTCAGCGTAATAGTTATACATTTCACATAACATTGATTCTATATTCGTATGTGAAAATTGTATATTCATGAAACGTGAAATCCCATTTATAATAGCTTTTGTGCCAGTTAAATTAAGTCGAGGGTCCATTACAGAAGCTAATAAAAATAATGAGGGTATCTCTTCCCAATATTTACGAAACTTTAACTCCATAGAATAAACTACATCAACAAAAATTGAGAAATTCCTATGTTTTTGAAATGTTTGTGCAAAATAGAAAAAATGTTGTAAAACAAGTGAAGATGTAGGGTAATAAACACCACTACATTCCTTTGTGGCATTGAAAAAAGGTTTTAAAAAGGTTTTAACGATAAATGCAAGATTCCATTCCCAATCTTCCAAATTATGTTCGGGTCCATATGTATGCCTACCATTATAATACATTGTAATAACTTTATCATAATTTTCACACGAGTGTAACATAAGATATGTAGAGTTCCATCTATGTGATACATCAGTGACAAATGATTTCTCTTCTAAGCCATACTCAGCACATAAACTGTTAAATGCTTGCTTTCTTGCAGGTGATATAGTAATAAAATTAATTGCTTGCCTAATTTTATTCAACGGTGTTTTTATATGTTCTAACCCAGCTTTTACAATCAAATTAATAATGTGGCATACACAACGTTGATGAAAAAATAAACCTCCAAATATAGGGTTCAAATCATCAATAAATTTATCGACAATAACTTGTTTACACTAGCATTATCAAAAGTAAAACTTCGAATCATTTCTTGCATACCATATTCTTGTATAATATCTTTTAAAACCATGTATATGTTAGTCGCATTATGAGGATATTCTACACATCTAAATGCAATAATTTTTTTATGCATAATCTATAGGTGATCAATGTAATGAG
The DNA here is from genome assembly GCA_035079005.1 of Fraxinus americana. Taxonomy (NCBI): domain Eukaryota; kingdom Viridiplantae; phylum Streptophyta; class Magnoliopsida; order Lamiales; family Oleaceae; genus Fraxinus; species Fraxinus americana. The sequence continues at coordinate 4,971,069 of CM068714.1, read as the reverse complement.
CTGTAGCAGCAATATAACCTTTTTTATTAACACCGGTCCATAAATCAGAGGTAAATGATATAACACAATTAAAAGTTTTTAAACTTTCAATATTAGTTTGTTTTCTTTTGTTATATAATTTTATAGCATTAGAACGAAAAGTATTTCTACAATAAGAATGATACCTGGGTTGGAGATAATTCTGCACAAGACGAGTAAAGTGTATTGACTCGATCATTGTTAGCGGCATCTTTGCTGCAGCCACGTATGTAACAATTCCTTCACGAAATCTTTCCTGTGAATATACAAAAGTGGAAAGAGTAGAACCGGAACCAGTAAATGTTAGTTCGGTCTGTTTCGGGTCAAGACCGATTGGTTTCGCTTTGCAACTTCTTAATATGTGTCTATTTAAATGCGATGTGCTCAAACTAGGTTTCCAACTGAGTTCTTTACAGCAATAATTGCAACATGCTTTCCAAATATCGACTCTATTTTGAATCCCAACTTTTTTCCGAGTCATATGTTGCCAACAATCTGCAGACTCTTTTTTCGACTTCTTAACCTCGACTACTTCCTCCTCTTTGATATCTTCCAAATCAATTGGAACATTTTGAGATGCATTGTACCCCAATGGAGTACTCGAACTACCTCTAAACTGATTAATCTCATCACTGGTAAATCCATGTGTACGTATTATAAATTTATAATAGAGGGAAATTGTAGTAAAGAATTAAGAATATGATGTGTAAAAAAATAGGAGAGGAGAATACAGAATATCGTAGTAAAGAATATAGCAAAATGAGTAAATTGAAAATAATAGTGAGTTAAGCGATTGAAGAGTGATATGAAATATAAAAATTTTCTCGTATTTATAGACAAAAAAAAAATATTCAATTTTTAAAATTTTTAAAAAAAAAAAAAATTTTTTGCGTGCACGCAAGAAAAAATCTTGCGTGCACGCTAACGCCTAATTGTCATTGGTATTTGGTACACCGTACACAGACTATTTGTGATTTGATTCTTCAAGCAGATTTTTTGAAATTTTGAATCGCACGTAGCCGCCTACAGTGTGATTCTAGCTACTATGTGAGCGGCTATTCTCTCACAATAGCAGGCAGATTTATTATTATTATTATTATTATTATTTTTTTTTTAAATAAATAACACGGGCCATTTTGGCCCGTGTGGCTCGGCAAGCCACACGGGCCGGCCCGGGCTCGGCTCGGAGCCCCCACATGGGGCTCGGCCCGAGCCTGGCTCGGTGCGACCGAGCCCGAGCCGGGCCCAGCTCGGGTTTTTCCTGAGCCGAGCTCGAGCCGTTCGAGCCGCCGAGCTTTTTTGCATTCCTTACCCGCATGTTTAATTCCTCGAGTCAAATATGCTCCAAAAAAGAACATAAGATATTGAGCATTTTATTACCAGAGATAAACTTGAGATTAGGTCTAATAAATATGGTCAATTCATGTTCAAAGTTACCTTACTAACATGTGACTACCATCCCAAATCTCACATATGCTATAGAGTCCCACTAACAAAATCATAGTGTGTGCAGTGCAAATGGTACATGAAGACACCTATACTAAGTACTCTATAATAACCCAAGCAAGTAATGGAAACTACGCTACAGCTTATCAATTATGTCCATGCATGATCACAACAAGCAAGTTTAAGAAAGTCATATATTATACTGTAATGAAGTTACCAATCTTTTTTTTTTTTTTTCAATTTTTTGTTGTTTTTATATTGAAACATGAATGCACCAACCACAAAAAAAATGTCAAACACACAGAAAAGATAAATAAAATAAAATGCATGAGTTTTCTACCTGGAAAACAAATAAACAAATATGATGCATGCATATATCAATGTCACATAATGATAAAGCACGAGTATGTACCAAAAGAAATACCTAATCAGTTATGTACAGAAATGCTCTTACCTTTAAGAACACCGTGATCTATTTCACAATTTTTCAGATCACTTTTCTTCACCCAAACTTGCCTATTGACAGGAATATTTCCGGTCATCTGTGTCATTAACGTGACCAATTTACTTACCTGATTAGTAAGGAAGTTAATGTGACCAACATAATCTTGATTCTTATTTCTATTTAAGTTTCCATTTCTGTTTCTGTTTCTGTTCAGAAAATGATGACACCTAGGCTTTATGTGTCCGAACTCACCACAGTGAAAACAAGTAGGGATAAACCTAGAACCAAATGTATGTAGACGCTGATGTCTATTCCTAGATCAAAGGGTCCTACGCTGTCTAGTAGCTCTCTATCTAACAAATCCCTTATCCTTAAGATCGGGGTTAGGCACATGTTTAGGTTGGTCAGTAGCAGGGACAAACGTGGTCTTAGAAGTACTAGCACTGTTTTCCTTAAAACCTAGACCTCCCTTATTTCCAGCTGGCTTGCCCATTCCTAAAATGTTATCTAACTTTTCAAAACCACTAGAGAGGCAAGCAGTTGAGACTTAGAATATTCTAGATCGCTCAGAAGGTTCTTAACCTATATGTCCAAGGTCTTTTTCTTAGTGGTTAACTCGCTGACTCTCCTAGAGGACTTCTCAAGCTCACTGGTGAGGTTCTTAACCCGAGTCTCTAAAGTTTCAGTCATGGATTTTACTTCACTCAGGATCGAGGTAGATTCCTTAATGTGCGCTACTAACTTCTCATTTTCCAATTCAAGTTCCTTATTCCTCGCACTCAATGCTTTGTTTTTAATAAGAATCTTAAGACTCTCCTCATACTGGCTCTAGTGACATATATACCATTCCTTTGGTACCTTTGACCTAAATTACTTTCAAAGAATCATTTCCAATCCTGCCTTGCTGGCTTATGTCATCTAGATTACTCATAGAAATCAAGTTTCTATTCAAGTCAGGAACATACCTTACTCTTTCTAAAGTAAAGGTATACCAATTTTCAAATTTCAAATTTCAAAATCACACTATCAATTCCTTTAATCCTACAAGCTACATTATTACACATAACCACCTCTCCTCCATCAAGATCTTTAAAGTTCTTTAACCAAGGTCTTCTAGAGGTCATATGTAAGGTATACCTTGAATCCAGAATCCATTCACTATTCTGATCGATGTTATCTGCATAATTTGCAGTCTTCAGATCAGAAATGGGTTCTGTCACCACATACACATCATCTGTTTTCTCATCTAGGGGTTCTACTACATTCACCTCATTCACTTTCATCTCTCTCTGTTCATTATTCTTCTTATAATAGTATTTTATAAAGTGTCTTGTCTTTCCACACCTATAACACTTCCTATTTCCATTCCTAGACTTTGATCTAAACCTCACTTTCTCCCTTTTCTTAGAATTATTATTCCGCCGATGACTCTGACCATTTACTTACTTAGACATAGGTCTCCATCTCAAATTCCTTCCCAATCCTATCAACCTTAAGATCTAATTCCTTACTTCTTAAAAAATTAATCACTATCTCAGGAGTTAAGGTATCTCTACCATACTTAATAGCAGATTTAACATCCTTATATACTTTAGGTATAGCATTTAGAAGGATAACAATTTTATATTCTTCAAAAACTTTATCCCCAACGTTAGTGATATCTTGAATTAATTTATCAAATGTATCAAGATTATCATCTAAATCCTTAGACATATCAATCTTAAAACTAAAGAACCTTTCTTGAAGGAAGAGTTTATTAGGCAGACTTTTAACCATGTATTGTTCTTCTAATTTTTCCCACAAAACCTTAGCATTATCAAGTTCCTATTCTTCTCAACAATTGATCAGACAAATGAAGAATTATAGAGGTATATGCAAGTTCATCAGATTCAAGCTTTTGATCATCAGTCATAGTAGCAGGATATTCACCAGTTATAGCTTTAGCAACTTTCTGTTGAACTAAGACCCCTTTCATTTTTTGCTGCTAAATGGGGAAATCCCATTTTCTACTAAAAACTCTAAGTTCAAACGTTGTAGTTGTCATTTGAAATTTTTAATCAACACAAAAAGGTATTTGAGGTCACAATTTAACAGAAAAAGCAAAAAACAGATATTTCAAAGCCGATAGAATATCACACAAACCTTAGTGTAACACAAAAAATAGAGATGAAATATATCTCAAATCAACACGCCAATAGCACAATGAAAAATAATGTGAAATGCAACAATGATTATAAGTAGAATAATACCCTCAGTGAAAAATACAAGTCAACAGAGAGATTAAACCAACTAATAGTCATAATAAATCACCAAATATACTACAGTATATTAAACAGATTAATATGGAGAATTCCTCCAATTTCCGCGTGTTAGAATTCATCGAGATTCCATAAGGTTCACGACCCCAGGTCAATGCACAATTCTTAACCACCAGGAATAAAAGGAATAATAAAGGGAAACGTGGAGAATTCAATAATATTCAAGATCAAATTAACAGAAAGTCGAGGGTTAGAAATATTTTCACCCAACAGGTTCAAAGAACCAGTGCCAAATTCCAGAGTCTCTGCAGGACAACTAGCTCGAAGCCCAAATCTCCAAGCTCCTTTACCAAGAGCCAATTTCCCTCAAGAAATCACAAACAGAAAATCAAGATTAGTAAAAAATCGAAATCTAGCGTTTTACTATAAAAAAGGGATTGGTGAAGAACCGGTTGTGAAATTGATTTTCACACCCAGCACCACCAATCGAAGAACCAAAGAGTCACCAAGAAGGCCATGATACCACTTGTAGAGCCAAACACAAACAGAAGCAGAAAACGCACAGTCACGAAGACAATATCAAACACCAGCAACAAGGGATTTGATTATTTTTTAGGGCTCAGAACACAAAGATCATTGCACCCTTTTGTACAAAGAAACGGCCACAAAAAGACCACAAACCCTAAAGAACATGAACTACGCAACTACTCAATGGTTCAAGATTACACAACCAATCTAACACTCTAAAAACCTTAATAGAAGAATCACCAAGACCCCACTCACAAAGATTTATGATTAAAATCAGTTGTTTTAATCCTCACACAAAGTATCGAAAGAGAAAATGAAGAGAATAAAGCACAAAGGAAAACCTAGAAGCTTCTCACACACATAGCAGAAACAGAATGAAAAATTCACGAGTAAAATGACCATTCAGCTCCTTTTATAATCATTCTCAGCAGCACACGTTGATACTCTATTGGGCTGGGTTTTTGGGCCGATTTCTAATGTGTTATCGGGCAATGTTTGAGTAGTATAAAATCATTCCAGCAATTGGCCAAGCCCACATTTCATCATTGCCCAATTTATTTCTAAATTCATTTGTAATGTTTTATATTCACGAAAGACGAATGGGGCAAGATCAATTAAAAGATAGTTGTTGTCACAAAATTTGGAATAATCAAATTTATTGAATGTCATAAAATAATTCTAAAAATTTCAAACCAAATGTCTTTTCCAATTTTTTAGTTTAAGAACAGTTTTTTTAGAATATTCATCAAACACCTTGTAATCTTAAAATAAACTCAAAATAGAAAACTGAAAATAATTGCAAAACTCAAAATTGAAATGCAAGGCCTAAAGGTTCACAGCATAAAGAAAATGGAATAAAATTAAGAGTTTACCGAATTATCGAAAATGCCATATTGAATTTCTTTTTACTTCCCCCATCTGATAATCTTTTCTTAATTTTTGAATTAGCTGATTCCCAAATACACTTCCAAATGAAATAATCCAGAAAGTAAATTTAAGAGAGATCGTGAGTGCTGAAAAATCAATTTGTTCATTGTATATATGTTTCAGTAGAACTGATGTTTAGTGTTGAAATAGAACTCAGCTCCACGTTAAAAATTGAAAATCCACTTACTTAATTATTTGGAAATATATTTTCTAGAACAGTGAAATCATTCATCAGGGTATCAAAATACAATAGTTTGGGCAACAAAAGTAGATTGACAACAAGAACAAATTTCACTCAAGTTCAATCAACATAAATAAAATAAAGGGTATTGGAGAAATCAAATACCACCAAAAGACAACAATAAAAATCTTAAAGGGCACATGTAATTAATTGGACAATGATTCGGTTGAAATGGATTCAGAAATTACTGCCACCATCACCATTTCTTCACATATCCCTGGAACCGTAAGTCGGCGGTGCAGCAGCATTAGAGCCACTAGCCCCACTACCTTCACCTGTACTAGGGTTTCTTGGATCAAATACTGGCAGTGCCGTGGCTCTGGAGCTACCTTCACCAGGACTAGGATTTCTTGGATCAAACACTGGCAGTGTCATGACTCTAGAACTACCTTCACCTGGACTGGGGTTTATTGGATCAAACATTGGCAGTGCCGTAACTCTGGAGCTACCTTCACCTAGACTGAGGTTTCTTGGATCAAACACTGGCAGTGCCGGGACTCTGGAGCTACCTTCACCTGGACTAGGGTTTCTTGGATCAAACATTGGCAGTGGCGTGACTCTGGAGCTACTAGCCATCCCATAAGTTGGGAATATTGAACCCATACCCATTGGAACATACGGAGCAACCGGAGCATTAAGGCCACTTCCCCCACTAGCTCCGGCTGGAACCAAATAATTACTAGGGTTGCTCGAATCATATAGGACCATGTCATTAGAGCCACTGGCCACATAATGAGTTGGAGTTGGGAATACGCTAGTTCCAAAGGTATTAATCCCATCACCACCAAACGAAGCTGCAGGAACTGTTGATCCATGGACAGTAACTGGGGCTATAGTTCCATAGTTGGGTGCGGCAAAACCAGTAGTGACTAAACCTGGAAAGCCTAAATTTGCGTCGCCGGGTACAGGGAAACTCGGGTCTGTCCCAGCATGAGTAGGGAAGTATTGATTCCCTGGATTTGAAGCCCTCTGCAATTCATTGTCAACAATGTTTTTGAAATGAGCATATTTCCCTAACCAGTCTTGAAGCTGGTTAAAATCGAGGTCATCAATGGAGGGTGGGAACCATTGTTGGGCTATACCCGCGAGCTTAATCTCTTCTTTCTCTTTGCTACTCCTTTTAAGAGATTCAATGGTGCTTTCCACATTAGTCAGGTCCTGGTTTCTTTGAATGATGTTGGAAGTGCGGTGAGCCTCAACCAATTGGGTAACAGGATCGGGAGGTGGTGGAGCATTATTCTGCGAAAGAAACCTATCACAGATAGTATTGATATTCGGGTGGCCGAAGGTAAACGCCTTGTCGCTGGGAGAAAAAACAATTACGCCTATCTCTACATCACAAAGGGTACAAAGTTCACTGGCCTTTTTGAATAGACCGGCGCGCCTCTTGGAGAAAGTAACTTGTAGGTTATTATCATTCTCCATTCTGGCCATGTTCACCCTTTGCCGACCACGGCCTCTTCTTCCCGACCTCCCGCCTTGACTCATCGAGATGAAATAATAATTGGCAAGAAGCCAAAAATTGTTGAAATGTATGAGAATAAGAGAGATTTTTCTTGAAATGGCGTGGATTTTCTTAAGAAAGAAGGGGTCTATTTATAGGAGAGGAAGATGCCTTATGCATTCACATTTATGCCACACGGATTCTTCCTTCCATTTTTGTTCCTATATTTAAATTTGTCCACCAATTAATTAGTTACCAACTTTCGGATATTATCTACTGTCCCTATTTGCCCAACATCAAATTTAAAATTCAAAAAATGGCCATTTCATTGCTAGATTTTCCAAAATAGGTCATTTGGGTTCATCTAGATCTTTCATTAATTGTTGAAACAACGTATCAATGACAAATGTTTAGCCGTTAAGAGTGTCTCCCGTTCAAAAAAAAACACGGGTTTTTCCCGCTCTTTTCTTTAGTGACCAAATGGTGTTTTGTCGCAATAGAGAATGAAAAAATTGTTCCAATCTTAACTCACTAAAAACCTTACCGACCAATGTTTGATCGATGACATTGTCTTACATATAGCAACCAATTTTGTTTGGTCATTAAGGTTGAACCTTTTTTTTTCGTAGTGGATTAATATTGTTTTCTTTGTACATAATGTGGTAGGATGTGGAGATTGATGTGATTATCACTTACTTAAAAGCATAGTATGATTTCTAGGGCCACTTCAACGGATAAGAATGTGAGTACGAATGCTTCAATATTGTGTTTGTTCATACATGAAAAGTTGTAATAAGCCGATCAAATGACAAACAAAATAATTAACATAATTAACAAGCATTTTAGCACCGATTTCGGACTCCATCGATCGAGCATTTTTTATAAAAAAATTATTTTTTTGATATATATATATTTGTATATATTTTCCGAAAGTTTATTTATTTATAACTAAATCCTACTATTAATAATTGACAACTATAGAAATGATTTTATTGAATGCGATGAGATGAATTTCATAGCATACAACTAAAAAACATAGAGATAGACGCCAAGGATGGAAAAACATTATATATAATCTTAAATTCTTAATTACAATTTCGTGGAAGACTTTACCAGCCAATTTTAATAAACGAACAAATGAGACACGAAGTTTTACAATGATTAATATTTCATATTAATTGGTGCATATTTAGGAAGTAATCAATTCGTTCTAATTCCCTTAAATTTATTTTCCTAATTAAAACCACACCATTATAATTTCTCTATAGTCTTTTTTTCACCCATTTATGACTTCCTCGTGGTTTTATTTCATCTCAATTGATTTCCTAATGAGTAGTCAAGGTGGCTGGCCGATGAGGAGCAAAAGTGGATTTAATAAGTTAATTACTTCATCTGAGATTTCATTTATATTGCAATACACAATTACATAAAACATAAATTCTACGGGATGACAAATGCAATCAATAATTTGGCTTTACGGACCGCTCTAAGTTTTGATTTTCGATAACCATTTATTCCCATAAAGAAAGAGACAGATACCAGTGATTTTAAAACATCAGTCTATATGTCTAGAATTTATAGGTTCAATTAAATGAATTATATAATTTTGTATTTAAATGAATCTATTATTTAATACTATGTAATAAGTTAATTACTTCATCGGAGATTTCATTTATATTGCAACACAAAATTACATAAAACATAAATTCTACGGGTGACAAATGCAATCAATAATTTGGCTTTACGGACCTCTCTTAAGTTTTGATTTTCGGTAACCATCTATTCCCAGAGAGAGAGAGAGAATAATATTATCTAATACCAGTTATTTTAAAGCACCGGTCTATATGTCTAGAATTTATAGGTACAATTAAATGAATTATATAACTTTGCATTTAAATGAATATATTATTTAATACTATGTAATTGCGACATAAACTGGTGCTTAACACTAATGGTGATAAATAACATTACTCATAAATTAAAATCAAATTTTAATTAAGAAAAAGTTATCAAATGTCTAGAAATTTTTAAAACAATTAAGGGCATGTTTGACAAGGGTTTCAAAAAGTTAAAAATTGCTTCTGTTGCTAAGAAACTACTTTAGAATATGTTGGTATAATTTTCTAAAAGTAATTTAAAAAAAGAACTGACATAAAGTAGCTTTTTCAATAAGTCTTCTACAAGATGTAGAAGCCTTAACAAATGGACCCTAAAGATAGCATTTACACTCTAATGTCACCAGAGAACGATCTCAGATACCTCGAATACAAGGGTTGTGATCTTGTTATCACTTTCTCAGTCAAATCAATGGGAATAATCATTTGTAAATTGCAATGTAAAAATATGAAAACTGAAAAGATCGAGAATTTTACCATCAAGAATGGCGTTTACATATTCATATCAAGGCACGCACCAACTTGACAACTCCCTCGACTTATAGAAGACTTGGCCATCGTTTGGTCATCAATTGATAATTGACATGTGGTTGATTTTTGCTCGACAACAATTATTGGTTTTGTGGGTTATATGTGTTCTTAACCCTCGACAACTTAAATCGGTAAGGAAAAGATTCACAAAGTCAAGGTCGAGTAGGTAGACGCATTTCGTAAAACTTTCTACCGCCGCTCATCGATGTTTTCTAACTAGGGTTATGATTGGAATAGGTAAGAGAAAGATGTATATTTCAATTATAAAATGTGTATATAATTGGCAGTGCTCTAAAAGCACCTAGGCGGCGGCTCATCGATGTGCTGCATCGATGTTTTCTAACTAGGGTTATGAGTGGAGTAGGTGAGAGAATGACGTATATTTCAATTATAAAAAATGTGTATAAAAATGGCAGTGTTCTAAAAAGTGTCGAGGCGCAAAGCGAGGTGCCTTACCTAGCCTCGCGCTTTTTATTTTATTTTTTTGCTCATAATTGCTTTTTTTTTTTTTTGTTTACCTTTTTTCTTTAATTATTATATAATTTTTAGATTGATTTAAAATTTTAAAATAATATTAAAATAAGAAAACACTTTTTTACTCCTAGACCGAAGCTTGACCTTCATGTTTTGCTATGATTTACGTTTTTTAGAACACTCATAAATTGTATAAACTAATCTTTAAATACAAAAAAAAAAAAACTGTGCTTTCCATCTACAATTGTTTGACCCTATTTTTTGTAAAAAAAAATACAAAATATTTTCGAATAGCGATTTGATAGAGAATGTGTGATTAAAAAATAAGGAAAATTTTTGAATTTGCGTGTAATATTATTTTATTGAAGATTGTGTGGTTGAAAATAAGAGAGTAAAAAATATATTTTGAAAATAATGAGTACCAAACAAGGGGCTATATATTTGAAATACGAGTTTGGCATATACTCCATTTCTCGAACAATCCCATACTTGTAATATTCCATTTAGCTTCTTCGTGTAGTTAAAAAATAGATTTTGTAATATTTTGATAAAAAATGATAAAATATTTAAAAGGTTGATAAAAATTTTAGGTCCATAACATATGCGATTAAAATTAATTGTAAATTTTGACTTCAATATTTATCAACATTTTAAGTCACACCAAATAGGGACTTAACAAATTGCCTACTCAGCACAACAAAATATTATTCTTACAACTTGTGTTGGACAAATCTCTCGAATTGAATCGAATCCCGACTTGAATCTAGCACTTCAATTTGGTTCTTTAGGTTAAATACCCAAATGGTAGAATTAAAAAAATTGATGAATTTGGTTCAATTCTCGGTTTTAAACAAAGAAAAGAATAATCGAATAAGAATCGAATTTCTTTTTTTTTTTTTTTCATTTTTCAAATCATTTTAATTTTTTCTAAATAAATTTGTTTATTAACTAATTAAGTGGCCAAGCTCCAACTCTCAAAGGCCAAGTCCAACTTGAGCCCAAAATATGTTTCCTTCAAATTTCACCTCAAGTCCAACTTTTCTTCACAATTCACTTAACACTCACTCATTCTGTCATTTAGATTTAGTTGTTGCCCTGGTTTTCAATCGCTCGTCTCTCACAAGTCATGACTTCATATTTACTCCTCAAGATCCACGTCAACCACACCATCGTATCCTATATTTGTAAGCACTTATACATCATTTTTCATTTTAAAACTCAGTTGTGGGCATATAAAGGCTAATATGGAAAAACATAATTGCTCTTTCTTATTATATAGGTTCTCGAATGAGAAACGAAAAACAACCTAATGAGAGGTTAGAAATATAGACTCATTTTACTGAGGGTCTGTTTGATATGCCCTTTTTTCCCATGTAAAATGGAATTGAAATTTCATTCCCACTTTTACCATGTTTGATAGCCAAAATTTTCTATGGAAAATATTTTCCTCCCACCCCCCGCGTGACCCCTTTTTCCATGTTTTTGATGAATTGGTTTTCCCACCTCTTTGGTGGGAAAATGGTTTCTAGCTTTTTATTTTATTTTTATTTTTATTTTTTTGCAATGAAAACAAATTCTATGGACAGTTGTAAATTTTTTTTTCCCTTTAATGAACAATTTTCATTGGAAACAAAGTCAAACGAACAAAAGATCCAAAATTTCAACATTTTTCAGGTGGAAAATTATACCAATCAACTACAATTAATTGAAAACTCTCAAAAAAAATTTGTAGGCACTTCAATTCACTATAATTCATTTTCTTTCCACCCCAAATTCTACTCTTGCAATCAAACGGACCCTAAGATACTCATGGGACACAAAGTGAAATGTAATTATTGTGGGAGAACATTTAATACTGGTATAATAACGAAACTTTTAGCATGTAGAATCACTTAAAAGCTTGTTATGCATATAAGAGCACCGAGGTTGATTAAAAACAAGCAATATTCACTCGACAAAATAATAATGGTGGTATTATGGTTACGGTGTTTAATAAGGAAGAAAGTAGAAAAGCATTGGTCAGGGGGATTATTATTGATGAATCAGTTTTTTCCTTAGGATGGATATTATTAATTATGGTACATAATCGAACTAGTTTGATTCCATAATTAAATTTGGATCCAACAATTCCACTTACTGAATACTAAGAAATTTTGGTTTGGTTCGATTATCTTTAGAATTGAACGAGACCATGTCCAAGCCTACTTACAAGACAATAGCTTATTATCACCAGCTTGCAATAAATAACACGATTTTATATATTTCTGTAAAAAGAGTGTTGTGTTAGATTTTAAGCATGTATATGAAGCACCTTCGATTGATGAATGAAATACAAAATATGTTGGTTAGTACAGAAGAAACTATTTTGTAAATCGATCAAGAAGTTAATTGTTCACAACCATAGAATACGAGGTTAGTACTCTGTTCTGTTAATGCTGTAACAGAACAGATGGCAATGATCACATTGTGTTGGAATATGTCGCTTGATTCGAAAGGGCAAAAAATCTCTTCCAAGTATTTTCCTCTTATTAATTTTAAGCTTAGCTCAATTTATGGCAACGATCACATTGTTACTGCGATTTGATCTCAAGGAAACTGTTGAAGAAAATAATCGGCAAAGATAAATCGATCATTTTAGCTCCGTACTAATTATTTAATATTCGATGGAGGTAATGAATTTATCCCTATTTGATACAGATTCTTTAAACCTCATTTTTTTTCTCAAACTCATTTTTAACTGCGCATTCTCTTAATAAATAATTTTATTAAATATACGATTATTGTTTCTTTTAAAACCATTACTAGCCCCATTGTTAACTACAAAATTTGCTCATAGTGTTAAACCCTCTAAACGAAGAGCTTATATGTCTTGCTGATAAATGTGTTTTACATGTTTATCCATGCTTATAATCTTAGTAACTTATGACTAATTGAGTGTTTTTTTTACCTAATTAAGTGCAATTATGTACTCTATAAGTGCAATTGGTGTGAAAATGGTGATTTTGAGCTTAATTGGAGATTATTCGGATACTTGGAACGTCATCCAGATTGCAATCAATTAATTGAAAGAAGTATTGGGGCAATTGAATAAAACTCATAAGTTTTAGGAGGCAAATGTGATAATTGGAAAGTCTGGAGACCAAATTGCGAACTTTCGAAACTTGAATCGGATCGAGACTTCATGATTTCGAAATGACGACGAGCAAATTCTAAATATTTCAAGGTGAAGGATCTATGTTATAATTATGGAAGGACGAAGAAGGAATAAAAGAGGAATTTGGGGACCAAAACGGAAACATTAAAAATGAAGGAAGTAAAAAAGAAAAATTGCAACCGCAACCGTTTCGGGGGAGCTGTTTTCCGCAACTTTGCAAACTGTGACCACCTGTGATCCGATCCGACTGGGCTTAGTTAAACTTTTTTTTAAAAGTTATTTTTAGATTTTTTTTCATGAAGAACTCTTGGATCATCTGAGATGCTTTATAAAGACTTTTTCTAGGTCAGAAAAAAGAAGTCCACAATTTTTACAATTAGGCGGCTGTTTGGGACAGATTTTTCAGCCCAAAATAATTCCTTTTTGTACCGTTAAGTTGAAAAGCAGCAGCCCTTTTTGACCACATGTGAGACAGGTGGGACCCAAGTTTGAATAGTTAACGGTAGAAATTACAATTTTTATTGCTCCCAGACATAGCCTAGATATCGACTGAGGGAGAAGAAAATCAAGATCAATGATTCAAGAATGAGGGTTTGAGCCTTGAGTTGGGAAAGAAGAAAGTTTTAGTGCAAGATTATTCTCATCTTGTTTCAAAATCCGGTGATGTATTCTGTTACGAGTTATAATATAGAAGCGACACGTGGCACCATATTTCAGTGGTGAGACTAGTTTATTTAGGCCAGGATATGTTCTCTTAGCCTCCGACATGGATTCCGAGGCCCTGGCTATTGTTCCGAGGCCCTCAAGACAGTTCCTATACCTTCACTACCATCCCAGGCTCAAGCCTCGCGTGGAAGGAGACCACATGGAAAGACATTGCAATGATGAAAGATCCGTGTGAATGATTGACGTGACTTTTGTATAAAGTAAACTCTGTCTTGTCTTGTCAATATAAGAACATTTAATGTTTTGTAAGGCTGTGAGAGTCAACTTGGTGGTTAGGATTTGATGTCTTGGCCGAGGAGATGAGGCCACGTGTAAATTGATCCAAAAGTCATTATTTGACTTGTAACAATATAAATACCCCAACATGTAACACAAAAAGGGTAATGAAAAATCTCATACCAAATATATAGAATACTGAATACTTGGAGCAACATTTCTCTCGTTTCAACAGTGATTCTTACAGCATATTTTCTACTACAAATCGTTCTTCATCTATTGGTTTCTTATACAATCGTGTCACACTTCTTGCCGGAAGCCTGAACGGAAACGTCTCGTGCCTTTGAGCCACTCCCACGCCCATTTTCTGGAGCCATCTTGACCGTCGATCGGCATTAGCGTGTCGGATCAAGCTCACGTGTGCACGAGTGGGTCCGGCATCTGTTGGCAACATTTTTTGGGGTCAACAGATTCCATTGTGTTTCCTTGTTTTTCTTCCATAGCTAAACTCTTCGTCATGACGTACAATGTAGCTTATTGAAACTCTTTAATTTTATTCTCGTTAACTTTATATACATTGATTTTACTTATGAAATTTAATGCTTTGAATTGCTTGGTCAATAATTTAATTATTGTATCAAATCGATAGGTAAATTAAAAATTTAGACTAGATAATAAAATTTGGTAATTTTGATAAAAGAGTAGAGATGCCTTTTATGGTTATTGCGGTTGTTACATGAATTTTTAGATATTTAAATCATTTAATTAAAGCTTCTCCAAATTCACATAGATATATAGTGAATTACCTGGTTAAATATAATCAATTTGAACTCTAAAGAGCTACATCTAGAATAAAAAAAAATTCGACCGAATGCTATAATAAGTAAAGAATCTTGACTAATGAATTAAATGTGATCAATAAATGAAATTGTATGCCCTAATATTATATTTAAAACCCTAATTTGATTATTGTTTGCATGTAGGTGGCATTGAGATAATTAAGATAATCAATCACCCAATATTCTTTTTTCGTCAATTAGGAGTTAGACATAAGAAAATTAGGAATTGAATAATAGTATTTGTGGGAACTATCATTCGGACTCGTAAATCTATTATACTATTTGTTACGATATCGTACACTTACCATATGATTAAATCATTTGTCTATTTGCTTGACCTGAAGACCTTCAGAATAGATCCATCATACAAAATCATCTCATGTACGTTAAAAAAGGAAAGGGATAAGAGATCATTCAAGTCATCTCTGTAGCTGGGAAGAAAGCCTAGAGGGCCTAAGACAGGATAACGAAAATGGTTAATAGTACGAATCATGCTACATTGCCAGGGCCAATGTCAACTGGCCCCCTGTGATAGGTTGGGGGGACACTTGTACAGGGCCACAAGTATCTTTATCCCAATAGTACTTCTGTGCATATACTGATCTCCTAAGTCCTAGCCATGATGGGATTGTATTTAGAGTAGTGCTTGATGTACAATGATTTTGACATCATTGTTGACAACATGCCACATGGCATATTATCATTTGGCAGTTTAAAAAACAACTCATTATTTCAACCAATATTTTTTTGCCACATCCAACATTGTCAACAATGTTGTACAAAAACATTGTACAAATAGCATAATTCTTGAATTTACCATCCTCTATTCTGGATGCAACTTCTAATTCTTAGCTCGTATATTTATGCTTAGAAATTTCCATCTAATCGGAGTAACATAAACCTGCTACAAGACAGGTTGATGAACGTAGAGTTACCAAAAAACAAGGGGTGAACAGGTGCACACAAAGAGATTGAATTAACAGCAATTGAGTCGAACATCAGGTTAAACCATTGTAAAATTTATTACGAATTCAAATAATCTGCTGGTTAAAGGCAACAAAGAAATCTGAGGAATACTTTATTGAACACTGACAGAGAAACTGGAAGGATGAGAACAATGGTCATGCTTCAATCCTTGCGCCAGCATTCATCTGCAAGATCAATCGAGCAACGATTAATCTTGACATCAGATTTCATCCTGTGCATTCAACAGCACTATATAGCCATGGAAATGAGAACACGTAATCTAACCAACATACTTTTATTTTTGAAAATGTTACTAATGATAAAAGCAAAAGGAAAAACTGAAGAAGGATAAAAATATTAGTTTGTTCGAAATGTTCCTCCAGCCACCCTGATTATATTCCAATTAGCTGAAAAAGAGTGTACACCAGAGAAGGGGGTATGCACTAAAGGTTCTATTTATTCCCACTGCAAATGTTGCTTTATTGCCGCTTTGGTTAAAAGGTCATTGTTTCCTAGATTGGGGCATGCATAAATAGAGATATTTACATTAGCCTTGATATTGTTAGAAACAAAGCCCTTGTTTGTCTCCCATTCTTTTAAAAAAAATTTATATACTCATTTTTAACCACACGTTTATAAAATAAAATATTCTATACGTAAACCCAAAACTTGTTCATACTTTTTAACCACACATTCTTCAAAAAATCATTATTTAAAACAATTTTTTCAAAAAAAAAAAAAAAAGGCCGACAAACAGGGGCTAAAGTTTGCACTATATAATGGAAACCATGAATGGAGATTATACATATTACTAAGCATTTCCATTTCCATTTGCATTATTGCATAGGATCATGCTTAATGGAAAGCTTTGTCTTGGCGATTTTACAGGAGATTAAGTGCATCTTTCTGTTACACAATGAGAATCAGATGGAACATAGGGAAAGCAGTCTAATTTTGTTGTATGCTCTTCCAAAATAATGTACAATCCCGAGAAGGCTATGGTTTATAATACCAGTGCATGTTAGTAGGCAGTTGTACAATCTTTGAAACTTTGCAAGAAACACAAATAGGTGAACAACTGTCTTCGATCACAAGATTTCACATGAACAGATTATTATCTTCACCTTCATCCTCTGTAATACCTTACCACAAGTTCCGTATCTTTCTATAATAGTAAACATTTCTATCTTGTACAAAGATAGACAAATTGATGACATCCATGCTATGCCTTTTACTAATCAATTTAGATATAATTCCTCCATCCTTTTGTGATCTTAAACCTATGAAACAAAACTTCTTCTTCCATCTTTCTATGATCTGATCCCTGTATATCAAAACACTCCATATCTTTATGTGACCTTATCCCTATGAAATGAAACTCTTTGATTTTTTAACTAATAAACTTAACTTTGATTATATATACTTCTCTATTCCCTTTTCGGAGGTTTTCTATGAGCAACTTTCTCCTAATACTTGGTTCTAAGATAATTATACAACTTCTGTCTATGACACTTGCTTCACTCTCTTCGCTGCCAGATTAATTTTTCCATTGCACCTCAATGAATTTAACCCATTTGTTTAGCTTACACATGCTTCTACATAGTAAAAAGGTCCAAGGTCTCACAAGAGAGAACGAAAAATCATCAGATTTGACAGATGCATGCCTAAAAATCATCAAAATAACAAGACACGCACTTCTCTTCGCACATTCATAGGACGAGAAATCCAAGACTTCATAAGCAGAATTTAATTGTTTAAACCGTCTATGCAGGTGAATATGCACTAGAAACAAGACAATTTCTTGAACATGGAGTATAATCGCATTCATAGAATAGGAATCAAACTTTAAGGAAAATGAGGCAAGCCCAATTGGCACACACTTAAACTAAACATAAACATATATCTTAACAACGAATTCATTTCTTGAAATTGAAAATATTTAAACATTAATTCATTATCTTAATTAAAATTACATGTATACACTTCACATATATGTGCTAGTAATCCTGACCTTGTACAAACGCCGTGAGGTGCTTGCTGTTTTCTCTTAGTGAGAAGCAGAAGAGGTGGAGTGAGAGTGAGGTTTGGGAGCGTACATCTTGTTGTAGGCAGTTTCACCAACGAGGTAGATACCGAAGGCGACGAGGGCAATTCCAAGGCCCGGGGTGGCGTGACGCCACTGGTTCGTCATCATCGGGTGCTTTCGCCACTCATCCCTTCGCCTGAAGAACTCTCCGGAGGATCCCCAAGGCTTCGCCATTATGACGCTTCTTCTTCTAGGAGTCGTCTTCTCGGGGCCAGTATATGGGCTTCGATGTTTTGATATTGACGTGGTGATTACATGGAATCATATATATTTTTTAAGTTTTTTGTTAAAAAATCAGATGATGATTTAATTTTTAATAATAATAATAAATTAAATTAATCTTCAATCTTCACTTTGCCCATCCCACAAATCCTAATTCATTTTGAAAAATATCCATCTCCCCGTTGCTTCTTTTTTACCTACTTCGATAACTCCTCAAGGTGCTCACTCGGAGACTTATCACGACATAGAGGCGGTGTCTTTCTTTCGTGCGCGACAGTACATTGCCGTTGCGCACGGTACATATCCATTCTTCCTTTTTATTTTTATTTTTAGTTTTGAGCGGTGTGTTGGTTTTGCGATTGCAGTGATGGTGGAGGTATGTGATGCGATGTGTGGTGGTTGGGTGCGGTGGTTGGGTTGGGTGAGGTGGTGATGTATATCGGTGTGAGGTGTGGTGGTTGGGTTCAATGGTGCTGTATTCGATGGTTGGGTGCGGTTGTGTGGTTGGGGCACTGTGTGCGGTGGTTGGGTTGGGTTGGGTGCAGTGGTGATGTGCTGTGGTGGTGTATAGTGCGGTGGTTGGGTATGGCGGTGATGTGATGTGGTGTTGTGTGGTTTGATGGTGGTTGTGCAGTGGTGTTGACAAGTACTAGGGTACGGTGCTGTGTGCGGTGTTGTGTGCAGTGCTGTTGGTGGTGTGGTGTTAGCTCTGGTGGGTGCGTAGTGTGCAATAGAGTTGACAGGTTGTCGTGAGTTGATATGGATAGCTTTCGCGATGGTGTTTGGTGATGTGTGCGGTGCGGTGCGGTGCGGTGCGGTGGTAAGGTGATGGTCACAAATGGTAGTAGTGGTCACAAATTATTTGAACGATTGTGACCAATAAATTGAATATTTTGTAACCTATAAATAATATGTAAGCGAACTTGTGACAAATAAATAATATTTGACCTAAACATTTAAGTCATGGCTTATCAAATTTGTCATTTATGACTGATAAATAAATTATGTCTTATGATTTTTTTGATTTGTGACCAATGAATAGATTGTGACATATAAATTTTTTTATTTGTATATAATTTTTTTGATTTGTGACACAAAAATAATCTGTGGCCAATTAATTCGATAATTTGTGACCAAATAGAATAGAATTGTGACCTTAATATATTTAATTAATTATTTCATAAATAAAATATAATTAATATCTCATTTTTTAAGTTTCAAACTTTGTTTCTTAATTTTGAAATGAACCATACCTAATTTCTTACATATGAAATTTTCCCTTAGTGGAATAGGATTGGGCTCTATATACGATCAACCCATGTTTAAGGAATATGAAATTATGTAGAACTAGATTTTTAAGTTATCATTTCAACAATCAAATTTAAAATTTGTTTATACAAAAACAGATGAGAATTTAATATTATTAAAAATATTATAAAATTAAATTAATATATCCACCCCCACCCTCCCTATATCGAAATTCAATCCATTCTCTCTACCTCCGTTCTCTCTCTCGCACTCCATTATCCATCGACGCCATGACGATGATGCAGTCGACGAGAGTCGTTGCTGCAACCACGATGATGGTGTCGTCGCGCGTTGAACGGTGATGTCGCTTAACGTCATTGTTGTAGTGGCGATAACGTACAAAGCGGTCAAAACTGCTGTAGCAATGGCGATGCAATTGTTAATGTGCTCAAACGCATCAATCATCGCCGATTTTTAGGCGATATAGTTTTTGGGCGTTGGTACCGATTTAGGTATGTGATAGTTTGTCGTCGCTGCGATCATCGTCAATCAGATCTAGTTTTGCAATAGATGGTTGTCTAGTTTTTGGGCGGCGATGGTGGTGCTAATTTTGGGCGACGATGGTAGTGGGCGTGAGCGCCATTGCCGGTGTTGGAAAATGAGGGAAAAATCTGGAGTAATGGGTGTTGGAGTTTTTGGGGATAGTTGGTGGTGGTATTGGCCATGGTGGTGTGGTGAGGCGGCGGTGGTAATGTTCGTGGTGGTTGTGGCGATGACTGATTATTTTGGATCTGATTTTTTTGGTGGTGTTCGAGTGGTGATGGTTGTGATGTTGATTGTGGTGGTGAGGTGGTGGTGATTTTGGTGGTGGCGATGGTGGTCGTGCGATGGTTGTAGGTGGGATGGCGTGCAATGTGGGTGTTTGTGATTAATTATTTGATTGATTGTGCCAAGTAAATAATATGTGACTTGAAAATGTGAGTCGTGACTTACATAATTTGTGATTTGTGACCAATAAATAAATTGTGATCTATAAATGTTTTTGATTTTTGTGACAGATGGATAAATTGTGACCTATAAATTTTTTGATTTGTGATCGAAAAATAATTTGTGATCAATTAATTTAATAACTTGTGACCAAATAATATAGAATCGTGACCTTAATATTTTTAATTAATTATTTCATAAATAAAATTAAATTAATTTTTTATTTTTGAATTTTTAAACCCTATTTCTGAATTTTGAAATTGGTTATACTTAATCTTTTAGATATGAAATTTTCCCTAAATTACGTAGAACCAAATTTTTTAAGTTATTATTTCAAAAATCAGATTTAAAGTTTATCTATACAAAAATCAGATAAGAATTTAATATGATAAATGGTATTATAAAATTAAATTAATATATCCACCCCTTCACCCCGACCCTCCTCACACCAAAATTCAATCCATTCTCTCTCTCTCTCTCCCTCCATTATCCACTGATAGTCGTGATGATGATGCAGTCGCACGAGAGTCGTCGTTGCTCGCTAAGCGACGATGTCGCTTGAAGCTATTGCTATAGTGGCGATGATGCTTGAAGCGGTCATCGTCGATTTTTGGGCAATCTAGTTTTTGGGCGTTGGTGCCAATTTAGGGCTGTGATGGTTTGCGGTCATCGTCGATCGGATCTAGTTTTGCGATCAATGGTTGTCTAGTTTTTGGGTGGAGATGGTGGTGCCATTTTTGGGCGACGATGGTTGTGAGCGTGATCACCATTGTTGGTGGTGGAAAATGAGGGAAAAATCTGGATAATGGGTGTCAGAGCTTTGGGTAGTTGGTGGTTGTTTGCCATGATGGCAGTGCTTGTAGTTGGTGGTGGCGGTGGCAGTGTGGTAAGGTGGTAGTGATGATGTTGGTGGTGGTCGTGGAGGTGATTGATTATTTTGGATCTAATTTTTTGGTGGTGTTTGGGTGGTGATAGTTGTGATGTTGATTGCGGTGGTAAGGTGGTGGTGATTTTGGTGGCAACGATGGTGGTCAGGTGATGGTGCAGTGGTTGAAGATGGGATGGTGTGGGATGTGGGTGTTTGTGACAAGTAAATAATATGTAATCGATAAAGACATATATAATATTGACCTAAAAATTTGAGTTTTGACTTACAAAATTTGTGATTTGTGGTCAATAAATAAAGAGCCATGCAATGTGTATAAAGGTGGGTACATAGGGGTTGACATAATGTGAGTCGGGTGGAGCTCATGCTACAGTATAGTAGGCCCCACTCCACTTACATTATATCAACCCCTATGTTAATGTACACATCTATATATACATAGATTAATCCATAAGTAAATTATGACTTATAAATCTTTTGATTTGTGGCAGATGAATAAATTTTGACCTATAATATTTTTGCTTTGTGATCGAAAAATAATTTGTGACCAAATAGTATAAAATTATGACCTTAATACATTTAATTAATAAAATTTATTTTTAATTAATTATTTTATAAATAGAATTCAATTAATATATGTTTTTTGAAGTTTCAAACATTTTTTCTTAGTTTTGAAATTGGCTATACTTAATTTCTTAGATATGAAATTTTCCCTTTAAGAAATTATGATGAGAACCCATTTGAGAGTGCTTTTGATTTTGCTTATGTTTGTAATTGAAGAGTTTTTTGAGAAAGTTATCTTAGACCAACTTCCTCTAAAAGCTATTTTAGACAAGAAAAATACTTAAGTTCAAAAGTAACTTCTTAATCTTAAAAATATCGATTGATATTTCAAAAGCCAGCCAAACAAATCATTGCAGCTTGTTTGAGAGTAAATTACAATCAATTTAAATTGTAAATATATAAAAATGAGTAGTACAAGTAATTAGTCAATGTAATCATACAAAATGTGTAGATAAAAAGTAATGCACTATAAAGGGATTACTGATGAATCTAGATGGCATTAAGCCCCTGTTTCGTGGCATTAATAGATTTTGATAAAAGTTCATGGAATACGTAGATAAAAAATTATGGATCCCATAAAATGTGTTTTCAATTAATTGTTGATTTTGACTTATATTAAAATTTAGATTTTAATTTTTACCAAACATGGGCTAAATGACATTATACTCTTGTTTGATCCCAAGTTTTTAAAAACTCATTTTCAACCACACAATTTATAAAATCCACATTTTTATCAACTATTCAATCATATATTTCATTAATTTTAATCAAAATCTAGAAAAAAAATTGATTTTTAACCAAACCAAACGAGGGATAAACGAGAAGTATAACCACATTATTCTATCTTTAATTAAGCATATCATATAGTGTCACATAGACCGGTATTATAGCATTATAAGTTCTAAATAACATTATTATTTTCCAAATCATCAATCCCGAGCCAATATTTATGAGATTGTTTCCTTGCTCTAGTGGTTTATAACACTCTGTTCAACGTACTATGTTAGCGGGAAATATCAAAATCCCGCACCCAAACATGGTGAAGGCTCAAAAAGAGGCACAACAGCCACATAATGGTGGCGGCGGCGGCGGCCATTTCTTCGTCATTTCCACCACCACGGCCAACTGCTGAATTGGGGCCCTTGCATCATCATCATCATCCTGAACTGGATTCACATATCAAAAAACATAAAGATCACATAAAATTACTCAACGTTGTTTATCTATTAATTCTAGTGTAACCTGCAATGCATGGAAGAAGCTCCGTCATATACAGGCCTACAATTTGCTTGGTAAAAACTAAAATCTTTCTATTGTCTATTGATCCCATTAAATTGGCTGTACCTAGAGAGGAATGCAAAGGCAAAATATAGTAACTTTACACAATCATTTTCTTCATTGATCCTTAACTTCTGTTCTTTTCCGGAAAAAAGGGCGAAGTTAAGCCTATGGATATAGAAAAGTAATTGTAACAAAATATAAGCAATCAGTTGAAATTCAAAATCCTACTCCTCCATGAAAATCGTCCACTTTTGCGCTGGTGCATTGGGGTGCGTTGTTTAGCCTGTTTATAACACATAAGAAATGTTAAAAAGGCTTCTTTAATGGAGAATATGAACCTGATTCTTGAATACAAAGTTGAAACAAAATGAATAGCCTACCTTTTCCCTTCTGCAAGGTCTGCTTCTATTCCAACACGAAAGCTGACTGCAACAGCCAAGTCCCGAGCTGGATTCATATCCCCTGCAAAGGGGAGGGGGGGGGGTTGCCTTCAATCAATTTTTACTGCTATATTTACTAGAAATTCATGGTGTAAAGTAAAATTGACACGTTAAGAACCAGGATGAAGAATTGGTATTCTCGGGAATGTCAAAACTTCAATTTTTCCATCCAAGAATTCACGAAGTGTTCCATAATATTTTCAAATTCATTAATTAAAAATAACCAATTATAAAATACGGAGTAAATTAAAGCCAACCATGTTTGGAGTAAAGCAGAGTTAAAATTAATTAACTTGTGTAAATATTTAAATTGAGAGTAGGATTGCTAACATGTTATCTCTGCTGAAAGTCGGCGCAAAGCTGCTATTGTGCAGCAAGCTTGGAGAGATTGGGTAGGGACTGATCCTCTTAACAACATCGTTCATTTGGGATTCAGTTCCTTCATTAATCTTTAAAGCTTTGATTTCACGATTTAACTTGTCTTCCCAATGCTGCAAGGGCAAGTCTTTGGAAGTTGATGAATCCATGTTATTTTGATGACATGAGACATCCTGGGGCAGGATTTGATTCCTTTCGGGTTTCAAATGATTCATTGATGCATGAGCACCTTTCTCCATGGCCTGCAACCGTGCAGTTTCCAATCTCTGCTCGCGGATAATGGATTCAATTCTCTGCACCTGATCATTCCCAGTTCCAAACTCAGAGAGTTCCATTTGATGTCCTTCGGACTTGTTAAAGCTTCCCCTTAATACCTTTGATGGCTGCTGACATGTATCAAGGTTCGAATTGGCTCCTACTGCACTTGACCAGATTGAATTGTTCTCCCGCTTCATGGAAATGATAGGGTCCATCTGCTTCTGACAGAAAGAATCGGGTAACAGAATAATTTTAACTCCCACATTGCTTCGTAGAACAATTTCAAACGAGTTCGTGATACTACTAAGATACCCTTCTGCTCTGGTTTTAATATTACCATCTGCAAATGCAATATAAGCAACAAAACCACCTGCATACAGAAGCTGTAAGGCTCGAGAATACCAAACAAACCAACACAATATGCTAATATTATTCCAGTGCAATACACAAAGTGATTCAGTAATTAAACACGGCATGAGTCGGATCAAATCATTTATATGCTGGTTAATATGACTCTCAGTCAGCCATGATTTCCATGATTCGTCCAAAGTAAACAACTGCAAATATAAGTTAGTCATTCCAAGCACCAGTTACGCATCTGAATTCTCATTCTCTAATTCCAATCCCATGATATGATTGCAAAGCATGTGAGCCACTGAAAGATAAATATATAATAAAAGGATTGACATAAACAACTAAAAGCAAACAAGGAAGTATGGTTTAATTTCTGAATTCTATCCTGATTTTCTATAAAAAATCAGCTTACCTTGAACTTCAGATATCGACACGAGCTTTCCATAAGTATGAAGCAGGTTCCTTAAAGTTCTTGAATGGCACTTCTCAATGCATTGCACCCAAATATTAATCAACGTGTTTGAGTTCATGTAACGTGATTTAATTTTCCCACTCATGAAGTCATTATGTCTGATGGCCAATGCGTCATCATTGATTGATTGGCGGTGATCGGGATTGACATTGGCAGCATCAGATCTCTGTTTCTGGGCAGTAACTTCTCTGAATGTATGTATGTGATGCTCCTCATTTGTCTTGAAGCTCTGTCTTTGACTACTCGGCTGAGTTTGATCTGGTGAAGGGACAGAACCTAACTGTAAAAGGGTTGCCGTGAACCATGTTGACTGCTCACTAGAAACTCTCAGATGTTTTTCTGCCTCGGAAAGAAGCATCAGTGCATGCTTCAACTTACCTAATTCTCTTTCAGACACTGAAAAATAGTTCCATGACCATGAAAATTTAATAACTCGAAGACAGGGTAAACCATGTGAATAAATTTTAGACAGACGAGGAAAATTTAGATACAATAAAGCAGGACACAACAGAATATTCTGCTGAAACCTATTTTCAGTTCGATTGAAGGGCAACAGACTACACATATTTGATTGTTTATACGAGAAGACAGAAGTTGCCAGTAGATCTAGCAACCAACAGAATAGTTTAGGGATTTATAATCTAGAATATATAATGATTAGAATTAGCGAATCGCCAAATATACAATTCCCAAAAATTTCTCACATACAATCCGATTTTTCTTCAAACAAGACGAATTGAACCTTCCATTCAAGAAAGAGAGAATCAATCAGACCTAGATGGATAAATGATTTGTAGCATTGTTAATCAAGACATTTTTCGTGGGTGGCAGGCAGAAGTAAATAATAATAAATTATGGAAGAAGTAAGACATAATGAATATGACATGCCTGAGGCGATCTCCAAACATGTAGATCCAACAAGATAACGGGAGATCACATTAATCTCTGGGGAACCAATTGAATGCATGAAGATGAAGGATAAACATATTGAATGGACAAGTAGAAAATCCATAACATCTCGAATCGCTTCTTTATCCGAAAACCAAGTATCACCCTATTAATGGAGTGTCTGTGTTACCATTATCTATCACACCCCTTTAGCCTAGCTCTGCTCCAGAAACTTACTGTGGAATAAACCACATGATAAGAACTTCGCACTGAAAAACAATGAGGCCTACCAACAACCAACTTCTTTCATAGTATAAGATGAACAGTTTAAACCTTTGAGCTTCATCACTAACTTTTCACTAAGACACTTTCTAATGTGATTGACATCATCTTACTACTAGAGATTCAGAGATTAACAGAAATAATTGATCTGGGATAATCTAGTCCCATTTTATCTGACTGTGGGAAAATTCAGAGTGGTCTTGTTAATACGTTAAAGAATTTTTTAACTGTTCTTTCCTATAATTATAACATGTTCCCTCAGCCAAGAAAGTTTTTTCACATTAGATGCACATCATAACTGAGTTGCTAAACCATTAGAGTATTAGGCCAAGAAGAACGTCCATTTTCCTGGCCATATGTAGCTGAATTCTGATTTATCAGATCCATGTAAGGTAGGACAACGGAACCTGTCATAATATGTTTCATACTTTATAGATCTCTTGGATTATTTCCTCATTCAATCATCGTGCAGTCGTGCAAAATAGCAGCCAAGTTTTGGCTGTTACATTATTAAATATACACAACTCCGTCATGACAACTTATCTTTGTTTATGCTAATCTTCGACTTACTTGTCCAAACATTTTCTAGTTAAAGGAGTATAGGTATGTCAGTTGGGAGCACACGATGGGTCTAGATCATGGGAATTATCTCGGTAAAGATGTGTAGTGCAATAATTGTGTCATCTGCCAAAAACCTTTTGGTGCCAATGAGAAGGAGAGACATGAGGCTCGGATGAATTTTTGAATCAGCGATGCGCACAAAAACATAATTTTGGAATAAGATATTATAGAATAAGCTTAAGCAAAAACATTCAGCCAACAAAATCAATCACAACAGCATCAAATGAAATATACCACAAAAGGTCTAACCAAGGGAAAGTCAATAAACTTTAAATATATCATAATGTGTCATGATGAAAAGGATTCATTTTAGCTGCAATCAAAGATGGTCACTTCTATTTGAATTCATTGAATCCTACTCATGCTCTAAATAAGAGTTTTAAAATTTAATCATCTCTCTTCAAACCCCAAAGAGAAAAGACAAAGAACATACACCTGCCTTTTTTTCTTCGCAAGAAATTAACAAAGCACCAGCTTATCTTTGTAAGTTTTCAATTTATCTTTATACTTGGTAATACTTCTATACTGCATATTTTCACTAATGTCCACATGTTGATTTGTCGGGATGAGCTATCTAGGGAAACTTGAACGCAGATCTATTTACCATCATAAAACTCAAAATGGAACCTCCAGAAAGAATGAGTAGAGTGGCACTTACAACAGCTTCCACCAAAGAATGAATTATTGAGCTTGGCATCAATGTTCGGGTAAGTTCCGGCAATAATATCTACAATAAGGGCTGCCAATTGAGACATTAGAACTATTGGATCAACCCCTGAATCCATCAATTCTCTGGCTTGTATCACTGTCTCTGTGCTGTTTGATGACATGGCCAACTCCAGTAGGACCAGTAGTTTCTCATCAGAAACAAAGCCAATCTGCAGAGAACCAAGGATGTTTGTTCAATAAATCAGATTTTTGTTAAAGCAACTGAGTAGATATATTTTTCCTGATATGTGCAGTCTCAGCGGTCCTTTAGTCAGATTAAAAAGTGTATGAAATGCAAACAATTATTAAAACTTATCTGCTAACATTTTGGCAACATGATAATTTTCATTAAACATGTTAATATTAAAAAATCTCATAAGATTTTATAGGCCTACAGATAGAACAGTACAACCACTACAATGAGGCAAGATTAGTAAAGTGAAGATGTAGATTCAAACACAATGATATAAATGAGAGAGGTAATTTTAAACTCACAAGTTCATTTACCAAGGAAGTAGTGACTCTTTTTCCCAACAAACTTAACTGGTCTAACATTGTTTCTGCATCTCGCAGCGAACCATCTGCATTCGAAGCAATCAAATCTAATGCATTATCATCAACATCTAAGTTCTCATCAGTGGCAATCTTCCTCAATCGGGTAATAATGTCACTGCCGCCAATCTTGTTGAAGAGGTGCATCTGACACCTGGAAAATATACTATGGGGAATATTGTCACAATCAGTTGTAACGAGTATGAATACGACATGTGGCAATGGTTTCTCAAGAAATCTAAGAAATTTCAGCCATGTCTTTGAGGGCAGTAAGTGACACTTGTCAATGATAAAAACCTTATACTGCAAAATGGGTGATGAGGAAACCCGTGATAGATTTCTAAAGAGATTTTTGACTCTATCAATTCCCTTTTTATTAGATACGTCAACTTCTTTGAGATCCTTGCTCTTGCCAGATATGAAATCAGCACACTCCCTACAGACACCACAGGGCTTAGTCTCTTCAGTAGCAAGGCAATTCAAAGCAGCAGCAAAAATTCTTGCAGTCGATGTTTTTCCAGTCCCACGGTGACCTTGGAAAAGATGAACAGGGGCAACCCTCCCTTTTGAAATCACACTCATGAGTGACTGAACAACCATATTCTGCCCGAGCAATTCCTCAAAAAACATTGGCCTATATTTCTGGCTAAGGCTTTTGATATTTTCTGGAGAACTTTCCTCAAGCATTTCCTCGTTCAGAGCTACTTGAGCTAACCCTTCTTGACTCCTACAGCTTGTAGACCACCTCCTTCCATCCAACCGACTCATCGCCTCCAAATCAAGCTCTCCAAAATTTGTGGTAAGGTCATTATTACTATTCTCACTTCCCATAGATGATTCTCCTAGGCTGTCAGCGCTAAGCAAAGGAGCAAGACCTTTAGCTGCAGACCTTGAACTCGGTCTCCTCTTATTGGACCCCAAAGATGACCGATGATGTCTTCTTTGAGACAAGGATTGACTTCCGCAAAAAATGCTGCTTCCTTTCCTCCTTAAAGTATCCGAAATAGATGGCGAACCACTGCCATTCCCTCTAAATTTTGGCATCGACGTTTTTGACCAATAACAAGGAATCCCACAGCCCGGTCTCCCTGACAAATCCAAGTGGTCATCCACCTCATCATCTGCATCATTGAAAGATGCCGTGGTAGCATCCCAAGACTCAATGGTACTCGGATTCCTAACACCATATTTATTAAATGCAGGTGTAGTGTGTGAAATAGAATCATCATCTTTTCTTCGACTCTTCAACAACTTGGATGGTGAATGAACCCAATCCTTATTCTGAAGCCTAACAAGCAATGGTGAAATGGCAGGCTCCCTCCTTAAACCATCAGAATTATGAAAATCTTCAGTGTCATCAGACTGATCCACCAAACTTGCCAAATGATCCCTTCCTAAACCCAAATCAGACATACCCTCCACTACATATTTTGCATCTCTACTCGATAAGTTTTGTTTCTTCAAGTTTTCATTATGATGCCTTAAACTGGCTCTAGAATAATTACTTCTATTCGATTTCTTATTTTTGCGCCTAATAGAAGGCCTGGAATTGGTACCTTTGCACTTAAAAGTCGCGGGAGCATATTTGTCACTCAAACAATTGTCGCTCTTGGAATCATTTGCACCGCCATTATGCGCATCAATCGAGCTATCAACATCCATACTCTCCTCCTCCGTCGTCGAAGATGACCTGCCATCCTTAGCATTCTCAACATCATCCTCACCAATCTGCCTACTTCTTTCGCTTTCAGATTTTTGAATCCTCCAATTATACAGAAATACTTTTCTCTCTTTTTTTACGACATTCACATTGCCATTATTGTTGGCACTACTGCTATCAATACAATTATTACCATTTTCAACTTGCAGAGGGAGTTGAAACAGTTGTTGAGAGGATGAACGAATGACATTGTCATCAATTGAGTGGCGGCCGCCATTGTTGTGATGGTGAAAATGGTGGTTCTTGGCAAGGGATCTCGCTGAATTATGTGGGGACCGCCATGAGGAGGTGGTCCCGGGGTCCCTTAACACGCGGGCCGCCTTCCGAATTTGCGTCAGTTCTTTCTTCAAATGCAGGGTTCTAGGATCAATTGCACCACCGCCACCATTCACCGTTCCGCCTGCGCCGCGCATTTCTAACAACAAAAATCTTATAGCACCTCACTGGGTCAGACAAAACCCACCTCAGCAACAAAACAGGAATTCGACCCAATTTAGTCCCACGGTGGCCAAAACTTGTCTGTGTGGAAAAATGAAGATTGGGTAATGTTGAAGAAATGGTGAGTATACTGTAAGATCTGTAAGATTTTTTTCCTCAATCAAACTTATTTCAACGTTCTTAAATACGCTGGGTGAAAGTAAGAATGTACAGCTAATAATAATATACTGTAACTAATAGTAGTGACAACAGGGTTCCTCTTTCAAGAATCATGAAGGAAATTCTTTCCATTTTTATATGAAGGAAAATTGGGAGAAGGGAGTGAAAAATGATTCCTTTTTTCCGCTAAAATCGAAGAAATGAAGTAAAATGGATGGAAGAGTGAAAATCCGGCTATGGAAGAAATGGTTTTGAGAGTCCCAAGATTCTCTTTTAATGAGTGGGCATTTGTCTGAGATTTACTTCTTATTTCGTCTCATTGTCTACTCTTTCTTACACGTTTTGTTATTACAGCAAATCCATGCAAGCACTGAATTGCTGGTACTATAAGGTGAGATTTTTTCAAATTTGTTTTTTATTTTTTTCACTGCTACCTTTTCATTTAGGTTTTCGATTCCAATAAAAATAAATAAATAAATAACATTCTAAGAGAACAAAGTAAAATTTAATATAATTTTTTTGAAGTGCTCGACTGGACTGGTACAAAGTATCGAAGATATGACATATACAGATATAATTTTATGTCTTGCTTTGATTTTGATCTTGATTTTATTACGGTAGGTAATTAGAAATTTAGAATTATTTCCTCTTCTATTCTTTATTTCTCTCTATGACTCTATATATATTTCCTTTTTTTATGAGGGTTTGTTTTCTTTTTCTTTTTGTTCACAGTTTCCATTTTTGTAATTAAATAAGATTTATAAGAAAAAGGAAAAATATGATTGACACATAGATTTGTTCATATACTTCCTTCCTAAGATAATTTGTTCCAAAGTTATCGTATCTTCTCGATTTACAAGATCGTGTCAATTAACGTTAGGGGGAGAGAGGGGGGGGGGGGGGTTTGTGTGTTTGGCCTTGATTATTGTGTAAAAGAGAGTGTACATGTGTGTGGGCCAAAACTTGAAAGAGAAATATGAAAAAAGATAAGAGGATAATAATTATTTTGTTTATTATATTTTCAATAATGTTATTAGTTGATTTACTAAAACTTTGTTAAATTTATAATCTTTATTGCAAATTTTTATTTGCATGGTATTCGATAATTATGGATTGTTGGTAAATATAACATTGAGTCATTGAGATAACTTATATTTTAATTATTAACATATGCTGTATGTATTGATAAATAAAGTGTTCTGGAAACGAATAATTTGATCAACATGCTAATCAGTCATTGACAAGTCTTCCTCGTTCGGTTGAACTTGTCGATTCTCATATGTTCACAAAGTAAAACGGGAGGGTGGGGAGGTGAATGTTGATTGTGGACAACAATGGACATGCCATGATCCAAAACACCTTTCGGGTGGATAAAATTGAGTCGCATTCCTTTGTAATGATATGTCTAATAATTATGGTTGGATTGAGAATTTGAGATAGCTAAGAAAGAGTTTCAAGGATGAAGACAAGTGTTCAAAATTGACTCCATAAGTGTCTCTTTCATCCTTTTTTAATGGCTTAAAACTTTTAAATATAGTGATAAATATAATATTAAAGTTACATAAAAGATCCAAATTTAAGTTCCACTCTCATTTTGGGACAGAGTCAAGATTTTCATGTAGGTGATGGAAAATATTAAAAAGGCATATAATAGATGGTATAATCAGTTTTGCAACAATCATTACATCCCGCAACTTATTGTAGTATGATATGTCATCCGAGTGCTAAGTGCTTAGGAGATTAGTCATGTATATAAGGTAATTATATTCTTAATAATAAAATTTTTTATTTGTTGTACCATCTTTTAATTGCGCCTAGGGTTTTTATCTTTGCTCATTATAACGCTTATGCCCCTAGCATTTTTTATGTTATTTTTATCCTCAAAACTTTTCATTATTTAGGGTGTGTTTGTGCCACATTATTTTGGAAGAATGTATTCTGGAATAGTAGATTGATGGAGAATTTGTGGTTGAAAAAGAAAGAAAAGTTATTGATGTGATGGAAAATATTATTTTATTTAAGAATGTGTGGTTGAAAATGAGTAGAAGAATGGAAATGAAAATTTTAATGTGTACCAAACGAGAGCTTAACATATTTTATATTTGATAATAGTTTTATGTCTAAATGTTTGTTGAAATAGTGTAAAACAACTTAATTTTTCATCATATTTAAAAAAATAAATAAAAAGTGCAAAAAATATTTTTTCCTCACTTCAAAGCATGAAAAATAAAATATTTTTGATATAAATTATCATCAAAGACGAGCCGTACTAATTAATGAAAGATTGAAGATAAGAATTCGGCAAAAAAAGTTAAGAACATAATTGTGACAATGAGCAAAGATTGAAGAGATTAACTGCAATTAAATATGGTTTGTCAAATAAAAATTGTGGTGGCAATATAACTACCCATGTATGTATTATGTATATATTAAAAAATTATTAAAATTTATTTTCAAATTAATATTAAATAATTTCTCTAGTCACCCATAAAAAATTGAAAATGCTACTATACCTTCAAGAATACATGTTAAAAAATAAATGTGTCGTATGTCTCTTATATTAAATTCTTAGACAAGGTAGTTAACAATTACATATTCAATAAAAAAAACCTTAAAATGATTAACTCTTTCCATTCATGAATGCCATGTCCAATTGTCCACGACAAGTTGTCCATAGATTCGTATTTTTGGTAGGACGTTATTATTATTATTATTATTATTATTATTATTATTATTATTATTATTATTGGGTGGTAGAAAGGTTTAACAGTTAGACAATATCTTTTTCAATTTCATAGAAGGAAGACGACCGAATCCAAAAAAGAAAGAAAAAAAGTAAGGGAAAAATATATAATTTCCCCACTCAAAATTATTTTCTTCCCTTATTTCCTCAAAACCATTCATATGCATGTACAATAATTTTTTTTATTGTTTCATCTTTCTTCTCCAACACTCAGACGACGACTAAGGTCCTTCTATCTCTTTGCAGAAAAAAGTACATCATTTTGTTTGAAGTTACAGGTGAATTTAGCAATTTAAATGGAGCACGCAAATTTGGTAATCAAGTTATTATATATTTTGCCTTTTCCAAATAGTTTCAGGACTTTTTTCGACATATGCATAATTTTATATTTGATGTATATTCATATATTATTTGCTTTCATGCAGAGCTGTATTTTGAAGGTGAATAGTCGTTGTGATGCATGTAAAAGGAAGACGTTGAAAATATTGAACTCCATTTGCGGTAATCAATTACAATCTTTATAATATTTTCATAAAGGCGTGACCTATGACCCTCTTTATATATTTTTTTAATCGTAAACATGATTTTCTTTAATTATATCGTGTTTGTTTATAAACTTTGGCAAGGGGTGTATTCCGTGACATTCAATGCTGAAGAAGGGGTAGCAAAAATAGTGGGTGAAGTAGATCTGAATCTACTTCTTGCAGCCTTGGCAAGAACTGGATAACATGCAGAACTTGTATGGGCCAAACTCGACCATCCAAGAATAGATAGAGGTTATTATAATGACCATGACTATCATGGTGAGCCCTATAGGCATCATCAAAGGGCATTATCGGAATATTCCTCTTACAACCCAAACTACTATTATGATGCTACTCCACTTCCCTATGATGAAGATCAATCCATGAGTTTTTGCACTATAACGTGACTAAGGTTACAAATAGATTTTCTAGGGATGTTTTGCATTTCACTTTCTGATACTTACTGGATTGTCAAAATGGGCTTTATGTTATGTGCATTGCCAATGTTTAAAGAATAGTTGAGATATAGATTTTCTTATTTATGATATGTATTGCTACAAGTTTTTCTGTCTCGGAAAGAAGCATCAGTGTGTGCTTCAACTTACCTAATTCTCTTTCAGACACTGAAAAAATAGATCCATGACCATGAAAATTACTATGTAAATAACTCAAAGACAGGGTAAACCATGTGAATAAATTTTAGACAGACGAGGAAAATTTAGATACAATAAAGCAGGACACACCAGAATATTCTGCTGAAGCCTATTTTCAGTTCGATTGAAGGGCAACATACTACACATTGATTATTTATATGAGGAGACAGAAGTTGCCAGTAGATCTAGCAACCAACAGAATGGTTTAGGGATTTATAATCTAGAATATATAATGATTAGAATTAGTGAATAGCCAAATATACAATTCCCAAAAATTTCTCACATACAATCCGATTTTTCTTCAAACAAGACGAATTGACCCTTACCTTCCATTCAAGAAAGAGAGAATCTATCAGACCTAGATGGATAAATGATTTGTAGCATTGTTAATCAAGACATTTTTGACACAATTTTTTTTTGTATTTACCATTTTCTTTTGGATCTGGTGGGTTATTTCTCAGGCATAATGTGTAGTGTTATTATCCAAATGGACATAAAACTATGTAGTAATTTGTTTGTCCCCTTTACCTAAAGTGGACTTTGTTAAAATGCATTGACAATAAAACATTTCTGTGGAGAATGTCGTAAATACGTTCTTAGGTTGGAAATGACGTATACAAAGAATGAATTATGTCAAGAATCGACTGCGCAATCGAATGAATGATAAATGGTTAAATGATAGCTTGATTATGTATATTGAGAAGGATGTATTCGACACGATTGACGATGATATAGTTATACAATGTTATCAAAGTATGAGAACTCAAAATGAATGCTTGTAATAATGTATGATTTTGCTAAATTAAAGATTAGTACTTTCTTTTATACGTTTCTTGATTTTTTTGTTAATAACGTATCAAAAAAATAAAAAAATTCGGGCAACCCCCGTAGCCCCCCACCCCTTCACCTCTGGGACCCCCTAGTCTGACGGGCTGGCTCCGCCCTGTCAGGGGGTGTACACCC
Organism: Fraxinus americana; assembly: GCA_035079005.1. NCBI lineage: Eukaryota > Viridiplantae > Streptophyta > Magnoliopsida > Lamiales > Oleaceae > Fraxinus > Fraxinus americana. Next base: position 4,935,534 of record CM068714.1, on the reverse strand, counting down.
CGATGTACATTGTGATGTACAAGTAGCAAAACCCATAATTGATATGATATTGACTCATTTTAAGGGAAGGCTTTTTCAATTATTATTATTATTATTATTTTTTTCATTGCTACCTTTTTATTTAGGTTTTTGATTCCAATAAAAATAAATAAATAAATAAATAACATTCTAAGAGAATAAAGTAAAATCTAATATAATTTTTTTCAAGTGCTCGACTGGATTAGTAAGTATCGAAGATATGACATATACAGATATTAACAAATCATAGTAAAGAAAATTGTAATAAGTTATAACCAACTTGCATTGCTCAAAATAATAATAATAATAAATGGTTTTTTTGTTTTTTTTTAATAGTTGTATGTGCTTTCACCAAGTTTCAAACAAAAGGGTCACAGGTCAGGCATGGAGTGATTGACTGCATTTTACGTCTTGTTTTTATTTATTTGATTATTTTTATTATGGTAGGCAATTAGAAATTTAGAATTATTTCATCTTCTATTCTTTATGTCTTCCTTTTTTTTTTTTTTTATGAGGGTTTGTTTTCATTTTCATTTTCTTTTTGTTCACAGTTTCCATTTTTGTAATTAAATAAGATTTAGAAGAAAAAGGAAAAATATGATTGACACATAGATTTGTTCATATATTTCCTAAGATAATTTGTTCCAAAGTTATAGTATCTTCTCGATTTACAAGATCGTGTGATTTAATATATACGTATAATTCAACCCTATTTTTAAGTTTGGAGCACCAAATTTGCTGCTCTTAATAAATTGACATTATTTCTTGAATCGTTTTTACTAAAGTTTCCTGTTAAAATAAATAAATTCTCTAAATTTTAATTTTACTATAATCATATCATAATTTACTTCAATTTTCTATCTTTATACAACATTTTTTAACATTAACGGTTTCAAAGGATGAATAGACAAGATAGTAGCAACTTTTTCCGAACTTTGAGAATTACAACGTTTGTTAAGATATTTTAATATCATTGAACATGATTAAAAAGAAATGAAAAACGAGGAACTCGTGAATGTAATAATATTTTTTCTTATTCTATTCAAGATATCGAAATTGTTCTCCTACCTATAATGAGCAAGATAAGACTGTCTACTTCCTGATGTGGTAGAAGAATTTTACTTACGGTTCTCTCCAAATGTGAGAACCGTAAGTAAGATAAAAATTCCAACTATGTAGAAGAACATTTCTGTTCAAGATATAAGGAACCCCTATTCACTACTCCAAAACCATGTTTTTGCATATCTAATTAGGTCTTAATTGTATGAATTTCACGTCAGACATGGATGACTTAGAGTTAATTGCCCCAATAATCACAAAATTTAGGTTGTTGTCTTCGATTGCTCATTGCATGACTTTAAGATGTTGAGTTTTGATTACTAAACTTTTCAAAGTGTCAAACATTACTCATTGGAATCACTTTCGTTCATTTCGATTCTCTAACCAAATATCGGACCGGCAAACGAATTTCACGGCGGCGCTCCATCATCGTTAGATGTCCAATCATGGAAGAGAGAAATTAACAACCAAGACTTCTTTGATTACTCACTATACTTTAAGCTGGTTGAGTTTTGACTACTAAACTTTTTGAAGTGACGCCGATATGATATGGAAACATGAGTTTTGTTTATTTTCTATTGTTTGCTGTTTTGTTTTTATGTGTTTAGAAAATTCTTTTCAAGCTGAACACTTTATTGAATAATTTCGCCGATGAAATAATTTTCGAAATCTAGATTCATTAATGATGTTTAGCCCGTAAAAAACTTTCGAAATATATATTCAACCTGTAAAAAAACTTTGTAGACACATAATAACACAACATTTAACACAGAAAATAAACGAAACCCATGTTTCGATATCATCTCGACGTCACTTTGAGAAGTTTAGTGGCCAAAACTTGATCAACTTAAAGTATGGTGAGCTATCAAATACACTTGCCAAAGTTTAGTGAGCTATCATTTATTACATTAGAGACGCAAAGTGGAAATGATTCCAATAAGTAATGTCCGATACTTTGCAAAAAAAATTGAGCCCATTACCCAGAAGTCCAATCCAATTCAATTAAAACCAAACCCAATTACCCAATTATCATTAGGGAAGATTACATAAATCATGCTTTTATTTTTACCTATTTCAAAAATCCCAAAACATGTTTCAAATTTCAAAATTCAGGTTTTTTTAAAATTTTTAATTATAAAATAATAATTACTAAATTAATTTATTATTAATATTTAATTCTACTATAAAATAATTAACCTACCCCCACCTCCACCACCCCTACACCTCCGGGGATATTCCGGCGACCTTTCCGATCACCACTCTTCTCCGGCGACTTCTCAGGCGAGTATGTTAAGGTCACAAATCTATACAATTTGGTCACAATTCGAAATTTTTTAGGTCACAATTCAAAATTTTCATAGGTCACAATTTGTTCATCGGTCACAACTTAAAAATTTAAAAGTCACAATAATTTCATCGGTCACAAACATCAATTTATTGGTCACAAATTAGTAATTTTTAGGTCACACAGCTTGCACTCGTCACAGTTTATTGAATTCATTGGTCACAAATTGTTTATTGGTCACAATCACAAAATTTATATTGTTCATCGATCACAAATTAAAAATTTAAAAGTCACAATTGTTCATCGGTCACGAATCACAAAATTTATAAGTTACACAACTTATTTTATGGTCACAGAACATTAAATTATAGGTCACATATTACTTTTATTGGTCACAAATTAATAAATTTGTGGGTCACAGAATCAAATTTTTTATGTGTCAACTATTTTACGGTCACAATTCAAAAATATTAGAGGTCACAATTTGTTTATCGGTCACAAATTAAAATTTTAAAAGTCACAATCAACCAAATAATATGTGACCACCAACAACACTTGTGACTACAACCTCACCACTGCCACCAACAGCACCACTGCCACCGTCCGTCAGAACCACCACCACCACCACCTTAAACAAATCAATACATCCCAAAAAACACCACCACGTTGTCGCACCAATCCACCACCACCTCAGGAGACCCGTCGCCACCAACATCTCAACACCACCAAAAATACCCACAGCCTCCACTACATCTAACATAACTCCCGCCTCCAACATAGTCACTGTCACCCAAACACCACCACCACAACCTCACCAGATCCAATCACAACCAAACACCACCAAAACCACCGCCACTAGAAGAAGCACCAAGGTCAAAAAACCAGACCACAATCATCGCCACCTGCACCACCAAACCAAAAAAACCACCACAGCGCCGTCCACTAGCCACAACACCCGCAGGTCCACCTGCACCACCGCCCAAAAAAAAACCCTAAAAAGCCACCATCATCCTCAATACCTTACCATAACAACCAGCAGTACAACCACCACCATCTCACCGCCACTACTACATCACCCCAAAGCCACCAAAACATGGAAACTACTATCACCCATCCAATAATTTAAAAAAACAAGCACCATCACCGCGATTTGCGTTATTGCAGTCAGGATCTATTCCATCACCACCGCGATTTGCGCCGCTGCAACCGCAATTTGTAGAACCTTAGTTGGCGTTCAAAGTGAAGGGATGGCCTTGGGCCACTACAGACACGATTGCAGCAAGAGGCGGCGCGGTGGTGGTCGTGGTGGGGAGAGAGAGAGAGAGAGGGGAGAGAGAGACGGTGAGAGAGAGATGGGAGAGAATGAAATGGTTAGGGTTTGTGGTGTATATGAATTAATTTATAATAATATTATTAATATATTGATTTATAATAAACATTAAATAAAAAATTAAAACCTGATTTTAGAAAAATTAAACTTCAAATCTGATTAATGAAATGTAAATTTTAAAAACATGGCTAGGTGTAATTTCCTCTTATCATTATATCACACTCATTCACACCAATCACACCACAAAATCAATTCGAAATCTTCATTACCTATTTTCAGCGTCATATTTCTTCTTGTTCCAGAAGGCCAGAATTCAAAGATCGTTCCTTCATTCTACAACAAGGTCATTAATTATATTTGAAGTATTAAATTCCTGCTAATGCTTATTTATTTGAAACCATTATTTTCTTAATTTCTATGATTAAAACATATTGTCAATCTTATTTTAGATTGGGCAGAGTCGGCCGACGCCAAGTTTCTCCGCCAATTTCTGCCGTCTTCCAGCAGTGGTTCAGGCCTGATTTTTTTCTTGCTGGTTTGTTTCTTGGTTTGGGCGGCGTTCCACAGCGGTTCCCAATCCCAGGTGAGTTGAAATTTTTTTCTTGCTGGTTGCCTGGTTTTGTTTTGCCTCTTTTGTGTTGAATTGATACTATAATGGTCAATAGAAATAGGGTCCCGTGGACCTGTGGTGTACTGGTGTTAAGGTGTTTTGTTTATAGTGGCTGCTGTGGACCTGTGGGCTGTGGTGAGGCTCAAATCTATTTAATATGCTAATAAATTGGATAGTATGATTAGTATCAAATATCACAGTCTTTAAATTCTATAAATGGTTGGTTTAATTTATAAATATTACGTTTTTAGTAAAAGCAAATTAAAAATCCTAGTACTTTGTACTAAACAAAATGAACACACCATTGATCAAAAGCCAATCATTTTGAATGCAAAATGAAACTGTAAAAGCAAAAAAGTCATCCATCAAAAGCAATAAATGGACCCCAAAAACAAAAAAAACACAGTGAGATCCTTATCAAAGGAATCAAACAAAAGACTCCTTAAAACAATTTTCTTGGCAACAAAAAATCCTGGATCCGTCCCAGTCTTAAAGTGTAATGAGCAATCGAAGACGACAACCTAAATTTAGTGATTATTGTGACAATTAACTATATGACTTGATAATGTTCAGTTGTAATATTTTCTTTTGAATTGATCGTCAAAATGATAATCATGGATTGTTGAATATAACATTGAGTCATTGAGATAACTTATATTTTAATTATTAACATATGCTATATGTATTGATAAATAAAGTGTTCTGAAAACGAATAATTTGATCAATATGCTAATCAGTCATCGACAAGTCTCCCTCGTTCGGTCGAACTTGTCGATTCTCATCTGTTCACAAAGTAAAAGGAGTGGGGGGTGAATGTTGATTGTGGACAACAATGGACATGCCATGATCCAAAACACCTTTCGGGTGGATAAAATTGAGTCGCATTCCTTTGTAATGATATGTCTAATAATTAAGGTTGGATTGAGGATTTGAGATAGCTAAGAAAGAGTTTCAAGGATGAAGACAGTGTTCAGAATTGACTCCACGAGTGTCTCTTTCATCCTTTTTTAATGGCTTAAAACTTTTAGATATATATATATACTGATTTTCTAAATACCGGTGTTTATCATAACGGGTGACATGTCACATTATAATTGATGGTATAATCAGTTTTGTAACCAATCATTATATCCCACAACTTATTGTAGTATGACATGTCATCCGAGTGCTAAGTGCTTAGGAGATCAGTCATGTATATAAGGTAATTATATACTCACCAAATTTTTTATTTGTTGTACCATCTTTTAATTGCGCTTAGGGTTTTTATCTTTGCTCATTATAACGCTTATGCCCCTAACGTTTTTATGTTATTTTTATCCTCAAACTTTTCATTATTTAACATATTTTATATTTGATAATAGTTTTATGTCTAAATGTTTGTTGAAATAGTGTAAAACAACTTATTTTTTCATCATATTTAAAAAAATAAATAAAAAGTGCAAAAAATATTTTTTCCTCACTTTGAAGCATGAAAAATAAAATATTTTTGATATAAATTATCATCAAAGACGAGCCGTACTAATTAATAAAAGATTGAAGATAGAATTCGGCAAAAAAGTTAAGAACATAATTGTGACAATGAGCAAAGATAGAAAAGATTAATTGCAAATATGGTTTGTCAAATAAAAATTGTGGTAGCAATATAACTACCCATGTATGTATTATGTATATATTAAAAAATTATTAAAATTTATTTTCAAATTAATATTAAATATTGACCCATAAAAAATTGAAAATGCTACTATACCTTCAAGAATGGGTTAATTTCATAAACGGTCACTGAGGTTATGTCAAAATTACAAAACAGTCACTGAAATTTAAAACTTGCACTAACGGTCATTGAAGTATCATCTGATTTCAGTAAAGGTCACTGAAGGAACTTTTACATTTTAATTGGAATATAATGGACTAAAATAGCTGAAACTTGAACCTTGAGGACCTAAACTACCCCACCCAATTCATCCCCTTCCCTATTGTCTTCTCCAATTCCAGGCAAACACAGACCACCAGTGACAGCCACCAACGAAGCATTCGTGTTCCACCGAGAGCCTAAATCAGATAACCCGACTTCTTAGTCATCTATCGCAGTATACTTTTTCCATTATTTCCTTTACATCGAGATGGCAGTGTCTTCTATCAAAGCTTGGTTCATTAAAATCGATTTTTTCTGAAATCTAGGATTCCTCGCACTGGGCCGACAACCCTTTACTGGGTACCCTCTTCCTCTCGACTCTCTACCATGTCGAAATCCTGTGCAATCAGTGTTCTGACCCTTCATTTACTGTCGGGAAATTCCTCCAGCAATCGGACCTCGACATGGCCTCTGGTTGGCTTTCGAAGTAAACCAGCGATCTTGAGCTCCTCTCCGCTCTAGGGTCCCCCATCAGTCTACTGCCATTGTTCTCTCTCACCCCAGTGCCAATGGCCCAAAAGAGGACCTCTGTTTTTTAGTCAAGGACCTCTTTACAAAGCTTCAGATCGGAGGTCTTGAGTTCAAGCGCAAGACATTGGATTCATTAATTCAGCTCTTTTTTTAGGATGAAATTTTTGGGAGTGTTGTTGCTAAAGAATTGAATTTGAACCGCTTGATTCACTTACTCGATCCCATTTATTCGGATTCTGTGAGAGATCTGGCTGTTGTAGCAGTGTCGATGCTTGATCCAGTAATGATGTTTGGGGTTTTATTGTCAAATTTGCGATTTAGACCTCAAGGTTCAAACTTTAGATATTTTGGTCCATTTAGTTCCAATTAAAATGAAAAAGGTTCTTCAGTGACCATTACTAAAATCGGATGATACTTCAATGACCGTTAGTACAAGTTTTAAATTTCAGTGATCGTTTTATAATTTTGACGTAACTTCAATGACCATTTGTGAAATTAACCCCTTCAAGAATACATGTTAAAAACTAAATGTAAATAATAAATGTGTTGTATATCTCTTATATTAAATTCTTAGATTAGGTAGTTAACAATTACATATTCAATAAAAAAACCTTAAAATTATTAACTCTTTCCATTCATGAATGCCATGTCCAATTGTCCATGACAAGTTGTCCATAGATTCGTATTTTTGGTAGACATTATTATTATTATTATTATTAATGGGTGGTAGAAAGGTTTAACAATTAGACAATATCTTTTTCGATTTCATAGAAGTAAGACGACTGGATCCAAAAAAGAAAGGGAAAAATATATAATTTCCCCACTCAAAATTATTTTCTTCCCTTATTTCCTCAAAACTTGTCAATCTCAAAACCATACATATGCATGTACAATAAATTTTTTTGATTGTTTCATCTTTCTTCTTCAACACTCAGACGACGACTAAGGTCCTTCTATCTCTTTGTAGAAAAAAGTACATCATTTTGTTCGAAGTTACCAGTGAATTTAGCAATTTAAATGGAGCACGCAAATTTGGTAATCAAGTTCTATTATATATTTTGCTTTTTTCCAAATAATTTCAGTACTTTTTTCTACGTATGCATAATTTTATATTTGATGTATATTCATATATTATTTGCTTCATGCAGAGCTGTATTTTGAAGGTGAATAGTCGTTGCGATGCATGTAAGAGGAAGACGTTGGAAATATTGAACTCCATTTGCGGTAATCAATTACAATCTTATTATAATATTTTAAAAATGGCGCGACCTACGACTCTCTTTATATATTTTTTATCGTAAACATGATTTTCTTTAATTATATCGTGTTTGTTTATAAACTTTGGCAAGGGGTGTATTCCGTGACATTCAATGCTGAAGAAGGGGTAGCAAAAATAGTGGGTGAAGTAGATCCGAATCTACTTCTTGCAGCCTTGGCAAGAACTGGACAACATGCAGAACTTGTATGGGCCAAACTCGACCATCCAAGAATAGATAGAGGTTATTATAATGACCATGACTATCATGGTGAACCCTATAGGCATCATCAAAGGGCATTGCCGGAATATTCCTCTTACAACCCAAACTACTATTATGATGCTACTCCACTTCCCTATGATGAAGATCAATCCATGAGTTTTTGCACTATAATGTGACTAAGGTTACAAATAGATTTTCTTGGGATGTTTTGCATTTCATTTTCTGATACTTACTGGATTGCCAAAATGGGCTTTATGTTATGTGCATTGCCTAGGTTTAAAGAATAGTTGAGATATAGTTTTTCTTATTTATGATATGTATTGCTACAAGTTTTTCTGCCTCGGAAAGAAGCATCAGTGCGTGCTTCAACTTACCTAATTCTCTTTCAGACACTGAAAAATAGATCCATGACCATGAAAATTTACTATGTAAATAACTCGAAGACAGGGTAAACCATGTGAATAAATTTTAGACAGACGAGGAAAATTTAGATACAATAAAGCAGGACACAACAGAATATTCTGCTGAAGCCTATTTTCAGTTCGATTGAAGGGCAACATACTACACATTGATTATTTATACGAGGAGACAGAAGTTGTCAGGAGATGTAGCAACCAACAGAATGGTTTAGGGATTTATAATCTAGAATATATAATGATTAGAATTAGTGAATAGCCAAATATATAATCCGATTTTTCTTCAAACACGACGAATTGACCCTTACCTTCCATTCAAGAAAGAGAGAATCAATCAGACCTAGATGGATAAATGATTTGTAGCATTGTTAATCAAGACATTTTTCGAGGGTGGCATGCAGAAGTAAATAATAATAAATTATGGAAAAAGTAAGACATAATGAATATGACATGCCTGAGGCGATCTCCAAACATGTTGATCCAACAAGATAACGGGAGATCACATTAACCTCTGGGGAACCAATTGAATGCATGAAGATGAAGGATAAACATATTGAATGGACAAGTAGAAAATCCATAACATCTCGAATCGCTTCTTTATCCGAAAACCAAGTATCACCCTATTACTGTGGAAACTTACTGTGGAATAAACCACATGATAAGAACTTACTGTGGAATAAACCACATGATAAGAACTTTGCAGTGAAAAACAATGAGGCCTACCAACAACCAACTTGTTGCATAGTATAAGATGAACAGTTTAAACCTTCGAGCTTCATCACTAACTTTTCACTAAGACACTTTCTAATGTGATTGACATCATCTTACTACTGGAGATTCAGAGATTAACAGAAATAATTGATCTGGGATAATCTAGTCCCATTTTATCTGACTTATGGGGAAATTCAGAGTGGTCTTGTTAATACGTAAAAGAATTTTTTAACTGTTCTTTCCTATAATTATAACAGTTCCCTCAGCCAAGAAAGTTTGTTCACATTAAATGCACATCATAACTGAGTTGCTAAACCATTAGAGTATTAGGCCAAGAAGAACGTCCATTTTCCTGGCCATATGTAGCAGAATTCTGATTTCATGACCAAGATGTGGCAAGATTTATCAGATCCATGTAAGGTAAGGCAACGGAACCGGTCATAATATGTTTTGTACTTTATAGATCTCTTGGATTATTTCCTCATTCAATCATCGTGCAGTCGTGCAAAATAGCAGCCAAGTTTTGACTGTTACATTATTAAATATACACAACTCCGTCATGACAACTTATCTTTGTTTATGCTAATCTTCGAATTACTCGTCCAAACACTTTCTAGGTAAAGGAGTACAGGCATGTCAGTTGGGAGCACACGATGGGTCTAGATCATGCGAATTATCTCGGTAAAGTTGTGTACTGCAATAATTGTATCATCTGCCAAAAACCTTTTGGTGCCAATGAGGAGGAGAGACACGAGGCTCGGATGAATTTTTGAATCAGCGATGCGCACAAAAACATAATTTTGGAATAAGATATTATAGAATAAGCTTAAGCAAAAACATTCAGCCAACAAAATCAATCACAACAGCATCAAATGAAATATACCACAAAAGGTCTAACCAAGGGAAAGTCAATAAACTTTAAATATATCATATGTGTCATGATGAAAAGGATTCATTTTAGCTGCAATCAAAGATGGTCACTTCTATTTGAATTCATTGAATCCTACTCATGCTCTAAATAAGAGAGTTAAAATTTAATCATCTCTCTTCTAACCCCAAAGAGAAAAGACAAAGAACATACACCTGCCTTTTTTTTCTTCGCAAGAAATTAACAAAGCACCAGCTTATCTTTGTAAGTATTCAATTTATCTTTATACCTGGTAATACTTCTATACTGCATATTTTCACTAATGTCCACATGTTGATTTGTCGGGATGAGCTATCTAGGGAAACTTGAATGCAGATCTATTTACCACCATAAAACTCAAAATGGAACCTCCAGAAAGAATGAGTAGAGTGGCACTTACAACTTCTTCCACCAAAGAATGAATTATTGAGCTTGGCATCAATGTTCGGGTAAGTTCCGGCAATAATATCTACAATAAGGGCTGCCAATTGAGACATTAGAACTATTGGATCAACCCCTGAATCCATCAATTCTCTGGCTTGTATCACTGTCTCCGTGCTGTTTGATGACATGGCTAACTCCAGCAGGACCAGTAGTTTCTCATCAGAAACAACGCCAATCTACAGAGAAGCAAGGATGTTTGTTCAATAAATCAGATTTTTGTTAAAGCAACTAAGTAGATATATTTTTCCTGATATGTGCAGTCTCAGCGGTCCTTTAGTCAGATTAAAAAGTGTATGAAATGCAAACAATTATTAAAACTTATCTGCTAACATTATGGCAACATGATAATTTTAATTAAACAAGTTAATATTAAAAAATCTCATAAGATTTTATAGGCCTACAGATAGAACAGTACAACCACTACAATGAGGCAAGATTAGTAGTAAAGTGAAGACGTAGATTCAAACACAATGATATAAATAAGAAAGGTAATTTAAACTCACAAGTTCATTTACCAAGGAAGAAGTGACTCTTTTTCCCAACGAACTTAACTGGTCTAACATTGTTTCTGCATCTCGCAGCGAACTAGGGGTGGGCGCGGGTCGGTTCGGTTCGGTTCGGTTCGGTTTTTTTCGGTTCCAGAAATTTTCGGGTATTTAGTAAATGGAACCGTCGGTTCCAAATATAATTTTGGAACCGTTCGGGTTCGGTTCGGTTCGGTTCGGTTCGGTTCGGTTCTGTTCGGTTCCGTTCGGTTCCGTACTATAATTAAATTTTTTAACATTTAAAATAATACTACATAAATACACCTGAAAATAGATACTAATATTAATAACAAAAAGTAGATATAAATACCAAGTTCAATCTTAACTTTTACAAATTAACGTAATCTAATTTAATAACATATAAATAATAAGTTGTCAAATACAAATACGAAAAAGTAAATATTACTAATAAAACTTCGATAATTCATATCAATAATTCATTTGCTTCAAACATTCAAGTCTACATAAAAATGAAATATAAATTAGAAGTAATAAAGATAAAATATTTTAAAGTATTGATAATACTAACCAACTATTTAATGTAATAATCAGTTGTTTGACTTTCCATACTAACTACTAAGAGACTATACAAGAAAAAATTGAAAAAAACACAACTAATAAACATAAATAAACTCTAAATTGTTCAACTAATAAGATTTAATAAGAAAAAAATTATTAATTTATTTAGAAAAAATAAAAGAAATTGATTTATCCAATATAAAAAAAAAATTTCGGTTCTTATTCGGTTCTTCGGTTCTGGGTCTAGAACCGAGAACCGAACCAAACCATTCGGTTCTCGATTCGGATACCCGTTCGGGTATTTCATTTCAAAAAACCCGCTCGATTCGGTTCGGTTCCGGTTCGGTTCGATTCAGTTCGGACATTTTGCCCAGCCCTACAGCGAACCATCTGCATTCGAAGCAATCGAATCTAATGCATTATCATCAACATCTAAGTTCTCATCAGTGGCAATCTTCCTCAATCGGGTAATAATGTCACTGCCGCCAATCTTGTTGAAGAGGTGCATCTGACACCTGGAAAATATACTATGGGGAATATTGTCACAATCAGTTGTAACGAGTATGAATACGACATGTGGCAATGGTTTCTCAAGAAATCTAAGAAATTTCAGCCATGTCTTTGAGGGCAGTAAGTGACACTTGTCAATGACAAAAACCTTACACTGCAAAATGGGTGATGAGGAAACCCCTGACAGATTTCTAAAGAGATTTTTGACTCTATCAATTCCCTTTTTATTAGAAACATCAACTTCTTTGAGATCCTTGCTCTTGCCAGATATGAAATCAGCACACTCCCTGCAGACACCACAGGGCTTAGTCTCTTCAGTAGCAAGGCAATTCAAAGCAGCAGCAAAAATTCTCGCAGTTGATGTTTTTCCAGTCCCACGGTGACCTTGGAAAAGATAAACAGGGGCAACCCTTCCTTTTGAAATCACACTCATGAGTGACTGAACAACCATATTCTGCCCGAGCAATTCCTAGAAAAACATTGGCCTATATTTCTGGCTAAGGCTTTTGATATTTTCCGGAGAACTTTCCTCAAGCATTTCCTCGTTCAGAGCTACTTGAGCTAACCCTTCTTGACTACTACAGCTTGTAGTCTGTAGACCACCTCCTTCCATCCAACCGACTCGTCGCCTCCAAATCAAGCTCTCCAAAATTTGTGGTAAGCTCATCATTACTATTCTCACTTCCCATAGATGATTCTCCTAGGCTGTCAGCGCTGAGCAAAGGAGCAAGACCTTTAGCTGCAGACCTTGAACTCGGTCTCCTCTTATTGGACCCCAAAGATGACCGATGATGTCTTCTTTGAGACAAGGATTGACTTCCGCAAGAAATGCTGCTTCCTTTCCTCCTTAAAGTATCAGAAAGAGATGGCGAACCACTGCCATTCCCTCTAAATTTTGGCATTGACGTTTTTGACCAATAACAAGGAATCCCACAGCCCGATCTCCCTAACAAATCCAAGTGGTCAACCACCTCATCATCTGCATCATTGAAAGATGCCGTGGACCTTCCAGTATTATATGTGCTCGAAATGTCTTTAATCTATTAAAATGGGCTATTACAACTTTCTGAACCGTAATATTTTTATATCGAGGGTAATGTCATACATCTTTTTGTTTTTGATCTTTTTTCATTCTTGTTCCATAAATGTGTGAAAGATCTCTTCTTAGTACCAGGGCTAACCTAGGTGCAGCTGCAGCTTCACATTTTTTAAGAGTCGAGATGCTTCCATCTGGATATCTGATACGGCCATGTGAAGGTGGATGGTCAATTATTCATATCTTTGATCACCCGAATCTCAAGGTTAGATGCGACATTAAACATAGTGCACTAAAGTTTCTTAGATGTTGACAACTTAATTAGTAACATGGCTCCTATTTCGAGGCCTGAAATGTGCCAGAGGTACTTCGGCCTCTATCGAACATTATAGCGCATAAAATGACTATTACAGTAAGTATGACTATTTAATATCGTACGTAGTTGAGTCGTTATAAAGATAATTCAAAGATTTATCTCTTGACTAAAGAGCTAAGACCAACTGGATTTTCTACTGATTTTGCATTTACTAATGTTGCCCATCATTATATTATATTTTACTATCCCAGATGCACTACGAAAAATCTACCACTTGGCCTTTTTATTTCTTTTTCCATGTTGCCAAAATATATAGTAACTATTCTTTTTGGATTTTGTTACAAAGGCACTACGATATATCAGGTAGATAGCTCAGGAGACGAGTGGTGAGATGGTATACAGACTCGACCGACAACCAGCTGTTCTACGCACATTCAGCCAGAGATTAAGCAGGTAGATACCACTATGGAGACATGTAATGCACAACAGTATAAGCTATCTTTTATGTTTACTGTTGTAGTCGAATTTTAATGGATTGCTATTAATAGAGTATTTCTCCTGAGGCTTTAATGATGCTATTAACAGCTTCAATAATGATAGCTGATCATATTGAACTATGACATGATTCAAGATATAGTATTGATTACAACTACTCTAAAAACCTCAGTACTGCACCAGTCAAAATGCCTACAAGGCTCCACATTACTACTAAGAAATTACCTTTCAGTGAAATTATTACTTCCGGCACGAGTTTAATAATATACTTATCTTAACATGTAAATATCCTTGATATGGTATGCTGCTTGGCAAAATGATGGACCATGAAAACTGTTGAAGTTGTTCTTTCTATTGTTCTTTCATGGATGTGTAGTATATGTAGGTTTATCAATTACTTCGTATAGGTTATTACTATTTACTTGTGCAGATTTGTCATCCATAATGCAATATTTCAACACGCTAACAATACCTTCAAAATAGTACAGCCCGTGCATTGTATTGGCAGAAAACTAGTTTTAGAAAAAGAGCATATGAGGGGAAAACAAGTATTTAGCATATACCACTGGAAGCTGCAAACAGGCTATAGTCAATTATGGATGGTGAAGACACATGGGTGTTGAGGGTAAGTTCTGTAATATTATCACCTATTCTATCATGTGTGGTGAATGTTTGCCCAACATGCAGAGTGGCCTTAGAGTTGATAATTACATGAGGCAGAGCACTTGGATATAATTCGTTTGTCCCTTTAGTGTTATCGTCATGTTTATAGCTGCTATTTTTTGCTCAAAGAAAGAAGATTAGTCAATCGTTATTAACTTTTACTTTTTCTTAAGAAAATTTGTAGTAGGACAAAGTTGAGTGCCAAATAGTTAAGTACTATACGAGCCTGGTCGATAATGTTAATAATGCTTTTGGGGTATGTGTGTTGTTGGGCAGTTCTGATATTGACCAATTGTAGTACTAGAGAATGGTGCTAATGCAAAGAAAATCTTCTAAAAGTCTGAATATCAGCATAGAATATTTTAAAATTATATACCATTAGATTAAGCCTGAAAACTTCCAAGAGTCATAAATATTTCTGAAAATCTAGCGCAATCTGTATTTTGCTCATTTTATCTATGAAAACTGGGATAAATGTTGAAAGATGGATGTATATCCTTCATGATTCTAGAAGTAATGATTTTAAAGTTTGCCGTGTTTTTCTTTTTCATTTTTAAAGGCTACTGTGTAATTGAAGACCTCCTCTGTGCTTTCTATTTCTCCCAAATTTATGGTTCTCCAGAAACTCAGACTTATCTTCAATGAATTACGAATGAAGTTGCAAGCAACTAGAGAGAGAAGAGAGAACAGCCTGGCATCTTAGCTGAAAGTACAATATCCTACTTACTATGTTGAACTTATATTTCTTATGTTTTTGATTAACAAGATGGTGTTTTATACCTTTGTTAAAATCACAAGAATCGAAAGTCTCATTAAGAGAAAACAAGTGTTTCTATTAAGGCACACCGTGTGGTGTAGGTAACAACGTACTCACTAGAAAATGTGTGTTTTGAGGCACTTGGCAGTGCTTTAACCAACAAGTACTCTGAAGGCAAGGCATGCCGTGCAACCGCTATTAGTTGGTTTTTATCTTTTTGTATCCTATGGCTATATTCCGTCAAGGGTATGTTTACTTGGTTATAAATAACTTTCTGGTTATCTTGCAAATGGTGAAAAAAAGAAGTCGAGCAAATCTAAGACATTTATGCCTCCTTGACTGTTCATAAGCTTATTTATAAGGTGTAGTAAAGTAACTTTTAAAAATGGATTATCTAAACCATCAACTAATTGTGCAGTTTTAAAAAGTTTATATTATTCATATATCAATAATGTGGTGTTGACAATGGTGTTCCCTTTTTCCTTATATACTCTTTTAAAAACCATGGGAATGTATTTGTCATGTTTAAATTTAATTTGTTTCTGGCTGAATGTTTCTCTGTGGGGGACGTGCAAATAGTTGTCACGTTTCATCTGGGTTGCCTATTGTAATTTTCAAATTTTTCTTACCTGTTGCGTTTTCCTTTTTTCAGAATCTATATGGTAGTTAGACAACATGGAAACTTGTTGGGATAAGACAAAATATTTTTATTGTTTTGCAGCCATCAGAAATGAGGCTGGAGTGTTCTGTCTGTAAAAATAAATTTTCAATTAGAGAAATTTTCAAGTGAAAGTTTTGCGATTATGTGCTAGCTCAAATAGCAACTTGCTACAACTATTTGTCACGTGTTAGTGCATTTATAATGTATTTTGTAATGGTTTCTGTTAAGAATTGGGGTTCCATCTTAAAAATGTTAACCTTATTTAGAGAAGTAATTCAATCCTTTATAAGTTGATTTATGTTTACATCTTTATTCGATGTGAGATTCTATCATTTAACATGTCCTCGCAAGATGGTGGCTCGTTTGAGTAGACCAAATCGATAAATGATGTTGACACAGACTAATGAATGAAGATTTTGGACTACTCCTCTAACAAGGTTGACATTTTAAGATGGAACCTCAATTCTTAACAGTTTCTGATACCAGCTCTTTATGAATTCAGTTAGGCATGTTTGGACGACATGCTTTTCCTTTGTTTCTCTGAGCATGGGGAGTTATGATCCTGCAGACAGGATCATCTATGCTACCCCATTTTTACATGATTTAGACTAGAAGTATTTTAGCTTTTTGGTTTTGCCATGGATAAGATTCTGATTTTCTTTTCAGTTCATGTTGGGTTAATTTCAGAAGTTGGTATTGGAGCATCAAATAGTTGTTTATTCACAAATATACCACATAAAGTCATAGAGTATATTTCTCAACTCATTGTTCTCTTTTATGTTAAATGTTTGTTTTGGTGAGAAATATATGATTCTTAAAATGTTAAATCCTCAGACGTCAAATTTATACATATGTTGCAGGAAAAAATAAAATGCACAGTTGACAATAACATTTTATGACAAAAGTTAATAGATCTTCAAATATTGTGCAGTAATATATTTCACATTGACGTCATTTTAAGCATATGGTTCTTTCTTAACTTACGAGGTTGATCTATCATAAATACCAACTTTGAGGATTTGATTTCAGATAAATTTTGTTACCCCTCGATTTCGAGGTCTAAAGAGGCAAAGCTGTGTGGCACACCACGTAGGCAGAACAGTCAACGAGAGGTCAAAGGGAGGCCCAACAGTTCAAAAATTCCAGTAAGACAAAAGGCCGAGGTCCTTAGCCCAGCGTTAGTAGAAGCTGTCACACAATGTAACAAGGCATAGGCTGAAGCACCTCTTCAAGGATGAGGTACAATCCAATCCGAGGTTCCCTCAGGCTTGTCCGAAGCTCATGAAGTTGACGCTGTCCCTTGAATAGGATTCGGAGATCCTTAAGAAGTGATTGATTCGACACTTACAATAAAGTTGTCAGCATATTAGCCTATTGTATAGGGCGGCTGACCTGTTGTCAAATGTATTAAATGCTTGAAGTGACAGTGGTGTGACGTTTCAATAAGGGAGATGAGGCCACGTGGTTCTGATCCAACGATCACCACGTCAGCCAAAATAGTATAAATAGGTCATTCTTGTAACTCGAAAGGGGAGGAGGATTCATTGATGCAATAATAGACAATCATATATTCATACAAACACTTGAACTCTTGAAAAGAAGAAAAAAATATCAATATGCAAAAACGAGTAACAAACAAGAAAAAAATGAATTAAATAGTAAAACTTTTAACCCGATGTTTGTGTTACACACAGATTCAATTATATATATCAAATGATTTGTTAATTACAGTAAGACATAAATATTGAAGAAGGGGTAGCAAAAATAGTGGGTGAAGTAGATCGGAATCTACTTCTTGCAGCCTTGGTAAGAACTGGACAACATGCAGAACTTGTATGGGCCAAACTCGACCATCCAAGAATAAATAAAGGTTATTATAATGACCATGACTATCATGGTGAACCCTATAGGCATCATCAAAGGGCATTGCCAGATTATTCCTCTTACAACCCAAACTACTATTATGATGCTACTTCACTTTCCTATGATGAAGATCAATCCATGGGTTTTTGCACTGGCTGTGTCTGGTGTAGATTTCAGTCCAGATTAAATGGATTTTTTTGCCCGTTGAGCCATCTTTTTTGACCACATGAGAGTGAGGTGGGACCCACCTGAAGAAGGTAACAGTAAAAAAAGGGATCTAAATTGAAATCAAAATCTGCACCGACACATCATATAATGTGGCTAAGGTTACAAATAGATTTTCTTGGGATGTTTTGCATTTCACTTTCTGATACTTACTGGATTGCCAAAATGGGCTTTATGTTTTGTGAATTGCCAAGGTTTAAAGAATAGTTGAGATATAGTTTTTCTTATTTATGATATGTATTGCCTGCGTTTTTTTTTTTAAGATTCGTACACTGTTTATATTATGAATACATAGTGGTTATTATAATGACCATGACTATCATGGTGAACCCTATAGGCATCATCAAAGGGTATTACTGGAATATACCTCTTATAACCCAAACTAATATTATGATGCTACTTCACTTCCCTATGATGAAGATCAATCCATGAGTTTTTGCACTATGGCTGTATCCGGTGCAGATTTCCGTCCAGAATAAATGGATTTTTTTGCCCGTTGAGCCGTCTTTTTTGACCACATGGGAGTGAGGTGGGACTTTCCTGAAAAAGGTAACGGTCAAAAAAGGGATGAAAATTGAAATCAAAATCTACACAAGACACAACCTATAATGTGACTAATGTTACAAATAGATTTTCTTGGGATGTTTTGCATTTCACTTTCTGATACTTACTGGATTGCCAAAATGGGATTTATGTTATGTGTATTGCCATGGTTTAAAGAATAGTTGAGATATAGTTTTTCTTATTTATGATATGTATTGCTTGCATTTTTTTTAAAAGATTCGTACACTGTTTATATTCTATGAATCCTATAATACAATACAATTCTAACACGTTTTGAGAGACACGAAAGCAATTCAAAAGATTGCGATTCAGTCAGCGGGCTGTCTAAATTTCAGATACAACTTCTAATCCGCTCATCAATTGATTGAACTTGATCTTCAATCTCAGAAACAATATACTAAACATCGGCTCTCTCATTATTACAAGTTGGGCATCTGTAGTTCTCTCTATGTTGAGCTTTAGAAACTTTAATCTTCACGCTCGTGCCATCTCACATTCGTGACATAAATTTTTAAAATAAACATAATACCAATGAAAATAGGTTAATACATTACTACGATTAATGCCTACATTTCCATATTTTAAAAATATCTTATAATTACATTGTTAACAATATTTTCAAAAACATGATCATCAACATACACCACCATATCAAACTATCGTTTAATTATTGATCTCTCATCCGATTACGTAATTGATTCTTGAAAATTTTCATTGTAGAAAATACTTTTTCTATTGTATCTGTAGTAATGGAAGAATTATCGTCAAAGTTATGAAGCAGTGGATATTTCTAAGTTTCCATCACAACCAACTTTTGTGTAAAATCAAAGCTAATTGGCTAAAATTATGGGTTGAAAATAGTCGCGTTAAGGTCTTGAGGTGGATAAGAGAAGTGGATGACAATGATGAGATGAGTGAAAATGGAAAATTAATTGGTGGTGGGCATTGGGCAAACCCCGGGTAGAGATTGGGAAAGAAGGAAATTTTGGATTTGGAGCTTTTCTTTGTAATTCTGTGGTTGTGTCATGCAAGAGAAGAGAGGAAAGAAAAAGGTTAAAGGACTAAGATTTTGTATAATACATTTTGTGGATATTTTGCTTTTTATTTTTGGATACTCGTTGGATACCAAAATGGTGTTAGATAAGTGTTTCAGTACTAGACACCAAATTCACACACTGGATACCGGATTTACAGTTTTAATATCGTATTTACAACATACCGAATTGGAGCATAGATACCGAATTTACACACTTGATATCGAATTTACAATTTTAATACCGTATTGACAACACATCGGATTAGAGCATACCGTATATACAGTAAATTTAAAAACTAGATTTCTATATACCCTTTTTGCATATAACTTTTAATATAACAGATTCAATTATATATACCAAATGATTTGTTAATTACATTAAGACATAACATGTAATTTAAAGAGAACAGCAAAATATCAATATGTAAAAACGAGTAACAAACAAGAAAAAAATGAATTAAACAGTAAAACTTTTAACCCGGTCTGTGTTACATACAGATTCAATTATATACATCAAATGATTTGTTAATTACAGTAAGACATAACACGTAATTTAAAGAGAACAGCAAAATATCAATATGGAAAAACGAGTAACAAATAAGAAAAAAATGAATTAAACAGTAAAACTTTTAAGCCGATACCTGTGTTACACACAATTTCCTTAAAAGAGATTCTCCCCCTCACCGTCTGTGTTTGAGATTTAAATCGAGTGTCCGTTTCACAGGATACAAAAAAAAAAAAACTAGTAGATTCTGAGCACTACAAATAGTTAACAATTACATATTCAATAAAAAAACCTTAAAATTATTAACTCTTTCCATTCATGAATGCCATGTCCAATTGTCCATGACAAGTTGTACATAGGTTTAACAATTAGACAATATTTTTTTCAATTTCATAGAAGCAAGTCGACCAGATCCAAAAAAGAAAGAAAAAAAGTAAGGGAAAATATATAATTTCCCCACTCAAAATTATTTCTTCCCTTATTTCCTCAAAACTTGTCAATCTCAAAACCATACATATGCATGTACAATAAATTTTTTTGATTGTTTCATCTTTCTTCTTCAACTCTCAGACGACGGCTAAGGTCCTTCTATCTCTTTGTAGAAAAAAGTACATCATTTTGTTTGAAGTTATTGGTGAATTTAGCGATTTAAATGGAGCACGCAAATTTGTTAATCAAGTTCTATTATATATTTTGCCTTTTCCAAATAATTTTAGTACTTTTTTCTACGTATGCATAATTTTATATTTGATGTATATTCACATATTATTTGCTTTCATGTAGAGCTGTATTTTGAAGTTGAATAGTCGTTGCAATGCATGTAAGAGGAAGACGTTAGAAGTATTGAACTCCATTTGTGGTAATCAATTATATCTTATTATAATATTTTCATAGAGGCGTGAATCGTAAACATGTTTTTCTTTAATTATATCGTGTTTGTTTATAAACTTTGGCAATGGGTGTATTCCGTGACATTCAATGCTGAAGAAGGGGTAGCACCGTAGCAAAAATAGTGGTGAAGTAGATTCGAATCTACTTCTTCCAGCCTTAGCAAGAACTTGACAACATGCAGAACTTGTATGGGCCAAACTCGACCATTCGAGAATAGATAGAGGTTATTATAATTACTATGACTATTATGGCGAACCCTATAGGCATCATCAAATGGCATTGCGGGAATATTCCTCTTACAACCCAAACTACTATTATGATGCTACTCCACTACCCTATAATGAAGATCGATCCATGAATTTTTGCACTATAATGTGACTAAGGTTACAAATAGATTTTCTTAGGATGTTTTGCATTTCACCTTTTGATACTTACTGGATTGCCAAAATGGGCTTTATGTTATGTGCATTGCCAAGGTTTAAAGAATAGCTAAGATATAGTTTTTCTTATTTATGATATGTATTGCTTGCGTTTTTTTAAAGATTCGTACAATGTTTATATCCTATGAATCCTAGAATACAATGCAATTCTAACACGTTTTGAGAGAGAGGAAAGCAATTCAAAAGATTACGATTCAATCAGCGGACTGTCTAAATTTCAGAGACAAGTTCTAATCCATTCATCAATTGACTAAACTTGATCTTCAATCTTAGAAACAATATACTAAACATCAGCTCTTTCATTACTGCTAGTTGGGCATCTGTAGTTCTCTTTATGTTGAGCTTTAGAAGCTTTAATCTTCACGCTCGTGATAGAAAATTTTAAAATAAACATAATACTAGTGAAAATAGGTTAATACATTACTACAATTAATGCCTACATTTCCATACTTTAAAAACATCGTATGGTTAACAATATTTTCAAAAACATACACCATCATATCAAACTATCATTTAATTATTGATCTCCCATTCGATTACGTAATTGATTCTTGAAAATCTTCATTTCAGAAAATAATCTTTCTAATGTATCTGTAGCAACCAAAGAATTAACGTCAAAGTTACAAGCCTATAAAGCAGTGGATACTTCTAACTTTCCATCACAACCAACTTTTGTTTAAGATCTAGGCTAATTGGCTAAAATTATGGGTCGAGAATAGTCGCGTTAAGGTCCTGAGGTGATGTGAGCATGACCGAGCCAAAGTCAAGTCCCGGGAAAGATCCGTTGATAGTCGAAGGTGGACCGATGACACGTTCGAGAACAAAGCTTGTGAAAGCGGCGGCGGGTTTATTGGCACAAGCTACGGTGGACGAAATAACGATCTTGACGGCTAAAGGAACAACTTTCATGAAGAGCTCGAGAGCCGAAATGGATTGGAGCAACTTGATTCAAGCTACAGAAGAAGATGCTGTGTTTTATAACTATGCGACCGCATAGTTATAATCATCATGCGGTCACATGGTGATTTATCGAAGTAAAACATGGGGATTCTGAAGCTTCTATGCGGCCGCATAGAGTAAACTGGAGCAGGTTTTTTCCTTTTTTCATGAGTTTTCCCTATTTTCATAGCCTTCCATTCCAATTGATACTCTTACCATATTGGATTGATATTGCACGTTTTTACTAGATTTCTACGTCTAGTATAAATAGTTATTTTATTCATTGTATTAAGGAGACAATATTATTGAGAGCATTGAAAGGCAATTATTGTTTCTAATTTCTTGTTCTTCATTGGACATTTGTGAACTTATCAAGAGTAATTCTTGTGACATTCAATCTTCCGGGTTTGATTCTTCATTGATTCCATCAAAAGGGTTGACGTTCATTATTGAATCGTTGGTTATTTGATTCATTAATTTTCGAATTAATCCAAACTTGATTTACTTTGGCTATCTTCTAAATCAATTCGTCGTAGGTTTGATAGTTCAACGCTATCCGGGTCCGCATCATTTGGTATTAGAGCTTGGCTCCAACAAAATCAAGGTTATATCTTTTAAAATCTTCGTTTGAGTCTTGTTTTCATTAATTCCGTTGTTCTTCGCATTCTTCATATTCTTGAGTCTTTGATCCGTTTTTCTTTTGTCAAAATTTCAAAAGGTATCTTTGGGCTCATTTTGTTCTCAAATCAACTTTCCTTTTCTTTGTCGGATTCGTAGTTGAATTTTCGAGTAAAAAAAATTTGAAAAAAAAAGTTTCAGAATACTCAGCATTTAGTGAGAAATTTCGAAAAGATAAAAAAAAAAAAAAAAGATTATTATTGTTATTTGTCTTGGAAATTCCCGACAATTTCATTATTTGTATTGAATTCATTTCAAGAACCACTTTCTTGAAGTCAAATACACCTTCCAAACTATTCAATTTATTCCTTATTTCGAGTCTTTAAAATTTCAAAATCTCACTCAGATCTCGGTTTGAATTCTATGAGAATAATTCCTGGTTGAGTTCTATTTTATCCTTTGAAGTACTTGGGTGGAAGCTTTGAGTGGAAAAAGGCAAAGTGGAGAGAACAATAGAGGAAAAAAGTCAAATTTGAGGGATACACGAGAGAAAGGAAAACTTTGTGAGGCAGAAAATTAGATTCTGTTAGGATGTCTGATAAAGAAGTAGCAACAACAGGGCAGAACAACAACAATCAAGCCAATATGTCAGATGAGATGATTTGTAGGTTTGAACGGTTGTTTGAAGATGTAAAGGATAGGTTGGATAGGCAGGATACAGAGCTTGCCAATTTGAGTAGGGAGTTCCACATGCAAGGAGGCAGGTCGACGGGAAAATAGACAGGAAAATTGGGGTGAACTTGGATATGGGAGTGACATGGATGAGGAGGCGATAATGGATGTTGAAATCGGTAGGATGAGCAATATAGGAGCTAGATTTGAACGAAGGGGTAGAAACTTGGTTGGAGATGAAGTAGATGGTAACATAGGCAACGTCAAAATGTCCATTCCACCATTTAAGGGAAGGAGTGATCCGGAGGCATATTTGGAGTGGGAAAAGAAGGTTGAATTAATCTTTGACTGCCACAATTATTCAGATGAAAAGAAGGTGAAGATAGCAGTCCTTGAATTCACTGAATATAATATCACTTGGTGGGATCAAGTGGTGACATCTCGGAGGAGAAATAGGGAAAGACCTATCAACACATGGGAGAACTTGAAAGCTATCTTGAGGAAGAGGTTTGTACCCAATCACTATTATCGAGAGCTTCATCAAAAACTACAGAGCCTCTACTAAAGGACGAAGAGTGTGGAGGATTATCATAAGGAGATGGAGTTGTTGATGATTAGGGCGGATGTGCATGAGGATCGGGAGGCCACCATGGCTAGTTTTTTGAATGGATTAAATAGGGAAATAGCTAATGAGATTGAGTTGAAACATTATGTGGAGTTGGAAGACATGCTACACATGGCTATGAAGGTAGAGAGGCAATTGAAGAAAAAGGGGACAACAAGGTATTCTTCGGGTACTTCGGGTTCTAATCCAACGTTGAAACCGAGGTGGGACAACAATAAGATAGATGGGGCTGCTCCTAAGGTAAAAACTGAAATGCCAAAGGTAACTGAAGGAAGTGCTAGCAAGAGAATAGAAACACAATCGTCAAGGAACCGAGACATCAAATGTTTTAGGTGTTTGGGAACCGGGCACATTGCTTCTCAATATCCAAATAAAAGAGTAATGGTCTTGCGGGGAAATGGAGAAGTGGAGACTGTAAGTGAAAGTGATTATGAAGACATGCCTGAATTGGAAGAACCTAGTGATGAAGACCGAGTGGAATATGCGGTGGGCGAGTTGCGGTCACGAGGCAAGCTCTCAACACTTAAATCAAGGCCGATGACTTGGAGCTATAAAGAAAAAATATTTTCCATACACGGTGCTACATCAATAAAAAGCTATTTAGCTTAATCATTGACGGTGGAAGTTGTACTAATGTAGTTAGCACTAATCTTGTGGAGAAGTTAGGATTAATGATGCTTAAACACCCTAAACCCTGTAAGTTGCAATGGTTAAATGAATGTAGGGAAGTCAATGTGAATAAAAGGGTGTTCATAAATTTTTTAATTGGGAGTTATAGGGACGAAGTACTATATGATGTAGTACATATGCATGCGGGTCATATCTTGTTGGGCAGGCCGTGGCAATATGATAGAAATGTGATTCATGATGGGTATAAAAATAGGTACAGCTTTGTCAAGGAAGAGAAGCCTATTACAATTGCACCATTAACCCCGACACAGGTGTATGAGGACAAAATCAAATTGAAACATGAGGATGAAAGAGAAAGAAAGAGTTAGAGGAAATGAGAGAAAGAATTAGGCAAGAGAGCAAAAGAGAAAACAGTGAGATGACAAACAAGAGAGAAAATAGTGAGGTGGCTAAGAGAGAGAAAAAATGAGAGGAGCTACATGAGAGAGAAGTCGAAAGCGAATTTTTTTGTAAGAGGGAGTGAATTGAAAAATGAACTTATGGGAAAACAACAAATGATTCTCTTGGTGTACAAGGAGTCATACCTCAATCTTGAGGAAGCTAATATATCCCTCCCTAGTTTGGCAATTTCTTTATTGCAGGAATTTGACGATATATTCCTGAAGGACGTGCCACGTGGGCTACCACCCATTTGAGGCATTGAACAACAAATTGACTTTGTACTCGGTCCAACCATTCCAAATGGACCAGCTTACCGAAGTAATCCCGAGGAAACAAAGGAACTTGAAAGGCAAGTGGAGGAGTTGATGAGCAAGGGACACGTGAAGGAGAACATGAGTCCACGAGCCGTACCCGTGCTACTAGAACCAAAGAAGGATGTATCTTGGAGAATGTGCGTGGATTGCAGGGCCATCAATAACATAACAGTAAAGTATCGTCACCCTATTCCTAGGTTAGATGATATGTTGGATGAACTATTTGATGCATGCATATTTAGTAAAATTGACCTTAAGAGTGGTTACCATCAAATTCGCATGAGAGAAGGAGATGAGTGGAAAACTGTATTTAAAACTAAATATGGCTTGTATGAATGGTTAGTCATGCCATTTGGACTCACGAATCCACCGAGCACTTTTATGCGTCTAATGAATCATGTTTTGCGTGCTTTTATAGAAAAGTTTGTTATGGTATACTTTGATGACATTTTAATCTATAGTAAGGACCTCAATGAACATATAGAACATTTGAGATGTGCGCTTGCGGTGTTAAGGAATGAACAACTTTATGCTAACTTCAAGAAGTGTACATTTTGCATGGATAAGGTTGTGTTCCTAGGATTTGTAGTTAGTGCTAATGGGGTGGAAGTAGATAAGGAAAAGATAAAGGCTATTAAAGTGGCCAACACCTAAAACTATAACCGAGGTGAGAAGTTTTCATGGATTGACTAGCTTTTATAGGCGATTTGTTAAAGATTTTAGCACTATCACCACACCACTCACGAAAATTGTTAAAATAGAGTGTGGGTTTTAAATGGGAAAATGAACAAGAGCATGCATTCAATATTATTAAGGAAAGGTTATGTGAAGCACCGACTTTAGCACTACCTAACTTTGACAAGGCTTTCGAGATGAGTGTGATACATCAGGTATAGGCATTTGAGTAGTTTTGATGCAGGATAAGAGGCCGATTGCATACTTCAGTGCAAAGTAGTGGAGCGGCGCTTAATTGTCCTACATATGACAAGGAGCTCCATTCACTTGTTCGAGCTTTGGAAACATAGCGCATTACCTGTGGCCAAGGGAGTTCGTGATTCACACAAACCATGAGTCATTAAAACACTTGCGGGGTCAAGGTAAGTTGAACAAAAGACATTCTAGATGGATGGAGTTCATTGAGACATTTCCCTACGTCATTCAGTATAAACAAGGTAAGGAAAATGTGGTTGCAGATGCGTTGTCTCGAAGGTATGTGCTTCTTAATTCCTTAAGTACAAAATTACTTGGTTTTGAATATATTAAGGACATGTATGTAAATGACTTAGATTTTTCCAGCATATATGCAACATGTAATAAAGGAGCAATAGATAAATTCTTTAAGCATGATGGGTATTGTTTCGGGAAAATAAATTGTGTGTTCCCAATTGTTCTATGCGTGAATTGTAGTTAAGGAAACACACAGTGGGGGATTAATGGGACACTTTGGGGTTGTCAAGACTTTAGAGATGTTAAGGGAATATTTTTATTGGCCTAAAATGAGGATTGATGTTGAGAGAACTTGTGATCGATGCATAACTTGTAAACAGACTAAGTCTAAGGTACGACCCCACGGGTTGTATACACCCTTACCCGTCCCTAGTGAATCTTGTGTTGATATTTCTATGGATTTTGTATTAGGTTTGCTAGGACTAAAAAGGGTCGAGATTCTATCTTTGTAGTGGTAGATAGTTTTTCTAAAATGGCACACTTCATTCCATGCCATAAAACTGACGATGCCACTAACATTGCATATTTGTTCTTTATGGAAATAGTGCGTTTACATGGAGTCCCTAAGAGCATAGTGTCTGATAGAGATGTTAAGTTTCTTAGTCATTTCTGGCGGGTTTTGTGGGGTAATTTAGGCACAAAATTGTTATTTTCTACTACATGTCACCCACAAACTGATGGACAAACTGAAGTAGTTAATAGGACCATGATTCAATTATTGCGCACTGTTGTTGATAAAAATTTGAAAAGTTGAGTGCTTACCTTTTATTGAATTTGCATATAATAGGGCTATACACTCTACTACTTCATGTTCGCCATTTGAGGTTGTTTATGGGTTTAATCCACTAACACCATTGGATTTAATTCCTTTACCTGTGAATGAACGAAGTAGTTTAGTTGGTAAAGACACTCCATGAGAAGGTAATGTTGCAAATTGAGAACAAAAACAAGCATTATCCAGAGCAGGCAAGTAAGGGCAGGATGCGTGTTTCCTTTGAACTTGGTGATTGGTTTTGGGTGCATATGAGAAATGAGCGCTTTTCGGAGCAAAGGAAATCAAAATTGCTACCAAGGGGCGATGGACCATTTCAAGTTCTTGAAAAGATCCATGACAATGCTTACAAACTGGATCTTCCAGGTACGTGCAATGTTTCAGTGACATTTAATGTTTCTAATCTCTCTCTCTTTTGATGCAGATACAGATTCAAGGACGAATCCTTTTGAAGAGGGAGAAGATGATGTGAGCATGATCGAGCCAAAGTCGAGTCCCGGGAAAGATTTGTTGATAGTCGAAGGTAGACCGATGACACGTTCGAGAACAAAGCTTGTGAAAGCGGCGATGGGTTTATTGTGGCAAGCTACGGTGGACGAAATGACGTTCGTGACGGTTAAAGGAACAACTTTCATGAAGAGCTCGGGAGCCGAAACGGATTGGAGCAACTTGATTCAAGCTACGGAAGAAGAGGCTGCGTTTTATAACTATGCGATTGCATAGTTATAATCACCATGTGGTCACATGGTGATTTACTGAAGTAAAACATGGGGATTCTGAAGCTTCTATGCGGCTGCATAGAGTAAACTAGAGCAGATTTTTTCCTTTTTCGCGAGTTTTCCCTATTTTGATAGACTTCTATTCCAATTGACACTCTTACCATTTTGGATTGATATTGCACATTTTTACTAGATTTCTAGGTCTAGTATAAATAGTTATTTTATTCATTGTATTAAGGAGACAATATTATTGAGAGAATTGAAAGGCAATTATTGCTTCTAATTTCTCGTTCTTCATTGGACATATGTGAACTTATCAAGAGTAATTCTTGTGGCGTTCAATCTTTCGGGTTTGATTCTTCATTGATTCCATCAAAAGGGTCGACGTTCGTTATTGAATTATTGGTTATTTTGATTCGTAAAGTTTCGAATCAATCCAAACTTGATTTACTTTTGCTATCTTGGGTTCTAAATCAATTTGTCGTGGGTTTGATAGTTCAATGTTATCCGGGTCCACATCATGAGGTGGAGAAGAGAGGTGGATGACAATGACGAGATGAGTGAAAATGGAAAACTATTTGGTGGTGGGCATTAGGCAAACCCTAGGTAGAGATTGGGAAAGAAGGAAATTTTGGATTTAGAGATTCTCTTTGAAATTCTGTGGTTGTGTCATGGAAGAGGAGAGGAAAGAAAAAGGTTAAAGGACTAAGATTTTATATGGTACATTCTATGGATATTTTGCTTATTATTTTTGGATACATTAAAACTGAATACCGATATTTTGGATGATAGTAGAGATGCAGTAAATACATTCCTGAAATCAGATACTTTTTTTTATCCTAAAAGATCCCAAAAGAATACAATACATTTGAAACACATAATTCACCAAGTTAAACCAAAACTTCTAATCCTTTCAATCAACTGAACTTGATCTTTGTCGAGAACAGCGTTTCAAACTATAGCCCCCTCGTTACTGCAAGTAGGGCACTTGTAGTGCTCGATAGAATCAGCTTCAGCAGCGGTAATCTTCACACACGAGCCATGAAACCATATGTCGCATAGATCACAGCATATCCAGAATCCATCGATACCATAAAAGGCTCCACAAGCTCCACATAGTGTTGCTCCCTCTTCATCAACTTCTTCCTTCACACCTCCAGTCACAACTTCAACTATCGTGGGGAGATCATTAATCATCTTGAATAGCTTTTCCCTGTGGAAACCAAAATTTTAACCTGGGTTTGAACCAAATATAGTTTAAAAGTCTCTCGTACACTTCTTCTGAAGGGGAAAAAAAAAAGGGTGACATACAGGCATCTAAGGGAACATGGCGGTCCCTGATATTTTGGGGATTTTATGCCAACTTCAAATAAGGAGCCTCTATAAATATTAGGATAAATCTATATGTACAAAATTATTGTATATAATGGATTACATATGCCCATGTGGAAGAAATCCGGCAGTGGATGTAAAGTGTGGAAAAGTAAAAAATTGTAGACTACCGATGAATGCGAGCCACATGTCAATTATGTAAATGATTATGTACTTGTAGCATGGTCCTAAATATTAAGATCCCATTTTATAGAGATTAAAATTAGATTTTTAACATATTTTGATAAAAGTTGATGAAATGTGTGGTTGAAAATTTGATAGTCCTATGAAATTTGTGATTAAAATTAATTGTTGATTGACTTAGAAAACATTAAAAAAAAAAACATAATTAGGAAAATAGGAAGAAAAAATACAATATTTAAACTCTAGTACAAACATATAAGAAAAATAATAATAATAAGTGGATCGAAAAAATCTCAAATTACATTACATAACACATAGAAGCATTAGTTTAATTAAAACATTAATCAATAAAATGATATTGAAAAATTGAAAAAAATGACAAATAAAACGAATTGCAACAATAGAGAAATGAATACCAATGCATTTAAAAGCAGCTCTTTGAATAAGTGTAGACCCACCATGAGAATATTAGAAAAAGTAATGACAGGAAGTTTTGAAGAGAGAATTGACATTATGTTTCTTATTAAGAGTATGTTTGGGACACATTTTTTTCAAAGAATGTATTATTGAATAGTAGATTGATGGAGAATGTGTGGTTAAAAATGAAGGAAAAGTTATTGATGTGATGAAAAATATTATTTTATAGAAGAATGTGTAGTTGAAAATGAGTAGAAGAATGAAAATGAAAAAAATAATACCTACAAAACAGGGCCTAAGAAAAAGAAAAATTATGGTTGTGAACATAAATGGTAAAATTAATTATATATAAAGAAATTAATAACTCTGATATATTTATATGATACATAAATATATGCGATAAGTTTTATGTCATTTATATAATTTTTTTAGAGATATTTGTATTTTCAAATTTTATTAGTTACTCGTGTTTACATATTATAATTCTAATTTAAAGAATTTCGTAATTACAATTTTAGTTTTTCTTCAACCATTCAATTAACCTCACATAATTTGGGGCCATCATAAAAAAACGAGGTCTTAGGCGATCATATACGCCGCCGATAGTCATGGCTGGCCTGGTAGGGGAATACTCGAAGTATATTAATGAAGGGAAATTTTTATTTCTAAGAGATTAAGTACGGCCAATTTCAAAATTAAGAAACAAGATTTATCATTTCAAAAATCAGATTATAATTAAATTTTGTTTTTAAAATAATTAATTAAAAATATGTTTTATTAATTAAATGTATTATGTTCAAAATTGCGTGTTTATATATCACAATATAGATTTCGACCACATATTATCAAATTAATTGGTCATAAATTATTTTTCGATTACAAATAAATAATTTTATAGATCACAATTTATTTATCAATCAAAAATCACAAATTTATAGGTCCTTACTTATTTCACGGTCAGAAATCACAAATTTTATAAGTCATACCTTATTTCACGATCACAAATTATCAAATTAATTTGTCACAATTTATCAAATCTTGAGTCACAATTATAAATTTAGTCACAATTACACATTCTTTGAGATCATATATTATTTATTGATCACAAATTAATCATTTATTAATCACAAGACCCAAATAATTGATCCCACCCACCCACCCACCCCCTATGATTCCATCATCAATCGAGCAAAACAAAATCAGAAAAAAAAAAAAATCTGCGACGAAGGAGCAAGGAGGAGTGCTATTGCCGGAGGAGAGATGAACAAGGAGCATAATCCCAGTCATATCACTGTCGCATCCCCGTTACAATCGAGCGACACCACGAGCATTTCCCCCATGAACGATAGTCGTAGTCCGCTTTGCGCGGCGCTACACTATCGGAACATTGGTAGAGATGGAGAAGGTGGGGAGGGAAAAGTGAGAGGAAGGTGAGAGAGAGAATAGATTAAAATGTTTTAGGGTTTGAAATTGGGTGAGATGAGTATATTGGTGAGTGGTGGGTTTGTAAATTTATGTAATTCTATATTATTATTATTATTATTATTTAAAAATTATATTATCATCTGATTTTTGTATTAAAAAACTTTAAATCTGAATTTTGAAGTTGAAACCTAAAAATTCTGGTTGGGTGTAATTTTCACATTAATGAATTAGGCACAAGCACACTCAGGGTTTACTACTATTACTTGGAATATATTTGGAAAACATCGTTTCTCGATTGGGTATATCTTCAAAAATTCTTGCTGCGTAAGTGTTGTTGCATACATTGGGAATCTGAGTTTTTGGCAGAAATCACTAATTTACAAAGATTCACAAGTTTCATATCGAATGATCACAATGATCAATGCTCAATTAGCTAGCCAGAATGTCTACTGAAAGTTGTAGATCAAAAGCTGGAAATATAAGTGTCTACAAATATAATGCCACACCACAAGGAGTAGTTCGCAGAAATGACAGCAATCTAACAAATATATTACCTTTCACTCTTATCAAATCCATAGTCTGTGGCCATGTGGAATGCAACAGATAGTAGCCACAAGTCACTGTGAAGTGCAACATCTTTTAACCAATCCTTTTCTTGTAGCGAGTCTCTGCTGAAGTTTATACCCAAAACCGGCTCGGGAAGTTCAGGAGGCACCATCTCAGTAGGCGGCTTGACTTGCCATGTTTCATTTGGAAATGCAAAGAGACAGAGGGGCTCCTTTTCTGTAAAATATCAGTGCAACCGGAAACAAATGACTGCGATATGTCAACTGCGTAAAAGTAAGAGAGAGCAGCCATATACACAAGATGACAGCAATGTTAAATATATTAATGCCCAATTCTTGAAGATCCACTAACGTTTTTCTTTGTGACATGTTTTATTAATAATGAATAGAAAACCTACATAGACTTCGGAGTTAAGAGGAGGGCTCAAGCTAATCTCCAGCAAAAGGTGCAAAGAAATAGAACATCGTTAATTGCCATAAAACGCTACTGTCTACATGCATTTATATCGCTGTGATGTCTATGAAAGTAGTGATCTGAATTTGCAATTATGGACTAACAGAAGTGAGAAGACGATGGAAAGAAAAAGAATCTGAAACATACACACGCAAAAAGCACAAGACATAAATTTCATAAGCAATGAAAGAAGAGTCCCAAATTCAAGAAACAAAATATGAAAGTAAAACTCACCAGGATCGCATTGCTGATGAAATCTCTCAAAATCTGCAATACCTCGAGAGATTATAATAAATAAGAATGAACTAACAACAAAATTTGAGAAGAATATACCCAGATCTTAATATCAAGAATTCACATACGTACATGCACATTTATGCATCCCATATATGCAAGTGTACACCAAGTACATATATATGTACACATAAAAGCAATACATTATACAATGAGATGAAAAGATACCAACGGTGAGAGCTTTGATGAAGCCAGCTCGGCGGCCTTTGAAATTGTTGAAGACTTCCGCTGCAGTTCGTGGTGTAGGAATCATAATTCCCATTGGTGTAGGAGTCTTAAACGCGGCTCTTTCCCAATCTTCTGTATACTGAAACGGAAAACCCATAGTGATTATTTTGCTGTAAATTTTTATAGTTTCTTGCTAATCCTCCCTTTAATTCACGATATTGATTCTTTATGAGTCTGTTTTATGTTCTTGAGATTGAGAGTGAGACACTAACAAGCTATTTTATGCCTTCTAAAATCAAGTAATGATATACAGGATAACAACTTTTTAATTCATTGAACAATAAAAAGTGGACCTACAGCCACCTAACACCAATAGTGTTACATGACATCATTCTTTGAAATTGACCGAGCATTCATTAGGGATAATGTTATCCACGTTTAGGACCAAGCAACAAATTTGGCATTAAATAGTAAGTCTCTAATTAAATGTATGGATATACAATATATTTAATTGAACCAATCATTTAATGTCACCTAAACCACTGTTAAATACACCTTGTGTGTTCACACTAGAAACGATAAAGATAGAATGTTAGTTGAACCGATTAATAAAAATAGCATGCACAATAGAAGTGATGCGGTATTCTTGGGAAGACAAAAAAAAAAAAACCTCACCTATAGGAAATTAGTGTCGTCATTTGCTTTCCCTTTCGACCCAAAAAGTCTAGCCTCCGTTGTGTTTAGGACCAATCTAGGAGCAACATGTGACATTAAATGATATATCTATTTAAATGTACAGGTATACGACCCATTTAATTGAACCGCATTCAGACAGTTGCTAAATACCACTACTACTAGACACGAAATATATGGAATGTTAGTTGAATCGGTTATTAACAATAGCACGTACAATTGAAGTGATGAATTAAAATAAAGATGTACACAATGGAATGTACATTTAGCATAATTCATATGAAAAATGGTAAAGATGGGAGCTTAGTTGAATTGGTTATCGAAAACAGCATGCACGATAATGTAATTACTATTGTGAAGATAAACTAAATAAATAATAACAAACAACTTAACCTCTAGAAAATTAGTGTGTCGTTCACTTTCTCTTCCTATTCTAATATGGACACGGTATTCTTGACAAAAATATTTTTTTTCTATTTGCTAGAAAAAAACAATCTCATTCTCCGTGCCTGCATTTACTAATCGTGTTTAATTTATCATGTTATTAGGTAAAATGTATCATATTACTAGTGTACAATTTTTGGAATTTTGACATTGCAAATGTGGAAAGGATCGAATTTGAAGGAAAACATTGGGAAAATTACAGAGGAGATCCCTAGTGTATTGAGAATATAACGAGTAGGTCATCAGCCTAATATTTGGCAACCTCACTTCACTACTTTTATTTTGTAACGTATGAGTTTCCAATTGATGATTTTACTATTTTCTCCGATTTTCGCATTTTTTACCAGGTGAAAAATGATGTAGGAATGGTGGTGATGATGAAAATGCTTCGTATAATAATCTTGGAAGGCAAAAGTGAATGCGGCCTTCGTCGGCTCTCAACTCTCAGGAACCTCCAGTATGTAATGAAAGAATCCCTTCAGGTGCAATCAATGAAATCGTAGTAAACATGGTAATTCTTGTTCATATTCCTTGCAAACCTGTGCCTGGAGAACTCAACTTAACTAGATTCTGGTATGTTCTGATCGTAGAGGTTTGATCTTATGCTGCATAAAATGTGTGCGTGCTTTTAACTGATCCCTTCCAGGAGGGGTTGGATTATTGTAAACTAGTATAAGATTATGATACCTATTTATGGAGCATTCTACTTCATCATGTTATATTCTTTATGAGAGTGATGACAACGATGGTAGAGTAAGGAGTAAGCAAAAGTGAAAGTGTTTGTGGTATATTTATGCAGACTTGATCTTGGTTTATGCTGCAGTGTCGCGTTATGAATTAACCTTATTATATTTTCTGATCAACTCTACCTGTGTATGTTACTATATAATGCCTCTTTGGTGTTGTGTTGCTTTAGGATTAAATGCTTTTGGCCACTCATAAAAAGAAGAGACAACGCAGAAATTAAACCATCATGGAAAAATAGGCCTATATGCTGTTGAGAAACCTACCAACAGCATAGCGCCAACTGAACAATTCTCCATAAGAACTGAGTTTCATTTCTTGATGGTCAGTGTAGAGGATTCTAGTTCATGTAACAAGGAAACCTAACATAGTAAAGAAAAATGATATATGTACCTGACCATAAATTTTCGAGAATGAGGCATAGTCTGTTGCTGTTGTTGCTGATGATGATGGCCATTGGAAGAGCGCCGTAGAGCATCTCTTTTCTATCCTGTTACCGTGCCCACTTCCCTTTCATATTAGTTTACTCACGGAAATCCTTTGACAACCTTACTAATAGAAAAGGGATGTTCTCAAGCAGAGCACAGATGTTTTCCCTCCTCAACACCAGTAAGCCATTTAGCTTCATTATAGTGCTGTTTATGTGCAGATGTTGACCGCAAGACCAAGCTTGAAGTATACCCTTTTTTGTTCAAGTATAAATGTAATATTTTCAATTGATAGTTATGTAATGAATTAAGTGTAAATGTTAGTGATTATAAAAGGAATTATTTAATGAACGTTTAAACAGACATTAATAGAGTGGCACTCTTGCAGATATACACTTGATTTTTTCATTCTTTACCTATTACTTTGTTCTCAAATTCTGAATGTTTTTTGATTGAATCCTATAAATATTGGTTGTGCTATAGATGATAATTGTTTTGTCACTATTGCAATTCGTTGAAGGTAAGGTTTCATGATTCTATTGCAGTGTATTGGAGGAAGCCAGCCATTGGCACAATTAAATTGAAATCTGATGGGAGCTTTAAAGGGAGATCCAAGATGGCTGCTGCTGGGGGTGTAGCTAGAAATAGTAAAGGAGACGTTCTATTTGAATAATACGAATACTATGGCAAGTTTCCATGCTTAGAGGCAGAAATTAAAGCAGCTTGCTGCTCGTGCTTAGACCCTGTCATAACTTGGTTATAGATCATGTTTGAGCTGAAGCCGATTTCAAGGTCCGAAGCCTTTTCCGATCCGTGATTTGCACTCCTGCATGCGCACGTGGAGAGAGCATCTATGCTACACACGATTATATCCTTTTAAAGTGTAATCAATTTAAAGTGGTCATTGCATTTATCCATTTTCCTGTGTGGGATAACTTTAACTAGTTTCCCTCCAACACAAAATCTCTTCCAATTCATCACTTTGAGCTCCAATTTTTTATTCACACGAACATTATTTTTGGCAAGTAAAAATATGGTTTCGATGTTCTCATGGAGGAGAACACAAATCAATCGTGATCTTCCTAAATAAACAAACGGATCCCACTCAAAATTTATGCCAAAGTTAGCCCTTCAATTTATTTATTTTTTCCAACAAATGTTAAACCCTCAACTCAAATTCAGGTAAGATTGTCTAAAAATCATTACTTGTCTTGAGTGGATTTACCAAATAAAGGTTTCATTTCCATGTACATATTTTCCAAATATGTCCTATAATTTTAAACTAATTACGGATTACTAGTATTGACGTGAAAGTTTGCAAATTTCACGTAAATTCAAAAATAAATAGAAAAGAAAAGAAAGCAAAATAGAAAATTGACCTGTCGTGTCTACTTGCGAACAAGAAAAGCCCTTCTTTCTGTTTGAGTAGCCAATTTGCCAACGTCCACTTCAACTGTGGCTCTACATTGATTATCCACCTTACTATAGCTGCCTCTTGTTTCCTTTAGGATACGTCCCTACGTGCGCGCACACACATGTAAATATTCACGGTTAAGGCCACTCAAACAGAAACTATTGGTTCTCGGTTCTACCATTAAAAAAAGAGAGAGAGAGTTAGGGCTGTAAGCAAAAACCGCCAAACCGGAAAATCGAACCGAAACCGCATTTTAGAAACCGTCGGTTTGGTGCCACGTGGACCCGTCAACGAAATGGTTTTGAACCAAACCAAACCGGTCAAAAACGGTTTGGTTTAGGTTTGAGAAATTTAATAACAGTTTAAAACCAAACCGGACCGGTGAAAAAATATATAAAAATAAAAAATGATTTTTTTTTTTTGAAAATTCATCTAAATTTGTAAAATTCAATAGTTTTGTCATTTGTGGTATTTTTGTCAATTTATAACCCAAGTCTCAACCCGACCCGCCTAGCCCAATTAAAAAAAGAAAATGGGCTCACCCATGACCCAACTATCCTAATTAAACAAAGAAAATGGGCTCAAGCCTCAAAGGCCCAAACTCAAAAACAACCGACTATTGAAATTGAAGTGAAGAAAAAACAACCCTAATTTTTGCATTTCCCTTCCTCTCTCTCTCAATCGCCAGATCGCCGCTCGCCAATCGCCCGGTCGCCGTTCGCTGCTCGCCCAAAAAACAACCCTAATTGGCTAATTTTCTGATTTCCCTTCCTCTCTCTCGAGCTCGCCACTCGTCGCTCGCGAATCGCCCGATCGCCTCTCGCTGCTCGCCCAAAAAACAACCCTAATTTTCCAATTTCCCTTCCTCTCTCTCGAGCTAGCCACTCGCCGCTCGTCAATTGCCCGGTCGCCGCTTGCTGCTCGCCCAGAAAACACACACCATTTTCCAGTGGAGGTCGCTGTAGTTGTTCGCGATTCTTGGTAGCCTAGTAAGTTGTCGATTTCCTTCAAGAACTTGTGGGTTTTCTATTGAAATTCAAAGTTTCCATGTACCTATGTGATTTTAATCCCACTTTGCATGTTTCGGTTTGTCTCTGTAAAACTTTCCACGTCCATTTTCCTGCTTATTACAGATTGATTCTTGAAAATACAATAAAATTCCCAAATTATGGAACTATATTTCTGCGTGAATTGATTCTTGTAAGCTTTGTGATCTTGATTCTTGAAATGAACTGCTCTCTGCTCCAGCAAGCTTTCATGTCCCTGGCTCCCGCTCCCTTGTTGTAAAATTTAAATAATGTTGTACAGAATCACAAATATGGATCATATTGACCTTTCTCAAGAAGAAAATTATGTTGAGCCAAATGAAGTTGTTGATAGTGTAGAAGTTGATCAAAATGCAGATTCCACTAAGGGAAAAAAAGGAGCTAAAAGATCTGATGTTTGGGATCATTTTAAACTACATGATGAAAAGGCAGAGTGTAATTATCAGGCAAGTAAATCAGTATAAATATGGCAACAAAAATGCGGGGACTAGTACATTGCGAAACCATATTGAGTGCTTATGCAAGAAATATCCATATAGGGTTCTAGAGAAAAAGCAAAAGACTATGGGTTATTACACTAAATCTAAAAATGATGATGTTTTAGAGAGCATTAGTAGTTCTGGACAAGTTGTTAGGTTCACTCAAAAAGGGACTAGAGAAATGATTGCTAAGTACTTCTTATTGGCTGAGTTACCATTTAGACATGTGCAAGATGAAGGTTTTCAATTATATACAAAGTATTTCTTTCCAACATTTGAATTTCCTTCAAGAGTTACAGTGGCAAAAGATATATATCAACTGTTCCTTAATGAAAAGAAGAAACTGAAGAAAGAATTGAGTACACATAGGGTTTGCTTAACTACTGATTGTTGGACATCGATACAAAATATTAGTTACATGTGTTTGACTGCTCATTGGGTTGATGATGATTGGATCCTTCAAAAACGTATTATAAGCTTCAGTCAAGTCACTAGTCATAAGTTTAATATTCTTTCTAATGATTTGATCTCTTGTCTTCATGATTGGGGAATTAAAAAGATTTTTTGTGTAACTGTTGATAACGCCTCTTCTAATGATGTTGCAATATCGAAATTGAAAGAGAGTTTTCAGGAGCATAAACATGGTCTAATTCTTGATGGAGAAATGCTTCATATGAGGTGTTGTGCCCATATTCTTAATCTCATTGTTTGTGATGGTTTAAAAGAAATCAGTAGTTCTATTTCATCAATTCGCAATGCTGTGAGATATACTAGGTCTTCCCCAGCACGATTGAAAAGGTTCAGGGAGAGTTGCAAGGAGGTTAATATCGAGTCTCGAGCTTTGTTGTGTTTGGATGTGACTACTAGATGGAATTCTACATATCTGATGTTAGACAGTGCAATGAAATTTAGAAAGGCATTTGGTGCTTTAGAAAGTGATGCAAATTATACAAAATACTTTGATGAAGAGAAAAGAGGCGATGAAAGAAGTGGTTCACCCACTCCATTTGATTGGGATCAAGGACAATTTTTTTTGAAGTTTCTTAAATCATTCTATGATATGACATTGAAAGTTAGTGGCTCTTTATATGTAACATCTAACACTTTTTTGTGAAATTCATGGGGAGTTGAATGAATTAGCTAAAGATCCCAACAGTTTAATGGGAAAAATGGTTATTAGCATGCGAAGAAAATATGATAAGTATTGGGGCAATCATGAAAAATTTAATGAGTTGTTATTCATAGCAACAGTTCTTGACCCGAGATGCAAGTTGGAAGTGCTTAAAATTGGCTTTGAAATCATATATAATGAAGAAATTGCTAAGAAGATGTTAGCAAAAGTAGAAAATACAATTCATAGGTTATATAACTTCTACAAGGAAATGATGCCTCCAAGCCTTCCACCATCAAATGAGATGTCTCAAACTGGTAGTCAAAGTCAACCACAACCTGCTTTGGGTATTTCTAAACCCATCCCTTCAATCTTTAAAGCGAGACTTAATCGGGATGCTAGGTCGGAGAAAAATGATTTGGTAGATTACTTGTCCGACCGATGTGAAGATTTGACTGAGGAGCCATTCAACATTTTATTGTGGTGGAAAATAAATGCTCCTAAGTATAAGATTGTCTCCCAAATTGCCAAAGACGTATTAGCGATTCAAATTTCTACAGTTGCTTCTGAGTCTGCATTCTCAACTGGAGGTCGGGTACTTGATTCCTTTAGGAGTTCATTAGGTGCAAGGATGGTTGAGGCTTGTATATGCGGAAAGAATTGGTTGCAAACTAAGAAGGAACCTATAGTGCTGCGCCAATATTTAGATGAAGTGGAGGCATTAGATGATTCAATGAAAGTTGTAGCAGGTGATTTATATTTTCTATTGTCATATTTTTAAAGATCCTCTTATCTATTTAGTATCTAATACTATGATGATGTAATGAATGCATTTGTTTGACTATGCAGACGATGAATCATGTGTGACAACAATTGATGTTTGAGTATATGTGAGAAACTGAGTTCGTAACAATATACAATGGTAAGCTTGTGTAATTGATTTATTATTGTTGTTGGTTATTCTCTTTGTTTAATCAGTAGCCTTTTTTCAGATATGATGATCACGAGGACGAGGTCTTGTTGGACATTAGTACGTTTTGTGGGTATTATATTTAGTTTAGTAGACTTATATTGTAATGTTATCGTAATGTCTTATCTTAAAATGTAAAAAGGGCGAACAAGTCCCTATGTTTTAGTTTATTGTGATTTTATTTTGATTTCGTTGGTATTTAAATTTATAGTAGATAAATTTAGTTTGTTTTAGATTTATTGCTAGTAACATACAAATATATATTGAATTAATGGCATAAAAGTAGACATGCAAAAAAATATACGCAAAATCGGCGGTTTAAAACCGGACCAAACCGTTATGTTTAGATTTGAGTTTTTTTGAAACCGGTCAAAACGGTTTGGTTTAGGTTTGAGCTTTTCTCAAACCGGTCAAAACGGTTTGGTTTAAAAATTTGTCAAAAACCGCAAAAACCGGACCGCTTACACCCCTAGAGAGAGTAAGCAATTTTTAACATTAGTTTATTCAACTGATTATATTTTTAAACTAAAAAGGTAAAGAAATAGAAATTATTTATGGACCTCCCAATCCTATCGGTTTCCAAAAATTACCTTTCAAGCTTTTCTAGATCTCCTTCAGCAAGTTTTGTTGCATGGTAACGAAGGAAACTAATGGCACTAAGGCCCTGTTTGATACATTAGAATTTCGTGGAAAATGTCACGTCTCAGAAAAATGAATTTTACTTTTGGCCGTTTAATTACAACGTGAAAATGAAAACTGGATTCCAAGGTACACACACTTTAAACTACATTTTCTTTGTCATCGTGGAAAACGAATTCCTATGGATTTGACTGGTTTTTATTTTCTAACTAACGTGAAATTGAAATCTATTTCCACATTTGCCTATCAAACGTACCCTAAGTGTCTATTTGATTGGTTTAAATTCCATGAAAATGTGAGATCTGAGAAATTCAATTTCTACTTTGGCTATTTGATACGAAAGTGGAAATGTAGTTCAAATTTCAAAGTACAACCAATTTAAACTTAT